>OZ021721.1:112625279-114095279 GCA_963978545.1 Linyphia triangularis | reverse complement strand
TATAATCATTCTATATACAGACTGGGTATGGTACTCTCTGTATGTAAGGACCTAAAATTTATTTTTGCTCACTCGTTGAAATAAATTAATCTAGATGAATTTAATCTCATCCAGTTTCCTAAGTGCAAGCAGATAACAAAAATTCTAATTAGAATTTACGGAAATGAGTAACCCAAAACTTGTTTTTTTCATTCCATACATTTGTAAAATATCTTGTGGAGAAATTACTACTGCATTCTGCCAGATTTCTTCAGTCAACCAGAAAACGACATAAATTTGTCTTTTTTCTGTATTCCAAGCCTTTATTTTCTGTCACCGTACAGCTCTGTATATTCACTTAGTAACCTAGTTCCAGCCTCCCATGAGGAATCACAGCGACCTATCTTAAAAGCTAGCCAACGTATTTCCTGGATAGCAGCCAGAAATCAGAAAAGTATTTTTTTAAAAACATTTTTCAGTCGGTATGTTATTAGGTATTTCTTTCATCAAGAGACCCCACCTACAAATCGGTCATACATTCATAAATCGAGATTTGCCAAAAAGACTTCATGATTAGTTTGGAAGGAGAAAAAGATCTTCACCATTTCAGACAATTTTAAAAGAAAAGGGTTACTGTTCTTCTAAGGTATAAGTTATGATTATGACTCAGTCGCGATTATTGTTTTATGTACGTTATTCATTTGGTTATTATGCATGTTTACATTAATTCACTATCTGTTATATGGTATTTTATTATCTAAAACTGAATGTCATTAACATGAAGTTTCAATTCCCATACTTGGTTTTACAGCGAGATTTGTTTTTAGAATAAAATAAGAAGTTCGTATCGTTCGTTCGTAAAATAGGTATGTTTTGTATTATTTTATTTAACGGGAAAAGGCAGCAGCTAACAATTTTAAATGATTTAGAATGTATTTAGAGGGAGGTAATTGATTGCTGTGGGATCTTTAGTTGCTGTTTCGAAAAAGATATATTTTTTTACTTAAAAGATTAGAGGTAGATGTTTAATAATAAGTGTCCTTATATTTGTAGGGATTAAATCAGTTTTACATAAATTTAAAATATTTGAATTCTTTGAATTTTTGAGGGATTTTTATCATTGAAAATTTTATCAAATTTAATAGATAATTTTACCCAACTACGCTAATTTAATTGCATATTGTACGACTTATTAGAAGATACAAAATATTAAATCTGCATTTTTAAAGGATAATTCTGAAATTTCTTAGGTATATAGATATGTTTTAAATACTGTAATTGGATAAACTATTTTATAATAAAAGAAGATTTTTGAATTTTTTTTAAAGATTAGGTTTTCTTTAAATTTCGAGTAATTTGTCATCGATATAAGTCCAAAACGTACTATTCATTTTATAATTTTTATATTAAATAACTCACAAAAATTCATTAAAAAAATGTATTTTAAATATTTGTGAATCATCATTAAGATATTTAAAACTAGAGATGTAGAACATCCTACAACTTTCAATTACACAATTATACTGACGTGGAGTAGTGTTATTTACCATTTTTATATTTTCCTCATTCATTTAGAAAAAAAATTGCCAGGTTGGCGATATTTTTGGCACTAATTCTTATTTTTGACTTTAAAAATTACATCGCCAAAATGTCGATTTTGGCGTTATACTTTTCGATAATTCTTACATTATCCTTTTTTATAAATAAAATAGAAGAGGGGGGGGGGGAACGGTCGCTTATAAGCGATATTCAAGAAAAGAGAACTTTGTGTTGAAGACATTAGTTTTTCAACTTTTTACGACTGTATAGCCGTTTTGCAAAAATTTTGCCTGTGGGGACATTTAAAACTTCTTAATAGGCATTACAACAGCAATTTTGGCCAAAATCATTAGAGCCTTTTTTTATATATATATATTACTGAAAAACGTGATTTTTCAAAGGCAGCTAACTACCTTACGCCAATGCGCAATTTTGACGAAAACTTTAAAGATAAGTCCCATGGCCACCCCTAACCCATACACAAAATTTGAACATCGTAGGTTAATTCGTGGTTCGTGTCAATTCGTGACATACAGACACACCGACAGACATTTCTTTCTCAACCCCTTTTTTGAAGTTAGGATGTTCCAAAACTTGGAGAAATGCAAATAAAAAAAAGGGGTGGAATTTCTTTTGACGTAAGCAATACTTTCATTCCCCTATGTAAACATATGGATCATTGAAAGTAAAAAAGAACTCCAAAACTTCAAATAATATGTCATCAAATTTTTTTTTTTTAATTCTAGAATTTTAATTCATTTGTTTATCAGCAATTCAAAAAGGCAATTTAAAAATACATATTTAAATTATATGCGTGAAAATTTTCTTTTATTTTTTAGTCCTGGCTATCTCTACGTTTTCTTTCATTCGAGGAATAAATGCTAGGCAGTTCCCCTTAAAACACCTCCCGGAAATCTCCCCCTCCTCTTACAATTAACTGATTTATGCATTCCCCATATTCTGTATTCTATTAATGTTTTAAGAAAGGTAACACATATTTATAGCTTTTTTGTCATGAAAAATTCATTGCAAACAACCTGGGAACACGTTGGTACTTGAAGCAATGCTTTAATATTAAAATTATTTCATTACAATAAATTTCAATAAGATTTCAATTGAAACTGTGTCAAAGAATAATTTGAAAATAATAGGAAGTGATTATTAAGTGGGACATCATATAGTAGCTTCCTCAATGATATTGATTATTGTTCAACATACTACAGTAAAACCCCGATTATCCGAGCCCCGGTTATAAGAGTTTCCGCTTTAACCGAGCCAGATAATATTTCTTTAATTTTTTTTTACGCCTGATATTTTCCTTTGTCAAAACTAGTACCGAAAAAAATTGGTACTTGATCTCTCAAACACTCAAGAAAACAAAATGTTTACATTCCTTTTCATTGTATGACACTGCTCCTCCTATCGCGTCGCTAAAGGTCTTAAGGCTCAAGGCTTAAGTAAGAGAACTCTTTAAGCATTACTATATATTATTAATTGCATGTGGTTTACCTATAGTATAACATTTGTACTTGTCAAAACATACATTTAAACCGATACGATTTATTTTATTTTTAATTTTCGCTTTAACCGAGTTTTTCGGTTATCCGAGTTGGTCTTGGTCCACATTAACTCGGATGATCAGGACTCTACTGTATATAATATTGCTCTTAAATACCAGAAAAACAGGTACAGTAGTCTGCCTCATTACTTATCAGAAAGAAAAACGTGATAAAACCCATATCATGGACGCAGCGTTGCACAGAGTTTATATAGATGCTAATTAATTGTCCGGAAATAAATTTGAATATTCATTATTGCATATCTTTGAAGTGAAATGATTATTCACAGTCTATGCTATGTACCTGCCACCACGGTCATTTTCTGTTCACGGTTCTTTCGCAAGTACAAGTATTTGCTCGAGTTCTTAGTTACAAAATTCCTTTTTAATGACAGTACTGAAAAATCCATACTTGCCATCTACCTACGAAATTTTGTGATCCATATCACAAGGCCCCAACTATTACTCTAAGTTGAAAAGTACTTAAATAGTTAGTCTGACCATTCGAGTTGAGAAAATGGCTCTAGACTTTTCCAGAATAGTCCATCTCATTATATGTGCTTTCTATGTTTTTAGTATGGAGACTTCTGGGTTTAAAGACTAGTGTATTTAGAAACACCTCCTTAAGGTTCCAGCTTAGTTAAAAACCTATGTTAACTAGTCAAGATATCATGGTTCATATAATTCTATAAAAATTTTATTAGATTTATTATATTTATAAATCATAAATTTGAGCTGCTTTAGTGCTGAATGTAGTTTTGTATGATCTTTCTCTTTTAATTTGTTTTGCTTTTACAAAAATAAGGTACTTTTACAACAGTTAACCCTTAATGATGCACTTTTGCAATAGTTAACCCTTAATAATGTACTTTTACAATAGTTAACCATTAATAACCTTCTTTTCAATAGTTAACTCGAATAATATATTTTACACTAGTTAACCCTAATAATTTACCTTTTCATTAATTAACCATAATATTGTACTATTACAATGGTTAATCTTTAGTAATGTACTTTTATAATTTTTAACCCTTATAATGTGCTTTAACAAGAGCTAACCCATTTTCATTAGGATGCTTTATAAGTGCGGTGGCTGTCACAAACGGTAACGTTCGTATGTAGTATGCTATATGGATAAGAATATCTGTCTTAGTTTTTCCAGCGTTTTAATATACATTTAATGTGAGAAAACTGAAAGTAAAATTGATATACATTCTCTAAAGCACAATAACTAGAATTAATTCATCCGAGCATTCGCTCTGAAACAGATTAATATGCATAAGAGTAGAACATTTACTATTCCCACAATGGAGTATTAAGTATTAATTTCATAATGCACCGATACAAATTAGCAGTCACGAATTTATAAGAGAAAAAGTTTCATTCACCAGGGAGGAAGATCTCAAATGTTTCAAAAACATTTTTGTTTCGAGTTTAAGGAAAGAATACTTGAGTGCTTAACCCTCCTGGGCCAACATATAACTCGAAAACAGTAATTTTCATATTGAGTGTGAAAAAAAAGGAAAGTGAACTTGGAAAAAAGCCAAAAGAGATAAACAAAAGTATTACAAAGTGATTTGAGCTACATGTACTCAGATAAAGGACAGGTAGGTAGAAAGTAAACTCATGTTTCATTTTAATAAAAAGTTTATAAAGAAGAGTTACAAGATAAAGCATTTTTTACACATCAAATCAAATTTGATTACTGTTAAACGTTCACATGGCAGTTACTTGATATTTTATGAAAGTATTTTACTTGAAAATAAAAAAAAAATCAACATTGGCCTTTTAGTTTTGTTGTAGTTTTTTCAAACATTTGAATTTATTATTTTATACATCGTTATCAGACTATTTCATCATTGTGTACAGACGCATAAATAGGCATCGCATCATTGCAAAAAGGGGAAACAGTTAATAATCGTTTGCGTTTCAGTTTAGAAATCTTGATAAAAAATTTCTTTCTTTTTCAATTCTTTAACTTTTTTGAAAAGCCAGTTTTCTTACTTTATCTTATGTTTTAAAGTGCTTTTCAAATAAACATTTTGTTTGCTCATAAGCTTCTATAAGCAAAAGAAATTATATCTTTTATCAAAAAACTGGTTATGATCTATAAATCATTCCACTTAACTTTTGAGGAAATCTTGTTTTTTATTAATTTGTTTTACAGAACAACTCTTATGGCACATCTAATTTTGAATCTTTTACAAACGTTTTTCAATCAGCAGTTGATAAGAAAATGCATAGATGTTATAAAGCAGGGCATATCTTCTTAATGGAGCAAAAGTACGTAATTATGGGTTATTAATTTTTTTTAAATAATTTTTAATATATTAAATTGATTTAAAAAGGAGACTACTTTTTTACAATATTCTAATATGTATATAAATACTCGCTACATACAGCTCATAAGATATCCCACAAAAATAGCAAAAATGTTTTGGTAACATTTCAAAATAGTGATTATAATAGCGAGCTTAAATTCTTAATTATTTTACACTTCACAAATGCTTCTCAAAAATACATTCATGTACAAACACGCAATTTAACCTTTAAGTGGCAAAGCAGAATATTTGGAATGCCTTTTTATACCTTTACTCCAATTATAACTCCATGCATAAAATAAAAATGAATGTGTATGCAATTAAACAAATTTATGCATTTCAGTCACAGCTGTGCGAAAAATATTAAATGCTATTTTGATTGGTATTAATGGAAAAAGATTTTTAAAGTATATCTTTTGCAATCCTTGAAAATTAACTAAACTAAAAAATATATATACTCGATTTGTATCCTACATTTATATTAATGACTGCTGCTCCATTTAAATGATGAATGACTAAAATTCAATCCAGCATTTTTTATGATTAAGTAAGAACTATTACCTATATCTTATTTTTTTTTTGTCTTCTCTGAATACATCACTGAACAAAATTTCAAATGCGAAGAATTTAAAGTAAGGAATATAAATTACTTTACTAATCATTTCAGTCGGTTGGAAAACTTATATAAATCTCATCTCAAAAATGTAATCTCTCGTCAAGTTTAAATAACATTAGAAAAAAAGGTAAATAAAAAACACTCGTTTTTCAAACAAAAATAAAACTAAAACAAAAAGTTGCTCTCGTCTCAAATACAGAAATAGAAACACTCAAATCCTTCTTACAGAATATTTCAAACATAATAATTATGTTCTACATGTTTAATGTCATTGATAGTATGAAATATGGGTCAAACTATGCGTTTAACATTCTTCGTGCACTTTGTATTTTTTTTTTTTTTTTTTTTTTTTTTTAAGATCTGATTATTCTTACTTCCGTAACTCATTTCCTCCATTAATGCTTTTTAAGTTTCCTTTTCTTCAAAAGAAATATATTCCTGGGTGAAAGTTATTTCGTTCCGGTTTGACCTTCAGAAGAGTTTTGTTTCCTTTGTTGAATTGTTTGGGAAAAAGTAAGGAGTTAATGCAAAATTGTTTATCAAATTATTATTATTCAGAAGAAATAGTTTGACGCTTGCTTTATTTATGCTATTATCCAAATCTTTACTGTTCTGGAAATGCTCTAAGAATTTAAATGAGGGATATATATATATATATATATATATATATATATATATATATATATATATATATATATATATATATATATATATATATATATATATATATATATATATATATATATATATATATATATATATATATATATATATATATATATATATATATATATATATATATATATATATATATATATATATATAATATAATAATATATATAATATATATATAATATATATATAATATAATAATATATATATAATATATAGATATAATATAATAATATATATAATATAATAATATATATATAATATATATATATATATATATATATATATATATATATATATATATATATATATATATATATATATATATATATATATATATATATATATATATATCGATATCAAAGTATATCGATATCAAATTCATATATCAAGTATAAAAACTAAAATATATCGATTATATTTAACTCAAAATATATATATATATCGATTTTAACAAAATATATCGATATCAAATATATATTTCAAAATATATCGATTATATATCGATTATATTTAACTCAAAATATATATATATATATCGATTTTAACAAAATATATCGATATCAAATATATATTTCAAAATATATCGATTATATATCGATATATATTTAACTCAAAAGCAACAAGAAATAATAAAAAAAATGCTGTATGTCAATCAGGTAATTAAGAGCCCTAAAACAATAAGCGTTTTCTGAAGAAATTTGTTCAAAACTCTGAGCTCTCGAGGAAACCGAATTTTTATATTCAGTTTTGCAACAATTTCTACAGAAAAACCTCTTTGTTGATTGACTTTGAGATAAGATTCTGATGACGTATCGTATTTCTCTGACTGATTATTTTATTTCTTATTGTTTTTATGTTATTCCTCGCATCGTTTTTTTGCTCTGGTAATTTGTTGCGTTTCTTTTACATTGGGTTGATCTTTTATTTTACTTTACTTGACTTCATTCTTTACCTTTCCTCTTATTCTTTTTATACATATATTCAAGTAATAAGAGTTGGCAAGGTGAGTACACACCGAATCCTTGGACCTACATTTCTTTTATATTCTCATGTGATGAGAGTTTAATAAAAATTTTACAGATTTTAGTTTGTTTTTTTTCTTTCAACTTCACATGAGAGAAAAAAGGGCTGGAAAGTATTAGGTAATTGAAATTGATTTATTTAAGGACTGGAAACAGTACTTTATTTGAAGTTACTTTCATTCGTCTTCTCTTGTGGTGGCTGAGGGTTAAGTTATGTATTTGAATTTGATTTCGGTTAATGCTCCCATATTTTGAAGGTTGAGTTATGTGTATGAAGTTGGTTTATTTAATGTTGCCATGTGGTGAGAGTTAAGTATTGTATTTTAATTTGGTTTGTTGTTGGTGTCATGTTTTGAAGGTTAAGTTATGTATTTGAATTTGGTTTCGGTTACTGCTCCCATATTTTGAAGGTTGAGTTATGTGTATGAAGTTGGTTTATTTAATGTTGCCATGTGGTGAAAGTTAAGTATTGTATTTTAATTTGGTTTGTTGTTGGTGTCATGTTTTAAAGGTTAAGTTATGTATTTGAATTTGGTTTCATTAATGCTCCCATATTTTGAAGGTTGAGTTATGTGTATGAAGTTGGTTTATTTTAATGTTGCCATGTGGTGAGAGTTAAGTATTGTATTTTAATTTGGTTTGTTGTTGGTGTCATGTTTTTAGGGTTAAATTATGTATTTGAAGCTTGTTTCTTAAATTTATCATCTGGTGAGGGTTGAGTTGTGTATTTGAAGTTGGTTTCTTTCATGTTAGGTGGGTGTGATGGGTTGCGGTGGTAGCCGAGCGAGTCGCCTGGTGTCCCCGCTCAGTAAGGCTGTCATCTCCTGGAATGGAACGACTCCACAACCCACAGCTCTGCAGATAAAGGAGCGGCTGCGGCTTTTAGGCACCAAAGATGCTTCTGTTCAGGTAACGATATTGATATTCGTTTTCCGTTAAAATAACATTGTTTGTGAATGGGTTTTAAATTATATACTTATATATAAACTTATACTTATATATAAAAATTCTATACTAAATTATAAACAAGCAGATGAAATTTGGAACAATTCCAAAAATTTGTATATCTATATTTGTATATTTGTATATATACAGAGAAAATACTAATATCGAGTTTATTATTTAAATTATTATAGCAAAGTATTTTTTAACTTATTATTTTAATATTATATATATTTCGCATTATTTCTAGTGGTATTGAATACTGTCTTTTGCAAGGCTTTATAATAAAAGTATTCATTTTTAAAGAACTAACAATAGCAAAAAGAGAAATAATAATTTTTTTCTTCGATCAGCCATTGCCTGTAAAACTTGGGGGGGCGGGGGAGAGATTTTGATACTGTCATTTACGTCTGAGGTATAGATATATTTAAAGAAAACTTTTAAGGAGCTGTTGGACTAAATTATTTTAATATGATATGTGAGTTTTCATTGGCTTCCGATTGGGCAATTACTTCTATGCTTATAGTAGTTTGTAATATTATCCAGAATGCAAATATGTTTTGTTTATAATTTGTGCAGTTATATTTCATAGGAAAGTGAAATTTATGCACAAATTCTACTGTTAAATAGTCACGAATAGATGTTCTCTTAGGTTGGGAAAGCTCCGGCTCTCTCTGATAAGATAGTTCAGACAGATGCAGTGCATTTCACTGAGGAAGATTTGGATACTCTACTGGAAGATGAAGCTGAAGAGCCGGAGATTACGGATGTCGAAACGCAGACGAATCCCACTTCACACCATGGAGGAGGAGATAACGTTAAGGTAAGTCTACTTTTCAAGATCCAGTTAGATACGACTACTTAGAGTAAAAGCCACTATTCGTTTTATTTTTATTGATAGTACATCTATTATTTAGTGGTAACTTGAGGAACAGATCCTGTTCCTTTTTGTTCTGTATAATATAGCGCATATTGCACCTTAGAAAACTAGAAATGCATAGTAAGAATTAAATTCTAATATAATTTTGGAAATTAATACAATGATCAAAAGCATAAACTTTTCTTAACGACTTTTAAGGTTTCAAGTAATTCATAAAGCTGAAGTGATTAAGGAATATCATTTTTCATAGGACTTAAAACGATTTTCCCTTTCAAAAAGTGTAAATTAAAAGTTGATATTAAGTCAACACATTTGATCTTAAAATAAAAATCTACACTACTTTGCATAAACACAAAAGTTAGGACCTTATTCTCATTTGAAAATCTGAAAAGTCATTAGGAAGCTAACCGAAAGTCTTTCAAATTCAGTGCAAATTCCAAAAAGTATAGTATTTAAAATAAATTTCAAATCAATAAAATAGCTGTTAAAATTCAATTTTCTTTTCCAGAGTGTCCTTATGCAAACAGACAATGAAAAATCGGGAAGCGTCAAGTTTTATCAGAAACGACAGTTTCTTGATGAAGAAATCAACATCATCACAATAGACATAGGTGTGCAAGCAGTCAAGCCTTTAAGTGATCACTGCACACAGGTAAACTTCAGAGTATGTTTTACTTATACTGTTATTAAATTTCATAAGGCATGATCTGGAAATTGTGTGCTTAAGCTAAATTGAAGTTAAGTGGTGCGCATTAACTGTGATTGCTGCTCCCTGTGCTTTACAGCTGTTTTCTGGATGCTTGGTAAACTTTCTATTTATACTATGGCCTTATCTTTTTATTCTTATTTTTTTTTTAATTCATTCGCGGCCAACTACGAGAATACTCGTCGTTTGCAACGTATATTCTCGTTGTTGGCAAATCAATTTGCCAACCACGAGAATACTCGTAGTTTGCAACGGATATTCTCGTTGTTGGCAAATCAATTTGCCAACCACGAGATAACTCATTATTGACCGCCTAACCTAAATCAGTACTGATTTAGCAAATGAATGCAATGTTTAGGTGTCAAGAGTACAGGAAGGGACTAAGTAATAACTGCTGTACTGAAATGGATAATTGTTTCTCAATTTTTTTTTTGTCACTGAGTATGTTCCTTTTCGTCATTTTTCGGGAGAATTATGCACTTGGAAAAAGCTATAAACGAACTGCTCAAATATTTGTTTTGAGATTCATGTAAAACTAATAGATTTATGGAAAATAACGTATTGCATTTGTAGGAGTTTTACGCCCATAAACAAAAAAGTTTTGTATATTGGAGTTACAAGTTATCTCGTATTTGACACAAGTAGTAAACATTATTCCATATACCAGCTACGGGATAACTCGTTATTGTTTGCCTTACCTAAATCAGTATTAATATAGCAAATGAATGCAATTTTTAGGTGTCTGGCGTGCAGGAAGAGAATAAATATTACTCTTGGCTTATTGAAATGGATAATTTATTCCTCAAATTTCTTTTGTTCTGAGTATATTACCTTTCATCATTTTCGGGAGGTGTATGCACTTGGAAAATATTATAAATGAGCTGTTCCTTTACTTGTTTAGGAACTCGTTTAGAGACTAATGGAAATAACGTATCACACGTGAAGGAGTTTTGAGTGCATGAGTAGAAAAGTTTTGTTCGTATAATTGCAAGTTATCTCGTATTTGACATGAGTATCAACCATTATTTCTTACGCCAAATACGAGTATACTCGTGTGAATTCATTTATTACTAAAAACTGTATGTATATTCAAAAGATAAAACGACAGAAAACAATATAAAACTAATCTCAGTGCCGTAACAGCCCCGTAGGGAGGCCTTGGTCAGCTGTGCCTAATTCAGCTTACTTGACCATGGGTCCCGGGGTGCCATATTGCAATGTTCCGGTCAGTGTTTAGTCTCCAAGCATGCTTAGTTCTCATTTAATCGACCCACTTAAGGGATGAAAGATTGAGTCAACCTTGCCCAGTCCGGAGATCGAACCTCGGACCTGTGACTTGGCCGCGCAATGCGCTACCACTGCGCCACTGGACTTCAGAAAATAATACTACAAAATAGAAGAGCAGATATTATATGGCCACGTGTGAGCGGCCATATCAGTTTGGGTAGTGAACTTAGTAAAACACAGTCTATTTTTACCTTAATTTACTATCAAAATTCGCCATATCTTGGAGTCGTATCTCCTCTTCATTTTATTTTTAAAACAATGTTCGTAATGTAGCTCTCTAAACTTGAAACTTTCTCTTTAATATGATTTTTGAAACAAGGAGGAAATGTGAAAATTGTAAATAAAAGACATTGCAAATAAGTAGAAAATTTTTAGACTGCAATTTGGAGCACTGATATGCCTTTAAAATTAAATTTTCATCGTAATAAACATTTTGTATCATAATTCCTCAATAATAATAAATACCACCGAATTATTAACTTAAATTGAGTTTCTGTTGCAGAATATATTTTGACATCTGCAATACATAATAATTAAGCATTTTTATTAAAGTTCTAGGTAATGTATAATTTACTAATTACTTAGCCTCATGTTGTGTCATAAAAAACTGAGAGAAAAGTTTTTTTAATGACATTTGAAGCATCGTTCAATCTCGTCATTGAAAGGATGGGGGGGGGGGGGGATCCAGGTGCATCGAGACTTCAAAGAAGCTCATTTTTGAGAAGGCTAGTCGACATTACCGTCACCAGTTGTTAGCCTTCAAAACTCCGACCCATCCAACCAGATAACCAAGAATGCAAATACCAAAACATAAACTTATTTTAAAATAAAATTTTATGATCAAACAACTTTATCCAATAATCAAAAATGAAACAAATACGTTACTTGTATACAAAATAATTAATATTATAAACTATTAAATACAGTAACAAAGCATTTTTAGCTCATTGAAATAGTTAAAAAAAAAACATTTTATAGCTTTCATTTTATGCTTTGAAAGCTAATTCTTAAGATTAAATCTTATACTGAAATCAAATATCATACTACAGCACTCAATCAAGATGTGAAAACTATTTATAAAAGATAAAAATATAAGTATGATGTCTTCTACTTAAATTATTATTTTGCTTTAAAAAACTATGAGAACTTATTTATGAGCAATATTTTATAAATGTAATAAACAAGCATACAGTGGAAATGCGGGGTAACTAAAATATCATTTGCTCTAACTATGTTTTGCACGCACATATTCGATCATTCTTTCTGCACTTTATGGATGTCTATTTATGTATATATGTTATGCAATATGTGTTTAATGTTTTATCAGACAATTTTTATTGATATTTTTGCTCGCCGGTAATGTTTAACTTATTATTATTTTTTGAGTATTAGTTTCAAATATAAGAAAGTCAAGACAGTTTAATCTACATTAAATTACACTCTATTTGTTTAGAAAATGAACTAGAAAAATCAGAATATCTATTTTTCATTGAATTTTTATTTTTAAATTTGGAAAATAAATTTTTTAATTTGTTTTCCATGATTGAAGATTGAAGTTACGGGAATTTATTTTAAAAAACGAACGAATTGGAAAAAAAATTACAAGGATCACGTTAAGTTATTTAAATTTATTTCAAATAAATTTTTAATAAAATTTTATTGATTTCAAATCGTAGCAATATCTTGAATCGAAAAATTTCCCAATTTTATTAAAAGAGTTAAGTTTTCAGTAAATGTTTTTAATGTATTCGTTTGATCGTGTTCTTGAAAAATTAAGTGGAAACTATAGTTTTACTAATTAATTCTTGGTCTTCAGGAAAAATTAATTCAAAACTATTTTTGAAAATCCCCTAATTGCATAATCATACACAAACAATTAAATTTAAAGCTTGTTTTTCAAAAAAATATTTTATATTTGTATCACATTGTGACTTCGTTAAAAGCTATGTAACTAAATAATGTTAATCAGAATTGTAGATTGTCCAGACTCAACTGGATATTATCCGGACATTTAATTTAATACTTTGTTTCATCAGTATATACAAATATTTAGAAGAGGAGACAATATTTAATCTCCAATTAGGAAGCCCTACATGTGAGAGCAAATAATTATGCTTTAGCAATAATTCAAAGACCTTTGTATGGCAATAGAAATCAAACAAATGCCGGTTTGTGATAAATTAATTAAAATAAATTAGCTTTTCATTGCATAAATTTGCATATTTTGCCATCTTTGACCTTGTCTTCTTATAAAAATGGACAAAAAATATCCAACAAAAATATTTTAGATCATTATTTGATGTATTTTAATCCATGGTTAATTATATTTGACCATTTATTTAAGTACATTTATTTTAACATGACTTGATAAAACATTCCAGGTAGTACAGCAGTATATTGGCTAATGTCGAAAACTTGGGTTGGAAGATTGGCCATCATTCCAAAATACACAATTTTTTTAAATCATCATGTCAAAAACATCACAGCTCTTCTTCCTTTTTATAAAATAATATTTCAATTTTAAAACTTTCAGAATAATTTATCCAGCATTGGGTGGAAATGACCAAGATCCGTAATAACATCCATTTTTTTCCAACATCAACGGTATCGTCTCAACAACAACGGCCCGCATCGGGATTAGCCAATTTCGAGCGATATTGGCCAGTGTTGTTGTGCTAATGGAATATTGTATCAACCCAATTTGTCTAAAAAATATCTAAATATACTGCAGGATACCATTAATATTTATTTTAAAGCCACTACCAAAGCACTTAACTCTTGACCAATAAAAGTAAAAGAAGATATTCATATCTGTAATTTCAGAAAAAAAAAATAGAACTTTGAAAGCATTATTCCTGAATTTACCAAAATGAAAATTCTAGCTCAAATTCCTCAACAAAAAAAAACTTGTTTATATTATTTTAAAAGTCCTCTCTGAAAATTTTAATCCAAATGAAACTGTTTTACAAGTAGAAATAATGATGAGTAGTTTTAAAATTAAAAATTCATCGAATATAAAAAAAAACTTTTCCAAATAACTTCAACTTCAAAATCTTCCGCTCCTTTATTGTTTTTAAGATCAATTATTTTTATTTGCAGACGTATCGCATTTCACTGATGGAATTTGAAAGTGCTGGCTGGAGGCTTGATTACACCTCCAAATCTGGAAAGAAATTAGGCATCATGGCCAACAAGCGCCTGTCTAAGATGGCCGATTTCGAGTCTCAAACGGATCCTGTTACGAGAGCCCTGGCAGCCAATGCAGCGGGAATCGAACCTAACGTCTTTTCATCCATAGACAGCATATCCCCCATTGCTCATATTCACAAGGAATTAGGAAATACAGGCTTCAAATCAACTCAGGTAGAATTCGCTGTTATATTTAAGATATTGCAAAAACAATCCAATATAATTAATAATATTTTGTAATTTACCAAAACTTTAAGAACTAGACATGAAATGTATGCAAATGAAATCAAAATTGTATACATATACGACACAGTTGTTTGAAAATAGTAAACATTTGTTGTTGTTATTATTATTATTGTTGTTGTTGTTGTTATCATAGTTATTACAGTCATCATCCTAGTCATCGTCGTCATTATCACCACCATTATTATTATTATTGTTGTTGCTGTTATCATAGTTATTGCAGTCATCATCCTAGTCATTGTCGTCATTATCACTATTATTATTATCAATATTCATATTCTTTTAGCTATTACTATTTGTGGTATATAGTTATTATTTCATCACAATTAAATTATATATTTTTGTTCTTTTTTTTAAACTAATCAATCAAATAAATAAGGAAACGGTCATTTCGCGAAGTGGCGACTAAGTTTCGGTTTTCGGTAGTTATGTATAGAGGGTACTTGGAAAAGGCACAATTTAAAGTTTTTGTCAAAAATAAATTTATCACGCCATACAAATAGTAACTATCGGTCTGTAATTTAATTTCGAAAAAAAAAAAACCTTTTATCAAGAGGCAAATGATTGATTTACTGGTGAAAAAGTGCATTGTACAATACTAAGAACTTGTTATTTGGAACATTTATTTTAATTGACAATGTACCTTTATTAGTTGCAACCTTCATATCTTACATCCTTCACATTACAAAAGTGAATAAAAATGTATCTCTATTTTTAAATCCACACCACATTACATAAACAGGATCCATCTAAATTTTTTCCGGAGGCTTATAATACCAATATTTAATATTAATACGCATTCGACCCTTCCTGATATGCGTGCGAATTTAATTACTTTTCCTAAAAAGGCAGAACCCATTCAGTCGCAGTTTCCATTGTCAAAGATGAATAACCCGCACCGCTACTAAGGTTGGATGTAACTAAACATAACTGGTAGCAATAGATCCTAATGGCTTTCGCCTCGCATGGTCAGCTCTACAGTTACGTCAAAGGCCACTGCTACGAAGTTTTAATCAAAGGAGGAACATGCTTTCTGCTTCCTCTCGCCATGAAATTTCTCTGCTTTCAAGGAAAGAGGGTGGATTATTATACAGTTAATCGTTTTAAGTTTAGAATGGTGAGTGTGTGAAAATGTATCTTATCAATCTACTTTCAGTTTGAAAAAATGAATGTGAAAATCCTATGAAGAAATGGAATGGTGGATTTATTATTTGTTTTCTATTAATGTTGTTAGAAATTAAACAGGAATGGAGTTTTAGATTTTTTTGGGTTTCGAGTGAATTATTTGTTAATAATTCCGATTTGGTATAATTAAGTAATAATTATAAAGCGTGGATGATCATTGATAATGTTTAAAACTAAGTAGTAATTCTTATCTGAAAAAAAAAATTATGCTCAATTTTTTATTTAAAATATAGTTTATTAATGGTCGATCATATTGTATTTCTGTAACATTAGTTTGTGTATGAACATTCCACATGTTTTATCAATATATTTTGTATTTTTTATGATATATTTTGTATGTTTTGATATACAATATATTATGCGTAAACTTTAAATATATTCGCAGGAACAATCAAATCAGTGCAATGTATTTTAACATAGTTGATTTTAAAACAGTTGATTTTTTTTTTTTTTTTTTTTTTTTTTTTCCCCATGGACTTTTCTAAATTTGCCAGTAGAACTAAAAAAAACATTGAAACTTTTTCTATTTTAAATTAAACTTTACGTTATCTACGTTACCTCTCATCTACGTAAGTCATTCATATTTGTAAATAAAATGACAAATCTGAAACTAATTTACACATGGAAAAAAATTTTACTGTTTTTTTTAATTAAAAAATTTCTTAGATTCGATGTCTTTCAAGATAGTAGAGAGAAATTTTTAAATAAGATTTTCGACAAATACAGTCTTTTAAAATTAAAAAGAAATTTAAAAGAACAGATTTTAAATTATTTCTCCAAATATAATGGGATATCTTAGTTGAACTTTATTTCGTATCGAAGAAAACTGAAATAGATAATATGCTCCAAACTAAACTAATTTAAAGTAAAAAAAATTCCATACAAACTTTAATTTAAGTATTTTAAGTATGAAGCATTATAGCAATGACGGATTCAAAGATTATAAGCAATTAAATGATAACTATATACTACACATTCCAACCTATCACCCAATCCTATAAATCGGAATTATTAATTAGCATACCAATATAAAAACAATCAGAACTGACATATATATAGTCTTACTTAAAATAATTTTTACATCGAAAGCTAAAAAATCACTTGAAAATCCCGCAGATTGATTTTTGTTGACGAATTGGACATGTGACAACTCCATTATTTTACATACCAGTCTGGTCTTTAGCTGGACTAGAGCTTCCGCTCACCTGATTACAAGCATTTCTCTCTGTCTGTCTGTGCTATTTTTAGAGAAGAAAAATATGTTCACTTATAAAAAGAAGGAAAAGCTGAAAAATACTGATGAGTTAATTCTTTAAATTACATATTTTTATGGAATAATAATTTATCTGTGAATTAGTCATAATAGTCCGAGAGGTGACTGCAATTTTTGGACCCCATCGAACATCATTCTGAATTTTTTATAGAAATTGGCGAAAAGTGAGTAGATTATGAATCCACCGGTCTACCGTGGCAAAAATGGCCGAAATTGATCAAAAATCGACTTGGAATGAGTTGAACTAAAATCCGATTGCCAAATATGTCATAACTTGCCAAAAAGAGAACAAACTTTTTCGTTTGTCAACCCTCTGCATTTTGATTTTCAATGAGAAAAAGCGCAAACAATTTCTGATCTCTGGCTCGGAAAACTGGTATCTTTTAAAAGTAAGCCAAATTGGCGACATCAGTTACGTCATCAGGGACGTAATGTTTGTTGCCAATTTGGCTCATTGTAAAAGATGCAAGTAAACCATAGTCACACATCCGAATCGTCTGCAACCTTCTTAATAGAAAATTAAAGAGTGAGGGTTACCAAATAAAAAAAAATGCTCATTATTTATCAAGTTATGGCGCATTTGGCAAATGGATTTAGTTCAACTTATTAAAAGTTGATTTTTGACATGTTTCGGCCATTTTTGCCACGGCAGACCTGTGGATTCGTAATCTACTCACTTTTTTCCAATTTCTATAAAAAATTCACAATGATGTTCGATGGGGTCCAAAAATTGCAGTCGCCTCTCAGTCTATAAGGAAACTTATATTATTTAACTGTTGTTGTTTTAGGTTTCGAAATCAGCTATCCACGAAAGCATAGCCCGTCTTCTCGAGGATGTCGAAGATTCAATGCGCAGCGACTCCGAGATCGACGGTCGATTCCTTGGGAACTACGGGGAACCCTTGGTCGTGAAATGCGATGCCGGCATACAGACAGACAATGACCCCATCACTGATGAGGCTCCGGAGTTTGCTGCCCGACCACCGCCCTGTAAGAAGAAAGAGATGGTACCTTGCATGTCCATCTTCAAAGACGTCGACAAACGTGCCTTAGAGGTGAGGATAGTCACATAATCGGACTTAAAATGCAAGCATTATACTTTACTAATAGAATGCATGCTTTGTAGAATGAAAGCTCTGTTTACCAGAGGTTGGCGATATATCGATACGACGATTTTTATCGATATTTCTAAAAAAATATCGATATTAAATATATCGATAAAAGTCACCGATATATCGATATTTTCGAACATTTTTAGTTTTTTTATGATAGTTTTGTAATTTCATGTGTTTTTTCGATTTTCTTTATTCCCTTTTCAAAAACTTCAAAACTACAGTTTGAACTTTGCTGACAGATAGTAAAAATGGCACCAATATTCAATATTTTCCATACACTTAAAAGCTATTGAAAATTATCTAAATTTTTCTTAAAATCACTGCACCAATTAAGCGAAAATTTAACTTTTTTTTTGTAATAGATCCATTTCAGTAGAGAAAGTAGTCACCTTACAAAAAATTAATCATATAAAGTAGAAATTTGTCCCAAAAAACTTTGTTTCTGGCAAAATTGAAAATCAACTTAAAAAAATCATCGGAATCTCATCATGTATCGATCATGAAAAATCATGTATCGATACTTTATCGATATTTTTTTCTATGCAACGATATAGTATCGACATTAATTTTGATCGATATTTCCGACCTCTACTGTTTACTGATAGAATGTTTGTACTGATTGTCTGTTTTTTACTAATAGAATTCTTGTACTGATAGAATGCAAGATCGGTATACTTTACTGATATTTGGAATGAAGATTGGTTGGTTGTATTCAGATTATCTGGCGCCGTCAGCAACACGAGGGCTATAATGCGCCGAAACATTCGTCATTAGACAAGCCAACATACATTTAAAAACACCCATGCCTAACACGGGACTCATACCCGCAACCTAGCTGTCTAGAAGCCAGCACACTAACCACTATACCCTTTTTGTTCGGCAAAAATGGTGGCCTGTGTGGGGATTGGAATGGAGGCATTCTAAATATCAGTAAATTATTCATTCTTTAAGAACAGACTCCCTAACTTTGAAATGGTATACTACCTGCAAGATAGTGAGAGACAGGAAGAGGAGAAAGTGGTATGTTGGTTGGTTTATACGCTCAACAACCTATTTTTATGCACAATAACGGCTAATTAAGCCGGGACATACAGGTTAACGTGGATTCCGAACCACAACGAATATCCATGCCTAATCCGAGAATCGAACCCGACACCTTTGGCATGCGTGGATAACCACACAGCCATTAGGTGAGCTAGATAGGTATGGCATTTTAAATACACCGGTTTGCAAAATTGGTTACAATTTGAAAAGTGGCTACAAAGTGTTGTAAAATAGGAAAGAATTTATCTTTTTCTTCATAAAGCAGTGCTTTATGATCCCTTTGCTGGATAGTCACTTTTTCAGCCCATAAGTTTTGTATCTCATAGATCACATTTTCAGAATGCAGTTGTTTTGTAAAAAACACAGACGTGTTTTCAGAAACCCATATTCACCAATTTTGTTTATTGATTCGTCTGTACAAATGAAAATGGGTCTCATCGGTAAACCATATGTAGTCGTCATCCAATTTACTTCCATCAATTAATTTTTCAAACTTCCGTATTTAAAATTCCGTACCTGTCTATCCAACATAGCACTTGTCTCTTCTTTCTGTCTCTCCCTTTTTCTCAGCTATCTTATAGACTGAGAGGCGACTGCAATTTTTGGACCCCATCGAACATCATTCTGAATTTTTTATAGAAATTGGAGAAAAGTGAGTAGATTACGATTACACTGGTCTGCGGTGGCAAAAATGGCCGAAACTGGTCAAAAATCGACTTTTAATATGTTGAACTAAATCCAATTGCCAAATGCGCCATAACTTGCCAAATAATGAGCATTTTTTTTTATTTGGCAACCCTCACTCTTTAATTTTCAATTAAGAAGGTTGCAGACGAATCAGATATCTGTCGACGGTCTACTTGCATCTATTAAAAGGGAGCCAAGTTGGCAAAAAATATTACGTCACTTATGACGTAACTGATGTCGCCAATTTGGCTTACTTTTAAAAGATATAAGTTTTCCGAGCCAAAGATCAGAAATCGTTTGCGCTTTTTCTCATTGAAAATCAAAATGAAGTGGGTTGCCAGACGAATAAGTTTGTTCTATTTTCGGCAAGTTATGACATATTTGGCAATCGGATTTTAGTTCAACTCATTCCAAGTCTATTATTGATTAGTTTCGGCCATTTTTGTCACAGCAGACCAGTGGATTCCTAATCTACTCGCTTTTCTCCAATTTCTATAAAAAATTCAGAATGATGTTCGATGGGGTCCAAAAATTGCAGTTGCCTCCAGGACTAATTTGATATATTTTATATGACAACTTCAATTATTCTAAATACCAATCTGGTATAAAGCTGGACTAAAAATCGCGTTACTATAGTAACAAGCACATTTTCCTGCTTAACCGAGCTTTCTATATGACAAAGAAATTCCACGCACGAGCATATATAAACATTCATCCGAGATTTGATTTTAATAGATTAATATATTTGGGGACTAGAAATGGAAAACGACCTAAGTCCAAAAAAGAAAAAAAATTTGGAGAGCCGAAAAATGAAAAACACTTGCACTGGTACTTAAGGCTATGACTAAGTATCGGTTCGAATTTGAACTATTGCTACTGGAGTTCACACTTTGGGCGTTCTCCACTTTGTTTAGCTTGGTCATTAGGACTTTTTCCGTAAAAAAAAAAATTTCGATTTTTTTTTTTTTTTTTTTTTTTGGTACTTAGGTCATTTCCATTTCTAGCCCTCATTTATTATTTTATTTTGGTATGCATTGTAAGTCTTTTCCATTTCTAGTCCTCATTTGTTGTTTTATTTTGGTATGCATAGTAATACGCAATAACTTTCTTTAGACCCCTGAAGCCGCCTTGGTGAATATGAAAAGCCTAGTAAAATACTTGATTGCCGATTGTGAAAATGAAATTCACGTTGTTCGAGCTTTTTTCAGGTGGATTGCTGATAATATAACGTAAGTGGTTATTAGAAAAGTATCTTATTGGAAAGAAAATAACTTTCAATATAAATTATATTGATCAGAAAGTGGGAGCTATTTTGAAGAAGTATTTGTTTAAATATTCCTATCTGAGGTCCATTCTTTCAGGTACGATTGGAGGTATATGGACATCAAATTATCTGCAGAAGAAGTTTTTCAAAGACGAGAAGGTGTTTGTAAAGACTATTGTAAATTATTTTCAGAGATGTGCAGGTAAATACAAATGATTTTTTTAAAGTTTCACTTTCTCTTGTACTTTTTTCATCTATGTTGTCATGCAAATGAGTTTCTCTAAATCATAAATTTTGAAACAACATTTCTCTTTTCGCGTGCAAACACGAGAGATAACTACGTCATTTGGCGAAAAATTAGACACAAAAATTGATTAGTTAGACACTTTGGCACAAAAATTAGATAATTTTTATTAATTACTATTATTTTCACTCTTTAACCCACTAACGGTCATGAGAATGGGAAAAATTCTACAGTTGTTTTCCCTGCAATAATTTTTAAATTGTATTTCTAATTCAAATATATACATTTTTTTAATTATTTATTATTTATTTTGTTTTATATAGGTTATAAGCTATCATCCAAATAAAAATATTTTACAAATATTTTATTTAAAATGTTATTTATAAATTTAAAAATGTTGTGTATTGCTGGAAAAACTGGGGATCAAATAACGTATATATACGTGCATGACCGTCAGTGGGTTTTAAAGGCTAAAAATTGATAAAACTAAGAAATCGAAGTCAGTCTAAGTTAATTTTGAAGTCTGTCTTTCTACAGTATAATTGTGTTTTTATTTTATTTCGTGCGTAATTTAAAAAAGTAGTCTGTAGTACTAAATGAATCTCCAGGATGACCGTTGCAATTTATATCAAAGGAAGATTCCAGTGAAAAACTAATGATAGTTGAGTCTTGCAACTCAATGGGTTCCAACGTAAAACAGGTAGCATAATAGGTGGTTTTATAACTGACTTCAAAACACGTGAGATACAGTTCTATTTTCGAGAGCAGATTCATAAGACGTCATAGGAAATTTCATCTCACGACAAGTTAGTTGTTTCAATACAAATTATTTTCATACTTAAAAGTATTGATGTATTTCTATCGTTTATGTCGAAAATGTATCATTATTTCGTAATATTTTTTTTATAACGGTAAAGGAATGTTTAAAAAATAACTATTTGAAGCATACATACCCATATAGCACACATCCTCCCAGGGATGTCCTTAGGAAGTCCCCAGGCATCTCCGGGACTCCAAATGACTTCCTAGGGACCTCCCTGGGAGGATGTGTGCTATATGGGTGGTCTTACAAAATTGTCAAATTGTAAACGTGACAAAATGGAATATATATTTTCATAGAATGTAAATCTAAAAATGTCTTGTCCAGGGAGAGCTCTTTGGTTCCCTTTGTTGTAGGGAGCGGGCTTTAATCAGTCAATAAAACAGTAAAAAGTATTTGTTTTTTCTGGAATATTTTAGAAATATCTGGACACTTAGGAAAGGTTAATTTTTAACCTTCCAAATATCAATTGAAAAATCAGAAGTCAAGAATTTTTACATTTAGTTTTATTCGTTTTTTAATTGAGTCTCCAAGTTTCGTTTTATATTCCTATGTTTAAACGAGGCATTTTACAAAAACATATTTTGATCCTTTACGCCAAACTTTATAACTGAAGCATTTATTTTTGAAACAACCCGTAGAAAATTATCTGAATTCGGGTGATGAATATAATCTTTTCAAATTAGGTTAGCGGGAATTCGTGTAAAAACACTGAATGGATTCGCCAAAGGCTACGACTATCGACCTGGACATCAATTTGTACCTGGCGAGGACGTAACTCATGCATGGAACGCTGTCTTTCTACTTGGAGCGTGGAGATTTATTGATACAACATGGGGAACAGGTAAATTCATTGTTTTATGTAATATGTTAATTTTTACTAGAATACTTGAGAAAAACTATCCTCGGCTTTTAAAATGTAAGATTGAATGTTACTAATAAGGTATCTTTGCAAGATTAAGTCAGCGAAAGTACCTTTAAAGTGATGATTCAATAAGGAAGAAATAGAGGATTAATAAGGAGGAAAGAAAATTTAATACGGAGATTACTTAATAAGGAATTTAAATAAGGGAGAAAAATTCCTTAGATTAGAAGATTGTAATGTAGGTACATTCAAGATATTCTTTTTAATAAAAGTAGAAAATCTTGTAAATGCAGGTATCGCATATCTGCTCTTTAAAACAAAATCATGCTATTTCAAAAATTTATAAAATGCGCCATTTACATGGCTAGTAAATTGTTCAAATAGAATATAAATCAATGCATTGTTTTCTAAGCCATTTATTTTCATGCAAACTAATGGATGAAAATAATTCACTGACTGGTACCTCCCAAAACATATTAACCTTCAAAGTACTGGTAAACAGACAAAATAAAATTGTTTATTGCAATGAATAAAAGTACAATACTACTATATAACTTATTTTACCGATTATCCTTCTTATAATGGACAACTTGGTGAAATTATAAATAAACTATATATAATATGAATATTTTATAAATGTTAGACATCATGGTGGTACCTGATGGAGAAGCAAGCTTCATAATCATAGCTTACAATAGGTTTGATATTTTTACATTTTTACGATAAGCTTATCCTAGAAAGGTAAGTTGAGAGATAGTCTCAACATCATTTAAAAGCTTTTAACCAAGGAAAACTTTGAGGTCAGTAGGTTTCATTTTAATATCACTTATTACCATACATTTCCAAGCATTAACTCAGCCATTCCATTTCAGCTTTCATTCAAAACCAAACATTATATTTCTGTTATATATACGCTTGCATTTCTTACACTTGACCATCATATTTTGATCAATCAATACGCGACACCAAAATCGGATATTCCAAAACAAAAACCCAAGCTCATCAATACGAATCAAAACTAGAGCCTAATTGTCTTTCCTTCAGATTGTGTAAGTACATAGCTCTGATCCATTAACCTTATTTTATGCTCCAAGTGGGCAATACTAGAAGTAGTGTCAATTGACGGATTCTACAGGGAGCGATATCGTTGAATCAGCATGCGATCGCTTGAGTCAATGGTTCGCTGTTGTTCTGGTATCCATGACCACTCTGAAATCAATGTTCGACAATTGACTACTGCCTTCTCCCCTCCTTTTCATAATCGATAGTTGCCGATTGTAGCGACCGCGAAGGATTTTATCAAACTTTTGTCAGCGAGTTTCTATTCAGTTCAGGGCCGTTTCGCGGGTTATCGCTGAGACGAATAGAAATATTTTCCCTCTAAATCGATGATAGAGGGCAGGGCCATGTTACATGTGACTCGAATACCTTACTTTACAAGATTGAAACTTGTTTATGGGGAACAGGTTCTATAGTTTGTTACAGAACATCGCTGGTGAAAATAAATGGGTTAGACTTTGTGTTCGTAATTATTCACCTGGATTGTGGTTAGAACTGTCTCCGAGAGTGTAAAATTCAACAGATCTACATCAAATTTACCATGCGTAATACTGAGATCATAGTAAAGTGATATCTGAAGAAAAACTAAACACCATTTTAATTTTTTTCTACCAAATGTAAAATTAAAATTTTAAAGACTTGCACGGAACCTTACAAACAAAGTTACAAAAAAAAAATTAAATGAAGTTTTTGACTAAAAATTTGTTGGAGCTGCACTGAATTTAATCTTATAGGCTGAAACATCCCGCGAAAGTTGTAAATAAAATTTTAGATTACGAAGAATGCAATCTATTAAAGTTTAGAAGATCTGTCCTATTGTTGTTTTAGGAGAAAACTTTACGAAAATTTGAACTATTTAAAAATCTTTAAAAATTGGAAAGTTAGTAAAAACCTTTATTTTCATTAGTAGTTTCTTTTCAAGAAACTTAAAATAAAAAAAAAATCATTACACATTTTAGTTTTTAGTTATGAAGCTTAGAAAGTGCCAATTTGTTGATAATTACCAAATGCGCGAAACACTTTTATTCATTTCCTGGAAATCCACTTAAGTGAAAACACAATCCTATTAGCATTGATACAACTTTTATATAATGTGTAAATTTCTTATTTATAATTGAAATTTAAAGTAAAGACTGCAGATCAACAAAATACCTGATTAGCACACGGTACAGTCACAACGAAATACTAGTGTGAAAAAATTAAATGTTGTTTTTCCAAATTCAAACTTACAAATACTTACTAAAAGAAAATTTAGAATTGTTTCAAATATTCCCTTATTTTCAAATGAAATAACAAATTGTATTATAAATTTACAATAATCTATTTAAATTAAATGCTTATTGAATATAATTTATATTACTTTGTGGTTCAAACTCTAAAATATATGCTAACTTGCGTAGTTTTTTCTATTCTATTACTTTTAGTGAAGGAAAATTTCTATTGAGTAAAATGGTAGAATTTTTAAACTTATTTAAGAAAACAACTCATGGTAGTCATCAGATGTATGATTACACTTACAGATCAATTACAAAATTCATGTGCGAGGTCAATATAACCGACCCCTATTTCAAATAATATAGAACATTTGCCTGACGTTAAAGGGACTTAAATTCAGTTCCAGTAACAGTTCAACGTGCATTTTTTCCCCCCTCCGCAACTTGATGTTCTCCCTTTAAAAGTCCTTCCGCGGCAGTGTTATTTCCCTTCTGAAACGTGGAAATACAACATAATGTATCTTTGAAAAAAAAAAAGGTCCCGACTACCAGAGAAAAAGTTCCCGACCCCACGCTATATACAATACAATAGTATGAAGATACGGAAGCAGTAATATTTTTGTTACTTAATCTCCAATTGTGAAATTAAAAATTCCATTCAATATATATAATAGTTTGATAGCATCGAAGTACTGTCTGATATGCTAAACAAATAATGATTAAGTATCAGAATTTTCAGAGAATTTCTCTTTAACGAAAACATTACTAAAGTTCCAAGAAAAACATCAAACAAAATAATCAATTTAAAGATGACAGTATGCTATTTTGCATGACAAGGGAACTTTCTCGAATCAGCAATGCAATAAACTAGAAAAGAATTTGCAATTAGGAGACAACTTCCAAATTCCACTCTCGGAAATACATTCTTTTAGAAATCAATGGGAATTCGGGCAATACTCCAAATAAATAATTTCTAAATGTATGACTCTACAGAGAGAGTGGGTGAAGTGTACCATTTGTCCTCCACATTGTCACGGATCCAAATAACGTCTTTAAGAAACTTGAGTGGCAGTATTTTCGTGATGCCAATATTTAGGCGTTTTATCACGCGATGTCAAATGACAAAATATTTCCATGATAAGGCATGCGAAATAGTCATTTTCAAGTGGCAAGTATTCATATATTACAATACAGAAGACTGTTTATATGTGCATATTAAATTAAAAAACGAGATTTATATTGAACAATTCAAATCATTTTAATGCAGATACAAAAAAAAAATATTTATCCGGAAGATGCATTTGAAAAAAAAAATTAAATTAGTCAAGGCATACCAGAGTGATTTTAAGGGCTTAGAGTTCCATACGGTTGACAGCACAAGAGGTCATGCATACAAGTTATTTAAATCACATTTTAACTTGGAAAATAGAAAAGATTGATTCTAGAATTAGAGTGATTGATAAGTGGAACAATCTGCCGGATCACATCGTAAATTGTCGTCAAGAGTTTTAAAAGACAGCTAGATCGCTAGATCTATACTGGAGGATAGTTCAGAAAACTTAAATTATAACAACCTAGATGGATCTTGTACCTGTAGTTGGTCGGCATTTTTATATTTGTAAATACAATTTTGAATTATAATTTCAATTTGTATTCAAAAGACACTACATGAAGGTTATAATGACTACATTCTTGCACCAGTGGTTTCAATCTTCTACGTACCACTACGTAAAAATGTTGTCAAGTCCATCGATATAGATAAACAACTGGATAGACTTCTTAAAGCTGGGAAAAGGAAGCCATTGTCAGATACCGTTGGTGGTATAAAAATACGGATTGCCGAGGATTGAAAATGAAATTTTGGGTTGTACACAGAGGAAATGTCAATAGTAGACCCTAATTAGTAATAATGTGCAAAAAAATATCTACTCTAGCACTTTACAAGGTTTTTCGCATTTCCATCCAACTATAAAAGTGAACTTTGATTGGTTAATCATCCCACCAGCTTCGCAATCACCGGCGCGTTTTTCTCTCTGCATTTACAATGGAGCAGTCTATCCAGTTGTTTATCGATATCGATGGTCAAGGCCCACCCCTATCTCCAATTCTTGGTCATTAGATAAGATTTATAAATATTTTTTTCGTATTTTAAAATTAGCTAAAATAATTAAAATTATAAGATATTTTATGTAAAAAAACTCCCTCTATCATGACTTTACCCACTCACAAACTTCTGTGGTCCGGTGTTTTTCGGTGCCTATTCAAAATGCTTCAGTTGATTGCAAATTATGAGCATCCCTAACCTTTATTTAATCCCTTATTCTTAATTTCACCACCTTAGAAACAAAACATCTAAATAAAATTTTGTTTCTGTAATCTTGATTAGTGAAGACAATTGCTCTAGGTTACATAAAGACACTCGTCTATGTATATTTGTATTGAAGATTAAATTCTAATTTAAAAAAATTAATTTGAAACAAAAGAAAATAACAAAATTAAATCTGAGAATTTTTGCTTTTTTCTTGAGATTAAGAGAAATTGTCAGCATGTCCCTGTACAATACCCCCCCCAAAAAAACAGAACGATAGCTATATCTTTTGTTCTAATTGTTGAAATAACAAACAAAAGGTACCATTGTAAATCGTGAAAGGTTTTTAATAATTGTATGTAATTTTTTTTATCATGAGGGGTCATCTACATATTAAAACAGAACCAAACTTTAAAAAGTTCAATAGCAACCTCATAATATTATTCCATATTTGGATTCAGCATTAAAAAAGAATGCAAAATACAAAAATTCGTAATTTTCTAATGAATGGTTTGTAATTTAAATGATAAAAAGAAAATGATAAATTAATGTTAAAAAAAAAAGTTGGTTTTTTGGCCATAAATACTTAAATAATTAATATATTTCAGTAATTTTTTTTTCAAAAGGTAGTTTGTAAATGGCCAAACAGAAATAGAAATCAGCTTTTGAATCAATTTCTTTTTTAATAATTAATTATTAATTAATAAAGCAATTAAAGTTTTTTTTTTTTTAATAGAAACATATTTTTTTTTTGCTTTCATTAGATTTACCATGGTCTAAACCCCCCCCCCCCCCATAATTTTTTTCTTTCCATTATGACTATTAGTTCTCGATTTTTTAGAGAAAATGTAAAAAACGCTCACTTTAAGGGACCGTATAGTAGACGACTTTTGAAAACTATCAAAGATTAATTCAAGGTAAACTAGAGGTGTGGAAAATCGCATAACGTTCAATTATCGTATAACCAATAGTTTAAAAACTAAGAAACACGCTTTAATAGGAAAGTGAACTAAAAAGTAGAAGATAATTTTAAATAAGTTTGAAATAAGAATAGAGTGATTAACAAGAAATATTTATTTTATCGTAAAAAAGCGTGGGGTGCTTGATGTCAATTTTTGTAAATATTTAATGACAGATATTGGTAAAAGTAGAGCCATTATGAAAATATCTTAAAAAGCACCCCACGCTTTTTTACGATAAAATAAATATTTCTTGTTAATCACTCTATTCTTATTTCAAACTTATTTAAAATTATCTTCTACTTTTTAGTTCACTTTTCTATTAAAGCGTGTTTCTTAGTTTTTTAATCTATTGATTATTTTCTACTTTTTAGTTTGATTTTCTATTAAAGCGTGTTTTTTAGTTTTTTAAATTATTAATTATTTTTTCTGTAAACTATAATTATTTTTTTTTTAATTTGCTTTCTTAAATTCCATTTATTTAAAACAACATTTTTTAAGCAATTTCAATAAGTTATTCTTTAAAAATTTTACTGAATCATGTGACTTTTTCCTTTTATAAATAATTTCAACGATCTAGTTACATTTGTGTTTATAGTGAAATATTTCTGTAAAATATTCATGCTTTGCTAAATACTGTTTACTAATGCCTACATTTAATATTTATTAATTTTCTAATTATCAGTAGTATTCGTTATATTTCTGCAATTACAGTTTTCGATATTTTATTTATTTCGTGTGAAGAATGCACATCTTTAATGTTGTAAATAAATTATGTTACTTTTGCATTTACTTGCTATTTTTGTATTAATCTTAAACATGACACTATAAATCCAAGTAGCTTCTATGCAATTTTAGACTAATACTTGTATTTTTTAATCTTCGTGAAACGCGCCACCTTAACCGTTCGATTTCTCCCGCTGTGAAGAACCTTAAAAATACCTTTCGTTTTATGGAAATTCTCCCTGAAGATCGGTCAAAAAATGGTCGAAATATTTTCGCTCATAAGTGACGTGTTTTTCAACATAATGCATTGAAATTTGGTATATAGGGTAAATGATGTATTCTGAATCGAATAAAATGATAAAAAATAAGGGTTCGTATTGAAATTTTCGAAGATAGCGTTACTTTTACTTAGTATACGGTCCCTCAAGAAAAAAAAATTGCATCAGATATATAGAAAATCGTAAGCAAAACATTTTGGTGCAAACCGTAAGATTCTACGATAATTAGAACCGAAGATATAGCCATCGTTCTGTTTTTTTTGGGGGGTACTGTACCATCGACCCAATACTTCATTTTTTCGGCCACAATTTCTACCGGAGTATTGCTTTGAAACATTTGAATTTTTATTCCAGGTATAACATATAAATTATAACATAACATTTATAATTTAGTAACAACATTTAAAAGTAAAATGAAAAATGATTGTCTTGTAATCAATTTTTAAAAGTTTTTATAAACTAGCTTTTAATAACTTATCAAATTATAATTTTAAAAATCATCCACATATCTTCTCCTCAAGTTTTGTTAATGAGCTTTTATTACTGTTGATATACCTGGCTGTTATAACAATATGGCAAATATTGGGATCGAAAAAATGAAGCATTAGGTCTACGGAGCAGGGACATTCTGAAGATGCTTTACGTAGCAATGACCCTTTCAGCGAGCGAAACTAGTCTGGTTCACTAAGCGTTAAAAACTGGGATCTATGCACAGTAACAGGTCCGGAGCCACGCATCTGGTAAAATATAATGTAACTTAATCTGCATTGATTGATTGATGATGATTCTTTGCTTAGCAATGACCCTTTCAGCGAGCGAAACTAGTCTGGTTCACGAAGCGTTAAAAACTGGGATCTATGCACAATAACAGGTCCGGAGCCACGCATCTGGTAAAATATAATGTAACATAATCTGCATTGATTGATTGATGATGATTCTTTGCGTAGCAATGACCCTTTCAGCGAGCGAAACTAGTCTGGTTCACGAAGCGTTAAAAACTGGGATCTATGCACAATAACAGGTCCGAAGCCACGTATCTGGTAAAATATAATGTAACTTAATCTGCATTCCAATGACATAAATTAAGGGAATTAATAAATGATTATCTTTCCGAAGCAAAATATGAATTTTTTTTCGAAGCTAAAAACATGCTAAATGGACCACAAAAACCAATGCAAGTTTAGCTGTTCAGTAAAATAACTTTCAGGCGATTCTTGCCCCATAGCTTAATATTTAGCCACTCTGTCTATCAAATTATTTGCTTTTAAACAATGAATTTTTATAACAGATAAAACAACAGTAATAAAAGATCATTAACAAAACTTAAGGGGAAAAGTCTTTATGATTCTTTGAATAATTTTAAAAATTAAAATATAAAGACATTAAAAAATAATAATAACACCAGTTGCTATTTTCCTCAAAATTTTGATAATTAGCTTTTATTACTGTTTTGACACCTGTTGTAAAAATTCATATGTTTAAAAGCAAATACTTTGGTAGATATTGTGAACAAAAAAAGAAGAATTAAAGTGTATGGAGGTGGGGATAAAATCGATATCTTTGAACTTTTGAGATGTATAAAGACAGAAAGAGAAAGAATGAAAAAAATACTCTGACAATGTCTCAGGCGAAGTTTGTATTGAACTTTTACTTTCATTAACTGTCATCTACTGTATCCTATCACAACTTCTCAGTGAAAGTTTTAATACTGAAATCTTGGTAGCCCCACTGGCCACTTTGACTTCTTTGCGGATAATGGGTTAAGAATTAGTGCATAAACTGCATAAGATGAACAAAGAAAAGATAAAAATTCTCTAATATAATACAGTTAAATAATGATTTTAAGCTTATAAACGACATATAAAAATTCATAATCTAAACTTGTTTATTTCTTTATTAAAAATTTCTGCTAGTAATGCAGTCATTTTAGTTTATATTTGTTGTTTAATTAGTATCGATAAAAGTAGTATTTCATTATGACTTGAAACGCATTTAAATGACAATCTAACTCCTGTGAGTCCAGGTATTCTCTATCAAACAATGATATGCGAGTTTATTTTGATGTAGATATTATCTAACTGGAATAAATTCTAAATAATTGTCTTTTAAGGAATTTTACAGAAATACTATTACTGTGCTTTTTAAAAAATAAAAAAAATGCTGGAAATATTTATCCTGAAACCCGCGTGTCAGTTTTGTGTAAAAAATTATGTTTTAAAAATTCCATAGTAAAATTTTGGGGATCCCAAATTTTGACTGCATTTGAAGAAAAATTATAAGTTGTATGTTTTTTTTGTTTTTTTTTGGGTTTTTTTGTGGATGATTGCATTATACAACGCCAAACTTGAATTCGCTTCTGAGGAACACTTTATTTAAAATTTCACATTGTGTTATTTCTAAAAAAAAATTTAATAAAGTTAGAAGATGTGATGATATACATTCCTCATTTAAGCATGTGAAGGAAAATTAAAAAATCTTAAATCTCTCAGCAATAGAAAACAAAATCTACACTGTTAAAAATTTTGTTCCCACCTTGCACCAAAAATTGGTTCCCATTTAGCTGCCACCAACATTTGGTGCTTAGTTTCACGATTTAATGGTGCAACCTCGGACCATAAGCACCACTAAATCGCTGAACTAAGCACCAAATGTTGGTGGCAGCTAAATGGGAACCAAATTTTGGTGCATGGTGGACAAATTTTTTTAACAGTGTAACTTGGATGAACTTCCAAAAAATACAATCTCGAAGCAATCTTATATATGCAGGCTGCGATCATGCCCACTAATTTATATGAAAAGTAGGCTCATTAATAAAACGACATTTTACATATTCTGAATCAATGTAATCCTTGGAAAATATGTATTGAAATTTTTTGTTTTATTATGTCTGGACTAGCTGTATTCTTTTTAATTATGTGTCGTTTTGGATATTTTCAATACGTTAAAAAATGCAAATTGTGTTTAAGCCGCTCTCGTACCTTAAAGAAAATCTCTCATATTAAAAACATATATCTTATCCTTTAAATATATAAAATTTCTTCATTATTGACTGATAGTTCAGATATAATCAATACTAATATCACTACTGAGTGAGTAGAAAGTTTTTCCAGTTTTAAAAATACTATGCATGAAATCAATTATACTGATTTATAAATATTTTTTTTTATATAATAGGTAGGTAAAGTAGTACTTTCTAAATTTTATTTTGCAGAAAAACTCGCAAGACAATTATTTCCTTCCATAAATATTTTTTTTTCTCTTGCGTGCATATTAGTTCTTATAAAGCGCCATAATATTTTCTCTTAAATATAATTGTCGTGATATAAGGTGTACCATTAATCCCAATTCGTGTCAAATAATTTGTTTCTATGACCAGTGAGAATTCCCCAAAGTAAACTATAGCAGTGTGATTAACGTGATTAAGTTACCCTTTCTTACGATACAACATACTATTTGGCAATGTGACTCAAGGGATTTGGCACAATTGGTGGGAATGGTTTGTCAACTAATAACCAAACGCTTATTAGGGCTTAGATAATTAGAGCATTCATATTTGAGAAAGAAAAGAATAATTAATAGGTTAGGCACCTTCTTTGTTAGACGATTATCAATGGAAATTGTACCATCATTTATACTCTACTTGATCGATATCTTTTAGTCTTGTATCTCTTATACGTGGATTGTGGAATTGAAGAGTTGCGGATGTGAAGGACGAACGCAACAAAAGATGATTTTGAGAAAAACGCGTTTGAAAAGTTTTCTATATATTAATTTCTCAATGCTTGGTATTATTCCCTGCGTATTTTGAGGGAGAAAGAACGATGAACTCAACATAAAAAGTGTACTAATAAAATTTGTGAAAGGTCTTGATTCGGATGCTGAAAAATATGTTTTACCCGATGTTGATTTCGTTCTTCATATCCGCAACACCTGAATTGTTCTTTGAACCTATTTAATTAGCACTCAATATCAGCGGCATTTAAAAGTATTTTATAGGTAATTTGATGTAAGTGTTTTTAATAATATTCAAAATAAAAAGTTTTGAGGAAAACGCGTTTGAAAAGTTTTCTATATATTAATTTCTCAATGCTTGGTATTATTCCCTGCGTATTTTTAGGGAGAAAGAAGGATGAACTCAACATAAAAAGTGTACTAGTAAAATTTGTGAAGGGTCTTGATTCGGATGCTGAAAAAAAATTTTTACCCGATGTTGAGTTCGTCCTTCATATCCGCAACACCTCAATTGTTCTTTGAACCTATTTAATTAGCACTCAATATCAGCGGCATTTAAAAATATTTTATAGGTAATTTGATGTAAGTGTTTTTAATAATATTCAAAATAAAAAGTTTTGAGGAAAACGCGTTTGAAAAGTTTTCTATATATTAATTTCTCAATGCTTGGTATTATTCCCTACGTATTTTTAGGGAGAAAGAAGGATGAACTCAACATAAAAGTGTACTAGTAAAATTTGTGAAGGGTCTTGATTCGGATGCTGAAAAAAAAAATTTATCCGATGTTGAGTTCGTCCTTCATATCCGCAACGCCTCAATTGTTCTTTGAACTTATATAATTAGCACTCAATATCAGCGGCATTTAAAAGTATTTTATAGGTAATTTGATGTAAGTGTTTTTAATAATATTCAAAATAAAAAAGTTTTGAGAAAAACGCCGTTTGAAAAGTTTTCTATATATTAATTTCTCAATGCTTGGTATTATTCCCTGCATATTTTTAGAGAGAAAAAAGGATGAACTCAACATAAAAAGTGTACTAGTAAAATTTGTGAAGGGTCTTGATTCAGTTGCTGAAAAAAAAATTTTACCCGATGTTGAGTTCGTCCTTCATATCCACAACACCTCAATTGTTCTTTGAACCTATTTAATTAGCACTCAATATCAGCGGCATTTAAAAGTATTTTATAGGTAATTTTATGTAAGTGTTTTTAATAATATTCAAAATAAAAAGCATTCAAAATCTGAAAAAGTATCTATTCACGCTGATACACCGGTATGCAAAACGTGCACTCTGAAAGATAGGATAAAATTATTACAGAAACTGAACACAAAAAAGTTCTTAACGTTGCCTCTGATACCGTAGAATCAATGAATTAAAAATAAGTATTGGATTTCTATTTTTATAACAACTCTATACCTGTTTTTTCAGTGTGTTACATTGAACCAACAATAGATAAATCAAGCGAAATTCCCCCTATTTTATCATAAAAATCTTTAATTTCAATATAACAAATCCAAAAACACTCTAACATGTACTTAACGTCTTAAGAAGCAGCCGTTTCAGTGAGTTAAAATTAACCAGCAAAGTTAAAATCAAGCGGAATCCATCATATTTCCATCCTATTCCACTCTCAAAATCTTTAATTGCAATATTCCAAGTTCATACACCAAACTGTGAATATTCTAATCATCACTACAAAAAGAAAACATTCACTACAAAAAGAAAACATTCACTACAAAAAGAAAACATTCACTACAAAAAGAAAACATTCACTACAAAGGGGGAACAGAATGCTTATGCATCCACTTCTATAATTTTATGTCCGTCAATAAATCTGGGTGCCCATCCCATCTGTTGGAAATATTAGAAGGTGCCATAATGCAAGGTTAGGTATAAAAATTTAGTTTCACACGTCACCAAAATCCTGCATAGCATTTGCAAAATCTCAATTTAATAAACAAAGAAAAACACTTATTATAGTTGCTTAAGTACTAGAAGTGGCAAAATTTAAAAAAATTTTGACTTAAGTTTTTAAATAAACATTTAAAAAATTCGTTTTCTGAAACCCCCTTTTTAAAACTTACAAGCATTAAAAATAATAAAAATCAGGATACAATCAGGATAAATCCGAACAACACAGAAGGAAAATAAGTTTAATGAAGTTGAAGAAATTATCTTAGACGTTAAGAAGTTAATAAATATGTATTTTATGTTAGAAATTTCAAAAGGGAAAATAGTTTGAATTATCACCCAAAAAATAGCTCTTTATCTACTGGCAGTCCATCCAAACTTTAAGCACAAACATTGTTAAAAGTTTTAATTCTTAATTGCCAAGTGTTAAGGTATGAACAACGTTTCAGCTGCTACTAATAATCAAAGGACAACTACTACTAATAAAAATTCTTTATTTATTTCTTCAATTTATATTATATTTTGTTATTATTTATACTTTATGGTATCTTGAATTTTCTTTTATTCATAAAGATTTTGTTTGTTTATTAAAGGTTTCACGGACCACACCGGTAAATTCCAACAGAAATTAAATGAACATTTCTTTCTTAAAGATCCAGATACAATGATCTGGACTCACTAAAATTTAAAAAAAAATTGACTTAAGTATTTAAATAAACGTTTAAAAAATTCATTTTCTGAAACCCTATTTTTAAAACTTACAAGCATTAAAAATAATAAAAATCAGTATACAATCAGGATAAATCCGAACAACACAGAAGGAAAATAAGTTTAATGAAGTTGAAGAAATTATCTTAGACGTTAAGAAGTTAATAAATATGTATTTTATGTTAGAAATTTCAAAAGGGAAAATAGTTTGAATTATCACCCAAAAAATAGCTCTTTATCTACTGGCAGTCCATCCAAACTTTAAGCACAAACATTGTTAAAAGTTTTAATTCTTAATTGCCTAGTGTTAAGGTATGAACAACGTTTCAGCTGCTACTAATAATCAAAGGACAACTACTACTAATAAAAATTCTTTATTTATTTCTTCAATTTATATTATATTTTGTTATTATTTATACTTTATGGTATCTTGAATTTTCTTTTATTCATAAAGATTTTGTTTGTTTATTAAAGGTTTCACGGACCACACCGGTAAATTCCAACAGAAATTAAATGAACATTTCTTTCTTAAAGATCCAGATACAATGATCTGGACTCACTAAAATTTAAAAAAAAATTGACTTAAGTATTTAAATAAACGTTTAAAAAATTCATTTTCTGAAACCCTATTTTTAAAACTTACAAGCATTAAAAATAATAAAAATCAGTATACAATCAGGATAAATCCGAACAACACAGAAGGAAAATAAGTTTAATGAAGTTGAAGAAATTATCTTAGACGTTAAGAAGTTAATAAATATGTATTTTATGTTAGAAATTTCAAAAGGGAAAATAGTTTGAATTATCACCCAAAAAATAGCTCTTTATCTACTGGCAGTCCATCCAAACTTTAAGCACAAACATTGTTAAAAGTTTTAATTCTTAATTGCCTAGTGTTAAGGTATGAACAACGTTTCAGCTGCTACTAATAATCAAAGGACAACTACTACTAATAAAAATTATTTATTTCTTCAATTTATAGTATATTTTGTTATTATTTATACTTTATGGTATCTTGAATTCATAAAGATTTTGTTTGTTTATTAAAGGTTTCACGGACCACACCGGTAAATTCCAACAGAAATTAAATGAACATTTCTTTCTTACCGATCCAGATACAATGATCTGGACGCACTATCCCTACGATGAAATGGAAAACAACTACAGCAGGTAATGGTTTTAAGTATTTTAAGTATTAAGAAGTTATATTCCAATTATTATATTCAGTATCTCATATATATTATTTACAATTGTTATGAATTCTTTAGGTGGCAGCTCTTAGATGTACTTGTAAGTTTAGAAGAATTCAATGCTTTGCCAAAAGTAACACCGTATTTTTTCGATTACAACATGAAAATTAGATCCCGACCCCAAAATCCTGTGATTTTCAAGGTATATATAACAAATTGATTATGTCTTTTATTCTAAATATTGTAAAGTAAAATATTTTTTTAAATCAACGAATATTTGCTTTTTTCGAAATAAACTTAAAATGAAAAGATTATAATTTTAACTGAGATGTTCAGAGCTCAGTGTTAAAAGGCTGTGATTTATTTAAAACCAAACAAATATTCCAATTATGTATTTTAATTTTTATTTACAAATCTTAACTATTTGAAAGATATGTATAAAAATGTGGATAATGTTGATTTAGTTTCAAAATCCAATAAGACAATTGACTTTTCTTTCAACTGTTCAAAAATATGTTTTAAATAAAATAATATTAATTTTTATTGATAATTTGAATATTAAACTATGGATTAACTTGATAAAAATTTATAAAGAAATGGTGTTTCAAAAATAAAATACATTTTTACTGGGAAGAAAAGGATAGTATCAAATCCATACTGCAACTTCATTGAAATTCATAACTAAGCAAATGGAAATTGAAATATTTGTGTATTTGAAATCAATAGTTTACATCTTAATTAGTAAAGAGTGTGGTATTCTAACAAAATTAAAATGTATTAAAATGTAATTTGTTCAAAAATATTAAATATTGAGTATTTTGCAATCAATGTTTGTTTATTTATTAATTTATTTTCTTTAATATTCTGAGGCAAGCAATACATTTTCCCCATACAGTTTTGCTCCTCCTTTATTAACGATGGAATATCTAAAATGCTATTAAAATTTTAAATTATTATTCAACTAAACAATTTTTTTAATTATATACTTTAGAAAAGATAGTTTCCGGTTCATTACCACGCGTATTGTTGATGCAATAAATATTTTTATTTTTATTTTTATGGTAAATTATTTTAATAAAGCATATAAAAGTGTAACTTAAAAAAAAAAAAAAAAAATCAATAAATTTTTTTTGAGCATTCCACCTAAAATTGTGAACCCAAGAATACACCCGATCATCTTACCCTATAAAAAGTAACCAAACAACAAATTTATAATAAAAAAATAATTGGTCTTAATGTAAAAAAAAATTAAATGTGTATATTTAATGTAAATATTAATGTAATATAAATATTTAATGTGCTTAACTTGATCCTTATAAATTATACTAAAAATGAAAGAGTTAAAGGGTTTATAGATAGAACATCACTTCTTTTATATTACCAAATATTTCAAAATTTATTTTACAGAATAATTTTAATATCAATTAAAATTGTAATGCCCATTTTTAATGTCCACTCAATTACTATTTTTAATCCCATTTTCCATTACCAATTAGGTGCATAAAGAAGTGAAAATTGCTGCTCACGAGCCAATGCGATGGAAATACAAACTTTATCCTGCAGATGAAATAGAAAATGCAGCATTGAACAACTACGTCTTCTGCCAAATTAAGGAAGACAGGCTAGTTGGATCCTTTGCCGTTACACCTCCCGTTGAAGGACGATATTATTTCAAAGTACGATTTGAAATTTCTATAATATTTTTAACTATATACTTCAACAACCAGCATTATCATCAATTATACTTATTGGTAAAACCGCAATCCGAAATGAACGGCAAACAAGGTACTCTATACAACATATTAAGTCAAATGAGAGACTCCACGCATATTGGATTTTATAGTGGTAAAGTATTTAGAGGCAACAATTTTTAATATGCTTGTCTACTTATGACTTACTTTGATCTTTCATTCGTGAAATTCCACCCAATTAAGAGAGTATATGGCTAAAATGGTGCAGTAAGTGAACCAATACTTCACTTTATACTTTCATATAGAGATTTAGAGGTGGGCAATAGGGCCTATAAGCTAAGGTGGAAAAATTCAGGGATGAAAAATTTTTAAAAATACAAAAATTGATCGTAAAAAATATACTTTATAATTTTCGCTTTGTTTTGTTATTGCAATGATTATTTGCACTGTTGGCTAAACATAACTGCAATTAAATACAAAACAAATAAATTGAAATGTAAATCAAATTCTTTGAAATATCCAGCAATAGCATTGAATCAAATTTCAAGAAATCACTGAACGCAAGACCATAAATAACTTACTCCCTCCCCCTCCCCCCATATCCGAAAATAGACTCATCCTGATCTGCTAAACCTATAACTGTTTTTAGTCTACTTTTTTCTAAAATATTAAAAGAAACACTTTTATAAGTTAATCTGACATTTAATTTATTGAAAACTACTTTTAAACAAAATTCAAATTATACTAATAAACCTATGAAGAAAAAGAGCAAAAGAAGACAGCAGAAAACGTGATATTTCTTACACGATACTACCTGAAAATCAGCCCAAATTATACTTAATACCTTCGTGCGAGAAGTCTCACAACTAGGAACAAATTGTAATAAAAATCATTTTCCAATATTCTATGAATGAAGCTTAGCTCAAGTCTTACGCACTTACATAGAACACACAATTCGCGTTGTTTCTACTCATTTTTAATACGCTTTTATTAGCTTCAGACGTATGTATGTTAGTATGTAACGGAATCTTTGAACATGATTTTGACCCCCTTCAAAACGTCGGATTAACTCGAAATTTGGCATACTTATTAAGGACCGATGACAATTCAATAATTCAATAAGTTTGTCGCTTTATCACAAGGATTAGCTCGTGTTGCCCTTGCTGCGTTAAATTCCAACCAACCAACCTTCTCCGGAATCGAACCCTGGTGTGCCGTTTGAAAGATTCGTCGTTTGAACGACGGTTATACAAAGCGTGTCTTTTTTAGTCCCATTATCCTTACCAGGATCTTCAGGATTAGTGATTTTTCATATTCATAGACAAGGTAGTGTTTTGTGCCTAGTAATACGGCGTGTACTAAGGCATACACATGACTTAAATTTGAGACAAGCATGTGACTATTGGCAGAAACAACTGGAGGGTTTTGTACACTAACTAAAAAAAATTATAGTTTACAGAAAAAATAATTAATAGTTTAAAAACTAAAAAAACACGCTTTAATAGAAAACTAAACTAAAAAGTAGAAAATAATTAATAGTTTAAAAAACTGAAAAATACGCTTTAATAGAAAAGTGAACTAAAAAGTAGAAAATAATTTTAAATAAGTTTGAAATAAGAATAGAGTGATTAACAAGAAATATTTATTTTATCGTAAAAAAGCGTGGGGTGTTTTTAAAGATATTTTCATAATGGCTCTAGTTTTACCAATATCTGTCATTAAATATTTTCAACAATTGACATCAAGCACCCCACGCTTTTTTACAATAAAATAAATATTTCTTGTTAATCACTCTATTCTTATTTCAAACTTATTTCAAATTATTTTCTACTTTTTAGTTCACTTTTCTATTAAAGCGTATTTTTTTTTAGTTTTTTAAACTATTAATTATTAAAAGCAGAATGTATGTAGTGCCGAACGCTGGGTATTTAACCAGAGTTACCTCACAACCTTAATTAAACTACAATTAATTTCAAATGTAATCAAGTATGCGGTCCCTAAAAGTAGGCTGTTTTGCATTTTTGCTAAAATATTGACAATCAAACGTCAAATTGGAAAGAAAAAATATTCTGATGGATTTTCGACTACGATGAATCTAATAAAAACGTATATGTTTATTTATGTTTCGGTTTCAAAAAATTTAAAAATTGTATTATTAATTCATTATTAATTAATTAAAAACTGTTCAATGTAAAATATGCATGATACTTAAGTTTGTATTTTATCAAACTATCATTCGAAACAAAAATCAATAAAATATATTAATTATTTAACTATATATGGCAAAAAAACATTTTTTCTTTTTAACATTAATTTATCATTTCCTTGACATCTTTTCAATTACTACCCACTAAGTGGAAAATTATAAAATTTTGTAATTACACATTTTTTGGATGTTAAATATCAATATTTAATAATACTATGGGTTTGCCATTGAACATTTTAGCATTTGTTTTAGTTGTAATGCATCGATGACTCCTTATAATAATATATATATATATATAACTAAATGAAATATATTCCATGAATTACAACGGTATTTTTATATTATTTTTTTTTCATCAATTAGAATACAATATATAGCCTGCATTCGAATTTTTTTGCTTACTGTTCCTGTACCTTTAATAAGAAATAAAACAATAAATTTAGACGAGATTAAATATTGAAAATACCGTTTCTTGAGCGATCAGTTCAAATTTTCGCTGACGTTGATCACTTTTGTTTCAGGTTTACGCTAAACCAGAAAGAGAGATGAAAGAAGAAACCAACTTGCACAACGTAGTCATATTCTTGCTTGACTGTCTTGTCGCCAAGAAGTACATTCAGCCTTATCCTAGCAATGAAGTGCCGTGGGGTCCTACGCAGTGTTTCTACGACTACCGAATAAAAATGGTGAACCAAAGTGGACCAATGATAGTGACTTGGGGTGGCAAACGCAAACTTATTCTAGAAGTCAAAGACGTTATGCTCATCACTTACCAGTTACTGGACATTGAAGGTATCGAAATGGACCCAAAGGACATCATAAGGAGAGAGGACAAAGAGAACAGGGTCAATTTTACTTTCACGCCACAGAGGGTTGGCATGTACAAGTTCCTCCTTTTCGGCATGCCAAAGCCCAAGCAAAAGGGCAAGTGGAGATTGCCCCTCATAGCCTCATACCTCATTGACTGTAAATTCACGCGACAAGTATACGATGAAGATTTCCCCCCACCACAAGTCAAGATCCCAGAAAAAGAAGAACCTAAAGAACCTCCACCTAAAAAGGACAAAAAAAAAATCAAGATCGCTTTCCTCAAGTGAAGTTTAGAAAACAATGAAAAATGCCTTGTTTTTATGAATGATGCCTTAGTCATCTGGAATCTAAACTTATATAGGTGCGAGCTGTTATTTTATAAAATGTGGTCAATTTTGGGCAATGTGGAAAAGAATGTTGCAACTGTTTCCTTGAGCAATATTCAGATAGATTTAAGAGATAACTATTTTATTTACCATTGATTGGAACATTTTCTTTAATGAATTGATCATCCTTCAAAGTTTGTTTTAAAATATGTACATACGTAAATGTACATTTGTACGATTTGTACTTATGGGGTGAATTTCATTATATTTGTGAAATCAATTATGATTTATAATATTTTGATTTAGAATACAATAGAGCATCGAATATCCGAATACCGATCAAACAATACCTCGGTAACATAAACCATTCCATCTGGAAAATTCAAAATTTCTTATTTCTTTTTCTAAAATTTAAGCCTACTTCAATACAATTTTATTTATGTAAAATTATTTATAAAACCTGTTATACAAAATATGTACAGTTTTATGTTTAATATCACTGATTCATAGTACTTGTATGACACTGGTACAATTTTTTTTTTCCATAAATGATCGGTTATCCAAAAAATCTCTTATCCGAATATCCTCAGTCCTCAACTTTTTCGGATAATTAATGCTATACTGTATTTTGTAGGATATATTATGTCAAGTGAACGTAACTTTTTGTTGCAATATGTACCAAATTGGATAATTATTTGATATTATTCTTCAAATGCGATTGACATGTGCTTTTATTTCAACATTTAGAAAGTACATTCTCATCTTTGTATTCCATCCCATCCCATTATATTCCATCTTTGTATTATTTAAAATGTACAGCTAGTTACCAAAAGATATATATGAATACTTCGTTTAAAACAAGAGGATGTCGTTGGCGAAGCACTTTGCTATTAAAACAAAAACTTTAATTTATGCATTAAACACAATTGTAGTTTAGGAATAATGCAAAAAGAATTAAATTTATTTATTTTAATAATAAATATATATCCAATCAGATAGAGATACATGCATACTAAATAGACAGTGTAAAAAAAATCATAATTCAAATTATTGTTTTCAGCCCAATTCAAATAACCTTAGGTTTATAACACCTATTCAAACCATCATAGAGATATAAAGCAAATTTAAACTGTCATAAATTTATAAAAACAATACATTTAAAAACTGAAAGTAGATAACTTTTTGCATTATATTTATGCCAAATAAATTTGTATATGCGATAACGTACAACACACCAAACCTGGATGCTGCAAATGTAGGCCCAAAGTATGACCTTTGATGATTACAATTTTGGTACTAATTAATGGGAGAATGAATAGACACCTGTGGTAATGAATAGACAAAGTGAAAAATGCTACCAAAAAACATAGAAACTAAATTGCTCCATTAAAAGTCAACTTCTTTCATTAAAAATGTCATCAAATTCACAAATTCAAAATGTATCAAAAGATATATAATTGCTATATATATTTGAAAACATTTTCTGTATTAAACCACAGTTGTTTCAGAAACAAATTGGTATATAAAATGATTTAAAAGTGATTGTGATAATTTACCTCATCCCATTCATTGCTCAAGTGAATGAATGCTCCAATAGATTACCAACTTGAGTGACTTTTTAATGTTGTCAAATGCTTATTGCTCATACCATAACATGTCTGTAAATTTACTCTACATGTCTGTAAATTTACTCTAATCAAGAACTAGAAATTGAATAATATAGTTGATTTGAAGAATATATAAATATTGCATTACAAATTAAGCACAAAATATGCTTATTTTTTAATACATATTAGCTAGAAAAGTAGTGATATTACTATTGCTTTCAAAGTTTATTGGTTTATAAAGTTTAAATACACGAAATAATTTTTATTCTTATAGATAAAAACGAAAAAAGTGTTATATTTTTTCTTAAATTGTATTAATTTGTGTGTTATAAAGTGTGTTTGATTTGTTAATATACATACAATATTCTTTATGTACATACAATATATATTATATTCATTGTTATTTATATACCTTATAAAATAAATTAATATGAATTACGGAGCTATACATGTTTTGCGCGTTGTTAAAAATGTGAGGGGTGTGTACACAATTCCACAGGTAACAAAATTCGTATATTTAACTTTTTATTTCAAATTGACTATCAAGAGTACTTCCTATTGTATTTTTTTATAAAATGTAGCGCTGGACGATATTTATTATTCAAATTTGTTTCCCAAATATATTAGTTCAGAGTTCTTATACTCTAATTTTAATTCGGATATATTAATTAGTATAAAGTAATAAGTATTTTATACAGTCAATGATATACTTTAAAAATTAAATTTCGGGAAATAAATTTTGCAAAATTAATTTGTGAAAGTAAAAGCAGACGATATCAACTATTTAAGGATGCAAGCCTAATTTGAGTTTTAGTTTCATGATATGCATTGAAATCTAATTATTTTTTTTACCTGTAATGATAAATATATAGCGTTTATCATTTTAAACCAAATTGTTCATTAATTTACATTAAACACATGGATTTATAATTTGTCTCAAACAATCATTTATTGAGATAACAATGAGCGAGCTGCCAAACAATTAATCACTCAAAGTTTTGTTTCGGCCAAATTATTAGACTCAGAAAAATTATTTAGTTTTAATCGAGACATCTTAATTTAGTAGTTTTTACCATTCATAGCTGAATGGTTTTAGATTTTAAGTGTTTGCAAGTAATTTTTTAAAAACAGATTTTAAGCTACTTACATATATATCTACATAAATTTTCCATCGCACATTTTCCTAACCTAAAGTTACCCTTTTTGATTGATAATTGAATTTAGATAAGCACTCAGTGTGAAATTGAGTTTATTTTTACATTAACATTTATCAACCTTCCCAAAGAGAAACATTATCATTTCCATCAATAGAACCCATAATATTTAGGTCAAGTAATTATTGACAACCGTCCAGGTAGAGCCTACAAATAATATATAATACTTTTACAAAATAATCAGACAATCATGAGATCATAGATTATTTTAAAAAATCTTTATAAAAGTTTATGGAATATGCTTTAAAAGGAATATATCGTTTATTTTTCTAAATTGTTTAAATTTCTTTTTCTAGCATTCTATTATCTTATACAATTACAATATGTTACTAATATATAACTGTTAATTTTACTGAGTAATTATGACGATAAAGGTGGCTAAAGTTCATCCAACTATTACCATTAGTTATCGATATTGGATTTTTCTTAAAATACAGCTAATAAATGCGAAACCAATTTTCCCTCATTCACAACAAAATGGACAGAATTTTCACACATTTACTCAGCACGTGCTTTTCATTCAGGTATGTACAAGAAATTGCAACTTACAGTGTAACATAATCAGAGAAATATCAGTTATTTTCTGAATAAGCTTAGAAAATAAGTTAATAGTTTCAGGACTACATTCTGGGATGACTTTAAGCCACTTTACCAACTTAGTAACATTAAAAAAATCAATATCACTAGTATGACTGACAAAGTTTGCGTTATTTACCATACTTCTTCGAAAACTACTATAAAATAAATTCTGTGTCATAAAGAGACTGAATTAATTTTTTAGAAACTTTGTATTTTATATTGTTCAATTGTAATCAATTGATTTTTTTTTTTTATTTGAACTGCATAAACGCTCACCAGTAGATTTTAAATACAGAAAGTGCCATGTGAAATGTCCTTTTTATTCCGGAGATATTTTGCGTAGAACCCAACCTAATACCTCGGACATCTTGTGGCCTTATTAAATACACAAGTGTTTTATAATATATTTGCAGATAAATATCGTGTATCAATTGTGCTAACTCATTTGAGAGAACTTTGTGAAATTGATCTAAGGTTGTACAGATTATCTTTTGTAGAACCAAAATTAATAAAAATGTTGCCTCAGTAAAAGTGTCTGTTTCCTTCTTTTTTTTTTTTTTTTTTTTTAAAGTTTTCGACTGTGAATGCTTCCAGTTATTTTTCAAAAAAAAAAATTATTTTAGAGATATGTCTCCATAATTAGTTTCTCTTAGAGCGTTTATAATTTAAATCAGAATTTTTGAGAGAAAGGGGATATAAAACAAATTGCGTCAACTGCCGTATCGCGTATTATTGTTTGGGTACGATCATCAATTTTGTACGAGAAGGCCAGAAAGTTCCATTCGATGTGCGTAGCAAAATACTCTTCTAAAGCATTTGCTTAAATTAATTTTTTAAACGGAGTGTATGAAGTCCTACAGCCTAAAAGAAATCAGTGTATTACTGCAAAAACTTTTGCAAAGAATCTAATGCGACACATTAATTCATGTGAATTAATGACCTGATCTGACCTGATGTGACTAATGACCTGTGATGAAATCGCCTGAAGGGCGACAGGAAATTACAAACCACCATCACCAGACTCATCACCGGACATACTCGCACACTTGCATATGTTCAGGGACAAAGGCCCTGTGTGCCTCAAGTGTGTTTCCCATCAAGCTTCACCGGACCATCTGCTTTCCTGTTTGGATTTGGAGAAGAGCGATCTCTTTAAAAACCCTGCGCTGGTTTGAGACTTTCTTTGGGCGTACGGTCTCTTGGACTTGGTCTAGACATGTTCTAGATCAAGTGGAATAAGAAACAACAACAACAATTCATGCAGGGTGATTCATAATATCCTTTTAAGCTCTATAAGTTGTAAACCCCAAACCCCAGCACTTTCGACATGTTTTTCAATGTCGTATGACGTATCGGAGAAAAATGAGCGATATTTTTAGCTTGGTTAATTTGATTGTAAGTTTACACTAAAAAAATTGTAACAAATTAATTTTTTATCATCCAAGGACATTTTTATACCGTCCTCAAGAGAAGATTTCAAAGATTTTAACCATATATTTTCAATGTAAAAAAATAAATATTTCAAGTATTTATTCAGATTATAACGATGTTGAGCTTAAGGGGGAAATCTCTTTCCTTTAGGAATAGCATTACGACCAAATTTTAAAATTTAATTAAAAAAACTAATTAACATTTCAACATTTTGGCTTTGGGAATGACTATAAGAATGCAAAAGCTATTTATGTTTAAAACTTCACAGAAATCAGAACACCAGGAAATTTGTGTATTTAATTACAAGAATATCCTTACTTTTACGCACATTCTTACTTTTTTTTTTTTTTAAATAGAGGGAAATGCAATTTTATGGTCGTTAACAAAAATATGAATTACACAATTTTTATAACGACCCAATTGCTAAATAAAGCAAAACTGCAATTGGTTTTGAAAAATTATAATTCCTTTAATGATTTAAGTAATTATTATTTAAAAATATAAATTTAAGATATAAATTGAAAAACTAGTGATTATTCAGTATTCAGTATTAAAGAAATTTCAGAATTCATTTGGCCTCGTTATTTTTTCTCTTACTCAGTAGATGGCACCACTAAATTTATCTAAGAAAAGTTGTTTGGTTGATTTGGGTTTTATGGCGCAAAATCTATGAGAGAAGAGTAATGATATCAGCCCCCATTATAATCATTTTAGGGAAAAAGTAAGACATTTTTTAATATTGGATATCACCACATACTTACTTTTGTTGAAAAAAAAAAAGGTAATTTTTTTTTTCTTGGTTTTGTGTTTTGTATTTTACAGGGTAAAACCATACATGAGGTAAAACCATGGAACTAATAGCCCTTACTAAAAAAAATAAGGTATTTTTAAGGTATTTAAAAGGTTTTTTCTCCAGGTATTTTTAAGGTATTTCAGAGGTATTCAATTAAGGTATTTTTACCTACTAAATGGTGCAGATTAAAACCTCCCATAGGTTTTCCATAATACCTTTGTCCCAAGGTTTTGCAAGGTATATGGAGGTATTTTAAAGGTTTCTTTTCAGAGGAATTTCTAGGTATTTTTAAGGTATTTAAAAGGTTTTTCTCGAGGTATTTTTAAGGTGTTTTAGAAGTATTTAGAAGGTTTTTTCCCGATGTATTTTTAAGGTATTTCAAAGGTATTCGATTAAGGTATTTTTACCTACTAAATGGTGCAAATTAAAACCCCTTTTAGGTTTTCCATAAAACCTTTGTCTCAAGGTATATGGAGGTATTTTAAATGTTTTTTTTCCAGAGGTATTCCATTAAGGTATTTTTACTTAGTTAACAATGCAGAATAAAACCTCATGCAGGTTTCTGTAATATCTCTGTCCCAAGGGTGTTCACAGGTATATGCATGGAGACATCTTAGAAACATAGTTGATGAGGTAATTAAAATATACAAAAAGGTATTCCCAAAGTACATGCATTATGTATGTAAAGGTATTTTTAATAAACCTACAAGATTTTCTAAAAATACTTTGCAATAGTTAGTATTTTTTTAATTAAACTTATTGTTTTCTACAGTTTTCTTAGAAACCTCAATGAGTTTCTTTAAAAAGCCATCAAACTATAAAAAACAGTTACATTTTAAAATGATTTAATTTTAGTTCCAATAATAATATCTGTAGTTTTAACATTTTTTTCATGCAATTTTCTTAAGAAATCTAACAATGACTAGAGAAAACATTCACATTTTAAAACTATCAAACCAATCATTTGAATTCTTAAAATAATTGAAATCTATATTTTAAGCTTAAATAACTGAACTTTAGTTTATCGTTCGTAATCTTAACTGCTTTTATGACTTTCCCTTCGTAAACTCTAATTTTCTTTTTATTTGGTTAATTCAGTTGTCTAACTTTTTTAACCGAGGGCAATGACGTTGCTAAGATTTTTCTATGTAGCCGTAGATTTAGAGGGGGAGGAGAAGAACCTTCCCTCTCAATATGTTGAGATAGTAGGTCGCCGTGCAGCCCATTTAAATTATTTAGGGGCGGTATCCGCAGCTTGTAATTTTAACATTATTATTACCCGTCTGCACTAAAATATTATTACTAATTTTATTCTATTCTTCCCGTCGTTTGTAGGAAATTTCCTTCGATAAATCACATGCAACATGAGACATTCAGAAGCGGCCTTAAATTACAATTTTACCGAGTCACCGTTTGAAACACCAAATTGAAAAGTGGCACCAACGATTCCGATTTGTAAATTTTTTCTTCCTCATAGATAATTTTCAAATTGAAATAAAATGTGTGCTGAACTTAAGTTTGAGGAAAGCACCTCCTTCTCACAAAACACGCCACCCTACCTTTCCCCATTAGCAGAGACATTACCCTTTATTATCATATGAAGCAAATTTGTTTGAGTCATGAAATGACGTCTTTTTGTACACATTAAATGATGCAATTAAATTTTGGTCATAATATATTGTCATTTTTTAATCATCTTATGATCATTTCAGGGTAAACAGAGGAATACTTACTTCTATGCCGTGAAGCATACAGTAGAGTCCTGATTATCCGAGTTAATGTGGACCAATACCAACTCGGATAACCGAAAAACTCGGTTAAAGCGAAAATTTAAAATAAAATAAATCGTATCGGTTTAAATGTATGTTTCGACAAGTACAAATGTTATACTATAGGTAAACCACATGCAATTAATAATATATAGTAATGCTTAAAGAGTTCTCTCTCTTACTTAAGCCTTAAGACCTTGAGCGACGCGATAAGGAGGATCAGTGTCATACAATGAAAAGGAATGTAAACATTTTGTTTTCTTGAGTGTTTGAGAGATCAAGTACCAATTTTTTCCGGTACTAGTTTTGACAAAGGAAAATATCAGGGGTAAAAAAAATTAAAGAAATATTATCTGGCTCGGTTAAAGCGGAAACTCGGATAACCGGGGCTCGGATAATCGGGGTTTTACTGTACTTGCATGTTATCATATACTTGTAATGTTATTTGCTCGAAACAGAATATAGATAAAAATAAATATACCTAATAGTTGAGTAATTTTTCGGTAAGTAATTGATTCGTATTTAGTGTTTTCTAGTAAAAAAAATCTCGTGTTCTTGAACATAGAAAGTGAGTCTATTCTAAAGCTAATGAAAAATGCTCTTATTGTATATGTGGCAGAAATATAGACGAAATAAAATATGTAATGCCCATTTTTAATTTAATAAAGTTTAAAAAAATACAAACAAGTTATTATTTTTTGTCAAGTTTCACTTATCATGCTCTTTTGTTTACATTTCAATTATCACATTCTAATGTTTGCAATTTAATGTTCATTTCTAGACATGGTTAGGCAGTGTCAAAGCCTAGTGCTAAGAATGTAAACTAACAGATTCTTAATAAACATCACAAACTTCATGTTTATATTTATTATAATATGTAAGGTTTAAATGAGCAAGTTCGAAACATTAGTATAAATTTGAGGTGTTTATTAGAGTATTGATAAAAATGAGTTGATTGAGGATTGATTGTTAGTTGAGGATTTTTAACATATCTTGTGCGACTGTGATTCTATTTAGTTCAACGCTGCAAATATAACTAGAATTCTATTAGTAAATACAAATGAAGTCGCTGTATTCATAATTTGTTCGAAATGATTTTGCTATGTTTTTAGTTACTATTGCTCTTTTTTGCTTGTATTTTTTGTGAGCAAACGGGCCCAAAAGATATGCTTAGCTACTTACCAGTTGGCGCCAAGCCCAAATATTTACACATTTAAATGATGCGTAAATGTATCCCAAGCCTAAATGTTTACGGTTTGTTACAGGAATTAGAAATGATTTGAAGGTTACTAATTAGACGAGTTAAGTCTGCAACCATGGCAGTAAACAGCCCCCCCCCCCTTTTTTTCCCTTTTTTTCCCCTTTTTTTTTTGTGTAATTTGTTACATGTATTAAATCAAATCTTAGACCATAAAAAACCCCATTCGACCCCCTGAAAAAAAATCATGGCTACGGGCTTGTCTGTAACTTGTTTTACTGCAAATATGTAGGTCTGCAATTGTTTTTATCTGGTACCTAGCTAACGGAATAGTACCGATGCTTAGTAAACTTCCAGTTGATAAGTCATTCTGTTACTAAATTATATTTGTTTTTGATTGTATGTTACTCGAGTTCATACTTTCAATAAGGAATGTGTTTTGGTCGAAATAATCAACTTCAAAGAATATAATGCAATATAAAAACACTATCATAAACAATTTTTTTCGTAGAATGTGTTTTGATGTGTATTATTAAAATGGTTAATTATTGATGTTTTTAGGAAGACTTACTAAAAGTTAATGTAATGTTGCAGTAGAAACTTAGTTTTTAAAAAGAGTGCAATTTTTTAGAAGGTTATTTGTCCTCCGTTCCTGTTAGAAGTGGACGAATACAATATTTTTTTTTTCTAATTCAACGTTGATCTTAAGACTTATCACCAACCTATTGGGGGGAAAAACTGAAGGTGAAAAAGTACTTATCTTTTTAACATTTGGAATAAAATAGCTTTTCGACGTTTGTAATTATTTTATTATTAAAAGTTTTTTAAGTATTATTTTTTTTATTATTATTATTATATAACTAGAGCGATGCAGCTCATAACCATTTTAATGATGACGCAATTTTTACAAAATTAAAACTTTACTTTATTCTTCTTTCGAAGACTCATAAAACTTCTCCAAACAACAGTAAACTCACTATCCAGCTTCAACACAAACTTAGATGCATTCAACTTCGGATACAGTGATAATGCAGGCACAACGAAAGTAAACAAGAGCTCCGATCCTTTCGATGCAAATATCTGAATCCGACTGATCTACGATTTCACGTGGTGATCGTATTTGTAGGACACGTGGGAACTTTCTCAAAAAATCTAGTCAACTCATCACGTGATGGAAACGCCTCGAAATTTCCCGATTAATTTAGATGTTGACACCTTTTTCTAACCTGTATTATCACTGTTAAAAATAAAATAAAATAGAACTTTTACAAAAATATTTCACTGATTTACAATTCCATACAGAAAATTTGTGTAACATTTCCCCCTTCTTAAAAACTGCACGTCCCGAGCAGTGAATACCTAAAGAAGATATGCCATCTAATCATTACTACCATAATATGGGGCTAACCTAAATGTGCAACTTTAGGTTTACAGGAAGGTGTTCATTGGATCCTTACCACTACGTCTTCTTAAGGACAACATAAAACCCATCCCAGTTAGCCTAGAGCATAGAGGAGATCCTTTTCCGATGTTTAGGGTTCCTTAACTACATATTGCTACCTTCCAGAAATGACAGTGCCTCGGCCTTGGCACCGTACCGGATCTGCATGCCCTCCATCATTATGTTTATTCTCTCTCTGGCGAGCCGATGTACCTGGGGCCTTGTAGGCCTAGGCGATGATCAGGGCCTGTGGGGTAACATATAAAAGTCAATTACGGTTTCGAGAAATATGCAAAAAACAGGCACTGATGGTATAAGAAGCTGGCATTGTGAAGGGGTTGCAAAAAAGTGAAAACGGAACTGATGAAAGGTGTTTAGAACGTTCGTACCATTTGTTTTCGAGCTAGACGTGCTTCTATGGCTTCCAGAAGCAGGGACGACGCGAACGGGGGGCGTAGGGGGCGACTCGCCCCCCCCCCCCCCAAAGTTTTAGAAAGTTGGACAGTCGGCAAATTTTCGAAATTTTAGCGAAATCTTTTTTCCCTTTTTTTTCTTCTAAAGTCGATCCACAATAAAATCGAATTGAATGGAGAAAAAAAAATTGAGCAAAAAATATTAAAATATCGGAATGCAGAGTGACCCGAGTGTGAGGAATCGGCATTTTTACACTAGATGTCTATTATAGGGGAGCCGGTGTCTTTTTTGCCGCCTACAATGATGGACTGCGAACGCAAATATTATCAAATAAATATCTTCATTATCTCACACCGTCAAAATTTTTAGAAAGGCTAATAGTCGGCAAATTTCTGAAATTTCATCCCTTCTTTTAAAAACCCTACTGACGGGAGTTTCAAAACATATTGAATGGAAAAAAGCACAAATAATTAAAATCATCATTAGTATTACAAAATTGTGATCACAATGCAGCCTAAGTTGACGGTCGGCAATTTTGAATTGGAGTAAGTATATCCTTTTTGACAGGAACATTAAAATAATCTAATCACCACTGATATTTTCACTGACATTAGATAACTTTGATGTGTTACAGTAGATGATATACTTGTATTTGTGGTACGTCAGATAACGCCTCAAAAAACATGACATACCCATTAAACTTCAATTACATAAAGTGTGTAATGTACGTCATATGAGTTAAAGGTTTTATTCAAAATTTCAAAAAAATAAATAAATTTGTATACGAAAATTGACCCGCATTATGCAAGTTATTGCAATTAATGTCAAGCAGAACTCCATTCTCCATAAATAATGTTATATACAGGATGGTCATAAAGAAACTTTGCAGATATATGGACTTCTAGCGGCAGTCTCGTTCAACAGATGGAGATGAGATTTCAGGTATATTCAGTCAATCAGTTTCTGGATTTCAGTTATTCAGAGGTATAAGGTCGGAATTCTGTGAATTTCAGAAAAATAGCACTCACGATTACGCCGGTTATAGTTACGAATGGCAATCCCCACTTTTTCGTATCGAAAAATTATAATCGCATGCGAAAACCCTGAAGAGCATTGGAACGGCACATGTATCACAAAAAAACGGACGCGTTATGAACTCACAAAAAAGCAAATCTGCGAACGGCCAGCAAAAACACGATCGGAGCAATGTAGGCCGCTCGCCAAATATTCAGCTTAGAAAACCGATTAAATTACCTGTGATGGCACTCATGTGAACTTTGGCTTCTGTCAAATGCAAATTTCCATCGTACGCCTCGATCGCGTTTTAATTGGCCATTCGCACAGCCTTTTTTCTGTGCGTGCATAATGCGTCCGTGTTTTTTTTTGTGATACACGTACCGTTCCAACACTCTTTAGGGTTTTCTCAGGTACTGAGCATTTTGCGACAAGAAAAAGTAGGTGTTGTCATTTGAAAATTTCTAGTGTTTGTAACCATAAACAAAACCGCGTGAGCGCCATTTGTTGAAATTCACAGAATCTCGAGCTCATACTTCTGAATAACTATACCTGAAATCTCATCTCAATCTGTTGAAAGGAACGGAAGCTAGAGGCCCATATATCGGCAAGGCTTCTTTATGACCACCTTGTACTTCATATATTGAAAATGCATTCCCATGTAAACTGGAATGCAATATCGTATTTATTCCAACAAAATAATCTTTGGAAAAGTACTGAAAGGTTTATTATAATACTATCTAAAATTCTTAATGTGTAAACGTGCTCAAATAGCTGTGGCCCGACATTGTCCGGAACAACCAGGTTCGGTCTATTGCAAATTGTGAGTATACTGTTACGAATATTTGTATATTTGTAAATATTTCGTAGTGTTAATTTTGTAAATAGATAAATTTCTGTACATTTCGCATAAGACAATGCAATGGTTTGTTTCCCAGCAATGAGCCTCCCATCGCTTGATAACGGGTTTTACAGAGGTAACTCTGGGAAGCGAGTTTCAAGGGGCAGGGCATTTAACATTATGGTAATGGGAATCTCGCCAAATTGGCGAGATAGAGACAAGTTGGCGATGGTTTTGGCGACTAATTTTGGTCGCCAAACTTGGCGACCATTTGGCGACATTTTTGGTACATGTATGGGTACATGAATCCCTTGTACATGTATATAGGACTTTTCAACTACATTCTGGAAAGTTCTCCAAATGTCTATCTATGGAATATTCAGGAAAGTTCACCTCTCCTATATAAGGACGGCCGTGAGTAGAGTTAGTTAGTAGTTATTGACTGATTTTGAGTCACGGAGCTAGTTGTTAGCTGAGTCCGGATTTTGAGTGACTGAATTAGTTGACTGGTGAGTCGACTGTAGTGAGTTAGTTGATTTTGAATCACTGAGTGAGTTGTCTCTCAACGTTCATTGTGAGAGCTGTATTCCTGACTTGAGTTAGTTGACTGATTTTGAGTCACGGAGCTAGTTGTTAGCTGAGTCCGATAGTTGACTGAAGTTAGTTGTCTCTCAACGTTCATTGTGAGAGCTGTATTCCTGACTTGAGTAATTCGTGGATTTTGAGTCACTGAATTAGTCGACTGGAGATACTGAGCGAACTGTATTGCATTGTCTTTTGCAGTGATTTAGTAGTTGTTGTCAAGTTTTTAACTGCTGTTTTGTGCTCTATTGAGGTGAAGAGAGCTGTATTGTGTCTACTAGAACGAGAAGTTCTGGAGCTGTAAGAGAACTGTGAAGAGTTATTTTGGAATAAATTTCTGCAAGTTTTGATCTGCCTTGGCGTCAAATCTTTCGAACCCGTACAACGCAACAATACTTTCACTCCTATCCTCGATTTCTGGCGCAGTTTGGCCTTTGTGTTGCCATTGCGCTTAATAAATCTGAAAAACAACCAACCTATCTTGGATTTCACCACTTTATACTCTAAACATTGGGAAAAGTTGTCTTTGAGATAAACTAAGATTTTTTAGTCTAAATACATTTAAAAATATTTCAAATTGGATCAATAAATCTCAAGTTAGGATCATAACCATTACATGTGGGTAAGGGATATGGGGGTGAGTTTTTGGAAATTTCATATTGATAGTGAAGTTTCTCTTGCTTTGAAGATCAAATGTGCAACTTGTTCTTCCTCAAGATCGGAATAACACTGTAGATTTGAATACCTCTCTCCCCCCCCCCCCCCATTTTCCCCCAAAACCCCTACTGGTACTATTCCTTATATAGTTTGGATTGTTGTGCTAAAAATTATGACATGCTTATTTATAGATCTGAATATTTTGTCACTAAATTCGAAGTTCAATTAGTTGCGAATAAATTACCTTTTTGCATATAAATATTATAGTTTGGTTTAATGCTCAAGTAATCCATTTCATTTTTAACTCAGCTTAGGAAAAAAAACTAGCATTTTCAAGTACACTTTCCTTCTTGAACAAATGATTATTGTTCAAAAAACGAGTAATATTTACAGAAATTATTGCTGAAAAACCATACCACATCAGTGAAAAACCACACAAAAATCATGAAATTAAATCCAGCAATTTTGATAAAAATATATACTCAAAGTAACTATTTTTAAGAAGTAAGTTCCTGGATTGAATTATTACAAAAAAATTAAGTTTTACTATTAATACACTTTTCAAGAAAAATCAAAAATTGTTCTTTTTTTAGATAGGAAAATGTGTTAAAAAGTACTTAAAAATTAAGCAATTAACAAAACCGGGAGGTGTAAGGCGACAAAAGTTTTTGTTCAATCCTTGATTTTTCGAAGATGGGAATTGGATTTTCTAATTGGATGTTAGTTAATAATTGTGCATTAATGCTCTGTTCAAATTGATAAATTAATATATATATATATATATATTTTTCTTGTAAATTGGAATCTTTTCCCCATGTTACTTTATTTTTTGAAAGCCAGAGAGGTGGGAGTGCAAGTGAATATTTCTTATGTCCCTGACATTGTATCGATTATAAAAATTGCAGTGCTTCGCGTAGGGAATTTTCTGTAATAGCAATAGTACGCCAGAATTAAAAAAAAAAAATTAAAAAAAATAAAAAAAAAATTCCAGATTTTTTTTTTATATATACAATCTTTATAAAAAAGTCACCTATTTGATCAATAATTTTCATCAATTTAATTTCGTGTTAAAGTGCTATTTCCAAGCACTTTTACGCGTTTAATTAATTTTTTCGAAATTTGAAAATTTAAAAAAAAAGTTGTATCGAAAGAAGCACTTGTACTACTCAGGTTACTGATTTGGTTTAAGATTGTAGGAGGAAATTCTATCCATCTACAAAGTATATGTCTCCCCACACCCTGGCCCCAAATAAAAGCGCTTCCAAAAATAATCTCCTTTGTTCGGAGAGGAAGAGGTAATTTACTAAAAAGAAATAAAAATTAAATGAATTTGAAGGAATTTTAACTATAATGTGATGGGAATTTACTTGAAATTTGACATTAATTACGTATTAATAAAATGCCATAAAATATTAAAAATTGCTTAGACGGTAATTTAAAAGTAATTAAAAATAATTGCGCTTTAAATAAAATAATTAACAATTAAATAAAAAAAATGCATTAACAATTAGTTTTACATTAATTAATAATTAATTATGTATTAATTATTTATATATTAATTAAAAACTATTTATACGTTAATTTTACATTAATAAAAATTAGTTAACAATTTATTAACACCTTAATTTATATTTTCTACATTTACACCGGACATGCTTTGATTTCAGTCGGCAAAACGATGTCTACGCCCCCCCAACCAAAATTCTTAGCGACGGCCCTGTCCAGAAGACGAATGGAAGATTTTGAGCGTTATAGAAGGCTGTCTATCACAGATGTTGCTCTTTTCTTCGGCCTTCATCATTCCGTCATTTCACGATTATAAAAACAATTCCAAACCAGCCAAACAGTTATCCGAAGACGTCCAAGAGTTACGACCCTCCGCGGAAGATCGATAATGTTGATGTTGTAGCCAAGCGGAATCGAAGATCGCCGCCCTCCACAAGTGTGACATCTATTGTTGCAGCGACCATTAGTAAGACGATATCTGCCACTAACTGTTCGTCGAAGGCTACACGTGGAATGGTCTGTATGCCCGGGTACCACGAGTTTGTGTTTCCTTATCTGTCCAATCCAAAGGGGCGCGATTAAAGTGATACCGCCATCATGTGAATTAAACTGTATCTGATTGGAGCAACGTTATGTTCACAGATGAGTCCAGATTTTCCCTACGACACAATGATAAGCGTGTAAGGGTCTGGAGAGAACAATAAGGCACATGCAATTGGCTCCCGAACATATCACCGAACATCGCGCATTCCGCGGTGGAGGCATCATGGTCTAGGCAGATATTTCATTGGGATATCGCATCGACCTGGATATCTTCATACGAGATTCTGTGATGGCTGTACGATATCGAGATGAAGTCTTAGATCCCATTGTGAAACTGTACTGTTGGGTTTAGAAAAAAAAATGCTAGCGTCTAAAAGTGCATAAATAAATTGATACAAATATTTATGTTTCGCGTAGAGGTAGTAGTTTGTGGATGAGAAGCTTCAAAATCGTCCTATTTAGTATGAATACTTTAGAGAGGGCATACATATTTAAATGTAATTAAAATAAAATGGCAAAAAATTCCTAGGTTGTACATGGCAGAATTGTCAATAGTTGACCTTTATTAACAGCAACCTTAAATCTCTTTTCAGCATCGGCAGGAAAGCAAAAGTTTCAACCGATGCGTTTTTCGCCTTGCGTTGCCTTCGGAGCAGTATATCTAGTTGTTTATCTTTATCGATTATGCAACATATGGAAAACCTTATGTTTGTTGTTAAAATTAATGGTCCACCTATACAATAGTGGAAACCAAATGAATATAACATCAGAAGAACAGATTATCGGTTACTACACTCAGCTACTTAACTCTATTGCAAGTTATTTTTTTAGCTATTTGCAGTGGTGTAGTGTAAAATAAAAAGGTGTGGGAACGCTATGTCGCGTCGTTACAAACGTATTTTTTTTTTCTGTGGGTGGGGGGGGGGGGAAGAGTGAAACTTAAAATAGTTTTATTAATATTACTTTAATAATCTCAAAACAGCTACCGAGCACCTCAAAAATTTAAAAAAAAAATATATATATATTGTGCGTTTCGACTTATTCTTTTATTCAAATAAATTTTTTAAACTATTAAGTTATATGGATTTTTAAACAATTTGCTTTGCACAACCCAATTTAAAAGATTGTTTAACACTTTATAAATGGATTATAAGACATTTTCAAACATATTATTGACGCAAATTTCTAAACAGATTTTTTAAAACAATTTTCCAAAATGTCAGAGATGCCTTATATGCAATGGGTTCGGATAAATTCCAAGATTCTGTAGATCCTCGAAATCTGTTTACAAAATGAATTAAAAAGATTACGATTGTTGGAGATGCCGATTGAGAGTTTTATGGCTTTTCTCCTTCTCAAAAAGAAAATGTAGAGAAGTCCCTCTTGCTTGTGATGGACCCTTCCTTTCCTTCTCCAAATTTGCTCCATTAATAAAATAATTGGAAAATTAAATTCCATCAGTCGATTCAAAATTTCTTGATAAAATATTAATTTGTGTACCATCTCAATCAACTCTAATTTTAAGCGGGATATTTCAATGTAGACTCATTACTTGCCAAACGTATAGATTTGCTTGGGACATTACTGTTTTTTTTTTTTTTTTTTTTTTTTTTTAATTTTATCCAGTTCGATTTTGTCATTTCGACAGTGGTGACAATAAAATTCAAAAGTGGGTATGAATCGGAGGAGAAAGCAAACTGCAAAATATACATGATATTGCCATCAAAATCACTAGATTTTAAAAAGGATCGGGGGAAACTTCCTCCCCTTATCGCTGCCACTGTATTTAGTGTTGATTTTTTTTTTTTTTTTTTTTTTTTTTTTAACTCTGGGGAAAAGATTTTTTTTTAAGAACTGCTGCTACATTTTTGGACTAAACTCTAAAATAACGGTAAATGTATATATAAGCTTTCCCATTCTCAAACCAAAAAGCAATTTAATTTTGCATTTTGAAGTACATCTGAATTACTTTCCTACTTCTTCACAGCCCAATTTCGATGTATTATACTCATTTACAAAACCATTAGCAGTTTTATATTAAGGGAAATCAAATATACAGGACCGGCCTAAGAGTAAAATGATATGTGTGCAAGAATGAGTTTTGGCTCCCCTTAGAATAAAAATGGGTCTAGAAAACCCTTCAAAAATGGTATAGATGCTTTATATGGTATGTGTGCAAATTATTAAAATCGTAGGGTTTTCTGCACTAAATAACATTACTTTAAGTCAGGTTTTATTAAGGAACCCTCAGGATACTATTTTTTTTTATAAAATATATAAATTGTATAAAATTAATTTCATAAGAATTTAATAAAATACATATTATTAAAATTACTGATTTTTGCTACGCATTACTTTTTTATAGTAGTCCTCTGCTTTTAGCGCAAGCCTTGGTTCCCTTTCGCAATCCTGAGTAATGAAGTGCTGCAATTCGGCTAATATAGCATTATCAGTACTGCCAAGTTAAAGTGAAACAAAGTTAACAACTGTTCAATTCTGTCAAAACAACGGTAGCGGAGCGCTTGAAGCCAGTCTCTTTACTGTACTTTCAAGCAACATTTTATCTGTTGAGCTAATAAACATATTCAAATTCACAAACAAACATACAAAAGCGAAGCTAATATAATGGATTTAAAAATCAATACTGTTTTTAACATTTTTCGTGTTCAAACAAGTTATCAGTTTGATTTTCCCAATATCTGGCAATAAAATAAATATTTCCCAATGTCTGGCAATAAAATAAATATCTCCCAATATCTGGCAATAAAATAAATATTTCCCAATATATCTGGCAATAAAATAAATATTTCCCAATATCTGACAAAATATAAAAATGCTTAATTCCGCATTCTCAAAACACCTTAAAAGCTAATACAAAATATCAACATGCTCTTAACTATCTGGATTTTTAAAACCAACCACTTTATTCCGTTAGAATCACAGGTTTGCTTAACTTTTTAGGATTGTCAAAAAAAAAAAAAATCGTATTGCCATTTGTTTCTTCCTCTGGAACGAATTCCTTTCTTAGGAGCAGGAATATTTCTGAGAGCTTTACAAATAATTTATTAAATCGGTGATATAAAAATTTAAAAAAAAAAACTTTATATAACTTTTGTTGATAAATCGGTTCGAGTTTCCGTTAAAATTAGAGGAGGAGATACATTCCTCAAGGAAAGGGCGCAATGATCTGTATGTGCTAGGCCACAGTTTTGCTCTTTAAAAGTGTAGATAGCGTGAATTTGTGTACGAAAGTTTTAGTCCATATGACGAACCATACAAATTTGATTTCTGGAATTCATCCACAATTACAGATCATTCGTTGAAGAGGATAATTGCCATTGAATGAATCTCAGCTAGATGTAAACATATGTTAGTTAATTTCTAATGAAGGAGAAATGGCCTTGTGTGGGTTGCTGCGCCTCTTTCAAGTGTTTTACAAAAACTAGAACTTGCCTGATGAGCTCTGAAGTTGTGAATCGCAGCCGAAATCAAAGTTCTCACGAAATAACTTTTTTGTTTACTTACTTGGCTTTGCGTTTAGTATCACATAAAAAAAAATATATACAAATTTTAAAAAAAAAATTAGATGAGGGAACGCCGTTCCGCCTTCTAAAAATGTAAAGGATCGCCGTTCCCACGCGTTCCCGCTCCATTACACCCCTGGCTATTTGTAAAATCATTTTCGAGAACAGTTTTGAGAGCTGTAGTCCATAACGTCACTATGTATAAGGTCTATACAGACATGAAGTCCATCAAATAACTTATTATTTATTAATTGATATTCTGATGGCAGCACTCGAATTGTAGCATGTTTTCATTTCTGTTTGACTTCACTTTTAGGGAGAAATCCATTCGTTACGTCAAATGTAGTGTTGATTCATGTGCTATTTCCTCCTAGGAAATTTACCAATCATGTTTATTAATAGGTTTCCAAGAAATCATTTGAATGGAACTTGATCTAGAATATTGATATTCAAAAGGTAATGGCGCTTACATTTGACGAATTGGAAAACAATCCTTTCTACACTGCTTTGGAGGTACGTACAATCTCAAAATAAAATTGTTTTCTAAAATTAAGTCTCCTAAGGGTTACATTTAAATTCTTTATTCAAGTGAGAAGGCAAGAAAAAAAGCGACAGCAGTTATTTAACAATTAAGCAAGGCCGTGTTTATCATTAGGACAGTTTAAAGAACCCCATAATTTAATTTCCTATTTTTTCTTAAAATTCAAAAAGACACTATCCAAAAACTAGGTTATCCTATCAAATTTGTATTTTTAGCTTTGTTGTTAAACAATATTTTCAAAAAACCAAACCTATTTCCTACCATCTTGTGTCTCCCCATTTTTCAAACAGTGAGAACTTAAACGTTATGAAACTTATTTTAACCACATAATTAAAAATGAAGATTTTGAGCTGTCACTTCCGAGTTGAGCGACAGAAAACTGTCTTTTAGTTTTATTTGATAGCTAGACTGTAAAGAGGAGTTAAACTGGATCAACCTAGAGGGGCATTGAGCCTGTTATTGGCTTTAATTCTAGCTTCTATACTATACAAATATAGCAATAAAGGATCCTTCTGCCTGTTTGAAGTTAACATTCTCAGTTCAAACTACAAGAGCTATAGACTCGCCCCCTCCCCCCTGAAGTTTTAGAAAGTTGAACAGTCTGCACATTTTCGAAATTTTATGGAGTCCTTTCAAATAAAAGTCGATTCACAATAAAATTGAATAAAAAAAAATTTTGAACAAAAATACTGGAATACAGCGTTATCCGAATTTGATGAATCAGCATTTTTACTCTAGAAGTCTACAGTAAGAGTGTCAATGTCTTTTTTCCCCAGGTACATTGACGGACTGCGGTCACAAATAACCATATAGTTACATAATTTGTGTTTGGCTTGGACTGGGTGAGATAATTAAGATATCTGTGTAGGATATCTTCAATATCTCACTCTGTCAAAGTTTTTAGAAGAAAAACTACAGTTGGCAAATTACCAAAATTTAATTTTTTTTCTTAAAATTCCTAGTGATAAATGTTTCAAAACATTTTGAATAGAAAAATAATTAAAATCATTAATTGTATTAAAAATTCCTGATCACAATGCACCTTTAGTTGACGATCGGCAATTTTGAATCTGGAGTAGTATATTCTTTTTGGGCAGGAACATTTAAATAATTATTGATATCTTAATAACAGCTTCTAAATTAAATTAAATGCAAGAATATCTTCCATACCCGTGTGGGTATCAATTATGTAGATATTTCTATAGAATGAGTAATTTTCCTTCGATTTCAAATTAGTATATGTTAATTATATAAATTGTCAAATAGACTGTCATAAATTTTCAAAATTAGTCACTTGATAAGTACGTACAATATTCTCAGGAAGGAACTGACAATATTTACTTATTCTTCCAATTATTGGATAATTTTGATGTATTATTACAGTAGGTGACATGTTTGTAGTACATCAAGTAACGTCTTAAAAACCATGATATACACATTAAAAGTCATTTACATAAAGTATGTATTGTGCATCATATGAATTGAAGGTCTTATGCAAAATTTCAAAATGACTAAATTTTAACATACAAAAAATGAGCCCTCTCTTATCAAATACGTATACCTTGCTTACACCACTGCTTTGGGGAGAAATTTTAATTTCGAATGCTCATTTTTTTAAATTTTTTTTTGGTAAAGATAAAAATAAAAAATACATTTTCTAATGTTATTCAACGAGAATTATTTTTCTTTATTACGAAAGTGAAATTGTGTGAAGTGAAGGTTTGGAAGTAGAGTACAATTCTGTTGAAAAATATTTCTATTGCATTTTACCAAATTATTGCAACTAATGTCAAGTAGAACTCTATAAATGGTATTAGATAAATGTGTCATGTAGAACTCTATAAATGATGTTACATACCTGAAATAATGCATGCTATGTAAGCTGGAAGGCAATATCGTATTCATTACGACAAAATAATCACTGGATAAAGTATTGAAAGTTTTATTATAACACTATCTAAATATCTTGACATTTCCCTTCCTCAAATATCTGTGAACTGACTTTGTCCTGTACTGTACAACGAGGTTCAATCTATTAACATGTTGTGAGTACTCTTTCAAGCCTATCCTCGATTTCACCACTTTATACACAAAACATTGGAAAGTAATTGTGTTTCAGATAAAATAGATTGGTCAAGATATCTTTTAAAAATATTTCAAATTGGATCAGTAGATCTCAAATAAGGATCATAACCTTTAAAGGTGTGAAAGAGTAATGGGATTTAGTTTTTGGAAATCTCTTGCTGACAGTGATATTCTCTTAGTTTGGAAGATCAAACGTGCAACTTGTCCTTCTTCAAAATTGGAATAATACTGAAGAATGATTATACTTCAAATAATATAACCCATTAAAACAAAGTTTTTAAAAATCCTTTATCTGCATTGTCAATTTTTATATTAATTAACACAGCGCCGATATCAAAAGCATTTCTAATAGCAAAATGTGCTGCAAATTGCGATTCAAAATTTATTTATTTATTAACAAAGAATGTGAATTTATGGTCTCATATCCAAACATCTTTTATTTATTCTGATTGAAGTAATTTTATTATTTATTTATTAAAAAAATTTGGCAACTAGAAATAGGAGTTCGATGTAATTTTAACGCGATTGGATGATGGAAAGTTGGTTTATTAGTATATTCCATAAAAACATTCTTTTAGTGACAGTAACAGCCCCAAAATTTAAGAGAATGCATTGTTATTGATATCGAACCTATCTGCCAAGTTTCAGCCGATTGGATGACAAGCAAGGAGGTTAGTTAGGCCCCCGGTAGCAGAAAATGCTAGCCTGGAGACGGACGTCGCAGATTTTCCAGCAACCTGCAGATCATTTTACAAATCGGACCAAAAAAAAAATTTTTTTTTATAGTTCGATTTCTAGGTAGGGTGATTTGAGTCAACGCACATGCGCGATTTTAAGGAGATTGTATAGAAACATAATAAGTTCTATGTGCTTTCACGCGTTGGTGTGTAGTTGATAGCTTCGCTAAAAGTTACGCTGTATTTACGTCGTTGCGATATTCCTTTTCGGCGAGTGTTATGCCGATATAATAACCACCATTTCGAAGGTTTGCGTCTCAATAATTGTCACCGTCTCCGAGATTTACGTGGTTGTGATAGTCACTTCGCAGAGTGTAACGTCGATAGTGTAATCGTCTCTATTGCATAAATTTCCAGATTTCTACCGATATATTAGGCGCAAACGCCGTTACTTACTTTGGTATAATGGTTGTTTTTGCGGATTGTTACTTTGATGTAATTGCCTAGATTTGCGCCGGTAAGGTGGTCGATATTTGCGTTGGAGTAGTGGTAATTTTCACCTAGGTTTAAGCCGTTTTAGTAGCAGCTATCGGCGAGAATTGCGATGCCGTTTTGGTGTCATTTGCATAGGCTTGAGCTGATGTGACGGCCGTTTAGTGTGAAGATCGCTTTTGCCATTTAGTTTGAATTTATACAGAAGGATTAGAATTTTAATTTACAATACAATATTTTTAAATATTTTTGTTTTAATATTTAATTTATTTTGCCAAATTTCTATGTTTATGTAAAACAGGAATGTTTGGTAAAATTGACAAATAAGGTGCTTATGTATTTTAGGCAAATTAAAAAATAATAATAATAAGGGTGCAGATTATTTTCTAATATTCTAATTAGTGTCGCAGACTGGCAGAAAAGTTTCTGCTACTGGGGTTAGGCCACCGTAGATTCCACTCCCATCGACAAACATACACACAAAATTGAAGTTAATATAAAATATTTAAAATGATTAAAAAAGATTTAAAAATGAGGATGAATTATTTGGAGAAATTATTATTGTGTTGAATTTTTAAAAAATTAAGTTTTACCATTTTAATTTTCAAGAGAAAGTAAAATCCTCTTTTCTTTTTTGGTTAGGAAAATGTGTTAAAAAATTAAATAATTAACAAAACATTTTTAATAATTATTGTCTTTTGCAATGCAATTATACTGTCCATGAACGCCGACAGGATTATTTGCAGAGAGGTGCAGATTGTAAACAGGGAGGTGTAAGGCTACAAAAGATCTTGTTTAATTTTTGATTTTTCTAAAATGGGAATTGGATTTCCTAATTGAATGTTAATTATTAGCTGTTGATTAATTTTCTGTTAAAATTGATAATTTAATATTTATATAATTTTTTGTTGTAAATTTTACCACATTACTTTATTCTTCGAAAGCCAGAGGGGAGGGAGTGCAAGTACATGTTTCTTATATAGGTCTCTGACATTGTCTTTATTTTAAAAATCGCAGTGCTTCGCGTTGGTAATTTTCTGTAATAGCAATAGTCTGCCAGAATTTTACAAAGAAGAATTTTTCCAGAATTTGTTTGATCAGCGTTTATACAATTCTAAATTAAAGAGTCAATATTTGATAAGTATTTTTCATTTATTTTTTTCATGTTGAAGTGTAATTTCCATTAAGTTTTAAATGTTTAATTTCTTCAAAACTGCAATTTAAAAATAAAAAAAATTTATCTAAATGAAGTCCTTGTACTACTGAGGTTATTGAATTGGTTTAAGATTGTGGGAAAGCATTCCTTCTACCCCCCCCGCTGCCCCCCCCCCCCAAAAAAAAACGCTTCCAAAAGTTATCTTCTTTGTTCGGGGAAGAGGAGGGGTAATTTATGAAAAAGGAATGAAAAATTAAATGAATTTTTTTAACCCACTGACAGTCACGGAAATGGGCGAAATTCTACAGTTGTTTTCCCTGCAATAATTTTTAAATTACATTTCTAATTCAAATAAATAATATTTTTAAATTATGTTTTATTCATTTGTTTTAGATAGTTTATAAACTCTCATCTTAATAAAAATATTTAAAAAATATTTTATTTTTAAATTTTATTTGTAAATTTAAAAATGTTGTGTATTGCTGGAAAAACTGAGGATCAAATGATGCATATATATACGTGCATGACCGCCAGTGGGTTAAGGAACTTGAACTAAAATGTGATGTGAATTTACTTAAAATTTGATATTAATAACTCATTAATAAAATACTATAAAATATTAAAAAATGTTTAGCGATAATTTAAAAGTAATGAAACATTGATTAAAATTAATTACATATTAATTAAACTTAATTACACATTAAATAAAATAATTCACAATTAAACAAAAAATACATTAAAATTGGTTATATATTCATAAGAATTAAGTATGCATTAATTAACAATTAATTTTATGTTCATTAAAAATAATTACACATTAATTTTACATTAATAAAAATTAATTCACAATTTATTAACACCTTAATTGATATTTTCTACTTTTTATACCGGAATTGCTTTGATTTTTTTTTTTTTTTTGTAAAATGATGTTAAACACCCTCCCCCTCCCCCCAATCAAAATTCTTAGCGACGGCCCTGCTTGTGCCATATAGGCAAGGTCGTAACCATCTCCTCCATGCCGTGAGTATTAAAATGGGATGATAAATTATCTACTTGCTGGGTACGGAATAATAGTGCTTAGATATAAATTTTGCTCAAGTTCAAATATAAAAAGGTTTTTTATTTTTTTGTACTATTAATAGCACTTTCATGCATAAAACCTTATTTTATTATTTTTGAATGGAGGGGGGAAGTAAGATCTCATGGTACAGATGTAGTATAGGACATTTCTTTTGCACAATTTTATTTGGCGTTATTTTCCCTGGATATATGCTGTTCTGGCAACGGATTTTATTTTAGTTAGGCTATCGTGTTTCCAGACATTTGCAAAACTGTTATCTGCTGCAACATGTTTTCTGGATGCTGAGGATAGTGGTATTTTTATTACAAAACCCCCTTTTTTATACAATTAAAACAAGCCAAATTTGTTTAGATCTGAATGTTTTCCGGATATATGCTGATGAAAATGGAGCACAAAGTATCCGTTAAGAATATTAATGCTTCGTTGCTGAAAGTCCACAGTAGGCTGAATAAGACACTTCAGCATTCCAGATATTTTTTATAATTACATATTCATTTCTAATCAGTGCTAATTCATCTATTTTGCCATTAAGAATCAAAACCATCAAAATCAGAAGCACAAAAACCCTCTCAACTTTGAAATCTCAAATAAATTTTTTTTAAAAATTACATTTGTAGACTTATTACCATTTTTGGAAAAAATAGCATCAATTTTCTCATCAAACTTGATTTTCGGCAAACAGATAATCGGCTTTTACTCTATTTTTAAAAATAGAAAGATTTCACCTGAAATGAGTCACGAGTTCATAAATATTTCCATGTGTTCGATTAAAATAATTTATAGTAAGATCTGTCTTAAATTAACGAATCAATTACTTTCCTCAAACAGTTTAGTTAAATATTTTCATTTATTTAACAAAATCCATTACATAGATAACTACATTAATATACTTAAAATTTTGCCCAGCAAAATGCAAATTCTTTTAAGAAACCTGGCAATCCTATAGTAAAAGCTCTCGCATGCAAGGCTATTCTACTAAATGTCCGGTGAAAAACGAAAACAAAAAAATTTGCATCAACAGTCTCGGATTTGACAGGAGTATAAATTTACAGCAAGAGAGTTGGAAAGCTCATCTGTTTAGACTCGCCAAAAACTTCCACCCCTCAGAGATCGTATAACCATCCGAAATTACCCGAGTTAGTCCTCTGCCGAACAAATTATTCTCAGGTTGTCTAGGTTTCAGGGGAGAAGGGGGGGGGGGGGGTAAGACAATGCTGTAGCTTTGTAAAAAAAAAACACTATCAAATCAATGAATAATTTGTAGCAAGTAAGTGACTATGTTAACAATGATTTTTCTGATAATTATACTTATTAGCTGATGTAGCCTGACGTCCAGTATTCAAGGATAAATATATCAATTGATATTTATTATTGTTTGAAATTCAATAAAAATAGTCTTATATGCTATAGTAATAGTATGCAGATTACCCTCCAACCTACCAAGCTGACTTTTTGCACTTGTGGCTATGGGAAAGAATAACTGCTTAGCATATGATAGTTCTTGGGATGAAGTCCTCTTGTTGGCACTTTGCAATCTCTGATTTCTAAAACAAGAAAGTAGACTTAACAATTTTGACACCAGCATTGCATAGTTTTTCATGCTAACCAATAGAAGGTTTTCATTGCTCCAACTATGTTTTGATACATACTGCATAGTCCTTGTGCGAGAAAAAGTCTTAACACAACCAAATCTAACATTCTCTTGCAGTTTTCTAAGCAGTAAAACAGTAATTACCTTTCCTAAGCCTCCCTATCGCCTCCTGTCACCGGTCCAACTTGGTTGGACAGAGTTGCACTTGATGTATATGCCGCAGGAAAATGATGAAAATGGAGATTTCATCAAATCCCTATGGTAGATGATAAATTCACTTAAGATTTTGAAATAACAACTCTGTGGGGGGATTTCCCTAAAGAAAGTAAGTGTTTTGATCAAATCCCTTAACTGTTTTTGTGAAAAGATGAAATAAACAATCACGACTCGCACAGCTCTATGTTTCGCTTTTTCGCACTCCCCTTTACCTTACCACTCCCTTCCGGCGTCTGTGGAATGAAATAACATTGCGAGGATCGTATTAAATGTAAAAAATAATTTATACCAAATTGGAACCTCAGTTGGAATTATAAAAGATTGGCTATCTAGAAACACTCATCAAATAGCTACTACAGCATTTACTGAAACAGTTCCACAAACTAAGCTAAGACTGCAGGAAAATTATACTATTTGGAAGTCAATTATTTAAGAAGTGTTCATGTGAACAATCCAGAATACAATGTAAAACAAAAAGATGTGCTTGTAAAAAAAGTAACATACTTTGTAAATCAAGATGCCACAAATTAGGAACTTGTTTTAATAAAAATGAATGAACATTCTTATTTATTAATATTTAAAATTTCACAAAAATATCCTTTTTGTTTTTAAAAATATCAGCTGAAGTACCTATTTCTTTAGTTAATTAGTTTTGAATAAATAATTTATGTTTCAATGGACTATTGTTGTGTTACCTATTCTATATTTAATAATGCATGGTTTGCTAAATAAATACTTTTAATATCTATACAATATTTGGGGGCGCGTAGCCCAGTCGGGAGAATACCAGTCTCGCAACCAGATGGTTGCTAGTTCGGGCCTAGGACTGACTAAAGACTGTCATGTTCGCTAATGGTGACTGGAGCATCTTAAATTAGTCGTGGTCGCAAAGTCCTCCAAGTTTCCATACAAATCAGTACCTCTGGGGGTGGCAAAGCCAAGTCTTCTTGCTGGAATATTCTGCTTGGTATTGCCTCTAAATTAAGAAGTTCCACATACGGTCGGTAGTACTGCCATCTACCAGGTTGCTACTGAAAAGAGGTAGAAGTGAATTCTTCAGTGGTTATAGGTAGATTTGCGCACTCCCTCTCGCGAGTGTGTGCTTGCATCCTGTGCAATACTTCCCACTACCGATCTGTACTGGATATAGGGTTGGTACAAAATACTTATAAGAAGCAGAGGTGTCTTAATTCCCATAGTCCTTGATAATAAGAAGAAACATTATTTCATCTTTTCACTAAAACAGTTAAGGGAAACACTTCCCTTAAGGAAATCACACCACAGAGTTTTAACATCTTCCTTGAATTGATCATCTACCTTGGGGATTTGATCAAATTTCCGATTTTATCATTTCCCAGCGACATATATATATGCATTTTTGATTTAATGCAGTATTCAGCATTAACTTTAAAAAAATTTACATAAGAATAGAAATAGTAATAATTTTAATTAATCAAGAAGGCGTTTAAAATGCAAATGAAATGTTTTATAATACATAAGATTACAATAAATACTTATAAAATTGGCCTTTATAAATTCAAACAAGTATTATTTGCTTGACTCTTATAATATATCTGTTTTATAATATATTTCTTCAAGTGAGAATATATAGTAGGGGGCATATTTAGTTATCTTTCGCATGAATATTTTCAGTGTGTGCAGTAATTGAATTAAAAAACTTGTTTATTGATATTATTTTACAATCATTTTCTTTAATCTTTTCTTTGCATTGATGTAATTTTACACTGTGTTTCTTATCAATGTCTTGTGTATTATGTTTTAGACAAAATACATTGATAAATTCAAGGAAGCCCAAAAGAAGTTATGGCTTATTTGTGTTCCTTTTCACAAAAGTCTCAAGGAACAGCCTATCACAAAGGATTTCATTGGTAAAATAATTCAAAGTTTATTTTAACATATTTAAGAAAAGAAGAAGAAAGAAAGAAAAGAAAAAAAATGATAGTTGTATATTTTTTTCAGATTCTCACATTTTGAAGCCTTCTCCTTTTTTCAAAAGGTATAATTATTTGCAAAAAACATATAAAATGAAATCCATTAAATATAAATTATAGAAATTTTTAACTGCTTTTATTTTTAGTCATTTTGTTACAACAGATGCAAATAACTCTGAAAGTTTTGAAATAGAAGATAATATTATAAGAACAAAGACAGGTTAGAAATTTTTTAATTTGTATGGATAGTAAATTTGTGATTTGCGTAAGAATTTTCATTTATAAAGAAGCTTAATGATACTTTTTAAATTTCAGGTGTAATAAAAATATTAATGGAAGAAACATCATACAATGATGTAAGTATTGTATAATTGTTAAATATTCTTTCCATTTCATTCATAATTGTAATAAGATGAATTGTGTGTGTATGTATGTATGAATTATAGATTTTTGAAGAATATTTCTATTTGTGTAATTATTTTTTCAGGATTATAAGCCTTACAGAATTTTAATAACTGAAAGACCTTTGAGCTGTTTGTCTAAAGCAAAGGTATTTTGTCGCAACTTTTTAGAAAATTACTTTTTACTTTACAAACACTTAAATTCATAATTTTTGTTGATTGTTTTAAATTATTTTTGCTGATTATAACTGCTTGACTTGTGTTTTGTATATAGAAAAATCAGTAGTCTGTGGAAACATAAAAATTAATTTGCGTTATACTCATCACCATGTGTATGCATTGTACCTTGTCTAATTTCCCCAAGTTTTTCTTAAATAACAAAACTGTGCCTAATTTGGTTGGTAATTAGTATTTAAATATTAGTTGGTGACATTATTTGTGCAATTATCAGTTTTGCTTAGAAGAACTTTAATATTTAAGGAGTGAGATATTCCAAATGACTGTTCAAAGTTGGTATGAGCTTTTTTTAGGTTGTTAAAGATTGCCAAAATAGGATTGAATTTTTGTATTTTTGCAAAATGTACTAACTTTAGTTTTTAGACATTACATCAAATCAGACAAAAAAATTTAGATTATTTGTAAACATTGGGTAATCTTAATAAATAAACAATAGTCTTCCGGATTCCAAACATTTTCGAACTTCTACATAAGTACTGAAATCAAACTAAAACTGGCATAAAAGCTATTGTTTAAATGGCTTGCATGTCATACTTCTTTTGCAATTATACATAGAGGCTGGTTTGAATTCTTGATAATTTTAAAACATATTTAGAAAACTCTCCTAAATGTTTCTCACTCCTAAGTGATTGTTTCTTCTGTGATACAGATAAGAGGAAATTGAAAGTTACCGTTGAGCATATCAGTGTTTACCCAGCTCAAATGACATGATGACTTCATTGTAAATTATATTTCTTCTCTTAAATTTTTTTGCAAATTTTGTACAACAAAGCAAGTAATGTGTTGGAGTGTGCTCTCGAGTGAGGTGAAAAACAAATACCTAATCGAGCTGTGACAGCTATGGTAAAAACATTTCAATGATACGACTTATTTTTATGGATTGCTGAGTAATCAAAGTAGTAAAAAAACCATGATTGGTCTTAGAGTATTAACTGCAACATATAAGCATTGGCATGAGCCACAGACAATACAAAAAAGGACGAAACAACCAATATCGATAGAGAAGCAGATCATTGCATTTTGTTTCACAAATAACTTTTAAATTTAATTGATTTATGCTCAGGTTTTGTAAGTAAAAGGTATACTTCTCTGTTCTTAATGTTTCCAACTATTTCTTTGTCTTGTGCTGACACTTTTTCATATTACAAAGTCCATTTTCATAGCCTTTAAGTAGGTGTATCCATTTGAATTTTTATCACTGTGACTGCAACCATCAGAGCTAATTTTTGTTCATCTTACTCATCCCAAATTTTATTCACATTCATTGGTTATTGCAGCCACTAGTGGCTTCTAAGTAGGCAAAGTCACTTGTTGAATGCCCTTTATTACATTTAATAGTGACATTTACACCATTTTGTTTTGTCAATAGACCTGTCCCCTGAAATTAATTTTAAAAAAATTGAATTATCTGCATTTGATTGTATTTTAAAAGCTATTTATATTTCTTTTCATTCCATGTTCATGTTGATTTAAAACAGATAGGTTTGGTTTTTGTATTGATAAATTTGAATTATGCTAATACATGAAGTTAAATAAGGAATTTGGTTCCCAGACTTCTATCTCTCATAGTTCTCTGGATGAATACACCATTGAATTACTACTATAAAATAATTCTTACAATTGTAATTTCATTGTTTTTATGCTTTTTTTCTGGGAGTCGCACACATTTCCCCCTAATTTAATAACTTAACCTCAATCTGCTATTTTTGAAGCTGTATGTTTTTTGTTTTTTTTAACTGTATGATTGAAATGTATTTTAAATGTTTTTCTTTATTGTTTGATTACATTCTATTATAAATTTAACTGCATTTTTTTTTTATAGGATGAATTTCACAACACTGTTAGCTCTAAAAATCAGATGCAATCTCTAAGCGAGTAAGTTTTTTTTTATTTACTGTTTTCATTTTAAAAGTAATGAGAAAATGATAAGTTTTAAGGCCATCATTAATTATTGCTATTGATTTTTTCTTAAAAAGAAGCTGTTTGTATCATGAATGAGCCATGTTTTAAGCACTTACTTTATAGGGGCTGTTATAAAAGTTTTTAGAAATTTATGTCTGTATAAGAGGTGTGACTCATCGCTGTCAGATCCTTTAGGCTTGTGAAAGTGAAATTTATAAATTGAAATTAATGCCTAAATCCTCAAAAGTAAATGTAAGAAATTATATTTACCAGAATCTAGTATTATTTGTTATACCAATACCATGGTATTCACGAACAATACTATGATATGGCTTGTGAATGAATTGGGTATGGTAGAGTAAAATGACTAGTAATTTTTATTTTCTAAATAAAAACTTTTTTATTCATTTATGATTGTAATTAGCAGCTATCAACATTTTCCATTATCAAAAATGTTTTAAATGTTGTGTTTCAGCTTGATTTAAACTTTAAGTGGGTACATAAAACTTCTAAATAAAAAAAATCTGAATGCTTTACAAATATTTTTAAGATTTATATTTAAAAATATTTTAAACTTTGGTCAGAAGTGGGACATTTTAATATCCATTTTTTAAAATAAAACTTTATTTGGTTAATTGTTATGTGAGTAAAGATTAAGTCTTAGTGAAATTAGGAATATTGTTCTAATTTTTGGAAGCTTATTTTAATTGACTAGTTGGTTGGGTGGCTTGTATGCTCAACACATACTTCTGTACAATAACGGCTAATCAGGCCAGGAGCTGCAGTTTAACCAAAATTCCGAATCACAACCAACATCCATGCTTAACCAAGGATTTGAACACTGCATGTAGAAGGACCTATTTACTAAATCAGCTTTTTGAAGGTTTAAAAAAGAACACTTAGTAAAAGTAAATAGGAGAACTCTTAATATATGAGTTAGACTTTAATATTATTAGAAAAGTTTTAGTAAAAAATAGATTACTTTACAAAAGAAGTCAATGTGACTGCAATTCGAATGAAAATAATGTCTAAATAAGAATGCTAATTAATAAGGGAAATTTGATACAAATATTACTTCTAAACCCTTTGATGAACTAAATATAAAGAGGTACAATAAATTTATATTAAGTTTACTTCTTTATATTTAGTTTATCAAAGGGTTTAGAAAAAACAAATAGTAACAAAATGAAATGAAGTAAAAAAATTTTGAGAATGTTGAATTGAAAACTTTTCTAAGATTCCAGATTTGATATTATTACACATTCTTAGAAAAATGCTGCAGACATTTTCCCACAAAAAGTAGTAAAGTTTTCAAAGGACACAATTTAATAACTGCAGTCATTGAAGTTTTTATTTTGATGATATAAAGTGAAGTGTAAATATAATTTAAGTGTAAAAACAATTAACAGAATGTTTTAATTTTGCTGTTGTTATTACCCATTTTACCATATGGTGAGGTAAAATGGATCACAAATTCATTGTGAGAAGTATTAATATTATTTTAGCTACTATTGTTATTGTAAATACTCTTTTAAAGAGGAAAAACTAAATGTTGAAGTACAATAAAACTATTGAAAATTTAAGTTATTAACTAGCATGTTTCTTAAAAATTGCTCAAATTCTATTCATTTTGCCCCCTTGACCTTATTAAGTCATCCAGTGTTTATATAACCTCAAATTCTTAGACTCCACTTTCGGGAACTGTTAATCTGAGTGATATTGTATACAGTTTGTTTGTATTTTGTTTGTTAAGTTGCCTAGTAGTAGTTTTTTAAGGTTTCTCTCATGTAAGCTGTAAATACTGGGTAGTTCCTCAGTATATACATATAATCAAAATTTAAATTCATAATTTTTCATCAAGCATAACATTGTTAAAACATGTCATATAACTTAAAATTCCAATCGTAAATTGTTACAATATTAACCATATTGCCCCTGATTATTGTATAATTATGAATATATTTTTTTTATTATAATCTATGTATTAATTTTTAGGTGTAAGACCTTCCTCAAATCATTTCATGAGTGCAAAGATGTTTTGCAAATGCTTGATAAAAAATTACAAGTGTTTAATTCTTCCTACATGGTCTTACCACAATATTTACAAGATGCGTCTGCTAAGTTAAGAAGCTTGCTTTTATGGGCCATTTCAGTTAGTACATTTTTATGATGTTTCTAGTTATAATTAGCTAATTTTTTTCTGTTAGTAATATGATGTGGATTAAAATTGTAAGTTTAGTTGTACTTTAATACAATTACGAACCTTTATTTGGCTACTTTGTAGTCAACACTTTCGCTATTTCCATAAATAACAAAATTGAAATATAGTTAACCGAACTAGTTTTTTACAGTGTTAGCTTGGTCTTGGAAAAAGGGGAAATACGGTCTTGAGCTGCATCTCATGAAGTAAAAATATATAACTAATAGGTTGTTAGAGAGTGAAGAATTACTCACTTTGGCTTAAACCTTTTTTAAGCCAACACCTTATACTGGTCCCACAAAAAAATTTGGTAAAAAAAGATGCTTTTTTTTATTATTATTCAGATATTTTGGATAAAAAATGTTACTGTATAATATTGTTGTGCTGTCTATGGAAAGTATCTTTACTGGAGATTGATACAATTAATTTCTTTAAAGGAATGGAACATATCTCTAAGAGTGATTGACAACATTTCCTCACCTTATACTGTTAATGTTTCATTTTTCCAAACACAATAGCTTCTGAAATATTGTTTTGGAATGTTTGAAATTTTACAACAGATAGATGAAAATAATTTTTTGGTCTTATTTCATTATATATTTTAAGAATAATCTGTTGGAATAACCTATGAAACATTTCATTATTATTCAAATTTTACTTTTAACTGTGAATTAGTATTAAATTTAAATGCATTGTGGTTGCTATAGATAGAAAAAAATTGAGTTTTTAAAGAATGTTCTATATTTTGATAAGGAAAATATAGCATTAGGTCTTTTATATACTGATAATCTTAAATATTAAAAAATAGGGTTGTTGCTAAGAGCTGTTTCACATTCTGTATTAGGTTTTCATGTACTTTTATGTGAGTTGACTTTTTGGGTTCAGATAAAAATATGAATTCTTTGTATTAATAATAACCTAATTCTAAAATCAGCTTGTAAATAAGCATAATATTTGAAATAGTTCACTGTTCACAAAATTAACTCATTAAAGATGACTTTGAATTAATTAAAAACCATGACTTTTTATCCAATACGCTGTTTATTTAGATTATTTAAAGTATATTTTTAATTTTTCAGATTTTTTGAAAAATGTATTTTATCATTTTTAAAAAGCACTAAGTGGAACCACAATCTCAATTTATTAGCAAAGAAAAAAACGAAAATGTTGATTGAAATTTTTTCTTACCAACCGTCGTTAATGGGTTAAAGTTAAAGCAGATTTTAGCTGCCTAAATATTTGCATTCAAATTATTTGTTTTTCATCTTGTTGGTTTTAAAATTGTGTGTATTTATCAAAACTTGATTTTCCTGTAGGAATTTGTTACACCTCTAACGCATGAGCAGTATTCCAAGCCTGAAATTTCTGCTGCTTTAGAAAAGTATGAATTTATGTCTACAAAAGTTATGAATATTTTCTCTATATTAGGTTGAGTAAAAAGTTTTCAGCCAAAAAAAATTTTATTTTAAAAAGATAAATAAATACGAAAACAGCAAAGCTAATAAGGATAATAATGTCTGTTCAAATCTACAATCATCTGCCAATGTTTTGGCAACTTTTCAATCCCTTCTGTGAAGAACTGTGGCGTGCGCAAGTCCAGAAAGAGATAGATCTCCTCATTTGAATTGGAAGATTGTGCTATCAGGATATAACTGCAGATGTGAAAACAGATAGAAATCTGAAGGGACCATATCTGGACTGTATAGTGGATGTTTCATCAAATTCCACTTCAGCTCGTAGTGCATCCAGCCTGCCATCATACTAACATGTGGCCTGGCATTATCTTGATGAAAGAGAACCACCTTCTTTTTTAACTCATTTCTTCGTTTTCGTGAATGGCATAGCAAACTTTGACTTTCATTTTGCTGTATTTGCCCTGTCTATAATGATATCCGCTTTTCGGATACTCTTTGTAGATAATTCCGCAACAATTTAACTAGATACAGTGAAGCACTCTCTGAGCAGAGCTTAACAGGCTGCTTTTCTCTTGCGCTTGTCTTCAGCAGTCATTTTGAGAGGCACCTAGCAATTGAACTTAAATGTTAGATTTATGTGTTTAAGAGCATTAGCTATTGTTTTTTTTTTTTTTTGGCAAATGTCCAACTCACACTCAATAGTTTGTCTTGATGAATGATTTGCTTAACTGCTCACAATCAACTTCAACACAGCAGCCAGAATGAGGTTCATCTTCAATATCGAAATTTCCAGCTTTAAATTTCCAAAAACAAACTTTGACTGTATCATAAGAAACAGTATCGATTTTTAAACTTTCACATATTTTCATTATCACTGAATTTGTTACGGAACTCATAGTACATAATCATGCTGATCTGTTTACATGATAGAGCCATTTTAAAAACTTTTTTGATTCTCTAGATAATAAATTTGTAACAAAAAAAAAAACACAGAATAGACAGCTGTTAGTGGGGAGGTATTTCCCCTTGACGGAAAACTTTTTACTTAACCTGATATTTAGTTTATAAGAAAATCAATGTTAAATACCACATATAATGGGTCAGAAAGTTTAGATCATAACGATGCTTCGTGTGAAATATATAAAGAATGGCTCTAAATATGATTTAACATATAATGCATTTTGATAAACGTATCTATTGATTTGGTGACAAAACTGTAAGTTACATATAGTGAAGCCTTGTTTAATTCTATTGAGCTGCAAGTATGTTTTTGAGATTTACAAAGTTTTTAGTAATTTATCCTTGAAATTGTATTCCTTTAATTGGAAATTTTACTTTCATATTCTAGAGAACTTCCATTGTAGATTTTAGTTTTTAAAGTAGATGTAATTGTATTGTGTTAAATTAGCCGTTCCTAATAATGTCTTTGATTCGGATTGATTTTTGCTTTGTAGTTTGTTTTTTGTATGTGGAATGAACATTTGATTGTTATACTATCCAGAAATACCATTTTTATGATTAATCATTAATATAACAATAATATAATTATTACACTGGACAACAAAATTGACAAAGAAAATGCTGAATTGGCTATGGGTAATGTGTATGCATCATTAAGAAATAATGTATATAAGCAAATATTGTAAAACATGTTAAGAATACCTTCATTTTCTTCAGACTTCTGCTTTCTTCTCACTTATCGTTTATGATGGACAAGCAGTGTATTTCTGATGAGCTTCTAACTATAATCAGCCAATATTGGCACAAACCATTTACCCTTGTACCATTCTCCATTATAGCAATGTCCAGATGAAAACGCCAACCAAACGGTATAGTGGTTAGCGTGCTGGCTTCTAGACCGCGAGGTTGCGGGTTCGAGTCCCGTGTTAGGCATGGGTGTTTGTAAATGTATGTTGGCTTGTCAAATGACGAATGTTTCGGCGCATTATAGCCCTCGTGTTGCTGACGGCGCCAGATAATCTGATAACAACCAACCTGCTGCTGTGCAACCTGCTGATAACAACCAACTTGCTGTGCTCATCATTAACCTCCTTGCAGTTATTAGGGGGAAAATTCAGATCTACCAATCTTACTTTCTGTAGTTAATAGAGAAAATCTGTAATGAGGCTATGGAATAAGGAATCCTTTGCAATGCAAGACAGGACACAGAGCATATGGTATGTCAGGACATTCAACTGTCCACTCTTTCTTGGTGTTACCTCCAGAAATTGCGGTATAGTGGTTAGTGTGCTAGCTTCTAGACCGCAAGGTTGCGAGTTTGAGTCCTGTGTTAGGCATGGGTGTTTGTAAATGTATGTTGGTTTGTCTAATGACGAATGTTTCGGCGCATTATAGCCCTCGTGTTGCTGACGGCCCCAGATAATCTGAAAACAACCAACCTCCAGAAATTGGTGGTACCATGTAGAAATATATCATCAACGAGATTGGTCCGCTAGTTCCAAATCATAGACACATCAAATGGCATAGCCTTTCTTTTGTTATAAGCCACTGTAAAATATTTGCTGAACAAGTGTGCAACATACATGTGGGCCCAATCTTTGTCCTGATCTCCTATCTTGAAACCAAAATACAAATAACATGCATTTTTAATATTATACTGATGGTCTTCTGTATAACAAATATAACAAAAGTTATTAGTGCTATTAACACAGTTACAAGGTATTAGTACTATTGATTTTACACTGTGATTGTCACTTGTGTACTATATGTTAGAGCTTTGAAAAGTACGGAGGAAATGAATATAAGTTACTCAAGCTGTGGTGTCTTGTGTGTATAAACTGTTTGTTTGCTCTTATGCATTCATGTTAGTAAAACTATCAATATAAATTAGGTTGGTATGATACAATAACTTATTTATGTAAAAGCATGATGAAATAAGCTACCACAATTTCTTCTCCATATATTTATCTTTCTAAATTGCATTACATTATGCAATAGTACTACCTATATAATGAGCAAATATCTGTTTCTGCAATGAGAGCTGATGAATTTCTTTTAAGGTGATATTGCAGGGGTGAGATTCTTTCACGTTTTGGCAGATTTCTTCATTTTTGTAATTTTGGAGAAAATCCGCTTTTGTTCTCTCGAACATATTTTTTCCTCCACTGCAACTTTTTGCTTTTCTTTCCGAAAATTCTACCAAAGAAAAGAAATGTTCCGTTTTCGAAAGAAAATTTTTGGAAAAATATGCTCGAACCCGCGGCATAACTTAGCAAGGAAACCATTTGATTCATCATCGCCAGAAAACTCAAATCATCGCTGGAAAACGCATGGAATTCTCAAATCGCCTGTAATGTTGGCATCCACTTTGGAAAGGGAAATAGTTTTCTTTTCTATTATGTAGCAAAAAAATCTGTTTCTAGGAAGCCTGTGTCCTGATCTAGGTGTTTTACATGTACTCTACATATTTTCATTCTATTCATATGATCATATGTCGTTTGCTCATCGAAATTGTAAGATTATTATATGACGATTTCTTTTGAAGATTGACTATTTTTTTTATAAAGATTTATTTTAATTTTATGGCTACTATATTAGAATTGGCCGCTATTCTCTTGATTTTTGCGGAAACAATCGCCAAGAATTATGTTGTTGCTTGATGATCATTTTCTTTGGCTGTTATGCCGATACAATAGACTCTGATGTAGTGTAAATAGCACAATTAAACTGAAATGCGGATTTCAGCTTTTTTTTTCTTCTAAAATTTTGATAATTTCTGTGATTGATACAGATTGGCATTCCATTTTATTGGGCTTCTTGCAAGTTTGACATTCACGGAACTATATTAGAACCCTAATTATTTACGTATTATTTCTATTAGATTTTTAGTTATTCTATAACTTAGAAGTGCAGCCACCGGCAACCTTAATGTTAAAAAAAATCCTCTAACTTCAATCTGACTGCATCCTTTACAAACATGATTATTTTTCTTCTTGCCTTACCTTTTTGTCAACAGAATACATTCAAACCCTATATTCCTTAATATTTCAAATTGATTCCATCGGATTTTCTTGCTTTGTAACCCTTACAGCGCTGTGTTACAGATGCAAATGCAACAAAACTAGAGGCATCCATAAGTAAGAAAGCTTATATCCTGTTCTTGATTTTTTTGTACTTTCATTTTGATATTTAACACAATAAACTGAAACTGATATGCGTTTTTGATTTATATATTTAATATAAATTTATGGAAACGATTTTACATAGTTTTGTAGTTTAAGATAATATTTTTATTGTACAAAATTTTATTTCTATGCATCTTTGAGTAATGAATTTTATAAGAAGCTGTTAATTTCACACATTTTCTTTCATACAATACACATTGTTTATCTTTTGTCAACTTCATAATCCAAAAGACATGAAATTTTTAACTGATTAGCAAAATGCTGATTATTTAAATTTCATGTTCATGCATGCTAAAGTTTAGAAAAATGCTGTTGCACAAATTTTCTGTATATAGTTGTAAATAGTGATGTACTATTTTAAAATTCTATTGTAATTTACTTTATCTTATTTTATTTATTAACAGCGATATTAAAGGTTAGAAAAAGGTAGCAACACCTAAAGCAATCAGGAAATTTCAAGATGTTTCTTTTTTCGACGAATTGGCTGAATATTTCGAGAAAGCTCTCATGCGCCTAAATAAATTCGACCGCAGCTAAAATCGATGGACAGTTTAACTTTGAATCTCGATGAAAGCTGAACGCTTTGAGTGTGCCTGACCTGAGTTATCGCTGAATTTGAAGTTGTTGTTATTGAAGCTTGTGTTGAATCTTGATAGTGATTGCACTGTTCTTCGATTAAATTTTATGTGCTTTTGAAGAGCGAATAAATAATAGTTTTTATCTAATAAAAACTATGTCATCATTGCTTCTGTGGAAAATTCACAACAATATTTAGGACAATTTTTAAATTTATGCTATGAACAGGATACAGCTTATAACATATATTAAAAAAAAGTTGTAGCATGTTTTATTTGTGTTATTTTTGAAGTTAAAAAGAAAAGTATTGCACTAGTTTTACTTTTCTTTGAAGTTAGCAAGTGTGGGTATAGTTTGTGAATTGTTTTATGGTGAATTTCATATGTTTTAATAATGTTTTTTATTCTTTTTCATGCTGTAAAGATGGTTGTTTTGGATTTATAGCATAAATTTATATTTTGGTACAATCATACTTTGAATATTTAGAATAAAATTTACTTATGGCCATTTTAAAAATATATAAATTTAATATTTTCTCTTTCGTTTTTGGAATGATAACATCGACAGAGATGCATATCGAGGAATTTTCTGGAAATCAGGGAAATGTTTGGGAATTTTGTTTTTCAAATTCAATAGCCACCATGGGTGACTATAGCTCATTCTGCTTAAGTGGAATGTAAGACATTGGAACAGAAAGCTTTAAAGGGGCTGAAGCGAAAGAGGGTGTTGGAAGACCATCAAAAAGAACAAGCAAATTTGGCTAAAAAATGCAAAAAAGACAAAATTAAACAAAGTGTAGTGATAGATATTGTTATAAAGTCGTTGCAAGAAAATTTGAATGCTCCCAAAGCGTTTTAGAAGAGGGTAGCAAAAGATTAAAAGCTGAGATGAACGGAAGGATTTCCATGATATGAGAATCTCTTCAATATTAATAGTGGCTGCAACTATAAAAGTACAAACCTAAGGAATTATCCATGAAACTTGAAAATTAAAATAAAGCTGCAGTCTACTTTTTAAATGTGTATAATCTCTTTAATAACATTAAAATTCTTTTTTTTTTTCTATTTTTTTCTTATTTTATGTTTTTTGTATTCCTATTTTTACTATTATTTTTTCTCAAAATATGGCTGCTATCCCTACAATATTTGCACTAGAGCAGATAGGGTACAGTTTGGCTGAAACATGGATTTCTCCTCATTTCTTATTGAAATTTCGATTAACCTGTTCAGGACCGGCGAAAGGAGAAAGAAGCGCTTCCCCAGGCCCGCGCGCTCAAAGAGACTACGCACGCACGGGACCGGGCATTTTTCCCCGTTAAGCATTTTGCCCCGTTAAATTCAAATAAAACGTTCCAATCTGAAATCACGTCTGTGTGATGATGGGCCGGCTGGCACGGAAACACTGATCACAAATACGATATCGCGGGCCGTGAGGGAAGAATCGTCTGATCACATATACGCGATCACGGTCCTGAACAGGTTAATTCTTAGATTGATACAAATCTGCATTACAACTTTATTGGGCTTGCTTACAAGTCTCACTAAATCGGAACCTACGTACTATTCCGAAGGTTTGTGCCTTTATAATTGTCGCTATCACCGATATTTGTCATTGTGATAGTAATTTCGTAGAATGTTACGTTGATATAATCACTTCTATTGCAAAGATTTCCTCCAATATATTGGGTGCTAACTCTGATGTTAACGTTGGTGTGATGGTCAGTTTGCCGATTGTTGCTTTAATATGATTGCCGAGATTTGCGCCGGTATGGTGGCTGCTATCACCAGTATTTAAGTTGGAGAAGTGGTAATTTTCACCTAGGTTTAAGCCATTTTAAAACAGCTATTGCCGAGATTTGCAACGTTGATTTGGTGTCATTTGCCTAGGCTTCCGCTGATGTGATAGCCACTATGTCTGTGATTACATTGCTGGAGGGGTCCTTAAAAAAATTTTAGGCTGAGCCTTGAAATCCATGAAGTATGCTTTTTTTAGCTATTAATTTTTATCAAAAAGTTATTAAATATAATTTTTCTCATACTTCTTTTGGGTGAATGTTGCATCTCGGTAATGTACAGGTCGTAAATATGTTTTAAGGCCTAATTTTAGATTTCTGCTGGCCTCAATGATTTGTTAAACTTGTTTGTTAATTAAACTTTTAATGTAAATGATTTAATAATTTAATTTTCTTTTTTATTACTTACTGAATAAAAAATCATTAAGTTATTAATTATTATTGCGCAATTTTTTCATCATGTAGCATTTTTTGAAAACTTTCTTCTTTTAACATGTTTTACGTATAAAGTATGATGAAATTTTTTTGCTCGCAAATGATTTCAGTCTTTTGGGTATTTAACCAATCTCATCCCTGTATTCGTATTCAACATATTGAATTCATTTGGAATTAGGGTCTTTTATTTAAGAAGCTATTTCACTGTTAACCAGTAGTATTATTATCTTTGTTGTTAGAAGTGTTATATAGCAACAATTTATTCTGTTCACTGATTTTAATTATGTAAATGCAGTGATCAGTTAATTACTTTTTTCTTCTGTTCTGTCAACTTATGAACTATAAAGTTTGTAATAAAAATTCCTTTTTCTCAAAGCTACATAATGTTTCAAGTGCATAGCAAAGTGTTTCCAGTTGTTAAAAAATTTTGTTTGGAGGAGGACAGAAAACTAACTAGGAAACTTTTGTCTCTGTATGAAGCTTCTGTTACACCTGATCAACTTGGAGTCAAAGAAACGTTTTGTTGTCAGACTCCTACTGCAGTAAGTATAAATATAGTATTCTATTATTAGGTATACTGCTTACTTCAGTTATAATTATGGGCTCTTAAATTTAAACTTGCATTTTGTTCCAATTTTAAATTTAATGGTGTTTAAAATTAGAGCTGTTTGAAAAATAAATATTCCAAACAAGCAGGTTAGTTCTTCTTAGAGCATACTTTTCACTAAGATCATTAAAAATTGCACATTTCCCACCATTAAAAAAATTAACTTCTTAGCCAACAGCTGAAAATCTGTGCTTCTCCGTACCCATGGGACTGATAACATTTGTAGCTTTTCTATGAGCATATGTCCTGGTGAACCCTCTTTATCTATACTCACTTAACCATATTGAGCTGTATCAAGCCTCAAGGCCTAACATTCATGTGTAGGATGGGAGATATGTAAAATTGCTCTAAGTGTCCTAGTCAAGTCAATTATGACTGGCTACCTAACAAATACAATAGTACCAACTTATTTCGTAAACTTTGACACAACTAACATCTCACAGTGGTTGTTGGATATTCATTTTGCAGTTATTTTCCAGTAGAGGAAGGCAGGATATGTAAACAGGACTTGGTTCTCAGCTGTGTAGAGATTGCTGTAGTGGTACCTTTGAAGTGGTTTTTCGCCACCGATTTGTTGCATAACTTCTAAGGAGTTGAGTTGGCACTACGAATGGTTGTGTTTTGTTTGCAATTATTTTATACAGTCTAACCCCGTTAATGTGAAGTCGATGCTGCCGCTGAAATTGTTTGCGTTAACAGAATTTAATGTTAAACGAATAAATTAACGTTAAGTTTTAAGTACGGAGAACTACTTTTACTTCGCGTTAAATGGGATTTCTTGTTAAGCTATTTCACATTAACGGGGTTTGACTGTACTATTCTTATTTTTGTGAAACATTATTCATTCTTTACTTTGGTTTTTGTTTCTGGTATGTTGGTAGTACCAAGCATAATGTACATTTCACTACTACCCGAGATACAAATTTGTATAGTAAAGAAATTGATCCACAACACAATCAAGCCTAATCTTGCTATAATTTTTGCTTTTTTGGCTATCCACTAGGCTATAGCTTTATTGTTGGGAAGAGAAAAATTTGTTTTTGTAATACAAGTATAATTTTAAACAGAAAAGGCAGTAAACAAGTTTAAAGGGCAATCATAGGAATTAGGTTCCATTATTATTTTTTCCAGTTGCTTAGAAGTACTGTTATTTTGATTTAAATATAATAAATTAATACACACAAGTTTGGTTAACAAACGTCTTTAATTCAAAATTCACTATTAAATAATTTACTGGCAGGGCAAGTTAATAAATTATGATACTGTTTAAAAAACTAATTTATTGGCTTCTTGATTGGCACTTTTTTCTTTTATGACGGCCTACTGTTTCTTTCTTTTTTTTTTAAATTTAAATACTGAAACCTACTATTTTAAGTTATTTGAATCTTCCTGTACATGCTGAGCTCCTTTCAATTGTATGTTTATGGATCGGCTAGCCTAAAATAATATTCATACTTAATTAGAAAATCTAATTAATATTTTTTTCTAAATGGAATTCCTATAGTACACAAGATTTACATTAACTTGAAAAGCATTTACATGTGTGTATGTTATTTTAGTTTTTACTATTATACAATGAATGAATAATTAACTTTTGTGGATGCGCTGAAAAGTTATGTGACCACAGAACTCTCATTTTATACCAACTACTTTTACAATACTTTATCAGTTACTTAAAGCAAATATAAAAGTAAAGCACAAAACTATTGTCATACTGAAAAACTGTAAATACTTCAAAAATTCATCTTCAGCGCAATGCTGCATGAAAATAGAATGATCAAATCTGAAGTATCAATTTTAAAATTAGATAATTGTAACAGTTACATTAAATAAAAGATTTAAAAGTTAAGAAACCCTGACTGGATCTTGTTATCAAGGGGTTTGAACCCAGCCAGGATTTCGGGGCTGCGTTTCTGAAGGATAGATCTGTAATAAATTACCAGTGCATCCTCGAACCCCGACTCATCCCGCTGCAAGACAGAAAGTCAAATAAATATTCAAAGATTTACATACATTTATACAACTAAAAATAGCTACAAACCTCTCTAGTCAGAAATAGTAACTTGCTACCAGACTTTCATCAAACCTCATTTATATACCAAAAGAAAAACAATCCAATACTTTCGAAAAATAAAATAGCCTCGCACTTAAAGAAATAACAATATCACCATCTATAATCAAGACCAGGTACCAGTTAGGGCTATTTAACTGGGAGTTTCAATATTGCCCAAAATATGGACATAAAGATATAAAAAAACACTGGAATTACAAAAATATTTTAGAAATCCATTTACAGATAGATTCCAAGAACAAAAATATCGATTTATTTTGCAAAAGCACTGGAATTCTTTATCTTTTGGTGTGTAGTAAATGTAATCTTGGATATGTAGGTCAAACTGGTACTGAGTTTAATAAAAGGATCAATAGCCATAGATCCGCTATAAAAAAAAATTAATATTACTACACAAGACTACGAACTGATGCATTTTCAAATTCACTCTTTTGATGAGTGTAAATTATTTATACTTTTGGAAGAAAAGGATTTAAATTAAAGATTAGATTTTGAAAATTTAAATATTTGTACTTTTCAAACTTTATTTCCTTATGGGCTGATTAGTAAATTGAATGGGGAGGGAATTGTGGATTTTGAGAATCAATGTGTTTATAGTGGCTTCAGGGTTTTAAATCAGGGTATCTCGGGAGATAATAATTTCCAATGTAGAAGAGGCAGTGGAAAAAATAAAAATAGAGAATTTTTATATGGAGGGTTTCAAAGATATTTGTAATCTTTTTATAAATGCACAAAATATTAAGAGCATTAAGAAGTTTTTATTTGGGCCAAAAAATTGAAAATTGAAAAGGTTGATCAAAAATAACAAACTTAGGAATTTAAGATTCTGTTCTACTTTCACTAAGAACATTGTATTGGATTTGATTAAATTTAAGCTTAGATCTCTAATTTGGATTTATTTAAGAATGATTCTGCGAGTAGAGAATTTTGTGTGGTTGATTTCTTGGACAAAGATTTTGAAAGTTTGAAGTTGCCTATTCTTTTCCATACTTACAGAGATATTTTTCCTCTAAAGGCTAATACTAATGTTTCAATTGCTTTCAGATTTGGTAAAACTTTGTGCAGTTTGGTCTGCAATTATAACTATCTCATCAAAAATCTTAATGTTATTAATAGTCAAGATTGTATTTTCCACACAGATAGGTTTAGAGAGTTTGTTAATCCGAATTTGCGACATGTGGTGACTGGAAACTTGTATATTATTGAGGATTTGGAGATCAGAAATGTTTTTAAAAAAAGGTTCTAAATTCAGATGCCGGAAAAAAATTTATATAAAGCAAATTATTTTTTCTTTTGGTAAAAATATTGATTTTCTTATAGTTAAAATGGCTAGAAAGTATAATTGCCCAGTTGAGGCTTTTAATGAATGGAAAATTGTCTTAATACAAGGACTTAAAATTAATTACCAGAATTTTTATAATAAAAACAATAATGGCATTTTCTTGAGACAATCTATTTTGTCTGGCATGGATAATTTAAAGGAAAAATGGATTGTTACTGTGTTTGACAAGGCTGTAAATAATTTTGGATTTATATGTAAAAGTTTTTTCAAACAGCTAATGTTAGATGAATATAATGGTAACAACACTTATGATAGAATTGGTTTTATCGAGAGAGAACTTGACAATAGACTTTTGGCTTTCAGTAAAAAACACAAGTTTGAGATTAATTGTTTGAAATATCCATATATTTTTCCAATAATTAAATTTCATAAGATGCCTCCGAAATTTAGATTTGTTACATGCAGTACTAATTATTAAAGCAGTATTCTTAGTAAAAAAAATTTTGGATTTCTTAAAGATTGTTTTGAATAAAATCAAGGGATCTGAAAAACATTTTTGGATTAACAACAATAAAGAAGTGTTGGATTTTGTTAGAAATAACTATTAATTTCGTCCATAATTTCGACTTTGAGAATTTATTCACCAGTATTCCGCATGTTATTTGGTATGCATGGTATTGATATTTGCAATGATATTTTTGAAATTTATCTTGGGGATTTGAATTTAGTTAAGCGGGATTGGGTCGAGCTTTGTAAAATTCAATATTTTTGAAAATTATGTTTTCAATGGAATTGATTTTTTCAGACAGAATAAGGGTATTCCTATGGTTAATAGTTTTTCTAATGCTTTTGCCGATATTTATTAACATATGTTTGATAGGAATTTTCTAAAAAATAATTTTGTAGATGGATTTAGATATATAGATGATTTATTGGTTTTTAATTGTAATGAATTTGAAGCTGTTGTTAATATTTATCCTAAAGAATTGGTGTTAAAAAAAGTTAATGATTGTAATAAAAGAGCACATTATTTGAACTTGGACCTTAAAATTAAGGAAGGACATGTTAACATTGGGGTATATAATAAAAGAACTGATTTCAAATTTGTTGTTATTAGTCTATCTAATTTTGATAGTAATTTAAGTTAAAATCTTTAGGAATATTGTTTTTTCTCAATTTCATAGACTAATTGGCATTTGCAATAATAAAAATGATTTGGATAGTGCATTGAAAATATTTAGAAATAATTTAAGAATAAATGGATTTCCAAGATATTTTTGTACTTCAATGTTTTTAGGTCTTTATGATCATATTTTATGCGATATTGAAACTCCCAGTTAAATAGCCCTAATTGGTACTTGGTCTTAATTATAGATGGCGATTTTGTTATTTCTTTAAGTGTGAGGCTATTTTATTTTTTGAAAGTGTGGAATTGTTTTTCTTTTGGTATATAAATGCGGATTGATGAAAGTCTGGTAGCAAGTTACTATTTCTGACCAGAGAGGTTTGTAGCTATTTTTGGTTTTATAAATGTATGCAAATCTTTGAATATTTATTTGACTTTCTGTCTTGCAGTGGGATGCGGCGGGGTTCGAGTATGGATTGGTAATTTATTACTGATCTATCCTTCAGAAACGCATCCCCGAAATCTTGGCTGGGTTCGTACCCCTTGATAACGAGATCCAGTCAGAGTTCCACAACTTTTCAATCTTTTATTTTTATGTAACCGTTACAATTCTCTAATTTTAAAATTGATATTATAATTTACCAATTGATTTTGACTTTTATATGTATTCTGAAATCTTTTATATATCTTGTACTTGTTCCTATATTTTTATTAAAAAAAAGTCTATTCATGAAAATCTTATCCTACTTGTTCAGAATACTATTCCAATTTCGATTTTATGTTATATTTAAATAATTATTTACTTAATTTTTTCCTGAATAATTTTTACTACAGGTTGCAGAACTTTCATCTCTCAGCTCTAGAAATTGTCCTGTAGAGAAAATGAATTGTTTAATGTCAACCCTCGTAAGTAACAGCACTATTTACTTTTATGGATTCATTGACATTAAATATAGCTTATTCATAAACTTATTACAAATCTGATTTATTTCCAAAAAAGCATGTGTGCAAGTACTCACGTACACAGTGATTGGTTATGCAACACTGGGCTTGTGAATATTATCACTTGACCAGGTTTCATTCTCTCTTTTGTTATGCTTGATTTTTTTCACTGTTATTTTCTGTATTTTCATGGCTTGTCAAGCTACATATTTTAGTTTTTTATAATGGCATTTCTTCTAGTAAAAACATTAAGCTAAGTAAAATTTATCTGAAGTAACATACTTGATAAATGATTTGAGGTATATAAAATTTTTAAGTTGTATTATTTTTAACTTCTATCTTTATTATATTTTATTTTAGGAGCTTTTGAATCAAGATATTAATAATTTTTTACTTGAAAATTATTATCCTGTCAGTAATAAAGGTGAGAAATATCTTACAATTAATACAAGTTTTTAAGTTATTATGTTTGGTGTAAAAAAAATAAAGTCATATCTTAGACCTCTTTAGACAGTAGATTGGTTTTATTACTATCCAACTTTGTATTATTTTAATGTCATTAAATGTTTCCATGTGTCGAAATATAGCAAAAGTAAACATTCTGGAAATATCTCTGAAGTAGAGTGATTTAATGTTAGGACATATATTAACTTGGCATGCTATATTAAGCTCCTTATTTTACTTGTTAGACACCTTAACAAAAAAACAGCCACAGTCTTAGGATAGCTATACTAAATCTTTCTAAATTTCATACATATGGATCTTAATGTTATACCTTATCCTACTGTTAATAAAGATGAGCTACTGGAAACTGAATTCATAATTTTTGTGCTGTCAACATATATCCTTGATCTCACATCATTAACAGTACATAGAACAATATGGGAAGATACCTCTTGAAAAAAGACGGCTTCCTCTGGGATATATCTATCAATAGACAAATCACTCTAATGCAGAAGTGGACTTGGAATGGATTTTTTTTTTTTTTTTTATTAAACTTTACTTTTTTTTTTTTTTTTTTATATAGATTTTTTTTATTTTATTTTAATTACCTTGTGTACTACTGCTAAGGTTTTCTAATAATATTTCTTATATATGGCTTGTCATAAGTTGGATCAACATCTACATAAATGTTGGGAAATACCTGTTCTTTTCTCTTCATAAACCTACTGTTAGAAAAATTCAAAAATGATCAGGTACATAGAGACATATAAATATTTCCCCCAAAAATGGTTTTATTTCAGCAAAAAAATCTTGTACATTAAGAAATAAATTCAAACAAACTTATTATTCCAGCTTGCAAAAAAGGTTATAGTCTAAACTATAAGCTACAAATGAACTTTCTTCTTGTGGACGTTATGCCACTATTGTCTAGACTGACTTACAATGAAAATTAATACTGTCATAACTGAGCTGTTCTGTGTTGAAAACAGGCATTTTATCACCTAATTGTTTGAAGGATAAGTGAGGGGGGGAAACGTTCAAGTGTAAGCACTCACCTTGTTTGCTTAAACACAGAGTATGTAAAATTCACTCTTTATATTCAGTATGATATATAATGATGTCTCTGATAATAAGTTTGTTTCTCTTAAAAGCTACTTATAATTAACTGATTGAGTGCACATTATTAAATATTGAAAAGATGAATTAAATGTAAACGCTTAAAAATAATATTTGAAATGTCAGTGTATATTTATTGCTTTTGCCCTATATCTATTTTCAGATATTCCATGTTTAACATCAGATGATTTAATTCCTTTGCTAGTAAATGTGATAGTTCAATCTAGACCCGAGAATATCGTCAGTAGCCTCTGTTACATTCAGAACTTTTGTTGGGAAAATTCACCTGTCGACAGGTTAAGGTGTGTTAAGTTTGATTTCATATATTTCATCTTTTTTTTAAATTTGTCAGATAAATTCCTCAGGGTTCCCACTGTCATTGAAAGTCATTAAAAGTGCTTAATATTTTTGAACTTGTTTTCAAGGCCTTGAAAGTGTTTGAAAATGCTTAGAGGTACTTAAAAGTAATTGAAAGTGCTTAGAGGCCCTTGAAAGTCCTTAATTTTTGTGAATGTTGTGTGCCCAACTGCAAAAGTTTTAAAAATACAACTCGGACTTGCTATCTCCTCGTGACCATCACTTATCTGCATCGTATCAGAGTTCTCAGACATATTTGTATTACGCATCCACCACCTTGTAACTTTTTTTGGTAGATAGAGTTTATTAACAATTTATGTATATACATGATGCCTGAAAACAAATTTTCAAAATTCCTTAAAAACATTATTTAGGTCCTTAACAGTCATTGAAAAGTTATTGATTTTCATTCTTTAATTTGAGTGGGAACCCTGTTCCTTCTCCCAGTTATTTCCAGGAAATAAAGTATATGTTTAACTTAATTTTCATTTTAATTATCTAGCATTTATTTTTTTAATTGTAGCTATTGTTCCGTATACAAGTAATATATCTTGGCAATTTGATGTAATTTATGAAAATTATTGTTAATTCTTTCCGTAATGTGTAATCATTATATTCACTTTAATAACAAATCAAGAAGGCATCTATAGGCCTTCTATACAAACACAAGAATTGTGCCATATAGCTCAGAACCTATCTCAAATGTTAAAGGACATTGGAGTAAAGTTTTTTTTTTTAAATATTGGGAGAGGGAGGGCCTTGATCATTATGGAAAAATGTCTGTTACGACGAACAGGATTTTTTAGATTTGAAGAATTCAACACTAAACTTTATTCTTGCCGAAATTCAAACTGCTACAGCCATATTGGCAGAACATGTTGCTACTTTGCAAAACTTTGGGTTTCATATGTACTTACGATACGTTGACAAGGAAAGGTACATTAAGAATCTGCATTGCCATTTACCCTGCTTCCTCAAAAGCCTTTACTCCCAATCAATAAGTGTAAATAATGAACTTAAAAAATAATATTACTTTCTCAAACAAGACATGCAATATTTCCCTACTGTATATAAAAAATCGCAATCAGAACAAAAATGTATGTGGCCCATGTGAAAACATTTTGTTGATTGAATACTTAGGTTGGTTTTCTTAAGATTAATGATGAAGTAGAATGGCTAGATTTGTGAAGGTACTGGTGTTTAACTTGGAGTATTGTAAGTACAACTCTCTGATCTTAAGAACAAGGGCTGGCAAACTATTTCCCAGTCTATGGTGATATGATTTAGAAAAGCAATGATTCCTTTGTATATATGTACAATTCCCCCAATTTTTATGTTTGTTGCAGTTGTATATCAGGTACTTACATCAGATATAATTTGAAAAACATGTAATATGTTGAAATTCAATGTTTAATGTGAACTTTAGTATTACTTATAGAAACTTTCTGTTTAAACTTTTTGATTGGCAGTTTGTTCTCCACTCATTTTTTTTTATTTTGCTAGATTTTTGTTTATCTATCTATTTGTCTGCCACTGTTACTGATTAGTTCTTTTAAAATTTTCAGCTTTGGCTTAGTTACTTTCCAGGCAGCTATTGAGTTTTTGCAGAGCAATGAATTTGAATTTATGAAGTTGTCTACCAGAAAAGTTAAAAAAGAGGTTTGAAATAATAGAATTTTGAAACTTAAAATATTTTACTTGTATACTGAATTTATTTTTTAATTTTAAATTTTGTTAATATCTAGTTTCTTTCCTTGTCTCTTTGGTTATTTAGAGACATCTACTTTAACAAGCTTTATTATTATGTAAGACCAGTAAAATAACTATTTAAATTACTAGTTGTTTTAGTGATTTCTAATCTTTTTCTACCTCATAGGTGCAATCTCTTCTTTTTTTTCAAATTACAATATCTTCCAAAATATTTTTTTCTAAACTTATAAAATTAGTACCATATTTAACAAAAATAACAGAAGTTGATTAACCAAGTTTGAAGGCATAATAAAGTTGAAACTTCTGAATAAAAATTTCTTGATCAAACTGAGTTTGTTTTTTACTGAATAATAGCATACCAAAATTTGGTTTGTGATTTTATGGTCTATGGTGCAAAAAAAAATTGGTCTATCAAGCAAAAAAATAAAAGGACTTATAATCCCTCTTCATTATTATTTTTAATCTTATTATGAAGAGTCTTCTTTAAGATACCTTGTGACTTATTACTTTTTTAAATTTTAGAATAGAACAGTTCACACACACACATAATTAAGTCTTGCCAAAGCATGTTTACAATTTTTGCTTTATTTATATCCAGTTGTTGATAATTTGTGTTGTGATTCAATATTCTAGTGTGGCACAAAGGTTATATCTGCATTTTTTGGTCAAACTGAATTATAGTTAACAGGTGGCTCTGTCGTTTGTTCTTTATAATGGTAAAGTTTGTTAAACTTGAAACTACAATTTCTCATTTTGAGCTCATTTAAAGAACCAGAGAAGAACCTTAAAGGGTATTAGTTATAATTTTATTTTTTAATTATAAGTTCATTTGCAGAGATGAAACTGAACTATCATAATTGGGTCAAATAGCAACTCCTGCATTTTTATTCTACTAGCATTGTTAGGGACCACATTAGTGAAAGTCTCCCTTTTATGCATTTGCCTCAAGTTTACTAGAGCTTGAATTTTTATCCAAGTATCTATTCAGTGATATATAATTAAATACTTTATCCTTTGAGTTAAATTACAGATATCATTAGAAGAATTAGCACAAGTGACTTTTGAAATACAAAATAGTAAAAGGTCTCCTGTTCAAACCAAACCAGTACAGGTTCAGTCACCTACTGATCATCTTCTTGAAAATGTGTCAAAAATGATGGAAACTTCAACAAAAGAACTTAAAGATAGGAGTCAATTGAAAGGTTAATTTCTTATATATATTTATTGAAAACTTGTAAATAAATTTTGTATTACTATTTATATAAGTAAATTATATAAATTTGTTACATATGTAGAGTCACTAAGACCTACTAATTTCCTAGACTCATATGCACTTGGTATTTTTGTTTATGAACTCCAAATTGGCATAGTTTTTATATTATCTACCTTAACAGCATAAAAGATCCAGACATTAAATGTTGCCTAATTGTGCATGCTTGGTATCTAAACCTGATGCACCACAATAGATAAAGTGTAGAAGCAGCTTTTTAGTGAGTGTGACTGTCCAAATCCAACTATTATTTCACCTGTCTTTGCAACTTTTGGGATATGATCAGCTAAGATTATCTTCAATTTTAAAACAGATAATTTGAATATTAGCTGTACACTGTTTAAGTTTCTGAATATCAGGGATGAGTTTCTTCCGCCATATGGCAGAATTCCGCTTTTTTAATTTTTTAGAAAAAAAAGAATTCCGCTTTTTCAAAGAAAGTTCCGCTTTTCTAATTCTTGAAAAAATTCTGTGTTTTCCCGCTTTTTCTATCCCACGCAAAAATAACTTTTTTCTATGGCTGAACCGCGAAGCAGCTTCACTTCCGAAATATCGGAAAGCCTATCGCTCAGGGGTCGCATCACATCTATGCCTTATTTCCAAGTACAAAAATCCACTGAAATGCATTTTTTTTAGTCAGATTGGCGCTCAAACTCGCATTTTGTACATTCCCAACTGCTCCGAAATTTGATCCTTATGTATCATTTTTTTCTCTGCTCAAAATGTAAATTCCTTCTTACGATTTCACGCGATTAACGTATACTAATAATGCGCTTGCTTCGAAGTCTGACATCCACGGAACTATCGTTTATTTACGTTAGTATGTGTTGCTCGTTTTCGTTAAGCGTTATGCTGATGTAATGTCCGCTACTTTCGAGATTTGTGTTGCTAGAACGTGCGTTATCGCTGTAATTTAGGTTGCTGTGGTGACCATTTTCCCGGAATATTACGCCGATATAACAGCGTTATTGCTGAGAATTGTTCCGGTATCTTCGCCGCTAACACTGATATTTACGTTTAAGTGATGGGCATTTTCGTTGAGTGCTACCCCGCTATAAAATCGGAGATTTGCATCGATATTACCGAAATAATGTTGATATTACCGTGATGAATTGCACTATCGCTGAGATTTTGTGATGGTAATTTTCTACGAGTGTTACGCCCATACAATAGCGTTATTGTTGAGAATTGCTCCGGTATATTAGGTTCTAACTTTGATATTTCAGTTGGCGTGAGAGTTGTTTTCGTGGAATGCCGTACTTTGATAACATCCAATATTACCGAAATTTGCACAATTATTACCAAGAAAATGTCAATGTTACCAAAATGTGTGCAAATATCGTGGACACTATCGCCGATACACACGTTGTTACGATTTTCATTTCGGCTGATATTTAGATTTTCGCCAGTATTGCAAGCGCTATTGCTTTCGTTAGAGTGAAGGTCATTTTCGCTGAGGTTTACTCTAATACAATACCGGCTATTACCGAGATTTTCAACATCGTTTTGTAGCCATTCGCCTAGACTTCCGTAAATGCGATAGCCGCTATATCTGTGATTAGTGCATCTTTAAGGATCGATTTTGCCGTTTCATGTGAATCTATACTAAAATTTTTATATCATTTCGTATAAAAATATTCTGAAAATTAGTCCCAATTAAAAATTTTCTAAAGAAGCTGTGTTGAAAGTTGTTATTTTAACTGCAATTGTATGTAAAATTGTTTGTGGCTTTTAGTTATATTGAACATGCTGAACGATAGGAATAAAAATTTAAATGTAAAGATTTTAGTACTTAAAAATTAAGAAAACTAGGTTTAATTATATTCGGCCTGTTTGTCAATATGGTATAGTTGCTCAAAGTTGTTTGACTTGAAAATTTGAAGTTTTTCCGGTTCCATCGCTCTCTCTCTCTCTTTTTTTTCTTTTTTTTTTTGAAGCTGTACCATGCCTGATGACAGCCCAAAGTGTAACCCTACATCTAGGTGCCTCTATTTTGAAAATTTTTTCTCACGGACAGACAGAGAAGGTGCAGTGTTTTAAACGCACATGGAAAACCACAATTTTTAAGTATAGCTTAAAATGTGTTTTACGCATAAAACGTTTAGAGTTTTGTGTTCAGCTTTTTGATTTTTTACCAAACTCATCCCTGGAATATACAATTTTGTTTTTAATATTATAGAATATTAAGAGATAAATGTCAGTTTCTTAAATTGCTTTACTGTTTACGTTCATTTTAGAATCCAGTACATTAAAGCAAAGGCATACTCTTACTGATAAATCTCAAGAAAATGTTGGGTGAGTTAACTTTTTATGTTTATTTAAGTCCTAATAAGGTATTTCTAATTTGTAACACCAACCTAAATTTTCTTATCTTTAATTTCAATGCTAACAATCTAAATTTCATGTACAGTTTGATTATTTTCATGTGTTATGAGAAATTGTTTCTTTTTTAGGTTATTGTAATGTTTCTAGCTGTTTTTTAAATTACCTGAATGCCAAACAATATCTCTTTTAGCTATATTGAATTTTACATTACATTTATTTATAAGCATTTAATTTAAAGTAAACTTTGTTTCCTTATTATAACAAACAAAGAGAAAAGAGTTGGATTTCATTTTATTGTATATTTATTTCGTAAAAAGTTTTGGTCATAGCTATAAGTTAACAGTTTAAAAAGATTAGACATTAATAAACTTTTCTGTTTTTGAATATTTTTAGGGATTTTCTCGCAAGCTTAAGGCAAAACAGCCTTGGTCTTGGTTATGGAAAGCAAACCTGAAATTTTACTGCAATCTTGTTTAAGTGCCTGCATATTATGTTAAACTTGCATTTTCAAAATAAAATGGGTTTTTTTTAATAGTATTTTGTTTGATAAATTTGTTATCAATTCTATAGAAAGTAAACCATAGGGTATTTGAGAAATGTGGAAAATTATTAACAGATTTTCCTTAATCTCACAACTGATAGGAAAATCAGTCTACTTACTAGAACTGGTTTTTCTACTGTTGACACTTAAGGCAGACACTTGTAATTGATTCCAACCCCCCCCCCCCTCCCCCCAACTAATGAAGCTGAATTGAAATGAAAAAAGAAAAAAAATGAAAAATACTTGAATGCAGTGTAACCTGAGTTTGGAGAATCAGCAATTTTATACTAGAAGTCTGTCATAAGGAAGTCAGCATCTTTTTCCTTGTCTACATTGATGGACTGAGAACACAAATATAACCTTAGTTATCTTCAATATCTTACCATACTATTGCAGGTATTAATTTCCACAAAACCTCTCTAGAATGCGTTATTTTCTTTTGATTTCGAATCAGGATATGTTAATTGTATAAGTTGTCGAAAAGACTGTTGCAAGTTTTTTACTTTAGTCACCTGCTGAGTATGTACTATATTCTCAGAAAAAACTGGCAATATTAATATATTCTTTCAACCATTGAACAACTTGGATGTGTTACTGTAGGTGTACTTGTTATTTACATAAAGTATGTATTCCATGTCATATGAATACTGTTGATGATTATGTTTCAATAACAATAGCTGACTGATGATACAATAGCAAAAAAAAGTTTAATTATAAAACAATGCATACTTTTAACAAATACAAATAAGTGTTGATTTCTGCAGATAACTTTATTTAAATGTTGTTGCTGTAAAATATTTCTGTACTTATTATTAAAGCTATATGAAATTATTGCATCAAAAGAGTAATATATTACATAGTATACATACATTACTATGTAAAGCATTGATTAATTAAAAATAAGTCTTTATTCTCCGCTTTTGATGGTCAGATTTGAACTGACCCAGTGTGATCAATTTTCAGAAAACTGATTACAAATTTAAAAAAAAAAAAAATGATTGTATTTTTTTTCCCATTTATAATTGACGACCAAACGGTATAGTGGTTAGCGTGTTAGCTTCTAGACCGTGAGGTTGCGGGTTCGATTCCCGTGTTAGACATGAGTGTTTGTAAATGTATGTTGGCTTGTCTAATGACGAATGTTTCAGCGCATTATAGCCCTCGTGTTGCTGACGGCGCCAGATAATCTGAAAACAACCAACCCATTTATAATTACATATTAATGAAATGGAATAAAACATTAAAAATTGTTTTGACAGTAATTTAAAAGTAATTAAACATTAATTACTCACATAAAATAGAAGTAATTCAAATTAAATAACAAATGAACACTTTATTAACATCTTAATATTTTTCTACATTTACATTAGACTTGTCCTTATTTCAGTTAGCAAAAAAATATCTAATGACCCTCCCGATCAACTCTTAGTGGCAGCCTTGATCAAAAGGGTCCAAATAAAAATTGGATAATAACTAAGGTAATACTGCTATCAAATTTAAAAACTAAATGTCTGACAAAATAAGTTTTTTGTACTCCTTCAGCCATTCTAGTGTGCACTTTATATATTGAAGTATAAAAACAGGTAAAAAAATATGTACTTTAGGAACTAAGGCTTTCTAAAAACAGCCAAATCAATTTAAAACCCTAGTATGTATATTTATAAGTTATTAACTGTTGTGTATTAATTCTTTTTATTTGTTCAATTGACGTGTGTGCTTTTGAGAATTCAGTGCACTCTTTTTGCTCTCTGCTGTTTTGACTTTGCAGTTGGTTTTTAAAGTTCAGCTTCATTCTATTTTACTGTGTTGTATTGTAAAGAGGTGTCAACTTCTATTAAATTCAGACTGATTTTTATGAGTGTTTTTTATTGAACAATTTTTAATACAGTCCACTGGTGTTTAGCGCAATTCTTTTGAACTGGCTAGCTATTAACAAACATTAACATTGTAAGTCACTATTAGTTATTAGGTTAATAAGTTATAAATGTAATTACTAGGTTTAACAATTCATAAAGTTTCACAATTTAAATAATTAGAAATGAATATCAATCTTTAAAACTAATTGACATAAAAGAAAATTAAAGCATACATTTTAGACTTTAATCAATAGTATGATGTTTAACGAAATTTTTAAATATTAATGAATTAGTTTAATGATTAAGTATGTGACAGTGATGAAATTGGAGACGTCCCTGGACCAATGTATCTCTTTATAGGATTATTGTGAACCAAAGTTAAACCTATGTATATACTAACAACGTTTGAATCCCTAAAATAGGATACATATTAACATGATCTGTGTATTGGTGATTTTCCCTTCAGCCAAAAATTAATAGCTATTATATAAACAATAGTTTTTGACATTTTATTTAATGTTTTAGTAAACAAAAATTGAATTATTTTCATTTAAATATTTTATTGATTAAATATTTTTTGTTGGAATATTCGTTCTCAGAATTATTTTTTGACTCATTCTCTTCATTTTACTTTCAACTATATGCCTTTGCCCTGTGTTGTGGAGACCTGTTAATCTATAGGTCCTTGCTTTTGATATTTCATAAACCATTCTTGCCTCGTTCACTATAAGTTCATTGCTACTAATTATTAATTAAAATTAGCAATTCATTTTTATCGATGTTTGCATTTGAAAAATGATTGATTTCCTATTAAGTATGGTTTTCATGGCAACAAACCTCTTAGCGAGTGAAGTGAGCCTTTATTCTCGAAGTGTCAAAAGCGAGGATCTATACACACCAATGAGCTTTTGCAACGTAGGAACACAGCTAATTCAGATATTTTCAAAATCAAATAATACTTGTAAGATGTGTTAGTTAAAATTAGAAATGGATCAGATAAAGTATTTAAATAAAAACACTGAAATGAACCAATGAAGGATGAAATCGGAAAACATAGTAACAGTTTTTCACTTAATTCCAAAAGTCGTCTAAGTTCAAAAACTGAAAATTTTTCAGGAAACGAAATAAACATCTCGCAACTCAGCCAATGTAGGTATAATTTTTTTAAGGAGTTTTTAGGTCTTTTTAGTTACAATTTTGTGCGACTGCAGCCAAAAATATTATAGTTTTGCTTTATTTACAAAATAAAAAAATGTATTAGACATAACGAGTTTTGTAACTGAAGAATGGACATAGCGAGTTGAAGAAAAATGTCCTATACTCGCATTCAGTGAAAATGTAAATTCAAATTACAAAAGACTGAAGTTTTATAAAACTTGCTTATTATCTAAAAAACACTCTAGGCTTATGTCAAAAGAAAATTATTCTTTTGTATTTAGAAGTTTCTTCATAAAATTTTAAAAAATAATATAGCTTTTAAAAAATCTAAAACTCTAAAAAAAATTTCATCTGCTAAAGGTATTTTGCCAGCATCTTTCGAAGATATGTATTCCTGGCCATTGTCTTTTTTATGTGAAATAACATAAGTGATCATTGAAACGTTTTTTGAGAAACTGGAGGTTTCGTTGCATATCTTTCTCGGACCTATAGTGCTTTTGAAGCGACCATTTCATTTCTCTGCCTTTATATCACCTTTATTAATGGGGATTGTACTGTATTTTCTTTTCAAGATTTACCCTTTGGACACCAATATTTAAGTGATATCCAATCTCGCTTTATTCTTTAATAGTTGTGCTTTGTCATATAACTGCTTTCTGGGCATTAACTGAAATTGCTATTTCACTAGAGCTTTAGCAGTACCCATTACAGCAGAAGTTTCTTTATGCTTTGGAATGTCCAATATGGATGTTTTCCTGTCATGTGCTTCAAGATATGTACCTAATTTAAAAACATCCAAAATTATTAAAAATTTCCTCATACTATTGAGGATTTACAATGGTTGATATGCACCCAACTTACTTTTGAATAAACCTTAGCCTACTCCTAAACCGAAGCAGTCGGAGTAAATAAGAAGACTAATCAGGATATTTGAAATGATAATATTCTTTTGTCAATCAAAAGAAATAATTTTTACTTTCTCAATTGGAGTGTGAAGTATGTCATAAAAAGCCTTTGTCTTGTGGACAGTAAGCCCAGCTAATTTAATGTTTTCTTCCTCGTCATTGCTTAATTTTAGTAATTCTTTATACATAAAGCAAAATGATCAAACATCAGTTGCAGACTTCAAACCCAATGTTGAAGGCATTTTCAAAAAGGTAGGAAAAAATTCATAATTCACTTTCACATTATTTTCACTATTACCATTGTAAAATTTTGTTTAAATATCTCTGACTTTATTAACATTGCATTGAAAAATAGCACAATAGCTTCTGCTATTTTTTTATTAAATAATATTTTAAATAAAAAAAAGTAGCAAGGGTATTAATTGTTTTGGATATAACGTCACGTAGAACTGAAGCACTGAGTGAACAGTGAAAGGCAATAGGACATAACGATTTTTGGTACAGTTATTGGACGTATTGGACTACGTAAGTCTAGTTTTTAACTTGGTTTATAGGTGGAAAATAATTTTTGGAACTGTTTCACTTCTGAAATATTTGCATATGGCTAACAATTTATCAAAAAACTGAAGGAAAAAAAAATGTGGACATAATGAGTTGAAATTGGGTGACTCGTATCATCTGGCAACATATGAACATCTTTTTATATATCAAATGAACAATTCTTATATAAACCATTTAAGTTCTTCATTGTATCTTAATCTCCTTATTCTCCAGCTTTCTTCTTGACAGTTTCAAAAATACTTGTTAAAAATTTCTCATGCATTCCAGAAACATTTTCATAAATAAAATTCCTTTTTCTTAAATCATTGACAATTTCATTCAAGTTTTTAACCTTTTTTTTCTTATCCGCCTTAAACTTTACTGCATTTTTTTTAACTATTATTCATTGATCTGATTTTCACTACCTTTCCGCTTTAAGTGGCTTGATGTGTTGTAATTATGATAATTTCTGACAGTAAATTACTACAAATGTAACTCTTCATAAAGTCAATGCATTGCCTATGTCTTCAACAAGTTGCACTCTGGTAGTTTTCTTTCACTACCTAGAAGAAGAATTTTAACTTTCTTAGCATTGTTTTCAAGGAATTTTTTCGACCTGTCCTTGATTTCAGATTAAAAAATGTTTGATATTGATCACATAAATTTTCCATTTAGGATATTCAAAAACGAATATTTTTTAGTTGTATACTAATTTCTTTCACTATTCGGAAGAAAACAATGCCACTGCAACTAATCTTTTCAAATTTTGCACAAGCAGCTCAAACTTATTTCACAATTTAATTTTTTTTTCCGGGGTTTAGCTGGATCTTGCTTCACAGATGAGGGTGATTTTCCAGACATTATCCATTGAGATTAAAAAGAGGTTAGTGATCTCTATGAAAGAGAGAAGAACGTGAAGTTCTAGTGATTATTGGCAATTAAGTCATTAGGGAGACTCGCAGGGAGTATGGTCATTCAAATATTTTAGTAGCCATAATAAATTTGGTTAAGGCTCTGAATTCGAAGATAAAAGGATAGTCAATATTTACATTTCGCAAAGGAAGGTTGAATTACAGGATCCCGATAACCCAATTTTACTCAGTCCCCATCTCGTTTAGTTCAAATATTTCTTTTTTGATTTGAACTTTTTTAAGGGTTCTCAGAAGCTTTAAGACAATCTTAAATATATATTGGCTTAATTAATATGGTAGTTTTTATTTATTAACGTCACTTAATAATAACACTTTAAGCGGTGAAATGAGCTGCTTTCTGAGTAAAATTGGATGGCATCGTTCCGCAAATTGGTTTTGTGGCGTCACGTGTCCTTCCTGTATTCTGAATTCGTTCACCCATATTTCATTTGAATTTTTTAAAAAGTGTCTCTAGATGGATACATTTTTAATTTTTCTGTCTTGAAAATAGGAACAAAATTTTAATTTTCCTTCTTGAAGATTGGGACAAAAATTTAATTTTTCTGTCTTGAAGATTCGGAAATTTTATTTACCTTAACTCCTGCGCAAACAACTCAACTTCAAATAGAACATTACATAACAGCATAACACACACAGAACTGAAAGCCGAAGTTAAGAAGCTAAAGTTTGACGATTAATCGAGCTTAAAATTCAAAAGTTTGTGTAGTTGTAGTGCTGTTGCTAAAGTTTTGAGTAACTATTCACTTTGCTGAAAATCAGGTAACTCTCAATTACTACTTTTCGAATGCAAAATAACCTTTGTTACCCAATCTAACATACGTGCCGGTACTTGCTACTTTGTAGATTGCACAAGCTTGTTTGCTTAAGAATGACGTTTAGTATTTTAAATTTGAGATAAATTTAATGTTCTTTGAAATCATGTTGCATTAAATTTAATATTCTTTGAAATCATGTTGCATTTTAGTAGGAAATCTCGTTTTCTTTTAGTGTTTGTTTTGATCTCAACAAAATGGAGGCTGTTCCTTGAGAACAAGATGTGTTAGGGTTTGGCATGAAACTCTTGAAGTAACATGCAAATATTGCCTTTTGAAAATTTGATTAGCAATGCTATCTATCGATATTTTAATTTGTGTTAACCTTGCATTACTTTCGTTTAAGAATGCCGAATAAATTCTTAATCTATGGTACGACTTAGCGCGATTTCTGATAGTTGGCGACCAAACCAAAATGTCGCGTTTTGCCGTTTGTTGCTTTGTCAAATCAAAATCGCGATACACCAATTACAGGATTGCTACTGGCGACTAAAAAGGCTAATAAAGCGACTATTTTAGTGAAAAATTTACCCAAAACAACTATTTTAAGCAAAACCTTCAACTATTTTTGGGCTAAGGCTACTATTTTTTTTAAAAGTAGATATTGTCTGATAGTCGTACGGTAAAAAGTAGCACTAAGGTTTTAACGCAGTTTTGTCAAAATAGCAATATTTTTATAAGGGAGTGAACTCTACCGAAATGGGTGTTAATTTTAGTTCACGTTCAAGGGTCGAGTGGTAACCTGGGTAGTCTGACAATAGTATCTCCCTGGTAATCACACACGTGCAATTATTATTTTCGCCTACCTGTTAGGTTCTATCATCTTTCGCAGTGCGGGGCTCAACAACATTACTATTATATTCTCAAATATCAAATTATTTTGCCTTTATTAACTTTACTTGACAAGAATGAATTTGTGAAATTTGTCTTGAACGCCAGAAGAAAATGCCATCAGTATGGATAGCTTCTTTTTCCTGTTCTTTTTTAATTAAAATCTTATATTTGCGTAAGATTACCAATTGAAATGTAGATTTAGCAATGAGGAACTTGCACTAGTGAGGAAAATGAATATTTTTGTATTTTCTAGTGTTATCCAACAAATATATTTGAGCAGTGCAATTATTTTTTATCTTTATGCTTTCAATTAATCAAAAATCAAGTTTGAAATTAGCTGAAATCAAAGCAAAAGTCACGTGACCAAAAACGCATAAAAAAACGTGACGTGGTTACTCAGAGATAAAGTCGCAAAATGAAGGAGAAACCCGATTCATTCCTCGTATGAAACAGGTTTTAGACTGGTTCATTATCTGCGCGTTGACGTTTCACGCAAAAGTCGCTTTTCCCCGCCAAATCACAAAGTGAAAAACTAAATATTTTTGTAACTATCTATCCGAGCTCAAATTTTTGAAAGAATAGTATTGTTTTTCATGATTTTTTTCTCTACTTTTATTTAAAAATAAAACAAAAAAACGTGAAAGTTCCTCATTGAGGGTTGCCACGTAACCACTAAAGCATTTACTTTTGCGCAACTTAAATGGCTTGATAAATGTCATCGTAAATCATCTTTCTTCTCTTGTTAAAAAAGTCGCCTAAATTTGCCAGTAGTATTTAAGTATAAAAAACTTTTGTTATTATCCTAAATCAATCAAAGGAGCAAGGTGTATGACATTTTGGAACTATACATAACTAAATGTAAGCAGTACTTCGAAGTGGAAGTTACTTATTGTGTGTGAAAGTGAAACAAGACTTGTGAAAAGTAAGCTTTTTTTTCTTAACTTATACAGATAAATACATGAAATCCACACTAAAAATCACACATAGTACAAGCAGAGTATTTGCTATTTCAGTTTTTTTTTGGCTAAAATTTCCTGAGTTCGATGCAAATCCGCATTAAACTTTCAAGGGGTGCATGTGTGTACTTGTTTACTAGTCTGTTCGCCACAGACCTTTGCCTGCATTCAGAATTCCAAAATCTTTGGTGGAATGACCAATTTTATCTTTGCTTCAACTGTTTCTCTACCATTTATGTTTGTGTGAGATTGTTAATTTCATTGAGTTATTAGGCTGATGTAATGACCGCTATTGCCGTTTTTTGAGCTTGTATGCAGGGCGATCACGAAGATTTACGTTTTTGTGATGGTTAATTTTGCCGCATATTAAGCTGATGTAATAGACATGGCAAGATTTGCACCGTTATGATGGACGCTATCGCTAATATTTACATTCTTGTGATGATAATTTTAGGTATGGAAGGCACCATCACCAGTATTTACATTGGAGTGATAGTCATTTTTGCCAAGGTTAAAGTGATTTGACGGTTTAACAGTTGTATTTTTGATATTTGCTCATGTTATAACTGCCATCTCTGAGATTTGTCTTGTTGTAATGGATGTTTTTGCCAAGGCTTTCGTTGGTGTTCAGTTGGTTCTGTTATGTTCATCATTTGTGCTCTTGTGATGATTGATTTCGCTGTGTAGGTCAATCGATGCAGAATGACTAAAATTTCAATACTATAGCTAAATTTATGACTACTAATAACTTAAATTTTGAAATAATTTCTTTAATTGCTTTGAATGTAGCTTAAAAAATTAGAAAACTGGGCTTAATTAAGTTTGCCTGTCATTTTCATTATATTACATATGTTTAAACAGTTTGAAAGAAGAAATCGTTATTAAGTTACGAAAAGCGAGGCTGCTATTTTCAACGTCTGAGACTACTATTTTGGCTACTATTTTCAACATCTAAGACTACTGTTTTGGCTACTATTTTTAACATCCGAGGCTACTAAAGCAACTATTTTCAAGTTTTAGAGTCAGTGGCATCCCTGCAATTAGGGTTGATTAAAAAAATTAAACTTGATCACTTACCATTGCCAATGCTACGAGTTCCCAATCGTACTGTAGATTTGGAAGTAACCAAATAGGTACAGATACGCTATAGGGACCCAGCAATTTTGGATAATTGTTTGGAGATAAAGTGTTAAGAGGAAAAGGTTACAAATTAAAAATATTAATGCATACAGTTTTAAATAAATCCAAAGAAAGTTTCTAAAAATTGTCAGGTCCCTATAATGTATCTTTACCAATGAGCGGCAACAAGGTTCTTTGCAAAGGGTGCTAATTGGGTTAAAATTTTGTTCAAACCTTGATTTTTCGAAAATTGTATTGGCTTTCCTATGGCAATGTTAATAGTTATAATGCAATAATTTTTTGTGTAGAAGAATAATTTTAAACTATTTTGTTTTTTGTGAATTTTACCACCCTTCTACATTAACTGATTACAGTTCAAACCTAATGCAATTCGCCTTTCAGCGAATGAGGTGTTACAGTAAAAAAAAACTTTTTTTTTTGCACCAGCAAAAAACTAAATAAGAATCTCCAAACAGTAATACTGTCACTAGTTCTAGTTGATTTGATTTTTCTTTCTCTAAATTATTATTTTCCAAATAGGTCAATGTTACCAAAACAAACCTTTTAATTCTTTGGATTATAGTAAACTAAGGGGACTCTTGCGTCTTGCTTGCTAACGCTAAAAAAAAGTATTATTCACTAAGACAATTACAACACTTATTAATGAGGTGATTTCTCTTATTCATTCCGAATTGGTAATATCGTAGATCAAGAAATGGGAGGAGCCTAGTGTATGACATTTTGTTTCCACACTTTCACTACAGGTAAGCAAAGCTCAGAAGTAGAAGTTACCTGTTATGTGTAACACAAGACTCTTGTGAAAAGCAGGATTTTGTTGCCTTGACGTAATATGCGGAAAATTAAATCCACACTAAAAATGTAGATTTAAAATTGCTTATCAATTGATTGTTGTCAATGCCTCAAGATGTATAGCCCGCTTTATTTGTTTTGCGTTTTACTTGCCCTGCCAAATGACTAGAATATTGCTGAAACCGTAAGCTCAGCCACTTTTTCTGCTTTCGTGAAAAATATAAGCGGAAAAAGATTTGTGCCAAAACAGAACTGGCTATTTGTGGCGATTTAAAATCATTTTTATAGTTACATTTTCTGCATTTGTACATTTTTCTTTGAGATGCCAAAAAGTAACTTCATCACTGGAGACCTAGGTCCATATTTTTACAGAACTGATGGGAAGAAATCAATTCGTTGTACACTATTGTGAGGTCATTCCACAGAAATTCCTTATTGTGTATTTAATTGCACTATCAGGTGGAGAAAATTGAAAGATGGATTGAAACTTTAATTTCATTTTTTAAATTTAAGCGCATAATGTGAGCTTTAGTTTTTCTTCATATGCATTTGACATTAAAACTAACTTGTATGAGATTGTTTTTTAGTGTTTGATGAAATTGTCATTGTCTTAAACTGATTCATTATTAGGTATTTGTAACGCCTGGTTAATTATATGAGTGGTTCTTTTTGACATTCATTAGCTACCTTTTTTGGTAAATCAAATGCTAGATATAACTAGAAATATGGTTAATCGAATGCTAGATATAGACAGGCGCGGATTTAGGGGGGGTGCGACCGCACCCCCCATGATGTATCTCGTCAAAATTATTTTTAAATGGCCGTTTCCTCCAAATTCAAAAAAAAAAAAAAAAAAAAAAAAAAAACTACATTTCTTTAATATTTGTAAGATCTATTTTTTATTTAATATCAATATCGATGGATTTAGAGGGGGTAAACAAAATTAAGCTTTTTCTGACATTTTTCATGTTTCATTAATACAGATTCTTAAGCCACCTAACCGAGCTCCTTATTTCACAATCCGTAGAAGGAATAGGCTTGAGAGGGGACGAATAGATCAAGATTGTGATGACATGCAATGTGCCCGTCAACGAATCTTTATCCCTTGTGTGATTCTCAAATTAAAAAATTTCTCACAATACCATTAAAAAATTTCTCAATTTCAGCACGATTTTCTCATTTGTGAGTAGGAGATGGGGCCAATAACTGGCAAGTTTTTTATTCCAATTAGCATTCTGCAGGTATACTTCTTGTCTTCTTGATCAGAGGGCAATTAATTATACAGGTTTAATATCGGGGTGCCATCGCACCCCTAAACGTACAAAAAATCATGCACTAAAAAAAAAAAAAATTAAAAAAAAAAAAAAAAAAAAAAACTTTAATTATAATTGGAAAATAAAATGCCTAATTCCTAATTTAAAAAAAGCTTTGATCAAATCAGTACAATAGCATTACTGCAATTCTACAGAGGTTGTAAGAAGTTCCGATGAAGAAGCTATCGCTAAATTAGGACCAAGAAAAGTTTCCCTTCGTTCTCTCCAGAAGATCAACAAAAACGACCCCTTCTTTCTTGACCTTGAAACTAAGGACACAAAGCAATAAAACTTGTGGGGCATACTGTCCCCTCCCATGCACGTGACATTGCACCATTGTGAGTTGCAAATTACTAAAATGCCTCTACTCTGGGTGCAGGGCCTGATCATGACAAGTTGGGGCCCAAGGCCCGGACACATTCGGGGGCCCTTTTTCAAACGAGTGATTTATTGAAAATGGACTCGACGCAAAGTCAAATGAATTAACACGAAATACAGAAAAAGTTGATGAATTATTGTTAATATTGTTTTCTAAAAGTTTTTTTTTTTTTTTTTTTATCACAAATAAAGAAACAAATTTCAAACAATCAAATTTATAAATCAAGAAAGGAAAAACTTTTTAAGTATAATTATTCACAACTTCAAAGCCGACATTTTTTAATCTCACTATAAATTCGTCAAGACTTCCTTTCAATTTTTTTTCTCTATCTTTCAAAAAAGCTTGAGTTTAACGCTTTTAAAGTTTTTTTTTTTTTTTTAATAAATACACTCTGGAATACTAAAGACGGTTTAAGATCAGTACGAAATGAATTTTATGTAAAAATTATTTTGTACATGTTATAAAAGATATTCACATAGCTTTTGTGAAACAAAAATGGTTTACAGCCAATTTCGGGGCCCCCTAAAATCATGGGCCCAAGGCCCGGGCCTTGTGGGCCTAGGCGATGATCAGGCCCTGTCTGGGTGGAAGTGACAAGTGAATGGAATGGTCATTTTTGCTTGAGTTGAAGTGTGCGTGCGATGTCAAGACTTTGTTTCTTCAATTGGTATGGCAGTGCAAGATAATTGACAGTAATATATAAGCATGATAAGATTTTTTAAATGTTACTATTTATTTTACAAAATGTAATATTTCATTAACAATTTGTTTCAGTTTAGACGTTTGCTTTTTTTTTCTAAATATGTTTGAATATTTCATTTTTTACAGAATAATCAGAAGTAGTGATTTATACTATACACTCATATTTGGCATTTTATGCAATTATCAACGTAACTCTCAATTCAATACCACCAGTATACGAATAGATTATAATAAAATATGTAATTCTTGTAAAAACAAACTGGTTTTACTGGATTAACCCCTTGTATCTGCACCCTTTCATATGCAAAATCATAAAAGCCCTTTGATAATGTCAAACAAAATTGCTTTCGTAAATTATAAAATTTAATTTATCCTTAACAGTATAAAGTGAGTTCCATATTACCTTTTAACTTCTTTTCAAAATATTCAGGATCATAGCCAAACACGTTTTTAAATATTGCTATATGCTCCAATCTCGCACCTCGCGAAAATTCACCGGATCGAGCAATATTTGGCTCTCTGTAGTCTGTTTTCAAATTGAGTAAACGCTTTACAAATTTTGACTAGTAATCTCGCGTCGATTGTTGAGCTACTTCCTGATAGTTTTCTGAGGTTTCTCTTATTTAAGATGAAGTCCATTTTTCCCTTGAAAGACCATCTGGTAGATGTTCTCTGCTTGATAAACAAACTAATCAGAATTTAACGTTGTTCCGGTGCAATATCTGGAAATATCCGGTACAGCGACATTTATTGCTACTAGAATATCAAGTAATTTAACATATTGTAATTTCAAAACTGGTCAGCTTAGATTGCAAATTTGTAAATATTGCGTGTCGTGAGGCTAGTTAGTGTATGAAATTATAAATATTAAATAAGCAATACATGTTGCACGTTACTTAATGAAGGCTATTATTTAAGGAAAAACTTTACAGGCATTTTACGTTAAGCAGTAACACAGCGAGGATTCATTAGCACGTTAATAATAAGAAGCAAGTGAAAAAGGTGGTTTTCTGGATTGTTCGAATCCGAAGTAGTATTAATTCAACCGCACCGTAGTAGAAGTTGTAGTTATTACGACGTCGCATAATGTCTGTTCATCATGACGTCATGTCCACTGCACACTCCCTCCCCAGTGTCAAACGTATGACACGAGATGCCTTGGGAAGTGCACTCGTCTACCCGATCGAGTTGTCACAGGCTTGCTCAATAGAACCCTGGAGCTTTCTAGATCACTTGAGGCTGAAGTATTGTGAGTTGCTGGTGCATTGGCCGTGGCTGGAGCACTGGGCGTTGCTGGCGCATTGACCGTGGCCGGAGCACTGGGTGTTGCTGGCGCATTGAGCATGGCTGGAGCACTGGGTGTTGCAGGGTTCACCGCGTCAGACTCTTGTGAAAAAAATGCTGGTTTCAGCCTGTCTAAGGATATGGTTCGCCTGCTACCCTTGATGTTGATGTCAAACGTCTTATTCGACCTTTTCAGGACCTTGTACGGTCCATTGTAGGGGGCCTGCAGAGGTCCTCGGACAAAGGCCTGGCGAACGAAGACGTGTGTGCAGTCTTTCAAGTATGGATGGACGAAGACTGATCTCCTTCCATGGCTTGATGTTGGCACCGGTCTGATCTGTGCAAAATGGTTCCTTAGATCCTCCATTACCTGTTTGGGGTCAGTTTCTGTTGGTGTTGGGTCGAAGAACTCTCCCGGCAGGCGCAGCGTCGTTCCGTAGACCAGCTCTGCTGTTGATGCTTGTAAGTCATCCTTCAGCGCTGTCCGGAATCCCAGGAGTATGGTTGGCAATGCCGATGACCAGTTAGGAGTATCGTAGGCTTTTATGGCTGCCTTCAGGGGTCGGTGCAACTGCTCGATGAGTCCGTTAGCTTGGGGGTGGTACGGTGAAGACCGGATTCGCTGGATACCAAGTAGGTTAGTGAGGCTCTGGAAAAGTCGACTTTCGAACTGCCGGCCCTGATCAGTGGTTATGCGAGAAGGTACTCCGAATCTGGATATCCATGTGCTGAAAAAAGCAATAGCGACAGTCTCTGCTGTGATGTCAGCTACAGGGACAGCTTCCGGCCAGCGTGTAAATCTGTCGATCATGGTCAAGCAATAAGATTTTCCATTTGATGGGGGCAAGGGCCCAACCAAATCCAAGTGGACATGGCCAAATCTATCCGCCTGGCCAGGGAATTTGCCTAACGGGGTTCTGGTGTGTTTCGTGACCTTACATTTTTGGCAAGCTATGCATGTTCTTGCCCATTGATTGCAATCGGAATTAATTGAAGGCCAAGTGAAACGAGAACGTATCAATTTTGATGTTGCTTTTATTCCTGGGTGTGATAATTTGTGAATTGAATCGAAAATCACCTTACGGAATTTTTCTGGTATATAAGGGCGCACATTTCCGGTGGAAATATCGCAAAAGAGTGGGATAACAGTTCCAGGTAAAGTTACTTTTTTTAGTTCCAAACCGTTTTTAAAATCCTTCAAAAGCTTAAGCAACTCAATATCGTTTTCCTGACTTTTTGCGATTTCGCCATAATCGATTGGTGAAGGCATTTTGATCGTGGCTATTCGCGACAGAGCGTCTGCCATTATATTGTCCGTACCTTTTATATGCAAAATGGTAGTTGTAAACTGGGAAATAAAATCCAGCTGACGAAACTGTCGAGGTGATGCCTTCTCTGGCCGTTGTTGAAACGCAAAAGTCAATGGCTTATGATCCGTATAAACAGCGAATTCCCTTGCCTCTAACATATATCGAAAATGTTTAATTGTGGTGTAAGCTGCTAGTAGCTCGCGATCGTACGCACTGTATTTACATTCGGCAGGCGAGAGTTTGCGTGAAAAAAATGCTAGTGGTTGTGATTCTTCCTCAACAATTTGGAAAAGTGCCCCGCCTATCGCGAAATCCGAGGCGTCTACTTGCACAATGAGTTTTGCATCCGTTTGTGGATGAGCTAAAAGCGTTGCTTCGGACATAAGTTTTTTGCAATTTTTAAATTGTTCTTCAGCCGACGTAGTCCAATTGAGGGGCGAGTTATCATTCTTTTTTGAACCTTTAAGAAAGTTATTTAACTCATTTTGGAAATATGCTGCTCGAGGCAAAAACCTGCGGAAAAAGTTTAGTAAGCCAAGAAATCGTCTGAGTTCCTTAACTGTTTTTGGCAACGGGTATTTTAAGATTGGTTCCACCTTGTCTGGCAGCGGCTTAGTGCCATCTTTTGTAATTAAATGACCCAAAAAAGAAATCTCTTTAACTCCAAAAACACATTTTGAAGCATTGATGGTTAAACCGTACTCGTTTAGTTTTCTACAGACCATGCCGATATGTTTCCTGTGTTCAATTACATTGTCGCTAAAAATCAAAATATCATCCAAGTACACAAAACAAAAATTGAAATTGCCTAGCACCTCATTCATAAACCTTTGAAAAGTTTGGGCGGCCCCACACAATCCAAAATTTAAAAATGGAAATTCGAATAAACCGAATGGTGTACATACTGCAGTTTTAGGGATATGTTCCGGATGAACAGGTATGTTAAAGTATGCACGTACTAAATCAATCTTAGAGAATATTTTTTTTCCACTAAGAGCATTTGAAAAATCCTGAATATGAGGGATAGGGTACCTGTCTGGCACTGTACAAGCATTGAGCCGACGATAGTCACCAACAGGTCTGATACTATCTGTACCCTTTGGCACAACATGAAGTGGAGATGCCCATGGAGATTTCGACGGTCGGCAAATGCCCTGATTGACCATGTATTGAAATTCTTCCTTTACCGCCTCGTACATCTTTGGATTTAGTCTGCGCGGACTACTGTGAATTGGTGGACCTTTGGTCTCGATATAGTGAACTGTAGTATGCTTAACTTGTTTTAGTTTTGGTGAAACCTCAAGAATACCAGGAAACTCGGACAAAATAGCGTGATAATCTGACATTCCTGATACTAACTTTACCGAAGACACGTTGTTGTTTTCTGTTTTTATACCAGATTGAGTTAACTTTGTTGTCGTGTCTACCAGTTTCTTGTTTTTTAAATCTACCAGAAGCCCAAAATTTTTCAAAAAATCAGCCCCGAGGATTGGTGTGGGAACTGATGCAATTAAAAATGTCCATTCAAAACAACGTTTTAGCCCTAAGTCTATTTTAAGTCGTTTTGAACCATAAGTAAAAATTTTGGTGTCATTAGCAGCAAATAGTTGTAACGGCTCTGGCTTTAGTTTACTTGCATTGTTTGGTGCCGGTATACATGAAATGTCTGAACCAGAATCAATTAAAAATTTCAAATGCGTGCGTTTGTCGAAAATGTGTAAGCGACAAGATGTTGTGGCTACCGATTCCGTCGCTTGAATTTTTTGCTTAGCGGCAGCCGAATCTAGTTTCCCTGTACCGCAGAATTTTGCTGATCAGAGATATCGAAGTTGCATGGCGGTTTGCATTTAAAGGCCCTGTCACCAAATTTAAAATGATAGTAGCATTTACCCTCGAAATTTTGTCTTTCCCTTGATTGCGAGTTTTGTCTCCTATTACGACTTTGGGATCTATTACAATATCGTCCTCGATAATTCTTATCTCTTGGACGAGAGAGACGTTCGACTTGCTTGGCCAATTCCGCGATTTCTAGTCGGAGGTCACCGATTTCTCCACCGGGGGAATTTCTATTTATGTGTTGGTTCATAGCCATAACAGCATTGCCTGGGTTATCAATCCGCACCTCGGCAATTTTGTCGGCCATTTTGGCCAAGTTATCTACACTTTCAGTGCTGATTGACAAAATAGTCTGCATTTCTGAGGGAAGTCTCTGTAGAAAAAGAGTTTTTAGAAAATCATCAGAAAAAGCAGTTCCTGCTAATTCTCGCATTTTTCGTAACAGATGTGACGGTTTTTCGTCACCTAATTGCAATTCCGATACTAACTGCCGGATTTTTTGCGTTTCCGATTGCGAAAATTCCTGTATTAAGCGTTGTTTCAAAGTTTCATATTTGTTTTCATTAGGAGGTGATAGTAATATGTCACTGACTGTGGATAAAGTATCCGGATCTATTGCGGCGACTACATGATTGTATTTTGTTAAATCACATACGATTCCAGCCAACTGAAAATTGCTTTCTACTTGAATAAACCATATTTTAATTTTACCCTTCCATAACGGTGGGAGTTTAGCTGCCACCCTTGAAATCTGCTGGTTCTGACTAACCTCATCGCTATTCTGATTATTCAATCCTGCATCACCGTTATTCATCGTTGTTAGTTTTCAGAATATTTTCAAAAACGAAATTAGGATAACACATTAAACTTTCACTTGCCAAAACGAAACTAGAAAAACGTTCACAATAAACATTCTTTTAAAAACAAATTACAGGACACAAGAACCCCATTTGGAACAAAATACATCCTAGCCATGCGGGATAGAGAAGAAACATGTCTCACCTGTAATTATTTGCTGCTGCGTTAATCAGTCATTCCAGGTCACCAGTGTCGTGAGGCTAGTTAGTGTATGGAATTATAAATATTAAATAAGCAATACATGTTGCACGTTACTTAATGAAGGCTATTATTTAAGGAAAAACTTTACAGGCATTTTACGTTAAGCAGTAACACAGCGAGGATTCATTAGCACGTTAATAATAAGAAGCAAGTGAAAAAGGTGGTTTTCTGGATTGTTCGAATCCGAAGTAGTATTAATTCAACCGCACCGTAGTAGAAGTTGTAGTTATTACGACGTCGCATAATGTCTGTTCATCATGACGTCATGTCCACTGCATTGCGCATTTGCAGCTTTTGACAGTTTTTATTTGCTCTGTTAAATAAAAGCCAAAATTGTTTTGTGCGAGTTGATTATTTAAGTATAAATTACTGAAATATTAGGAACAATACCGATGACTTACAAATAATTTAAATCATTTAACGTTAAAATCTTTTTAAATGTTCTTTTTTTTTTTTTTTTTAAATTTTAATTTTAAATGTGTTTTTGTGTGTGTGACTCAAAATTGATGGTAATATGACTACTAATATATCTAATATGAGACACAATATGTAACCGATTAGAGATGCTACTTGTGATGAAAAAGCAGGTCCTATGGTTATATGAAAATTATTATTATTACAATTTCACCTGCTGTAACTAATTTAGTTTGGAATTTTATTTGAATAAAACGCAGAGAGTTAAAGCAAACTAATTTTCAGATAATGTTAAGTTTATTGTTTGAAAAACCTGCTGCTTTTTTCTTTTTCTTTTTTTATTATGGTGATTTGTGTGTTGATGGTTTAAGATGGGCTTTGAGTACATTTTCCTAATTTAAGTTCTTTTTAAATCATATTTATAAGAGAAAATATACAGTTATGTTAAACCAATCTCAAAATTTATATTAAAGTACAGGTTGGGTACAATAAAAATCCGTCTTTTTAGAGAATTTTTGCAACTAAAGGAAAATATAAAACTTTAAGATGAAAAGGGCTTATATGGCTTATCAATAAAGGCTTATCAATATCAACTTATATCATTAAAGTGGTCTAGATAAAATGTCTATGCGTACATGGTCAGCATAGCTCCTAAACGAATTGACGTACGATATTCAAATTTGGTGTGAGGGCTAGTGGTAGCCATGGGACCTACGATTAGGTTTGAGCATTCACATAAGGGTGAAATCATGAATCTAATGCCTCTTAAGGTGTTTTAATCGCCCCCACCTCCGAATTTCCCGTAGAAATCTGATAAAAGCGTAAAAAGCTGAAAAATGTGTGTCTTTAACGCAGAGCTCTCTGCCCTTGTGCATCGCCCATCAACTATTGATATCTTTCTGCTTTTCGTTCAAAAAAGGACAGTGTAATGTCTATTGAATATCATCACCAATTTCGTCGGTTATGCGTTTTTTTTTTATTATTATTATTACTATTTTTCTTGTCCCACGTAAAAATTATTGCCAAAAATATCGCCAAACTCTCCATTTTCATTTAAATGAAGGAAAATTTGGAAACAGTAAATAATACCATATCAAATTTGAATGCAGTGACCAATATTATAGTGTGTAGTCTCAAGTTTATGTAACTTATATTTTAATTTACTAATGTGATGTCAAACAGAGTTGAAAAGAATTGTTTAACTTTGGAAATTATTAAAACCTTATGAATATAGAGTGTTACGTACCTGCAATGCTGTCTAAAGTTGTTAAAAGATCTATCGCCTTTTTCTGCATCAATTGATTTATGATATTGAATGTATTGGTAAATTAACTTGTATAAAAAAGTTGAATTTTCATGGTTGCTGAGCTTTTTACACTTCACCTAATCTGCATGAGATTTTTTTGTGCTCTTAAATATTTTTTGTTTAATAAAAAATACTAAATATTTAAAATTTAATTTTTTATTACATTTTCGGGGTAATTTGTTACATGGGGTGCAAAAGAGGATTGTCAAACCCTCTAATTTTTATTTTTCATTGAACCCTGATAGTATCATACTAATTGATGATACCCCTCTCTCCCCCCCCCCCCCCTCTTCCCCAAGTTGACAAATTCCCCAACTGTAAACACTCCCGTTCATAATCGCACCCCCCTTGATTGACCTCTAAATCTGCCCCTGGATATAGATAACTAGGAAACATTCTACTTTTTAGGTGTGACTATTTTCATCACAAATCTTATTTCGCAAAAAAATATATGCTGTATTTTTTAGAGCCGAAAATCAGTCACTAATTACCATGTTCTTAAGCTTTACAATCATGTTCAAATACTATTTTGAATTTCACTTGTGTATGTGCCCATCTGATGGCTGTGGCATTAGAGCTCTGGCCTCGCATGCCAAAGGTTCCGGGTTCGAATCCTGGCTTAGGCACTGATGTTCGTTGTGGTTCGGAATCCACGTTAAGGCTCCTCAAAAGTGTCCTTGATTTTTCAACTTAATGCTAAGGCAATGGGAAAATTTGCAACAAACGCCCAAATTTTGTTAAAGAAGTTTTGAAAATATTTCTACAGGTTTTGTTTTATGGATATATATATCTTTGAGAATTATTTTATGCTTTTTTATTTTGTTTAAAAAAAAATTAATTTTTTTTTAAATAGAAGAAATATCCTTTTTACTTAAACTTCATTTTACAGGAAAAGGAAAAGAGATATTGAAAAAATAAAAATAAAGATTGGTCTATATTCTGTTTAGTTCTAGTTTTAAAGCTTTATTTTTTTCAACTGTCAATTTTAAACAAACTTTGAATCGAACTATCGGAATTTTTTTTGAAAACCACACTTTAATTGAGGTCGAAGAGCCGGGGTTTTTTTTACTTTGTTGAGTGAAAAGGGGGATGGGGGTGCTTTCCTTTCTAGGAAATTGAATGAAAAAATAGAGAATCGACTGACCAGTTTCCTTTTCTGGTCTTTCATAGAGATTTCGTTTTTTTGGCGTGGTTCTGTAAAAGGTGGCTGATTGCATTTTGAAACTTGTCCTTCTTAAGAAAATATTAGTTTGTTTACCAAGATTGAATATTTTAAGAGGTAATATCTATATATATAAAAAACTGAGTTGTCTATGTCTGAACCTTATACAAATCCATAGTTTTGCACCTAGAGGTACGAAACTTGGTACATAGAAGCTTTAGTACATGGAGATTATGGAGAAGAACTTTTAAATTCAATTAAAAGTTACTTCCATTAAAATTTAATGACATTAAAATAATTATTGGAATGGCAACAATATTTTTTTATTACATCAGAATAAAATCGAAAGTTATTTTAATGTGTCCCCCTTATTTTTCTGATTATTTTTATGTATTACAATCGTCTCTGATAAAGTGTTCTGATGTTTATTGTAATATTTCCATATATTTACTGTCGGCCGATACCGAGGAAAACTTCTGTGCATATGCAGTTTAAAGCATTTTTGAATGCATCATTTTGTTTTCTATCTTTTAAATTCAGCCTGTTTTTGTTTACATTTTGTGTTGTCGTCAAAGATGTATTGTGCTCAGCGGGGATTGACATTTTGATTTTATTTAATGAGTATTAATAACATTCAAACAAAATTAATTCTTTAAATTCCTTTGTATTTTATTAGCAAATATCTTATGCACTACAGTTATTATATATCTAACATCTATTAGTTTGTTTACCAACATAAATTATTTACCACTATACGTTTGGGCAGTTATGAGATGTTTTCAGTCGGATTTTGGTCAACTTAATAAATCTATATCTTTTTTCCAGGATGTGTCCATTACAAGATCAAATGTAAGAGGGCCGTCTAACGTGAAACACCTACAATATTGGTACTATTATGTTATATCCATACTACTTGGCGATAATTTTTCGGTTGGCAAACAATTTGGTAGATAAAGCTATCATTTCAATGCCTGTTAATTTTTCTCTTAGTTCAGATTTTGCCTTATTTTAAAACAAAAATTAAGAGCTTGGTACAACATATTTTCATGATTGTTTTTAAAATAGAGGCTAGAGCTGCACTATAGACACCAGGCATATTTGTTGAGTGTTTACTGGTGTTTTGTACGTATTAAAAAAATATACAAAATTCTTTTAAGCATAAAAACTAATAGCTGTAATATTATTTAGATGTTTACAAAATTTTAAATGGTAAATTTTTCTAACTGAATTAATTTAAATTTTAATACTAACTTCATTTGATGAGAGTAAGTCAAAACATACATAGAATTTAGCATTGCAACGGATTATTTAATTTAGACTCAATCACTTTTTTTTACTTCAGCCTCAATCGTAGATTCGGCGAAGATTATTGACATTCACTGAACTTTCAAATCATTTCGATATTTGTTAATATGTTGCCAGTATGTCAAATACAAAGTATAGAGCATCTGCCGCCAAGAGAGCTAGGGAATCGATTGATGTCTGCAAAGACATAATCGAATAACCGAATGCTGCGCTATTACAATTAACGAAACCATGCATCTGTTATAGTAGACTAGCAGTGTGGCCCTGCACTGCTGGGGACCTGTTGAAAGACATAGAAGTTTACATTTCAGAAAAAGTAGAACAGATGTAGTATAAGGCATTTGGCGACTTTTTTCATTTAACGAACAGAAAAATCGCGAAAATCATAAACACAGTAACTAAAAGAAAATTATAACATCAATAATCATAAAATTTAGTTAAAATTTAAATTAATAAGGGTACTTTTCCCTTAGCCGGTTACCAGTTGGCCCCAAGCCTTAACGTTTCCCCATTTAAATGATGCGTAAATACATACCTGCCAACTTGTACGAATCATCCGTACAATGTACGGATTTTTACTATTTTGTACGGGTGTACGAACAGCTAAAAAAATCGTACGGATTTCACAGTACTTTTCGTTTTTTTTTTTTTTTTTTATAAATTTTTTCAAGTCACCAACGAAACCGAAACGATTTTTCAAAGCTGCCGCGTCCGTCAAAATATTTATTCACACTCCAAGATTGCGCATATGTTCAGCACTAAAGCGCGTTGGCGAGGATGCATTGTTTTCTTTTCTGTTGCCGACTAGATTTGGCAAACCAAACCACTGCTTCGATTTTTCTGGCTTTACAGGTTAATAAAGAAGCAGAAAACCGAAAGTGCTTTAGTTTTTTAATTTTACTTTCTTTTGGACTGGACTCCAAAACGTAAATAATAGTACTGGAGTTGCGCGTAAATAATAGCACTAAACACGGCGCCGGGGATGCACTGTTTTCATTTGTGTTGCCAACGGGACCTGGCGAACCAAACAACTATTGCTTTGCCTCAGACTTAAGAGATTAACAAAGAATCTGAAAACCAAAAATGCTTTAGATTTTGCTTCTTCCTTCTGTTTGGACCGTACAATAATGTTGCGCGTATATAATAAAAGCACTTAAGCGCGGCGCCGGAAATTCATTGTTTTCATCTGTGTTGCCGACGGGATTTGGCGAACCAAGCAACTGTTTCGTTGTCTCGAACTTTAGAGATTAATAAAGTAGAAAACTGAAAGTGTTTTAGTTTTTTTTTATTCTTCTTTTGGACTGTACTCCAACGCTGCTCACTAAATCGCGACGCCGACGTTTTCAATTGTTTTGGCGGCACTCACCGAACGACTGTTTCGTTTTCTCGGACTTTAGAGATTCAGGGATGAGTTTCTTCCGCCATATGGCGGAATTCCGCTTTTTTAATTTTTTAGAAAAAAAAGAATTCCGCTTTTGCAAAGAAAGTTCCGCTTTTCTAATTCCTGAAAGAAATCCGTGTTTTCCCGCTTTTTCTATCTCACGGAAAAATAACTTTTTTTCTAAGGCTGAACCGCGAAGCAGCTTCACTTCCGAAAGATCGGGAAACTTATCGCTCGAGGGTTGCATCACATTCCTGCTCCAAGTACAAAAATCCACTGAAATGCATTTTTTTAAGTTAAATTGGCTCTCAAACTCGCATTTTGTACATTTCCAACTGCGCCGAAATTTGATCCTTTTGTGTCATTTTTTTCTCTGCTCAAAATGTAAATTCCTTCTTACGATTTCACGCGATTAACGTATACTAATAATGCTCTTGCTTCCAAGTCTGACATCCACGGAACTATCGTTTATTTACGTTAGTATGTGTTGCTTGTTTTCATTAAGCGTTACGCTGATGTAATGTCCGCTACTGCCGAGATTTGTGTGACTAGGACGTGCGTTATCGTTGTGATTTAGATTGCTGTGGTGACCATTTTCCCGAAGTACTACGCCGATATAACAGCGTTATTGCTGAGAATTGTTCCTGTATCTTCGGCGCTAACGCTGATGTTTATGTGATTGACATTTTCGTTGAGTGCTACCGTGTTATAAAATCTGAGATTTGTACCGATGTTACCGAAAGAATGTTGATATTACCGTGATGAATTGCGCTATCGCCCAGATTTTGTGATGGTAATTTTCGTCGAGTGTTACGCCCATACAATAGCGTTATTGTTGAGAGTTGCTCCGGTATATTAGGTTCTAACTTTGATATTTCAGTTTGCGTGAGAGTTGCTTTCGTGGAATGCCGTACTTTGATAACATCCGATATAACCGAAATTTGTGCAGATATCGTGGACGCTATCGCCGATACTCATGTTATTGCGATTTTCATCTCGGCTGATATTTAGATTTTCGCCGGCATTGCAAGCACTATTGCTTTTTTGCCGAGATTTACTCTAATACAATACCGGCTATTACCGAGATTTTCAACACCGTTTTGTAGCCATATGACTAGACTTCCGTAAATGCGATAACCGCTATATCCGTGATTAGTGACTGTTGAAGGATCGATTTCGCCGTTTCGTGTGAATCTATACTAAAATTTTTATATCATTTTGTATAAAAATATTCTGAAAATTAGTCCCAATTAAAAAATTTCTAAAGAAGCTGTGTTTAATATTGTTATTTTAACTGCAATTGTATGTAAAATTGTTTGTTGCTTATACTTTTATTCAAAAATACTTTTTATTTTATTGAACAAGTTGAATGGTAGGAATAAAAATTTTAATGTAAAGATTTTAGTACTTAAAATGTAGCTTAAAAAATTAGAAAACTAGGTTTTGTTATATTCGGCCTGTTTGTCAATATGGTATAGTTGCTTAAAGTTGTTTTTTGACTTGTTGAAAATTTGAAGTTTTTGCCGGATTCCATCGCTTTTAAAGGATTTTTTTTTTTAAAGCTATACCATACCTGATAACAGCACAAAGTGTATCCCTACATCTAGGTGCCTCTATTTTGAACCATTTTTCTCAGGGACAGACAGAAAAGGTGCAGTGTTATAAACGCACATGGAAAACCACAATTTTTTTAAGTATAGCTTAAAATGTGTTTTGCGCATAAAACGTTTGGAGTTTTGTTTTCAGCTTTTTGATTTTTTACCAAACTCATCCCTGGAGATTAAAGCACTTTCGGTTTTCAGCTTCTTTGTTAGTCTTAATTATTTATTTTAAAATATCCAAGTTAAACAATTCTGGTGTAAAATTCCAGAAAATATCAAGTTCTTTTGGAGTTTACTTCAAACCAAGCGGTTTACTTCTAATCATCAGAAATTCAAACAAATTTTGCATTCTGCTCTATCTATGCATCTGATATTAAGATTTCTCATGGAGGATTTACTGATGTCGAAGTTCATATCAATTCTAAAAAGCACAGTGACAACATCAAATGTAATAATACGAATTCGAAAGCCTGCATAATTGATATTTGTGCGTGTGATTAAACACTTTGAATACCACCAACTCATTGTATGTTTCACTAGAGTTTTTGTGTCATAAAGCATGTTTTATTTAGGAGTAATGTAGACTAAATCGTAAACCTCATCAGAGATTTCATCGTAAAGTTTAAATTTGATTTATTTTTAAATCCAAGTTAGTTTTTTATTTTATAATTTCCATTTTGTGCTAAAATGTAACAATTTGTTATATTTGAGAGCAATTTAATACTATGCAATTTTTTTTAATTTTTTTTTTTTTTTTGCATTTGTAATAGAATTTATATTATTTCTATATTACATTCATAAATATTGTCGCTATTTGACTTTCCATGAGTCATAGGAATGCAAATATTTGTTCCGTAAAAATTGTACTAATTTGAAAATGCCAATGTTGGCAGGTATGTAAATATATCGCCAATTCTAAATATAGGAAGTATAAATTATTTGAAGGTTGTTAGTTTGGATTAGTTAGGTCAGCAATTTGGAGGTTTTTATCTGATACCCAGCTAGAATAGTAATAGTACCAAATTAACTGGGGAAAAAACCCTGCTGCAAGAAACTGCATTTCTCTGTGCAAAAACACCAAATAAAATCACACCACAGAAATGTCTTTTACTACATCTGTACCAAAAAATTTTGTATTCTTCAAAATTTCTTAGAATACAGAAAAAAACTCTTACCAACTTTATAATCACGACCAAAATCAATCATCAAAGAAATAAAATCGAAAAAGAAATGCTACGCTTCTGGTGTATATTGTAAAATAGTCGGGTAGAAATAGTAAAGCATGTATAATACACAAAATGTATTCAAATCTAGATTAAATAATATGGAACTTGATACACAGAAAAAAAACCACTATACAAATGAAAACAATCAAAAAAGGAATTTTGATATTCTGGTTTAAATACTAAAGAAAATGAATAAATATTTACATGGGAATAAAAAGAAAATTTAACAAGCGTCAAAATGATTTGAAAGTTTTCGGTGAATTTCAACAATCTTAGCCATTATGTTTACAATATTATGTAGCATTATGTTATAAAATGGTGCATGCGCAAAGGGTTAGTTGACACAGAGTTCATCCTAGGCATTTTTCGAGGGGCTGCGCGCCCTGCCTGCCCTCTTTCTATAAAAATAGCGCCCTTCTTGCCCTTTTTCTATAAAAATAGCGCCCTTCCTGCCCTTTTTCAGAAAAAAATTCATCCTGAAAGAATTCAGAAAACTCGTTTTTTTCCCTCCCAACAGTACGCAATATGTGGATCCCCCCTACTGAAATCGGCTGTCGCGCATGCGCATTCATGTTCAAACGTGCAACGTATATATCAGGGACTGAAACCATTGAGTAGGATGTCTATATAGCATGCTTCATTAGGTGGATTGTAGGGCGCCCGTCTTACAATATCCAAAGTGCACATTAGTAAACTCCGATGGCCATTTCGTATGTGTTTTGATTAAGTGTATTTCGCTGGATTTTTATCATGCCTCCTTCAAAATAGAGAAGAAAGGAATTTGAAAGGCTTGATTAATTTAGTTAAAGGTTTATAACTATCAAATGTTTACACTAAGAATTTAAAAAGAATATTTCCGTATGGACACGCGTAATCGCGATGTCCTCCTGTTAAATTTAGGGGGTGTTTTTGGTAATTTGCCTGTTACCAATTAATTTCTAAACATCTGTTTCATATTTAAATTAAACATAACAGGAATGCAATCAAAATCCCAGATTATTTCCGATTTAAAAAAAAAAAACTTTTATTATAGCTTACATAATAGCGGCATGCACGGCAAAGAAATCGCCGTTTTAACGATCAATTTGATCCGATTTTGAAAATAAAAAATGCAAAAATTTCAGGACATAGTCCAAGTTCTTTAGTTGGAATACTCCTTGTGATATCCCACATTGAATAATGTTAAATTTAGAGAAACTCTATTCTCTATCTGACAATAGCAAAAGTAAGATATGAAGTTTAAGGTTGATTCATTCAAACTTTAGAAAATTTTGAAAGAGTGAAAAGTTCTTATCTTAACACATTTTCATTATACTAAAACATTGTTATCTTAATTTTACTGTATTATAAATTGATAATTTTATAAAAATTACTATTTGATGAAAATTTTACTGTGTATATTGCACTTTAATTTTAATAATTTTCTCAATCTCATTCCAGCAGAATTAGGACTGAAGCATTTTATCAGTATTTTGATATCTTTTAAGTTTCTAGGCGAGTTTTTGATTAACAGATTTTTGCATTATAATTTTTTTTCCTTCAGAATATTGAAAATTATTTATCGTGGTAGAAAAGTATAACAATATTGAAATTGTGGCAGAAAACGCGTATTTCTGCAATTTGCCTTAAAAGTGCCCTCGTAAACAGGAAGTGGCCTTTTTTTGGAAAATAGCACCCTGCCCTTTTTTTGGAAAATAGCACCCTGCCCTTTTTTTGGAAAATAGCACCCTGCCCTTTTTTGGAAAATAGCACCCTGCCCTTTTTTTGGAAAATAGCACCCTGCCCTTTTTCATTTCTAGGATGAACTCTGGTTGACATTAAATATATGGAAAATAATAATAATATTGGAACCACTTATCGGACAGACGATTGTAATACATAAAAATAATCAGAAAAATAAGGGGACACATTAAAATAACTTTTTTTTTTTTCTGATGTAATAAAAAAATATCGTGGCCATTCCAAGAATTTTTTTTAATATCATTAAATTTTAATGAAAGCAACTTTAAATCGAATTTAAAAGTTGTTCTCTACAATCTCCATGTACTTAAGCTTCTACGTATCAAATTTCGTACCTCTAGGTGCAAAACTGTGGATTTGTATAAGGTTCAGACGTACAGAATCTCAGTTTTATATATATAGATTGGAAGTTAATCACCACCAACTATTATTCTGGAGAAATTCCGAGTCTATGTAACACATAACTGATGGATATCCTTCAACGGGTCCTCAGCAGCGCGGGGCCACACAGCTAGTATTAGATGTAGGAACAGCTTAACTTTGTGATTTTCAATTATTTATTTTGGAAAACTACTAAATTTTGAAAATTTTTGAATATAGTACTGGTAAAGTAGGATATAAAAAATTGCTCTGTTCATGTAACTTGGCAAAAACATTTCATTTATCATGAGAATGAATAATCAAAAGAGTATAAAAATATCTAACAAAGAAGGGTGTTTATTTGGGGAGAGGGACATTAGGGGATTTTTATAATTGAAAAACTAATTTTTGAACAATCTAAGCATGTGACACATGTTTTTAGAATATTTTTTATGCTAAATCAAATGAAAAAAAAGCAAGACGTTATAACCAATCTAGAAAAAGTTACAGTATATAAACGAAAGCACATGTAAAAAGCGAGGAAAGGTAAAATATGTCATTAAGAAATAAAAAATTTATCCATTGAGGAAACTTGGCATTTGCAAAAACGTTTTATTTGTCATTAGAATAAAGAAACTAAAGAGTCTATATCTTGTATAGTAGGGCGTTTTTAAAAGGGGTGAGGTTTTTTTTTTAAACTGAAAGTTAATTTTAGCATAATCTAGACATGTAACACATGTGTGTGGAGTATTTTTTGACGCTGAAACGAATGGTAGAAAAAGCAAAACGATATGACTATTATATAAAAAGTCATGGTCATTTTTATAAACGAAACTACTTGTAAAACCACCTTATTTCATTACTTATTCTTTATGGCTTTTGCTTACTTACTATTTAATTATTCATTACTACTTACTTGTTTTATTGCTAACTGGTACTTTTTCAATTAAATTTTAATTGTTTTTTAACTCTTTCCACTCAGCTTTGGTTCATTATATGTACTTTTATATTAAATGTATTTTTGTCTATAAAATGGACTATAACATTTATAGGATAGTTATATCGTCTTGCTTTTTTTTCATTCGATTCAGTGTCAAAAAATACTCCACTCGCAAATGTCCCGCCCATCTTCAAAAACACTCTTCTATGCTTGATAATTTTTTATTTTTGGTCTAATTTTACCTTTCTCACTTTTTATATGTTTTTTCGTTTATTAAAAGAACTAACTTTTTCTAGATTGGTAATATCGTCTTGCCTTTTTTTCGTTTGATTCAGCTTAAAAAAATAATCTATAAACATGCATCACATCTCTAGATTGTTCCAAAATTAATTTTTCAATTATAAAATCCCTAACTCCCGATCCCCCAAAAAACACTCTTCTTTGATAGATATTTTTATGGACTTAAGATTATTCATTTTCATGACCATCTTTGCTAAGTTTCATAAACGGACCAATTTTTTTATTTGTTTCTCCGATGGTTTTTGGTACTATATTACCCTTACTAATAGATAACTTCAGTTCTGTGAAGTCTGTGTGTGTTAACTTCCTTACAGTTTTACTTACCCTCTATTTTTCTGAAAACTTTCGTACTTATTTCTCCATTGTTCGAAAGTAAAATTTACGAAAAAGTTTTTATTTTGATTCTACTTAACTCTTAACATAATAGCTTTATAAAAACCAATTGTATACAAAAGTTATGGCAAATTTAATACTCTAAAAGTTTTCAATTTAATATTTGTTTTTAGGATGCATTTCCAAAGAGTTATGATCTATAACCTGAAAAGCGTATTTTTTTTCGTGCACCATGGAAAATGCAACAAAGCAGAGTAGTTTCTTTGTTATTAGTCCTAGAAAATAACTTGTTGTATAAAACTTATAGGAAATTTATTGTTTTACAGCTTTTATTCACAAATTTTTTCCTCTATGATAGAGATATAATAAAAAAAACTCGATACAAATCTTAAAAAAAAATTATTTTTACAAAAATGTTTTGACTTGGATTCTGCATAACTATATACATTACAGTTCTACAAAAAACTTTGTCGACAAAAGTTGTAGCAAATAATACTCTATAACTTTTGGAATGATGTTTGTTTTTAAGATGCATTGGCAAAGAGTTATGACGTATAAACTGAAAAACGGCTTGATTTTTTGTGCACCACAGAGAACGCACAAGAGTTAGGAAGTCGAAAACTTGGTTTATAAACCACAGGACTGACCTTTATAACATATTAAAAAATCAGAACTACATAACCTTTTGCAAGGAAAATTTCTCTATCCCCTGGACTATATATTTTTATTTTAAAAATACCTGTTATGAATCTGTAACTGTTTCATTACTAATTATGACTGAATAGTAATTGTCATTTATTACATTTTTTTCTTATATTTTTATAGATTCAATAAATGTTTTCCCATTTTTTAAAATTTTTTAATGGTAACATGATTTTTTAGAACCTTGTTCATTTTCAATGATGTAGATAAGTGTATTTTTTACTACACATAATACCTATGGGAAAAGGCATGCCCCTCAAAAACAAGTAGTTAAAATATGGATTAAATAGTGAAGCATAAAATGTTTTTAATTTGTTTAAAATTCAATTTTTTATACTATAAAGCAAAGTTATGGCGTCAATTTTAAAAAACTATATTATTGCAGAATTGTGCTAATGTTTATTGTATGTCTTCTTATATAACGGATACATACTGATGACATTTTGCCATCTTTTCGGTTTGTAAACTTTTTATTACATAGTTCAGAAATAATGGAACTACATAATGTCCCTAAGACGTCTCTGGTACATTAACAACTTGTAATCTTTGGGGAATTCCACGAATGATTGAATATAGTAAATAAGATGATTTTAAAACCAACAATAAACATAGACATCAACTGTACTTCATAATAATAACGTCTTGTGTCCCATGAGGTTTTTTTATAGCATTCATTAAAATGCTAATTTCGTTGAGAACTTAAATCAACCTTGATTTGCTCACTGTGTAAATATGCTTCGTGCTCATTTTGTAAACTGTCCCATTTGTCATTAATTATAGCTGAACCACCAAGGTTTATTATTTAGGTTTAAAACATTCTTTTCTGTTTCAACAAATTTAATAAAATAAATTTGTTGAAACTGTACTTGTTTAAGAACTGTTCTGAAGGAATATTAAAATATCTTACACAGATTTAGAGTTATCTGTTTTATTGAGGATAATTTGACAAAATTTATGTAAGTGCTAAAAATAGTTTATATTACTTGTTATCTCTTGGGCGAACTTTGACAAATCAGTGTGAATTATTAGTATTGTAACAACTTGCCTCGGTCTCTATTAAATTGAAATTTTGTTTCAATATGAATAGAATGAACTAGTAAACATGATTGTATCTTTAAGATATTTTTTTTAATGATTTTATAGTTCACAATGTCTTAAAATGTGCTTGTAGAGTGTAGGAATTTGAAGGATTACTTTTTTTCATCTAGGAAATATTGCCATTTGTTTAATGTAAAAGAACACCAAAACGTTCTGATCACTGAAAATGTAAACAATAATATTATTTACATTTTCAGCAAATAATTCCCTTGTGAAATTATTTGCTGTTTCTATTTTTAATTATGTTTACTACTTAATTATGTTTGGTAGCCGCCCAGGTAAAAGATGCACCTATATTCTAAAAATTAAGCAGCATTATATCTTCAAAACATTACATTAAAAAACAATGTGCTACGATAACAAGTACTAATGGCGATTGCTGTCTGTCGTCAGATCCTGTTCACACAGACCCGTTTGTGAAGTCACGCTCATTTCTAGAAAGTAGGATTGGGCCAGGTAAAAAAGATACTGGCGCTTGAAATGCGCCTTCGAAAAGGTCCTGCTACAACCTCAACAATAGACAGACTATGTTCCTGCCCTTAAGCTGTATGTCCCGGGCTGGTTAGCCATCATTGTTCATAAAAATAGGTCGTTGAGCGTACAAACCAACCAACTTGTGTATGTAATTTAGTAACTAAACAAGAATAGTGAGCGTGTGAAACTGATAACACAAGCTGAGCTTATTGTGTTGAAAGAAAACTCTCAATCTAGTATAAATCAGTTTTTGCAATACAAACACAAAGTTGTTGTTTTTTTTGTAAACTTTAAAAAAAAACGGGTTTTTTGGTTTAAACAGTTTTTTTTTTTTTTTCTTTTTAATAATTTTCTAATTATATGTATACATATTTATAATCAAAATTTAACATTAACTAGAATAATTAATGTTCAAATAGCAAATAATATTCTTTCTGAAAACAATTTAAACTAATTAAATAAACAATTGCTACTTATGTGGACATTCAAATCATATTAAATTTTAGTATTATATTTAGAGATATATTTTTTTAAGTTCTATGTGTACAATATAATTCAATAGTAATTGTTTACTGCATAATACATGGAATATTGCTCTTAGATTTCTTAGTAATGGTGATAAGCTGTACAAAAGGATATTTTTAAAGTTTAGAAATAAGTTATTAAAGCACAAAACGTATACTTCAGAAACAAATTTAAAATGCAGCCTATAATTTAATTTTAATGAACACTAGTGACTTTCAGGGGTCTCACTCCTGCACAAATACAAAAATCTGCTCCAAATGCTTTATTTTGGGCATATTTACTTACGTCAGAACGCCAATTTTTTTTTTATCAACTGCCCGAAATTCGATACTGTTATGCCTCTGTAATAGCGCTATTGCTGAGAAATATTCCTGTATATTCTCCGCTTTTACGTTGGTGTGGTGGTCATTTTCTCTGAGTACTACACTGATTTGCGACGCTAATGCAGACATTATTGCAAGTTGTTGTGATGGTCATTTTCGTCGAGTCTTTCACCGATATATTAAAACTGTTATTGAGAATTGATTTGGTTTATTTGCCGCTATTGCTGATATTTTCGTTGGTGTGACGGTCATTTTCAAAGAGTGCTACGCTTTTGTAACATCCGATATTACCGAATCTTGCACAAACATGTCGATATTACCAACATTTTTGCCGATATGTACATTTTTGTAGTGGTCATTTCTGCTGAGTCTTCAGCTTGCTTAATAGCCTCTGTCTAGATTTTCACCTGTATTGTAAGCTCTGTCGCTAATATTTACGTAAGTGTGGTAGTCATTTTCGCTGAGGTTTACAATGATGTAATAGCAGCTATTGTCGAGATTTGCGATGCTGTTTGGTGACTTAAAAAATACGATATTACTCGTATTTTTGCAGAAATTATCCAATATTACAGTCAACTCGTGATAACTCGAAGTTTAAGGCTCTGGCAAAATTCTTCGAGTTATCCGAAGTCACTCGGAAGTTACTTTCTATTACATTAAATTGTCTTGGGACCTAATGAAAACTTCGAGATTAACGAATATGAGACTTTGAGTTATTGCTAATTGACTACCAAGATTGTGATGGTATGGTGGGTGCTATCTCCGATATTTACTTTGGTGTTATGTTTGTTTTCGCCAAGGTTTATAGTAATATAATAGCAGCTATTGCCAAGATTTGCGACGCCGATTTTGTGACATTCGCCGCGGGTATAGCTAGTATTATAGCCGCTATGTCAGGGATTAGTGTCTGCTTGGGATTGATTTCGCTATTTGGTTTTAATTGATTTAATATAGAATGACTAAAATTTTTATATGATCTTGTACCTGAAAATTAGTACCAAATGTCATTTTACTGCATAATCCACGTGTAAAATTGTAAATTTTACAGCAATTGTATGTTAAATTGTTTCTTTCTTTTTATTTTATCAAACGAGCTTAAAGATATAAATTGTAGTTTAAATTGAAAAGTTAGCTATTTTTTCAGTACTTAGACTGTAACTTAAAAATTTATGAAACTGAATTTAATTAAATTTGTCAGTGATTCTCAATATCATAACTGTTTGAAGCATTTTAAATAAAAAATAGAGGAAATCCAGTTTTGAAACTTTTACATAGAATCATATTTATTTAAAAATTCAAAATTCCTACCTTGGAGCATTTTAAAAGATGCACAAAGCAAAAGTAAAATAAAAGATGCCTATATTTTATGTTGATTGTTCTAAAATGCTTTTGATATATAGTATCTATAGGTTTTATATGTTCAGGAATATACATTAAACAAATACCTGTGGACAACTAATTCCATGGATGTGTCAAAACAATAGTTTTTTTTTGTGTGCTGAATTGAAGTATCTTTTAGATTTTATTTCATGATACTGTGTAAAACAAAGCTTTTTATCATATATTTAAGATCCCAACAGTTAATTTATAAATGTAATTGATAATTTAAATTCTATTACATTCCATAGATATGACATGCTCATCTCAACCTTTTCTCTGTCAAGTCCAATAACTTCATAAAATTATTCATAAGTAGCTTAGCCTGTAGTTTACTTTTTGCATTTGATTTCTTTATCAAAACAGTAAATTACTGCCAACTGCAAGGATTTAATGAATTTTTTTTAGTTGTCTACAGATGTGACCTATTGCCTTGGTTATAGGCAAAGAAACTGGAAATAAAATTAACATAATACATACTTAAATTTTACTTATAAGTGTTAGAAAGGAGTTTTAAAACATTTTCTTAAAATAAACTGCGGCCTTAAAAATTTTAAAGAAATTAATTATTTTATTGCCTGTTGAATTTAAATATTTTATTGCAATTTGAAATTGCAATGAATTATATCAGTCATACTAACATGGTTTATATCTAAAATAGTATTTTTATTATAATTTCTGTAATAAAAGCCAGTTAAACAAATTCCTGACTTTCTGTGCAGACCAAACGGTATGGTGGTTAGCTTGCTAGCTTCAAGACTGCGAAGTTGCGTGTTCGAGTCCCGTGTTTGGCATGGGTGTTTGTAAATGTATGTTGGCTTGTCTAATGACGAATGTTTCGGCGCATTATAGCCCTCGTGTTGCTGACGGCGTCAGATAATCTGAAAACAACCAACCTGACTTTCTGTAGAATGATCCTTACATGATGATCTGATCACAAATTGTGACAACCAAGAGTTGCAATTCAACATCCATTTTTTCCCCTAAAGATGATGACAAAGTTGTCCTTTTTAATAAGTCTTCGATTATGCAACTTCCGAAGACTATCAACTTTTGAAAAGAATAAAAAGATTCAACAGCACATCATATCTGATTCTGACTTCAAACATAACATCTTGAGCTTGGATCAGATGTTAGCATGAAAGAGTTCTGCCAAAAGATTGAACTCTCGTTTAAAAAAATGTCGGTCTCATGATTGTCTAATAAGTCTTTTTTATATCGGAGGTCTTTCCTTAGGTTTGGCATTTAGGCAAGTCGGTTTTTTTTTTTTCGTTTCACAGATAAACTGAATTCTTCAAAGATAGCGTTTTAGATTTTTTGCGACCAAATACTACAAATGAAGTCGGATCTGATTAAACTTGAATATTTTAGTTAATTATAACTTCTAACTCATAAACAAGTGTTGCAGTTCTTTAGTTTATACAGTTAAACCCTGTTAATGTGAAGTTGATGAGGCCGCTGAAATTGTTCGTGTTAACCGAATTTCATCTTAAAGGAATAAATTAATGTTAAGTTTTAAGTACAGAGAACTTTTACTTCGCTTTAAACGAGATTTCATGTTAAGTGATTTCTCTTTAATGGGATTTGATTGTAATATATTTTGCAATTATTATTACCTGGTTATTCGTAAAAATTCTATGCTGTAAAAATAGATTAAATTCCTATTTTAATTTAACAATATTGTAACAATGTATTTTATTACTTGCAGATAAGATGGCCTCAAACGCCCTGTTATTAAAGTGCAAGACAGAAGCGGGTCCATTCACTTTGCGAGATCTGACCACAGATAGCACAGTATTTGATCTGAAAACTTGTGTGCAGAAGCTTATCCATATTAAACCTGAAGCCATGAAGATCTTATATGGTTACCCTCCAAAGGCTTTGGATACTGATCAAGATGGATCCAAATTGCATGAGGTTAACATATCTTCTGGCGACACAATAATTATTGAAACTCTGAAAGTCCCAGTAGCGGCTTCCACTACTGCTTCTGCCAGCTGTGCCGTTCAAGAAGAACCTGGCCAGGTCAAGATATCAAAAGAAAAAGAATTGGAGCAGATGATGTTTTCTCAAGGTGGAATTTTGATGCGTCATGTAGTTCCTTCTGATAATTCTTGCCTTTTTAATAGCATTTATTTCATACTTTCAAGTGGTGAATTGAATTCTCAAAAAAGTTATGAGATGAGGCAAGTAATAGCTAATGCTGTTAAACTAAATCCTGTAAAATATAATGCTGCAGTTTTAGGCATGGCAAATTCTGAATACTATACTTGGATCCTTGATGACAACCATTGGGGTGGAGCCATTGAGCTAGCTATTTTGAGTGAGCATTTTAAAATTGAAATCGTTGCTGTGGATACCATTACCTTAAGAATGCATCGCTTTGGAGAAAATGATAACCATCCTCAAAGAATCTTTCTGATATATGATGGTATCCATTATGATCCTTTAGTTTTAGAGCTTGAAAATGCCAGGCAGGCCGTATTTTCAGTGACGGAAACAAGTGTTTTGGATATGGCATTAGAAGTTGCCAAAGAGGCGCAGTCGAGTCGTCAGTTTACTGATGTGGCTAATTTTACTGTGGCCTGCCAAATATGTCAAGTCCGTTTGTGTGGCGACAGAGAAGCCTTGGAGCATGCCAAGAATACTGGACATAACAAATTTGGAGAACTGTAAAGTCATGCACTGTACTTTTTGCATTCCATTTTATGAGGCCGATTTCATTTTTCATTTTATTGATTCATTTATTGATGTAGTTTACATGTGTTTGCGAGTTTCGCATGTGATGAAATTTCAATGGTTTATGTTAGTCTTTTTACCCAGTGATAAATTTTCATAACACAAATTTAGATATTTCATGTTTATCTTTAACCTCAATTTGCATGCTTTATTTTGTAATAGTTATATCATTCATTTTAAAGAAGCTACCTTTTATTATATGAAAGTCTGAATGGAAATAAGTGCAATACTAACCAAAGTATATCATGGATAGGATGTTGGCTATATACTATTATAGCAAGTTACTGACAAGTTTGATAATGGAGCTTTGAAGATGTTTTATCTTTTCTGAAAATATTTTATGCTACCTTTGAAAGGAAAATTAAGTCTACCAATGTGAATCTTGCAGGCTTCAGGCAATGCTCAACTCAACTGGGTGATTTACGAAGAATTTTATAAGTTTAGAACAGTGCTGTTATGAAGGTTTTTGTAATTTATTTTATTGCTATTTGATAAACAATACAACAAATTTTAAATCTAATCATTTTGCAACATTGTATTCTCCATAAACATTACTGGTATCAAAATTTTTGCTTTTACCATGATTGCTAGATGGGCTTTCCTTAGATCTGATGCTCCTAATTGTTCTCTTTGCAAGAGACTTATTGAATGTATAGTGTTTTTTTATGAACTAAAAAAAAGGCTTATATGCACTTTTTTTTTTTTTTTTTTTAAAGGACTCTTGTTTCACTGCATTTAAAAAGATAGTTTATGGTGACCTTTAGAAAAAAATACTTATTCTTTTTAATTGCTGTGCTTTTTACTTTTGATATTCCAACCTAATCCTCGTCTCATAGCTGCATGGATATTTCAAACTTTTGATTGCTTGTGATTGATAAGAAATACGATGTTTCAAATTTGTTTTTGAAAAGGATAGAATTGTGTCGACAACCTTGTTTAATTGTTCTTTTTACAAAATTCTTTTAAGTATAAAAAAAAAATTTGGTGCATAGTATAAACATAATATACAAGGATCCAACATGTTTTGGTCATCAGTGATGATGAAAATAATGGTAATAAAACCTTAAAAAAAAATAGTTGTTTCTCAACTGTCTAGGTCTTCAGGAAAAAGTTAGGCTATAACTTTTTTTTATCCTATCTTTAATTTTATAAAACAGGTCAAGGGTTTGTTTGACTTTGTTGCCACTCTGAATTTTTTACCACCTTTATACCCCATGTTAGGTGCTGATAATATTTTTTACCTTTTATTTAGGAGACAATAAATATAACTTCTTGCATATATGGGGATATTTATAAAATAATCAATATTGCCAACAAATACACTATGTGTATTTGAATGAAAGAAATAACAAAGGTTGTGGCATGCATAACAAAGATTATTGTTATATTAACAAATTATATATCATATTTCATGATAGTTAGTGAAAATTAAGTACTCTTGGCTTGTTTGTATGCATTCAGTGTCAGAGAAAAAACAATTGAATCATAAGATGTACTTGCTAATTTTATACTAAGGGACAAGCTACACTGACAGCAGAAGTATATGTTGTAGAGGGATGTAATTTAGTTTCAGTACTTTCCAATTAGATTGTACCATGGCAACAGATGAATCTAAGAAAGAGTCCTGTTGGAAGATTGGTGCTATTATCGCACAAATATCGTGTATAAAGAAAGACATTAATATATGATCTACAACAAAACTATTTTTTGTGCTATTTAGTGGTGTATTTGGAGGGCCCTTATTATATTTCTAAATATCAAACTATAAGGTGTTTGTATAGAAAGGGTTAATTTTTTTGGTTTTTCTAAAGATAGTTCTTAATCAAAACTATTGTATTGAAAAAAAATATAGTAGATGGGATAATTGCTTAGAATTTTTTAGTTTTGCTGTTGACATTAAGAAGTTTATTTCATCTTATAATATTTAAACTAAAACTCAAATTAATTCAACTTATTTAAAAAAATTGTAAATTTTAAATCTTATTTTCAACCAAAACCTTAAATCTTACTTTCAACCAAAATCTTAAGTCTTATTTTGTTTTCAAATCTAAAAGTTGTTTAGTTGAAATAATAACTGAAAATAGTAACTTTGTATGTTAAGCATTTTAAAATTTTCTGCAAAAATCACATGTTTTAAAATTTCTGTTTCTGAATTATTTTTTTTTAAGAAATTTAGATTAGGAGAGCATTTATTTTATGTAAATTATTTGAAGATAATATTACATACTCAAGCTATTACCAAATCTAATTGAGAAGGAATGCTTTATGTGCCTGATTGCAAAGAGATTGCAGAAACAAAAACAATCTTAATTAATGCAGAAGTAAAGAATTCCAAAAAATATGCCAAAGAAATAGCATCAAGAGAAGAGCAAAGTCAAAAGCATATTTATCATTTATTTATAAGAATATAAATTTAACTATTGTAACTAAAAATCTAATATATAATTTTAAGAAGACACTGGGATCCTGACCTGCCTTCATCAGAGGGTTTGGCAAGTCCAGGACTGCAAAGGATGTGTTTCAGAAGGGATCGCGACAATATTCCCGAAAGCATGCTCATGAATCCTGACACTTCCTGAAAAGCTCATGGTGGAAAGGGACAAAAGAAGAAAAATAACTAATTCTATAATTATAAACTTCTTGCCCAGTATGAATTAAGGTGTTACACATGCCAAAAGTTCAAATGACATCAACGTTATTCTTGTTGATGTCCTTTGACTTTTTACATATTTAATACCTTTATTCGTATTGAGTAAAAAAATTATATTTGTATCTTTTAGGTTTCTAGAATTTATATAATTTTTCTTATTTTGTCGCTTTCCACAATGATGTTTTCAGAAGGTGTAGGAGTTCAAAGAATATCCCTTTAAACTCTTTTGAGTTCCTGGGCCTGTCAAACCCCCTGATGAGTGACAGTTTGAGACCTCAATTTTTGTTAACTAAAGAGTATATTTTATTTTTAGTTTCCATAGTTGAATTGATATTACTTTGATTTTGTACTTGTAGTTATGTGGCTGTTAAGCTGACTATAAATTTATAACGATTTTTCTTCAGTTTTGCGGTACATTCATCGATTGATATTTAATTTATACTGGTTTATGGATTCGTTAATTTATGATGATTATGATCAAAGTTAATATACTAAAATTTATGTGAAAAACATTTAATTACTTAATGTATGCTATTTTTTATGTTGCATACTAAAGTACAACTGCTAAAAAGTTGATTTTTCTAGAACTAAAATATCTATGCCGAAGGAATCCATTTTACTGTACATTCCTGTCGGGGTAGCTTGACCTTTAGTATAACTGTATTGTACAAAATATTTGTGTAGTCAAATGATTTATTAAACCAAGTTTTTTGACAGATATTTTTTTAGATAATACACGCAACCTAAATCTCAAGTAAGTAAAGCTATTGTCATAAGAGGTTTTGAAATAATACAATACAGCTTTAATGTTTTATAAAGTCCTTCGTAAACAACCCTGTTTTAGTATTTAAGGAAGTGCTTCCATTTTGGTGGTATGAATTGTACCAGTATGCTGAAAATGAAAAAAGTATTGACACGAGTTGTCAGTAAAAAATGGATGTTTCTAGTTGTGCTTGTAATTCACTAGTTTTATGTTTAATTATCTTATGTTTTGTCACTAGTTCATGAAATTACTATATTTGAAGATGTGAAGTGGTTGTTTTGGTCATGTGACCCAAGTTAGAGATTTTAGTAAAATTTGAACTTTTTGCATCTGTGATAAGACATTCAGGATTATTTGTAAAAAAAAAAGTGTTGCAGATTTTTCAAATGTTTTTACATTCACACTGACATGGAGAGATGCTTGTAAAATGTTTTGAATCTTAATGTTGTGACTACTTAATATTAAAACTATTTAAATTCTAATTTTGAAAAAAAAAAAAAAAAGCTTACTTAAAAATGTTAGTCTAAGTTAATATTTGCATTCTTGCAAAGACTGTTCTATATAAATGTTCTTTGAAAAAGATATTCAGCCATAAGATTAAATTGCATGATATATTTAAGTTGCGACAAAATGGCATAGTATATAAATAATAGCATTTTAACATGAGTCTTTTTGATGATGTGTTAATACTTTTATTTTTCAATTTAATGCAAAACTAATTATATCGATGTATCTGATGTTTTCAAGATTTCATCTGCTAATTGCCATTTTGAAATAAAACATTTTATAAATTTTATCTACTGAATGTTCCTTATAAAGTCTGACTATTAATGTGTGAAATAAGTTGATAAATGTTTGTGATTTTAAGATTTATCTTGGTATTTTAGGATTTTTTTTCTTTACATTTTTACTGTACTGTTTTTTATTAACTTGAATCTCATGGAGTCATTTTCCTGAATGTTTCATTTTGCATTCCTTCAATTTTCTGTAAACATATTCTGTAAGCCTAAATTTGGTATTAAGTGTAATTTTATGTGCTTTGGTGAGAATAAATTTTTTTTGTAATTTATGTTTCTTACTAACTTTTTATTAATTCTTTATGATTTTGTGTGAGTTCAATGATTTTTGTATAAGGCAAGCAATAATGCAGAAAACCAAAACAGAGAGAAAAAAGTTTCAAATTGATGAACCTGCCAATGAGAATAATTTCTGTCCATTGCACCTCTAATGATAGATGCAAATGTGTACAAAATATTGATGCAAATGTGTTCAAAAATAAGATGTAGCTTGGGAGAAAGGTAAAATAAATATAGGTTTAAAATAATTGAGTTCTTTTTAAATTTTTAATCAAGATATTTGTTGTGTATTATGTTGGTAGAGTCAAACAGGATGATATGGAGAGCTTTAACCCTTTATTTACTGATAGGACATGTTAAGTCTCGTCACTTTTCTTATGGTACTCTATTAATTTAAACCCTAAGAGACCTATTGGGACTTTTAAAATCCACTTCTATGAAGTTCGTTCTTCAATTGTTGGATCGCTACACAAGTTTTTTCACTTGGGAAGCTTGCTAAAGACAAGTATGTAAGGCCAAGATGGATGCTTAGAAGATTGAAAATCGTCCATGTGTTTGCATATAAAGATAAGCTTGTGCTTACATCCAACAATCGAAGGAGAACTTCATAGAGGTGGTTTTTAAATCTCCAATGGGTCTCTTAAGTTTTTAAATACAGTACCATTAGAAAATTGACAGGACTTACAAGTCCTGTCAGTAAATAAAGGGTTGAAATACCTTTCATAAGGAAAAAGGAACTTAATTTCCAACAAGGAGACTGACTGTTCTATTGATTAAGAAGACATAATTGCAAAGTTGCATCCACAACTTCAAATTTTGGAGAAAAAACAACACATGGCATCAATACTTAATAGTGAGTCAGTCGTTGGTGTTAAAAACAAATATTATAAAAAAAGGGCAGTATCTTTTTCTAAATTTTTTATGTTTAGTTTTGATCATTTAGCTTCGCATCAGTACACATGGCAACATTGCACATCTTGGCCGGAAAGATCAGCTGAGAATGTGATAAAGATAATTATTCTCAATCGTTCATTTCTTGCAGTTTCATCAAGGAGCATTGAGTAAATCAATATTTCTGTTAAAAAAATAATTTCAAAACCCAATATTGGATCAACTTCAGGAAGTGTTGGAATTTATGTGCATTAGCTTTTTTACTTGGATGTTAGTATTGTGTTGATGTTATCATGGGTGTTAAACTCTGAAGCATGTAATTCTATTTCTCAGTAGTTGGCAAGAGGTATCAAATACTAATGCATTCCAGTAGAAATTTATTGGATAGTTGATGTCAGCCAGATCAAATATGTCAGACTCGTTGTCAATGACATTGCATTCTAATAACACAGACATGCCTTTTATCTCATGTCTGTTTTTAAGTGACTTGAATCCTTCCCCGTTAAGATTGATGACATACGATTAAAACAAAATCTGTCAATTTGATATTTTTAAATCAATTATATGAACTTCGATTCTGTTTGTAGCGAGCAAAATCTTTGAAAGGCTTAATAATGCATTTGCCATTATCCAAATGAGTTGAAACGTTAGGTAGATTCGTTTTTGATGAAAATGCATTTTATTAAGTTTTGGGTGACAAAAAATGGTCAATGATGCAGATTCGTTATTCACAGTGGTCAAACACTATGAAAAGTTGATCTGACTATGAAAAGCTCAAAATCGCTTAAATAAATTGCAGTTGCACTTAAAATTTGTCAATGTATATAAAGGATTTATAAAAACTGTTTTTATGCTTTTGGTATGTGAGAATCTCCAATGATATTGAAACTAGCACCTTTAATAGAATTGATCATTAAAAGATTGACAACACTGTGGATGAATGTCCCGTTATTTTTAAATCCATTATATTAAACATGATTTTGTTTGTGGGGGGGGGGGGGTAAATCTGGAGGAGAACTTAACCCACTTGTCAAACTGAAACTAGGTAGATAGACTTGTTGTTGATGATGATGCATTCTATTAAGTTTAGGGGGCAAAAAAGTGTTGGTTGGTTGTTTTCAGATTATCTTGCGCCGTCAGCAACACGGGGCTATAATGCGTCGAAACATTCGTCATTAGACAAGCCAACATGCATTTACAAACATCCATGCCTAACACGGGACTCGAACCCACAACCTCGCGGTCTAGAAGCTAGCACGCTAACCACTATACCGTTTGGTCGGAGCAAAAAAGTGTTAGTTCATGGCACAGAATTGATGGTTTTCTTCGCAGTGATACTGACTTCATAACACTATGAAAAGTCGATCTGAGCTCAAAATTACTTAAATAAGTTGCAATTGTACATAAAAGTTGGAGATGTCTTTAAAGGCATTGCCAAAGGGCAATGCTTTTTGAAATATATATTAAAAACTTTGTTTTTATGGGTAAATTTTTTTGCTAATACGGTACCAATGTGTTTCATTCGTAGTTGAAATTAAGGCACTTTTGGTCATTCTGTTCATTGATAGATATGCGTCTTACAGGGTGTCCAGCAGCCTTGAAAATCGGGAAAGTCGGAAATTATGCTTGAAATTTTGGGATTTCCGGTCTGCGTCGAGAAATTATCTCTTCTATTTTTTATCGGAAAAATCTTTATGGATATTTAAAATGAAAATGTTTTCCAAGAGATGCGATTCTTCCGCCGATCGACGGATTTCTGCTCTCTCTTTTTCTGTAATGTCATAGCTTCTATCGGCATTATTTACGTTCATACGTGATGACCATTTTGCTGAACGTTAGTCATGTAATGGCCGCTATTCTCGTGATTATGTTAGGCACTATGGCCGAGAATTAGGTTGATAATTTTCGTCGGATGCTATTACTGTGCGGATATAACAGTCACTGACGCTATTGCAGACATTTGCACCTGACAGACATGGTAAAGTTCAGACATAAAAGCGGATTTCCGTTTTTTACTGAAATTTCTACCATTTCTTAACCTTTAACTGCTGTGATTGGGTGGTTTGAGGTTTTTTGCGCAAGAGCAACACATGGTCCATTTTGCGCCAAACAAATTGGTGAACATCAGTTTAAAGTTTAAGAAGCATAGTAACCGAAAAATTAATATAAAAGTCAAAGATGCGATATTTTAGAGGGTGGAAGCACTCTACAAAAAAATGACTCGCGGTCTGTCAGACCGCTTACAGCAGTTAAAAGTTAAATAGATACAAATTTGTATTAGAATTTTATAGGGTTTGCTTGGAAGTTTGACAGCCAAGGAACCTGCTTACTTCAGTGTTCCTCCTACTAGATTTTATTACATTTGGTGCTGCGACCACATTTAATGAAGGACTGACCCAACTTAACCAATACCTATTATAGGAATATTTATTACAACTTTGTACAACGATATTTACATGTCAACAACGCATCAGTTCTCTTCTCTCTTCGCCCTCTGGTTCTTTGCTCCTCGCGCATGCGCACTGACTCTCTCCGGGAACTTCCACACCGCTTCGGAGCGGGCGCCACAATACCCCCCCCCCCCGGGTAGAGAATCGCTCCAACGTAGGGCAACTTGAAACGGACGCGGCGCCCAGTGCGGGTGGTATACTCTGGTCGCCCGATCTTCTGGGTAATGCCCTGAGGTTCCTAGGACGACCTAATTGGAACCTTGAGAATAGTGTGTTCCCGGCTCAATGTCGGTGGATTTGCCTCAGAGTTCAGCATGTAGCAGGGCTTCACCCGATCGATGCTCACTCTCATGTCCTTGTTCCCGATCTTGAGCACCACCACTTTATCGTGCCGCTCGATCACCTGGTAAGGCCCTGTGTAAGGAGGAGTAAGCGAGGGTCGCACAGTGTCGTCCCTCAGAAACATGTGTGAACAGGTCGCCAAGTCCTTATGAACGAAGGTACGAGGCGAACCATGACGAGAGGCTGGCACAGGTCGCAGCTGCGCCATGTACGAGCGCAGGCGGTCAACCATTGAAGTGATGTCAAGGTGGTTATCGTCCCCGGAAACCAGCATTTCACCGGGGAGGCGAAGCGGCTCCTTATATATCATTTCTGCTGCAGTTGTGTTGATGCCCTCCTTGATCGCGCTGCGAACACCGAGGAGGACCATCGGAAGGGCCTCCAGCCATGACGAGTCCTTGGTGTGGCACATAAGAGAGGCTTTTAATTGCCGATGGAAACGCTCCACCATACCGTTGGAACAGGGATGGTAACTAGTGGTGCGGGAGCGCTTGAAACCTGTGTATTTTCCAAGGTGTTTGAACAACTGCGCCTCAAACTGACGGCCTTGGTCAGTCGTTATAGACTCAGGGCATCCAAAACGGGATATCCACCCAGAAACGAAAGCAGAAGCCACCTCCTCTGCCGTTATTCCTTCCAACGGCCACGCCACCGGCCAGCGGGAAAAGCAGTCCACCGCGGTCATCAAATATCGGTAGGATTTGGCTGAGGGCAAAGGACCCACCAGATCGATGTGGACATGGCGGAATCTAGCTGGTGGTAAGGCAAAGTCTTGGGGTGGTGAGAGCACATGACGTTCCACTTTCGACTGTTGGCAAGCACGGGTCCAATCACGGCAGTCGCTCTGGATGCGCGGCCATACGAAACGGGTAGATATCAACCGTGCTGTAACCCGTGTCCCAAGGTGACTAAGTCCGTGTAGTGATTGGAAAACTTGTCGCCGGAGTGATTTTGGGACGAATGGCCTTGGTTTTGCTAGCGTTGTGTCGCAAATTAACATGTCGCCGCCCGCTGACGGTTGCACGGCCTCCAATTGTAACGACGAAGCTTTAGAATTCATAAGATACTGCAGCTCAGAATCAGCCGCCTGTGCTTTGGCCATGACATCGAGATCAACTGACGAAACGCTCAAGGCGGCGACACGAGAGCCCTAGTAGCAATTTTACCTCGGCCGGTGATCGGAATTCCATCCCCAGGTGAATCGCCGATGATTGGCGATTCACCGGAAACTCACCCTAAACTTATCTTTCCCTTGGCAACAAATCCATTTTGTCCCCGTGGCCGGCCATTGGCCGATGTCCGGAAACTGATCGAATTCGAGCAGAAGCCGACAAGAATTAGTTCGAAGGCCGAGGAAAATTTTGCTCTCAAGAAATATCGAAACAATGGTCGTTATTTTGTCGAAAATATCAATTAATAAACATTAAATAATTATAAAGATGTAAGTATTGAATATTAAAAACGACAAGTTAAAATAATGCAAAACTAAAAGCCGGAGCGCTTAATTCTTACATGGTAGTATTTTCAATGACATTTTAAGAGTACAAATAAATCGAAGTTATAACACTACCAAATTCAGAATTGTCTAAATTACTTACCCTGGGATCGAACCGAGGACGGTTATCTCCGGAGTGCGTTGACATGGCCACTGGACTGTAGTTACTTGTGATTCTCGGTATAACAATTGTATTGTAGTACAAAACTCTACTATCATACAGACTTTGTAAGGAAATTGACCGACATTTTTTTTTATATATGGGGTATTTTCGGAAAATAGCAAATCTTCCATAAATTTGGGAAAATGATATTAATTTATTTATTATAGCAAAAAAATAATAGTGTCAAATAAATAGTGTCGCCATCTATTTTGTAAAATTTTAACTAACTGATTTTATGATATTTTTTGAATTGCAATTTAAGAGTTTATTTAATAATTTTGACATTTAAAAAAATATATTTAATTTTTAAATTTTTAAAAAAACTATATCCAATTTGATTAACTTTTTGAAACATATAAACATATTTTTATTTTACTTAAAAGATGTTTAAAAAACGGACCAAAATATGTTCAGCAAATTATAATGAAAACTATTTAAAAACAAGGACTATATTTTTATTTTATATTAAATTGAAATGAGAATTTATATTTAATTTTAGAAAATTGTTCCTATATTGTTTTACTATATAAAAACTTTTATTTATGGATTTTATTGACGTATTAGGTAAGCAATATATAATTATGTGGTTTGTATTTTTTCAAAATATATATTTACATTTAAAAATTTTCGTACACTTAGTTTTAAAATATTTTTCACTTATTGCCAAAGCGAAATGTTTAGCAAATTGTATACTTGATTTAAATTTGAAATACATTCAAGGATCGCCTCTAATTCAGTGGAATAGCAAGAAAAAGAAACATAAGTTTTTTATCGCCTGTCGATGTGGTTCCGATATCTTGCCGATCAAAAAAACGATGATCAGAAATTCTAATCGGCCTCCGATGTTGGGAAGATATCTTTTGCCGATGAGTTTAGGGTCATCGGCAGAAGAGGAAATAAGGGTGTGTTTATATATCAGTCTGGGGAATCGCCGATGACTTTGATGAATTCCGATCATTGGCCGACGAAACGCCATGCAGTGATTGCTACTAGGGAGAGAGCATCAGCCACAACGTTGTCAGCTCCGCTGATGTGTTGAATGTCGGTAGTGAACTGTCCAATGAAGGACAGTTGATTCAACTGCACAGGAGGTAGCTTATCCCGACGTTTCTGAAAGGCGAACGTGATTGGTTTGTGATCCGTGTAAATCGTGCAGTGGTGAGCTTCCAAGAGATAGAGATGCCGGAAGTGTTGCACGGCCGTGAAGATAGCCAGCAGCTCGTGATAGTACGTCGGCCACTCAACTTGTTTAGTAGAAAGTTTTTTTAAAAAAATCCGAGAGGTTGCCATCCGCCTTCGGCATATTGCATCATTGCTGCTACTACACAGAGGTTGGACGCGTCAGTGAAGAGTCCAAGGGGAGCTCCATGATCCGGGTGGTATAACAGTGTTGCTTCAGCTAGAGCCGTTTTGGTCGCCTCAAACGCCCGTTCTAGGTCTGTGGTCCAAGCGACTGGCTGAGACCCGCGTAGAGATGATACCGCACCGTGCAGCGGGGCCTGGTGTTTCGCTGCACCTGGCAAGAATCGCCTGTAGAAATTTATCATTCCAAGAAAGCGTCGCAGATCTCGGACGGATTTGGGAAGGGGATATTTTTTTAGGTCTGCTATGCGATCAGGCAGCGGTCGGGTGCCGTTGGCCAATATCTCATACCCCAGAAATGTAATCTTCGGTTTGCTCAATACGGTTTTGCGTGTATTTACCAACAGTCCATGCTCGGCCAAGCGTTGGAAAATGAGACGAAGGTGGGTCTTGTGCTCTGCTTCACAGGTTGAATAGACAAGAATGTCGTCTATGTAGGGAAAGCAGAAATCCAGCCCTTTTAAAATTTCATCCACAAACCGTTGGAAGGTTTGGCCGGCATTGCGTAATCCAAAACCCATGAAGGGGAATTCGAACAGTCCGAATGGCGTGGTGATGGCTGTTTTAGGGATATCTTCTGGATTGACAGGAATTTGTGTAAATGCTTTGACAAGGTCGATGACAGAGAAGATTTTACACCCCTTCAGGAAATGCGAAAAATCATGCATGTGCCGAACAGGATATCGATCTGGAATAGTTCGAGCATTCAAGGCACGGTAGTCCCCACAGGGGCGCCACCCGTTGGATTTTTTGGGTGTCAAATGCAGTGGTGAAGCCCACGGAGACTGGGAACGGCGTGCCGTACCCTCCTTGAGCATAGTCTCAAACTCCTCTTTGGCAATCTTGAGTCTATCGGGGGCCAGGCGGCGAGGACGACATGATATGGGGGGACCAATTGTTGTCCGAATGAAGTGAGTTGTTGAATGCCGTACTGTGTTGAATTAAAGCAAAACCATATTTTGGGAGAATAACTATGGCTAATTCTTCGTTTAATTTTGACATTAAGGGTTGTTGTATAGTTACTGTTAAATTACAAACACATTTTTACAAGGATGTTGATTTACTAAAAGATCATACCTCTGTTGAGATTATTTTCAAGGGTGGCACCTCTTAAAATCGACTCATTAGCAATTGCTAAAGTACCTCCTGTTTCGTTTTTCTCTAACTTAACACCTGACGGTAAACCTATCATTACTAAGTCAAGACGGCGTATGGAGGAAAATACTCATTTTATTGCTAGAGAGATAAAGAAACTACTTGAAGAAGGTGTAATTGAACTAAGTAATTCTCCTTGGCTTGTACACAATTTTGTTGTGAAAGGAGAGAATCACAGGTTTAGAATGGATGTTGATTATTCACAGACTATAAATAAATTTTAATTACTTGATACTTATCCACTCCCAAAAATTGAAGAACTAATTTCCCAGATTTCAAAATACAAAATATTCAGTACTATTGACCCAATTGTGACTTTAGGCTGGTTTGACTCTGAGATACAAATATAATCCTGCATAATCTTAACAGTTGTAGATGCAATTTTTTTTATCACTCACTAATCATGAGCAACAGATACAACAGAGCTACTTATTAAAGTGCATGACAAGCCATGTACCATAAAAAAAAATATTTTAAATTTGTTTACCTTGTTTTTGAAAGATTTCGAAAAGCAAAAAGGGGATTCAGCCACAAGAGAATATCTAATAAATTTTTTTGGGAGAACCACAGGTAAATGAATCTAAATAGGGGTTCTTTGTGCTCTGAAGTCTCTGCCAAATTATGGGATGAATTAATATACATTTTAAAGAATCTTGAAAAAACTAAGCAAGAAGTTCTGAAAGTTTTTTCATAGGGTATGGCTTGTCATATTCTTTAACAAGAAGCTCTCATGTGTTTCTTGTTCAAATAATAAAATTAAAAGATGTTCAATTTGTCCGTGATTACTGCTTGAAGGCAATTGGAGAATGATTCAAATAATGGCAATTTATTTTACAACTGCATGGAACTCATTTTTTGGAATGTTAAAATTATAATTTATGTTATGCTGATCAAAGTGGGACTGATTATAATAATACAAAAATCACAAGCCAACAATTAAAAATTTTAAAGAAGAGATTATACAAGGTTATAAATGAGACAATGTTTGGATTTTGAAGAATTTTTTATACCCCAGTTGAAGACTTCCCATCTGGATTGAATAGTAAACTCAATGGAGAAGGGTTGTCTGTGAGTGGGATCAGTTTCAGGAGTAAAGATTCAGTTATACAAAAAAAAAAAAAGAGTGTGCTGGAGGATTTTATAGAATTTCGCAACTTACTTATTGACATAAAAATTATTAAAACAATTGAACATAACCTTTTTTTTAATAAAAATTTTTTTTTGGTTTAAAATACTAAAAAATAATTTACCTTTAATTTTCTTTACAAATGTAATTTTTTTTCATTGATTAAATATTAGTTTAAAATTTTTAATTTCAAAAATAAAAAGGACTTTGGCATGGAGTTGTCAACATAACATATAAAAACTGAGTGTTCAAATAGAGAAAGAAGATCCTTCTAGAAGACCTTTAAATATCTACCAATATTGAAATTTGTACTAGAATGACAGTTGCATTTAAATATGGAAGAACATTGACAGGGTTCCCATTCAAATCACAAAATGAAATCAATGACTTTTAAGGACATAAATAATGTTTTTAAGGACCTTTGAAAATTTGTTTTTAGGTATCATGTCTATATATAAATTTTTAATAAAGTACATTCTATAAAAAGAAGTTACAAGTTGGCGCATGCGTAATACAAATATGTCAGAGAATTCCGATGCTGTGGATAAGTGGCGAGGATAGCAAGTCTGAGTTGTATTTTTATAAATTTCCCATTTGGGCACACAACATTCGCAAAAATTAAGGACTTCTAAGCATTTTCAAGGACATTTAAGCACCTCTAAGCATTTTCAAAGCCTTGAAAACAAGTTAAAAAAAATTAAGCACTTTTAATGACCATGGGAACCCTGATTGAGAAATTTGGTTTGTAATAAAAATTATTTTAGTTGCAACTTAAGTAATTCTGGTGGTTTCTGCCATCTAAGAGACATTAAGGAATTTATAGATTTGAATTTGTGTAATATAGTTAATGGAAATTTTAATATTGTTCAAGATATCTTTTTAAGAATGATCTTAAAAAGATAGAGCTCAGGAAAAATAAGAATTATCTTATCAAAAGTTTTTTTAAATGAATATTTTACTGCAATAAAAGTTTAATTTTGGTAACAATAACAACATATCAATGATCAAACAGTGAAACCTGGCAACTTAAAAAATCTTACAGCTGCACTCTTTCAATTTAAGAGGTTCCATACAGGAGAAAGTGTGATCATTGGATACAAGATAACACTACATTTAAAATAACAAATGAATCCCAAACAAGATGCTAGTTATCTCTAAAATCATAGAAAACAAATTTCTGATTCTTTTATACTAATATCCTAAAATTGATAAATTTTGAGCAGCAAGGTTTCACTGTTTGGTCATCAGTATACCTTTTTGGTACTTGGAAAAAAAAAAAAAACCCTTTTACTAAATATTAAAGAATTTTAAAGGATAAATTTACAATTATTGTTATAGATAAGAAGGTCAATATTTTAATATTTTTATACTTAAATATCTTTTTTTAAGCAATTGATAAATAAGGAATATTATGGTAATGATACTTATATGAAGATAAATTGATCTATTATCTACTGTATACTATACAGCCTGTACTTGTATAACCTGGTTGACCTTTATTTTCGACACCGTTGGTCCTAGATGTATAGTCAAAATTGAAGAAATGTTTAAAACGTAAAAATATTTTTACCGAAATGTTTTTAAGTCAAGAAAAATTTTAGTATAAAAATTACAGATTGTAAATACTTATACCGTCCCCAGTTCCCACAACTCATATTTAGAAAAATGCTGCTCATGAAAAAACATAAAAAAAAAAAAATCAAAATTTGTTCGACTAACAGCCACTGTGTTATTGGATTTAAAAGTTTTAACGCTATTTAGGGGGCCTGTACATAAATTGAAATGAGAAAATATCGTCTTCTCAGAATAACAACGTGCTTCTAGAATATGTTTGACTATGGCAAACCAGTTGTTGTTCATCGATTAAAACATTTTAATTTTTGAATAGAAAGTGCTTTGAAAAAGAAATAAAAAATTACAAATTGCACAACACATAATAAACTGCAAACAAACTTATAACCAACTTTAATTAAGTAATTTTAAATAATAACATAATCAGAAAACAGCGCTTTTTGTTAACACAAATAAAAATAAAATGTGATAGAACAAAGTGGAAAGGATAACTAACCTCTTTCTTAATTACATATGCTCAAAGTATTTTCCTTCGACTAATATACCTAAGTGCACATGTGATTCAAATTTATCTTCAACATTTTTCAGCATCACAGGCGTAATACACCTGACAGCGGATAAAATTCGATTCTACAAATCTAATAGATTTGTCAATTCTTTTTCATAGACCTTGCTTTTCAAAAATCCCCAAAGAAAGAAATCTAAAGGGTTTAGATCTGGGGATCTACGAGGCCATTCTACCGGACCTCCATAGCCTATAATGTTGTCTTGAAACATGTTGTGTAGTACTATTCGGTAGGAAGCTGCCTTGTCGGGGGGAGGGTGCACCATCCAGTTGAAACTACATCTTTTTAAGGTCTGCTAATACATGGTCATCCAGAAAGTCAGGTAAAGGTTCCTGTAACAGGTTTGCATACTTTTTACCTGTTAATGTATCAGCAAAAAAGAAAAGTCCAACTAACGCTCCCTTCCATATGCCACACCAAATGTTAACGGACCATCGCACTTGATGCTTGTTTCGTCGGATTACATGGGGATTTTACAGGGACCAAAAGTGTGTATTTTGCCTATTTACTACTCCAGTTCTTGAAAACGTATTCTCATCAGAAAATAGAATGTTATTCACCAATGAGGAATCCAATTCAGGCCTGTTCATGATGAAATTTCAGAAATCAAACTGTCCCTTTTTATCCCTGGGAAAAAACTCTTGCACCAATCGCGAGCGATAAGGATGTGCACAATGTTGGTTTAAAAGTCTCCACACATGTTTTTGAGTATCCACATGCTTCACTAATATCCCCGACACTAGCCTGAGGGAAAGCAAGAGCATAGCCCAAAATTTCTTCGTCTCAGAGACAACCACTCTTGAATTTCCGGATTGAGGACGTCTTCCTATGGCTACCCGTTTCTCGCAAACGCTTTAAAACATTTAAAATCGTATATTTAGATGAATGTATAACACTTGGAAATTTAATTGCATATTGTCTTGCAGCCTCTCGCCCATTTCGATTACATTGGCAGTACAGAAGTAAAATTTTTACGTACTGTTCCGTAGTGTACATTTTAACAACAAGAATTGATGAAATAGCTAAATACATCTGGTATTGGTATGAGCTACTTTTATTCTGAAGTGAACTTATATTATTGGTTTTCTACCTTCCAATCACTAATCTGCCACTAAAATTTGCATAGGAGCCTGCAAATCTCGTGATACTACTTGCCAATTTACAAATAAGGATCCGGAAATTTTTTGCACTTCAAGATTTTTTTTTTTTTACCACTAAAGCAAAAATTTGTCTGAGATTTCTAAAATTTTAGGGATAAACGAAAAATTCAAGTACAATTTTAGGAATTTTTGGGAGAATGCGACCTCTGGACAACACAAGAGTGTGAATTTATTGCTTTGACAGATTTAATTTTTGCTTTGATCGTACGTAGTCGAAAGATTTTTGTTAGTTTCAAGGAGTATAGCACCTATTATCTCTTGCAAACGAGTTCAGCATCCACAATTCACTACAGATATTGATAGATCATATTCATGCGTTTGATTTCAGAATAATTTTCCGAACGCAATTGCTTTTTCTCTGTATTTCATTTTGTGTACATGCCCTTAAAATATGTTAATGACCACGAGTGTAAAGTGGTATAAGTCATTAAATTCCATTTTCATATTTCCATGAATATTTGAGGTACAAATTTAGATTTTTTGTTGTTGTTTGAAATGTGTTTTTATGGGCGACATTTTACTGAATAGGAGTTGGGGAACTGGGCTCAATATAAAAATTTACAATCCATAATTTTTATACCAACCCCTTTCCTAACTTAAAAATTTTTAGGTAAAAATATTTTAACGATTTAAAAAACTTCTTCAATTGGTACTATGCATCTAGGACCAATGGTGTCGAAAATAAAGGTTGGCCAGGTTATACGGGGACACGCTGTATAATTTATTGAGCATTACTTTTGATCAGTATAATTCTTATCTTGAAGATTCCTCAAATTATTGGATGATTCAATTATCTTGAAGCTCATTTTGAAAAAAATAAAGGACACGATTGTCGTAGTGTATTAGATTAAGTTACAGGGGTTTATGATAAAAGACTAAAAATTCAGGGGTATTTATGATAAAAGAACACGTTAAATCTAAAGTTTTCATTAATTTGTATAGTAATTTAAATTACTGAGTTTATTTTATACAAGTTTTTTTTTCAATTACAAAAAAGTTGCAATTTCTTAGAAGCAAGCAGCAATTTTAAAGATAATTTTTTTTTTGATTTTCAACAGCTTAAAATCTTGTTTAGTAGTGTCGGATAGCATGGAAACTCTGGAGAACAATCCCACCAGATGAAAAAGAATTTGCTTTTTTACTGGTAGATGGAATTACAAATGTTTTTGAAGCATGGGTCTGTTAAATACTGTGTTCTGTTCATTTGGTTGTTATGTTGTTTGTGGGATTTGTCATTGATTTCTGATGTATTGAGATTCCTTAATTATTATTTTATTTATAAGTTAGATTTGTATTTTTGACTGCTTTTTGGGCTCATTTCATTTCCAAAGTCTGTCTGAAATTCTGACATGGCTGAACCCACTGATAAAGAAGTCGGTCAGAATTTTATATTCTACTTCTTTTTGGATTTTTAAATTCTTATGACTTTTTATCTAATTACAAAATCTAGAAATTGTGCTGCATTTAGGGAAAATGTAGATTTGTATAGGATATCTTTATCGGTTTTTATGCTTCTTTATTCTTGAAAATAGTTTGCTTTATCTTATACCTAATGCTGATTTGGAAGAATAATCAATTAGGCTTTTTAACTATTCTAGATTAATGGTTCCTAACCAAAAATATATGAACCACAGGGGATCAGTAAAAAGGTACAAAGTGGTTTGTAGAACAAATAATATTTTATTTTTAAAATCTCCATAGATGCAAGAGTTAAAAAATAAACTGTGTCTGGGACACAGCATCAGAGCATTTAATTTATTCTCATTGAAATTTTTTTGAATAAAATATTTTCAAAAGTTAGATAATTACCAGGGCGAATGAAGAGCGGTTATCTGTGACATATACATTTTAACAAATTGGTCTACGGTCTTAAGGTTGGAATCCCCCATACTACTTAAAACCGTTTTTAATGTACAACTTATTTTACTCACTTTTGAATAAAAATTCCATCAAGTAAAGATTGAGATTCTGTTTCATTAAGTCAGGACATTGATTTTAATAGTCTACATTTGTTTAAATAAGTTTTACAAAGTGACCATTTCAGTTTACAACCAGTATGTTACAATTTATAAAAAGGAAATTCATTATAATTTCAAAAACATTATTTCAGTGACTTCAACATTTTCTTCAACTTTCTTGAGCTGTATTTAATTGATTTGAAGACACCTACAAAACAATTAAGTTTTTTTCAAAATAATTTAGTAATATGCCAAGGCAGCACAACAGTACATTAAATTTTACTGTAAAAATAACAAATGGCCAATTTATGTAATAGCAACCAAATATTTTACAAAGAACACATTTTTCTTTAAAAAGAGTTAAAAAATAAATATGTGAGATCATTGTAGCTTACTATAAATAACAATTCATAGTTAGTACACTTGAAGGAGGGTAAAATTCAAGGACTTTTCAATGATATATATATATATATATATATATATATATATATATATATATTTATCAATATCATTATTAAAAAGTCCTTGATGATATTATGTTCAAATCGAATAAATACAAATAAATGTTTTTAAAGTTACACAATTTAAAATTTTTTATTTACATTTTTCCTTGCAAATTTAAATCAATCCGGAACTAAATAGTTCTGGATTGATTTAAATTTTGCGAGGAAAAAAGAAGCTACAGATAATTGTTCAACTATGCTGATTTCCTGAGTGCTAATTGGCCAAACTAAATTTGAAGGATTTTGCTGATTTTGTTGATCAACATTTTTTAAGATGTTATATTTTTAGAAAATAAAATAAAATTCAAGCACTATAAACATATTTTTAACAAATTCAAGGTTTTCAAGCACTTGAAAATGAAAGTTTTTTTTTCAAGCACTTTTCAAGGTTTTTTAAAAACGTAAGAACCATGTAATTACTCACCAGCAGTCCAAATTCCTTTTGCACTCTGTGTGATACTAGGCCACCAAGTAATAGTTTGTATAGCTGAAATAATTTAATATGAATTAGTTAAACATATCGTCACTCTAATGCTATAACTAGGTAATTGCAAAACCACAGTTTTGAGAAAAACACATTTGAAAATTTTTCAAAGCATTGAAATCTTACTACAACCCAATGGCTTTAATATAAATAGAATATAATGGGACCTTGCTACAATTATCCACTTGAGGTATACAGTATAAGTGTGTAATTTGTTATTCATTGTGCACATATCTAAAATCTATTTTAATAGGGTATAAATCTAGTTGGTTTTATTTCATAAAAATTTTTGTATATGAGTCTACAAGATACTCCAGAATAAAAATCTGATATTAAGTTTTATATAATTCTTTTAATTGGCAGGTGTTTTATGAAAATCGCATCTCCCACCTCCAAATGTTCGTGAATAATTAAAAGTCCGGTTATTTTTTAATCGCCCTGGAAAATGTAAGGGCGTCCAAAAAACATTGACACACAGTGTAATTATTGGCCTTTAACGTTGAGTGCCGCACACAAATTCCCCTTCAGATCACGTGCGCTACTTAGAAGAGTTGGTAATGCAGTATAGCAATGCAAATCACACAGCTAATAGATTGAAATTTACTCGATACAGCTGTGTAAATATATTAGGGACATTATTTTTTATCGCAGTAGAAGATATTTATGTTAAGAATGAAATATTTATAGACATTTATTCAACACATTACGCGTCAAGTGTGTTTTGTCTTGTTTAACATTCGGCTCGCGGCCGGGGTTCCTTTTATGACAAAGAAATATGTTTAATGTGACTAGATGTCCCGCTTTTGGCGAGACAGCCCCGCTTTTCACCTCGTTATCCTGCTGACTGAATGTCCCCTTTTACCTTAACAGAGTCTCGTCAAAGTCCTACTAAACAAAACCAAAATGTCATCACAACTTGAAAGCTAACAGGGTAGGTAACTGATGAAGTTTCTGGAGATAGAAAAATCTGGTCACATTAAATATGTTATGAAAAAAATTTGACACGATAATGGAAGAGCAACGGCCAAGAAAAATGACTAAAGGAGTTGTCACATTTTGCAATACTTGTGAAGGACAATCGTTTTTATGTTTACAATGTTTCAATAAAATCCATTAAAATGCTTTAATGATATAATCTTACAAAAAATATAAATTTAGTTAATTTTAAATAAATTTTCAGTAATTACTTAAAACAATCTAAATTTTGTAGTTTTATATCATATTTTACATTGTCAGTTACCGATGGCTGATGCGATTTAAACGAAAAGTTCTGTCAGCCACCGCTGGCTGATGCTGCACTCAATGTGTTAAGAGATAAGCGGGCAATCTAAATTTCTGTGTTTTAAGTAAGGTAAAAAATAGGACTATGTTCATAAAAACATTCCTGTTAATTTTTAAAAAGTTACAATTTTTAAATATTTATATGACCCTTTTACTTTTAATACAAAAACATTACAAAAAACTGTGTACCTGTATCTTTAAAATTGAGTGATATATAATTAATTGAAAATTAAACGGGACTTTATATTCCACAATAGAAATGTAGATTTGGAACATATTATGAAAAGATAAAATGTATGATAATATTTACATTAAAATCATTTTTGTTTGTGTAGGGTAGATTGGCAAGTGTACTAACATTCTTAAGGTGTTTTTTTTATATAGATAGTTTTAATTTTAAATCAACTTCAGTAAAACTATTCAACTAAAAAGTTTCCAAATCACAGGATGCTAAATTTGAAACATACCCTAAGCTCTAAATTTATGTTCTGTAAAATTGTCTGATTTTTATTGTATCAGATTTTAAAATCAACTGTCAGTTCTTCATGAAATATTTTTTTGTATGTATAATTTTTTAATTATGTGCCGCAAATACGAGACCACATAACTGATTACTGTGTTTGCCACAGGAACTCGCATAGCCAGTACAGAAAATTATCTTTGTCTGTTAAGTCTTTATTTAAGTGTATTTTGGATTTTTTTAGACATGTTAATACCACCTTTGACAAATGTTATTGGTATTTTCTAAAATTTACATTGCCTACTTATCTTTAACAGATAAATTATTAAAGCATGTTTCTACCTTTTTGGGACCCCCTGTATAATGTAAGAATATGTTGGTGTTTATATGGCAAAATCAACATAAAGTCTTCATTAGCAATAAAAACAAAAAATACTAATGGTTCCCTCTTTATCCTTAGAATTATACATTTATTTGTTTTTCCTTGACTGACAAAAAACAGTCTAGTATATAAATACCTTTGTTCACCATTTCACTACAGTCAGGATCATGAGCTACAGACTGAAGAACATCTTCCATATCTGGGTTATTTCATGCAAAGAGGGAAAAACTTGTAAACATTACAATTTTAATAAAATATTTTTTTTACACATTTTTGGGTACAAAAAGATTCAAAGTTAATTCTTAGTAGTTTGTTTTTTAAATACATTAATTTCTAAAACTTGAAAACATTCTCGAATTACAGTTGAGTTTGTGCTGTTTTATGGAAGTGGGTAGTGATTTTAAAAATGGATAAAATAATTGATTGTTTTCTATAGTTTTACTAAGGGTTTTTAAATAATTATATTACCCTAAATAATAGTAAAAATGGTTTAAACAAGTTTTTCAATGATTAAAATCTTGTATTTCATTGATTTTAAAATTGATTGTTTCATGTAACGTAAATTACCAGAAATGTGTTTATTTTCATATGATGTTAAAAAACAAATATTTGTTAATATAAATTTTTCTTACTTTTAGATATGTACTTAACAGAAATCTATACTTTTATTTCATACATATTTTTTAAAATTAATTATGCAATAATTAAAATTTGTAACGTTAGAACTTGAGGTATCAATAGAGAATTTTTCATAGAATACTTATGAACTTATCATAAAAAATAAAATATTTATTTACTCATGGTTTCAAAACTGTCCAAAGTAATAATAAATATTTTGAATGAATATTTTCTTTGTTTTGTTTCTAGGAACTCCCTCAGGTTCAGTATTAACTGCAATGTTATAACAACTAAATAATTTTTCAAGTCAAGCCTAGGCATATCAATTTAGGAATTTGTAATATATATTAATTACCAATACCGATTTCTACATTTTGATACTAATGATGATTCAAGAGTGATTTAATGATGATGCAAGAGAACTAATAAAGAAACAAATTGTTAATAAAGCTGAGCATTTTGTGCTGGCAGCACAAAATCAGACATTAAGATTCACAACTAAAAAAATATAAATCACTGCTGGTGGAAAAAATTACAAGTCAAAACTGGCAAACCTATTTTTCATAGTTAACACAAAGCAGAATATTAAAATCTCCTTTTAAAAGTTTTGTGACTGAAAGCTTCTCACAATAGAATATTAAATTATCCGTTTAAAAAAATTTTGACGGAAAAGCCATTAAATGTCTTCTAAAGCTTTGTAAGAATAAAACATAGAATCATGAAAGTGAATGACTGGTATTATGGGTCATTATGACGATTCACTGTATCAAAGTATAATAACTGGTACGAAAGATAATGACTTTAAAGGCAGTGTGGTGGTTTCGTCATTTTATTACTAATCTCAAAATTGAAATGAAAGATTTAATTCAAACTGGAAATAACCCAATCATTCAGATGAATTTTTTTATAAAAAGAAAGATTTGATTCATAAAATCAAACAATCTGTAGTGGTGGACATTATAAATTAGAAGAATAAAACCTACTACGTGAAGAATGAATATTCCTTTTTTTCATTTATCTTTTTTTATAATATTTTTTAATTTTGACAATTGTAAAATAATGTAAATAATACACACAACATTATAGTAATTTTTGTAAACTCTTAGTAACTTAAAGCATAAGTTAGTTTAATAAAAATAAAGCAATTGGTAAATCATTTCTGAAACATGCAAAATGTGTAATTTAAGTTACTTTTAATTAAATTTATAAAAAACTAAATAAGTTATAAAAATAATTTTAAATTGCATAATTGCAATTATTAAAGGGAATGTATATAACTTTAAAATACCAGAATGTTAAAAAGAACAGAATTTTATTAAAAACTAAAAGAACTTTTTACTCTATTCCTTTTTGGAGTAACGTAAGTCCCTACACTTAAATCAATTTCATATATAACATTAAAATAGTTTTATTTCCATTAAAATTTAGGTTTTTATAAGTTGATTTAAGAAATCAAATGAGTATTTTGCCTTGAATTACTTTTTGTTATTATATTTATAGAAACAGTCAACTGAAAGTGTCCAAATGTAACATAAGTTACCATGGAATGACCCACCTCTATATCTTCCATCTCTGTTCCATGTAACTAGCAAATTATGCTGAACTTTCTTTGGTAAAAGATTAAGATGATGTAAAGTAGTAGCAGAACTAGTGTCTTGCTAAAAAAAATATAATAATAATTAAAAACACAACATATTTTAGTATAAAATTTTGGAATAATAACACTACGTCTAAATAACAAAAGCTACATTTATTCATAAGTTCGAAATACCAAAGGGATCCCATTTTTGAAGGAAAAATATATACGGAAAATAACTTGAATGTTTGATAATTTGGTACTGCAAACAACCACAGTGGAGAAATTTGAGTAGAGAAAGCTTATTTGTTTCCTCATTGGAAGATGGCATCCAGATAAACAGCTTGTTGCCATATTACAACTGAAAGATTTGGAAAAAAATCACTCATTCTGGCAGATTATACTTTTTTTTTTTAATGTGTTTTGGATCATAAAGCCTTTGAATTAGAGGCTACTTTCTACCACAAATGTTTACTTTGTATTATTGTACATAAGGTAAAGTGAATTTGCTAAAGTTCTGATTAATATATGAAGTGGCTTTACTCCTTTTACATACTTTCTTAATATAAACTTGCAAAATTATAAATAACTATCTCATTAATATTGATGTTTTTCTACGAATTTCACACTTTATTTAAATGTATAAAACCTTATGCAAGAATTAGAATACTTTAAATTTTTGATATTTTAAATTGCTTAAGGAATAACCTTTCATGTAATTAAAATAGAAAAAAATATAACTTTCTCTCTGAATTATAACTCCCCCCTCCACTTTTTGTAATTTTCAAAAGCCAAAGGGGTGCAAGTGTGTCTATCAAGTACATATTGTAGTGTCTATAAAAAGTTTGTCAGAAATAATCAATAATCTCTATGTGAAGTTATGGGGGTACCTCCAATAATTTTTTCTACACAGATTCTGACAATTTGAAATGTGTAAAAAGCAAAATCAAAGAGTTAGATGTTAAACAATAAGTTTTAAGAGATTTTAAGCTGAAAATAGTGGGTGACTTAGTGGCACAAAAAAATCCCCCTCAATTATTAAAAAAAATTAAGATTTTTTTACATATGAATTGGAAGTTGAAATTTATTTACAAGTTTTATTATATCTTCAATTAACCTTGTAGATATTACACATCAACTAATGTTGTAGATATTATACAAATTTTAAAAAGGGCAAAAAACACTGTTCAACAGTATTAAACATAATGTATGATAAATGATACACAGAATGTAACAAAAATTACAATACCTCTAGAATAGACTCATTGGGGTTCCAATGTAGAAGAGGCATAAGTTTTAGCTGATCAGCATACAATGCTCGAAAATGTACCATTTGATTCTTTACAATATTTTGAATTTTTTGCTTGTCTTCACCAAAATACATCCTGAAATCCCCTAATGTGAATATCACTACATTTAGACTTCAACATTCACAAAAGCTCTAACCTATAAATATTATAATACTTTTAACTTATTCATTAATAAAGTGCTTAACAATATTTATGAATATTTATATTAAAAAAAACATATATTTATAGAAATAAATATTAATAGTGAAATTATAAAATTAATAACTGTATTGTTAGAAATATGGAGTTGCAGAATAAGTATTAATATTAATCTGTACTGTTTATTTTTTGGAATTACATGCTACCCCCCCCCCCCCAATTCTTTTGGGGTCCCCTTAGGTTGATAAATTTATTGAGGTTGCATGTATGTACACAATCCAGTGAACTAGGGTGTATAGAGTAAGAAGGTGCACTAGTATAAAATTGGTATGCAAGTTTGACATTGATGCATTGTTTATTTCTTAGACAAACACAATTTGTAGAATTATTAAACCTACTTATATGATTCTTCTTCTAAGAACCAAGAAGTTAAGCATTCAGAGATATACAATATCTGGTGAAAATAATAAATCAATTTTAATGAAATGGTGCATGTTTTACTAATGCACTATGCATGTCCATCTTATCTACATCTCTCAACCACAATGTTAGTATTACTTATACTTTATCGTTAATCAGAATATCATCTAGAAAAGCAGCTGATAAATAACCCCACACTTTTAGAAATATTGAGTTTAGTGTGGTTGGAAAAAAATTGGCTAACGGAATTTCAATATTTATTACAAATCTAAGAGTTTGGAATTATATGGTATGCCCTTTACATTCCTCAAAATGCATTTTTGCATGTAAATATTTTATCTCCTTTAAATGCAAATATGTTTTAATTTAAAACACAAGAGCAAGACTAGTTCATTTGAAACATAATACACAATTTGAAAATAACCATATTAAGTATTTACCACAGTAGGATAATTCTGCAATTTTTAGGTATAATTGTTCTTCAGTAAAAGTCTCTGGCAAACACAGAAGAGATGCATGCAGAGCACTTTGTTGATTGGTCTTCAAAGCTCTTTCTATTTCTATATTTTCTATTTTTTTCAATATTTTTACCTGCAAAACATGCACAATTTTAATTATCATATGAAAATGCAACAATATATATTTTTAACATTACCAAAAGAATTAAGATATTCTTCAAAATAACAATTTTTATTTAAACTTTATTATAATATATTACATAAATATAAAAAAAAAATATGTAGGGAAGAGCAGGTAGGAATGGGACACCTGCAATAATGTAAAAAAGAAACATTGGATTTTATATCTGACTGTTCTATATTTAAAGAAGACATAGTATAATATTTAATGCTATAAATCATATTAGTTGCAGGTTTATTTTAATTTATATGAAAAAAAAAGCGATTTTATTGAAAATATAAGTATTTACTACCAAAAGTAAATAAATACTTAAATTTTTCAGTACAAGTTTTCAATTTAATTCATTGTTACTAACATAATTGGTTTAGGAGACTGAATTATATAAGTTTTACATATTAATAGTTTATTTAAGCTTTAAATCAGTATGTTTTTTAGCAATGACTTATTTTATTGAAAAGTTATGTAAAAAAAGGGATGTGACACACTCTAGCTGTCACTGCGAGCCAATGATCTCCAGTCAAATAATTTTGGTGACTATAAATTTTATAGTATTTTATTTGGCAAGATTGCCTTTTTTGAAATTGTGTAAAAAATAAAAGAATTAAAGTACTCAAGGGAAGTAGACAAACAATTACAAGAATGCAGGAAACAAAACAGAGAGAAAAAAAAAACAGGGGTCAAAGTGACAAAATAAAAATATATAGGATTTAAAAAAAATATATAGGACAATATAAAACATCAAATAACTGCACACAGTCTCTACTGAACTTTAAAATTAACTCGTTACATATTTCATTAATTAAAACTTTAAATGAAACGTCATTGAAATGAACATATAAGACAAACTTAGGAGGACTTTCACACAGTAGCAATTAACATAAATTATCCTTTTTAAGAGAGGAATATCTATAATTAAGTACTTAGAAAATAACTGTCTCCCTTTAAAACTCATTATACTGAATTTAAGAGACTAGAAAACACACCATTAAAAAAAGAATCGCCTGATCCTGAATATGTCATCCTTTATTCGTTATTACCTCAATATTCCACACACACATCCTTAGTATTCATCAATAAATAAGTTTTATTAATTACATTATTTGCAATCTTGAGTCTTCCACCATCTATAAATGCTTAGAACTGCCCCAATTTCTTTTGAGTATTTTCTTTTTATCCCTATTTCTTGTTTGGGTTAAGATCAACTGCACGGTCCCCCTAGGCGACTTTAAAAAAAAAATCGCCCAATTGAAAATGGTATCAAAAGACTGTGCAGTCAAATCCAAAATGACGTCAAAACACATTCGGCGTCGAATCGCCAACTTTCAAAAAGTCGCCAAGGGGGACCGTACAGTTAATCTTAACCCTTGTTAGCTTTTCAGTCTTTTTTTGGTTCAGATTTACTATTTGGTGTCGGATAGACGGCCGGCGGAAAGTGGACGATTTAGCGCCGAATGTGGCAACCCGTTGACTTGGTTTTCCTGCACTTGGACAACATAACATTTTGACGTCATTTTCAATGTTAGTGACTTTTTTGAAAATATCGCTATTTATTGAGTGCTTCTGCTCCTTCTCGCCAGAAGGCGTTACTACTATGAGAGGGGGAGAATGACTGTTGGTTCCCACATATGTGAAACTTCGGAGCTCAAATTGTTACATACTTTAAAAACTATTTGAAATAATTCATACATATCCAAAACTATATATTTAACTAAAATTCCCGTTCAAGAACATTTTATTCTTATAAAAAGTATATTTATTCTTGTACAAGAAACAAATGATTTTTTTTTATAATTTTTTTTATGCTACTGTTAAAATGGCACTTGGTAATTTTCGAAAATTTTAGGTCCATTTTTAAGTAACACTTCCCTTCCAAGAAAGTTACAAAAATACTAGTTTTCTATAGTGCAGAGTTATCCTATTCTTTTTAAATTGATGGCAGATTCAAATGGTAGCAGTCACCACATTTTTTACTAGTAAGTAAGTAAAATGTCTATAGTTCTTGTAACTTGGTACTAGTGCTATATAAGTAAACAACTCTTGGGCACCTATTTATACCAGAGTTATGTCATAAAAATACAATAAAAAATCTTTGACATAATTTGCTATGTAGCAAATTTTTTTTATTGAAAGTATTTTTTGTTCAGTCCAGATCAATTTATGTTCTGTTAGAAATTTTAATTTAAATAACAATTGTTTCGATTATATATCTTTGAACAACTTGCATATCTGACATCCACAGAATTGGTTACATTTAAAACCACGTAAAGAGAGTGGATCGTTTGAACAAATTCTTTGAAATTGTCAAGGACGAATAAAAACCAATGAGAATTTAATTTTGTTTATATGTTATTTTCATTTTGTTAGATTTAATTAAATCTGGTTTATATATTTAAATTTCATTTCATTTATACATTTAATTTCATTTTGTTTATATATTACAATTCTTGTAATTAAAATGGTTGGTTCTGTTAGGCGTGTATTTTTAAATCCAGTATTCCTACATTTCAGGTGGAGGCAATATTTGTACATTGAATTTAAGGCCCTAATTGCAAAGGGATTAATAAAATACATGATTAAAAGAAATTCGAAAATCGCTAAAGCAATCTGAATAAGCTCACGATAACTGCAGTGACTGCGGGAAACATGGTGGATGGCGTAAAGTGACATTGCAACTCAGCTAGCCTTGTTTTTGGTGTGGTTTTAAGAGTGGGAAATTGAAACGGGTATAACTCGAGAAATATGGAACGGATTTCAAAAATGCTTTTTGTTTCAGTTATTCTTTATTACTCTTAACAGAATAATTTTTTTTTAAAATGCTGAACTTGTCCATTGGGATATTTTGTCTTGCTATTTTAATTGGTTTATAAAAATAATATACTAATATCTTTCAAGTGCATTAAAAAGTTTTATGGTGATATTCTGAATATTTCAGTGTTGTAACAGTAGAAATTAATTTGCAAAAAAAATTCTCTATTTCTCCCTATTTCGCATGTATTTTTTATTTAATGCTCAACAGCATATATATAAGGAATTGTATTGTGTATTACACATAAAGTGTTCACATATCTCAATAGCCAAAAGTGTTTAGCACCGCTCAAATAACAAACATAATTTATAAATGCAACAGATATTTAATATAAAATACTTACAGGTTTATGTAACCGTCCACTAATATACAAAGTTTGCCAATCCAACAAATCTTCAATTAAGTTGCTAGTACTAATCACACCATATTTTATCATCTAAAATGAAATAGGTTAAAAAAATATCAAAATCACATTCAAACACAGAATTTACTAAAATCAACTTGATAAAATCAATAGCTAATAATGTTGAACAGAGTATATACTGACTATCACAAGAATACTTCTAACCAGATAGTCTGGATGTGGGCGAGTAGATTTAGAAACAAGACTTGTTGATTTAGAATAGGGAAAAAAAGATTATAATATAGCATTAGTCTTCCCATATTTTTTTGCAGTTGCAAGCATTAATTAATTCTTTGTTCATGTTGCTTTTGATTTAGAATTACTAACTTTAATGCATTTTAAATGGAAAAAATGTTTACATAAAAGAAAATTACTCATCAAAAGGCCCGATGTTGAAATCCCAACATCGGGCCTTTTGATGAGTAATTTTCTTTTATGTAAAAAATTTTTCCGGTACAAATATCTGACATAAATGAAACATCATAGGGAAGCTAGACAGTGTATTGACGAAACTTGGGTGGAGGGTAACCTGAGACGAGACAATTTTTGGGTGCCACAGTGAATGTTAAATCAAAAAGTAGATTTATTAATGACATTAATAAATCTACTTTTTCAATTAACATTCGAATGTCCATGCTGGAAGATCAGAATTTTCTTCTTCCGCATGATCTACTAGTATACAAAACATCTATAAGAAGGTGACTATCACAGACAAGTGAACTTTGGAAACTTCTAAAAATTGGCACCTAGTAGGAAAACTACTTTTAGATTTGAGTAATTCCACATCAAATCAACCAATGGTCAAATCGGCAGGTCAATGAATTTTATTCATTTTTGGTGTAAATGTAGTATTAGTACATTGAATTAAAAAAATCATATTTTGAGATTTTTTTCAAAGTTAGTTTCAAAGTTATGTATTTTTGAAAATTTGAAAAATTCACAAATTTTGCATAATTTAGCTATCTTTAAATGGTTGTAACTCAAGAACTAATCGACCTAGAGAGCTGAAATTCATGTCAGTTTATTCCGTTTTATATTGTCTTTAATAAAATATATAACACATGACAAAGTGTTTTTTAAACAATATTTATTTTTTTAATTAAAAAAAGTTGTTTTTTTTTAATTTAAAATCGGAATTTTAATTTTTTTTGAAAAAAATATATTATATTTAACCATCTTTTACAAACATTCTTGCAAAATTTCAAGATGGTACTCCCATGGTATCATAGGGGAAAAAAATTGTGTGAGTAACTCTCTGGCTGATGCACGGGACATTTTGGCTCTTTTTTCTACTCGTAAATTGATAAGATTTATAAAACTAAGGTGAATCTAATAGTTATGTTTTCATTTTATATTATATTACTTGGTGCCAAAGTTATACGGAAAAATAATTATTTTAACTAGGTCAAATATGCATTTATATCGTCTGACGCACAGGATACAGACGTGTCCCGGGCGTCTGACGATATAAATGCATACGTGACTTAGTTAAAATAATTATTTTTCCAGATAACTTTGTCACCAAGTAGAGCTATATAAAACAAAACCAAAATTGCTAGATTGATAATGATTTTAGAATTCTAATTTATGAGTAGAAAAAAGAGCTAAAATATCTTGTGCTTAAAACAGAGAATTGCCCATATATGATTGGTCTGCACAATTTTTATATATAAAAAAATACATGTTGTTAAAAAGCAATTTAAATATCGAATGTGGTCCATTTGAGTGTAAAATACTGTTTTCTAGTCATGTAAGTAAATATCAATATTCAGATGAAATAATAATCTGCCATTTGTTACACTATTTGAAGAAAAAGGTGTCTTGTCGATTCAGGTCTCAAAACTTGGTAAAAGTTTATCTCCTCAAACAACTATTTCAGTGAAGAATTTTTATGACAATGATGAAGTAAGCAGACAAATGCCTGGGAAAAAGGACTATGTTTCTGTGGGGAAGGATGCTTTAGGTAAGACAGTTCATATACAAAAGAGACTAATTTTGGTAAACTTACGAGAAGTTAATTGGCTTTTCAAAGTTTGCAGAGTTGAGACAAAAAAACTGTAAGATTGCTGGTGTCAGTGGTACACATTCTGTGTGTGTCAGCATAGCACACCATAATATTAAATTGATGATTGCTAGAGGTAATTTACGTAAAATCAAACTACCTAAATCAGATAATCCTCTTGTAACATATAATGAGAATGCATGGCTAACATTATGTGCAATCCCCTCCAGAACAGTCATGGGTTTTAACCTGTTCAGGACCGTGATCGCGTATATGTGATCAGACGATTCTTCCCTCACGGCCCGCGATATCGTATTTGTGATCAGTGTTTCCGTGCCAGCCGGCCCATCATCACACAGACGTGATTTCAGATTGGAACGTTTTATTTGAATTTAACGGGGCAAAATGCTTAACGGGGAAAAATGCCCGGTCCCGTGCGTGCGTAGTCTCTTTGAGCGCGCGGGCCTGGGGAAGCGCTTCTTTCTCCTTTCGCCGGTCCTGAACAGGTTAAACAACTATGAAAACTGTTCCAAAATTGATGATTTTAAAGAAGCTCTGATGGGATGTCTTGCAGAAGATATGAATGATGAAAAATATCCCGTATAAACAATGGTTTATTGTTGATCGTTGCACCTTTTGAGACCATTGCTAAACCACTTGAAGATTTTAAGCAAGAGTTGGGTAAACAAATAACACATCTAAAATGACAATACATTTTTTTTTTTCTGAAAAGAATTGTCAATGGAAAAAAATGATTCTTTTAAAAGATCAAGTTAAAGAAGAGGTTAAAGTTTCTTTCCTTCATCCAAAAGGACCATCAATATCATTCACATATCCAAGAAAAGCAGACCATCAGTTCCAAAAAACTTTATTTTGTGTAAATTGAATCCTATTACTGCAACAGATTGAACATGCTAAGTCCCAAAACAGGAGATGATAAGAGCTACCAAAATGTTGCTCCAGAAAAAAAATATACTGTTTTAAGATGGCTGCTTCATTGCAACAATGTGGGAGTTTAACTTAGCAAACTTTTAGCATTAAAATGTAAGTAAACGGTTTATTTTTGAAGTTCACCACCTTATATTGCTTACCTATTACAACCCTTAAGTTTAAATGGTAATGTGCAAGAGTTTTACAGAATTTACAAACATATAGAACAGATATTTTTATTACCGTAGAATAGTAATAAAAGTACTGTAACAGTTTGGAAAAAATTTTGCTATAAAATGGTTAATTTTACCAAATAAATAAAATATAATAAAATAAACACTAATATTTTGTTTAGTAACTAAGCTAAACTTGCATAAATGGAAAATATTATTATTTTAGACATGAATTTATACTCAAATTACATTTTAACATCAGATAATAGTTTTTTTAAAAAAAATACCCAAACCTACATACAGATATAATTTTTTTTGTTTATGATAAAATAAGAGTACCATCATGAAATTTGGTGAAAATGTTCCTAAGAGATGGCCAAATATAATATGTTTTTTTCAAAAAAATTAAAAATTCCGTTTTCAAGTTTTTGAAAAATGTATAAGACAAATTTACAAAAAAAAATATTGTTTCAAGTAAGTTGATCATGTTATATATTCAATGAAAGACAGAAAAAAACTGAAGAAAATTACACAAATACCAACCCTTTAGGTCAAATAGTTCCAAAGTTACAGCTATTTAAAGATTGTGAAACTATGCCATTTTCAAGAATTTTTCAAAATTTAAAAAATTCGTAACTATCGAAGGAATCGACGGAATTTTTTTTTAATCGCACTGTTTTCATCTCAGAAGTAAGTTCAACACGCGGACAAAATATTAAAACATTCCTACACATTGAGTTGAAAAATTATTTTTTTATTAGTTGATTTCGTGTGGAATGACCCATTTGCAACAAAACAATGTTGAGAGTATAGATAACGTCCATCTAAATATAAAAATTGAACTTCTAAATAAAGTTACGGGAGAGTAGTTAAAAAACCATGGAATATGTTGCAATGAAAAAATGTGAAGAGATAGCAAAAGTAAAAAAATAATACTAGGTTTGTAATTCAACACAAGCCTTTGTATAATTTTGAAATTTTCTTATTTATCTAAATTTGGGTATTTATTGACTACATATGTATGAAAAACTTTATTTTTATCCAACCGATTTCCATATTATTCAATTTTATTTAAAAGATGGATAGTATGATTGGGCACGAAATAATATGAATCCATATGTTTCGATTTTCTTCCATCTGCAGTAAGGAACACTAAAATAAATATATTCTTGATACTAAGTTTCTAGCGATTCTTCTTTTGAACTCCAATATGAACATGGGGGAATGATGTACCTTTTTAACATTTATTAAAATTAATCACACTTTCTGGAGAAAAAGCAATGCTGGTTCTGTGTATCAGAAATAACACATTCACGAGTCGATTGGTAGTATTTCTGATGCAAAAGCTATATAAGTGCTTTACTGCACTGAAATAGTGTTCTCCCTGCAATCACAGAATGAAAATCAATGACTTATAAGGACCTAAATGATAGTTTTTAAGGACATTAATGTGTGACTTAGCTGCTAATGATATTTTTTAAGGACAATTGCAAATTTATTTTCAGGCCCTCATGCCTTTAATGTGTGACTTAGTTGCTGCTTTGGCCATAGCACTAATATCAAAATCTTTCATGCACTATTTGCAATTCACCTTATGAACAGATTTTGAGGATGTTGCAATCCATTTTTCACATGCAGTGTGCTTTAGCCAAGCAGCTCATTAAATGTGCTCTTTCCGGGTATATTATTCGTAAGTTGCTACTGCTGGTCGCAAACTCTTTTGGCTCACAAAATATAAATACTGTTCTCGAGTATTCATCTCACAAAGTACAGTGTGTAACTAAAACTATGTATGAATTTCACTTGACTAATCAGCAAATACAAACCAAACGATGCACAAGTTGATGCATTCATAATAAAAATATACCAGAAAATTTCAACGAGGTGCAGTTAAGTGGAAGTTCTGCAGGGATATGCTAGTCAGATTTGAATTTTTAAAAATATTTCAGTCGGGCATACAACATCAGCGTAAATTAATTCTTTGGAGCACGGTGGGATGAAAAGTGTCGCATCTTTTTGATGTACCGTAATACATGGTGGGATCACGAGCATTTGCATGTTGAATGGAAAAAATTAGTTCACAATGAGTGGATAAATGGTAAAGAAATATTGACAGGAACAAAATTACTTTCCGGTCCCACCATTAATATATGTTAAGCATATATTGCAATGCTGTTTCTAAATTACAAAAAACATTGTTTGGAAAGTAAAAAGAATATGCATTTATGATCACAATTATTATAAATTATACATGTTTTTTCCCCTCAAGTAAATATAATTCTAATTGCTTTAAAAGTAAAACAATAGTATACTAACCTTATTTTCTATATTCACAAGAGTATTAAAATATACTTTGGCCCCAAAATGCTCTTGTAAATTTTTAATAAAATCAGCTCCTGCATATTTTATTAATGAATAATGCTTGTGATGTGTTTCCATGTTTGCTTTATGCCAAGCCAAAGGATCATCCACAACAAATATGAAATCTATCATAGCAGTCTGCAAAAGAAACATTTAGCATAGTAAAAAATGTTTTACATAAATTCAACAAAAGTTTAAACACTTATAATAGATTATAAAAGTATTTGTCTACTTTACAGTTCTCAAAATTTTAATTGCATAAAATGTTGATCAAAAGTACTTTTTTGTTTTATATTTGATTATGCTTTTATCTTATGTAATAAAATTTAAAGTCAACTGAAATTTAATTAATCTAAAACATACACTAAACTAGCTGAATAAAAACATTCGTCCACCTGCTTTAAAAAGTAAAAATATCTGAAAATAATATTTTTCACACATAATGATTTCTTTGAGTCTAAGAAGTAAGGATTAAAACAATTTGTTAATTCACCGTGGAACCAATTTTTTTTACAGTGTTTGAAGCAAAATCATACATATTTTCAATCACACTGGTTTTTAGGGCAATTTTAGGTACTTACGGATATCTCTAGTTTTTCAAGTGTGTTTGCCTTTATATCGGCAGGGTAGCGGATTTTTAAAAAACAAGTATCTCATGCAACCATACCACACTTCAACAATGAAAAAAAAAATAAAAGCTGCTAAAACAATTCTAATCGTCAAAATTCTGGTTACAAAAATAACGTGATTTTTGTTTTTCTAATCCTGCAACTGATCAAAACACCTTTATTTTTGAAAAATAATATTCTATGGAAATGTGGAGATTATCCTTAAGTAACTCACTCGATCAACAGCTTTATTGCTTTGAGGAAAGACAGAAGAACCATAGGCAAACGCCAAAGAGAACTGTTGTGGAAATCTTGCTATAATAGCATCAAACACATTTTTTGTTGCAGATAACATAGTTACTTTTGTAAGAAATCACCGATTAACTTTTTGTCACAAAAATTCATAATAATTAAATCTAAAAATAACTCGTATTTTTCTTTAACGAAGATAAATTACGGAAACAACTTGTTTACATTTCCCAGCATCTTATATATTGCCATTTTTATAAATGAAACCTCATAATTTACATCTCTTGTTATGAACCTCATGCTTTAATACGTCATAGTAAACTAATTTTTTAGGCAAAAAGCAAAAAGTTGGTTGGTTGCTTTCAGATTATCTGGCGCCTTCAGCAACACGAGGGCTATAATGCGCCGAAACATTCGTCATTAGACAAGCCAACATACATTTACAAACACCCATGCCTAACACGGGACTCGAACCCGCAACCTCGCGGTCTAGAAGCTAGCACGCTAACCACTATACCGTTTGCAAAAAGCAAAAAGGAACTTTGCATCTTGATTGGCTTATAAAACATGAAAATTCGAGTTGGATTTTGAAACCTGGTTACAATAGTGATATCTCACTATAGAATTCACTCAAAATGACGCTTTGTATAAATTTCATTCTGTAGCAGAAGTTATGGTGGTCTCGGGTACAAAAGTCAGATACAACTCCTAGGCACTAGTGACTACTTTTGCCTAGTGGTTAGCACGTCCCATTTCGGAGCTGGGAGTCAGCGGTTCAATTCCACCGTCTTCCCAGCTTCCGCCACAATTGGTTTACCCGGATAATACTGCTATCTATAGGCCATCTAGTTCCATATATTGAAAGTACATGAAAGTTTTTAACAGTGGGATTTACTCCATTATTTATATTTTGAAATTTGGACTAATATATATTATGTTTCTTATCTGTGCTAAAATAATATTACAAATAGACTACAAATTGTAACATATTCTAAATCTTGCAATTTTTCATTTAAGGTAATTCACATAAAAACGTTCAACTAAAAAGGTACGTATACTTGTCAGAATACTTCTTAAGTATTCATCTTAAGAATAATAATAAAAAAAAAATGATTAAAAATAAAAAATTAGATCAGAAACGCAGCAGAATCCATACGATAACCGAATGAAACACTAAATAGCACAATCAAACATAATTTAAGCTATTTTTAGTACAAGATAAATGCATTTTTGTAATCATGAATATCTGTGGAAAAACAATTGAAGAGAGAATCTTATCTTATACTCTGCTATGAAGTTTTTAGACTGGAATTTATAGTCTTCATAATTAATCACAAAGGCAACAGAACTTGAAATATTCAATTTTGGAAATATTCATATGCAAATGAGAAGACAAATCGAAGTCCACACTTTCATCGGCATTTGCGCTTCCGGGACCGAATAAGAGCATCTCAAACTTCATAAAGTAATTTATTTCCCTAAAAGTTTTATTTATTGGAAAGTATTTGGATGGCAGAATTGCTGCTTGCAAGAGTTTAACTTTTTGTCCTCATTTTTTCGATGAAATTTATATTTAAATTTGTTTAATATCATTGTTTATTTGATATAAGATAACCATTGAAAGTACGAGTATGTGTTGGTATGCACCACATAATATTTAGTGAATGGAGTTTCATGTTAGCAGAAAACTGACAGAATTAAGAATTTTTATATTTTCATATCTGATTTTGGCTTAAAGATGATAAGTAATTTTATTTCTAAAAAATCTTGTTTCAAATATGCTATTTAAAAATTAGTTCGGGAAATGAAGGCAAAACATGAGTATATTTAGATGGCAGCTCGCCATCGGTGGCAATATAGAAAAGAGAAATTGGCAATTTAAGAAATTTAAAGAATCTTATACTCAGCACACAAAAGAATGCAATATATAATTCTCATGAACTTCCAAAAAAGTAATTGAGGACTAAAAATGGAAAACGACCTAAGTACTAAAAAAAAAAAAAAAAAAAAAATCGTTTTTTTACGGAAAATGTCCTAAAGACCAAGCTAAACAAAGTGAAGAACGCGCAAAGTGCGAACTCCAGTAGGAGTAGTTCAAATTCAATCTGAAGTATGTACTTAATCGTTGATTTGAGTACCAGATGTGATCCTTTTTTATCTCTCCTGAAATTTTTTCTTTTTTGGACTTAGGTCGTTTTCCATTTCCAGCCATCAATTCCTCTAAGTCATCTTAAATGCGGAGGTTACGCACGGATCCTTTAGTGAAATGGTATTTTAAAATAACGAATATTACAAATTATGTTCGAATACTATTTTATTTAAACAGAGGAAATGTCTTAAATACCTAAGTAACACAGCAGTATTGGCCACTGTTGAAAACATATATCCTGGAAGGATGGTCAATTCTGGCCTAAACTGGAGTATCGTTCCGAAATACACGATTTTTTAAAAAATAAGCACCTCAAAAACATCATAAAACATATTTTTATCCTATGTCCTTTCATATAAATAATATACACACATATTGGGATTGGTCAATGTCGAGGGATAGTGGCCAAAGCTGTAGTGCTACTGGGGTAGGTAAATCAATAAATTGCAAAAATGCTCTACTACCTAGAAAATCCAAAATCACATAGTATTATTTTCATGAATATTTTAATAATTCTAACAAAAATTTGGCATGATATATAAAGTGATAAATGATACAAACTTTTAAACATAGAATAAATGTAGGGAAGTATTGTAAGAATTTCATGAAACTCTGAGGGGCATGTGTAATAAATTCTATATAAAGTTCAAATTTAAAGAAATGTAACTTTTCTCTAAATACTTTGAAGAAGAAAAGTTACAACCTTTTGAGAATGAATTTCTTTTAAGCAAATTCCCCTAATTTCTTAATGTATGCAAATTTCTTTCTTCTTATAACTTGAACGTATTCATCAATAGTTTTATTTCTATAGTGATGAAATTTCGCACACTTGACATTCGAAACATGTGGAAGGTCACTGTCTGTATGAGATTTTGAAAAAGAAACTCCTATACCTCTTCTCAACCCCTAAAAGACATGGTCATAACTTTTTTTTTATTGCAAATATTAGATAATAAGAAAATGCTAAGATTAAAGAAGTCCTAGGCTCTTACAAATATACAATGCAGGGTATTTTTCATGATAATAATGACAACACAAAACCAAAACACTTAACAAGTCACCAAATACTTTGCAGCTCCAAAATCCTTAGAAGGAAAAAGTTATGTACCCAAATGTTATCAATTCTTAGGCCGAATATCCCTCGACCCCCTATAGCCAGGGGTGTAGTGGGGCGGGAACGCGTGGGAACGGCGATCCTTTACCTTTTTAGTAGGAGGAACGGCGTTCCCACACATAAAAATTGATTTTTTTTTTTTTTTTTTTTACATTTTTCTTTTCAGGAAACTGAACGCAAAACTATGCTTTCGTTTTCTATCCACAATTTCAGAGCTGAGCAGGCAAGTTCAAGTATTTGCAAAACACTTGAAAGAGGCGCGGCCACCCGCACATGGCCATTCCATCAACAATCCGACACATGCAATACTATGATTCATCCAATGGCAATTATCTTCTTCGACGAATGATCTGTAATTGTGGATGAATTCCAGATGTGAAATTTATATGATTCGTCATGAATACGGACTAAAACTCACGTAAACAAGTTCACGAAAAATATCTCCATTTTTAAAAAACAAAATTGTGGTCTGGCACACAACAGTTCTTTGCTCCCTTTCCTTGAAGGTTTCTGCTCCTCTAATTTTAATGGGAACGCTAACCGATTCATCAACAAAAGTGATATAACGTTTTATATATATATATATATATATATATATATATATATATATATATATATATATATATATCATTCACTTTATGTGACATAGCGTTCCCACACCTTTTTATTTTACACTACACCACTGCCTATAGCCATATATCGTATAGTTCTCAATGACGAACAATGTTGGTTCGGTAGGGGCCGACCAAGGGAAAAAAAATCTAGCCCCTTCACTATTTTTTTTTTTTTTTTTTTAATTTTTATTTTGAAATTGAGAATTTTCATTTAAAAACGAAGAGTGACTTTTTTCTTCGAAATATGTTTGGGATTGGAAAATATAATGTGGTGGAAAAGTATCAAATTATGACTGTGTCTTATTTTTAGTCAACGACAATTTTTCAGTTTACAAGGTCATTAAAAGCACATAATTTTTTTAAAAAATTTGTTAATATATTAGGAACTGCTATATTATGAAATGTGCTCGAATAAAAATATTGATCAATTTAATCAGTACTTACCATTTTATATCATTCTAGACGAAGCTAACACATCGTTCCAATCGTTTTGGAAAATCTTTTTACAGTTTATTTTTATAGGATGGCACTTAAATAGTAATAATGCTCCATTAAACTGTACATTATGAAAATTCTAACTGTGTTCTAAAACTATTGAATCACTCAAATATACTATCGTCAAGAAACTAACCTTTGGCTGCGAAGAAATTCCAATTTTTGAGGTGCCCCACTGACTCAATTACTTTACAAAAGGAATGGCGAGTCTATAATATTTTTTTTAAATCCTTTATATTAACTTCTATTTTGTGTGGGTGGTTGGGTATGTCGATGTCAGGAAAATCTGCGGAGGCCTAATTTACCCCCTTACCGTCATCTAATCGGGCTGAAACTTGGCACATAGATTCGATGTTGATGACAATGCATTTTATCAAATTTTAGCGGCTGTCGCGGTCACTAAAAGGTCGTTTTAAGGAATACTAATAAACAAACTTGCTGTCATCCAATCGCGCTGAAATAGCATTTAACCGATCATTGAAAAAACTTTTTCCTGTTGCCAAAATTGTTTTAATAAATAAATAAATAAATAAATAAATAAATAAATAAATAAATAAATAAATAAATAAATAAATAAATAAATAAATAAAATTGTTTTAATATATAAATAATAAAATTGTTTTAATAAATAAATAATAAAATTGTTTTAATAAATGAATAATAAAATTGTTTTAATAAATAAATAATAAAATTGTTTTAATAAATAAATAATAAAACTGTTTTAATCAGAATAAATAAATAATAAAATTGTTTTAATCAGAATAAATAAATAATAAAAATGTTTTAATCAGAAAAAATAAAAGATATTTGGATGTGAGTACAAAAATTCACTTTCATTTTTAATGAATATATTTGAAAAGTAGTTTACCGCATATTTTGCTGATAGAGATGTTTTTAATATTTAAAATTATATGCCAACACCAAGTACATGCTGGCAATAGAAACGGCGTTTTGTCAATGAATATAAAAATTGGCAATGTATATAAAGGACTTATATTAAAAACTTTTTTATGGATTTTTATTTATCACATTTTAAAGTATTTATATTTAATAACTAATCACGAAAATAATTTGACTGTTGTTAATTTGAGTTATTGTATTTTTTTGCTTTTTTTTTGTTTTTTGTTTTTGTTGTAATAGTTTAATTTTACTCCTCGAAGCGTCGGGCCCCATAAAGTCATGCGCCCTCCTGTATTGCTGTCTCTGCGGGTCCTCCATTTACGGTCCTGACCAGTCTGAATTTAAGCACGATTATCCCTGCAATATTTTTATGACAATTATTTTTTAAAAACTACATTCTATGTCACTGTTGTATTCTTAAGAGCCAATGACAGTGATTAGGAGTTAAAAAGTGCCCTCTTCCTCCATTTCGTCTTAGGCCACAAAATCAATTTAATCAGAGATAAAAAAATTGCATTTTTTAGCACAGTAAAAAATAAGCTTGAACCAAAATGATATCTATTTCTGAAATTCCATATTACTTGAATTTTGAAACTATTTAAAAAACTTAGCTTTGTTTCATTTTTATACAGAAAAATACTTAAAAGAAAAACTTAGTATACAGTATCTCACGTTTAAAGTGTGAACTACGCTAGTGTCGCCATCTGTTGTTTTCTAAAAATGGCTTTTGCTTGGCTTATTTTAATACTTGTAGAAGTATATATACTATGAAATCAGTTGTGGTCATCGGTGGATCAACACACAATTTAGATTAAGAAAACTTGCATTTGTAATAGTTGCATCCCGTATGGGAGAACAGCTACTGGGATCATCGGTATCTATTCCATGTTCAATAAAAGAATATCTCTATAGTTGAAAACACCTCTTGTTCCTGAATTGAATTTAGATCCTTTCGTTGTTGAGGAGATAAGTGTGTGATTCATTTTCAAGGAGAGGATAGGAATGCGTTTCGGTGTGTACCGCTAGTAGAGCATTGATTTCAGGTAGTATTTCTATAAAGTGGTTATTTCTATTAAGGAAAATTTTGGTCGTTCTAAAGATGCTCTATAAAAATCTACATGGTCCGGCTATTAATTTCCAGGACTGACGTAACTGTAGGAGAACGAAAAGCCGGAAGATGGCGTTAATGATTGCATATTGAAGAGAGGTTTCTGGCGCATGTGCAGTGCAATCTGCACCATTCTGAAGTAAGTGGTTCTCGTGGAAAGGCGCATTAACCTTCAACTGCTGTGGTTGGGTGGTTTGAGGTTTTTGGCGCAAGAGCAGCACATGGTCCATACTGCGCCACACAAATTTGTGAACATCAGCTTAAAGTTTAAGAAACATAGTATCAGAAAAATTAAAATAAAAGTCAAAGATGAGATATTTTAGGGGGTGGAAGCATTCCACAAAAAATGACCAGCGGTCTGTCAGACCGCTTACAGCAGTTAAAGGTTAAAACGTAGCTCCTAAATTCCTGTTGTCCAAGTGAAATGGAGCAAAGAATTAACATTACATTTTGCTTCAAATTGGACAAGACAACTGCGGAAACCTACGAAATGTTAAAACAAGTTTACGGCGATGAAGCATTATCCCGCTCAAGAACTTTTGAATGGTTTAAACGCTTTCGGGATGGGAGCGAAAGCGTCGAAGATGATCCATACACAGGTCGTCCGGAATGGACACCGGAAGCAATTGAAAAAGTTCGCGATATGGTGAAATGTGATCGGCGATTGACTATTCGAGTACTCGCCGATGAATTGATCATGGACAAAGAGACGGTTCGGCGAATTTTGACGCAAGACCTAAGCAAACGCAAGATTTGTCCCAGATTCGTTCCTCACCATTTAAGGGACGAACAAAAGCAATTGAGACTGGACGCATGTGGCGAACTTATCGACAACGCTGATACTGACCCTGTGTACCTGGATAGGATACCCAATTTTTAAGCAAAATTTAATGTTAATTCTTTGCTCCATTTCACTTGGACAACAGGAGTTTAGGAGCTACGTTTTAATGCGCCTTTCCACGAGAACCACTTACTTCAGAATGGTGCCGATTGCACTGCACATGCGCAAGAAACCGCTCTTCAATATGCAATCATTAGCGCCATCTTCCGGCTTTTCGTTCTCCTACAGTTACGTCAGTCCTGGAAATTAATAGCCGGACCTTGTACATCAATTAGAGTTAAATTTTCTTTGGTTATTATTATCTCAATTGGGATAAGTTTTCCTTGAAAGTTAATGCCTAAAGTTGTGAGATTTTCTGTTTCCTGCATGTGCCCTTCGGCAAAAGACTCATGTCAAATGTTTTGCTATTGAAATTCATGCCATTTTCTTTGAGAAGATGTCACAGTTTCTTTTCAGTCACGAAAAAGAGTAGCACCAGGATTTGGATTCACTCCTCCCTATCTCTTACAAACAGTAATCGTAATAGACTGAGAGGCGACTGCAACTTTTGACCCCATCGAACATCATTCTGAATTTTTTATAGAAATTGGAGAAAAGTAAGTAGATTACGAAACCACTGGTCTGCCGTGGCAAAAATGGCCGAAACTGGTCAAAAATCAACTTTTAATAAGTTGAACTAAATCCAATTGCCAAATGCTTACTTGCATCTTTCACAAATGAGCCAAATTGACAATAAACATTACGTCACTGATGACGTAACTGATGTCGCCAATTCGGCTTACTTTTAAGAGATAAAAGTTTTCTGAGCCAGAGATCAGAAATCGTTTGCGCTTTTTCTCATTGAAAATCAAAATGCAATGGGTTGCCAGACGAAAAAGTTTGTTATCTTTTTTGGCAAGTTATGGCATATTTGGCAATTAGATTTTAGTTCAACTCATTCCAAGTCGATTTTTGATCTGTTTCGGCCATTTTTGCCACGGCAGACTACCGGATTTGTAATCTACTCACTTTTCTCCAATTTCTATAAAAAAATTCAGAATGATGTTAGATGGGGTCCAAAAATTGCAGTCGCTTCTGTTACTATAAGGGTGCTTGTGGGTGTCCTGTCGAAGAATTCCAAAAAGTCGATTTAGCTTATACCTGGCGAGGTATCGTGAGGGCATCGTCTTTTTGAACTGTTGGACTCTTAAGTGCGACATCTGGCTTAAATGATTCCTGGATCCCCACTGCTGTAATTTGACGATCAGCAGTCTTCTTTTGATACTTCTGTGTTTCTTCCCTGGGATTGATTAATGGTATCCTGCTTACTTTTATTGAGGACCTTAGACAGAGGCTTTTGGTCATCATTTCGGATGATCTACTGGGCGAAAATGTTCTTTTTTGATATTGAGACTTTGTCGTTCTCTCAGTTTCGGGTGAAACTTCTTGATAGTATCCGCACCTGGCATTTGTATTTCTTCTTCGTTTATTCCCAAATTGTTTATTTTATCAATTACGTTATCAAGGCGACCAATTCGTACCATACATCTAGAAAATATGTGAGGATACTTATGGGGGACTTGCTTCTACATCTGACCATGGATCATCACCCTTTTTTTATTCTATCAAAATCATGCATGTTTAGTAAAGGTAACCATCTTTTAAGGGCTCTGTCTACTTTGCGGATGCATGACAAAAAAACCCCACTATTTTTATTAATTTTTTTAAAGAATACTGTTATGTTTATCGATATAAGCTTGTTAGGCTTAAGAAAAGCATTTGCCAATTCCAGAAGAAAAAAGAAAAAAAATATTTTAACCACTTTTTTAGTATGAAAGTGCCAGGTAAACAGGAGTCCTCAAAAAGTAGGTAGGTGTGGGCTGTTGAAAAAATCTGAACAACGGCCCATTTGAAACAAAAAAATTTAATGAGTATAGGTTTAGCGTGACAGTGACTATATCTCGTACCTCTAATATTAATTTATATACAAAAATAACTAAATGGCGTACGACAAAAAAAAAAAAAAAAAAAAAAAAAAAAAAAAAAAAACGTGTTTTTTTGCATGTTTTTTGCCAAAATAAATAAATAAATAAATAAATAAATAAATAAATAAATAAATAAATAAATAAATAAATAAATAAATAAATAAATAAATAAATAAATAAATAAAAATTTTGCAATAGTTCTGGTAAGGGCAGAATATGTGGTTAAAATTTCATACGGATCAGTTCAGTAGTTTCTGAGATTTTTTCAACAGCGCACACCTACCTACTTTTTGAGGACTCCAGTTTACCTGGGATTTTCACACTAAAGAAGTGGTTAAAATATATATATATATATTTTTGTAATTTACGAATGTTTTTGTTCAGCTTAAATAAGTTTTATATCAATAAACATAACAGTATTCTTTAAAAAAAAAAAATTAATAAAAATAGCGTTTTTTTCATGCATCCGAAGTATACAGACTTCTTAATGTAACGTTGAAGTTCAAAATAATAATATTCCCGTGTGAAGTCTGAAGATTTTTTTTCTACAAGTGGCAAAAAGGTTACTCATTTTTTCAGCACTCAATTTGAACCTTTGCAATAGCATCTATACTTTATGTGATTAAAATCTTGTGACTTTTATTCAAATTCCGAATTCAGGTACTTAAGCTTACCGTTCAAAAAGGTTATGGAACAGCGCCATGTCAGTTTCTTTTATCTCGATTAATCCAGATTATCGGGAACACAATTTCAATACGATGTTTTGTGGTTAAAGTGGGGAAATCGCGGTTAAGAGGTAGAAGGGGGCATGATCATGTTTTTTTCGAATCAATTTCAACTGGGCTGTAACGTGTAATATGCCTGTTTGCTTTCATTTTTTGCTGTGTGTAAAAGAGTCCCTACTTCAAAAATGAAGTTTAAATATCTACATAATATCCTACCTCGACAATGATTTGATGTCGTAATTTATTTGCATATATTAAAAGGCATAACGTTAGCTTAGAGTGAGCTCCAAGTTGTCAAACTTTTCAGGAGAGCAAAAACTTTTTAAAAGGATAATTCAACAAGAGTTAAATGCTTTTACTTTTCAGTCATTTACGAGGGGAAATCGCGGTTAAGAGGTAGAAGGGGGCATGATCATGTTTTTTCGAATCAATTTCAACTGGGCTGTAACGCGTAATATGCCTGTTTGCTTTCATATTTTGCTGTGTGTAAAAGAGTCCCTACTTCAAAAATGAAGTATAAATATCTACATAATATCCTACCTCGACAATGATTTGCTGTCGTAATTTATTTGCATATATTAAAAGGCATAACGTTAGCTTAGAGTGAGCTCCAAGTTGTCAAACTTTTCAGTAGAGCAAAAACTTTTTAAAAGGATAATTCAACAAGAGTTAAACGCTTTTGCTTTTCACTCATTTACCATAAATTTATTTCAGTAATCAAGTTAAAGCTTTTACTAATCGATGGATTTTCTCTTTCTATTTCCAAGTATACTAAAAAGTTGCTTGAGTCCAAAAATGAAATTAAACCGACCTTATGGAAGTTTTGCGTAAATTATACAGGCAAAAGATCCTCCTTGTTTCATCGTCAAAGGATTAATTTTATAATTCTGATTTGTTTTTCACGAATGATTTTATTGTTGATCAAATACATTCCAGTTATAAATAACAAGTTACTCTTTTTCTTAAAATTTGGTCAAGTAAAGTTTTAGTAATACCTTTCTTAAATATATTTAGCTTACTAGTTTACGCACTTTTATCAAGGGAAATGTAGAGATGTGATATTGTTTACTCTTAAGTAGTAATTGGCTTTGTTATTATTCTTTACGGCACAGAATGAGTTTGTTAAAAGTTTTGTTTAGTAGAATAAGTGAAATTTTTTTAGAATATTGGTTTGTTCCCGGAGGAGAAGAAATCGAGGTAAATATAACATAACTGGAACTAATCGACAATATAAGAAGTATTATTCTTTGAATAACTATAACAACAAGCATTACATAAGGTTAGAAACCAATCAATGGTTTATTTTTTTTGTCGTCAAATTGTACTGAAAACAATAACTATTACAAATGTATTTATTGATTTTGGTAAAAGAGGAGTATTCCAAATTATATGCAACGCGATTAAATTAACAACAAGGCATACTAACTTAAAAATTTATGTGTCATGTTTACTATTTCAAATAGTTTTAAAATCAATACGAAATTATAATAATAGTAAGAAGATTTTTAAATAAAGCAATGATAATATCGAATTAATTTCGTACCATAAATACTTCACCAGTTTGTATTTCTTTCTTCGGTGACTTACATTTAAAACTGTCAACATGGCAAAGAAACTTTACTCAGCATTTTAAAGTTTAACATTAGTTCACTAAGTATACATCTCAAAATTTAGATGGTAGTAATAGAATAGAGAACTTTGGTATTCTGAATTATCAGCTGTATTCTAAATACAAACAAACTCCGTTAACGCAAAATCGACGGAAATTGTTCGCGTTAAACAAATAAATTAACTTTAAGTTTTAAGTACGGAGAATTGCTTTTACTTTGCATTAAACGGGATTTCATTTTAAGCAATTTTGCATTAACGGGGTTTGACTGTATATATAACAATTTCTCAATCTTTTTTATATTTGAAATTTATTTCCAGTTGTGAGTTATTAGTGACAATGGCTATCATAATTCAATATGTTTAAACTCCTTCTTAATTCATACTGAATTATAGTTGAAAATGTGTTTGCTAAAAATTAAAAGGAATTCTTCACTAAATGTTTAAATTTAGGATTATCATTTATATAAAATATAAAGAGCAAATATTCCTCATTGGAAATTGTTTACTTCAATTATTCGTGAAAGTTGCAGAAGAGGTATTGGATAAAAATAATTTAATGAAAATTATCTGCTGTTACTAGGGCATGAATTTTAAAAGCTTATTCCTTTTAAAATTTAAGGGATCTCTTCAAAATTAGAAGCATTATTTGAAAGGAAATTTAAAGGAATAATGAATTACTAATACAAATCCAAATTAACTTCGTGATTTTTTACTCAATTTCCGTCACACTGTCTGATAGACTAGAAACAAAAACATTTGAATATTAAAAATTTATTTTCGAATCAAAAATTTGGTTATTAGGGCTAAAATTGAAAGTATTACTCTTTTTATGATCGAATTTTTTTATATACATATATTTTGAAGCTATATTTTGACCGTCTATCTGTGTTAGGAAAGACTGCATTAGGTTTATGGAAAAAACTGACGTTAATTTATTAAGTTTATGAAATAGACAGAGATCATTCATTAGATTTATAGAAAAGATGGATGATCACTTAATGGATCGGTTAATGGAAAATACTCAAGATCACGCATTAGATTAGCGAGAAAGACTGAAGGTCACTCATTAGAGAAATGGGAAAGAATGGAGATAACTCATTTATGGGAAAGACGGAAGATTTCATTAGGTTTATGGGAAAGACGGAAGATTATTTCATTAGGTTTATGGGAAAGACGAAAGATTTCATTAGGTTTATGGGAAAGTCTCATTACTGAAAGGTCACTTAATTTGAATGACTGAAAGGTCACTTAAATTGAATGAGAGTGTTTTTTATTACATTGTTTAAAATTATTTCATCACTAAATTGATTTCAAACTTAATGTAACTTAATACGCGATATATTTAAAAAAAACTTTTCATTAGAATAAAGATTTAATTTGATATAAAGCACAAAAAGTATTTGAAGGAATTAAGTACCTCTCACACTTGAATTATTTTTTTTCATTAACTATTTTTATAAAAATTTATGACTAGCTGCGTGAAGAATTTTATTTAAATCGTCCAATCACTTCTCTTTTTATTCAAAGTTTATTGGGTCAGACATGGAAGCTATTATAAAAGTGTTGCTTTTTTAGTTACTTTAACAGTAAAAGTATAGTTATATGCTCTGGTATTATTTAATTTTATTATTTGTTTCTGATCACTAGTTGCAATTAAATTTTTCAACACTCGTCTCCCCAAAATATTTTTTATGATTATGTAACAAACACAGTTTTTAAAATTGTCATTGCAAAATGATGCTCTCGTAAGTCTCGAGAGGTTAAAAAATAAAAATAAACATATACTCCTGAAAGGCCAAGAGTGAAGTGCGTGGTATTGTTATAACATATATGTTCATAACCATCAATTATAAAGAGTCTTATGCGAATAAAAACAGTGACTCATAGATAAAAGAATTTCGAAAATGCCTATTTCTGTTCAAGTTAAGTTGGTTGGTTGTTTTCAGATTATCTGGCGCCGTCAGCAACACGAGGGCTATAATGCACCGAAACATTCGTCATTAGACAAGCCAACATACATTTAGAAACATACATTTAGAAACATCCATGCCATACACGGGACTCGAACCCGCAACCTTTGCGGTCTAGAAGCCAGCACGCTAACCACTATACCGTTTGGTCGGCCTGTTCAAGTTAAGACTTTTATTTATGTTTTAAAATTGCTAGGTAAAGTGAAAACCAGAGCCAGGTGAGTGACTGCAAAAGAATTCAGTGTTTCCCTTATTCGTAGGTAAACATCAATGTTTTCATCGCTATGGACCAAAATAACGCACGTAAGAAATAATAATTTTTTAATTATTACGTTTAACAAAAGCAAGAAGATACATGTTTACTGATACCAGTCTAATATCTGTTTAACGCTTGGGAGTTACTATTCAGTTTCTACAAATCTTCTCTTTTGTTTAGGTATCATATTAATCTCTTTCTAAAAAGCTTAGTTTTGAATGAAAAATTTGACAAAAGAGTGGAATAATCTGGAATTGCTATTGTTACTGTATTCCATATTCAGAAACATGTAGCAATGCAACCTCTAAATGATTAAGGGCAGAAACGTATGAATTTTTTACTTCTGAAAGAACATATTATAGGCATATTCTATAATAACAAAGCCTTGATTTAACACCCTTAACTGAGTCTTCGATGGTTGATTCTTCAGTATTCTTTCCTGTTAATCATATGAAATTGGACGGTGCATATACTGTCTGTTTCTAACAACTCTAACAAGAATAGCTCCCACCACAAAATCTAACGTTGTCAGTTGCCATGGAGACAAGACTAGCCCCACTATCCATGAAGGAATCCAAGAGAAAAACATCTAAATTTGCCATAATGTAACCTTTTCGGACGTTTTCCCTTTTATCATCCCTTTTTCGTGATTAATAATGCATTGCACAGCGTCAACGAGTATTGTTTCTGTAGTAATCGCCATCAACCAGACTATCTGGTGAAATTATTCTCCTGATAGACCATGAGTTGACATACCTCGACACTGGATCCGCATGCGGTTTTCCTCATGGATATTTGCGGCTCTTTAAATTGAAAATAACTCATCCTAAGAACTGATAAAATAATAAATGGTAATAAATTTGTGGTTTGTTTGGGTAAACCCATCATACATTTATTGCGTAATTTCAAACCCGAGAAATAAGAAAAACGCAACGAAACACAGATAGATTAGTAGAGTGGACGAGGCTGTTCTCAAATACTAACTTAAAATCAGCGTTCCCAGCACCCTTTGGCATCTTCTAAGTTGAAATACGGATGCGCAGTAGAAGTGCGCTGACTTTGTGTCACAATCCCAGTTGCATCGAAATTTTGTTGACGTTTGTTATTCTTCCGTCTCTGATTGAGGTAGATAACACCTTTCGTCGTAAATTTTTCGTGGATGTGCGCCTTTTGCCTTTGTTTTTGATAAACTATATTGGAAATACATAGCCTCGACTTCACACACAAGGAAGAGATTAACTTTTGAGTAAATTCGTGAAAGAATGGACAGAATTGTATGCATCCATTCAAAACGAAAATGAGCTACCGACTTGTGTCACCTGTCATAATTTTTACACCATAAAAATGATATAAAAATGTTCGTAGTTAAAAGTTTGCAGCTCTTTAAAAAAATTCTGATTCTGATTATTGAATGTTTGGCTCTTTGCGTAGAAAAATTTGTCGACCCCTGTGAAAGAGAGTTCATGGCCCAAATTTTCAATATAATCATTGATCATATTTTAATAGTAATTGTTAATAATAAAATAATTCCAAAAATTAAATAATTAATTATAATAATTACTTCATTATATTTTATTTTATAAATAATATACTTATTTATTAATTAATATAATAATTGAATTGTTTTAATAATAGTTTTATTCTATCAAATGTTCTCTGTCTCTTCTATTTATAGTTCCCTTGAGTGAACTTGTATTCCATAAACCATTGATAGTTTGTTGCAAAAACTAAAGCAATTAAATCTAAATTGTGAAACACAGGATGTCCAGGTTTGTTCATTAGAAGATGCCATCCAAAATGATAATGATAATAACAAAGAGTCTGTCGCTTTATCTTTCTGGCTTTATAGAAAGTGACTTTGAATCTGCGTAGAACTTGGAAACTTTAAACACAAATTGTTTCGGCCTATCCAACAGAATATTATTATTTTAATTATTTTTACTTTCAGTTACCCATATGTATACATAGGGTAATGAAAGTATAGCATTCGGTCAAAAAAAAAAAATTAAATTTTTTTTTTGCATTTCTTCACGTTTTGGAACACCGTGATTTCAAAAAAGTGATCTAGAAAAAATGTATGTCTGTATGTGTGTCTGTGGTCAGTATAAATCCCGAGCAAATTGACCTACGATATTCAAATTTGGTATGCGGGTTGCTGGTGATCATGGGACCTACCATTAAGGTTTTGGTCACATTCGCGCATGTGCTTAAGGTAGCTGCCATTGAAAAAAAAATCATGTTTTTCAATGATTGCTAAAACGGCTCCAACGATTTTGATGAAAATCGCTGTGCTAATGCCTCTTAAGGTGTTCTAAACATCCCCACCTCCGAAATTCACGTAAAAATGGTTTAATGGCGGAAAAAGTTGAAAAACGAATGCCTTCAACACAGAGTTCTCTTTCCTTGAGCATACCTCATAAACGATCATTCTTTCTTCTCAACTCAGTTTCACTTATAATAAAGGATAATATAAGGATTATCGAAAAGTACATAGCCAAAATCACAATTTCGGAGATGTTTTTTTTATTATTTATTTTTATTTTTTAAAGACCCATATAAGAATTATCGCAAAAAATAATATCGCCACACTGGCCTGTGATTGAAAGTTGTGCGATGTTCCACACCCCTAGTTAAGTTATAGATCTGAACATTAAAATTATCATGAAAATACAATTTTATAAGTTCAAGTTAGAAGGAAAGGAAATTTATTAAACCTAAAAGTTAAATAAAATGTATGGGGATACTTACTCGCAACTGATTCTGTATCTAAATAATGTTTAACTTGTTTGTTTTAAAGGTGCAATAAATATTACTATTTAACTTAAACGTTCAATTTTTTTGCTATGAATCATTCGAAGTCTTTAAAAACTTAGTTTCTAATGATGCGTACTCTTTCAAAAGACACTAATTTTGAAAAATTATAATTTCTAAATTTTTTTCAGTTATTTTATAATGCATAAATCCATGGATTAAATTGTTAATACTACCTGTGTTCAGATTACTTATCATATTTGCAAAGTTTTAGGATAAATGAATAGGTAGTTTTTAAGAAAACCATTTTTATATTTTCCTCATTCATTTAGAAAAAAATGGCCTGTTTGGCGATATTATTTTCAATAATTTTTACATTATCCTTTTTTTGTAAGTGAATCAGAGGAGAGGAGAAAAATAGTCGTTGATGAGCGATGCTCAAGGGAAGAGAACTCAGTGTTGAAGACATTCGTTTTTCAACTTTTGACGCCTTTATAGCATTTTTACGTGAATTTCGGAGGTGGGGATATTTAGAACACCATAAGGGGGCATTACCACAGTGATTTCAATTAAAATCCTTAGAACTGTTTTTTAACAATTACTGAAAAGCATGATTTTTTCAAATAATTTTTTTTTAAGCTACCTTATGCTCATGCGCAAATTTGACGAAAACCATAATGGTCGGTCCCATAGTAACCACTAACCCGTTCACCAAATTTGAACATCGTACGTCAATTCATCCGAGAGTTATGCTGATCACGTACACACAGACGCACAAATAGACATTTTTTCTAGACTAGTATTTTGAAATCAGGATGTTCCAAAACATAGATAATTGCCAAATTTGAACATCGTACGTCAATTCATCCGAGAGTTATGCTGATCACGTACACACAGACGCACAAATAGACATTTTTTCTAGACTACTATTTTGAAATCAGGATGTTCCAAAACATAGATAATTGCCAAATTTGAACATCGTACGTCAATTCATCCGAGAGTTATGCTGATCACGTACACACAGGCGCACAAATAGACATTTTTTCTAGACTACTATTTTGAAATCAGGATGTTAAAAAACATAGATAATTGCCAAAATAAAATCGAATTTTTTTTTTTTTTTTTTTACCGAAAACAATACTTTCATACTATATTAACAATTGGGGAATTGAAAGTAAAAACACGTTTCAAGAAAACAAAGATTTAAAGAAATTTCTTATTTAATGCATAATAAACAATATAATAAACATTAATATAAACTAGGGATGTGGGACATGGCTCCCAAGTTTCAGATATAATACTATTCACAGCATTTAAATTTACCTTGGATCGGTGTAACTTACCTTTTTCGTTTTCATATTTTCTTTTATTTAAAAATAATGACCAGTTTGACGATATATTTTTAACTATAATTATTTCATTGGGCAAAAAACACCGCCAAAATGGCGAAATTGGCGATATGCTTAACGATAAATATTATATAATTTTTTCTTACAAGTGAAGCAGAAGATAAACAGTCATTGATGGGAGATGCTCAAAGGAAGAGAACTGACATTCGTTTTTCAACTTTTTACTCCTTTATCGCATTTCTACCGTTATTTCGGAGATGCATTGTTTAGAATACCCTAAATGGCACTATGATTTTGTTCAAAATCTTACAGCCGTTTTTAGGCAATTGCTGAAAAATATAAATTTTTCATCGGCAGCTATCTTTTTTTCTCGACCACTTTTTTGAACAATGCATGTTCAAGAATTTTTTTTTACCAAATGCAACGCGTTTATTACTCTATTTCAACATCTATGGGTAATTAAAAGTAAAAATAAATAAAACACTTCTAGTGTAGCTAAAATAAAAATTTAAACACTGCTGAATGAAAAAATGTTCAAAGTTTTGGAAAATAAAAAAATTGAAAAATCAATTTTTTGAAAATTATTGTGCCCATACTCCCCCCTCCCCGTTAACATACGTAGTAATTTGCAAATTTGATTTTTATGTTTTTGCAATATTAATTCTAATTGCAATATTATTCCCCTAAAGGAAGTTCTTCTTTATACACCTTTTTGGAAGCATACATGAAAATTAAACGAATTAATACAATTAAATAAATTACAGGAAAAGAGCACCTCTCTTAATTAATTTTAATAAATTAAGGTAGGAAAAATAAAAACATTTTATATTTAAAGAAAGAAAAAGTTGAGATTAAACCAACTTTTTTTAGTTTATACTTATTTAACAAGATATTCATATTAGAAAAGGGTAGAATATATTGATAGTTTCTAAATTTGCTTATGGTGTGGCGCTTTATAACTTTGCACCAAGCTGGATTTTGTTTTTAGGTCACAAAAAATGGTCTTTTAAATGTAAACATGTCAAACAGAATGTTAAAATTTTAATTAGTTATTTTTTAATTATTTTTTTTTTTACAAAGTGACTTCAAACAAAGATACAGCTCTGAAATTTTCAACATATGTAGTTTTAGCCTTCTAATTGGACTTTTGAAAAACAGAATGTTGAAATTTTAATTAATTATTTTTTAATTAATTTTTTTAAATTAATAATTAAATATTTTACAAAACGATTTCTAATAGGGCTACAGCTCTGAAATTTTCAAAATAAGTAGTTTTGGTCTTCTAATTGGATTTTTGAAAAACAGAATTTAAAATATTTATTTAGTTCTTTTTTAACTAATTTTTTTAATTAATTAATAAATATTTTACAAAACGATTTCTAATATGGCTACAGCTCTGAAATTTTGAAAATAAGTAGTTTTGGTCTTCTAATTGGACTTTTGAAAAACAGAATTTAAGAGTTATTTAATTCTTTTTTGATTAATTTTTTGTAATTAATTAATACATATTTCACAAAACGATTTCTATTAGGGTTAGAGCTCTGAAATTTTCATCATAAGTAGTTGTGTCCTTCTAATTGGACTTTTGAAAAACAGAACTTTAAAATTTTATTTGTTTTTTAGTTAATTTTTTTTTTTAATTATAACAAATGTTTTACAAAACTATTTCTAATTGGGCTACAGTTCTGAAATTTTAAATGCAAGTAGTTTTGGGTTTCTAATTGGACTTTTGACAAAAAATATGTAAAAATTTTAATTTGTTTTTTAGTTAATAATTTCACAAAAAGCGACTTCTAATAGGCCTAGAGCTCTGAAAGTTTCAAAATAAGAAGTTTTGGCCTTTCAATTTTGCTTTCCACAAGCACGCATTAAAATAATCTTAAAGGGGTGTTGTGTTATTGTATTAACGGGGATTTTTTGTTTCTCTATTAAGGCTTTACGTAGCAATTAGATTTTAGAGAGTGAAGCGAGCTTATGCCTACGCAGCAATGAACCTTTCAGCGAGAGAAGCGAGCCTATGTTTGCATAGTAATGTACATTTCAACGAGTGAAGTAAGCCTGTGCTTATGTGTCAATGAAATTTTCAGTGAACGAAGCGAGATCGATTTAGCGTTGCGATTAACCTTCCTGCGAACGAAGCGCCATAAACTGGGACCTATGCACCAATGACGGATTTCCGCAACGCGAGGCCTCACAGCAGGCTAAAATATTGCACATGTTAAAATTTCGTAGCGAAGCACGGGTATTCAGCTAGTATTAAATAATGTCCCCCTTCTTCTACTTCGGAACATCTTCGAAAGAAGTAAATGTGTCTTAACAATGATGCAGCACTTCGAAACATTAGTTTAAGATAATTTTTTAGGTCAAGTAACAAAAGGTTGCTGACCATTGTTCTTTCCTGACTAATAATCAACACAACGTATTTATTTTACGAAAAATCCTTCTATTTAATTATGGAAGTCCTACAATTTAGACATGTAGATCCTACAATTTAGTAATATAGTTCTACAATTGAGTTATGTAAGTCCTACAATTTAGTTATATAGATTCTACAATTTAGTTGTACTGTTTTTTAAATTTAATTCTTGAAGAGATGAATCCAAGGATACCAATAACTATATTTGTAAAATTTAGCTGTTTGTCTAGTGTTTGCATATTGCCCCGTCTAACTACAAGTGAATTCCTATCGATGAATTGCAAGTTTCCTAACTAGACACTAGCAAATAAAGATTTGGAGACGGCATTAAGATATGAAATTTCAAATACAATATATGATAACCTATGCTTAAATGAGGACAGATCTATTATTGGGGAAAAAAACTCGTCAAAATTAGTAATATCTATTATATTTGTTATGGACACACATAACCCGGTTTGAAAATATTATTACATGTAGGTATGCCAATCTTACTTTAAAACAAATATTATTTGGATAAGTGAGTTTGATAAAATATTGTTAATTTGAAATATTTTTTCTGGTCCATTTCCTCAAGCATCTCATATGTCTGAAATACCCCAATTGGTGACTTCCAAATTGTGTTATAAAATTAGGACAATTTAACTAGCTTTCCTATGGTTCGTTGACTATGGTGACTACAGGTGACGATATGTGTCCAGAGAATCGTTTATTGAAACATTGAAGGAATGCTGAGAGGGTTTATGGAAACAAAGTTTTAGGTCACGTTGCCCAAACAGCCGATTTCTTCCAATTGAAGCAGCAATCTTCTTTCTAATAATGAATAGACTCTTTCTCCGCTAAGTGGAACCGGTTTCGTCCGGACCTGGTTTCTGATTGGAAACCCTAAAGAGATCGGATAACTAAGAGAAATTCAAATAAAAAAGACGAAAAGTATCAGTTCTAAAAACGGGGTTCTGTGACGTCAGGACAGGTAAGGAAGCGTTGGATTAACGGTACTTCTCCATAGATTTACGTTAGTTGCAGCTGACTACGGACGTGAGGAAGCGTGCCACGTGGGTTCATTCACTTTGCGGCAATTCGGTTTCGTTTTTGCTATGCATACAAACTTTTGTATTTGGATAGGAAGAAAGCGCGAATTGAAATGCCTGCTTTTCGCATTTGCTGAGTTATTGATTAAGAGAGGTTTTATTTTGCAGTAATAGAATCAAGTGATGTGTTTTTCACTGGGTACAGGGGAAAGCTGGATTGTGTGACGGTAGAACTTGATCATAGCAATTGCAGTTAATTAGAAGGTAAGTGGATTCAATTACATCAATTGGTTGTAGACGTTTTTTATTGTGTGGGATTAAAATAATGTAACTGAAAAAGATGGTTTCGTTTGCAAATGTGACGTTAGTTTTTATTTTAAAAGACAATTGATGTTAGATTTACTCTATATAACTAATTAAGGAGGGGAGAGAAAAACATTTCTTTATTTATATTAATATTATTTTTAATCTTTGTTTTAAATAAGTACTCTTTAAGAACTCAGTTTATAAAAAAAAAATAGATGCATTAAAAAAGCTTGACGACACAAACATTCTCAGTTAAAATATGATTTCAACGAAGCCAAATAATTTAAAATTGCAGAGAAACCTAGCTACTTGAATTAACTTACCATATCCACAGCTAATTTTCTTAATTTTGTAAGTGTAAAAGTGGAAGACACAAAATTCATTTAACTGTCTATGTTATTAGAAACATTTTACTGCCCACATTCTTTTCTTTCTTTTAACATTGACATCCTAACCGTTATGACATTTTTATCTTTTATCTTATGACATTAAAAAATTAAAAAAGTATATATATATATATATATATATATATATATATATATATATATATATATATATATATATATATATATATATATATATATATATATATATATATATATATATATATATATATATATATATATATATATATATATTATCATTAAAATTTGTTATTAAATAAATTGACGTATGTGTCCATAATATCACATAAGTGATTTGATTTAAATGTACAAAGTGTGTAAGATAAACTACGTATCATAAAATATATAACTATAAAATGGAATTATTAAATACTATGATTACTATTAACAACATTTCCCAACAAATACATATTCGTCAAGTACTTAGGAAATCTAAGATTGTAATACAAATCAGTAACTAGGCTAGCAATTAACATACTATAGTAATCTGGTGTCGTTGTTCCAAACTTTTAAGTACTGTACATCAATTTATCTAATCCAATAAATGTGTATGAAACCAATAAATTATACAAAACAATATCAATATATACAGGGTACAAATTAATTAGTTTGGAAACACTCAAATAACCATTTAACGAATATAGCTAAAGTTGTGGAATGTCTACCGATAGAAAAACGAGCATGCGCTATCTATGGGATTGACTGCAGCGCCACTATTGGTGATTTACAGAGGTTACCGATTTTATTTCATAAAACACGAGACACAGAGAAAAAATCAGTTATAAAAGTGCAAAAGCCATCCTCGATTTTTGGGATGAAGTGACATATTATATAAAAATGACTTAATTATAATGCATTGAAATGTCCTTGCGAATTCACGAAGAACTCATTGTAAAATAAAAAATTATATCTTACAAGAGGTTGTAACACAAGTGAACACGTATATTTTTGCCACATCTAGCATATTTAATTTGATTTCCGTATTAAAATGCTAACGTGGGATTTTTGTCAATAAATGTACAATATTGTAATTCTACTCCTACTAAGCAATTAACTTATTTCATCTAGAACACTGAAATATAAATGTATATCTTAAGTCTTTTTTACATGTAAGACGCCATTTTATACAAAATTGTGGACAGCATTTTTTTTTAACTGACATTGTTTCACTATCTTTTATATTTTTCGAAATATAATCGATAATTGCGATAAATCACCACTGAGGGCCCTATAGTCACTCATATGATAGCGCATACACACTTTTCTATAGGTAGAGAATTGTTTCACAATTCTCCCTTGAAAATAATGTTTTCAGACTTAAATTTATTTTTATGTTTTTCTATAACTGGTATTTATATTAATATTAGATGAATGGCCCCGCGTTGCGAAGACTTGTGTATAGGTCCCAGTTTTTGACGTCTTGCGAGCAGAGTCGCTTCGCTCGCTGAAAGGTTCATTGCTACGAAAATACAAGCTCGCTTAGCTCGTTGAATTGAAAAGTGCACTGGCACGAAATTGAATTAAAACGTTCATTGACAAGCTTGTCTCGCTCGCTGAAAGATCCATTGCTATGCAAGCACAAGCTTGTTCCCCTCGCTGAAAGGTTCATTGCTGTGCAAGCATAAGATCATTTTGCTCGCTAAAAGGCTAATTGCTACATAAAACCTTATTATTAGAGCCCCCTCTCCTGCCGAGAAAAAAAAAACAAAAAACCCGTTAATACAACAATACCCTTCCCTCCTACACCTCTGAGAATGTTTTAACATTGTGTTTGTGAAAAAAAAATTAAAAGGTCAGAACTACTTTTGTTTAAAATTTCAGAGTTATACGGTTATTGGAAGTCCCATTGTAAAGAAACTGTAAGAAATAATTATAATAAAAAACTTTATTATAATGTTAACATTCTCAAAAGTCTAATTAGAAGTCAAAAAATATTTATGTTGAAAATTTCAGAGTTCTACGACCTATCAGTGGTCTCTTTGTAAAACAATTAATTAATAAAAAACTAATTAAGAAATATTATTTTGTTTGCTAAAAGTTCAATTAGAAGGCCTTACGTTGAAAATTTCCCAGTTCTACACCTATTAAAAGTAGCTTTCTATAGTTGGACAGACACACTCTTTGCTTTATTTTTATATAGATAATACAATTTATACTATCTCTACCCTACCATTGGGCAGCAATACTCACTAACGGACGTTGAATTTATTAACTTCCAGAACGCGACAAATAATATTTATCTTAAAAAACAAGGATTTTAATATTTAGTTTTAAGACTAAAATGCAACCATATTAAATAATGTCGCCCTTCTTCTATTTCGGAACTTCTTGGAAGGAAGTAAATGTGTCTTAACAATGATGCAGCACTTTTTAATATTAGTTTAAGACTACTTTTTAGGCCAAGCCACACCAATATATATTTTGGCGTGGCTTAACCTAAAAAAGAAATGTTATTGCTATTTTTTAGGCCAACAGCATTAGAGTTAAATATCCTGGACACTACTCACACTAATGTTCAAAAACATGCTAAATAATTTTAAGAATATACTATTTTATGTATTTACGAATATGTCAAAGTAATAAGTCTTGGAAGTTACAGTTTTTCAAATAAGATCAACACAAGATAATCTATACATTAAAGTAAAATATTTAAAATATGCACTATTATGATTAGTTAAATTAATTTTAGCATTCGGTAAAACTATTAGTTAATGTAAATATATAATAAGTATATACTTAGAAAATATTGGTGTTGTTAATGAATTTTTCTTCAAAATACTGTAAGCAAATCCAATGCAGTTAACAAACTAAATAAAATAGTTGAACATATTAAAAGTTTTATCAAAATAGAAGTTTATCTTTCAACTCTTTGCTGAAATTAACAATTTTACTATAATTTTACTTAATATTTATTTCAACTTTCAATTTAAGAGGAAACATTTTATGTAAATGTATGCAATTCTTAGTTTATTATATACCATCAATCAAGAGTAAAAAATAAGTACTGATTAATCAGCGTGAAAATTTAAAAGTAGCTGAGAATCAATTCTCAAAGTTCTGGAGCGAATTCCAACGACATCGTTTTCATCAAAATGTCATTAATCTCAATAAGAAATCAATCGTTCTTTGAAGATAATATTGATCAATGCCAATTATAAAAAATAAATCCATCACCTCGAGAAGATATCTATACACGCATTTAACGGTTTAAGCCTAAGGTGTCAATGTATAAAGGTAAACAAAATACGCTTAAGAAAACAAATTATTCCGTTTCAACATTTTGAGCCTTCTAATTCCAATCCATCATCTGAAATGTTTGAAATCATTTCCTGTATTGTTACTCTATCAAAAAGATCCATCAGTTTCAGATAAATCGTTTTATTTGTCTTTGAAAAATTATTTTTCATGAGGTTTAGTTATTTGTTTTTGTGACTAGTAGTCTCAGGTTAGTATATACTTGTATGGGAGTTGGTAAATAATGCTTTTTTTTTATTTTTAAAACCCAAACAGTTGTGCTGCGTTGTACAAAGCTTTAAAAAGAGTTATTTTTCCACTAACAAAGTGCATTGTGCAATTCTTTTTAAAGGATATGAAAGAATTTTCTTCGCTTTATGTAAGATAAAATGCATTTAAATACACAATGAAGGCTTCCTTAGAAGCAATTTTAAAATAACTTATTACAAAAGAATGCGCCGGAACTCTACTACATTACGTTAGTTATTTTTTTTAACTACTCAGTATGATACTTTTTTTTCCAATATCTAGTTCAGCAGAAAACAAAAGAGGCTTATTTAATTTTTATGTGAACTTTGTTTCGTAGAATTTCTTATTCTCCCCCCTCCCCCCTCTCCCTTCTCGTGTGTTTCTCGTAAAGTTCAAATGTATTGTTCCTGGTAAAAAAGGATTCAGTACTGGTCGTTTCTGTGCGTTGTGTTGCGAGTTAAAATATTGGAACTGATAATATTTAAGAGTCAGACCATGCATGTTACTTTTGTATAGAATTATTGTAAAAATAATGAAAAATGCTCATGACCTTTAAGATGGTCGTGACCAAGTTTATGGATGTAATGTAGTTTAAAATTTTTATTTGTTGCTCGCATTTATATTTAGGATATTTGTGTCACATCTGAGAATTCTTCAGTGAACAATAACATTCTAGTAGATATATGTTTTTGTTTAAGCCAAATATATAATTTTTAAGTTCAAAATTAAAAAAAATCAACATTTTATTTTTGAACTAAGCTATTGGCGATTCGTCATCTGTTTATAGTTTATTTTAAAAGAAAGCGTTGATAATATAAAATTTTGGTTGTTTGAGAAATCATTACTTATAAAATTTCTTGCAATTTTGTGATGCGTCCTTGTTAAATACGAATTGCCTTAATAAGGTTTTCAATTTGATTATCCTTAATTTTATGTACTTTAACTTTAATGAATCAAGTAGTAATTTTGATGTTTGGTCACGTATTTGAATAAATATTTTAACTACTAAGGAAGTATCCACAAGATTAATGAGATAATAAATTAGAATACCTTTAAGCTTAGCATGTGCTTAATTGTCACACTTACCTTATTTCTAATGTACAATAGTATTGGAGGATCAATATAAGTACAACAATCTCTTACATATTAAGGTTTAAAGAGTTTTTTATTCTAAGTTTGTAAAGGATTGATTCTTATGTACGCTTTCACAATTTTCTCAAGTTTCTTACATAAACTAACATTAAACTTTTTAAACATTTGGACATGTAAATATACATGAACATATCGATTTGGAGACAAATTTACTAGTTGTGTGTTGTACAATGCTTTAAAAAGCTTAACGCAAAATAGTCCTAAGGGAATTGAATCGCATTGGAAAGTAATTAGGACTCTATATTTTTCAATAGTGTCTCAATACAGAACTGCTACGCATAACATTGATTTGTCAGTTTCTCTAATTTTTTCTTACTTTTATTCATTTAAAAAAAATACCCCTACGTTTTATAATGTATTTGTTAAATAATAAGAAGTTTATAATTTATAATACACACTTGATATTTTTAATTATATTTGTTATTGTGGGTACACTGCTGTTTTAAAAGATTAAAAGTAGTAATAAAAAGGTTTCGTGCTACCAAAAGTACGAGTAAGCAATATGGTTTGACTTTGAAGGTCTCTGAAAGGTATTTTTTTCGGAGCTCGGAGCCATGGTGCAAGTCAAACTGCAGCAATCGTGAATGTTAAGAAAGCATTTAAAAATTGAAATGTCAGATAAAAACTGGGTTTGAACGCATTAATTGCGATCGCCATCAATGCTAAGATTGAATCAATGTCTGTTGCCATCATGTGTTGTAAAAGACAACAAGCAATGATCACTGTACATCTTAATAAAGAATAAATGCTTTATCCATTCAATAAAGTCCATGCCAAGAATAACCTATGAAGTATTAACTGGTATAAGTAGCCAAACAAAATAATGAACCTCACTCAACAAAGCACTGTGTGTGTGTATAATATACCACTTGCCTCTTCTGTCTCTCAATGTTTTGCAATAGGGTATTTGACAAATTTTCAAAATATGTTTTAAATAAAGCATATGCCCAAAATAAAAGACACGTATTTTTTCTTTTTCCAAAATAATGCCGCAAAGCGCCAAAAATCGGATTTTAAAATGCAAGCAGAAGCCCCGCCCCTAAAACGCTGCTCAAAAATTCATCTGATTGTGTGACGTCAACATTGCATAAACAGCATCGCGAATGAGTTTCAAGCGAGATTGTGCAATTGTGCAATGGGTTATTTTCCTTTTGATTTTGTTCGAGGAAATTTCTTACCGATACTGTGTTGTACCCCATTCTTTATGAAAGACCGTATATAAGAGAAATTAGAATTATTCCCTCTTTTAAATTATAACAACAAAACTAAGACACAACAAATTACACGCTCATGAAAAATAAATGTTGGATGACCCGGTCTAAATAATTTATCTACAACCCAACTAAAAACTGTTATTTTAACAATAACACAATTCTTGTTTTAAAAAAGGAAATAAACTTGTTTATTCTTTTGAGAAGACATTTACTGTATTTTGTAATCCAAACAAAACTCATTGAATATTAGTAAAGTAAATTCATTCAATAACAAATAAATAAAGTATTCAATTGTAAAGCAGGAAGATGATTGTGTGTTACGGGTGATTGGACATTTGACATGCAAAGAATGGCCTTGAAATCAGTTGCATATCACTTAAAATCGAAAGTTTTGATACTTTAATATTAGGATTTATTCTTGAGTGAAATGAAGGAAATATCTTAGAAGGAGACTTAACTATCCATTCCTATATATTAATAAAGACACTTTTCCATTCTTAATACCATTTTAGCATTTTTAAATAAATTCGGGGAATAATGTTAATTTTCTTTATACTGTTTCTTTGAATTGTACTTAATTTAGAATAGTAGGTAATGAAGACTCAAATGAACATATTTTTTCATCTCAGAAAAAGTGAATTCATTACAGAATAAGAGAATTAATTATAAAATTGGGGAATTCATTAAAGAATAAGAAAATTAAGAAGGGGAAAAAAAAAAAAAAAACACCACCAGGTAAATTTTCAAATGAATTATATTTCTCAATCAGTCATCTAGACTTTCGGCTTCATAGCAACGGTTTTACACACAAAGAGGAAGGTAATAAAAACAATCCGACTTTATTTCTACACTTAATGCTTAAAATAGTGACAACAAATGCAATGATTCCAGGTGTTTATCAAACAGTTCTATGAGAAACAGTCTTTTGACTGGTTTATAAACTAACATAAGCACCGAAACAAACATGTAAACCTGACTGGTTTGTAACCTAACGCCTACGCATAACTAAACGGGGCACTTCTAGATCTAAGAACAAGGCAGTGTTCCGCCGTCTAGTCCCAGATGCAGATCCTACAAGTTTATACTCTATTGACTAAGCTAAGGACCGTTTACTGACCCCTCACAGCCTAGCTTCTATTATTTTTAGAATCCTGAATCTCCCCCCCCCTCCCATCATGTTGCCTAAATAAGTAGATAAAAATAACTACATGAATGTTAACATTGAACAAATTAACAGGGTGACCGATTACCTTGAAATTCACGAGAATTTCGTCGTTCTGGTTGTGACCAAACCTTTAGCCATGAATTGATTCGAAACGGTTTGATGAATTTCAGCTATTCCTTTTATTTTTCTTAGCTCTATTCGATAGTGGGCCTTTTGTATGTTGTCTTGAGAACGAGTGTCTCTATCCCCAGTAAATGATCCCGGAAGTTGGGAATTTTAGCTAGGATAATGAGTGGCAAAAGCGGGACGATGGATTTCGTCTATCCATCACGTGTTCCAAGTAAAAGAAATGAGTGACTTAAAAGCTTTAAGTTTCACTCTTAAAACGGTGTTCTTAAAAATGTAAAAAAAGTTACAAATATTTTCAAGTAAACTACGTGCTCATCAAAGCATCAAAGCAATAATTAGCTTCTCATCTAAAAACACGTACCAAAATTTTGAGTCAAACACATTTCAAAATTAAATCCTACCCATAACCCTCCTATAGGCAATTAGTTTTTGACAGGCGAGAGTTTTTTCGAAATAATTTCAAGTAATGTGCTGGAGATACTTTGTATCCATTGAATTAAAATGATATTTCTATGAAAACTGTAGCCTGGTAAGTAATATTTACCTATAGGGGTTCTCCCCAATAATCCAAATTTAGTTCATTATGAAGAAAGTAACTCCAAGAAAGAAATGCTATCACTTGGCAGCAATAATTAGCTTTCATAGCTTTTTCTGGCGGGCCATTTTACTTTGCGGGATTTATTACGACGTCAAGTTATTTTTTGGGAAATCGCTTACAAAAGTAATATTAAGATCCGACACTTTTACTACTTTTACCATTTGGCCAAGTATTTTTTGAACATTTTGTGTACTTAGTTCGCACTATTTAAATACGAATGATAAACAATAACGGTTTTATTTGTTAAAACCATTATAAAATGATAACGGCTTCAACGGATCAGATATAAACTGAAAATCCTAGGTACTAAAATCAAAGGATGTTTAAAAACTATTTGTTGATGAATAGAAGGGCATTGAATTTACGTGTAAAATAGAATTAACTAACTTTATTACTTTCTGCATTAAGGTGTATTGAAATAATGATTTTAAAAACTAATTATATTAAATATTGACTTGTATACTGTTGGGCTGATGTGAAATGCATTATATACACCTAATTTTAGATTAATGTAATATCACTAACTTTGATTCAAACTGTTTTAGCAATTTCTTTTTTAGATCTAAAAAATGTGATGCTGATTTGAGTGAAATATTAGTTTTGTAATTTTATAGATTAAAATTTATACATAGTCATAAATTTATAGATTAAACTTTATAGTAATAAATTTATAGATTAAACTTTATAGTCATAATTTCATAGCCTCATAATTTTATAAATATTAAAATGACAATGGGAAAATTGTGTAAAATATAAAATTAAAAAAAAAAAAAAATATTAAAAATATATTTGCATTTCAATCATACCAGAATATTGCTATTTACTAATTTTTTTTAAAAAAAGAATTTACATTCGATGTATTTTTATTTAATGCCAATTCAATTAATTCAATGGGCATTTCATGTGTTGAAAATTAAACTTATAATTTTTTTTTTAATTTAATGAACATCTCTTTAAGCATAAGATATATAGTTTCTAGTCATCAATGAAATTATTACTTTTAAGGAGAAAACAATATTTATTAATAAAAATGACAATTCAGAGTTAAAACAAGTGCATAAGAAATATTACTCACGAACTCACGAGTAATATTTCTTATGCACTCGTTTCAACTCTACTCGTGAGCAAGTTACTCACGAGTAGAATATGTTGATTATGTTTACAGAATATGTCATTTCTGGTTGATATTCGTGATAAATAGCCCCTTTATATCATAAGAAGCAGCTAAATCAAATAAAAAAAAAATTTCTTCATGATTTAACGACTGATTATTTGAATCTTCAAATTTTCTATTTGAAACTCTTATTTATTTTCCCTAACTAAGTTTAATATGATAGATCACATTTACGAGAAGATTAAACTAATCAAAATACAATTTGACTGTAAATACTAAACATCCTGTATTTCTATAAGTGGCAGATTTCTAGCTGAATCCCCATAAGTACTTGTGTAATAGCAATTGGTAGGAAACAATAAACATAGTAAATGAAGACGATATTTATCTTTGAAATTGATATGAACTCTATTAAATTTTTCAATGTCTGATCAATATCAATTAAAAAAATAAACAGGAATCTTTTAAAACATAACATATACTAAATGTCTGCTCTAGATCTCAAATTCTACGGTTCGTATCAGTTATACATTTATTTATGTCATGTGAATATAACGTTTGTTTTTCGTATCAACTTACAAAATGCTGTATGGTTAAAGAGTATAAATAATAAGTATATGTTATGCGTAAGAGCTTTTTTTTAAAATTTCCATGCAACTTTGTCTTTCATGATAATAAATAGACTTATAAAATATTTATTCGAGACAGAATTAAGGTCATTCTCTCTCAGAGAAATATACCAAATCACGTCATGCTCCATTTAGGAAATTTATAAATCAAATTGATTGTAATTCAGACTAGAAGTTGTAAGGAGCCCGTTGAAAAATGATGAATATTTCAAACACTTTATTTTAAAATACAAGAAATATTTTTAAAAAATTGCGTGTGAATTGAATCAATATTCAATTTTCTTTGCTGTGGATTCGATTTAATATAAACCTTCACTTGACTTACAACTCGTGATTGTAACAAAGCTTAATCTTCCATGCTGTGGATTCGATTTAATATAAACCTTCACTTGACTTACAACTCGTGATTGTAACAAAGCTTAATCTTCCATGCTGTGGATTCGATTTAATATAAACCTTCACTTGACTTACAACTCGTGATTGTAACAAAGCTTAATCTTCCATGCTGTGGATTCGATTCAATATACACCTTCACTTGACTTACAACTCGTGATTGTAACAAAGCTTAATCTTCCATGCTGTGGATTCGATTTAATATAAACCTTCACTTGACTTACAACTCGTGATTGTAACAAAGCTTAATCTTCCATGCTGTGGATTCGATTCAATATACACCTTCACTTGTCTTGCAACCTAAGTTTGTAAAGAACCGTTCCAAACACGGACGCTCTGTCTCGAATGTGGATCGTCTTATTCACCGCTTGCTGAGCTGAAGGAAAGGCGCGATGGCTCTATCTTAGAGATACAGTACCTTCATGTCATAAATAAAATGAGTCACCAGAAGACGATAAACGAGGCAGTACTAATATCGTAACAGATCACTGCGAGTACTTTTTCGTTTTTCCTGCATTTTACAGCTACCCCAATCAAAAGAGATATCGAACATATTTTGAAAATTGAAAAGCTCACTGAAGACAGAATTAAAAGTGTGCCAAACCAACGCAGAAATTTTTACTTTCTGTGCATCTAAGATACCCAGAATGACAAAATATGTATGAAATATTCAAATCATTCGAAACAGTTTAGCATTGTGGCGAGCTATGAAAAAGTCTTTGAAGTTACAGTCGTCATAGAAATTATTTATTTAGTTACTTGGGGGAGATAGGTACATCATAATACCACAGCAGTTACACTGAATCTAATCGTCCCGTAAGAATTCTGGAAACGCAATGTGTAGTAATAATAGGAGTTTCAATACGCGCTGTTCAGATTCTTGAATAGTAATTAACTCACAAAACTAGTGTTGCGTGAACGGGTTCGAAAGATTTGAAGCCAAAGCAGATCAAAACTTGCAGAAATTTATTCCAAAATAACTCTTCACAGTTCTCTTACAGCTCCAGAACTTCTCGTTCTAGTAGACACAATACAGCTCTTTTCACCTCAATAGAGCACAAAACAGCAGTTAAAAACTTGACAGCAACTGCTAAATCGCCGCAAAAGACAATGCAATACAGTTCGCTTTAGAACTACTCAGTAATTCCAGTCAACTAACTCAGTGACTCAAAATCAGTCAACTAACTACTCCCCGCTCACTTGGCCGGTCTTATATAGGGGAGGGGAACTTTCGTGAATATTCCAGAGATAGACATTTGGAGAACTTTCCAGATCGTAGTCGAAAAGTCCTATACATGTACATGGGGACCGAAAATGTCGCCAAATGGTCGCCAAGTTTGGAGACATTTGGTGATTTCTCGCCAAATTTGGCGACAAAAATTAGTCGCCAAAACCGTCACCAACTTGGCTCTATCTCGCCAATTTGGCGAGATTCCCATTACCATAATGTTAAATGCCCTGCCCCTTGAAACTCGCTTCCCAGAGTTACCTCTGTAAAACCCGTTATCAAGCATTGAGAGGCTCATTGCAGGGAAACAGACTAAGACGAACTATTGCACTGCCAGATGCAAAATGTACATAAATCTTCTTATTTACAAAATTAACACTACGAAATATTTACAAATATGCAAAAATTCGTAACGCTAGAAACGAGGGAACGTTGTTGAATGAAAGTAATGATCGTAAAAAGGAATTAAAAAATAGAAGACATGTATGGAATGACATGAATAGAATGACTGAATCTAATCGTCACATGAGAACTCTGGAGACAAGCTACATACGTGGGTTGTTGTCTAGCTTAGCAGAAATGAAAATACCAAGAATGTGGAAGACTATCGCTATGACGCAATGTGTAGCAATAATACGAGTTTCAATATGCGTTGTTTAGATTCTTGAATATTAATTACTCACAAGACTAGAAACTTGGTAACGTTATTAGATGAAAGTGATGATCGGAAAATAATTAAAAAATATAAGACACGTATAGAATGGCAAGAATAGAATGACTGAATCTAATCGTCACGTGAGTACTCTGGAAGCAAGCTATAATACGTGGGTTTGTGTCGAAATCAGCAGAAATGAAAATACCATGAGTGTGGAAGACTCTATCGCTATGATGCAATGTGTAGCAATAATACGAGTTTCAATACGCGCTGTTCAGATTATTGAATATTAATTAAAACTCAGAACCCGAAACGTGGGAACGTTAAAGAAAGTGATGATCGGAAAAAGGAATTAAAAATAGAAATACACGCTTGGAAAGGAAAAATTAAATTAAAAGGCGATAGAAAAGTAGAATTGTCATTGCCTTAATGCATCAATGCTATTTCTGAAGTACTTCTTTACAAATTCAGCCTATATTGCAAACACTAATCTTTACAACTTTTCTTTTTGTTAGTTAAGATATCCCACCTTTCTCAAGTTAAGCTAATTTGTTTGGAATAAATATACATGTTTTAATACGTAGTCTATTAGTCATAGAGCATGATTAGTCATAGAGTAACACTGATTTAAGTTTAGTTATTTGGGGTTAAAATCATGTAACCATATTAATTAGATAATTATTTTATTATCTAATTTTGAGTATTTTTTTGTTTTATATCATAAGTAAGACATGTCAGGGTACAGATGTAGTATCAAACCTTTCTTTAGTGCGATTTTATTTGGCGTTTTTCCCCCCTCGGATAAAGGCGGTTTCCAACAATGGGTTTTATTTTAAGTTATATTTTAACTTAACTTAATTTATTTTATTGTTATTTATATTTTTACTTGATTTAATTTTAATTTTATTTTGTTAATCGTGATTTTGATTTTGGTGATTTTTCTAATCACCAAATGGGAAAAAAAATAAAAAAATTGCCAATTGTCCTATACTACATCTGTTTCCATGTTATTTGAACAAATTTACGGCCATGTACTTAATAGTTGATAAACACTCAAAATCATGGCAGGAGATAGTTTGAAGAAACCTTGAGGTTATACCATTCATTTATGTGATCAAGTTTGTTAAAAGAAATTTCAAATAATTAACAACTTATTGCACAGAAATTAAGCTTACATAAACTATTTGATGTGTGAACGACAAGTAAAAAACATCAAGTCCATAAGTAGCAAATAGGTGGACTTAGATAATATACGTTTGTGTAATGTATGGCACATACAGTGTCTCCCAAAAATCTTCGTACTCCTAAAAAAAATTTGTAGAAAAAGTATGAAGTTTGAAATTGAGTTCGAATATTAATTTCAATATTTTTTTGTAGAATGTCTTTTTAATTCTGAATGAAACCTAACATTTTAAAAAGAAGTATTGAATTGTTTTATTTTTGTAAATATATAAATTCATAGAACAAGAGAAAAAGAAAGTACCACAAAAAAGTTCGTACACCATAATATTTTCTGATAATTTCATTGATAAAATTATTATTTTTTTAAAATTTTTGCATTGTGACGACATTTAAAAAAATTGATTGTCTGTAATATTTGCCTTTTATATTTATTATAATCTATTTAGTCTTTAAAATGGTTCGTGGCAGTAAAGAATCAATAAACAGCAGTCTATAATTGATCATATTTCATTGGAATAGTTGTGAATGTATTCTATGTAGGGCTAAAACATTAAATTTATTCCATTTAACTGTTTAGTATGTAATAAAACGTTTTAAACGAGAAAATAGGATCCAATACCAGCCAAGTTATCTGAACGTGAAAAGGACTTATTGCAAGAATATTTGAGAAAATCCACTTTTGTTTGCTATACAAGTTTCTTCAGAATGTAGGGAACCAAATTTGACTTGAAACTGTTCGAAAAGTAGTCAGATCAGCTGGACTACATGAGTGTTCTGTCCTATGAAACTTTTTTTGAATGCTAAAAATAGAAAGTTTTGCCTTTTCTTTATACAAAATTAATGACAAATAAGCTAGAAACATTTTGGAATCATGTTTTATTTGAAGATAAAAACAAATTTAACATTTTTGGTTTCGATGGCCGCATTATTGTGAGAAGAAGAAAAACGATGAGCCTAATCCTAAGAACTTTGTGGGAACAGTGAAGCATGGTAGTGGAAATATCCTTGTATATGGGGTTTTTGTCAGCATTTGGACTTGATAAATAGGTGTTTAATGATGGAAAATGAATCATGAACTCTATTTGAATATTTTGAATGAAAAATTAAATTTTTCAGCCAGAAGTTTGGGTAGCTCCAAATAACTTAATTTTTTATTAAGATAATGATCCGAGCTCACAGCATTCTATGATCACCTCTGTGGACTCAATAATTGCCCACAAAATCTAAAAACATTACCTCAGTCAACAGATTTGAACCCAATAGAACAGATTTAGAGAGAATTGGAGGCTAAAGTAAGAAGACACGACATTAAAATGAAAAGCCAACTAAAACCAGCAATGATCGATGAATGGAGGAACATTAATGCAGAAATTACCAAAAAAATTAGTAAAATTTTTGCTCAGACGCATAAAAGTTGTTGTGAATGCTAAAAGATATCCCTCTAATTACTAATTTACCAAAATATTACAGTAAATACAAAAATATCAAACAAACAAACAAACAAACAAACAAACAAACAAACAAACAAATAAAAATAATGTTAGTGTACGAAGACTTTAGGGTATATTTTTTGTATTACTTTTAGGTTAATGATTTTTCTAAAAAAAAGTTTTACAATGCATTTAAAATATTTTATGTAGCTTTAATAAGATGAAATTGGAGATATTATTAAAAAAATCTTATTGGAAAATATTAATTTTTTTAAATGGAGAAAGTAGAATTTGATTGAAATTTCTAAGTGTAAGAAGACTTTTGAGAGCCACTGTATATAACGCACAAATCGAAATTTAGATGGGTAAGGATATGGACTTTGCATATTTAACAATTTAATAAATTCATTAAATCATCTACATTATATTTCATGTCACACATGTTTAAAAACATTACTAAGTAAATTTGTTAAAATCAAACTTAAGTTCTTAGATTTACTTAGATAAACTTTTACTTGCCTTTATTATTTACTTAGATAAAGTTACTTTTAATAGTTATAAGGATTACAGTATAAAATTCATAAGGATTTACAGAAAGCAAATTATATTTATTACCAATATAATATTAAAAAAACTTACATTGTTTATTACTTCACCTAATATATGTGATTATGGATAGAAATGTGCGGTTATCTTTTGTTTTCAGTTTCAACCACTTCAAATTACGATAAGTGGTCTTCATAGTAATCATCTAATCTAGATTTTAACATTTATTTTACAGCGTTATTTTTTTGATTTTACAATAATAGCGGTCCATCACCAATGGAATTACTTTTTTATTTCACAAATTACTAAAAATTCGATAATTTTTTAAAAATTTTTCTATTGAAAGAAGAATACAGGTTTGGAATATTACTCATACTTTTCTTCTGTATTGCTAGAGTATCTGAAACCCTTAATTTCAGAGGCAGGCAGAATCTATCACTGGTAAACATATAGCCACTTACTTTGTAGTCAGATTATTAAGATGCACTGTCAAAGGCAGAGTCTATCATTGGTAAACATATATACACTTAATTTGTAATTAGATTATTACAATCCATTTTCAGATGCAGAGTATATAACTGATAAACATATCGTCACTCACTTTGTAGTCACTTTATCGTCACTCACTTTGTAGTCACTTTATCGTCACTCACTTTGTAGTCACTTTATCGTCACTCACTTCAAATTACGATAAGTGGTCTTCATAGTAATCATCTAATCTAGATTTTAACATTTATTTTACAGCGTTATTTTTTTGATTTTACAATAATAGCGGTCCATCACCAATGGAATTACTTTTTTATTTCACAAATTACTAAAAATTCGATAATTTTTTAAAAATTTTTCTATTGAAAGAAGAATACAGGTTTGGAATATTACTCATACTTTTCTTCTGTATTGCTAGAGTATCTGAAACCCTTAATTTCAGAGGCAGGCAGAATCTATCACTGGTAAACATATAGCCACTTACTTTGTAGTCAGATTATTAAGATGCACTGTCAAAGGCAGAGTCTATCATTGGTAAACATATATACACTTAATTTGTAATTAGATTATTACAATCCATTTTCAGATGCAGAGTATATAACTGATAAACATATCGTCACTCACTTTGTAGTCACTTTATCGTCACTCACTTTGTAGTCACTTTATCGTCACTCACTTTGTAGTCACTTTATCGTCACTCACTTCAAATTACGATAAGTGGTCTTCATAGTAATCATCTAATCTAGATTTTAACATTTATTTTACAGCGTTATTTTTTTTGATTTTACAATAATAGCGGTCCATCACCAATGGAATTACTTTTTTATTTCACAAATTACTAAAAATTCGATAATTTTTTTAAAAATATTTCTATTGAAAGAAGAATACAGGTTTGGAATATTACTCATACTTTTCTTCTGTATTGCTAGAGTATCTGAAACCCTTAATTTCAGAGGCAGGCAGAATCTATCACTGGTAAACATATAGCCACTTACTTTGTAGTCAGATTATTAAGATGCACTGTCAAAGGCAGAGTTTATCATTGGTAAACATATAGACACTTAATTTGTAATTAGATTATTACAATCCATTTTCAGATGCAGAGTATATAACTGATAAACATATCGTCACTCACTTTGTAGTCACTTTATCGTCACTCACTTCAAATTACGATTAGTGGTCTTCATAGTAATCATCTAAATCTAGATTTTAACATTTATCTTACAGCGTTATTTTTTTGATTTTAGAATAATAGCGGTCCATCACCAATGGAATTACTTTTTCATTTCACAAATTATTAAAAATTCGATAATTTTTTAAAAAATTTTCTATTGAAAGAAGAATACAGGTTTGGAATATTACTCATACTTTTCTTCTGTATTGCTAGAGTATCTGAAACCCTTAATTTCAGAGGCAGGCAGAATCTATCACTGGTAAACATATAGCCACTTACTTTGTAGTCAGATTATTAAGATGCACTGTCAGAGGCAGAGTCTATCATTGGTAAACATATTGTTACGAATTTTTGTATATTTGTAAATATTTATTAGTGTTAATTTTGTAAATAGTAATTTATGTACATTTCGCATAAGGCAGTGCAATAGTTCGTCGTTAAATTGGCTTCCCTGCAGTGAGCATCTCAATGCTTGATAACGGGTTTTACAGAGGTAACTCTGGGAAGCGAGTTTCAAGGGGCAGGGCATTTAACATTATGGTAATGGGAATCTCGCCAAATTTGGCGAGAAATCGCCAAATGTCGCCAAACTTGGCGACCATTTGGCGACAATTTCGTCCCCAGGTACATGTATAGGACTTTTCGACTACGATCTGGAAAGTTCTCCAAATATCGACCTCTAGAGGTTTCAAGAAGGTTTGCAGCCTCCCCTATATAAGCCCGGCCGTGAGTGGGGTTAGTTAGTTCTTGGATTTTGAGTCACTGAGTTGGTTGACTGGAATTACTGAGTAGTTCTAAAGCGAACTGTATTGCATTGTCTTTTGCTGTGATTTAGCAGTTGTTGTTAAGTTTTTAACTGCTGTTTTGTGCTCTATTGAGGTGAAAAGAGCTGCATTGTGTCTACTAGAACTAGAAGTTCTGGAGCTGTAAGAGAACTGTGAAGAGTTATTTTGGAATAAATTTCTGCAAGTTTTGATCTGCTTTGGCTTCAAATCTTTCGAACCCGTCCACGCAACAATATAGACACTTAATTTGTAATTAGATTATTACAATCCATTTTCAGATGCAGAGTATATAACTGATAAACATATCATCACTCACTTTGTAGTTATATTATTAAAACGCATTGTCATAGGCAGAGTCTATCACTGGTAAAAATATAGTCACTTACTTTGTAGTTTGGTTATTACGATACACTGTCAGAGGCAGAGCCTAATACTGGTAATCACATTGTCACTTACTTAGGAGTTAGATTATACTGTTATCATTTGTAAAATTTTTTTTAATAATCATCTCGCAAATTGCCCTATTTACAAGAAAGTTTTTTTTTTTTAATATGACTTTTGTTTATTTAAATATAGAGAAAATATCATAATTTTTTTTTCGTAAAACGTATTTGGACTAAAAGCCTTGTTTTATTAAGAAAAATGAAAACATTCTATCATATAAAGAACACCGCTCGTATCGTGTGGTCAAAATTCCAGGATTCCAGGAATTAGCACATAGGGTACATTATTTTAATTATATACAATACTTAAAATACAGGGTGTCTATAAAGTAGTTGAGAAATGGAGATCAAATATATCTGTATAACTCATAATAACTAGGCAATATAAACATTTTTTTTTGCATACAGAATGACATGGTGAACATAAGTTAGTTGAGGAAAAATAATGGTTTATAATGCCGAGTTATTAAGAGTTATACAGATCTATTTGAGCTCCATTGCCCAACTAATTTATAGACACCCCTTAGTATAAATTATATAAAAAAAATTATAATTGCTATAAGTGTGCAAAATTTAAATAACATAAAATGAACAGTGCATTAATTTAAGAATTCCTTTGAAATAACATCGATGGACTAAATATCCAAAGCACGTTTTTAATGCTCTATATTGCACAAATTATATTGGAACAAAAGAGAATTCATTCCATATATAAGTATTTAAGAAAAGTTTTGTCGTGATTTCTATAAAGTCTTAATTTTAAATATAAACACTAAAAAGGTTAATTAAAGCATGATATGCTACCCTATTTTCTGATTTGACTGATGTTTTCTCCTTGCCGAAATTGTTTCCTTTTGAAATAAAGGATTTCCTTTTAAAATACGATGAAAAAAAAAAAAAAAAAGGATTACGTAAATACTTGTATCCGGCTTTAATTAAATTTGATTGGATTATTTTCGTTTGAATTTAATTTAAGAAATTGATATCATAACAATTAATTAATGTTAAGTATACAAAACTAATACTCAAAGTATGTAATTTAATAAAAATATGCAATTAAAATATATACCATTAAAAGAGGACAAGAAGTTTATTAAATATTTATAATTTATAAGTATTATGATATAAAATAAAGGATGCATACCTATAACACATTTTAACGAGGGAAATAAATGTGTCAATGGCATCCAGGGTGAAAAAGAAAAAAGTTTCAAAGTAAATCAGTTGCAGAATTTAGTTTATTTCCGGAAAAAGAAAATGGGCTATTTTCATCCCATCCCTTCATACGTGTTACCTTTTAAAAAAAAATGTATAAAATGTTTTTTTTTCTTTTTTTTTCAAATATTAATTTTTTTTTAATGTTTTACTTAATTTTTGTTTATTTTAACTGAAATGTTATCATTTCAGAAAATTTTCCTTTTTATAAGTACCTAATAGTAGGAATTACAATGTGTTAGCAAAATAAAATGCCGTTATTAGACAGAAGATGGCATTTACTTGTTAAAAACGATTTAATTACTATCCCATATATTTATATTCTAATTGTATGCTTCTATTTAATATGCTTATAATACCTATTCTATCGTTTTGGCAAAAAAAATTGCCGCGTGACAATCTTCTCAATTAACTCAAAGATTATTTACATTAGTTTTCACTATTACGAGCCTGCAACAACTGAGAACCATTATAATGATATCCCTAGTGGATCATCGTATAAAAAGAAATTCTGGAACTTTCTTATATTTATATAGAAGAATCCTTTCACACAGTCTTTGTTGAGTTTAATTAACTTTTTTTTTACATATTTCTACACATTACACATTTGTTGTTTTTTTTAGAAAAATTAATGAAATATACAGGGTGGTTATAATTACTTTTCAACTTTCAAATTAGTTGCAAAAAAGAAGTGTTGGTCAGGATGACTTGAAATCTGACTTCAATATACGCGAAGAAAAGAGAAATTGCATGGCATATGAAAAAAAACTACTTCGAATTATAGTTCTTCTTATGGCACATCATTAACTTCTTCTTAGCGTACATTTAGGTCAAATTTCAGGTGATTCTGAAGAGTGGTTTTTTTTCAGCTTTGTGAAAGTTGAAATTTAATTATAATCTTTGTAAAAAGAATTTGCAATTCTATTATTTGACTTTTTAAAAGTAATATACAGGGTGATTATAATTAAAGTTCAAATTTCATAAAGCTTTATAAAAAGAGCCCCTCGTCAGAATGACCTCTTAAATTTTGACCTGAATATACGCGAATACGCGCCAAACTAAGTTAGCTTTAATTTTTTCCCTATGTCATTCCATTTTCGTACTTTTGCATGTGTTCAGGTAAAAATTTAAGTCATTCTGAGCGGTGGTTATTTTTTTAACAGAGTTTTGAAAGTTGAACTATAATTATAATCATTCTGTTTATCCTACAATAGAATAGATATGAAAAAAAATTGTTTCGATATAACACATATTTCAATAATTTTAATTTTCTTTTGGATAATTATAATTTAAATAAAAGACATGGAATTAATTTAAGTTCGGTAAACTGATTGAACTGATAAAACTGATTGCAGAACAGGTAGCTCTCTAAAGTATTCTTTTTTAAATTCCAAACAGTACATAATAAAATCTGGGCATACAGAGGTATACATATTAATAAAGTTCAATAGACTCGATATAGTTGTGATTATCACCTTAAGGTATGGATGATGCAAAATACAATTCCCTGAAAGGACATCAAGATTCGGTAAGAATAATCAATATAGTTCAGAACAAGAGTTCAGAATTCTGTTCTAACCAGAAAAAAAATTGTTCTGAACAGAATACTGAAACACAATTTCAGGAAAATTGAGTACTTTTCAATTAAAATATGAACCGTGAACAATTTTAAATTCTGTAGCAAATCTCAGGTTTGATAATTCATTTCTGTCTTCGATTGAGATTAATCTGTTAGTGAAATACGTAGGATATTTTGTTTCTATTTATCACTTCGAACAAAACAATAGAAGAACGTGTGGTAGTTTAGTTCAATAGCTAGTCCATAATATTGTGATTTATGCGAATTTATATACTTAGAGTTGAAAATATATATCATTATGTAACATGCGACATAACTAGCGCTTCGTTACATTTAATATTCAATAAGATTTTATTATTGTAAATTTGTAAACTTTTTAAAGGAATTTATGTATTAAAAACATGTTTGTTTATTCGGGTAAAATTTTTTTATGTTGAGAAGTTGCGATAATGTTTTTTGGTTATAAGTATAGTGACTGTTACATTTATTTTAAGTTACAGAATAATTAAGGATTGTATACGAACTGGTTAAAAAAAGTTAAGTTTAACTTATCACAAATGGTCATTGTTTTCGGTCGCGTGTCTTCGGTAAAAGATGGCTCCCGTTTAATTCTAATTAATGCGTATTGATCCGAAAATACGAACGCGAAAAAAAGAGGCTGAGCAATTTTTCTTTTCAAACCAGACATCCTTTAGACTTTTCTTAACTGTACAAACGGAAACATCGTTTTGTAGAATCACATTCTATTCTATTATCAAGTCACGGATGAACCAATCGGAAGGCCCCCAGGCAACATTTGCCCAAGTGCCCTCCTTCGAAACATTTTTACCGCATCACTGCACATTGTAATCAACAAGCAACAGTTTGAAAAAAGTATCATCTTTTTATATTTGCACGTAACTAGAAACGGAAGATTAAAAAAAAAAAAAAAAAAAAATGGGATTAACTAGCTGTTTTAAGGTGAACTTTTTAGTTGGTTGGATTGGATATTTTTTAGGGCAAGAGCTATGCGAAGGCTATACTGCGCCAAAACATCGTTACAATAAGTTATTGAGAGAAGTCCTTGTAGGGAAACACAAAAGCTCAACATTTTGTTATTTTTATATAGCTAGAAGTAGAAGATTGAAAAAAAAAAATGGGATTTACTAGCTGTTTAAGGTGAACTTTTTAGTTGATTTCTAATGCAACATCTACGCGAGAGCTATACAGCTCAAAAATATCATTACAGCAAGTTACTGAGAGAAGTCCTTGTGGGGAACACTTTCGAGTTCATCACTGCGCATTGGGCTATACTGCACCAAAATATCGTTACAAGTTACTGAGAGAAGTTCCTTGTGGTAAACACTTTCGAGTTTATCACTGCACATTGTGATCATCAAGCAACGCAAGTTTGAAAAAAAGGTATAATCTTTTTTATACTTGCAAATAATTTGAAACGAAAGAGTGAAAAAAAATGGTTTAATTATCTGCTTCAAAATAAACTTTTTAGTTGGTTGGATTGGATATTTTCTGGGGAAAGAGCTTCGTGAACTGTACTGCGACAAAACGTCGTTACAGCAAGTTACTGAGAGAAGTCCGTGAGGAGGATTTTTTCGAGTTCATACTGCACAATGTAACCAACAAGCAACAGTATAGAAAAAGAATAATCTTTTGCATAAAAAGGATGGATTGAATTTTTTCTGGAATAAGAGAGCTATGACAAGACTATTCTGCGCTAAAGCATTATTACAGCAAGTTACTGAGAGAAGTCCTTGTGGGGGTATAATTTCGAGTTCATACAGCACATTATAACCAACATGCAACAGTTTGGAAAAAAGTATAATTTTTTTTATATTTGGAAAACTAGAAACGAATAATTGAAAAAAAAGGGGGATTTACTAACTGTTTTAAGGTTAACTTTTTTTAGTTGGTTGGATTGGATATTTTCTGGGGCAAGAGCTACGCGAGGGCTATTCTGCGCCAAAACATTGTTACAAGTTACTGAGATAAGTCCTTTTGGGGGAATACTTTAGAGTTCACAACTGCACACTATAATCAACAAGCAAAAGGAGTTTGAAAAAATGTATCTTCTTTTTATATTTGCACTTAACTTGAAATCGAAGATTAAAAAAAAAAATTAAAAAAAAAAAATGGGGTTAATTATCTGTTTTAAGGTGAACTTTTCAGTCGGTTGGATAAGATATTTTCTGTGGTAAGAGTTACTCGAGGACTATACTACGCCAAAAAAAAAAAAAAAAAAAAAAAAAAAAAATCGTTGCCGTAAGTTACCGAAGTAAGTTCTTTTGGGGAAACACTTTGGTTTGGACTTTGAACGGGTTGTTCGCAATTGCTTTTTGAATGAGAGATACAGCTCTCTCGAGTGAAAGAAAACTATAAAAGTTCTCCACAAAAGCCAGTCAATTATCACAGAATAATCTGTCACAAACTCTGTCGAGTTTGTTATTATTTTTTTACATAAGATACTGCAGAAGCTCACGTGGGGAACATGCTATTTGAACATTCTTTGTTACCGAACTAAGAAAACAATGTTATTTTGAAAGATAATTTTAATTTATTTATTTAGATAATATACCAAGCTAACCATTTGCATATTTTCTCAAGGAAAGCAATTTATAATAGCTACAAATAAAACATCTCTAAATTGTGAAATCAGAAAAATATCAAATGTTATCAATTCCTTAAAAACTCTTGTGTAGTTAACATTATTTCGTATCATTTTTAAATATATTCACTGCATATTATATTGGATGAAATAATAAAACATTACATGTTTTACTAACTTTTTAAATCTTTCAATTTAGTTATATATAAATGTAAGATAATTCAAAAACTGAAATTACAGTTAATTTGTTTTAAAATAAAAATGTTGGAGTTATATTATGTTTACATAAATAACAAATTTTATTAGACTAATTTTCATTTGGAGCTAAACTATTAAAGTAATGTAAAATTGTATGGTTTAAACTATAAAAGTAATGTAAAATTGTATGGTATAAACTATAAAGTAATGTATTGGTATGATTTTAAAATGTTTATTTTCATCAAACTATAAAAGTAATGTATTGGTATGATTTTAAAATGTTTATTTTCATCAAACTATAAAAGTAATGTATTGGTATGATTTTTAAGTGTTTATTTTTATCAATAAATTATATTTAAACTGAAGATGATGGAGAAGATGAACCTCCTGTAATTATCGAGCTTGTATTTCTACTTTAACGCATGGTATGAATATTTTACATGAGATAAGGAAATCTCTAAAATATCATATGGTGATGCATGCTTGTTAAACAATAATTATGTTTATGCGGAGCAAGTCAGCATTTAATGATAGATTTAGCCGGTATCTGTGTTTTTAAAAATTTAGTGCGTGCATTATAAAAGTTGCTTAGCAAGCGGCCGTTTTTGGACTGATTGTGAACATCATAGTTGTTAACTGGTATTTAAGGTTTTATTTACTGGAAATGATGAATGCAAGACATGTATCTAAATTTTATGTCTTAACGTTAAAAGTACGGCCTTAACGAATAATTAACGTTGCTATATATATTATCTTCAGAGCAATACAGGGAGGTTCAAAATTATTGAGTAAATTTCATGTTTTAATAAAAAAGAACAAAATGAGGAACGTAGCTGTTTATTGTCTTCTGGGAAAGACGATATAAAACAGTTTTAACCACAACAAAATTCCAATTAAACAATAAACATACGTACCTCATTTTGATCTTTTTTCAAACATGAAAATGCGCTCAGTAACTTTGTATTATCCTGTAGTGTCTACAATATACTACTTCTATAATATCCACGTAGCTATGAATTACTATACAGTTACTATAAGGATATATTTACTGAAAATTATTGACGCAACATATACATCAAAATATGTTTTATTTAATGTTACTCTAAATGCTATCTTCATAGTAATAGTATCGATAAAATACTTTTCAATAATATCTAAATAAATATGAATGATATTCATTACCATAAGTTTACTTGCAGAAAATGATTAATGTAATATATGTATCTAACTATGTTACATTAAACGCTTCTATTAATAGCTATAATATATCTACACTATACCTTAATATTATCCACATAGCTATAAATAATGCTCGTTACTGTAAAGGCTTATTTACTGAAAATAGTTGATGCAGCACATACATCAAAATATGCCTTACTTAAGGTTACTATAAATATTATCTTCCTACCAATAATATTTACAAAGTATTTTTTCAATAATATGTACAAAATACCTCATAAATAATATCTGCATAGCTATAAATAATAGCAGTTTCCGTCAGAGTTTACTCACTGAAAATGGTTGCAGCAACATGTGTATCTAAATATGTCTTATTTAATATTGCTATAAATGATAATAAGCTACTAAATCCTTCTTCAATAATAGCGATATAGTTATGAATGGTATCTTCATCAAAATGTGAATCCGATCCGACTCATTGGCGGGTTATTTCCTTTACTTACACAATTGCTACCTTTCTACAATGTAACAAAATCAATGGTTTGAGTTTTAATGATTAAAAAATTGTCTTCCTACACAATTGCTGCCTTTCTACAATGTAACAAAATCAATGGTTTGAGTAAACTTTTCGAAATAAAACTGTGAAGAAAACTAAATGCCACAAGTACACCAAATTATTGTTGTATTGAACAAATTGTTGTTCTAAATGTGGTAAGTGTATCCATCCAGGATAAAATAGGTTAAACTTTAAACATTTTATACGTATAGTATTAATCTAAAGTGCAACATAACAGTATTTTAAAACCGTAACTGGAAACAGTTAATTTGTTGGAGAATACAGTTCAATAGAGCCACTTAAATTTGTTGTATAACAAAGTTTTATAGAGCATTGTTAAGGCTCATTTTAGATTTCATTGTATAACGGGAACGCAGTCTGCGTAATAATGGTTCGCTGTAGAGTTGTATAAGTTTTCTCCTTAAATTGTAGTTTTACAGATCATCCTGCTGAGTCAGTGACCCTGTAAAGAGTGACCTATATCTTCTTTTTTCCAGTTGTCTGCTCACAAGGGATGGAAAGGTTGAAAAAACCAGCGCGGGCTGCTTTGCTGTCTCTACTCTCCTTGGTTATCCTCATAAAGCCTCAAGGTGAGGAAACAAATTGACTTTTTCTTCCGAATGTTGTGTTGCTATTTCTTACATTCGTTTATTGTTACATACTTCAGTAAAATATTTGCGTGCGCGTTGCTGGTGAATCTAGGAACGCGGTAGTGTTCCGCCTCCAAGTCTGTTGTCAAAGCGCAGGCATGCAAGTGTATATTATGTTGACCGAGCTTTTCCTGTTTTTCGACCCCTAAGCTTTTATTATAGTTAGATCACTGATTTTTTGTCATCGTGTTGCCCCGGATGAGTAGATGAAAAGTAACCACATAATTGATAACATAAATACGGGAACATGGCAAAAAATTCATTTGAAAATCGCAGAAGTCGTCGTGATTTTGTTCTTCTGATTCTTCTGGTTGTGACTAAAGTTTTAGCCAGGGCTACAGCCAAAACTATTTGATGATTTTGAAACATTTTCTTCTTCTTCTTTTTAGCTTGATTAGAGAAAGTGCCTTTTTTGTATGATTTGATACGTATGAGTAGGTTCTGTACCCTCCCCCCAAAAAAAATGATCGCGATAGTTGAGAATTTCAGCCAGGCCAACAACTTAAATTCTTTAATATATTCTAGTCATTTTATTATTATTATTATTATTCTCAGCTTTATTAGTTGAAGTGCCTTTGGTATGATTTAATGCGTACCAGGTCTGTATCCCCCCCCCCCCCTTCTCTCCCTCAGAAACATTACCGGAAGTTGGGCATTTTAGACAGAAAAATAACTGATTAAAACTGGTCAACGGATCTCGAATATTCATATTTTGCTCAATTTCAAGAAGGGCTTTTGATACTTTAAGTTGAACTATTCAAATAGTGTAATTAGAAATAAGTCAAATTTTCTCATTTTTTAATTAAATTGCATGCTTATCAAAACTCTGAAAACACGTGCTTCAACTTTGAGTTAGAAAGCCCCTTTCATTTTAAAATGGTTTTAGAGGTGCAAGGCGCCTGATTCATTTTGAGCCACGTACCTTCTGATCACTTGCCTTAATGACTGCGCCACAGAAGATCACTGAATTTTCTCTCAAAATGATAACATATCTTATTTTTCAAAATTTAAGCGAAAGTTTTTTTGAAACATTTTTGTACAAAGCAAGTATTTTTTTTTTTAGTATGCCATACTTATTTTTCATTATTACTTATTTTTAGTAAGTATTTGCATGTTTTTGTACTCAAGTTAAAAATAGTAGGTACATATTACCCTGGGCCTTAAGCCCAAGGGTATTGCTTTCAATTGGTCAAAAGTGTGGTCCGGTGTCCGCCCTCCACTTAACCTTTGGACATGTGCAGGAAAGGCATTGTCTGGGCATGCGCCTGCTTGTATAAAAAGAGATGTATGCTAATGTTGTTCAGATGTATTGATGTTTTATAAAATAAAAACAATAACTTTGTAATGGGCTTGGACTTAAGGTCCAGGGTAAACTGTACATCCGCCCTAAACCGATTATTTTTAATTTTTACTTATGAATACTTTTTCTTGGTGTGGTAAGGAGAATTTCTACTTGAAAGAAGCAAACAAACAGGATTTTGATTGCAAACTTAAATCTCTCTACAATATTGCATCATGATATTCTCACTCTTCTTCTTCTTATCAAGGACTATGGGGACTAAGGTACCTCTGCTTAAGCATTTTGTACCGACCCCATATCCCGTACAGATCGGTAGTGGGCAGTACTGCACAGGATGTAAGCGCACACTCGTGAGTGGGAGTGCGCAAGTCTACCTATAGCCACAGAAGAGTTAATTTCTACCTCTTTCGGTAGCTACCCGATAGATGGCAGCACTACCGACCGTATGTGGAACTTCTTAATTTAGAGGCAATACCAAGCAGAAGATTCCACCAGAAGAGTTGGCTTTGCCACCCCCAGATGTATTGATTTGTATGGGAACTTGGAGGACTTTGCGACCATGACTGATTTAAAGTGCTCCAGTCACCATTAGCGAACACGGCGGTCTTTAGTCGGTCCCAGGCCCGAACTCACAACTTCAGGGCTCGCAACCATCTAGTTGCGAGAACGATACTCTCCCGACTGGGCTACGCTGCCCTCATTCTCACTCTTAATATCAAGAAATCATATGTGAATCTAACGTTGTTGCTGATTTGGCCATTTTGATTAAGAGTGATGATCTGTTTACGTTAAAACATCCATCAACCATCTCTTACTCATTTAGAATATTACAAACGCAACAAAAAGAATTGATATCTCCCATAAAACAAATTGTCAAAATGACATATTGTCATCATAAAAAACAAATTGTCATTTTGACAAATTGTCAAAAACCCGCCAAGTAAAATGGTCAGTTAGAAAAAGTTATGAAATCTTACGTTTGCTGATAAGCAGCCATGTTTAATTTCTTTGGGGGTACTTGGACACATTGAACAAAATTGGGATTATTAGGACGAACTCCCATAGGCAACAGGAAATTTCTATTTTTATAAAAAAAAAAATTATTATTTAAACAAATCAAACAACTTGCTTTGATTATCGTATTTTAAAAGAGTTTTTGAATATATTTATAAGCTTTTGTAATTCTACTATCACAATTCTAAATTTTAAGGCTGAATGACGTAGGAGTCTAAACTTTTGCATCGCAGTGTAACTACTTACCTTGATTTTAATATATCTTATGCATCATAACTAAATTTGCATGGATTCCCCAGTTGTTCCCAGTATCAATTGTAAACGTTCATATAAATGTTTTCTATAGCCTCAGCATTAATTAATTAATTTTTTAATTAATATACAAATTCCTTAACCAAATATGGAAATATTTTATTTTTTCATGTTATATTTAAATAACTATAGAATCGTCAAAGCAACAATGAAGGATAAAAATAAATATTTCATTAATTTCTCTGTGTGATCTATGGTAATAACTTTATTTTAGATTTAGTTATAAGGTTTAGGGTCTCAAATGGGCTAAATAGAAATATTTAACAGAACACGATATTTTCTCTTTTAAAGAACTTCTATTATTTTCAAATGAAACTATAACTCAAATGAACAAATGATTCATAAAATTTAGAGAAAGAATATTATTAGAAATCCGTTGACCCAATTTAACTCATTGTTAGAGTACTAAAAAACTATCCCATAAAAGCAAAGTCTTTACTATAACTCCTTTTTATTTATTGTCAACTTTTATATACAATTGTCAACTTTTATATACAATTGTAACTGATTTCAGCGATTTTGAGCTCAGGTCAATTTCCATAGTGTTTGATAATTACGAAAAAAACACACATTCCATTACATTGACCAACATTTTTTTTGGCCCACAAAACTTTCAGTAGATAGAATCAACTTTTACAGGGGAAGGTTTCAATTATTGAATATCACCAAATTGTACACGCTTGATAATGGCATGATATCTGGATCTGACGTTCAGTAATAGAAACGTATGTAAAAGCAACCTTTTAGTGACAGAACCCAAAAATTGATAGAATGCATTGTTATCAACAACGTGTCTATCTTCCAAGATTCGGCTCTATCGTAGGCTGGCCTCTGGGTTAATTATCCCTTAGAATATTTTCCCTATACAAACACACATAAAACCGAAGTTATTTTAAAGCATTTCAAAATAAACATTACGTTATAGAAAAAAACTTCTTTGTATGGATGACGTCCAGCATAAAAGTTTCTTAAACAAAGTACTAAATTTCATTAATTCTAGATGATAGGTAAATAATATAAGTAACAAATATGTTAATCAGAAGGTAAACAATTATAATTTGATATTAAAAATATTGAAGGATATAATTTTTAATTTTCGTATGTATCCATCCAAAAAAGAGTTAAATTGAAAAATAAATTCATTTTTCTTCAATCCTGATATTAAGAATAGTAGCAATCGCAAAAGTAGTAGGCATATAAAAGCGCAAATTAAACTGTTGTTTAAGTATTCCATTTGTAAAGGGAATATAAATGATGGAAACATGCGCATTTTTTGCTGAAGTTGTTGTTGTTGTTGCATGCCCCCGGTGGCCAGCAGAATTAGACCAGGTCCATGATGTCGTACACCCTCAAAAAATCCAACACCAAAACAGGGTCGTCGGCCAAATCCTTCTTAGATAGTCCCAGGCACGCGAGGATGTGATAAGGCGAAGCCTGTTCAGTAGAGCAGTGTTTGCAGATTTCGAAGCTCCTGGATCCCTCAATAAATTTCAATGTCTGAAGGTGGCCACTTCGAAAGCGGGCAAGAGTAGTTTGATCCTGTCTATTAAAACCCTGAGCAAGGGAGCCCCCAGGACGGGGATATTGATACCAATGGTGCGCTGGGGGGACAATCCAAGTAGTCCTGTTCCTGTGTTTAATCTGAGAATGAATCTCCGTAAAGGTGAGAGGCACTGACGGAACAGAGGCCTCGCCAGCACCAGCCTTTGCCAACATGTCCGCAATCTCGTTCCCTTCAAGATCAACGTGGGAGGGGATCCACTGCAGATGAATCTGATGCGATGCGGAAAGTCGTTTTAACTTATTGAGTATTGCCACTCCGTCATGGTCTCTAACACCTCGCCAATCACTCAGGTGTTGTAGTGCGCTTCTGCTGTCAAACAAAATCCAAATCTCATTTCCATGGGGAAGAGACGTAAGAAGGGTTGAAGTTAAGAGTATAATTAATTATAATAATTTTCATAACTTTAAGACAGAAGGTTGGTACATTTTAACTATCTGAATAGATACAAAACAGAATTTTCTACTTTAAATTTCTGACTAAATGGTATAAGGTACACTCATGGGCAAAATTAAAGAAATACAAGTTTTTCCTAAAATACTTTTCAGTGGTGTAGCATAGATATATGAAATTCACATCAAAGAGATATCTCTAAGTAACATAATGATAAGTAAAACAACACAGTTGCGATATAAAATACAAAGTGTACAGTTGGGGCATATGCAGAAGAATGGAGTACCATTAATGTACAGTTGTACATATTAGGCATCCATATTAAAAATCGCGCAGCTCAACGAATTGAATTTTAGTAGGAAATATGATTCCCTGTCATCAGTGTTTGCTTTGCACTGTATTCACATACATAACATAACTTTATGAGTTCTAGTGTTAAACTGCTCGTCCCATCTTTAGAACTGTTTTCAAGCTATAGAAAGTTCAAATACATCGAATATATCTAGAACGTGACTCGTGGATGCGTCCCACATATATTTGATGAGATTTGAATTAGAGGAGGATTACGTATACCAGAGATGTTCCTATTTTTAAATCGTTTATCATTAGTGGGATACAAATAATGCAAAAGTGGGATAAAATATGACATAAATATCAATAAACACGATTTTGAAACTAATATTTCACCATTATAAAAATATTATTTCACTAAGCATGAGGGGGACGCTTCGAGGAGACGCATTGTGAAAGATTCATTTTATTTTTCTATTTAGGGACTTTTCATCGCATAACCCCCCAAAAACACAAATTTTTTAAGATAAATCCTTTATATTTATTGCCAATTTTTATATTCATTAAAGCACCGCCAATTCTGTAAACAGCGTGTGCTTGGTGTTTGCATTTAATTTTGAATATCAAAAACATTTCTATCAGCAAAATATGCGGCAAAATACGTTTCAAAATTTATTTGTTTAAAATGAACGTGCATTTATGCACTCACATCCAAATATCTTTTATTTATTCTGATTAAAACAATATTATTATTTATTAAAATAATTTTGAAAACAGGAAAGAGTTTCTTCAATGGTCGGTTAAATGCTATTTTAGCGCATTTGGATGACGACAAGTTGGTTTATTAGTATTACATAAAAGCGACCTTTTAGTGACAGTTACAGCCACAAAATTTGATAGAATGTATTGTCATCGATAAAGAATCTACCTGCCAAGTTTCAGCCTGATTGGAGCTTTTTCTACTATCATTTACAGACACTGCATACAAAATACTGATTATGAAGCCTAAATAAATAAGAGGTATCCCCCCCCCCCCTCTAATCATTAAAAAAAAAAAAAAAAAAAAAAACTTTTAGCACATGGCTCTTATGAAATTTCTTTCTTCTTCTTAAACAACACTTGCGTTAAAGTACACATAAAATGAAATTTTAAGGAAGTTTTCGTATTGAATGATCCAAACCTATTTAAATAAAAATTCTGTGTTTAATTTTTTTATAATTTCATCAGAAATAAGCATAATATTTAAATTATTAATTATAAAAAAATATTCAAGAATAATCTTACAATCGCATACTCTACTTAAACTACAATCTTCAATTATGACAACACTGTTAAAATTTTTTTTCCACCTTGCACCAAAAATTGGTTCCCATTTAGCTGCCACCAACATTTGGTGCTTAGTTTCACGATTTAATGGTGCAACCTCGGACCGTAAGCACCATTAAATCGCGAAACTAAGCACCAAATGTTGGTGGCAGCTAAATGGGAACCAAATTTTGGTGCATGGTGGACAATTTTTTTTAACAGTGAACAGTAAAAATTTGGAAAAATATGAATCATTGAGGTTTGATAAATAATGATTGGAATTCAATTTGGATTTTTATTCGGGTAAAATTTGCAATTTCTATCAAATACTAATATATTGTTTTTTAAATTGGAATTTCAATATTTCATGATCAGAAAAAATTTACCTTTTCGTTCTTAAAAGTATTAAAGGAACAAAAAGGATCGGCTGAAAAAATCGAACGTATTGAAATGTAACTAAGCAAATATCTAAATATGCAGAATGTATTGGTGCATTATTAATATGTAATGGGGGTGTGTAGCCCAAAGCATGCTGGAAAATAATTATGTCAATAAACAATTAAATAATATAACCCATTAAAACAAAGCTTTTAATATAAATCCTTTATATGCATTGCCAATTTTTATATTCATTAACAAAGCGGCGATTCTGTTAACAGCGCGTTCTTGGTGTCAGCATCTAATTTTAAATATCAAAAACATTTCTATCATCAAAATGTGCGGCAAATTACGTTTCAAAATTTATTTATCAAAAATGAACGCGAACTTATGCACTCGCATCCAAATATCTTTAATTTTTTTTTTGATTAAAATAATATTATTATTTATTTAAATTTTTTTTTAGCAACGGCCCTAATAGCACACATCCTAGCAGGGAGGTCCCTAGGAAGTCCCCAGTCATCCCCGGGACTACGAATGACTTCCCAGGGACCTCCCAGGGAGGATGTGTGCTATTAGGGGGAAAAGAATTTCTTCAATGGTCGGTTAAATACTGTTTTATTGCGATTGGATGACGGCAAGTTGTTTTATTTGTGTTCCGTAAAAGCGACCTATTAGTGACAGTTACAGCCTCAAAATTTGAACAGAATGCATTGTCATCGATATCGAATCTATCTGCCAAGTTTCAGCCCGGTTAGATGACGACAAGGGGGTAAATTAGGCTTCCGCAGATTTGCCCTCCATAGACAAACAAACACACACACAAAATCGAAGTTAATATAAAGGATTTAAAAATAATGCTGAATTCAGATTGTTTTATTTCAAGAAATAAACATTCGTTTGTAAGTTATCAGTGTGTCTATAATAAATGTGTTATTTGAATCGTCTAAAGATTAGACAAATTTCTTAAAACTTCTTATGTATATTTTTAACTGATATTGAATGTAGAAAAGCTTCAATTTTAATAATGAATGATAAATGGGAAATTAAGTATTATCGTTTAACGATTAAAACAACGTCCCAAATAAAAGGCACCTTCAAAATGCATCTGTAGCTAAATGCTATCGTTGATTAAAGTTATATATTTTATTTAAAATAGCTTTGTTAAAATGTTCGGAATAAGACAAAATTAATAACTTGAGACACGAAAACCTCAATTTTAAATATTTTAAACAATTACATACAAGTCAATTTTACTGAGTCCCCCATATAGCACACATCCTCCCAAGGATGTCCCTAGGAAGTCATTGGGAGTCCCGGTGATGACTGGGGACTTCCTAGGGACCTCCTTGGAATGATGTGTGCTATATGGGCCAGTATGTATGTGGTAACCATAACCATCAACAAGTAGTCTATTCCATTTAAAAATTCAAACTTTGGATCAGATTAAGTATAACGAAAGAGCTGATGAATGTCATTTTAATAAATACCTTCGTATGATTATGGATAGCTTCATAAGCGGTTTCTGCTGTGCAAGTATATGAATCTAATTGAGTTGCCACCAAACTTCACCCCGTCTAAAGTTTTGTAATAGGTTTTCTTTGGTTATCAACAGACGCTAATCAGTTTAGGAGATAGTCATTGATATAGTTAGTTCACAATGGCGATTGTTAAGTTTTCTTTGACTTCAAGTCATTAACTAAGAATGTGCTATCCTGACGTTCCAGTTAGAAATTATTGAATCTCCCAAAGAACAAGAATGTGACACAGAGACTTAATAAAGCTTAATTTATAGTAAAATCCATCTTGAAAATATGTTTGGTTCTAGCTAGAGGTTCGGGAAACAAAAGAAATGAACATGATTGATTTTAGATCAAACTAGTCAAAAGTTTTTCGTCTCAGATAATATAGTACACGAATTAATACTTAAATCGTTTAAAGAGATGATGTTTGTTCGTTTGACAGGGAGAAGGACTAACAAAAAATTGTATAATGTAGTATTAGTTGAGAAAAAAGCAAAGACATAAGAAAAAGAAAAAAAAAATTACTTATGTTCGAAATTATACAACAAATATAACTTTTATCACTTACTAAGTGCCCCAAGTGGTAACAATCCACACTTTTACTGTTACTAATCTCTAACTGCAACTTCGAGATAGTGCATGCTTGTTTGGCTTGAAGTCGTTAAAGGCATAGCAATCACCATAATGTACCATAACCTACTTTAAGTTTTTTCACAACAAATATAACTTTTAGCATTTAACTAAGTGCCCCAAGTGGTAACAATCCACGCTTTTACTGTTACTAATCTCTAACTGAATCTTCAAGATAGTGCATGCTTGTTTGACTTAAAGCCGGAAAAGGCTTAGCAATGATCATAATGTACCATAACCTACTTTTATAGAGCTATCAAAATATGTGATCCGTAGGATAATCTCATTGGATTTTAACTGCAACTTCAGGAAAGCACATATGTGTTTGACAGGAAGACAGAGAAGATTTAGTAATCACCATAATGATCTACGTTATTAACTTGCCCCCAAACTGTTTAACGTATGTTGGTAACCAAGGGCAACCTTTTACCGAGCATTAGAGGGAAGATGACATGACACTCACGTGCTGTCTGATTGGAAATTTCTTATGATCTATCTAGAAACTATAATGAGAGATTTAGTAGAAATTCTAGTTGGAGCAATTATACTTTAGATTTTGTAAATAAAAAGAATGCCAAAAAACTTTATACCATTGAGTCCAATTTCAAGTGGTGAATTACTGGGGAATGATGCAGCGTAATAGTTTTCACATATTACATTTATGGAAAAAGCAGCTGCTATAAATCATATAAGGGAGTCGGGGTATTTGATTCAATCAGTATTCTTTGAGAAATTAAAAAAAAAAAAAAAAAAAACAAAAAAAAAAAAAAACACTATATTATTTATTAGTTTGGGAAAGAATTCACATTTGTCAATGGCAGATATGAAAAAAAATCAATATTGAAAGATAAAGCAAAATACTTAAAAGATAATTTCGATAAGAAAAAAGGGGTTTTGAAACTTTAGAAAATACATGTTATCACAAAATAAAGCTTTATTGAACATATTTATAGAGGAATAGACAGGTTTTAGTAGATAGATTGCAATGTACATGACTTTCTTTTTACTTTACAACATTTTCAATTTGTTTGCCATCTACCTCAGTGATTCTTTGCAATGGACAGCAAAATTGGTCCCCACCTTCGTGAAAGCGTCGGTTGGGATGGCCAATTCTCCTCTTACTGCCCAATTTTTCAGGTCCACAAAATTTAGTATTTTGCTTATAAACCATCTTCTTCAAGTAATCTCATCAATAAAAATCCAACTTTGGGTTATAAGAAACCTGGGGAATAAGGGGACATGAGGAACAAGGGAATACTTTTTCGAAAATTTATATATTGTTATGAATTTTTCCACTGAGGCAATGATGGCACAGTTTTTCAGATAAAAACTAGTATTTATTCTCTTCAGAAAACTCACAAAATTTATTCACAGATAACAGTGCAATCGCTATTAATCTTCAATACAAGCTTCAACAAGAACAGCTTCGAATACAGCGATTATACAAGCTCACTCCAATAGGTCAACAAAGCGATCAGCTTTCAACGAAGTCCGAAGTCAATCTGAAAACTTTCCCGATCGCCGGTCTTTTTATCCCAGGCACGTGAGAACATTCCCGAAATTTCCAGCCAATTCATCGAAAAAGAAACGTCTCGAAATTTCTCGATTGCTTTAGGTGTTGCCACCTTTTTCTAACCTGTATAATCGCTGTTAAAAAAATAAGATAAAATAAATTACAATTGAATTTTAAAATAATACGTCACTATTTACACTATATACAGACAATTTGTGCAACAATATGAAGGCAGGAGATTGGTTGCTCGTAGCTTTGTTTTTGCTAATTTTTATAAAAGTATCACATTAACAAAGGAAGCCTATGTCTGCTGCTCCACATAGCATAGAGCTGTTTTCTATTCTTTTAACCTATTAGTATGTGTTATAAGAGATATGACATTGTCATCGATGTCCGAGTCATTATCATATTAAAATACATCAATGATGGTTTCGATGATTTTGTCATCCAACAAATTCTTTTACTGGAGATCTCTGTCAACGTTAAGCCACTGCTTCAAGTCTTCCACATTTATATTTTCGCATGCACTAAGATTTCTAAATGCTGATATAGTGTTGTCTGTAGAATGCTCTTAAAGGTTTATGGAATGACTTATTTGCAAAGCAAGTATTATAATTTTTATAAGCAAAAGTATAATTTTTTTTTTAAGTTTGTGATTTATACAACTTTTTAAGGGGGTCCTGTACCGAAAATAGAAAAAACTTTATTTATGTACATTTTTATGCCAAAAATTTATTTTATGTATGAGATACTATTTATATATCTTTGAGAAAATGTTTTTTTAAATATTGTGTTTAGTTATTTAAAAAAAATTTAAAAACCAAGAAAAATCCATAATAATTGATGTTTGCGTATTTTGATATAAGTCAAGAAAAAATAATTTTTTTTCTAAGTGAAAGCTTTCTGAAATACATAATTATATAAAGAAAATTTTGTCTTCACAGAATTTTGATAGGTGAATTAAAAAAAATTAAAAAAATTCTCAAATTTAAAATATTTAAATTTTTGCTTTTTTTTATGTTATCTTTTAAGCTAAATGTTATATCTTAAAACAGAATTAAAAAAATAAAATTCTGCGAAGACAAAATATTTAAAACTATATAAATTAAATGCTCCAAAATTTGAATAGCCAATTGTTAATGGTTCTGGAGATATATCGATTTGAATATGCAACATCTGTGAAAAACACTAGTGCTCGAAAAATGCACTTTAAGCAGACCCTTCAATGTGTTACGCCCATTAGTGATGTTTAAATCACAGGTAATTTTGTGGCGTTCTAATCACCGGAGGAATAAGATAAAAACATCATTCTCTTCAAGAATGTATGAACTATTTTTTTAAATCAGAAAAAAAATTTGGGATTTTTGAAGAAATTTCGGTACTGGACCCCCTTAAAGTTTCGTACTTAAAAAAATTCAATCGATTGAACCGGAGTCCCGGTTAAACGGAGACCGGTTAAGAGGGGGCTTCTAATGTATATTTATTTTAGTGGGAATAATGAAATACTATTGGTAAAAAGTACTAAAATGATTGTCCGATAAAATGTTCATTCTTTGGACGTAAACGACTTGTATAATGCTGAATATTTAGCAGATTTAATGGGTTAATCAATGCACACTTTAAACATTTTAGTTGGCAAAGATATTAATTTAATAAAGCTTAAAAAATTATTGTAGGTAATTAAATGTAAGTTATACGAGGATATTTAACCTTCCATCGGGGGTAATTGATCTGACAGGCATAACTGATTTTGTAACCTTATAGGTTATATAGGTGGGGGGGGGGGGGAATTAGGAGATATGGTGAATAAGAGGGTCACTTTGGAGAATAAGAAGGTCAGTTTTGATGACCCAAAGCATCCCCAGTGCTTTATATAATATATAGGGAGTGGAGGGGGGGGGGGGGGGGGGGTGCGCAGAAACTGTATATTTTCTTTTTTGATATTTCTTCTACACTGTTAAAAATTTTGTTCCACCTTGCACCAAAAATTGGTTCCCATTTAGCTGCCACCAACATTTGGTGCTTAGTTTCGCGATTTAATGGTGCAATCTCGGACCGTAAGCACCATTAAATCGCGAAACTAAGCACCAAATGTTGGTGGCAGCTAAATGGGAACCAAATTTTGGTGCATGGTGGACAATTTTTTTTAACAGTGTAATGATGTTAATCACTTCGTAGTAATATATATGAACTTAATTCTATGTTTATTATGTTTTTTAGCCAATTTAACACGTTACGTCGGAGCTGCGCTGTTTGTCTCAAAGTATTGCACACGTTACAGCGATTCAACAATTAATACGAAATTGAATTAGAATTCGGTTGCTGACTTATCAAAGCCAAACTTGAAAACATTGAAAAAAGTCTGTGATTAAAAAAAACAAAAAAATGTTTTGACAATTCAAGAGAAAATTTTTACCACCGTTGTCTTTTCATTATTCGTATTATAAATGAAAATGTTAATATAAGAGGGGCAGCAACATGAACTGTTTCTGATGCCATATAAATTATTCCATGAGTTTTGTAAAACAAAATAATCTCTTTAAATAGATACATTATTGAGTTCCTGAAATTAAACCGTTTAAATTTACTGTAATATTTTGATCTGAAATAAAACAATTAAAAGTTAACCCTCTTTTGATAGCTGCTTAAATTTCAGTTGAATATAACTCAGAAGTTAATTCGTAGCATTCTCCCCACATTCATAAAAATGCACCATAAACAAAAATATGATTTAAAAATTCCATATGGAAGTTTTATTTAAGGAAGTTTTATTTCTATACAGGGTGTCTCTAAACTCATGGTACAAACGCTAGGGGGTGATAGAACACATCAAGACGAGTAATAGTAAATAGGAAACCAAGGGTCCCAGACGTATTCCAAAGGAGATAGGCGCCATCAAAGTTTAGGGTCCCAAATTGCAAATGATCATAAAAAAGAGAAAAATAAGTCGATTTATTTGTGATTTTCGCTGAAATCATTCTTTAAATTAGTATTTTCTTAAAAAAATTTTTTAAAGACAAAGTTCTAAAAATGTCGGTAGAGGGCGCTCTAGACATTGGAGTACCGAAAAACTACTTTTTTGCCGTTTTTTTTTTAAACTGTTTTAACTGTTACTAATTTAAAGAATGATTGATTTCAGCGAAAACCGCGAATAAATCGACTTATTTTTCCCTTTTTTATGATCATTTGCAATTTGGGACCCTGAACTTTGATGGCGCCTATCTCCTTTGGAATACGTCTGGGACCCTTGGTTTCCTATTTACTATTACTCGTCTTGATGTGTTCTATCACCCCCTAGCATTTGTACCATGAGTTTAGAGACACCCTGTATATCTCTAAAAAATAGTGGTTGCGTATGTTATTTCTAGTGGGTCCGTGTGAAGACGAAGCATTTAAGAGGGAACGTCAATCTTTCTCTGCCCCATAGATTTTATGCTTCATTTTTTCAGTCACAATTTCTCCTGGAGAATTGCTTTGAAACATACGAAATTTTGTAACAAGCATAAAACTAATAATAAAAGCGCATTAAAGAAATTTGAAGGCAAGAAGTGTTTTTTTATTATTAAATTTTTAAGTAATTATAAGATAGTTTATAAAAACATTTTAAGTGTTATAGTAAAAAAAAAATTAAAAAAAAAAAAAAAAAAAAAAAAAAAAATCACTAGTTATTTTGCCTTCAAATTTCTTTAATGAACTTTTATTACTGATATTATCTTTGTTACAAAATTTAATATGCTTCAAAGAAATATTCCTGTAGAAATTTTGGCTGAAAAAATAAAACATTATGTCTAGGGGCAAGACAGACAAACGTTTACTCTTAAAATTATTTAGTAGAATGACTCTTTTGGAAGTCTATCAGAATAAGATATTCCATTCTATTGCTGAGATATAAAAGAATTCTTAGGTTTCCTCATTTTGCATAAATTGCAATTTTCTCTTTTTTTTATACTTCTTCTATCCACTGTATACAATCACAACTTCCCAAGATTGTTGAACTATTTTTTTTATATAGCTCAATTTTAAATAAAATAATACAATGCGCAATTGTAAATAAACCATTCGTCAAAAGCGGAAGTATTAGGCTTTAAATTGCTATATCATTTATTCATTTTGGTTTTGTATAAATGGTGAATAAGAGATCGTTAAAAAATATACCACCCAAAAGTAATATATAAGATAAATAATAAGTATAATCAATAGATGCATTCGGCCATAAATAGAATACATATATTTTTTTCTTTTCGGAAGTATTTTAAAGGCTTTTTAAATTGAACTAAATATAATCTTTTGTCATAAATAAATACCATTAAAATGAGATACTATTACGAATATGTGAAAAAATACTATTATTAGTGTGATTCCGCATACTCCAGTAAATGATAGTCTCTAAGCAACCTCTAATTTTCTCGCTACTTTTGCCTTTTTTAAAAACAACAGAATGTCATTTCCACGAACTGTCAAAACAAATGGATTTCTTTCTTTACTCAAGCATTTATTGAATTTAAAAACCTAAAGTAATTATCTATTGTTAAGTCTCCACTTCCTTAGATCATTTCAATTTAAAAATAAAAAGCTTTCAGTGTTTTTCTTACCTAATCTCACTCTGAATATTTTCATCTTCGATTAAAATGATAGTTTCCGTTCGCTAAGAAGTTGTGACCTTTATTCTAAAGAATCATTTTTCTAGAAGAGAGATTACTTTTCCCTTTCTAATTTGTATTCCTTCAGCGTTATTAAGATAAACATATTCCTTGTTCAACAAGTTATTTATCAGTAAAAATGCGTGAGTATTTGAGTATTTAAATACTTAACAACATGTTTTTTTCTGGGTTGAACGCATCATTTCATTTCCATGGCATTAACATTTCTATAAAAGACGACACTTATTATTAATAAAAGCAAATAAATTTGATCGATTTATATTTTTCTTTACTCACTTATATTATTTTCTGTTTTGATATAATGAAAATAATACAGTTCTTTTAAACCTTTGTCGCTCTGTTATTTGATTGCTAGTTCTTTTTTCTATACCTCAAATGGAATGTTTTGAAGTTGAAAATATTCAAGTGTTCTTGATACTAAAGATATATTTAAAAAATACAGGAAGTAAGTTATCAGATTCAAATAGTACGTTCCGTAAAAGGATCTAAACAATCATATCTCTTTGTTTCTAGATCGAAATTATTATTCCCATTTTTGCTTTTTTGTATGCATTACGGATGAATAAGACTAAGTTCTAATAAGGATTATTACTTTAATTTCTCAATTATACATGAAATTGACGATTAAATTATTTAATCAACTCAATTATGTAATTGATTCAATTACTATATAATAGACATGACTTTCGGACAAGGATAAAGATATTTGAAAGGCCACGTTACAGAATAACAAGAGTCCATTTTTTGAAATCTAGGTTTTCCCGCTATTTGCAAGGTTATAGCAAATAGTTTAATTACGCGGAATCCACTGGCAAATAAATATCATAGTACGTGAGAATTTGAGAGCAACCATTTAAATCAACCCTGATTAATTTCTCAATTATACATGAAATTGACGATTAAATTATTTAATCAACTCAATTATGTAATTGATTCAATTACTATATAATAGACATGACTTTCGGACAAGGACTGTGTTTAGTTTCTATGAAGCAAATCCATAAACACCAGCCGAACCTAAAATGTCTCGAGTTGCTGATTCCTCCGCGCGAAAAAGGCCTGGAGTGCAAAGGGTTAATAAATTACTCAACCTGAAAATTTATTATTTTTTTGGAAATGTGTGAAATAAATGTATGTAATCGTAAATTTAACTCTATTAAAAAATTAATGAATTTGAAATTTTTTTCTCTGTTTAATTATTAGTTTCCCACTTTTCTCTCATTTTAATCTTATTTGAGATTTGGTCGTTGCACGTTATGGAAGCAATTTTTTTGTCTTCTGAATTATTAAGAGTTCGAAACGGGTTGTAAATTTTTTGTAAATAATTAATATATCACAACCATTAAAATTTATATTCTAGTCCTATTTCGCAATTTAGTTTTAAAAGCAAAAAATCTTCCCATTTATCTCCACTTTGCTCTATGTTACTTAACCTCTTAAATTAGAAATGGAGAGATAGTGATCAAAAGAGTTTAATAACATATTTAGAGTTATAAAAAAGACCAAATATGGGTAACTTACATTTTTTATTTGATTGTAGTTTTTATTTCATTAAGATAATGTGAATGCTAAATAATTATTTACCGCATTACATAATTAAAAACGCATCTTCTTAATTCTAGTATAGATGGTTCTAACGAATGAATAAATAGGTAAATTTTGAAATTAAATCATAAATCATTTTTATTTAGATTAATATTCTATATTTAAATATCATGTATAGTTAACATTTGTAATTGTAATTAAAATTTCTAACCTATTATTTGGATTAAATGCCCTAACATTAATTAATCAAGATTTGCTTGAAATGAATAATTACAAAAATATATTTGTGTTCTTAAACCATTTAAAAGTCCTTTAAGGAATCTTTGGACTCTACAAAATAGCTATTTACACCAGTCATCTTTTCAAGTCACCTCAAGTCTCCCATTTTATCTTTGGACTCTACAAAATAGCTATTTACACCAGTCATCTTTTCAAGTCACCTCAAGTCTCCCATTTTATCTTCACATTTTCAAAACTTGTCGAACATTTTGACAACAGAAACTGCAAGCTGTTCACTGAAGTTCTTCCCCATTCTTTTAATTTTTTATACACAACTATTGTCATAAAAGTTGTGTCTGAGTAAAGTTGTCACATACTATCTGATGAGACTGCTTATAACGCCACTTAATAATGCTGTCAGGAGTTAGGTTCCTTTCTCAAAAATTGTACAAGGTAGCCAAAAATTGATAATTAAAAAGTTTCAGAGCAAAATCGTTTTATATGGTAGTATTGAGGATTTTCTGGTTCAAGGGTTACTCGAGAGCTACAACGTGTCAAAACATAGTGATCTTCCATCCATCAGAAATACCTTCCATTGAGGAATGCCTTCCTGGAGGCCTTTCAAGTGGAAATTGACCTTCATTTGTGTCTCTTAAACGAGGAATTAACAACAGTATATAAAAGAAAGTTCCCGTGGTGTTGATGTATAACGTGTGTATTAGCAATTAATTTCTAATTTTTAACACGTTTTGCAAGGTAACCAATATTACAAAAGTGTGGTGTGCGTTCTTTCAAAAGCATTCATGCTGATGTTGTGTTTTTTCCTACTAATCCAATGCTGTTCTCCAGCTATGTATTTGGCACTTTAGATACATCTTGAAGGGTTTTTAGATAATAACACTAACTTCTATCATTTGATAGTTGTCGGTATAAGTAATCTCATCATGGCCTCTTTGCTGTAACTAGATACAAGCTTTATGATAATAGCTGTCATGTATAAATATTAAAGGTGTGATAAAAGACTACATTACATTACAAAAGACTGTATACGGACGGCTACATTGCATGAAAGCATTTGCATGCAATGTAGCCGTCTCTCTACGCGTTAAAAAAGACGACGGGCACATTTCACTGACTATTGATGTCACTTCGGAGTATATGTCTTCACTCATCACTAACTGTTAAATGATTTATGCTACGGTATAAGTAATCTCATCATGGCCTCTTTGCTGTAACTAGATACAAGCTTTATGATAATAGCTGTCATGTATAAATATTAAAGGTGTGATAAAAGACTACATTACATTACAAAAGACTGTATACGGACGGCTACATTGCATGAAAGCATTTGCATGCAATGTAGCCGTCTCTCTACGCGTTAAAAAAGACGACGGGCACATTTCACTGACTATTGATGTCACTTCGGAGTATATGTCTTCACTCATCACTAACTGTTAAATGATTTATGCTACGGTATAAGTAATCTCATCATGGCCTCTTTGCTGTAACTAGATACAAGCTTTATGATAATAGCTGTCATGTATAAATATTAAAGGTGTGATAAAAGACTACATTACATTACAAAAGACTGTATACGGACGGCTACATTGCATGCAAGCATTTGCATGCAATGTGGCCGTCTCTCTACGCGTTAAAAAAGACGACGGGCAAATTTCACTGACTATTAATGTCACTTCGGAGTATATGTCTTCACTCATCACTGACTGTTAAATGATTTATTATTGGGCTTAACTGCGTATAACTCTTTATCTCACAATGAAACCAGGAATGGGATTAATACCAAATATAGATTTTTAAATCATTTACATTATTTCAATTTTTGTGTAGGTAACGGACACATTATAGGAGAGCTAGTTAACCGACTTGCTGTCATACAATCGAGCTGACAATTGGCAGAGAGACTAATTGTCGAGTAATCTATAAAATTTTGGGTCTGCCACTAAAAGGCTGTTTTTGCCCAGGCATCAATTACGGCTTCGGAGTACTAACTGTTCCTATTTGCCGTTATCCAATCGATCTGAAACTTGACAGATAGGCTCGTTGTCGAAAAAACCGGCATTCTATCAAGTTTTGGAGCACAAACAAACTTAGTCAACTCTCCGTAATGGATATTTTATTCGTTGTGATCAAACACTATAGAAACTCGATCTGAGTTCAAAATCGCTTAAAAAAGTCTCAATTCCACATTAAAGTTGGTTGGTTGTTTTCAGATTATCTGGCACTGTCAGCAACATGAGGGCTATAATGCTCCGAAACATTCGTCATTTGATAAGCCAACATACATTTACAAACATCCATGCCTAACACGGGACTCGAACCCGCAACCTCGCGGTCTAGAAGCTAGCACACTAACCACTATACCGTTTGGTCGGCCACATTAAAGTTGGAAATGCATATGAAGGATATATCGCAAAAACTTTATATTTATGAATTAATTTTTTAAATTCACATCGGATATAAAATGACCAACTAACAATAATTGTGAACCGTTTTATGAGCTGAACCTCTTTTAATAATATAGAAGATTTATTTTTTCCTCATCTATTTTAAAGTTTTTGTCTTTTACTGATTGTTTAATTGCCTATTTTTTTGATGAAGTAATTGCCAATAAAATTTAAATTGTATAAATCAATTTATATTATTCCTTGCTTGATGTTGTGAATATATTACAAATTGCGTATTCTGATCAAAATTGTTTTCCAATTTAAGATATCGTTCAACAACAATTTTTAGTCACAAACACCTTTGTCGATGATCATTTGGTATTACAGAAATGACCCTTGATTTCTAACGTAATTGTTTGAGTATTTATCCAAGATTATTTACACATCACAAGAAATAATCACTCAGCTTTTAGTAAATAACAAAACAAATTGCCGAAGCAAATCGATTACTTCTGTAATTTTTTCAAAATAATTTGTTGTTTAAATAAAAAATTGACCAAAGTAATTGAAAGCATCATAAAAGTTTTAAATAACACTGTCTATTGTTGAAACATCTCAATTGATAACGCTCTTATATATCTTTATAAAAAGGATTTCGGATTATCTGATTCCTTTTTGAGATACGTATGTTCATTAAAAGATAATAAGAGATGAATATTTTTTGTATGCGTATTAGCTACTTTTTTTGGGGGGGAGGGGGGGGGGTTCTTTTCCATCTACTTAAATTTGAGCTCAAATATGTTTTATTGCGTAGACAATATAGATAACGGGACACATTAAATGATAAGTTTGCATTCAATAACCAGGAACTAAAAAGAGGTTAAGCAACGATGGATCCTGCTAGGATGGATTTGTTTATGTGCAATATCTATTTGGTTTGGGTCGGGTTGTTTGTACGCTCAACGACCTTTTTTTGTGCAAAATAACGGCTAATCTGGCAGTGGCTTTCAGCTTAATATGGATTCCGAACCACAACGAACATCCATACCTAACCCTGGATTCAAACCCGGCATCTTTGGCATGCGATGATAGAGCGCTAACCCCACCGCCATCTGGTTGGCATGTGCAATGTCGGAAACAGTAGTTCTTGGAAGATTGTCCATGTGGAATCTTGTGCATTGTTTCAAAATACACAATTTTTTTAAATAAACATGTCAAAATCATCACAAAATATATTTTTACCCCTCCGTTCTTTCTTATAACTCTATTTTTCAATGTTAAAAATATGCAAACTTCCACAATATAGTTAAAATTCACTATATTTACATATTGTTTCTGTAACTGAAGCTTTTAAAGAAGTAAAGAATATAAAAATTATTGTGTAAAGCCAAATAAAGAACTTTTTTTATTTAACTCAGAATTGTATTGAGCTACCCTGACCTTGGCACTCACTCTGGAGGAGTCAAAGAATTTGTTAAAGTTTCCTAAGCGAATTATTCGAGTGGATTCAACTTGTATACATAGCGTTCAAAAATAAGTACTGTTTAAACTTCTAAAGGCTGATTTACACGTTGCCATTGGAGGGAGCGCCGACTGTTAAGTTGATTGGATGGTCATTATCATGCATTAATTGGAATGGCAGCTTTGCACAGTGTCAGCAGTTTAAGCAGTCTAGCCATTGAGAGACCATTCGCCACCCGTCGTTGATAACGGGAGAGTACAGGTAATTCAATGATGGGTAGGTTATTTGTTTAGGGGTTAATGACGCAAAAGCTTCACAAAGGTCACACTGAGAAAAACCATTATTTATTTCTCCATATCGATCGGGACTGTAAGGCAGATGTCCTTCTTATCAACTGTAATAGAGCTAGCCTTTCCTACTCCCTAATGTGTCCTAAATGTCAGCATGAAAACTGGAATATATTCCATGCGGAAGAAAAAGCAATTGATCCACCTATCACATCTACTACTCGGGCATTCCATGAAAGGAGCCCTTTTAATATGAAATTTTTAAACATTTTTTCTTTGAAAAAACTTATTACAGTGATAGCTAAAATTTTGAAGAAATTTTTTAGTTTTATTGATCAAAAATCTGGCAACACTGAATTCAAGATGGCTGATCTTCAACTGTTTTGAAGTGACTCTCACAGGAGTGCTTTAAAAAGCTTATATTTTGTATTTGAATTGAATTAGATCACATCAGTGATACTCCTTTGAAAAATGTAAGTAATAATTGTATTTTAGTATGATTTTTAGAAACTTTTACATTAGTTTTGACTATTAAATTAGTTTTTGTTTTACTAAAAAATATGTCACCCTCCTCCCCGTGACAAAAATTTTGATATTTCTTCAATTTCAGCTATCTGTATAATTTTACATTTTCCCTTTCAATTAATAATAAACCATCTTACCTGTAAAATTTCAAAACTTTATTTGTATCTTGAAATTTTTTATAACAATTTTTATTCTGTCCTCCACGTGATGTCAAGTGATAGATATTTTAAAATAGTTAAATAATGAAGTTTAGTAATTTTTTTTGGTTAAAAGTCAAAATTAATGTAAAATTTTTTAAAAATTGTAATAAAATACTGTTAATACTTACATTTTTTTTGAAGTAGTATCATTGATATGCTTGAATTCAATTCAAATATAAAATATAAGCATTTTTGAATATTTCTTCTGAGAGTCAGATCAAAGCAGTTGAAGATCAGCCATCATGAATTCAGTGTTACCCTGTTTTTGATCAAAAGAACTAAAATTTTTCTTTAAATATAATCAATTTAAATTATTAGCTATCACTGTAAAAATTAAAACAAAAAAAATGTTTCAAAATTTTATATTAAGGGACATACATGAAGGCTGCATTTGCATTTTTTCTGCAGCTCCATCTTTTAAGGGAAAGTGCAAAACTTGCGCAATCTCTGATTACTCCAGACTAAGGATAAAAATTCAATATTCACTTTTTTTTAATATCCTTTATGATAAAATCACGGAATTAGACTTAACTAGAAATTTTCAGCCAACAGAGGAATTTATAATGGCCCAACCTCCGAATTTAAAAACAAACTTATGTTTTAAGTTCTGGAGCTATTAGTTAAAGAAAGCTGGAGCTATTGGTTGAAATAAACTTGAGCTATTAATAAAAGAAAATGTCCATGGAAGTATTTCGGGAGGTAACGTAAAACGATTAGTCGCTTAGAAAATAATGAGTCAAGGTGAAGGAGCTACAGTTCAAACAGCAAGAAAATCTGCTGACGTTGCATCTATACTTGTCACAAAAAATGACATTAAATGCATTCCAGAAGAAAATATTAGAAAACCAATTTTAGCAAAGAAACCATGGGATAATGTTTGAACTATTTCTGGAATTTCTCAGTTCTACGAAAGTTAGTTAGTGCCGACCGAATGGAATAGTGGTTAGCGTGCTAGCTTCTAGACCGCGAGGTTGCGGGTTCGAGTCCCGTGTTAGGCATGGGTGTTTGTAAATGTATGTTGGCTTGTCTAATGACGAATGCTTCGGCGCTTTATAGCCCTCGTGTTGCTGACGGCACCAGATAATCTGAAAACAACCAACCAACTACGAAAGTTAGTGCTGAGTAATGCAGAGTAAATGCTGTATCTCAAATTTCAAGTACTGATTGCCTATGAGAGTTCCTTCCAATAATCTCAATTTAGCTCATTGTGTACAAATACCACCAAAGAAATTAAACGTGGCCCTTTGGCTGCAAACATAACTTTTTCTGGCACTTTTTTTACAACGTCTAGTTGGTTTTTGGGATCCTGATAACTTTAAGCCATATTTATATCCTCTTTGATTGAAATCAAATCAATAAAGCATATATTTCATGACCAAGATACTATATCATTTTTCTTATGGTAAAAATAGCTAAGTTTATTTAAGTTATTTATAACTTTATCGCCTGTTTTTTGGATTTGGATACATTAATTTAATTTGTTTAATAAGTTTAACAAATCAAGTCTTCAAGACAATAATAATTTTACATACAATTTTTTGATAATAAATTAAATTAAAATGAAGAATAATTTCAAATAATGTAAACGTGCAAAATATTTAGTATGTAATCTGCTATGTAATTTTTTTATTCCAAAATACTCCCTCCCCCACGAAGACATGGTGGGAAAAGTGCAACTGCTCCAAACCAACTATGGAATTTGACACTACCGTAAATGTTCAACAGATTACACTCTCAGATCTAGTGCCAAAATAAGTAGACTCAATCTACTACCTTTATTTAGTTTTCAATAATTAAATAACTCTTTTTTGCGGTGGGAAATCTTTTGAGGACTAATTAACCCTTTGCCTTTATCCAATCAAGGCCTTGTCATCGAAAAATTTTGGGTCTGTCACTGAAAGATCCCCTTTTACATACGTTTCAAATGACACCTTATAGGACTAATTAACCCACTTACTGTCATCCAATCGATCTGAAACTTGACAGATAGACTTGTTGTCGATGACAAGGCACTCTAAAATTAAGTGGTCTGTTCCTAAAAAGTCGCTTTTACTCAAGTTTCTATTTCCTTTTAGGACTTGTCAACTTCCTTACTGTCATACAATTGAGTGGAAACTTGGGAGATAGACTCGCTATCGATGATAAGTCATTCTATAAAGTTTTTTGAAGAAAAAAGTTAGCCAATGGCTTGGAATCGATGATTTCCTTCGCAATGGTCAAATGTTATGAAATCTCGATCGGAGTTCAAAATCTCTTAAATAAGTTGCTATTGCACATAAAAGTTGGAAATGTATATAAGAGATTTATAATAAAAAACTTTATTTTATATATATTTTTTTAAGTTCCTTTTCTACAAATATCAGACAAATTAATATGCAGCGATATTGAATACAACTGTTTATTAGCACTTTTATCAGATATGTTATACTCACCATATGAGATATTTTTATGCAACTAATGAAGATTTTCTCTCTTTTTCTTATAACCTTTCAATTTAGTATCAATTAACAATTGTTATAGTAGCTCCATCGTTCCGCATCTAGAGTTTGAATTAAGTTTATTTCTGAACTTCAGAACCCTTCAAGCAAAGCCAAACTTTTTTGTGTTTAATTGAGGCATTTATATCAACACAGTTGTAGACTACTCCTGTTTCTAAGTCAATAAAAATAACTAAGAATGGTTTCGACCTGCAACTGGGCGAATACTTGAAGTAACATGTAAGTGAAATGATATTGCTATTTTTGCCTACTCGTTATTTTCTTAAATCTGTCAAAAAGTATCCAGAGACTTCCGGTAGCAAAATAGATCGATCATTTGAAAAGTTTTGGGAAGCCACAGGAAAACCACACTTTGAACCGGATTCAGTGGGAAACACAAATGAAGATGGGAAACCACTTGACCCAAAGAAAAGAATAACTAATTGAAGAAACGGATATATTAGACCTATTAACCTGAATAGTTTCTATATGTCTCTTTTCGTGGTAGGTATAATTATACAAGCTAACAACTGGTTTTAGACGTAACGAGCTCCAAGGAGTAAACGGTTTAATTAAGTGTCACTCCTCTATTTAGTAATCAAGATCATTATTTACGGTACTTATGGAAAGTATGCAACTTTCTTAGGGAAAAATGACGTTAACAAGGTAGTTTTTGATGATTTCTTTACTTGAAGGTGATATTCTAAATTGACGAGATTCTTTCTGTCGGTAAATCAAAGATTTCTAAATTGCATTGGGTTTTACAATAAAACATCTCCATTCAAAATAATTATTTTGACTTACAAAGTTCGTATAAGTTGATTACTGTACCAAGTAAGTACAAAACAATTGTTTTCTTGTTACATTCACGTTTACAAATCGGTCCATACAGCTTGTCCCTTATAACTTATAATCGAATAAAATTAATCGTGTTAGGTAACATATTCTCATTATAGAAATTGATTAATTCTTTACTTGAAGGTGATATTCTAAATTGAAGAGATACTTTCTTTCGGTAAATCAAAGATTTCTAAATTGCATCGGGTTTTACAATAAAACACTACATTCGAAATAATTATTTTGACTTACAAAGTTCTTATAAGTTGAGTACTGTACCAAGTAAATACGAAACAATTGTTTTCTTATTACATTTTCGTTTACACATCGGACCATACAGCTAGTGCCTGATAACTTATAATTGAATAAAATAAATCATGTTAGGTAACATATTCTTAAGATAAAAATACATGGTACTTATGGAAAGTGTGTAACTTTCTTAGGGAAAAATGACGTTAACAAGGTAGTTTTTGACGATTTCTTTACTTGAAGGTGATATTCTAAATTGACGAGATACTTTCTTTCGGTAAATCAAAGATTTCTAAATTGCATCGGGTTTTACAATAAAACACGTCATTCGAAATAATTATTTTGACTTACAAAGTTCTTATAAGTTGAGTACTGTACCAAGTAAATACGAAACAATTGTTTTCTTATTACATTTTCGTTTACACATCGGCGTTTACATTATAGCCCTCGTGTTGCTGACGGCACCAGATAATCTGAATACAACCAACCAACCAAGCCAGCGGAACAGGCTAATGCCGACACAATGCATTTCCTGCGCAGTCTAAACATTAAGTGGAGGCAGACACCGAACCACACTTTTGACCATTGAAAGCAATACCCTTGGGCTTAAGGCCCAGGGTAATATGTACCTACTATTTTTAACTTGAGTACAAAAATATGCAAATACTTACTAAAAATAAGTAATAATGAAAAATAAGTATGGCGTACTAAAAAAAGAAAATACTTGCTTTATATATGAAATAGAGGATAACCAGATTTACTTACGTATAGCTATACAAAAATGTTTCAAAAAAACTTTCGCTTAAATTTTGAAAAATAAGATATGTTATCATCTTGAGAGAAAGTTCAGTGATCTTCGGTGGTGCAGTCATTAAGGCATGTGATCAGAAGGTACGTGGCTCAAAATGAATCAGGCACCTTGCACCTCTAAAACCATTTTAAAATGAAAGGGGCTATTTTTATTCAAACCAGCGGAACAGGCTAATGCCGACACAATGCATTTCCTGCACATGTCTAAACATTAAGTGGAGACAGACACGGGACCACACTTTTGACCATTGAAAGCAATACCCTTGGGCTTAAGGCCCAGGGTAATATGTACCTACTATTTTTAACTTGAGTACAAAAATATGCAAATACTTACTAAAAATAAGTAATAATGAAAAATAAGTATGGCGTACTAAAAAAAGAAAATACTTGCTTTGTATATGAAATAGAGGATAACCAGATTTACTTACGTATAGCTATACAAAAATGTTTCAAAAAAACTTTCGCTTAAATTTTGAAAAATAAGATACGTTATCATCTTGAGAGAAAGTTCAGTGATCTTCGGTGGTGCAGTCATTAAGGCATGTGATCAGAAGGTACGTGGCTCAAAATGAATCAGGCACCTTGCACCTCTAAAACCCTTTTAAAATGAAAGGGGCTATTTTTATTCAAACCAGCGGAACAGGCTAATGCCGACACAATGCATTTCCTGCACATGTGTAAACATTAAGTGGAGACAGACACGGGACCACACTTTTGACCAATTGAAAGCAATACCCTTGGGCTATAAAACCAGGGTAATAAGTGCTCAAAATTATAAATAATTGGTAATATTTATCAGGATATATTAATGTATACTCCAAAGTCAATCATCAGCTTTTTAAAATGGATCTCAATCATTTTGAACACAAACTCCTCATATGATTATAAAATTATTCATAAGTTATATCAACGATATTAGGATTAAAGATATCAGGAAACTTGATTTTTATTTGCATTTCTACACGTTTTGGAAAGTCCCGAGTTTAAAAAAGTGGTCAAGAAACATTGTCCGTGTGTGTCCAATATAATTCCCGAACGGATTGACCTACGATGTTAAACTTTTGTATACGGGTCAGTGGTGTCCATGGGACTTGTCATTGAGGTTGCTGTCTAAATAGAGCATGCGCACAATGTAGCTATTATTAAATAATTATGCTTTAAAGCAGCGGCTAAAAAAATTTCTCTAACGATTTTGATCAAAACAGTTGCGGTAATACCTTTTAAGGTGCTCTAAGTATTTTCACTCCCGAAACTCTCGCAAAAATTCGATAAAAGTGAAAAAAGTTGTCGAGAAAAATTATCTGTGTATATCTGTGACCAATATAACTCCCGAAACGATTGACCTACGATGTTCAACTTTTGTATACGGCTCAGTGGTGTCGATGGGATCTGTCATTAAAGTTTCTGTCAAAAAAGCGCATGCGCATAAGATATTTACTATTAATAATTGTACTTTTAAGCAGATGTTCAAAAAAAAAAAAAAAAAAAAAAAAAAAAAACCATATCTAATGATTTTGATTAAACTAGTTGTGGTAATACCTTATAAGGTTTGCTAAACATTTTCATTCCCGAAAAAATTTGATAAAAGTGAAAAAAGTTGAAAAACGAACCTCTTTAACATAGTTTTCTTCCCTTGAGCATTCCTAATCAACGACCTTTCTCCTCTGTTTTACTTACCCGATAGAAATAATGTAATAATCATTGACAAAAATATCACATATTTCTGAAAATTGTGTACGTTTTCTGTCTAATGCACTAATGATCACCAAACTCGCCAAGTTGGCGAGTTTGGCGATCATTATCGACAAAATATCACAAATTTCTCTAAATTGAAGATGTTTTTTTTGGCCAGTATAACTATAATTGCTAAAATCACCAGGTTTGCGTACGTCTTTAATTTATATAGTGAATATAGTGAATTGAGAGTTGTGTGATGTTTGCCCTCTCTAGTTAGTAATTTATTGAAAAAGAAAAGTAACAGACCATTTTTTATACCTGTTTCTTGTAAATGATATTATCTCATATAATCGACAACAATTTAGATTTATTAAACTCAGCGTAATAGTAAATACACCAAATTGCTTTAGACTCAACAAACTACATTTAGTTATTTAAAATTGGATTCAATTTCATAGATCAAAGAAAAAGGTATGAAAATGATTTAGGAATAAATATGAAAATGTTCTTTTATTTTCTTCTGCATGAAATTTCAAATTGGTGTCATACACCGCACAACTTTCAATTATATTATGAAAATTACAGACGTGCACCAACCTGGTGATTTTGGCAAAAAAAAAAAAAAAAAAAAAAAGAGCTCAGTGATTTGATCAAAATCGTTAAAGCAGTTTTTTTTTTTAAATACAAGTCATTATCTAACACTATAAATTTAATAAATATGATTTAAAGTTCTACATTTTATCATATAAATACAAAAAGTGTTACAGAATAATTTTATTTATTTAGAACACTTTAATCTAATTATCAGCAAATTAATAATCAGTTGGTATTTATAAAGACTTTTTTCATTTGACCACAGGTTTAGTAAGAGAATATTTGAAGGCTTGGTTGGTTGGTTGGTTGGTTGTTTTCAGATTATCTGGCACCGTCAGCAACACGAGGGCTATAATGCGCCGAAACATTCGTCTTTAGACAAGCCAACATACATTTACAAACACCCATGCCTAACACGGGACTCGAACCCGCAACCTCGCGGTCTAGAGGCTAGCACGCTAACCACTATACCGTTTGGTCATGTGTACAAGGGAGAACGGGTCTAAAAGTAACACTTTTTGCATGTTTAATGGTAGCCTCTGAAGTACAGCTGATTTTGGTATTGTTCAAATACTAGAAGGATGACTGATTTCTCTATTTTTTACTGATACATTTAAGTATAATTTTAGTCCAGTAGTTTTTAGAAAAATGGTTTTCATATGTAAGAAAATTTTTTCAACTAATTCCGCTCACGGGGTAAGTTGTAACACTTATAACGTCATGTTGTAACACGGTTTAAAAATAAACTATGGGTGTGGAACATCGTACAACTTTCAATTACAGGCCAGTATGGTGATATTATTTTTTGCGATAATTCTTGTATAAGTCTTTAAAAAAAAATATCGCCAACATCACAATTTGGGCGATGTACGTTTCTATAATCCATATATTATCCTTTATTGTAAGTGGTTGGTTGGTTGTTTTCAGATTATCTGGCGCCGTCAGCAACACGAGGGCTATAATGCGCCGAAACATTCGTCATTAAACAAGCCAACATACATTTACAAACACCCATGCCAAACACGGGACTCGAACCCGCAACCTCGCGGTCTAGAAGCTAGCACGCTAACCACTATACCATTTGGTCGGCCTTTATTGTAAGTGAAACTGAGGGGAGAAGAAAAAACGACCGTTGATGAGGTATGCTCAAGGTAAGAGTACTCTGTGTTGAAGGCATTCGTTTTTCAACTTTTTACGCCATTAAAGCATTTTTACGTGAATTTCAGAGGTGAGGATGTTTAAAACACCTTAAGAAGCATTAGAACAGCGATTTCTATCAAAATCGTTGGAACCGTTTTTTAGCAAACATTGAAAAACATGATTTTTTCAATGGAAGCTACCATATGCACATGCGCGATTTTGACGAAAACCTTAATGGTAGGTCACATGGCCACCAGAAACGCATACCAAATTTGATCATCGTAGGTCAATTTCCACGGGAGTTATGTTGACCACAGACACACTGCAGACATATATTTTTTCTAGATCACTTTTTTGAAATCAGGGTGTTCCAAAACGTGAAGAAATGCCACCCCCCCCCCCCCAAAAAAAAAAAAAATCAAAGATTTTTTTTAACCGAATGCTATACTTTTATCACCCATTTATAATACATATGGATAATTGGAAGTAAAATACGTTTGATTTGGTTGGTTGGTTGTATTCAGATTATCTGGCGCCGTCAGCAACACGAGGGCTATAATGCGCCGAACATTTCGTCCTTTAACAAACCAACATACATTTACAAACACCCATGCCTACATGGGACTCGAACCCGCAACCTCGCCGTCTAGAAGCCAGCACGCTAACCACTATACCGTTTGGTCGGCTAAAATACGTTTGAAGAAATGCTTTACTTTAACCTACTTGGGTGAGCAACTATATCGCTAATCGCTAATATCGCTTTTAATATTGCTATCCACATCACGGCATAAGAATCACAATTCTGATACAGAAATAATGATTCTCTACGAATGAAGACTTCATGAGCTCACCCTTTACAATTATTGCACTTAATCCACATTTCATGAGCTCACCCTTCACAATTATTGCACTTAATCCACATTTCATTCGGATTACTCTTCATAAAAGGTCACAGCATATTATACACATTTGGTCCATTTCAGATTCACTGTCCGTTTCATGTTGCTTTCTTTCTTTTATCCTCTTACTTGTAACATGTAACAACTAGAACCAACATTTATGTTACAGCTGAACCCACACGCTACCTCCATTTTGAAAACACTACATCAGGAGTTTCTTGAACCCTATTTTTTTTTTAAATGCATTGCATTCCATACTTGGAAACAGTCTTTTAAAGCGGTATTTTTATGGAGCGCTTAATTGTATTTATCTCTATGCAATTTCAAAAGTTCTGAAGAATTAAAAAATTACTTACCTCGTCAAAAAACAATAAAGCTCCAAATTTTAAGAAGCATTCAATATTTGCTCTTATCGTTTTATTTACTTGTTCAGCACTAGGGGGTACGGCACATGACAATTTTTCAGATTATTAATTTTGAGTTTATTATTGTTTATCAAAATATGCATTTTTCTCTTTAAAATGATGCCACATTTGTATTTATATCTTATTTTAAAGTATTTTTAATAATTTTTTGAAGTAAACAAAATGTAGGTATTTAATGTATGTTTTTTAACTTCAAAGTCGAATATCTCAAAATTTATCTCTATGCAATTTCAAAAGTTCTGAAGAATCAAAAAATTACTTACCTCGTCAAAAAACAATAAAGCTCCAAATTTTAAGACGCATTCAATATTTGCTCCTATCGTTTTATTTACTTGTTCAGCACTAGGGGGTACGGCACATGACAATTTTTCAGATTATTAATTTTGAGTTTATTATTGTTTATCAAAATATGCATTTTTCTCTTTAAAATGATGCCACATTTGTATTTATATCTTATTTTAAAGTATTTTTAATAATTTTTTGAAGTAAACAAAATGTAGGTATTTAATGTATGTTTTTTAACTTCAAAGTCGAATATCTCAAAATTTATCTCTATGCAATTTCAAAAGTTCTGAAGAATCAAAAAATTACTTACCTCGTCAAAAAACAATAAAGCTCCAAATTTTAAGACGCATTCAATATTTGCTCCTATCGTTTTATTTACTTGTTCAGCACTAGGGGGTACGGCACATGACAATTTTTCAGATTATTAATTTTGAGTTTATTATTGTTTATCAAAATATGCATTTTTCTCTTTAAAATGATGCCACATTTGTATTTATATCTTATTTTAAAGTATTTTTAATAATTTTTTGAAGTAAACAAAATGTAGGTATTTAATGTATGTTTTTTAACTTCAAAGTCGAATATCTCAAAATTTATCTCTATGCAATTTCAAAAGTTCTGAAGAATCAAAAAATTACTTACCTCGTCAAAAAACAATAAAGCTCCAAATTTTAAGACGCATTCAATATTTGCTCCTATCGTTTTATTTACTTGTTCAGCACTAGGGGGTACGGCACATGACAATTTTTCAGATTATTAATTTTGAGTTTATTATTGTTTATCAAAATATGCATTTTTCTCTTTAAAATGATGCCACATTTGTATTTATATCTTATTTTAAAGTATTTTTAATAATTTTTTGAAGTAAACAAAATGTAGGTATTTAATGTATGTTTTTTAACTTCAAAGTCGAATATCTCAAAATTTATCTCTATGCAATTTCAAAAGTTCTGAAGAATCAAAAAATTACTTACCTCGTCAAAAAACAATAAAGCTCCAAATTTTAAGACGCATTCAATATTTGCTCCTATCGTTTTATTTACTTGTTCAGCACTAGGGGGTACGGCACATGACAATTTTTCAGATTATTAATTTTGAGTTTATTATTGTTTATCAAAATATGCATTTTTCTCTTTAAAATGATGCCACATTTGTATTTATATCTTATTTTAAAGTATTTTTAATAATTTTTTGAAGTAAACAAAATGTAGGTATTTAATGTATGTTTTTTAACTTCAAAGTCGAATATCTCAAAATTTATCTCTATGCAATTTCAAAAGTTCTGAAGAATCAAAAAATTACTTACCTCGTCAAAAAACAATAAAGCTCCAAATTTTAAGACGCATTCAATATTTGCTCCTATCGTTTTATTTACTTGTTCAGCACTAGGGGGTCCGACACATGACAATTTTTCAGATTATTAATTTTGAGTTTATTATTGTTTATCAAAATATGCATTTTTCTCTTTAAAATGATGCCACATTTATATTTATATCTTATTTTAAAGTATTTTTAATAATTTTTTGAAGTAAACAAAATGTAGGTATTTAATGTATGTTTTTTAACTTCAAAGTCGAATATCTCAAAATTTATCTCTATGCAATTTCAAAAGTTCTGAAGAATCAAAAAATTACTTACCTCGTCAAAAAACAATAAAGCTCCAAATTTTAAGACGCATTCAATATTTGCTCCTATCGTTTTATTTACTTGTTCAGCACTAGGGGGTCCGACACATGACAATTTTTCAGATTATTAATTTTGAGTTTATTATTGTTTATCAAAATATGCATTTTTCTCTTTAAAATGATGCCACATTTGTATTTATATCTTATTTTAAAGTATTTTTAATAATTTTTTGAAGTAAACAAAATGTAGGTATTTAATGTATGTTTTTTAACTTCAAAGTCGAATATCTCAAAATGCCATTTTTTCGTGTTTGGGGGCACATAGCTTAAAATATATATGACATAAATGCTTGAAATTTTTTATATATGTTTCTCTTATGTATTTAAGTACTTTAACACGAGGAATTATTAATAAGTAGCATACTTTCTTTTTAAAAAAATAATTAGTCTAAAATTTAAAAAAATTTCTTAAACATATTTTTAGAAAATCATAATTATTTTAATTTTTAAAAAATAACAAAAATCTCGTGTTAAAGTATTCAAAAGTATCTAAATATTATACTGTGAAAGTTTCATAATGATTGAAACTTTATTAAATGAGATGCCCCCAAAGTTGTTGAATTTAACATGGGCTCCTATGGAGGTGCCGGACCCCCTTTTAACGTCCCTCTGATAATATGGATTCTAGTGCCATTTGGCGATTATAGCAAAAGTTAATCGTTTTTTATAACTGAACCCTGTTACTTCTATACCCTGTCTACCCCACACTAAATTTTAAAGTATGATAAAATAATTTATGGAATTTAAAATTTTTTTTCTTCAAAAATATGGTCAGGTTGTGGTCTTGTCTTTGAAAATCAAATTTGTGCAATAGTACAGGAAATATAAAAAATACGTAATAAAATCTAGTGTTCTATATTTTATTTAGCAGTTTTTGTATACCTTAATAAAGCGTGCAATATTCAAAAGATCTTAGATTTACTTTATTTACATGATGAGTTACGATGATTTCTTTCCAATTAATAAAAAAATTGCATTAAAAAATTGAGTTACAAAATTTTTATTCTAAGTTTTCGATGTGAAATTTCCTCATTCCTGCAGTTATTAATATTGATTTTTATGTGAACTACTTTATTCTTCAGTAGAGCATCGATTAATCGAGACAAATGGAAACTGTAAGTGTTTGAAAAATGTTTTTTTGGAACCCATCACTTACGAAAAACTTTATATTGGTGTCATAGGATCAATATGAAACAAAGAAACATAGAATACTAAACACAAAACTGTATATATTTTGAAACACACGTCTTACAAATAATCTTATTTAAAGCAATACTAAAAAGTAGCTCTAAAGTTTCGAAAAAGAAGTAAATAATTTAAAATTTCCCAACTGGAACTTGTTTGGTTAATCGGTATTCGGACTATCTGTGATTTACTGCATTCATTTGAGTTTAGGTGATACAGATACGCTTGTGGGTAAAATTAGATGTGAGAATCAAATTTGTTGTTACTGAAGTAATTTTCACAATTTATATAATTTATACATGAAATATTTAATTTGTATACAAAATTAATGTAGAGAAAACTTATACAATGACTCTGTGTTTTCGTAAGTAGTCAACATTCTCAGACATAAGTACAAATTTTACAGACACACAATGTATGTCATATGAAAGATCTCGTCATGTAGAGTTCTCATACTGAAATTGCCGACCAAACGGTATAGTGGTTAGCGTGCTAGCCTCTAGACCGCGAGGTTCCGGGTTCGAGTCCCGTTTCAGGCATGGGTGTTTGTAAATGTATGTTGGCTTGTCAAATGACGAATGTTTCGTCGCATTATAGCCCTCGTGTTGCAGACTGCGCCAGATAATCTGAAAACAACCAACTCATACTGAAATTCAGCTGGAAGTTACGACTGTAAGTTGCAGAAAGGGCATCCAAAAGTCAATTTTCAATTCCATTAAGCCATACTGATATATAACACACAAACATGTGTCATATATCAGTTTCAAGAGCTTAATAAAATATATAGGAGGACATAAAATTCAACCAGGAGTGCTTTAACCCTTTGCACTCCAGTGGCGCCTCTCAGGCGCCACACGATTGGATGCCAAATCACGAGAGGACCATTAGGTGTGATGCGGAAATTCGATGCAAGGCCAATGACTGTGTTTAGTTTCTATGAAGCAAATCCACAAACACCAGCCGAACCTAAAATGTCTCGAGTTGCTGATTCCTCCGCGAGAAAAAGGCCTGGAGTGCAAAGGGTTAAAATTCTTTCGGAAGAGTGCTTCCATCTCTATGAGAAGTTCACATCTTTGCTACAAATTAGAATTGAAATTGTATATTCAGAGACAAATTTTCTCACTAAGTTTGTTGCCAAACTCGTCAACTTTGTGACATTTTTGTTTGTGAAACCCTATAAAGTAACAAGTTTTTGTTATAATATTTTGTTGAGAATATTTGTTTAGTAATTAGCGCACCAAATGTTGTAGGCCTGGTGTTTGCTCCCTATGCACTATAACAGAAACTTTTGGGGAAGCGGAATTTTAGTGACATCTTGTGTCAATAAAATGCCACTTGAGTTTTTTAAGTATGTTAAAAGCATGAACCATCCAGACGTGTATATTCTGATTTTTTAAATTTAAGTTGAACGTTTTTCTTATTCGTACCTGAACGAAAGAACATTCTTCCGTGTATACAGCATTTTAAATATTATATGTACTTAAAAAATAATTTTGACTGTCAATAATTAAGATCTTTTGTGGAAACTGATTTCTTTTTAACAGACTAATTAAGTTCAATTTAGATCCTTGTGAATAGGAAGACGAATAATGACCTCATTACTATTACCGTTTAATATTTGCCAATTATCATCTTCGTGTTTTAAAAATGCTAAGAAATTTACATATAATAACAATATCGATTAAGGTCGGTGAATTGGGTTAGATAATTATTTGTTCATTTGCCCAAAGGATGACTGAAATAAAAATGTAAACAAATACCCCCTCATTAATGGATATCCCAGGATAGATTACATATCCCGTAAAGGATGAAGTTATTAAGTTTTCATTCAAAAATAGAGTTTAATAGTTTAAAAACACTTATTCTTAGCATCACTTAGAGCCAAACGTTAAATATTTGGTGTAGTTAACAATGTAACAACTATCATTAGCACGTTCTTAATAGAATTCTTATTTTAATATTATTTAGATTTTACAAACATGTTATTAGAACATTTTTTTTTTTACAGTTAAATCTCTTCAGATACGGCCACAAGCATGTTACAACTCCGTGGGGGATCTTGGAACATGTATGTTTGTTTGGGATTGTATAAAAACAGAAGGAAAACATCTAGGAACTTGCGCAGATGGTTTTCTATTTGGAAGTTGTTGTGCTCATAGTGATTCAAAAAATAATATAATTCCTCAGACAGACTCCACTACAATTAGTTCTCTTGACATTTTAACAGCTGTTTCCAAATTTGCATACTCACCATCTGTAGCAGAAAGTGAACTTTCTGACGATGTAAGGCCAACTTTGAATCCCGGAATATCAGCACATATTAGCAGACTACCATCAATTACTTCAGGAGCTTTTACGAGCAGCACAAAACCATCTTTAATACAGAAACCGTCATCCACAATGCAAACAAAGACTCAACCTATTACGACAAAACCATCAAGACCGATGAAACCATCTTCAATACCAATAATAACTCAACCAAGGCCGTCAAAGCCACCAAGTCAAACGAAGCTACCAAGTCAGACAGGGTCACCGAGTGATATTAGGCCAACAAGTCAGATCAAGCCAACAAGTCAGCATAAACCAACAAGTCAGATTAAGCCAACGAGTGGTACTAAGCCATCAAGTACGACAAAAGCACCGAGTCAGACGAAGTCACCAAGTAAAACAAGGCCATCAAGTCAGACAAGACCACCAAGTCAGACAAGACCACAAAGTCAGACAAGACCACAAAGTCAGACAAGACCACAAAGTTCGACAAGGCCTCCAAGTCAAACAAGGCCACCAGGTCCGACAAGGCAACCAAGTCAGACAAGACCACAAAGTTCGCAAAGGCCTCCAAGTCAAACAAGGCCACCAGGTACAACAAGGCAACCAAGTCCGACAAGGCCACCAAGTCAAACAAAGCTACCAAGTCAGACAAGGCCTCCAAGTCAGATAAAGCCACTAAGTACGACAAGACTTCCAAATCAGACAAAGCCTCCAACTGCATCAAAGCCACCAAGTCCTGCAAAACCGTTAAATCATACAAATGTTTCATCAAATCAGCTAAATCCTCTTTTGAAGCCGACAAACAAACCTACAATTAGACCAACCATGAAGACACGTCCATCTACCTTGAAGCCAACACATCTAGCATCAAATTCACCATTATTAGTGACTATTGAAAATTATCTCTCTCGTTCAACTGTAAATTCATCAATGGGAACTACATCGAAACCATTGGTATCCAGTTCATCAACGGGAAATATGGGTTCGTATTTTGTTTCATACTTATTAAATACAATATTCTATGTTTTTATGATACAAAACAGAAATACGTTTTACTTCATATATTTCCCAAAACATGTTTCCGATCTCAATTAGGAGTTGTTTTTAATTAAGTGCATGGGGTAGTAAAAAAAACATAAAAACTCATTTCGGAATAGTTATAAACGAGTTTCTCCTCAAATTCATTGAAAAACACTAAGCAAAGTCATATTAGATTGCGACAAACATAATTTTAATTTAAAATAATTACTTGAAAAAAAAATAATTTAAATATTTCAGAACTTTGAAACATTTCATTAACTTAACTTAATGGGATTTAATCTTCCGTTAACAGACGTTTGCCCAATATTTTTGTTATCAATACATTCTGCAAAACTTGTCATGAATTATTTTATTCTAATTTAACTTATCCTAATATAATCAAAGTTATTTATTTTTTAGGTCAGGTAACATCGCATCAGTATAGTACTTTCCCTGGTGGATGGTTTCGCCCAACAGGATACACTACAAAGCGTCCTCAATATCCAACAAAACCAACTTACAGTCATAAACCACAAACAACGGAGAAAACGACACGCTATCCAATAATACGACCAACCTGGAAACCAAGACCACCGAGTACTGGATATTCTACATCAAAACCACATGTATTTACATTTCCTACATATTACTCAACAAAGTCAACCATTTCAGCATCGATAAAAATACCGATTCAAACAAAAAGTACAACAGAGAATTTCCATAACGTAACAGTAACCCCTTCTCTAATATCATTTATCAAGACCACAACTCTAAGTCCATCCACTAAGAAACCAAGTGATACGACATCCAGACCAGTTACTATCGATGTCAGTACCATTAAACATTTCAATGTTACAATGATACCATTCTTTACGCCTTTTAGACCTGAGGTGCAAACACCGTTAACAACAGCGTCACAGGTATCATGGTTTCCTACCTCTACCACCAAATTTTCTTCTAACAATGATCGATATAACACTACTGTTGTAAGTGGAAATGTAGTAGTGGAAAGTACAACTCCTTCGTCCACTGAACCAACTTCTAGACCAACTACCAGTACTAGACCAACGTTTAGACCAACAGGAGAAGCTTGGACAGTGAAATCAGCAACTAGCTCATCAATTTATGAGATGACTACTGGAACACCCAAGATAACAAATACTCAGAGTAAGAATCCTGTTTAACAATGAAGGCTGCCTACTTTATTTGTTGTTATTATTATTATTGTTTTTTCTAATGGCTGACCCAAGTACTCACAGTTACTTGGACACTACAAGGCTGGTAGTGATGGGAACTTGTGAAGGGGCACCCAGTGGGAGGGCCATCGTTGCCCATATAAGATACTAGATATACATACTAAAAGACAACATGCCCTGACCTCACTCAATGCATTACAACGATAGGGGAACCTGATCACATTTAAGCATACCTCACATTGATTCAAACCATTATACAGAATAAGGCAGTGCCATTGGTCAATTTTCCTGTCAGTCTGCGGAGGGCGTTGACAAAGCGAAGAAGTAACTCCCACACAAAATGGCGGCTGCATGCTGAGTGGGAAGTTAATAGTTCTAATAGAGAATTCGTATTTTCTTCGTTTGTTTTTGAAAATATGATTATAAAAAAAAATGAAGATATTGTTTTCATTACAAGCAACGTCAAATCATTGTATGGAAAAAAATCCTGGGTGGACGATTTTTACAGTATTACGACGAGCGCTGCGTTCGACGAAGCCATATTCTTATTAAATGGGAAAAGTTGTGTTTGCTGGTATTTCTTATTGATGTAGCTGTTTTAATGAAGTTTGATGATTGTATAGTCGCACTAAGTTAGTTTGTGGCTTCAAAATTGTAATATACTTATAAATAATCGTAAAACTGATTTTTAATAATAATTAACTGAAAATTTGAATAGTGGCGCCATCTATATGAAAATATAACAAATCCCAATTTAGCTTTTATGAAATATTTTTACCATGTAAGAGTCGTGATAATTAATATTCAGGGAAGACGTTTATGAAAAAAAATATTATTTTTCTTTTTAATTTATGGATTGAAAGAAAAATCGAACTATATTATATTTATATTTTATTTTTTACTTACAGTTAAATTATAGAATAGACATCTTTACAATTTCTATAATTTCAACTATCATAAAATAGATAAATATAAACTAATTGTCATAACTTATGTTCACAGTATTATAATCCAAAATAATACTAGACTGCACATTAAAATATTTCTTATTAAATGCAAGTCAATATTAAAAAAGCTCAATATTTATTAACATTTATTATTTTTATTATAAAAATGGAACAGATGTAGTATAGGAGACTTGGCAATATTTTTTATTTGGTAATAGCAAAAAGGGTCAAAATCAAAATAAAATAATAATGGAATAAGGGTAAAATATTAATAATAATAATTAAATTATAATACTAATAGTAATAAGGTTAAAATATTAATGATAATTAAATTAAAATACTAATAGTAATAAAATTAAAATAACACTAAAATTAAGTTAAAATGTAAATAATATAAAGTATCAAACTAAAATAAAACTTAAAATCTGTTTCTAGAAACCGCATTTATCCGGAAAAAAACAACACCTATATGAAATCATGTCGAAGAAATATCATATTTTACATCTGTGCCAAAAAAATTATTATTAACATGTTTAAAAACATTAAAATTTAATAGATATTTCCTTTGCTACAAAAAGTGGATAAAATTTTTCTAGGATTTTCGAAATGTTTTTAAAAAACATTTTATATACTTCATTATTATGACTACAAGTAAACAAATAATTTTTAATAAAAGAAAAATGATTAATGTTTTTAGAATAGCATTCGAGTTTTAGAGTTTTTGATAAACAGTAGTTTTCCTTTTACGCTTTACACAGTTTTTATAGACTCTTTTTTACAGTTAAAAAAAAATAACAAACCTGAGTTTTTATTGTTTCCGATATTCACTCAACCTACAGAAGTTTTCTTTATCAATATAAAAAATGTGTACTTAATCATTCATTAGATTAAATTGGAATAAAATATTGATTGCAAACTAAATTATCATTTATGAAAAGTTCATGGTTGTAGGATCGCATTTCATTTTCCAGTCGTGTTAAAAAAGAACAAAATAACTAATTTATAGAGCTTTAATCATAACTATAGACACTTTTTTACCGAAAAATCTGGAGTATTAGTAGCATATTTAATTTTGTAAGGGAATAATCTTATCATATATATATAAAAAAAATTAATAGGTGTTTTTTCTTTGCTATAAATACGTTATTAATTTTTTTTGCGATTTTCAGAATCAGAAATCTGGTTAGTTAATATATTTTTAGAAATAAGTTTGAAAAATTATCTTAGAAATGTATAACAAAAAGGCTCTAAAAAATATATGCGTCGCATTGATGCAATCATTTATTCAGAAATATTTTAGTTTCTTCCTTATAATGGCAACAAACAAATGACTATTAATAAAATAATAAGAATTGAAAATTCCAAAAATAGCATTCGAGTTTCTGAGTCACCCAAATTTTTCTTTTACATCTAAATGTTTACGGAAAAAAAAACAAAAAAAAAAACCCAACTTGGTTTTAAAAATATATTTCAGCTACATAATTTTCCTTGTTAAATATCCAAAATTTATACTTTGTTGTTAAAAGCAGTTAATTAGATTCATTTGGGGTAAAACATGAATCAAGAATAAAATTATCATTTATAAAACATTCGCAATTTTAAAACCAGTTCCTAAACTCAAGATTTAAAACATGCGTTTAGTTCTCTGTGTCAACACAGTAAACATTGTCAGGTGTTTAGCGGCTTCCATAAAAGAAACGGATCAGCCAATGGCGCACTCTCATTCCCTTCAGTGATGTGAATCAATGTGAGGTTTGCTTAAATGCAACCGGGTACTATAGCATATTTAGTGAGCTCAGGGTATGCTGTCTTCTAGACTTAGGACATCCATGTCTTGATCGGATTCGAACCGAGACCCACCAGCTTGGTATTCTAATGTGCTAGCCACTATACTGAATGGGCGACTTATTTGTTATTATAAGCTAAATGAAAATAATATTATAAACAATGGTGATTATTACTGAGTAATATGATTTTTTAATCAATTCAATATTATTCCTGTTTAAAGATACGCATAGGGTCTTTCAGAAAGGATTCCCTAACTTTTAAATGATATAACTGCGAAAGAGTGAGATACAGATGAAATAGACAAGAGGATAGACAGGCATGGAATTTTAATTGCGGTTTGCAAAAATTTGTTACATTATTGAAATATGGCAAGAAATTATAAAATTTTAAAAGACGGAAATGAGTTTATTGTTTTTCTCATGAAATCACTGGATAGTATAGCACGAACGGTCACTTCTGCCAAATGCAGTGGTTTTACAACTGAGGTGGGTTTTCCGTACCCTATAATCACAAGGTTTTGATTACTGACCAATCCATTTAAATTAAAATGGGCCTCATTGGTCTCTTTTTTTAAGCATCTCACTGATTCGCAGTTATATCATTTCAAAGTTAGGGAGTCTTTTCTGAAAGACCTTGTAACTACTGCTTTTGTGGAGTTTAATTTGCAGCTGAAGGCTCGTGTGAATAAAGTAAATTTACGAGGATGAGTAAAAAATTATCCGCAATATTGACATAACTCTTCTTACATTGTTAATTCTGACCTATCGTCGTTTATTTTATTGTAATGTTGTTGTGGTTCTGCTATGGATTTTCGATCCTAATTCCTCTATTTGTCTTCTTTTTATTACAGATAGATCATGGAAGTTCCATTAGAAGTTAGCACCAAAACAACGAGCAGTGATCCGGTTTTTGTGATCGGAAGGAGTATTAGGGGTCCATCAAAGACTTTCGGAACAATACGGGAACAGTGTCTTGCCGCAACGGAGTGTCTACGAATGGATTGGAAAATTCAAAAATGGTCGCACGAGTATTACACATGAGGAAGGAACCGGACGACCACCTACGGTCTCAAGTTATGACAACGTTGAGCATGCACATGACATGGTTCTGTTAGACAGACGAGTGATGATTGATGATATACTCGTCGTCCAGCTCCTTCCTCATATGTAATACTCGTGCGACCATTTTTGAATTTTCCAATCCATTCGTAGACACTCCGTTGCGGCAAGACACTGTTCCCGTAATGTTCCGAAAGTCTTTGATGGACCTCTAATACTCCTTCCGACCACAAAAACCGGATCATTGTTGTTCTTGGTGCAAAGTTCTAATTGAGCGGCCATGATCTATCTGCAATAAAAGAAAGACAAATAGAGGAATTAGGACTGAAATTCCATAGCAGGATCACAACAACATAACAATAAAATAAACGAGGTTAAAGGTCAGTCTGAATAATGTAAGAGTAATGTCAACATTGCGGTTAATTTTTGACTCGTCATCGTATCAAGAGAAATCGTCAGCCGGACTCTGCTCCAGTAGTCGAGTAGTTAATTTCGACCAAAATATCTGTCAAAATATTGCTTTAATGCATTAACATTTTTATAACCAGCTATAAAAAAATAGTAAAAGCTCATTAAAAAAATAATAAAAATTAGAGTTCTTTTACCATTGATTTTTTAGAGGTTCATTGACCTAGCTTAAAAAAAAGTGCTTTAAAACACACTTACTTTTCTTATTTTTAAATTTTTGCCAGTGAGTCTTTATAACTGCTTTAATACCAGGAATAAGAATTCGTAAGTTTGAAAGCAAAATTTAGCAGTTATTGTATGTGGTGATTCCTCTTAAAAATAATTCCAAAACAAATGGACAACAAATTATTATCTGTTTTTTAATATAATATATCCAGAAAACTTCATAATGAATTTATTTGTGTATGTACAAAATTTAAACAGAAAACTTCCAATGATTTTATGCTAAATTTTATGATAAAGCAAATTTTTTGCTTAGTTCTCTAAATTATAGTATGATATTTGTTTTCTTATTCATCCAATTTTGAATTAACCAATTTTTTTACGTCATTTTAAAGTATTTTCGTTATGTAATAAAATTTAAGATCATGTCCATAATAGGAAGATGTAATGCTGCAATATATATTTTAAAAATTTGTGTTGTAGGCGGAATTTCAATAACTTTTTTTAGAATATCGGTTAAGTAATAAATAGTCGTGCATTTTATAACTATTTAAGTTTAAATACCTTAATGATGTTTTCAAATTTTAGTTGGTCCTTGTGGAATTCAGATTCCTCATCCTAAGCAAAAGGTAGTTGGTGGTACCAATTCGGCATTTGGATCTTGGCCTTGGCAGGTAATATTCATTAAAATATTTTTAATTACTTAAATCCTGTAACTAAAATACTTTAAGGGGGTCTGGGACACAAAATTCTAAAATCTTTATTTTTAGAATTATTTTTCTGAAAGTTTTTATGCAGTAATCTATGATGCTTTGAAACTTAAAAAACTATTTTAAATTTTTTTTTTTTTTTTTTAAATAAAAAACTTCAAAATTTATACATTTTCTGAATTTGATAAATCTAAAAAAATCACTTTATTTTTAGATAAAATTATTTCTTATAATTCGTATCAAAAATTGTTTTCATAATTTTTCGATAAAGTAATTAGAAAAATTAAAAAAAAAAAATATCTTGTGCAAAAACTGTGTAAAATCCATAGAGATACCATCCATCTAAGATCCAAAAACTTTAAAAAAAAAAAAAAAAAAAAAAAAAAAAAATAGAAAAACATAATTCATGAAGATAAATTAAAGAAATATATGTGAATTATGGAAAGTTTCATAGGTTTATAACAAATAGTTTTTAAATTTCAATTTAAACTAAAAAAAGATACAAAAAGCCATTACTGAGAAAAACAGTTTCAAAGTTTCAAGATAGCATGCTTGAGATACAGTTGTCATGTAACAAAAACTTAAATAAAATAACAAAAAAAAATAAAAAAAAAAATAAAAAAAAAAATTAAAAAAAATATGATATTTTATTCAAAAATATTTGTATTATTTCTTATAATAATGTATATGTATATTTTTTTTTTGAGAATTTAAAAAATTCTGAGTCCAAGACCCCCTTAAATAAAAAAAATCCAAAATGTTTATTGCAAGTTAAAATTAAATAATTCCAACCAAATTTAAAAGTCAACATTCACAAAGTCTGATATATAAAATACTTTTTTAACAATTAAATATCTAATTTAAAGAAAAGGTCCGTAAAAATAACTTTACATAACCAACAAAATAATTACAGTTGTAATTACTTTACTCTTTTTCTGGAAACTATAATCTCAATTGACTAAAAACATTTAACTATCTTTTGAACAGTGCATTGTTCGAACTGTTGAAAAGGCCGACTTATTGTTTCGTTAGGAAAAAATTATAACTATTTATGTTTTTTTTTTAATATCTATATATATCTGGTATTATTTAATACCAGAGACACATAAAATTTGGCTTCACTTGGCGAAAACAACTCCCCCCCCCCTCCTCCTCTTCCCAAGGTGGGTGTAAAAAAATTTGCACATGTTTAGTTTACTAATGCTAAGCTTTGTGATGTTTTATAACATTCGCCTGAAAAGCCATTGATTGATATTTTACAAAACATCGATATTAACCACAGTGGATAATTTATATCAATGCTTCGTTGAACCACTAGCATTTACTACGTCAGTTCTTTCTAATATGATTATTGATTAAAAGGTGCTGTAATTTTCTGCACTGTTGACTTTTCTCGTCTTTTGCAATTCTGGACACAATGTTCCGTCCGAGAATTAACAAGTAGATACGTTTCACTTTTTAAACGCTTTGACAATTACTATCTGATTGATCATACTACGTATTACGATCTGATTTTACTGATCTGTTTACTGATTGCTACTTATTACTGATCTTTAACATTTTACGAATGTATTTTTCACTGATATTTGCTCCATGACCCCGAGCTCCTTAAACATCCCATTATCAAATTGCAGTTTTTACTCATACAATGAAAAAAATAAGTCTACTACTATAGTAAACATCAATAATCATTTTTTTATACCAGTCTTATCCTCTAAAGACAATAATGTGACGCCGTAGCTAATAGACTGAGAGGCGACTGCAATTTTTGGACCCTATCGAACATCATTCTGAATTTTTTATAGAAATTAGAGAAAAGTGAGTAGATTAGGTTTGGTTGTTTTCAGATTATCTGGTGCCGTCAGCAACACGAGGGCTATAATGCGCCGAAACATTCGTCATTAGACAAGCCAACATACATTTACAAACACCCATGCCAACACTGGACTAGAACACGCAACCTCGCGGTCTAGAAGCTAGCACGCTAACCACTATACCGTTTGGTCGGCGAGTAGATTAGGAATCCACTGGTCTGCCGTGGCAAAAATGGCATGAAACTGGTCAAAAATCGACTTTTAATAAGTTGAACTAAATCCAATTGCCAAATGCGCTATAACTTGCCAAATAATGAGCATTTTTTTTATTTGGTAACCCTCACACTTTAATTTTCAATTAAGAAGGTTGCAGACGATTCAGATATCTGGCGACGGTCTACTTGCATCTTGGCAGTTGGCAAAAAATATTACGTCACTTATGACGTAACTGATGTCGCAAATTTGGCTTACTTTTAAAAGATATAAGTTTTCCGAGCCAAAGATCAGAAATAGTTTGCGCTTTTTCTCATTGAAAATCAAAATGAAGCGGGTTGCCAGACGAATAAGTTTGTTCTATTTTTGGCAAGTTATAACATATTTGGCAATCGGATTTTAGTTCAACTTATTCCAAGTCAAATATTGATAAGTTTCGGCCATTTTTGCCACGGCAGACCAGTGGATACCTAATCTACTCACTTTTCTCCAATTTCTATAAAAAATTCAGAATGATGTTCGATGGGGTCCAAAAATTGCAGTCGCCTCTCGGACTATAATTTGCTCAAAACTGTCTGATTCACACAATAAATTGTCCACTCAGTGTATTAGTAATAACTATTTGAAACTGCAGGCAGGAGAATATTCAAAAGACATTTCACAGAAATTGTCGTAATTTTTACTTTAAAAACAAATAAATATACTTAATTTTGTTAAAGACTGAAATAATCCACCTCATACACTGTTAAAAAAAATTGTCCACCATGCACCAAAATTTGGTTCCCATTTAGCTGCCACCAACTTTTGGTGCTTAGTTTCGCGATTTAATGGTGCTTACGGTCCGAGGTTGCACCATTAAATCGTGAAACTAAGCACCAAATGTTGGTGGCAGCTAAATGAGAACCAATTTTTGGTGCAAGGTGGAACAAAATTTTTAACAGTGTACTGTGTTTTACGAATGTGATAAGAGGTGACTTTTTGAACATTACTAACAACACTTGTGGCACATTTTCGTGAGATGGTGAGTGGTCAGGTCCTCCAACATTCTAAAAATTTTACAATCATCTTTTCACACATGATCCAAAAACGCATCATGTTGTTGTTGTTGCTGCTAATCCTCACTGTCTGACGGAGTCAGACAAGATCCACGAGTTCGTTGACTAAAAGGAAGTCGAAGACTAGGAGAGGATTGCTAAAAAGATCCTCCTTAGAGAGTCCCATGCAATCCAAGAGGTGCTCAGGGGAGGCCTGATGATTTTGGCACTTGGTGCAGGTGGCGAAGGTTTTCCTGCCCTCGTTGAAAGTGAGGCACTTGATATGACCGCTAGCAAGCCTTGATAGAACAATCCGGGTACGTCTGTCACACGGGAGGTCAAGGGACAAACCCGGTTTTGAGCCCTTGTACCAATTATGGGCTGGGGGTGTTTTCCATGCCTCCGAGATCTTTGATTTTTCCAGAGAGTACAATTCCAAAAAAGTAAGTTATGAATTCGTTAAAAAACGCATCATAATCTAGTAATCAAAATAGTTATATCAGACAATAGCTATTTATTATTATTTATGATAAAGGGCCATACTGTCTGTCTGTTAGGAGAATACTGCTGTCATAAGAAATCATGTCCAAAAAATTGAAATGCATATTTTGACACTTTTGCGTCCGTCTTTTGAAATTTTATATACATTTTTTATTGTTGTATAGATTTGTATGATCAATGAATTTTATCTCATTCAATTAAATAAAAAGATTATTTTCTAAAAACTAATAATAACGTGTCAAAATATGTAATTAATTTTTTTTTTAGATTTAGGACCTTTTAACAAATGATGGCAAAATAGTTCCCACCAGATAGTCTGGTTGGTGGCGGTAGCTATAGAACCAGATTAGTCGATTGAGAATAGGGGTGTGCATACATGATAATAACATCCAAAAAGGTTACAATTTGGCAAATTTCTCTCTCTCTCCTGAAATATCCTGTGTGAAATGGGGCTAGTTTTGTTCCCATGGAAACAGACAGCGCTTGACTATGTGGCGGGAGCTATGCTTGTGATCTTCTTCTTATCAAGGACTATGGGGACTAAGGCACCTCTGCTTAAGCATTTTGTACCAACCCCATATCCCGTACAGATCGGTAGTGGGCAGTACTGCACTGGATGTAAGCTGCACACTCGCGAGAGGGAGTGCGCAAGTCTACCTATAGCCACCGAAGAGTTCATTTCTACCTCTTTCGGTAGCTACCCGGTAGATGGCAGCATAACCGACCGTATGTGGAACTTCTTAATTTAGAGGCAATACCAAGCAGAAGATTCCACCAGAAGCTATGCTTGTGATGGACAGACAGTATATAAATTTTGATAGAAGAAGGGCTTAATCAGTTCTTTGTTACGACACATATTATTTCATATTTCTGACTCTAATTAAACTGTAGCCGAGAAAAAATATTTTACATTAAAACGATTACTAATAGTCTCAGATATTTAAAATTATTACATTTAGTTATTATTACATATGCTTTAATTATCACACAAAATAGTTTCCATTATAGTCTGGATTTTATGGTTGGTTGAACTAGAGATTTTCTTTTGCAAGAGCAACATGAGTGCTATACTGTGTCGGAACATCGTTAAATTAAGATCTGAAAGAGATCTCCCTTTCAGATCTTAATACTTTTCAAAAAGAAATTGACCCATCTTTGCAATTTGAAATGAAGAAAACCCAAATAACACTTCGTCTGCCTAGAAACTTACACGTCATTTACTTTTCTCAGTCGTGTCTGTCTACTATAAGAGCCTGAAGAACATCAGGTTGTGGATTTATGTACATCAGAACAAATTTTTAATGATGAAAGATTTCGATTAGTAATTCTTCTAAACCAACAAATTTCGTCTTTATAGCAGAAAGAAGAGTTTCAAACAAAAAAGATCATTTAAAGTCGGTGCATTGGATTTCGAAGTTTTAGCAAATTTTACTAGATTTTCCCGAAGTTTTAGATAAGAAGAAAAGAAAAAAAGTCCTTATTAATCCATGAATAATTAAAATAATATACTGTAAAGTCAATATCAACCTTATTTCTTTTCATCAAGTATATTTAGATGATATATATATTTAACCCTTTGCACTCCAGGCCTTTTTCGTGCGGAGGAATCAGCAACTCGAGACATTTTAGGTTCGGCTGGTATTTATGGATTTGCTTCATAGAAACTAAACACAGTCATTGGCCTTGCATCGAATTTCCGCATCACACCTAATGGTCCTCTCGTGGTTTGGCATCCAATCGTGTGGCGCCTGCCACTGGAGTGCAAAGGGTTAGAAGATAGGAATATCAGGACTAGAAATAATGAAAAGGCATTAAATATTATTGTTTAGAAGGCTATAGCCTTCATTTCCTACTAACTCCACCCCATCAAGTTGTGAAAATATAGCTGTTTTGCTTAATCATTCGGTCATAGAGTCCAGAGGGTTTACATGACTCTTCTTGCTCCCCCCCCCCCCCGTAATACTGATGTCATAAGAATGGTCAAACATGGTATTGTGGGCATACTTCAGAATCTTCGTAAGGACATATGGACATATACCAAGATTCCAAGGGCGTAGCCACAGATTTTTTTCGGGAGGGGATATGAAATTATAACTCATTAAATCATAAGAATTTTTGTTATTAATGCCAATTGCATTTACTAATTTTTTCCCACGTATCTTTCTTCGACGTGTAATTAGAAACGTTTAAATAAATTTACCCTTTAAAAGAATTTACATGGATTTTGCGATCTAATAGCAAACTGAAAAATTTCTGAAGGGGATATATCCCTATATCCCACCCCCTGGTTACGCGTCTGACAAAAACGAATATGATTGTAAAGAATTTTCATATTATTATATATGACTTTTAGTATTTTATACAAACACAAGGTAATTTTTTTGACAATATTAAAAAGTGAACAATTGGGTTAGTTTCTAGAAGTTATTGTTTAGTATCTAGGTCTTGGACCGCCGCCATTCACACATGCACACTCTTGATTTTCATCCATGTAAATTTCTAATAGTTCCTATTTTCATTAAACGTTTTGTTACAGCCCTCGTGTTGCTGACGGCGCCAGATAATCTGAATACAACCAATCATTAAATGTTTTGCTAACATTACAAGTAATCTTAAACAATTTTGAGATATACAGGGTGTCTATAAATTAGTTAAGCAATGGAGTTCAAATAGATCTGTATAACTCTTAATAATTAGGCATTATTAAACATTCTCTTTCCCCAACTAATTTATGTTCACCATGTCATTCTGTATGCAAAAAAAAAAAAAAAAAAAATGTTTATTATGCCTAGTTATTATGAGTTATACAGATCTATTTGAGCTTCATTGTCCAACTAATTTATGGACACCCCGTATAACAAAATCATCATAGTTAATATCAAACAATATAGTAAACCTTCAACAATATTCATCGGCATGTCTCTAAAAATATTTTAGGTATTGTAAACTGTCTTAGAGTGTAATAAAAACATACTGAGCAAATATAGATTTTTATCACTTATTATTTTTCTCTACCACATTTCATTATACTTCAATATCTGATATGTTTATTAATAATGTATTACAAGTTGTATGAAATGTTCAATTATTAAATGATCACATTTATTAAATGATCATAAAACTGAACTCAGTGGCGTAACAGCCCCATGGGGGAGAGGGGGGGGGGGGGCTGGCCTGCTGTTTCCAATCCAGCTTACTTGACCATTAGCCCTGGGGTGCCTTTCAACAATGTACCGGTCAAATGGTCAGTCTGACGTGGAATTAAATGAATATATATTATTATTTATCAATAGACCTACCCTTTATCCAATATATTTCTCCTCAAATGTTGCATTCCACATAATTTATTTAAGTAAATCCCATTGTTTCCAAGAATTTAGAATTGATAGAGTATTGCTGCTTCAATTTTTTTTTTAAATACTTTATTCAAGAAAATAAAAATAAATACACTGAAAGCAATAAAATTTACATAGATAAAAAAAAAAAAAAACGATGGGAAATAATAGATCGAAACATCGAAACATTCTTTAGCAACAGTTTATTTTAAAGTAGGTAATCCGGAAGCTCACCCAATCTTAAATCAATGGTGATAAACAAAAGAATTCTAAACGTAACTTAAAGACTTCTACCAACAACCTATTATTTAGTATGCCCATGCTAAATTTGGTAAGGATGCGTTGATTACAAAAAATCTATTATCGACTACTGATTTTTTTTATTGTTGTCTGAAAGAAGTGCTAACAAACATTCATAGAACTTTTGATTTTAACATAGATGTAAGATCTTAAAATGAAATAATAATTTCCTGCAGATCTTAACAATGATTTTGTCCTATGTACTTACTAATAAGAACCTGATAATCTTTAACCAAGTTATACAAAAATACTTAAATTGAAATAAACTAATATATTATAATTTCATTTTCCAATTTAGGCATCTGTGCGTCGTACATCATTCTTTGGATTTTCGAGTACTCATAGATGTGGAGGAGCGCTTATTAGTCGACAGTGGGTGGCAACAGCAGGACACTGTGTTGATGAGTGAGTATTATTTAATCGACTAAGGAAAAAGGAATATTAACAATTTTTGTGCATTTATGAAAGGTATATTACCTTAATACAGGGTGTCTTCAAATTAGTTGGGCAATGGAGCTCAAATAGATCTGTATAGCTTTAATAACTCTAGGTATTATTAACCATTCTTTTTCCCCAACTAATTTATGTTCACCATGCCATTCTGTATGCTAAAAAGTTAATTTTTTATTATGCCTAGTTATTATGAGTTATACAGATCTATTTGAGCTCCATTGCCCAACTAATTTATGTTGTTGTTGTTGCTGCTAATCCTCACTGTCTGACGGAGTCAGACAAGATCCACGAGTTCGTTGACTAAAAGGAAGTCGAAGACTATGAGAGGATTGCTAAAAAGATCCTCCTTAGAGAGTCCCATGCAATCCAAGAGGTGCTCAGGAGAGGTCTGATGATTTTGGCACTTGGTGCAGGTGGCGAAGGTTTTCCTGCCCTCGTTGAAAGTGAGGCACTTGATGTGACCGCTAGCAAGCCTTGGTAGAACAGTCCGGGTACGTCTGTCACATGGGAGGTCAAGGGACAAACCCGGTAAAACGGTATCTAATCCCCGGTAACTAATTTATATACACAATGTATAGAAATGTGAAAGTTTCTTGGTTTGTATTGTCTGTCTATCATAAGAATAGCTCCCACCATGTTATCCAGCGTAGTCTGTTGCGGTGGAAATAAGATTATCCCATTTTTTTTCCATGTGGAAATGGGGGGGGGGGGGGGTCCAGAAAAAAGACATATATTTTATAAGCTTTGGAAGCTAATTTCCTGCATGCATCATCCTTATTTTAAATAGACTAGCCTTGTTTCTATAGCATACATTTATTTTTTATTTTCTAAAAGACAGACAGTAGGCTTATAGGTTTATTGATAAGTCTTGCTAAAATGTCTAAACGAATTTCTATGAAACTTTCCAGCGCATATAGGTTATAAATATGGGGATTTTGAAAATTGCCATTTTAACTTCTATTTTTCTATCTTCAATTGTTTGAATACCAATTTTTTTCTCCTTTCATTACGTTTTTGAAACACTTATATCAAATTAATAACGTCTGAGGATTGGAAACATAATAACTAAAGATTAATAAATTTGCTGTTAAAATATATACATTTTGAAATTTCTCAGCGAAGTATCACCGGTATCGGTATTATGCAGTACCCCACTGTACAAGTACTTCAATTAAAACTCCAGAAAAGTTGTTTACACATGTGCCCAGGAAAGCAGACATACAAAAAAAGTGGTTAAATCTTGCAAGAAGAGAATCAACTTAGTTTTCACCACAGACTACGATTCACTTCTGTGAAGATCATTTTGATGCAAGTAATACTTTATTTAATTCTTTTAAATGTTTTAACTACACAATATTAAGTTTAAGTACTGATGCACTATTGAAATATTGATTTATTTTTTTTTGTTGGTAAATTTGAAACCAAAATATTTGTTTTGCTTACATGAATTGTTTTGACAAAAACATTTTTTGTCTGTCATATTAACCTTTAATTACTGTATGCGGTCTGACAGACCGCGAGTCATTTCGTGTAGAATGCTTCCAACCCCCTAAAATATTTAATCTTTGACTTTAAATTAATTTTTACAATTCTTTGTTACTGAAATTTTAAATTGATCTTCACCAATTTTTTTGGAGCAATATGAACCACGTGTTGCCCTTGCGCAAAAAAAGATCAAACCAATCAATCACAGCAGTTAACCCTTTATTTACTGAATTTTTTAAAATTTGTACTAACTCTTTTTTGGAACAACATGAAAAAAAAAAAAAAATGCAAGTAACGTTTTTTCCAACATTTTTGGGCTTGATCATTATAGAAGAAGGTAAGACCCACGTTCCTAAGTCAAAAATATGTTCGTTAACGATATTATTACACTCTATTTTTACTTTGAAAGTTGAAAATTGTTCCTTTTCACTCCGTTTTAACAGTACTCAGCGGATTATATTAATTGCTATTTTTTTATATTTTTTATCCTAATGTTTTTATGATTATTATAACTGTAAAAGTGTTGTTGTTGCTTTTCTAATTATAAGAACTGTGAGAATTGTTGATACTTACACAAATTTTTTAACATTTCTAAACTCTGCAGAATAAAATTCCGAGCTTGACTTGAAAAAGAACCCCACCATCAAAGCATCTATTTTGGGTAAATTCGAAATGTGTGCCTTTACAAAACCGTCTTCCAATGTTCCAATAACATTTCTTAATAAATATTTCCTAAAAGTTACCTTCAATAGTCATAATTTATCATATAGTAGGAAAAGAGATGAACCAAGCTTTAAAATAAACGTATGAAGCTGTTTGCTTACAAATGTGGTCAACATTGACATCACACTCTGCAGAGGAGTTTATCCGAGAGTTTCTGATCACGTGACGAGGCTCTCAGAAAAGCAATTTTTAAAATTTGATTTATAAAAATTTGAGCAATTATTTCGAGTTAAAACTGCTTGCATTATTATTATTTCGTTAAATACTATAAATATGCCGCATTTGGTAATTATTTGTTGATGGTGTCAAATACCATATTGCGAAAGAGCGAGAGAGCGAAAGACGAGACAAGTAGTATGTTTGATAGACAGGTATGGAATTTTAAAATTGGTTGATGGGAGTAAATTTGATGATGTCTACATATGGCCAACCGATGAGGTTTATTCCTACCTGGAAGGATTTTTCAATAAATAAAACTGGCGAATATATAAAACTGAAAATCCGTCAGTTTTGCAAAACCAATGCATTCTACAAAAGTTACCGTTTGGGCTGCACTAACCATAAATAAGGGATCATATCACAGGACACTTTTTCGTAAGGAAATCAATTAACTTATTCCAATATATTCAGATTTTAAAATAATTTGTTGCCACATTCCATTATTGTAAATAATTTTGCAAATCATTGTATTTAAAATCCCATTCCTGCCTATCTGAGATACCGATAGTCTATTCTTTCATTCTCATTGTTTCGTATTTATGGCACTTCAAAGTTAGCGAGTCTTTTCTGAATTGCACACAGGAAAATGTCTTTTAAGCGGCTTAAGGGGAGTTGGTACCCTCTATACAGGAAATGTTAATTTGGCATATTTCATGTACCTTTTTCTCAGAAAGTAATTGGCATAGAGGCATAATTTTTTTTCAATTCATTTATCAGACACTTGTTATTCTACAAAGTTAGTTGGTTGGTTGGTTGTTTTCAGATTATCTGGCGCCGTCAGCAACACGAGGGCTATAATGCGCCGAAACATTCGTCATTAGACAAGCCAACATACATTTACAAACACCCATGCCTAACACGGGACTCGAACCCGCAACCTCGCGGTCTAGAAGCTAGCACGCTAACCACTATACCGTTTGGTCGGCATTCTACAAAGTTAGTTTTTGATTGTAATTCATTTTTTTTAAATGAGTTTTGTTGAAAGTCACTCAAATTTGTTAAAAATCATAAGTTTTTTTTTGCCAAAATAAGCCAAAATAAAAAGTATTTTGAAAATAACAACGAAATCTCACTTCAGTATACACTTATACATAAAAGGAATACGTGGAACAAATTTTCAGAATATAGTACGTGTAGTTTCTGAAAAAAAGGTACATGAATAATGAAAAATGTAGTTTTGAGAATAACGCATTTTAAAGAAAACTTTATTTACACTAATAGTTACCAGTTTTGTTTTCAAAAAACTATTTAACCCTTTGCACTCCAGGCCTTTTTCACGCGGAGGAATCAGCAACTCGAGACATTTTAGGTTCGGCTGGTGTTTATGGATTTGCTTCATAGAAACTAAACACAGTCATTGGCCTTGCATCGAATTTCCGCATCACACCTAATGGTCCTCTCGTGGTTTGGCATCCAATCGTGTGGCGCCTGAGAGGCTCCACTGGAATGCAAAGGGTTAAAATACTTCTAGTTGAGGTATTATTAGAAATGATATATTAATTTAAAGAATAGAATTTAAATTTTGATAAACAATAATAAACTCAAATATTAATTTCAATTTTGTTTGTGGCTTCCGGGCAAATCTGCGACAGCCTAATTAACCCACTTTCCGTCATCTGATCGGGTTGAAACTTGGCAGATAGATTCAATGTCGATGACAATGCACTCTAAGAAATTTTAGGGCTGTCACTGCTACTAAAAGGTCGCTTTTACGCATGTTTTTATAACCATTTTAGAATACAAATAAGTCCCATTGAATCGATTATTCTTGAATCTCTTACCTGTTGTCAAAAATATTTTAATCCGAACAAATAACAGATAGTTGGGCGTGAATGCATACATTTTTTTTGGAGTCGGAGTAACACTGCAAGGGAAAGCATTTTAACCGATCATTGTTGAAACTCTTTCCTGTTGTCAAAAATATTTTAATCCGAACAAATAACAGATAGTTGGGCGTGAATGCATACTTTTTTTATGGAGTCGGAGTAACACTACAAGGGAAAGCATTTTAACCGATCATTGTTGAAACTCTTTCCTGTTGTCAAAAATATTTTAATCCGAACAAATAACAGATAGTTGGGCGTGAATGCATACATTTTTTTATGGAGTCGGAGTAACACTGCAAGGGAAAGCATTTTAACCGATCATTGTTGAAACTCTTTCCTGTTGTCAAAAATATTTTAATCCGAACAAATAACAGATAGTTGGGCGTGAATGCATACATTTTTTTATGGAGTCGGAGTAACACTGCAAGGGAAAGCATTTTAACCGATCATTGTTGAAACTCTTTCCTGTTGTCAAAAATATTTTAATCCGAACAAATAACAGATAGTTGGGCGTGAATGCATACTTTTTTTATGGAGTCGGAGTAACACTACAAGGGAAAGCATTTTAACCGATCATTGTTGAAACTCTTTCCTGTTGTCAAAAATATTTTAATCCGAACAAATAACAGATAGTTGGGCGTGAATGCATACATTTTTTTATGGAGTCGGAGTAACACTGCAAGGGAAAGCATTTTAACCGATCATTGTTGAAACTCTTTCCTGTTGTCAAAAATATTTTAATCCGAACAAATAACAGATAGTTGGGCGTGAATGCATACTTTTTTTATGGAGTCGGAGTAACACTACAAGGGAAAGCATTTTAACCGATCATTGTTGAAACTCTTTCCTGTTGTCAAAAATATTTTAATCCGAACAAATAACAGATAGTTGGGCGTGAATGCATACATTTTTTTATGGAGTCGGAGTAACACTGCAAGGGAAAGCATTTTAACCGATCATTGTTGAAACTCTTTCCTGTTGTCAAAAATATTTTAATCCGAACAAATAACAGATAGTTGGGCGTGAATGCATACTTTTTTTATGGAGTCGGAGTAACACTACAAGGGAAAGCATTTTAACCGATCATTGTTGAAACTCTTTCCTGTTGTCAAAAATATTTTAATCCGAACAAATAACAGATAGTTGGGTGTGAATGCATACATTTTTTATGGAGTCGGAGTAACACCACAAGGGAAAGCATTTTAACCGATCATTGTTGAAACTCTTTTCTGTTGTCAAAATTGTTTTAATCAGAATAAATAAAAGGTATTTGTACTTGAATGCATAAATTCACATTCAATTTAAATAAATTTTGAAACGTCATTTGCCGCATATTTTGCTGATAGAAAGGTTTATAATATTTAATATTAGATGCAAACACCAAGCACACGCTGACAGCAGAATCAGCGCGGTGTTAATGAATATAAAAATTGGCAATGCATATAAAGGACTTATACTAAAAACTTTGTTTTTATGCGCTATATTATTTTCATTACATTTCACAAAATAATTGTATATTTTCTTCTAGCTTATTGTTGTCACAGATAAAGATACGAGTTGGAGAATACGACTTCGCTAGTGTGCAAGAGCCTCACGGATACGTGGAGCGTGGAGCCAAAAAGAAAGTTGTGCATCCCCGGTACAATTTCTTCACTTACGAAAACGATTTAGCTTTGGTGCAATTGGAGGAAGCCATTGATTCCATGAAGTATCCTCATATTTCACCTATTTGCTTACCTCCTTCCGAAGAAAACCTTGTGGGAAAAAACGCCACAGTCACTGGTTGGGGAAGATTGAGTGAAGGTAGAAATAAGCTTTTCAAATAGTCTGAGAGGCAACTGCAATTTTTGGACCCCATCGAACATCATTTTGAATTTTTTTATAGAAATTGGAGAAAAGTGAGTAGATTACGAATCCACTGGTCTGCCGTGGCAAAAATGGCCGAAACTGATCAAAAATCGACTTGGAATGAGTTGAACTAAAATCCGATTGCCAAATCGCCGACCAAACGGTATAGTGGTTAGCGTGCTGGCTTCTAGACCGCGAGGTTGCGGGTTCGAGTCCCGTGTTGGCATGGATGTTTGTAAATGTATGTTGGTTTGTTAAATGACGAAATGTTTCGGCGCATTATAGCCCTCGTGTTGCTGACGGCGCCAGATAATCTGAATACAACCAACCAACCGATTGCCAAATATGTCATAACTTGCCAAAAAGAAAACAAACTTTTTCGTCTGGCAACCCACTGCATTTTGATTTTCAATGAAAAAAAGCGCAAACGATTTCTGATCTCTGGCTCGGAAAACTTGTATCTTTTAAAAGTAAGCCAAATTGGCGATATCAGTTACGTCATCAGTGACGTAATGTTTATTGCCGATTTGGCTCATTTGTGAAAGATGCAAGTAAGCCATAGCCACACATCCGAATCATCTGCAACCTTCTTAATTGAAAATTAAAGAGTGAGGGTTACCAAATAAAAAAAAAGCTCATTATTTGGAAAGTTATGGCACATCGGAATGATGTTCGATAGGGTTCAAAAATTGCAGTCGCCTCTCAGTCTAAAAGGAAACCGTTTTTAGAAAGAGTATTTCATACTAACAAGGAGACCTTACGGTCTCGGAAATTCAGATCGGGATGAAATTTGGCAGATTGATAGTATGCCTTAAGGGTATCCACACTGTAAAGTAATAAAGCGCACTAGCCAGAAGATTCCGAGAAAATAGGCTTTAAAGTGCCACGCATAGCTTAGATACTAGTAGAGATTTTTGGTTTGCAACTCCACGGTGGCTAAGTGGTCAGCGTGATGGATTCCCGTACGGGCGATCCGGGTTCGATACCACGTGAGGTAGTTTTTTTTTTTTTCAATTTATAAAGTGACTGTTCCAGCTAATTTAAATTTGAATTAAAGATAATACTTTATTTTTAAATACGTAATGTATTTTTAATGAAGGTACATTAAAACTCTATTTACTATTTTCACAAACAATTGATTATAAATTTTGAGATATTATAAGATGTAGAGAAGTAAATGATTTTCCCAAAAAACATGGAGAACCAGTTTCTATATGGAAGAGTAAGAATGTTGTCCTATTGTACTCAAGCAGGTAGTCAGAAATTTTCAAAACCCTAACGGCATTTTATGACGTCTATTTTTATAGACAGGTAAAGAATCTACTAAAGGGTATGCAAAATTGCGCGTATCTGGTTGAAAATAATAGAGAAATAAATATCCGTGAAGACTGCATAAAAATACAATCAATAGTCCATCTTCAATTTTTAATAAAATGATCCGGTATGCCTGGTATGCTTCCAAGTTTTCTGACGAAAGATATATTTTCATGAATGTTAATGAAGTATATTTTCCAACGAATCTTTTACAAAAAGGTTGTTCCTGTAAACAATCTTCCTTTATAAATTGTGCAAGATGTCAAAACAGTTTTTGTTTTCCATGTTTTTATGATAAGTGTCATTCTGGTGTATGTATATAAATAAATAAATGACAAATGAAAACTATATGTCAAAATCCATAGATAAATTAAGTCCTACCCTAATTTTGTGGCCGTGGTAATTAGAATTTTAATTTATATCTATTTATCTCTATTAAAAATCCATTACGTATTTAAAAATAAAGTATTATCTTTAATTCAAATTTCAATGAGCTGTAACAGTCACTTTATAAATTGAAAAAAAAAAAAAAAAAAAAAAAAAACCCTACCTCACGAGGTATCGAACCCAGATCGCCCGTACTGGAATCCATCACGCTGACCACTTAGCCACAGGGGAGTTGCGGATCAAAAGTCTCTACTAGTATGTAAGCTACGCATAACACTTTAAAGCCTATTTTCTCGGAATCTTCTGGCTAGTGCGCTTTATTACTTTACAGTGTGGATACCCTTAAGGTATACTATCAATCTGCCAAATTTCATCCCTATCTGAATTTCCAAGACCGTAAGGTCTCCTTATAAAACTTCTTTAAAGTACATTTGATGTATTTATGACAAAATTTAGTTAACAGAAATCTGTTAATCAACATTTAACAATTTTACTCATAGAAAGTTACATAAAACGATGTCATAAAATTGTCCAAAACCTTGTATAATGTGCTTGCAAAAATAAAATGGAATAACATTTTGTTATACAGGGTGATTGAGTATATTTAGAGTCCTTTAGAGCAGGTTGTAATAAATATGCAGGGTGATTATAATTGAAGTTCAACTTTCAAGAAGCTGTAGAAAAGAATCATTGGTCAGAATGACCTGAAACTTGACCTGGGATACGTAAAAAAGGGGAAATGCTTACTTCTCTATTATTTTGCATGTGGAGTAATATTCTAATGTCATGGGACTATCCTAATGACAATGAACAAAATTACATTATTTAGTGGTAAAGTTAGAATCTAAAGATAGAAGTGAACACGCAACTGTATTTTACTCAAGAACAATCATCGGTAAAATATTTTAGTAGTGGATGATATCTTGCTTAAATATAAAAAGCTACTTTAATCGCAATTTTGATAACTTTGAGAAATAAAATATATTAAAAATTACTGTTAAACAAATTTCTTTGCGCATTAGTTATTTTTTCACAAGCAGTCATTTTGACTGCTTTCAGGCAATATAGGTATATACTAAGCTCCCGTCTTTCTAGTGTTATTATTTCTGAATTTTAATAGTAAGAGTGAATTGCTTTCATCTAACATCATAGACGCTGGCAGTATGGAAGTATTGCAGCATTTGTAAAGGTATGTTGGTCAGAAAAAGGTGTGGATAGTATCGCTTAAAGTAACGCTTCATCTTAAACAGTTCAAATATAAACCCTTAAAATAGTCCATCTATTGTTTTAAAATTGAAAAATAGAATTGCATATTTCACTTTTATTTTTATAACCTAATACAAACCAATATTTTAGAGTCCTAGCCTCACATACCAAAAGTGCCGGGTTGGAATCCTGAGTTAGGAAAGAATGCTTGTCGTGATTTGGAATCCAGGTTAATCTGTATGTCCCGGTCTGATTAGCCGTTATTGTGCACAAGAATAGGTAGTTGAAAGCAAAAACCAATCATTCAATAATCTGGTCGTAAAAGAAAATAAATGATTTAAATAATAAGTTTTTGCAGCAAAAACTATAACAGAAGATAAGCAAAATTACACACTATTATTTATTATTTTAATGCCCTTGACACTAGAGTGTTATTCTAGATGCAAAATGATGTACAACAAAATGCTAAGTGTTTATTGGTCTTGTTAGAAAATTATACTGGGTGCATTATCAATTGTGTTACTTCAAGATAAAATATGCATACTTAAATTATTATTGCGACTTCTTATTTCTATTATTAAATAAACAAATTTTTTATGTACACATTTTATTGTTCCTATGAATAAAAAGATTAACCGTAGATGATAAAAAAAATATCTTTTTATTTGAATTTGAGACAATAAGCAGATGACTTCTTAATATGCCAATAATTTTTTATAATGCCTTGACAGAATCTATAGGCCGGTGTGATTAAAACAATTGATACACAGTTTAACAATTTTGTATAATTAAGAAAGAGCTTTATAGCGACAAAAATACATTATGCCCTTGTCTGAAAGTGAAGGGTAAGGATATTATGGGGGTACATATTGATAAAGAATCTTTTCGTAAATTAGTTTTCAAGTATTCATGTTGATTCTTTGGTCTTTCTATTAACTTTTGTATTATATTAACGCACTAAAGCTCAATAAAACATTTTCGTCAGTAAAATTATTTAAGTTTTTGGGACTGAATAGGAATTTATTAATCCACTACAATAAACTATGATCTCCTCATACAGCAGATACCTTTCATGAGGTTATAAGTAATTGAGGTCTAGAAATGGAAAACGACCTAAGTCCAAAAAATAAAAATTTTCAGGAGAGTCGAAAAATGATCTCATCTGGTACTTAAGGCAATGGTTAAGTACATACTTGAGATTGAATTTGAACTATTGCTACTGGAGTTCGCCCTTTGGGAGTTCTCCACTTTGTTTAGCTTGGTCTTTAGGACATTTTTCCGTAAAAAAAAGAAAAGATTTTCGATTTTTTTGGTACTTAGGTCGTTTTCCATTTTTAGTCCTTAATTGCCCTTCTTACCGCATTGTTGGTTTCAATAGAAATTAGTCTAAAACGTAAATGAAAAACGTAAGGTAATCTGTTGTATCTTTAAACATATACGTCTTTGTCCTAAATTGTTTTAAGCAATCGCTGCTTTTGATTGGTGCTTTGTGATTGGTGGTGACAACCTCTAGTTGTACGTTTACCAATCCCCGTTATAACTTAAAAGAGATCGTGATATCGTTCCTGTCTCATAGACGAGTGCTTCAAAGTGTAAAGTAAAATAATAACTTACTATGAAATATTTACTGTATGAAAAATATAAATGAGCAAACTTATTTTATCTTGGTTTGCTAAATTTTACAGCGATCATTCCTCATTTTTAAAGATCAGTCTGTCTTTCCCTAATACACAAAATGCTTCATTATCGACATAATGCTTCATTTTTCGGCCATAGTATTTGTTGGAGAATTTCTCTGAAACATATGCATTTTTATAACAAGTATAATAATAGTAATAATGGCTCAGTAAAATAATTGACGGGAAAATAACTGAGTGATTTTTATTACACTTGTAAAAAGTTTTTATAAGCTAGCTTATAAAACTCACAAGAAATAATTAAAAAAACACCTCTAATTATTTTGCCATCAAATTGTGCTAGTGATCTTTGATTACTGATGCTACATATGTTATAAAAGTTCTGTTGTTGTTGTTGTTGCTAATCCTCACTGTCTGACCGAGTCAGACAAGATCCACGAGTTCGTTGACTAAAAGGAAGTCGAAGACTAGGAGAGGATTGCTAAAGAGATCCTCCTTAGAGAGTCCCATGCAATCCAAGAGGTGTTCAGGAGAGGCCTGATGATTTTGGCACTTGGTGCAGGTGGCGAAGGTTTTCCTGCTCTCGTTGAAAGTGAGGCACTTGATGTGACCGCAAGCAAGCCTTGATAGTTCTTTTGTTTTAAAGCAATAATTCAGTACATACTAGGGTCGAAAAAACATTGGATCTGTGGGACAGAGACATGCTGATTGCTGGTGACCTCTCTTAAAAATTAGCATAGATTGCTGTAAATTAAAGGGGATCAAGGGTAAACAAACTTGATAGTAAGTTATTATTTTGCTTTACACTTTGAAGCAATCGTCAAGTAGTTGAAGATTTGAAACTGATAAATATGTTTACGGATTATGAATTAATATGTTAAGGGTTAAATATTTATTAACTATTCGAATGTAATCAGTTATAATACTATATAATAATTAAAGCTAATAAAATATGTGTGCGTTTACAGGAGGAATTTTGCCATCGATTCTTCAAGAAGTCCAAGTCCCAATAATCAGCAATGAGAAATGTAAGAATATGTTTCTGGCCGCTGGAAGGCACGAATATATTCCAGATATTTTCATGTGCGCTGGATTCGAAGAAGGGGGAAGAGATTCATGTCAGGTAATTCCATATTTTTTTTTGTCTTATTCACACAATTATGGAACATAAATAGAAAAATCTAGAGGGAAAAGTAAGTTATTTACGTTTTTATTTACAAGACTTCATGGAAACTTAAATGTTCAGGTAACTGAAGTAAGTTTTAAAATCGTATACTGTAGATTTAGAACCGTATGCATTTTACATTCATTTATATATTTACGATTCTAATACTTTTCATAATTTACTGATGTGTAGTGTACTGTGCCTCAAATAATCTGTTTTAAAAACCATGTTATTTTTTAGGTACCAAATGAAATTTGCTACTTATTTAATGACATAACTTTTATTTACCATCTCTCAATGACGTAAAAATGACGCAAAAATATAACATTTCAGTATGCAGATTAACTCGTTCAAATAAATTACCAAAATATCTTTGCGGCTCTTCGTTGCTGGGTTTACTCAGCTTTGATGTGCAATGATGTTATACATTAAATCACTGTAACAACTTTTAGTTAATAGTTAATTTAAAATTAAGCATTATTTAATGGATTCAAAAAGTATTAAAAATCGAAATATGGAATTGAAAGGCTGAGTGTGTGTGATACGCTATTATGCTACCAATACTACTCTCAATATTTAAAGTTAATACTATCTCAAACATTCAATGCAAACTAGTAATCCTTTAAGGAGGTCCAGTACCGAAATTTCTTCAAAAATCCCAATTTTTTTTTCTGATTTTAAAATATAGTTCATACATTCCTGAAGAGAATTATGTTTTTATCTTATTCCTCCCGTTATTAGAACTCTACGAAATTACCTGTGATTTAATATCACTAATGGGCGTAACACATTGAAGCGTCTGCTTAAAGTGCTTTTTTCGAGCGCTAGTGTTTTTCACAGATGTTGCATATTCAAATCTATATATCTCCAGAACCATTAACAATGGGCTATTCAAATTTTTGGAGCATTTAATTTGTATAGTTTTAAATATTTTGTCATCACAGAATTTTATTTTTTGTTAATTCTGTTTTAAAATATAACATTTAGCATAAAAGATAACATAAAAAAAAGCAAAAATTTCAATATTTTAACTTTGAGAATGTTTTTAATTTTTTTTAATTCACCTATCAAAATTCTGTAAAGACAAAATTTTCTTTATATAATTATGTATTACAGAAAGCTTTCACTTTGAATTTTTTTTTATTTTTTCTTGACTTATATCAAAATACGCAAACATCAATTATTATGGATTTTTCTTGGTTTTTAATTTTTTTTTAAATAACTAAACACAATATTTTAAAAAAAATTCTCAAAGATATATAAATAGTATCTCATACATAAAATAAATTTTTGACATAAAAATGTACATAAATAAAGTTTTTTTTTATTTTCGGTACCGGACCCCCTTAATGAAAAGTAAAAATAAATGACCAATGCAACTGTTAAATTTTGTAAACTAGAATTCCTGCGCAATTTCACTGACTAGTCTTACCAAAGAGCTACGACTGAGACACTCAGTCATTGAAAGCCTGAAAGCATTACATTACGATTGAGACATTCAGTCACTAGAGCTCAACTCCACTTCAACCGCAAGCATTAGCGACCGGATACAATTTTCATGTGGAGAGCACATCAATAAAAGCCGTCTATACAAGTAAATTTACCGACTCTCATTTTACTATTAATTACTTTCAATTACCCATATTTTACATAGGGTAATGAAAGTATAACATTCGGTAAAAAAAAATTAAATCTTTTTTGCATTTCTCTACGTTTTGGAACACTGAATTACAAAAAAGAGTTCTAGAAAAAATGCCTGTATGTGTGTCTGTATTTCTGTGTGTACGTGGTCAGCATAACTCCCGAACAAATTGACCTACGATGCTTAAATTTGGTGTGCGAGTTGGTGGTGATCATGGAACCTCCCATTAAAGTTTTTGTCAAAATCGCGATGTGCATAAGGTTGAAATTATGAAAAATCATGTTTTTCAGCAACCCATATAGTACAAATCCTCCCAGGGAGGTCATTAGGAAGTCTTCAGTCATCCCCGGGACTCCGTATGACTTCCTAGGGATCTCCCTGGGAAGATGTGTGCTATATGGGAATTGCTAAAAAAACGCCTCTAACGATTTTGAGTAAAATCTCTGTGCTAATGCCTCTTAAGGTGATCTGATCGTCCCTACCTTTGAAATTCCCTTAGAATTGCGATAAAAGCGTAAAAGTTGACAAACGAGTACCTTAAACGCAGAGCTCTCTGACCTTGTGCATCGCCCATCAACGATTGATTTTTTCTGTTTCACGCACAAGAAAGGACAATGTAATGTCTATCGAATAACATCGCAAATTAAGCTATCTTGGGTTTTTTCCCCCATGTAAAAATTATTGCCAATTATTTTATTTAAATAAGTGAAAATATTAAAACAGTAAATAACACCATACATTTTAATTTAATGACCAATATTACAGTGTAATTGAAAGTTGTGCGATGTTTCACACCTTTAGTTTTTATTACCACTACATATTTTAATATGGTCTCGATTGAGAATAACTTATTTTGAGGAATCTAATGCCTTGCGTGAATCTTACTTGGTTGAAACAAATATTATATGCACATTGTATCCTTCGTTTGGAAAAAGAATGTCACAATACATAAGTCCCCAATATTCGCCTTGCGTGAATCTTACCTGGTTAAAACAAATATTACATGCACATTGTATCCTTAGTTTGGAAAAAGAATGTCACAATACATAAGTCCCCAATATTCGCCTTGCGTGAATCTTACCTGGTTAAAACAAATATTATATGCACATTGTATCCTTAGTTTGGAAAAAGAATGTCACAATACATAAGTCCCCAATATTCAGGAAAAGCCATTCCACTGTATAGATTCCATTCACTTCTTAATTAATGTTTAATGTCGTTAAGGGGAGACAAGACTCCCGGAAAACCGAATCAGTTGTATTTTCATTCAAGTTAAGGGGGTCCGGTACCGAAAATAAAAAAAACTTTATTTATGTACATTTTTATGTCAAAAATTTATTTTATGTATGAGATACTATTTATATATCTTTGAGAAAATATTTTTTTAAATTTTGTGTTTAGTTATTTAAAAATAATTTAAAAACCAAGAAAAACCCATAATAATTGATGTTTGCGTATTTTGATATAAATAAAAAAAAAAAAAAAAATTCAAAGGGAAAGCTTTCCGTAATACATAATTATATAAAGAAAACTTTGTCTTCACAGAATTTTGATAGTTGAATAAAAAAAAAATTAAAAAAATTCTCAAAGTTAAAATATTGAAATTTTTGCTTTTTTTTATGTTATCTTTTATGCTAAATGTTATATTTTAAAACATGATTAAAAAAATAAAATTCTGTGATGACAAAATATTTAAAACTATATAAATTAAATGCTCCGAAAATTTGAATAGCCAATTGTTAATGGTTCTGGAGATATATCGATTTGAATATGCAACATCTGTGAAAAACACTAGTGCTCGAAAAACGCACTTTAAGCAGACGCTTCAATGTGTTACGCCCATTAGTGATGTTTAAATCACAGGTAATTTTGTGGCGTTCTAATCACTGGAGGAATGAGATAAAAACATCATTCTCTTCAGGAATGTATGGACTATTTTTTAAAATCAGAAAAAAAAATTGGGAATTTTTGAAGAAATTTCGGTACTGGACCCCCTTAAAAAGTTCCCTTAATTATTTAAAATGCAATATTTTAAAATTAATTTTTGACATAGTCAATAAGTCAATAATTACATATTTTTTATGAATGTTACACTTCCAATTTTTATTTTATTATCTGTACACTTTATGTAATAAGCCTACATTTAAAACTTAGAATTTTAATGGCAATTTTTTGTTAGGTACACTTTTCTCAAATTCTATTGAATATTTAAATTTAATTTTTTCCATGATAATGAAAATACACAAGATTTATCTAGTGAACCTAAAATTTTTCTTAAATTAGGAAATTATGTGATATTTTATGTTGTAAAAAATGACAATTTTTGTTTACGCTAACTATATTATTGCTTTAAATATAATTTTAAAGATATATTAGGTAAAAAAATAGGTTTACTGTTTGAAATAGAGAGTTTATTTGCCAAATTAATTTTTTTAGAGTTTATTTGTAAAATATTTGTGTAAATTTATTCTGAAAAGTGTATCTAACCAAAGGTTGGCATAAAATAATTTTAAAATTCTAAGTCCGAATATAGGCTTATTACATAAAAAATATATAAAATAAAATAAAATTATCAGAGTAATAATCATAACAAATATGTTATTATTGACTGTGTCAAAAAATAAATTAAAAATTTTGTATTTTAAATAATTTAGAGCACGTTGAAGCTGAAAGAAAATACGATGGATTTGGTTATCCGGGACTCTTATCTCCCGTTAAGGAAAGTTAGAAATAAAATTTATTGTTTCAAAAAGTTTACATAATTTCAAACGTTTGTAAACAGTTAATAATCTTTATAGTTAATTATTTATAATGTATGAATACTACGACTTTTCAAATGCAGCCCCAATAATGTTAACGTTTGGTTGGTTGGTTGTTTTTCAGATTATCTGGCGCCGTCAGCAACACGAGGGCTATAATGCGCCGAAACATTCGTCATTAGACAAGCCAACATACATTTATAAACACCTATGCCAAACACGGGACTCGAACACGCAACCTCGCGGTCTAGAAGCTAGCACGCTAACCACTATACCGTTTGGTCGGCTGTTAACGTTTGAATGAAGCCTTAAGAAAACATTTTGTACAATTCCATTGCGCTTAACAAAATTAACTGATTTACAATCAATCATTTTCTTTTACATTTGATGATATAGCCAAATAACCAAAATTATAAACTGTCACATCTTTTATCCCACCAAACTAAAGTTTCAAAATAATTTGATAAAGAGAATTAATATCACATTCCAGCAACCATTGAGCTAGTGTTAAAACATTAAAATATATCTTTTCGAATGTATTTCACTCTAACTCAACTTTCTATAGTCCACAGGTTGTGTATTGACATAGTTGGCCATCATTTTGCATTTATAAATAGTCACATCTTTTCAAACTAAAGTTTCAATGTTGAAGTTGCCAAGTAAATGCACACTATAAACTATTAGGACAATCCTCCTATTTGTGAATGAACGTTATGGAACTGTATGTCAACGGGTTCTATAATTCATCATTGAGTTAGATAGAGTCAAATTATCAATGGGGAAAGCACGGGGGTCGAGCTGTTTATTGGCTATAGTCCGAGAGGCGACTTCAATTTTTGGACCCCATCGAACATCATTCTGAATTTTTTATAGAGATTGGTGAAAAGTTAGTAGATTAGGAATCCACTGGTCTGCCATGGCAAAAATGGCCGAAACTGGTCAAAAATCGACTTGAACTGAGTTGAACTTAAATCCGATCGCCAAATATGCCATAACTTGCCAAAAAGAGAACAAACTTTTTCGTCTGGCAACCTTGCATTTTGATTTTCAATGAGAAAAAGCTCAAACGATTTCTGATATCTGGCTTGGAAAATTTTTGTCTTTTAAAAGTAAGCCAAATTGGTGACATCAGTTACGTTATCCATGACGTAATATTTATTTCCAACTTGGCTCCCTTTTAATAGATGCAAGTAGGCCGTCGCCAGATATCTGAATCGTCTTCAACCTTCTTAATTGAAAATTAAAGAGTGAGGGTTACCAAATAAAAAAAATGCTCATTATTTGGCAAGTTATGGCTCATTTGGCCATTGGATATAGTTCAACTTATTAAAAGTCGATTTTTGACCAGTTTCGGCCATTTTTGCCACGGCAGATCAGTGGATTCGTAATCTACTCACTTTTCTCTAATTTCTATAAAAAAAATCAGAATGATGTTGGATGGGGTCCAAAAATTGCAGTCGCCTCTCAGTCTACTATCAGAAACTGCTAAATGCTTCGCAGAAACAAAAAGGCCAATCACATCATAAACTCTAATACTTCACTTCCGACGGTCCATTGGTTGTCGGAAGCATTTAACAATATCCCAAACATACTTCTAAATACGACTATCATTTTCCTTCTGTAAACACTTTTATTGCAATTCTTTTATGTAGAAGGATTATAAGGTTTTTAGAACGGGATTTAACAACACTCAAACTGAAAAATAACGAACTGAGAAAAACAGTGTTACAGATTTCTTTTTCAGCTTTGATAGTGTGAGAGGGTTTAGAAAATACAATTTTTTATCTATCAAACGTACAAGTATACATTTTTTCACAGCTATTCAGAAAGACATTCTCCACATTATGGGATAAAAATTCACATTTTCGTCATTTTTTGTCGTCCCCTTAACATACTTTTATCAACCAGAATAAAAAATAAAACACCGAAAAACTAACTTTAATTGCCACTTGCAAAGAATAAATTTTGCAACTATGACAACGAAAAATATACCAAACGATAATTATATAAGAAATGGAATCATGACGCGGCGTAAAAAAACTCCAATTGATTATCCATGATTTTTTTTTTTAAAACTTAATATTTTAAAAACAGACAATTTATCAAAATTTCAACTCATTTATACAATTGTCCCGTCAATTTTCATCACAGTGTTGGTTAGGAATCTAACCACTATTGACTATAATAATTAATGATATATGATGACTATAATGATTGATTGGTATCACTGTTCTGCCCCTTTTAAGGAGAGACATAACTACAGAATATTGAAAACGGAGACAATTGTGAGATTAGATTAAGGAATTTTAATTTTTAATTGTTATACTAATTAGAACTGTACAAGTACATTAACTACTAAACAAGCTTGAATTCTAGCTTGCTATATTACTAGCCGCAAAGAATATCCAAGCAAATCCAGTATTCTAACCCAGCACCAAAGGGTGAAAGGTTTCAGACCATAGCTATTATGAGGGCGTTTAAATTATTAATATAAAAATATACTGTGAAATAAAATATTTTAGAAAATTTCTTGCATATAAGTAGCAAAACAAATTTTAGGCAAAATTCAGTTTATCAGTGTGTCATCAGGTTTTACTCTAAAAACAATTTTGCACATAATAGGATTTTACATGTTGAGGGTAGCACAAGTTTACTAATATTGTTTTATAACACTAATCTGCCTTTTAAAGGAGAGATGTAAGCATAAAATATTGAAAACGAAGAAAATTTACTTTAAAAGAATTATTTATTTCTATTACAGATGTGATGTGTTAATTTATGAAGGTGAATTATCATTCTAGTTTGAAAAACAGTTTCTCAAACAAGTCTTCCCAAGTATTAAATGCTGTAAATCATGAAATCTATTATTTAAATCAAAGAATTAAATTAAACCTGATTTAAATTATCTTTGATTTATATCCAACTCCAGTTGAAAGCAATTAGTTCACAAGAAACCTGAAGCAAACTAACGAAAAAGTATTTGGAAGAGTTTCATAAGAAAAATATTTAAAAAATATTAACGCAATTTAAAATGTTATTTTTATTTATTTTTATTTAATATTTTAAAATTAATCATTTCTTTTAAAACGATGTATTTTACTGCATTTGGAAGATCCCCTAAATCCACTATTTGATATTTCTAATGAAGCAGTATCTATCTCCAAGAGATTTTATTTCCTGCACCATCATTATGAATTTTCGGCTTAATGAAACGAATAGACATGACGAAGATTGTGACCCATGATCACGTTTAGATTGTCGGATAGCTGTCGAGGGCTTTCATATCATGCAAATGCTCATATGTGTCTTACCTCTCTATAAAAGTCTTTTTTTCCACAATTGAACTGCCGACCAAACGGTATAGTGGTTAGCGTGCTAGCTTCTAGACCGCGAGGTTGCGGGTTCGAGTCCCGTGTTGGCATGGGTGTTTGTAAATGTATGTTGGCTTGTCTAATGACGAATGTTTCGGCGCATTATAGCCCTCGTGTTGCTGACGGCGCCAGATAATCTGAATACAACCAACCAACCAACCAACCACAATTGAACTGCTGGACTACTTTATAATCTAGAAGTTAGAATTTTGGCGTAGTTTGGTCCTTAAGTTCCCAAATCACACCAAGACCGACCAAACGGTGTAGTGGTTAGAGTGCTAGCTTCTAGACCGCGAGGTTGCGGGTTCAAATCCCGTGTTGGCATGGGTGTTTGTAAATGTATGTTGGCTTGTCTAATGACGAATGTTTCGGCGCATTATAGCCCTCGTGTTGCTGACGGCGCCAGATAATCTGAAAACAACCAACCAACCAACCAAATCACACTAAGAGTTACAAACATGTTATTACTGTATATCTCTAAAGATAAATGAACCCGCCAGATATTCTAGATGATGGCGATTGCTATAGACACAAGAGTCGTCAATATAGAATAGGGATGATACATATAGGAAATTGACTGCTTAAAAGTTTACAAAACGACATTTATCAAGATGATGGGAAATAAATTCACTTGAATGGATCTATTTTGATAATCTATGAAATATCGCTAATAAGCCATATGAGCTTTCAACACGCCAATGTTGATGTCTTTTTCCTGGAATCCTTGTAAAAATGGCACTAGTCTTGTTTCCATGGCAACTGACAAAGTTAGACAACATAGAGGGAGCTATTCTCGTGATATACAGAAAGAACATTTCAAGGTGTTTACATAAAACCACGGCCAATTTATAATTGCAACCATAAATATTTTCACTAGCTAGTAAAATATAGCGGCAGTTACCATTTGCTGATGCATTAATGCCTAGATTCCACTCCGGTTGGTTGGTTGAGGTTTTATGGCGCAAGGGCTTCACTAGGGCCATGCTGCACCAAACAATAGTACGTTTTCTAAAAATTAAGATTCTTTAAAATATTGAGATTAAAAACAGTTGAGATAAAGAGGCTAAAATTTTAAATCAGACAATAAAAACCAATTTCTTGTAGAAATGCGAAGATATTTTGATGGGGTGGTGAAATGAAATGTATGAACAAAACCCAAAGTAATGAAACAGTACATATGAGAGGGCCTAACAAGAAAAGAAAAGGAAATGCTAGGCCTAGCTGGGGCACATCGGGTTCACCAAGCCCGTACTTCCCTGAAGGAGCTACACTCCGGAATTAGAAATCCTGCTAAATTTCAAGGGCGAACGAAATTTAAAAAAAAAAAAAAAGGGGGGGGGGGGGGAAAGGCAAAATTAAAAAGAAGTTTTTCAAACTCAAGCAACCTTAGTGAGTTTGAAATCAAAACAATTACTTTGTTACTTGGTGCAATAGTCATTTGATTTTTTTCAATTATGCCAGAAACGAAGATTTTCAGGGCAAATTTTTACTTTTCATGATTGCTTTTTGTAAGGTGATTACTAAAATATACACTCATGTCCATAAATTAAGGATAATTCAGTTTTTCCCTAATAACTTCTCAGTAGAGTAGCGTAGACACTTGAAATTTACTTCAAAGACACATCTTTATACAACAAAACAATAATTAAAACAACTCAGTCGCAGAATGAAATGCAAAGTGTACAGCGGGGCATATGCAAAAGAATGGAGTACCATTAGTGTGCAGTTGTACAGATGCATTTACTTTAAAAATCGCGCAAGTCATGGGGTTGACTTTTAGTGTGAGATATAACCTCCCCGGTCATCAGTGTTTACTTGGCACTGTATTCTCATACTTAACATGAGTTTCTTGATGAATTCTAGTGACTAAATGGTTCGTAACATGTTTTGAACAGTTTGCAGGTCATAGAAAGTTCCCAATTCATTAAATCTTTACACAATGCATATTGTAGAAGCGTCCCACATATGCTTGCTGAAATTTAGATTAGAGGAGTAATCTCGCTTACTTATAGTCGCAATATTGATATTTTTTAATAGTTTATACAAAGCAAAAGTGGAATAAAATTTACCATAAGTATCAATAAACATGGTTTAAAAACCGACATTTCACCAATAACGACTTGTCTAGATCAAGTTAACATAATTTCAGTGAAAGAGTCGAATTTAATTATCTTTTGAGCTCTTGGGGAACTTATTAAACCAATTCAACATATGGCGCCCAAAGACCAAATCTTTTAAACATCAGATACTGTTTACGGAAAATAATTTTTTCAGTCTTATGAGTGATATTGGACATCAGATTATCTGTAGAAACGATGGGAACATGATATTTCATGGTAAATGCCAATTCAAGTTAACGATTTGGTGGGACAAGAGTTTTGGTCTTTAGGTTCAATATGTTGAAATTGTTTAATAAGCTTCCCAACAGCGCAAAACATAATTAAATTCCACTTTTTCACTGTAAATGCGTTACCTTGATCTAAACAAGTTTTTAATTGTGAAATATCAGTTTCTAAATCGTGTTTATTGAAGGTTATGGAAAATTTAATCCCACTTTTGCTTTGGATAAATGATTACAAAATATTAATATCACCCCTATAAGTAATCCAGGTCACTCCTCTAATCCAAATTCCTTCAAGCATGTGTGGGACGCTTCTACGATATGAATTGTGTTAATACTTGATGTATTAGGAACTTTCCATCACTTACAAACAGTTCAAAAGGTGGGGCGAGTAATTTAGCCACTACAATTCATCAAGTAACTCATGTTAAGTATGAGAATACAGTGCTAATTAAACACTGATGACAGGGGAGATCATATCTCACAGTAGAAGTCCCCTCCATGAGTTGAGTGATTTTTAATATAAATGCATCTGTACAACTGCACACTAATGGTACTCCATTCTTTTGCATATGCCCCCGCTGTTCACTTTGCATTTCAATTTGCGACTGAGTTATTTAAATTATCATTATGTTGCATAAAGATGTCTCTTTGAAGTGAATTTCAAGTGTCTATTCTGCTCCACTGAGAAGTTATTAGGGAAAAACTGAATTATCCTTAATTTATGGACATGAGTGTATATATTTCAGTAATCACCTTACAAAAGATATATATATATATATATATATATATATATATATATATATATATATATATATATATATATATATATATATATATATATATATATATATATATATATATATATATATAAAGAGAGTATATCTATCTCATAAGAGAGAGAATTTTGTTTAATTCATTAATTTTTCAGAAATGTTGATTGCAAATTATTAATGAAATGGAAATTAATAAATATGCATCAAGTTTCATTTTGATAATGAACAAAACGTATGGTGTATGTTTTTGAAATCCTCTCTTTGTATTTTATTATGTGTTCAACACAATCATATTTAGAGAGAAAAAAATTCTCTTACAAGAAATAATTGATAAAAATACCAAAAAAATTAGTTTTTCGATTTCTTTGTTTTTCAGTTTTTTTTATCTTCAAAGTAGTACTCTCGGTATTTAAAGTAGCAGTGTTTCGAACAGAAGAAACAAAAGGCACAATAAATAAACCACAAATACAATTTTTTTTAAATCCTTTATATGAATTGTTAATTTTAATGTGCAATTGCAACTTTTTTGAGTTCAGATAGTTTTCATAGAGCTTGAACACTACGGAAAAAACATCCTCTCATAACTATTTAAGGGTTTATTAGTAATTCGAATCGCCAATAGACGCTTTTGTAAAAGCGGCCTTTTAGTGATTGTGATAGTAACAGCCCCAAAAATTTGATAGACTGCGGTGTCATCGACATCAAATCAATCCGCCAAGTTTCAGCTCGCCTGGTTGAAGGAAAGTGTGTTAATTAGTCATCCGAAAAGAAAATAGTGGTGTGAAAAAGCGGCTTTTTAGTGATAGTGACACCAGGGGTATAGTGGGGCCAGTAAGCACCGTTACGGTGCACCGATACTTTTTTGAGAACTGGTACTGCCAAACGCCAATTTTTGGAACTAGTAATCAAGATAATAATTCTTAATCTTTATATGTACAATGTATTGTGATATAAGTTAGTGAGAAAATAAATAAAAAAATTAAGAGTATTCAGCTTTTTTTCTGGTAAAATATGTAAATTATTGTAAATTTGCATTTTATAATAATAATAAAAAAAAAAATTCCAGCTACAGTACTGCCATGATCTAAAAGTTTGCATACCGGTAAATTTTTTTTAGCACGACAACCCTGGCCGACAGTCCCAAAAACGTGACAGACTGCATCGTCATCGACATGCAATCTGCCGAGTTTCTGTTCATTTGGATGGCGGCAATTGCATTAGTTAGCTCTTCGTAGATTTTAACGCCACACACAAACAAAATTGAAGTTAATATAAATGGTTGGTTGGTTGTATTCAGATTATCTGGCTCCGTCAGCAACACGAGGGCTATAATGCGCCGAAACATTCGTCATTAGACAAGCCAACATACATTTACAAACACCCATGCCAACACGGGACTCGAACCCGCAACCTCGCGGTCTAGAAGCTAGCATGCTAACCACTATACCGTTTGGTCGGCAGTTAATATAAATGATATCAAAATACAAAAGATTAGTTAGTGTTTCATTAATAGGGAAAAAACTTAATAATTCACTTTTGATCGTACAACTCAATGAAGCCTTATGCAATCCATCTTACTACATTCGCCCCTCTTACCCAACAATAAACAAACTTAACCTTTTGCACTCCAGGCCTTTTTCGCGCGGAGGAATCAGCAACTCGAGACATTTTAGGTTCGGCTGGTGTTTATGGATTTGCTTCATAGAAACTAAACACAGCCATTGGCCTTGCATCGAATTTCCGCATCACAACTAATGGTCCTCTCGTGGTTTGGCATCCAATCGTGTGGAGCCTGAGAGGCGCCGCTGGAGTGCAAAGGGTTAATTCGTAAGTTAATTATTCAAAACAAACTGAATTTGTAAGTTAATTTGAGAAAACAATTATAAAAATACTTAAAAAAGGAATTAAAAAAAAAAAAAAAGTATTTTTAAAACTAGAATGTAAGATCGGGTAAAGAATACGAAGGAAAATAATACTATGGAATTATGCATCCTCAATTTCAATTTGTTTCTAAATAACCCAAATTTTTGATTGAAGCCAAAATGATGCAAGATGGATAATTAAACTTGATATTATGTAAAGCAAGTTTTAAAGTATTAACATTACCATACGTGAAAATCTTCATTATTATAGAGAAGAGAAAAAAAGTTTGGTCATATTTAACCCTTTGCACTCCAGGCCTTTTTCGCGCGGAGGAATCAGCAACTCGAGACATTTTAGGTTCGCCTGGTGTTTATGGATTTGCATCATAGAAACTAAACACAGTCATTGGCCTTGTATAGAATTTCCGCATCACACCTAATGGTCCTCTCGTGGTTTGGCATCCAATCGTGTGGCGCCTGAGAGGCGCCACTGGAGTGCAAAGGGCACCATGCAAGCCATGCATGCAAGCATGGCATTTAACCATGCAAGTTGTCGTATTGATATTATTTTCATGATTTTTTGATAAACACACAATTTTTGTTAATTATACCCACAAATACTAAAACCCCCCTCCTCATTTTAACTCACTAATATACTGTTTGTATTGAAAAATGAATGCAAGAATACACTTGCAATGACATTTTGCAAAAACGATAAATTTTCTACATTCATTTGGTTGGTTTGTACGCTCAACGACCTATATTTATGCACAATAACGGCTAATCATGCCGGGACCTACAGCTTAAAGTGGAATCCGAACCACAACGGACATCAATATTATAATAAAAGTTGCGATTTGTCCGGAACTATATCTTTTACGCGGAAGTATCCATCTTACAGCGTATTGAATAGGGTCTAGTAGGCCTGTCCGCTAGTATAGAGAGGGACTTGATCCCGGTGCCTTTGGTCTAGATTCACGAAAATGATTTTTATCTTGTGTGCAGACATATTGCGGTGTACTGTCTGTACGTAACAAGAATAGCTCCCGCCACGTTATTTTCTGCCTTGAAGACGAAACTTATCCCATTTTGCTTGGTGGATTCCAGGAGGACTTCTACTTTATAAAGTTCAAACTCTGATTTCAGGCATGCACCACCCCTATTCTAAAGCGACGAGTCTTGTTTCTATAGTGACCGCCATCATCCAGACTATCTGGTGGGAGCTCTTCTCTTGATAGACATTACTTAACCCTTTGCACTCCAGTGGCGCCTCTCAGGCGCCACACGATTGGATGCCAAACCACAAGAGGACCATTAGGTGCGATGCGGAAATTCGATGCAAGGCCAATGACTGTGTTTAGTTTCTATGAAGCAAATCCATAAACACCAGCCGAACCTAAAATGTCTCGAGTTGCTGATTCCTCCGCGCGAAAAAAGCCTGGAGTGCAAAGTGTTAAACCTTTGAAGCATGAATTCCGATTTTAACACTTTGACTGTCACGGAATTTTGTACGATTCCTGTCTAAAGAGCCAATTTGAGCTAACCTTTAACTGCTGTATGCGGTCTGACAGACCGCGAGTCATTTTTTGTGGAATGCTTCCACCCACTAAAATATTTCAACTTTGACTTTTATATTAATTTTTCCGATACTTCGTTTCTTAAATTTTAAATTGATGTTCACTAATTTCTTTCGCGCAGTAGGAACCACGTGTTGCCCTTGCGACAAAATTATCAAACCACCCAACCACAGCACTCGTCGACGCATTGATTGGAGAAGAGATTGAACTAGTGGTGCGAGTTAAATGCAACTTAATAGCAGTCAACGTTTTAATGACATTTGGTTGGTATGGGCCTTCTTTATGTTTAGAAAAATGGAGTACACTTCCTTTTTGTAAAAAATATTTTAACTTTTGTAAAAGGTTAGGTTATGAAAACCCAATGCAAGTAACGGTGAACACAAATAACATTTAAGTAAAGGGTTTCTGTGTGGAACCACTATACTTCAAAGGGATATAATTCTTCTATAAACATAGTATCAGAAAAATATAGTTGGTTGGTTGGAGTTTAACGGCACAAGGGCAACATGTGGGCCATACTGCGCCAAGAAAAATTAATATAAAAATCAAAGATGAAATTTTTTAGAGGATGGAAAGATTCCACAAAAAATGAATCGTCTGTCAGACCGCATACAGCAGTTAGGGTCTCTGTCTACTTTGGATGCATGAAAAAAACGCTATTTTTATTAATTTTTTTTAAGAATACTGTTATGTTTACTTATATAAAACTTGTTAGGCTTAACAAAAACATTCGTAAATTACTAAAAAAAAAAAAAAAAAATTGATTTTAACCACTTTAGTGTGAAAATGCCAGGTAAACAGGAGTCCTCAAAAAGTAGGTAGGTGTGCGTTGTTGAAAAAATCTGAACGGCCCCTCTGAAACAAAAAAAATTGAATGGTTTTAGGTTTAGTGTGACAGTGGCTGTATCCCGTACCTCCAATATTTATATGCAAAAGTAACAAAATGGCGGACAGAAAAAAAATTAAAAACATGGTTTTTTTTCCATGGTTTTTGCCAAAAAAAATAAAATAGTAAAAATTTAATTTTTGCAATAATTCTGGTACGGGATATATCGACAAGTGTACAGAATATGTGGTTAAAATTTCATAAGGATTAGTTCAGTAGTTTGAGATTTTTTCTACAGCGCACACTTACTTTTTGAGGACTCCTGTTTACCTGTCATTTTCACACTAAATAAGTGGTTAAAATATATATATATTTTTTGTTAAGCTTAACAAAAACATTCGTATATTACAAGTTTTATGTCAACAAATATGACAGTATTCTTAAAAAAAATTAATAAAAATAGCGTTTTTTTCATGCATCCAAAGTAGACTGAGCCCTTAAAGGTTAAAATGAGTTTTTAAATATATATAAAAAACTTCTACTTATTGAACATTTTCTTTCAGGGAGATTCTGGTGGACCATTGCAAATCCAAGCAGAAGAAGGATATTGGTTTCTTGCTGGTATAATATCCTGGGGCATTGGATGTGCAGAGCCAAACATGCCCGGTGTTTGCACAAGAATATCCAAATTTAAAGACTGGGTTATGCAGCATGTTACTTGATGCGATGTTATAGACTACTAGTTATTTCGTATTCAGGTTTGAAAGCATCAGAAAATCTATGGATACACCTCGGGGACAACTTGAACCTCGAATTTTTTTTCTCAAATGAAACCTTCCACTTATGATATACTATAATACATTAGGCATTCTTTCAATTTTCCACTCCTAGAAAAAGATATGTCGTGCCAAATATAATTATACAGTAATTTATTACGTGGCTAAGAAAAATGATTTATGGATAGCCATTCGTGAGAATCATCATCGAGGGATTCTTTGAAATCTTTCAGCAAAAAGCTGGTCCTTCAAATATTTTGTTTCAGATTGAAAATTTAAATATTTTTTTTTAGTGTTATCCCATCTAATTAGCTGTTAGTCCCAAAGTAAATAGGCACAACTCTAATTTGCCGCTACCATCTTTTGTTAGAATACAACACAAGATAATTTTCTGATTACTTTCACGTTATTTTTTATATGTTACTGAGTATTGAAGGTTTTGTGAAGCAGTCTTGATAAAACTTGTAATCTTTAAGATGCATTTGATACACGTGAATAACGAGTTAATCAGCTTATCTCATTTGTTTAAAGTTCAATTGCTCTCTAATGAAAGCTTTATTATGCTTTGTAAACTTCAGTGCACCTATTCTATCACTTGTCTCTTCAAGTAATTAATAGGATAGCGTTGCTGCTTGTGATTGACAAGCTTTATTAAATAAAAGTTTAATTTATTTGTACAAACTCTTTGATTTATAGTTATGTTTCACCTTTATTTACCTTGCACATCAAACCGAATTCAAAATATTTAATATTTTCATGACAATGAATAATTGAACAATTACTCTTTGGCTGATATTTTTATCCGTAGTCAATGGCATTCTTATGTTTTCCATTTCAAAACATCTTTTATCTTTAACAGAACAGACTGAAATATAAGTTTAAATAAAACTACCTTTTGAGTTTTCATTCACAACTTTAAACGTTTTATTTTAGTTAGTGGAATTATCTTCTTAATATAATCCAAAACATTCCTAATAAATGCACCAGAGAATTTTACGATTTGTAAAATGCCACACATTCGATTTGCTTAACAGGACGGCAAATTGAAGGCAAACATTGTTATTATGATTACCACCTATTTGTATAAAATCGAAAGATCAATTTTTCACTATTCCCTTCAATTAACTCTTTGGGTACATTTGACGGCTGAGATTCGTCATGCACTTGTTTTGCCTGTTAATAATGACGAACCTAATTCTTCATTCAAACTAGTTTGATTAGATAGATTTTAATGTCACAAGAGCCATGATTGGTTAAGTCAAACATCGGTTGGTTTACCTATACTTTAAAAAAAAATGTGTTTGGCTGTATTCCTTTAAAGTTTCTTTATTGTTTTGAACCAACCGTTCAAAACGCAAGAATTTTCTCAAATAAATCTGTACCCAAGGGGTTAAGATTGATTTACATTACGAATCATCGTCCCAGTTAAGGTCTCCAGTTATTAGATACCAGTGACTAACACCATGCAAACGCTTTATGTTAGTTACTGGAGAGTATTGTCACTATTTGCCTCAACATCAATGCATTCTCTAGCGCGACCAACTATAGGTAGTATAATGCTAAATAACAATTATTCCAGTTGCTATTTAAAAGGGCAAACTGAGCTTCCAATTAACTTACAAACTGGCATTCCAGCCAGTGGTAAAGTGCAATTCTGTCTAATTTCCCGAGCGAACTTGGAAATATCTTGAAGGAATTAAATTGCTTTTAAAGGCAATATTCAAGAGTGTTCGAGGTATTTTGTAGATTTCGTCGAAATAATCATTCGGCTTTAAAGTAATGTATATTTGCAAATAGGAGTAATAACTCAATTTAGTAAATACTTAATTTATGGTTGTAGCTGCCAATGATTCTTCTAATGTTGATTAGAAGCAAAATCATTTGTTATAATTCGTACTTTTTATCAGCTTCATTATGTGAGCTTCACTATTTGAGCTTCATTATGTTGTGCATAAAGACTATCGAGTATATCTATGTGTATGTACAAGTCTTTACTTTGATATATTAGTTCCAACCATTATTATGTACCATTTATAATGACAGTTCCTTTTGTTATTGAAATATATTTACTGGCTTTAATTAATTGAATAAGGTTAACTTTTTTTAAATGGTAATATTTAAGTTGTGTTGCAGAAAATTTAAATAAAGTTAAAATCTGAATCATGCTTTAATGAAACTCAATCATTTCACACTACACATTTGATAAAAATAACAGGACGTTAAAACATCCAATCACAATAAAATTCACACATTACATAAATACATCGTACACAATAACATTTCAAATATTAAAATCAAAACTCCAAGAGTAAAACTAACATACTTTAAAACAGGAAATTCCAAACAGTGCCATTTCTAAATGCTAAGAATAAATATTATTTATGTGTCAAAAATAAAAATTTCGGTATTCTCACTGAGCATTCTCGGCTACCCAATCTAAGTAAGAAGTCACTCTTGTGTATACCCCCGGATAGGTAGGGTCCCCACACCGCCTACCCCATGAAACGATTCCGATTACTTCCCAGCGACCCTCATCGTTCATTGACATCAGAGGTCCACCAGAATCGCCCTAAAAATATAACATTCAAATTACTTTTAGAAATTCAAAGTACATTTGGTTGCAAGCTTATTTACTTTCATTACCTTAACCTTTAACTGCTGTAAGCGGTCTGACAGACCACAAGTCATTTTTTGTGGAATGCTTCCACCCCCTAAAATATCTCATCTTTGACATTTATATAAATTTTTCTGATACTATGTTTCTTAAACTTTAAATTGATGTTTACCAATTTATTTGACGCAATATAGACCATGTGTTGCTCTTGCACCAAAAACCTCAAACCACCTAACCACAGCAGTTAAAGGTTAACCTTCTGAGGGTCACGGGCGTATATATCCGTCATTTGATCCCCGGTTTTTCCAGCAATACACAACCTTTTTAAATTTATAAATAAAATGTAAAATAAAATATTTTAAATCTTTATTAGGATGATAGTTTAAAACCTACTTAAAACAAAATAAATAAAAAATAATTAAAAAAATTATTTATTTGGTTTGGAAATAAAATTTAAAAATTATTGCAGGGAAAACAACTGTATAATTTCGCCCATTCCCTTGACGCTCAGAGGGAAGTACATACATGAGAAGTTGGAAATATCGATCAAAATAAGTATAGATACTATATCGTTGCATAGAAAAAAATATCGATACATGTTTTTTTTTAAATTTTTTTATTAGAGTTTAAATTTTGCCACAAACGAAGTTTTTCGGGGCAAATTTCTACTTTTCACGAATTCATGGCAAAATTGCTTTAATAAATAAATTATAAAAATTGTTTTAATAAATTATATTATCAATCAGAATAAATAAAATAAATTTGGATGTCAATGCATAAATTCACATTTTTAAGGAAGAAATTTTGAATAGTTTACCGCATATTTTGCTGATAGAGATGTTTTTAATATTTAAAATTAGATGCAAATTCCGTCGGCAACAGAAACGGTGCTCTGTTAATGACTACTAATAAATGATCATACCTTTCACAATTACATTACGTTTTCTTTTTGGTTAGGGGCCATTTTAAGCTAAGGCTAAATTTCAGTCAAGTCCAAACTTTAGTTTTGAAGTTTTTGGAAAGGGAATAAAGAAAAAGTAGCTGTTCATAATGTGAAGATGTGGGTTGTGGTTTAGATTTCAACCCTTTGACCGGTCTTCCCGTGCATTAGATAGATAATATTAAACTATAGATATTGTATGCAATACTGTATCTGTCAGAAGAATAGCTCTCGCTAAGTTGTCTAATCTATACCATGGAAACAATAGATTTCAGTAGAAAGAAGTTTAACATTTATTATATCCTAACAGTTTTGCATGCCAATATCCTCCCTATTCAAAAGCGACGAATCTTGTTTTTTTTTAACGATTGCCACCATCCGACTATCTGGCGGGAGCCATTCTCCTTGTAGACAATGCATTCAATGTGAATTTTCAAAAACCTTCCGATAAGAGTTTGCAATCGCGTCCCGGAATATTGTTTTCTGGAAACTGAAGCGTGACAGTGTAGCATTAGCATACCTGGCAAGCATCTTCTCCACTTACAGATGAACCTGCGCACATAAAGGATTCGTTGATTCTTTCAAACACGTATGTTCTGTCGCATTCTTTGTTGTCCCATACTGGCACTGTTACTTGGCGCAAAATTGGACTGGCTGCACCACCTGGAAATTTGGCAATTACCATTATCTCATTTTAGCACAGTATTCATTAAGGAGGTATATGATACGAATACAAGATCTCCAACTTTAAAGGTATTATTCCTAAATATGAAGCTCAGTGGCGCAGTGGTAGAGCATTGGCTCTGCCACGCCACAGGTTCGAGGTTCGAAACAAGAACCAAGTATGCTTGGGAACTAAACGCTGGGAATTCCGCGTCAGACTGACCATCTGACCGGAGCATTGCTGTTTGGCACCCCAGGGCTCATGGTCAAGTAAGCTAGATTGGACACAGCAGGCCAAGGCCCCCTACGCCACTGAGTTTAGTTTTATTCTTAAATATTTTGGGTGGATGTATTTTGAATATTGTAATTGGATAAACTATTTTAGATTAAAACAACATTTTTGATTAGTTTGAAAATTTGGATTCTTGCAAAATTTCAATGACTTATTTTTGATGCAAGTCAAAAACTTATTAATATTACAATTTAAAATTACAAGATGGTTCGTGGAACTAGCCATGCAGTGTTAAAATGCTCCAAGATATTATTCTGAATCTTAATTTTGTACCAATAAAAAAAATTTATAAGAAATATTTTTATAAGTACAGTCAGTAAAGGGATAATAAAGTCAAAAGAAAGTTATTGAAATCATCCATATCATAATTTAATTTTTGTCAGCTTATTCAACCAACATCAGAACAAGCCAACAATATGTAATTATAAATTAATTACTTAAATTCCCAACTACAAACATCCATTGACGACACTTGGCATTGAAGCTATTTAAGTAACCACCAAATTCTCAACACAAAATTATCTTAAAATGAAATGCTTCTGAAGCAGAAATACGGTTTACCATTGAATGAATGATTGGTTTTAAACTTACCAAATGATACCGTGCCCCATCCAGCTACTGTTGCATTCTTCTTCGAAAAGTCCTCAGCTTTATTAGGCAAGCAAATGCTACCAATAAACTTTGTATATTCAATTTTTCGCTTCAATTTTAGCAGAGCAATATCGTGTTGGAAGGTCGATGTTACAAAATGAGCATGTCGTTTTATTTCCATAACTGGTATATCTTGTTGAATATCATTTCTCTGAAGGAAGTCATATTCTCCTAATCTCACTTTCAAGTCGCTAACTTTTATACTGAAATAAAGGGAGAGTCAAGATAAAAAGTATAAACATTTAAAAAAGTAATGTCTATCAAGTGGATATCTCCCATCAGATGGTCTGGTTGTTGATTGTCACTATAGAAAGCCCCTAATAGCACACATCCTTCCAGGGAGGTCCCTAGGAAGTCCCCAGTCATCCCCGGGACTACAAATGACTTCCCAGGGACCTCCCTAAGAGGATGTGTGCTATTAGGGCAGACTTGTCAATTTAGAGTAGAGGGGATTCATTCAGTATTTGTATCCCAAAAGTTGCAATACGGCAACTATAGATGTCTTTCTCCTGGAATCCCCCTTTAAAAATGGGAGTAGTCTTGTTTTCATAACAGACAACGTTAGACTTCGTGGTGGGAGCTTTTCTTATAATAGACAAGCAATAAATATAGTACAAAACTTACCCCAAAACACAATGAGCAGCTGTGAGGATATACCAGTTGTTAATGATCACGCCTCCACAGTAAAACCTATTTCTTCTCAGAAGAGCAACCTGTAAAAAACCTTTAATGCATCACAAATTCTTATACATTCCATTAAAAAAAATTGGATTTGATGTATTAATTTCAAATTGTATACTAGAAAAAACTTCAGTTTTAGAAATATTAGAATATTTTCACAAACAGATAAAAAACGACTGTTAATCCTTTGAGCTCAAGAGGCGGCTCTCAGGCGCCACATGATTGGATGCCGCAACTCGTGGCGACTTTCACTCACCACTAGGTTTGATGAAGAAATTCGATCCTAAGCAATGACAGTTTAGTTTCTTTGAAGCGGATCCGCAACCACGAACCAAACCAAAAATGCGGCGAAGTTTTCCGAGTTGCTGGTTCCTCCTCGCGAAAAAGGACTTCTAGTACAAGGGGTTAATATGGGACTATGTAAATATCCCCCAAAATGTAGAAAACCGCTTTAACTCTCAATTACCGTCCTCAAAAAACTTACGCCATTGCTGTCATCGTATCTGTAAGATACATAACATAAATTTTATATTATATCTGCTTTTTATATTATTATTATTGTAGAGAAAATTGTAAATAAGTGTGTTAATTTTTTGCGAGAAATGGCAAATTAATAAATTGCCCAAGTGTTTAATCTATAACTTCTGTATGCGGCCTTACAGACTGCGAGTTATTTTTCAAGAGATGATTCCATCCCTTAAAATATTTCATCCTTGAGTTTTATATCAATTTTTCTTATACTATGTTTTTTAAATTTTAAACTGATATTAAATAATTTGTTTAGTGAAAATGGGCCAAGTGTTTCCCTGGGGCCAGAAATATTAAACCAATTAACCACAGCAGTTAAACGTTAATATATAAATTAATCCTTAGTAAAATGATTTTACTAGAAAATGTATTGTTTATACCACAAGTTCAATAAACCTTTGTCGTAATTGCTTTTCGCACTATTTAATACTCCTCCCCTGGTATATCAAAATACAAAAGAGGTGACCCAAATTGAATAAACGACTGACTAAATTTTTCAAATCATCAACGGCTTCGTAATTTTTCAAGATACAGTTTAAATAATTGTGAGGAAATTGATAAGGTATTTTTCTATATATTTAGGTAACTTAAAAAATCAAACTATTATTTTAGTCAATAAAAAGTCTTCGTACACTTTTTTCGGTAAAGTATGTATAAATTAGATATAAAATATATTGAAAATTATTTTAAAGCATTAGTAAATTTTAAAATAGTATTGTAGAAATTGTCATTTAAGATCACAGAAATAAAGAATTTTTTAAAAATACTTTAACTTTTTGCACGGCGTAATATTTTGACCGAGTTTAAGCACAATGGTGCTTGATAATCCATATTAACCCTTTGCACTCCAGGCCTTTTTCGCGCGGAGGAATCAGCAACTCGAGACATTTTAGGTTCGGCTGGTGTTTATGGATTTGCTTCATAGAAACTAAACACAGTCATTGGCCTTGCATCGAATTTCCGCATCACACCTAATGGTCCTCTCGTGGTTTGGCATCCAATCGTGTGGAACCTGAGAGGCGCCACTGGAGTGCAAAGGGTCAAAAAACTTAACACGCAACTTATTTGTGCTTCTCATCAAATGCATCCTATGGAAGGTTAAAACCAAATACGAAAAAATAATTTTTTTTATACGAGATTTATATAGATCCCAGATTTTTCTTTTGGGGGGGAGGGGTCTAAGACTTAAAATTCTAAAATCTGAATTTTTAGAATTGTTTTTCTGAAAATTTTTATGCAGTAATCTATAATACTTTGAAACTTAAAAAAAATGATTTGAAATTTTCAAATTTAAGAACTTTTTTTTAAATTAAAAAACTTCAAAATTTTGACATTTCCTAAATTTGATACTTTTAAAAAAAAATTCTTTCATTTTTGCATAAAATTACTTCTTATAATTCGTATCAAAAATTGCCTTCATGATTTTTCAATAAAGTAATCAGAAATTTTTTTACAAATATTTTGTGCAAAAACTGCCTAAAATCCATAGTATGCTTATCTCCAAACACTTTAAAAATAGTTAAATGAAAAACATAATTCCTGAAGACAAATTAAAGAAATATATATCAAAAATAATTATGGAAAGTTTCATAAATTTATAACAAGTAGTTTTTAACTTATATCAATTTAAACTCAAAAAAGGGACAAAAAGCCATCACCGATAAAAACAGTTTCAAAGTTTCAAGATAGCATGTCTGAGATACAGTTGTCATGTAACAAAAACTTAAATATTTCAAGTTCAACTAATGATATAAACACAATTTTTTATGTCATATTATTCAAAAATATTTGTATTATTTTTTACAATATATTTTTTTAGAATTTTAAAAATTTTTTCGTCCCAGACCCTCTTAATATATTCAAACATTCCTTATAAGCATTAAAATACGGCAATAAACACAATGTATACCAATACACATCTCTTTGTGGGTGATACTAATCGAAAAATCAATACTTTTCAAACCATATTCTTATAGAATGTATTGTTGCGTGGACGGGTTCGAAAGATTTGAAGCCAAAGCAGATCAAAACTTGCAGAAATTTCTGCCAAAATAACTCTTCACAGTTCTCTTACAGCTCCAGAACTTCTCGTTCTAGTAGACACAATACAGCTCTTTTCACCTCAATAGAGCACAAAACAGCAGTTAAAAACTTGACAACTGCTAAATCACTGCAAAAGACAATGCAATACATTTCGCTCACTGAGACTCAGTAATTCCAGTCAACTAATGGACTCGGCTAACAACTAACTCAGCGACTCAAAATCAGTCAACTCCATCACCCTCTCCCTGAGCTTTTATACGGGAGGTGAACGTACGTGAACCTTCTTGAAACTCCTAGAGGTAGACATTTGGAGAACTTTCCAGATCGTAGTCGAAAAGTCCTATATACATGTACATGGGAACCGAAAATGTCACCAAATGGTCGCCAAGTTTGGCGACATTCGGCGATTTCTCGCCAAATTTGGCAACAAAAATTAGTCGCAAAACCATCGCCAACTTGGCGAGATTCCCATTACCATAATGTTAAATGCCCTGCCACTTGAAACTCGCTTCCCAGAGTTACCTCTGTATAACCCGTTATCAAGCATTGAGATGCTCACTGCAGGGAAGCCAATTTAACGACGAACTATTGCACTGCCTTATGCGAAATGTACATAAATTACTATTTACAAAATTAACACTACGAAATATTTACAAATATACAAAAATTCGTAACAGTATATATAGCCGCTACTGTGGAACAATGAAGCAGCTGTGAAAAGTTTGATTCGCAGGAAAGGCAAAAAGCTGCTTCAATATCAACTCGGTGACGCTTATAAAATTGAAATTAGCGCAAAATTGTTACAAAAAATTTCACTGTTCAGTCTTTGATCTCCTAGATATGCTAGGTATTCCTTGACACAATAGAGACCTTAACTCTTTTTACAAATTTTCAGTGGCGTTATTGTTTAACCATGGGCGCCCTCAGTAGAGTGCAAGGAGGTGGCACTTGCACCCCCCCTGGCTCTAGATTTTTTTTTAAAAATGAGTGAAAAGATGTAAATTCCAAGATAAAAAAAAGCACATATACCGTTTATACTTTTATGTTACAATGAGCATTTTTTTTCCTATTAATTCACTCTTTTGTTTCTTTTCTATGTCATTTTTTTATAGCTATTTGCGTGGCGATTTTCTGGCACTTGTTGTCTATGATTATTAGAGGCTGATGAGAAGTAGTATTAATTTTATTGTGTAATCATTTCCAGTGTAATTCTCAAAATTGTAGGAAAATGTTTCGTTTTGTTTTTTAAGTCATCAGATATACTATCTTGAAATCTATTTTTAGAATTCATATTGGATTTTTTTTCATTATATCTGGAACTTGGAAGAAATAAGAAAATGTTACTCTTCTGTAATTTTGCATTTTCGAGTTCCTCTATTCTAAACACGATCCTCTTGAATGCCGCGAGATCTAGTTGGATAAAAAAATCGTTAAAAATATATTTTAATTTTTTTTCTCTGTAACAGGGTTATGCTCTTTCAAAAATATATACCATAAATTTTAACTATTCTCAAAGAGCATAATTTATAATTAACTAATATAGAGTATATTAATTAATTGTATGTTAATTAATATAGAGTATATTAATTAATTAACTATCATTTCTAAAAAAATTAATGATTGATAAAAATCTAGACTTGCACCCCCTTGCAAATATTCCTGGGGGCGCCCATGTTCAACCATATCGGCAATATATCACCAACCAACTGATTACTTATTATATTACAAGAATATGCAAAGAATTACCATCCAAGAGAATTCATGAGGTAGTGACATAGTTCCTCCAACTATCCTTGTGTTAGTGCTCAAGCCACAACCTAAAAAAATGCTATCAACATTGTAAAAAATTCAAACATATATAAATCTCATTTATACTTCGTAATCGTATTTTATAATTTGTATACTAAATATAAGCAGGATTTTTTAAAAACATTGCAAGTATTTAAGTTTGTTTATCAAGAGAATAGCTCCCGCCAGATAGCCTGGTTGGTGATGGTAACTATGCCAACGAGACCCATCAATTTAGAAAAAGGATAATGCATGCAGGATATTATTCCCCAAAAAGGTTAATATACGGCAATTGTAAAAGTCTTTCCTAGAATTCTAGAAAAATGAGACTAGTTTTGTTTCCACGGCAACAGACAACGCTAGACTTTGTAACGAGAGCTATTCGTGACATAGACACTAAGGTTTTGTTAGCTACACTAAACTCCATCCCATCTAAAGAAAAGGTGGATAAATTTAACTGGAAATCGATTTCTTTGTTTCTTTTTTTCTTTGAGGCATGTTAGATTTCGTACCTTAGCTCAATTTTCACACGAAAAATTAAACCTGGATAACTTCACTGCAATAATGTAGGTTTTCTACATGCAAGTCTATCCATAAAGGCTATTCGTTTTCTAGATCGTATTTTTGTGTGAATATTATACCAAGTGCTTCCTGAAAAATTACTGTTGAGGTGCAGAGAAGTATATCGTGTTTGTTCAGTACAATTCCCTGAATGTGCTTTGTTGTTATCAGAGGCAATAAATATAGGCAAATTCGGAGCAAAACAAACACCGATATAAAGTCCCCTCGCAAGGTCTATCAAACTGTACAATATTAAAAACGTATAGTAGGAAAAAACTAAACACCGACTGTATTATGCTTTAATGCCGCGAAAAATTGTGTCCAAATTCATAGGTTGGTTGTATTCAGATTATCTGGCGCCGTCAGCAACACGAGGGCTATAATGCGCCGAAACATTTCGTCATTAGACAAGCCAACATACATTTACAAACACCCATGCCAACACGGGACTCGAACCCGCAACCTCGCGGTCTAGAAGCCAGCACGCTAACCACTATACCGTTTGGTCGGCCCAAATTCATAGGAGTTTTTTGAAACGTATATCGATATTTTTGTTTAAGAACATTTAAGTAATAAAACTGAATCAAACTTTGATGGAAACACTATTATTCCATAGTTGAAGTTAAAATTAGAAACATATCGGAATACCAAATTTTATAAATTTTCAAGGAGTGGCCAGTGATTTATGAGTGACAATAAAAATATCAACTTGTTGGTTTGTACGCTTAAAGACCTATTTTCATGCACAATGACAGCTAATCTGGCCGGGACCTACAGCTTAACGTGGATTCCGATTCACAACGAACATCCATGCTTAAATACGAACCAGACACCTTTGAGTTGCAAGGTCAGAGTTCTAACTACACAGCCATCAAGTGGGCCTACCAACCTAGAGAACATCTGGTTTCAAGGTATAAATGGTTGGATAATATTTTATAAAAAATAAGAAAAAAAAACAGTTTCAAAAGTTAATCATAAACATCGTATATAGTTGGAATGAATTTTTAAAGTATTAAGAATTTTCTAAAATGTTTCTTTAATTGTAATTTTTTTGTCGTCATTAGCATAAGATTTCAAAAAGCATTTCTTGAAGATGTAGAGAAATTTGCGAAAATTGGATACGTAAAATTTCAAAATGATTTGAGCAAAAAACTATTTTAAGGAATTCCAATCTATTTACAATGTTTTAGATCAAAAAGTTACATTGCTAAGTAAAATTTTACACTTAGCAATATTATCAGATTAGTAGCACTAGTTCATAATTACACACATAATCAGTCGTTTCTATAAACTTTTAAATAATGCAAAAGCTCTTACCATCGGGGGGTTGCTGAATCTCGAGCTTAACTTCTGAAAATTTATCACCCGTCTCTTTGATTTCAATGACAGGGTTATCAGGACAACAAATTCCCAACAAGCCTCTTTGACGACATATGTATTGCAAGAACGAAATAAAGTTCTCCATTGTTTCTATCAAGGGACATTCAGTAAGTCCAAGGCAATGTCCACTTTCATTTTTTGGAGTGATGCATTCAGTGGAATCATTGAATCTTGAAAATATATCTAGTATGCGGGCAGATTTATTTGCTTCCTGATCTGAAATGTTCAAGGAATTAAAGTCATTTTCTATACTACCACTACCTTCAAATTCTTCAAGTTCTTTAGTGTCCTCCGATTCATTGCTAGTTATGTCAGCAGGCATAACTTTTCGAAATTTTTCTTCGTCAACATTTCTTAAAAGTTCATCTTTTTTCAAATTTTCGTCAAAATTAAAATCTGAATTTCGAGTGGTATGGGTACTGGTTTCTGCATCGTTACCCAATGAAAAAAGATTGCGATCTTTTTCAGACAGAAGAAACAGATTGTCTTCATTATTCACATTACCTTTTTCATCAATATTATTTTCCCTCAACTCTTTATCAGCATTTGCATCACGTCCATGATTTATGAAATACCTATATTCATTCTCAAATTCTAAATCTTGATCGTGTTCATCATTGGTCGCGTGCCCTCGCTTCGGATCATACTCATCTTTAGTAGGATACCCTGGATTTGGACCATACTCATTTTTAGCAGGATACCCTGGATTTGGACCATACTCATCTTTAGCAGGATACCCAGGATTTGAACCATACTCATCTTTAGCAGGATACCCAGGATTTGAACCATACTCATCTTTAGCAGGATACCCAGGATTTGAACCATACTCATCTTTAGCAGGATACCCAGGATTTGAACCATACTCATCTTTAGCAGGATACCCAGGATTTGAACCATACTCATCTTTAGCAGGATACCCAGGATTTGAACCATACTCATCTTTAGCAGGATACCCTGGATTTGGACCATACTCATCTTTAGTAGGATACCCTGGATTTGGACCATACTCATCTTTAGTAGGATACCCTGGATTTGGACCATACTCATCTTTAGTAGGATACCCTGGATTTGGACCATACTCGGGGTTTGTGTCATAATCACTCTCAGAGACATATCTAGGATTCGAACCATACTCATCATAATTATAATCAATGTTTTGATCGGGTATTTCATCTTGGTGTTCTTCAAATAGAACCTTAGGAATCGTATGCTTCTGATGATTGAGTTCAACACCTGGTGATCTATGAGGCACATATTTTAGAGGATGCATGTGACGAAAAGCTTTAACTCTTGATGGTGAAATAGTTTTATCTTTCTTGTTGGCCCAATATTTTCTTGGAAGTTCATGCAATTGGTTTTTCCCAAAGTATGTTTTGGAAGTAAATAGGTGACGATTTCGTCTCTCATAAGGTAACATAGGCCTAAATTTTTCGTTTTCATCAAGTTCCTTATAGTGATTTGATTGTTTTACATAATCATTATAAAGCTCCGGTTCGTGATGAGATTTAATTACGCCACGAAAACTGGTGTCCAAATTTTCGCTCCCTGGAAATTAAATTGAAGGTTTAGTTTTGAAAAAGCGAGTTTCAATATTTGTTTTCTTCTATGTAAAATTGAGTGCAAGTTTTATTGCACTTTTATTTACATCCATATAGTTAATATGTATTAAGATTGAAAAACTATGTAAATGTGTACGCCTTGTTAGGTATACTTAGCTTAATATATACATTTAAGCCTCATCCGCTTTCCTGCCTAAAAAATATCAAATTTTATTACCACACCAACAGATATTTACTGACGTGTTCAAATAAATTAATGAGAAAAAGAAAAAGCTTTAAGAATTGATATTAACTGAATGTATGAAAGTAACAGTTGTTAATATAGCTAATATAGGAAAAAACTAGCTCATACAACTCAATCCATGTGCACAAAAAATAACATTCACGATCGTATTTTGCACATGCCCAGTAAAATGAATTGGTTGTAAAAACATCTATCGAAAATCTTTGCATGCCCATGCAGTACGTTTTTCGGTACTGTAAGGCTTCCATTTTAAGGCATTAAGTACATGCTGTAAAAATGTTGTCTAATGTTTTGAACTAGAGTAGCTTTTTTTTTGTTTTGTTTTTCACTTGGCCAGTGTAACAAAACAAACATATCTGCATTAAAAATTAGATCACTTTATAATTTTTAATTAAAATTTAACTACCTTATTAGCCACAAATGGCACCAGTCAAAACTGAATTTGAACTGTAATTGATGCATAGGGATTTGAAACAGGGATCTTAACAGTATTTTAAGCATAACTTAAATAGCGTTATAGAATCTCTTTGGAAAATTTAATTTTTTTTTTTATAAAAACATCAAAGATTCAATATAAAGTTAAAAATAAACTATTCCTCGCATGCATTAGATTATTGATTACTTGCCCTTCATTACCCACTTTAAATTGCATTAAAAAATTTCATTGGTTGATTCATGTGGAAGTTTTGTGTAGTGAAACAAGATTTCGATGACAAGAACTGGTTCGTCACAAATCAAGTATAAAAATTGCATTATTTATCTTATAATACTGTACCTTTACAAAAACGAATATAGATTAGAAAGTATTTTAGATACCAAAAAGAACGTGATATCATTGATGCTTGCGAATTTGAAATTTTTTTTAGAGTAAAAATCCAAAAAAATCCATATTTTCACAGCAACTTTTGGAATTTTTAAATGTACAATGGTGCCGTAAATAATTTTATTATTTCATTCATTAAAAAGGTTCCATTTTAAATGCATTCATAAAAATACTGGATTAAAATCTTAAAAGAAATCAATATCCAATATCTGCAGTTTAAAAATTGCTGTCGTTATCTTTTAACACTATCTTTACAAATGTTTAAAAAGAATTTATTTCACACATTTTCATGTCAGTATATTGACAAATACTTTCATTTCACACATTTTCATGTCAGTATATTGACAAATACTTTCATTTCACACATTTTCATGTCAGTATATTGACAAATACATACTTTCATTTCACACATTTCCATGTCAATATATTGACAAATACATACTTTCATTTCACATATTTCCATGTCAATATATTGACAAATTCATACTTTCATTTCACATATTTCCATGTCAATATATTGACAAATTCATACTTTCATTTCACATATTTCCATGTCAATATATTGACAAATTCATACTTTCATTTCACATATTTCCATGTCAATATATTGACAAATTCATATTTTCATTCATTCCACATTTAAAATATTTTAATTTTCATACCTATTAAAAAATGAGGGTTTAGAGTTTCTCGTCTAGTAAGAAAACCACATGTATAAAAAAAAAACTTTAAAAACGTTTGCAAATACAGCATGGTAAAAGTATTTTCATAGAGAAATCAAAAAACTTTCGTTGCACTATTAATACGTTATGGATGACTTACTTAATGAAGCTGCCAGAGCTATTCGTGCATGATGGAGTACCATCCAAATAAAAATAAGTTCTTGGCAGAGATGCATTGTGCTGACACCTTGGTTTTCACAACATAAACTAGAAATATTTAGTATAATTATGAAACATTAAACATAAAATGTATATTTTGATTATAAAATAATTTTAAATACAGTCCCTTTAACAATGAAATCGTTATGAAAGTTCTATTACGATGCAGTTCTTTTGATATTCAAATTCAATGTGTGCAAGTTGGGATTTAATGGGATATAGGACAAAATTAAAAATCTACAATTTTAAAGCGATTGTTCTGAAATTTTTTGGGTTTGTATTTTAATTGTAGTTGAATAAACTATTTTACTTTAAAATCATACTAGTTAAAGAAATATAAAATTTTGACTCTTTGACATAAGTTTGAAACTTATAGTTCAATTTACAATTTTTTATACTGAATCACTCATCAAGAATCATTGAATAATTTATTTTAATTTTTCTTAAAGATTGAGATTTTACTAAACAACTTACAATATTTTCCCAATATTTAAAAAGAAATTTAAAACATATTTAAAAATGCTTGTAAATTTTTTTAATGCATAATACAGTTGTAAAGTTATATCAATTAAAACTTTAAAAGACGGGAAAAATGTCATCACTAAGAAAATTGGATTTGAAATATAGAGTGCTAATTATCGAATTACAGCTTTTAATATTGAGTATAGTTTAACTAATTTCATTAAAAAAACATCAGATCTATCTATATTATTTTTAAAACAATAAAAAAAGTAGGGAATCACATTTTAATGGATCAGCGTTAAATATTGTGGACAATTGCAATCCAATATTCCCAGTAGAAATAAGACACTTTTTGTACTCAAGCACTTAAAATAAACTATCTTTATAACCGATGGTACTACCCTATGTTAATATTGGGAAACGGGTTTTAAAAAAATTGTGTCACGTTACGAATCAAAAAGGTTGATTGGCTGGTTTGTACGCTCAACGTTTGGTTGTTTTCAGATTATCTGGCGCCGTCAGCAACACGAGGGCTATAATGCGCCGAAACATTCGTCATTAGACAAGCCAACATACATTTACAAACACCCATGCCTAACACGAGACTCGAACCCGCAACCTCGCGGTTTAGAAGCTAGCACGCTAACCACTATACCGTTTGGTCAGCCTATAGGAACAAGACTTATTGATTTTGAATAGGGGTGATCCATTGTACGCTCAACGACCTATATTTATGCACAATGAAGGCTAATCAGGCGGGACCTACAGTGTAACGGGGATTTCGAAACACAACGAACATTCATGTCTAAGTCGGGATTCGAACCAGGCTTCTCTGGCTTGCGAGGCCAGAGAGCTAACCCCTCAGTCATTGGGTGGACTGGCGAATCGTAAAAGGCTCAAGAATCCTAACTAGATTTTAGTATTTTAAAATATTAATTCCTTAACCATTCGAAGCATAACTGTCAGGGAAATAGCTCCCGCCAGAGTCTAGTTAATGGCGGATTCTATAGGAACAAGTTGGTTGTTTTCAGATTATCTGGCGCCGTCAGCAACACGAGGGCTATAATGCGCCGAAACATTAGTCATTAGACAAGCCAACATACATTTACAAACACCCATGCCTAACACGGGACTCGAACTCGCAACCTCGCGGTCTAGAAGCTAGCACGCTAACCACTATACCGTTTGGTCAGCCTATAGGAACAAGACTTATTGATTTTGAATAGGGGTGATCCATACACAATACTGGCGTCCAAAGCTTATAAAGTAGATGCATTTCTCCGGTATTCATCCGCAGAAAGTAGAGCTAATCTTGTTTCCACGGCGACAGACATCGCTAAACAAGCTGGCGAAAGCTATTCTTGTGATATACAGTAAAAGTTTCGCACTACATTAATCACCACCTTGGTAAAAACGAGATATAAGGCACACCAACACTAAATATTGACATTCGAGTAAACCTTAGAAAACTATCACTTCCAAGAAGTGCAAATAATACTAACTTACCTGCTAAATGTATGAAGTATACCAGATTTTTAGTTACGAGCCCCTAAAAATATAACATTCTACACAAGGTACTCAGAATAAAATTTGAACATTGATCTTAATTGAAAAGCAATAGTATTGGAGTTAGGTTGAGAAGTTTCTTGCTTAATTAATTGGAAAAATATATATCGTTTTGATTTTAACTTGGGTCGCAAGATTACACATCTTCTTTGGTACTTACAAACTCTATCCAGTTTGACCTAAAAGGTCATCTACTGTGTTACTTTATCTTCTGTGCATAAATGCTCAATATACCCACAAGACAAATTCAAACCAGTATGACCTAATGTGTAAATTCTACATTCAGGGCATGAAGTCCTGATCTGTCTGAAACGGTATAGTGGTTAGCGTGCTAGCTTCTAGACCGTGAAGTTGCGGGTTCGAGTCCCGTGTAAGGCATGGATGTTTGTAAATGTATGTTGGCTTGTCAAATGACGAATGTTTCGGCGCATTATAGCCCTCGTATTGCTGACGGCGCCAGATAATCTGAAAACAACCAACCAACCTGATCTGTCTGACAAACACACGCAACCATTCACCCTATTAGATCAACTTACGGCTGTAGATTTTGGTATGTCATCAAACTTCATTTTGGAATTTTTATAAAATGTGGATTAAATAGAATGCAGGTTCTATTTACTGGGCAGTACACTTCTGTCCAGTAAATAAAACCATCCACAAACTTGAATCCAAATGTAAGGTTGAAAGTGATAAGATTACATCCAATACAAGGAAGGCTCTCAAGTATTAGTTACCTGCTTCTTCCAATCTCAAGGTGGCGCAGTATAGTCGTTGAGAAGCTCTTGCGCCAATAAAACTCAACCAACCAAATCTAATCTCAAGGTTGATTAAGGTGCCAGTCTGCTAAAAAATTGAGAACAAAATGCCCTTTTACCTCAGCTACTATTTTGATGCTTCATGCGATAGTGAAACAATTTCTTCAAGAAGCCGTTTACTTTTATAGTTTAAAATTTGCATAAACACGTCACTTCCCGCAGTGCCGAAGTGATTTCGAAATTGAACAGTATAGTACATAAGAAATTACAATTTCCTTCATTTGTACAACTATCAGAGCGGCGTAAATGGTGTTCAAAAATAATTTCTAGTTTCAGCTTAAGGTATGTGAACAGTTTTAATCATACGATTTTGCAAAGAATATAAGATTTTATTTGTAAAATAACAAATGCCTATTATATTAATCTTATCCTAAGTTTTAATGGAGATTGTCTTTACCGCTTTTAAATGTTTATTCAGTTGCATATTAAAGGGAATTTCATATCTGTACGAGCAACTCTTGAAGATTTTATATCTTCAAATAGTAGCTCATGTCGACTAGTCTTCATTTGTAATGGATAAGACCCTTTTTTATGTACTTGATACGTAAACAAATTTTAAAATAAACTTGAATATTCCTACTAATTTAATTCAATTGATATTGTATTTCCTACTTGATATCTGTTTTTAGCGTTCTGACCTCTTAAGCCAAAAGTGCTTGGTTAGGCTTGGATGGTTGTCGTGGTTCGGAATCTACTTTGAAGATCTATAGGTCCTGTCCTGATTAGCCGTTACTGTGCACAAATTCAGTCGTTGAGCGTACAAACCAATAATTCTACGTACTGTTTAACTGCGCGGACTCTAACTGGGGCACAGAACTCTCACGGGAGATTGTTATGTCTAAACGAGATCAAAGGTTTCGAATGCAGAACTTAATACGCGTGAGTGAATGTCTTATGATGCTGATCTTTCACTGTCAAGGCGATAACTACATTGCATTAATCTAAAACTCGTACTCTATATCTAATTAGTTTCATTAAAAGTTTTTTACTACTCCTTGTAGACAGAGAGGCAGCTGCAAATTTAGTTACCTCCATCGAAAATTCCCTTTTTTTATTTTTTTATAGAAAGTAGTTAAATGCTGGTATGCCGGGGTAAATATGGCCGAAACTGTTTGGAAATTGACTTTGAATAAGTTGAACACTAAATCCGGTTTTCAAATATATCATAACTTGCCAAATAATGAGCATATTTAATTTTTTATTGGATACCCCCCCCCCCCCCCAGTCAAGTTTCCATTTTAAAAGGTTTTAAACTTTATTTCCTGTCTCCAAGTACATGCATCTTTTAAGCGTGAACGAAGTTGGCTTTGACTATTACGTCCCTGATGTAATATTTAGGTTAACTTGGAATATTTAAAAAAAAAAATGTCACCTGCGAGGCGAAATTGTCTGCATCCTTCCTCGTTGAAATTTTAAGAGCAGTGGATCACCAAATAAACTGTTCATTATTCACAATAGCCGAAAAGTAGCTAAACCTGCAATCACTTGTCGGTTTATTGTGAAAGTGTTATAAATTAAAATGCAAAACTAGTTTTTCTTATCTTATAGTTCATTATGCTGCACTTCGTAATTTTGCTGCCGATATTATGCGCGGTGCCTGGGAATAGTTTTCCACAGAGGAGCAACTCTAATTTTGACAGTAAGTTTTCTTGAAACGTGGTCTAGCTGACTGCTTTTATTTGTTTAATTTTTTTTGCACTAAATGTGATATATTTCAGGTAATTTTGACTTCGACTCTTACCTGGAGCACTTCACTGAATTTCCTTTAGAACGTGCTGATAATGACCACTCCGGAATTACTCGTAATCAAGATTACAGATATGTCCCTTTTAGTGAAAGGCCGGATTACATCCCCCCTATACTTCATAGAGGACACTTTCCACATTCAAACATCCCAAGAAGATCGGTAATCAAGCAGCGTGCATGGCATTCATCTTATCAAGATGGGAACTATCCACGTCCAGGGATGGACCATGCATCAAACAGTTTTCGTCCACAAAATCCGATGCAAAATCATGGGAGCGAATGGCATCATCCAAGAACAAACCCGCATCTCAAAATGCAGGATTTTGGTCATGATGCACCACTAGTGGAAGCTTTTGTAAGGAAAAGTGGGCATGAATTAAAAAGACGTGATCACAAAGCTCCAATTGTTGATGAACCATCTAGGGGAAAGCCAGTTTTCATTAAAGAACACCCCGAAAATCCTGTTTTAAAGCCAATCATTAACGACGACCATCATGACTATCCAGATGTTGTCGAAACGTGGGTTAGAAAATCGAAGCCAGTCGTAATCAATCGTGCCCAAAAGCAACATGACTCTATAAAGAATAAACACGAGAATTATCCAGAATATTATGAAGAACCGGTAGTTGTAGAAGCTTTGACTAAGAAAGAATCGTCTTCGCACAACAAAAGGCATAGCCATAAGAAGCCAATCTTGAAACATGAAAAGATGCCAATTAAAAAGCACGATCAAAAGATCCAAATTAGGACAACGGAGATTCCAGTATCTTCCAGTCGTTCATATTATGATACTCCAGTAGTGGTAGAGGCATTTACTAAAGAGAAATTTCCAGTCAACTCCGTAGGACATGGTCAAAAGCCCAAGGAAAAGAAACCTATTCAGCCAGATCGGAAGCCGATAGCAACCCATTATCCGGATGACTACAAAACTCCTATTGTAGTTGAAGAGCTGATTAAGAAAGAGTCGTTACCTAGCAAAGAGGATGTTTTTAAAAAACCGATTGAAATCCCAGCTGTGAAGAAATATGTAAAGAATCCAATCGTAGAACCGACTTATGAACCTGTCACGCCAAGTTCTTCTGATGATTATGATGTGCCTATAGTAATAGAAGCATTGACTAAGAAAGGAACGGTTCATAACAAAGAGCAAAGTCACAAACCAGGGATGGACGTTGAGGATCTTTACCAAAAGAATCCAACTGAACCAGAAAAACCCAGTTATACAAAAGATTATGATGTTCCGGTAGTTGTAGAGGCATGGACTAAGAAAGGAACAATTAACAAGGAACATGTCCATAAGAAACCAATAGAAACTGATATGGTTGTTAAGAACTATTACAAGAATCCAACTGAAGTGCCCGACAAGAACTATTACAAGAATCCAACTGAAGTGCCCGACAAGAACTATTACAAGAATCCAACTGAAGTGCCCGACAAGAACTATTACAAGAATCCAACTGAAGTGCCCGACAAGAACTATTACAAGAATCCAACTGAAGTGCCCGACAAGAACTATTACAAGAATCCAACTGAAGTACCCGACAAGAACTATTACAAGAATCCAACTGAAGTACCCGACAAGAACTATTACAAGAATCCAACTGAAGTACCCGACAAGAACTATTACAAGAATCCAACTGAAGTACCCGACAAGAACTATTACAAGAATCCAACTGAAGTACCCGACAAGAACTATTACAAGAATCCAACTGAAGTACCCGACAAGAACTATTACAAGAATCCAACTGAAGTACCCGACAAGAACTATTACAAGAATCCAACTGAAGTACCCGACAAGAACTATTACAAGAATCCAACTGAAGTACCCGACAAGAACTATTACAAGAATCCAACTGAAGTACCCGACAAGAACTATTACAAGAATCCAACTGAAGTACCCGACAAGAACTATTACAAGAATCCAACTGAAGTACCCGACAAGAACTATTACAAGAATCCAACTGAAGGGCCAATAAAACCCAGTTATATTAAGGATTATGAAGAACCGGTAGTTGTAGAAGCTTTGACTAAGAAAGAATCGTCTTCGCACAATAAAAGGCATAACCATAAGAAGCCAATCTTGAAACATGAGAAGATTCCAATTAAAAAGCACAATCAAAAGATTCAAATTAAGACAACGGAGATTCCAGTATCTTCCAGTCGTTCATATTATGATACTCCAGTAGTGGTAGAGGCATTTACTAAAGGAAAATTTCCAGTCAACTCCGTAGGACATGGTCAAAAGCCGATAGCAACTCATTATCCGGATGACTACAAAACTCCTATTGTAGTTGAAGAGCTGATTAAGAAAGAGTCGTTACCTAGCAAAGAGCATATTTTTAAAAAACCGATTCATGAAATCCCAGCTGTGAAGAAATATGTAAAGAATCCAATCTTGGAACCGATTTATGAACCTGTCACGCCGAGTTCTTCTGACGATTATGATGTGCCTATAGTAATAGAAGCATTGACTAAGAAAGGAACGGTTCATAACAAAGAGCAAAGTCACAAACCAGAGATGGACGTTGAGGATCTTTACCAAAAGAATCCAACTGAACCAGAAAAACCCAGTTATACAAAAGATTATGATGTTCCGGTAGTTGTAGAGGCATGGACTGAGAAATTAACAATTAACAAGGAACATGTCCATAAGAAACCAATAGAAACTGATATGGTTGTTAACCATTACAAGAATCCAACTGAAGTACCCGACAAGAACTATTACAAGAATCCAACTGAAGTGCCAATAAAACCCAGTTATATTAAGGATTATGAAGAACCGGTAGTTGTAGAAGCTTTGACTAGGAAAGAATCGTCTTCGCACAATAAAAGGCATAACCATAAGAAGCCAATCTTGAAACATGAGAAGATGCCAATTAAAAAGCACAATCAAAAGATTCAAATTAGGACAACGGAGATTCCAGTATCTTCCAGTCTTTCATATTATGATACTCCAGTAGTGGTAGAGGCATTTACTAAAGAAAAATTTCCAGTCAACTCCGTAGGACATGGTCAAAAGCCCAAGGAAAAGAAACCTATTCTTCAGCCAGATCGGAAGCCGATAGCAACCCATTATCCGGATGACTACAAAACTCCTGTTGTAGTTGAAGAGCTGATTAAGAAAGAGTCGTTACCTAGCAAAGAGCATATTTTTAAAAAACCGATTCATGAAATCCCAGCTGTGAAGAAATATGTAAAGAATCCAATCTTGGAACCGATTTATGAACCTGTCACGCCGAGTTCTTCTGACGATTATGATGTGCCTATAGTAATAGAAGCATTGACTAAGAAAGGAACGGTTCATAACAAAGAGCAAAGTCACAAACCAGAGATGGACGTCGAGGATCGTTACCAAAAGAATCCAACTGAAGAACCGGTAAGACCCAGCTATACAAAGGATTATGACGCTCCAGTAGTTGTAGAAACATGGACGATTGAGGAATCTGTACACAAAGAGAAAGGACATAAGAAGCGAGTTAAACAGGGTGAGAAAATGCCAGTTTGGAATAAGCATGGTAATGAGAAGATTATCGATGTGGAATATGAATCCGAGAAATCTGAAGAAAATCCGTCTACTTATGGCCAAGATGACTATAATAAACAGACTACCATTAATCAGTTTAACCATAAGTTAGAAGACTATGAATATGAGGACTCGTTAGAAGTAAAAACTCCTATTTCAAAAGGCCACAAAATGCCTAAGGAACACGGTCATAATAAAGTAATTGAAAAACCAATCAAAGGTCATCTTGTAACAAAGATTGATAATTATGGAAAACATCAAATGGAACCTATTTATCAAGAAAATGTCGAGGGTTCAAAGATATTTAAAGATCGGTCTGAATGGCAAAGCTTTGAAGGAGACGTCAATCGCATTAAAAGGAACGTCGAACTGGATATTGAAGATTACGACTTGCCTGTTGTAGAAGTCATTAAGAAATATCCAACTGAAGTTGTTTATTCTAATAAACCAGCCTATGTGGAGCCTCTAGACAGCTCGAATGGTTACGATTTGCCAGTTGTCGTGGGGGTCAAAACTAAAAATCTACAAGCGCTTAGTCACAAGAAAACAATCTTGGTGAAGCCTGAAGATCGCGAGTATGAATACGATTTACCAGTTGTCATAGAAGCTCAAACTAAAAACCCCAAAAGTAGTAAAGAACCCGACTCGGTGGAACCTGCAGACAATGGGTATGATTACGATTTGCCGGTTGTCGTAGAAGTTTATACTAGACAAATGGCTACCAGTCACAAAAAACCAGTGTTAGTAAAACCTACAGACCGCGAGGATAATTACGACTTGCCAGCAATAGATCAAGCAAACTATAAAAGGAATGAGGAATATGGCGGTAAAATTTTCAAACCATCCAAGATGAATAAAGATGGTGAAGATCAAGAAACTTTAGACGTAGAAACGTTAACTAATGAAAAGCGAGGCACTAAAAGACATGGTCATAATCAAGTGGAAAATACGGGGACCAAAGGAAAGACTGATGTGGATAAAAAGCCAGGTCAAGAGCCAATTGTAAAAATTAAAGAAATGCCTACTCGTCTAGACCCTAATGTTGAAGATGGATACGAGAGGCCGATTGATAAACAAACCGATGTTGATATGGATGAGTACGAAATTAATGAGCACCAAAGACCGGAGGACTATTCTGTAACGGAAAAAAATCTCATTCACGGCAGTTTTGAGCCTATGGACATTTCAGATACAGAAGTTGTTCTTGATTCTATATCTATTAATCGAGAAAGTCCTGAAGGACGTGAAATTCCAGTTTTGGACGTTTTAGCAGTTGAAGACCAAGCAAATGAGTCTAATGCTGAAATAAAAGTTATGGCTTTTAACAAAGAAAATGGAAATGTTAATGTAATTAATATAGGGCATGAAGATTCTAACCACAGAATTGAAGATTTTGCCGATTCTGGCAGTGGTGTGGATTTAGATGAGAGATCTGTGTCTCGAAGCTTCCTTCCTATGAATTCCAATTCCTGGTCTTTTATGACGCACATCCAAGCTCAAGAAAGGCAAAAGTTTAAACGTTGTTTAACTCCTAAGAACGAAACTGGTAATTGCATTCCAATTCAAATGTGTCCAATTCCTAACAGTGGGGGTACAATAGATGACTTTCTGAGAAATGTATGCATTATCGACGAAGTTTTCATTGGAATATGCTGTCCGGAATTTCCAGTAGAGTCTGTGCGTGTAGACTGGGGACAGTTTGGAAACGCTAACTCTGAACCTCTCATTGATAATGTAAAGGAATCTCGGGAACCATTGGGTAATATAACTAATTATTCTTAATAGATCATCTATTGTAGAGTTGTGTATAATTATGTAATTGTAAAACATTATTGCAGAATGTGGAAGATTGCCATCTTCGATTCGAAATGAAGACCCTTGGCCTTGGATGGTAAGAAGTAACTTTGAGTATGGTATCTTCTAAATCTGGCTGAATGTAGATAACATAAAATAAAGTGTTGAAGATAAGTTGCATTCTGCAACAGATTATTTTTAAACTTTGTTTTGTGCATTTTAAATGGATGTATTACTGTATTAAGATCAGCATCTCGAGTGCCATTAAGCTACTTGACCACCTTGGAAAGCTAAAAGATACAACATATTTTTTTTTCAAATTTCACTTTTTAACAATTATCCAGGAGGCGCCAAGCCGACGAAACGGTATGGTGGTTAGCGTGGTGGCTTCTAGACAGCGAGGTTGCGGGTTCGAGTCCTGTGTTAGGCATGGGTGTTTATAAATGTATGTTGGCTTGTCTAATGACAAATGTTTCGGCGCATTATAGCCCTCGTGTTGCTGACGGCGCCAGATAATCTGAATACAACCAATCGGGAGGCGCCGAAGTCGAGGTTTCAAAAACATGGGGTCCCACGGCGGACAATTAATCTCGGGATTGGTGAATCTGAAATAAAACAAACCCAGGAATCTTCAAAAGAAAGGTTCCTTACGTGACAACTTTCCACAAATTGCCTAACTTAAAAAAATGGGTGTTTTGAAAAAACGCCCGTTTTTCATTATTCTTTGCTAAAAAAAACTTTTGACAACATGTAACTTAGCATACAAAACATCTCAACGAACAAAACAAGACCAAAATCATTGAAATCGGCCGAGTAGTTTCGGAGATTAAGTGTCCGCCATTTGAAAAAAGTAGTTCCGAGAAAAACGCGTTTAAAGTTATAACTCGCTAATTTTTTTTAGTTTCAAGAAATCTAGTTTAATTTCCAATTTGTCAATCGGCTATGCAATGCTAAAAAATTTTTTTTTTAATTTATGAAGTGGTCAAGTACCTTAATAACGAAAGTATATGAAATAATTCAGATTTCTAATCTCTCTTGGTATTAACCTTAACTGCTGTGGTTGGGTGGTTTGAGGTTTTTTGCGCAAGAGCAACACATGGTCCATACTGCGCCAAACGAATTTATGAACTTCAGTTTAAAGTTTAAGAAACATAGTATCAAAAAATTTATATAAAAGTCAAAGATGAGATTTTAGGAGGTGGAAGCATTCTACAAAAAATGACTAACGGTCTGTTAGACCGCTTACAGCAGTTAAAGGTTAATAACTTAGTATATTTAACATTATACGAACTCGGAGATAAAGCATTAAACTGGTATCTTACACTCGTGATTCATGCAATTTATTAACACAAATTCCGCCGCAATAGGCAGATCTTTAATTTAAAATTCAATTTTCCGACTACTGAATATCACTAGTTGACAATAGGGAAGTTGTTGTTCATCCATTTTTAGTTGATTTTAATTTTAGGGAAAGTTAAGCTAAATGAACATGACTTGATAAAATTTAACTTAAGGCTTGTAAAACATTTCAGTGCAGATTTGTAGTATTAAAGATGTAAGGCGTTGCGTAGACAGCCGTGTAATACTTGTGGAATTTTAATACAATAATTATTTTTACAACTTTTATTTAGGCTTCTCTCGTATCTACAACCTCAGACAGGGTATTTTGTGGTGGAGCCCTCGTCAATGAACAATACGTCCTTACTGCTGCTCACTGTACTTCAAGGTTTGAATAGTTCCATATAATGTACTTCTGTCTACCGATCATTATCTCTATTTAAATAGATTAAAACGATGATTGCCTGTCAACCATCGGTGGCTGACAGTGTAAAATATGACCTAGAACTAAAAAATTTACATAATTTAAGTAATTATTGAAATACAGGTATCGCAAAATGTGACAACTCGTTTAGTCATTTTTATGACCATTGCTCTACCATATTGTCACTTTTTCATAACATTGCTTTGTCGTAAAAGGAATCGCGGCCGCAAGTAGGAGGATAAACAAGACAAAACATACTTGGCGCATAACATGTTGAATGAATGTCTATATCCATTTTATTCTAAACGCAAATATCTTCTACTGCGATAAGAAGCAAAGACCCCAATATATTTCTACAGCTGTATCGAGTAAATTTCAGTCTGTTAGGACTGCTCTTAGCATTGCTATACCACAATACCTGCACTTTCGCTTAGCCTGACGGTTATTTCTTTAAGAAATCGCTTGGCACTCAACGTGTTAAATACGCGTCGTGTACCTAAACTTTAAAGATGCTTGTCTAGTACCAAACTTTTCTCTTGGCTGTTTTGATTTATTGAGGGAAAGAGCGCCCCAATTGACGTGGTAACAAATGAACGTCAAAAGATGGTCAAGCTGAGGAAATGTAAGGGATCGTCGGGGATGGCATGCCAAACTTGTGGCCTCATGCGCCTGTGAGGCATAAAAATAATGTCTTTATCATAAATATTCTGCCGGTTCGATATTGAACTGGTCCGTATTTTTGCTACTCCTTGGTTGAAATTGATATAGTCTAACATCTAGGATTACAAATGCTTTAAAATCACTATTGCGATTTGGTCTTTGTCAATTTTTATGCAGTGAAAATATTGATCGCAAACTCCCAGGTTTTATTCTTGAATATTTAACTTGTATGTATTATAACGTTCCGATCTGTCAACATCATTTGCATTTTAGGATTCCTAGAAATCGAATACTTGTTCGTTTGGGAAGTCCGGATTCTCAAATGGGTTCTGTAGAGTTTGCAGTCGTTGAAATCAAGCGCCATGCTCAATACAACCCAAGGACCATGCAAAATGATATAGCCCTTCTCAAACTCTCCATGCGAGTTCCACTAGGTAACTTCAGAAGGTTGGTTTGTATTCCTGATAAAGATGTGGAAGACGATGTAGATGAAACTGTTCTTCGCTGGCAAGGAAGATCTGGTAAGGTTATTATGTTTTCATGCTACTTGATTGCTTACAAAGTAGTTGTTATAATGTATCCAAATTTTGTACGTACTGATTTAATTGAAACGATTGTATTCATAATTTAAATTGATTTAATTCTGATTTATACGCTTGGCAAAACCAGGTCGGGTTTTAATTTTAGAAAAAAATATTTCTTTGAATTGTTTTTGTGTATAAAAGGGAAAACAATTTTAGACAGACGTTTTTCATGGTAATTGTCACACGGCTTTAATTTTAAGGGTGATGCCGGCACTTTTGGTCTTCTCAAAGCGATTACACATGGCGACGAAATTTTTGTCTGAAAGAAGTAGTTCCGTTTCCTTTGGAAAATCTCTTAAGGCGTTTAGTGCCGACTTTCATGTAATCCATTTCGAGTGCAAGAAAATATACAAGATTCAATCCTTAAAGATAGTAGCTAGTCCCTTTGTTCTTTGGAGGCTGTATCTACCAAAATTTCACTCTAAAATTTGCAAATTTGGTACCACATGAATCTGAACAAATTTGATTGAAAGGCCTATTTTTTGATGGGGACATGCTAGTTTTGTTTTTGTTAGAACCTGTGATAATAAAATTATAAAGGTGCTTGTTAGTTTTAAGTAAATGTTATATCTTGATTCATTTTGAAACGCCATCTCTAATTCTTCCATAACTTCGTTTAAGATGAGAATATCGCAATACTAAAATCCCGGGTATACAAGAAACTTGCATTAAAAGAGCGAGCAATGCAATAACGGCTTACAATCTGAAGTATCATTTTGTTCTATAAAAAACTAACACATGAAGTAGTTAACCCTTTGCACTCGAGAGGCGACTGTAACTCGCCACATGATTGGATGCCGCAACTCGAGAGGGCCGATAGTTTTGATGCGAGGACAATGACTTTAGTTTCTTCGAAGCGGGTTCGTAACCACGAACCGAAACAAAAATGGCGGGAAACGCCTCGAGTTGCTGGTTTTTCCGCGTGAAAAAAGGCCTAGTGCAAAGGGTTAATATGTATCATTTATATGCTTTGCCGACTTCTAAGTGCAATTGCAATCTACTTGCGTGATTTGAGCTCGAATGGAATTTTCATGCTGTTTAATCACTACGAAGAATTCTGACAATTCCGTGCCATTGATTAAATTGTTTTGCCCCGAAACTTCAGTGTCAATGATAATACATTATATCTACCAATTTCAAATCAACAGAATGACGGCAAATGGGTTAATTATCTCTTCCAAGATTTGCCCCTCCACAAAATCGAAGTTGATAGAAAGGATTGAAATTATGAATATTCTTGTAACACATAAAACAACTTAAATTTAGACTTCTTCCATACCAACTTAAATTCAAAAGTCTTGATCAGTGATTAGAATTTAGCCCCTTTGAAAATGGACACTAATGCAACTGCTGGATATTTTACTTTAAGTGGACAAGAATGAAAATTGTTCCTCTTGACAGATTACAGGACAAAGTTCATAAAAATAAGCATACAGTAATCTGTCTTTTAATCTCTTTGCACCTGCGGTATTCAATAATTATCTATGCAAGCGAGAATGAGATTTTGAATAAATGTGGAAATTGGTCTTAATGTTGCGTTTAAGAATTCTGCATTATAAATTTGTATATTTTAGCAAGTGGAGTGGAATCCTTAGCCGTGATATCAAATCAAGAATGTCAAAACAGGCTTGGTACACTTATTGGAGATTCCGTGCTGTGCACAGAGCCTCGAAATGAAGAAACTACTTGCAACGTAAGTACCAGTTGTGATCTGTAGTGTAAGTTAACTATATGAATTCCCTAAAAGTTTAATTGCGGGTTCGAGTCCCGTGTAACGCATGGGTATTTGTAAATGTATGTTGGCTTGTCTAATGACGAATGTTTCGGCGCATTATAGCCCTCGTGTTGCTGACGGCACCAGATAATCTGAAAGCAACCAACCGGGCAATAAATTTTCTATTCGTTCTCGGTGGGGATTTCTTTTCTTTGCAGTAATAAGTAATATCAACCATGAAGTAATGAGTACCTCATCGAATTTATTTCGATACAATATTTTGATATTTAATATTGTATAAATCAAATATTTTCAATGCATTCATTACTCTCAGTTATAAAAATGTTCATTCATAAGTAGCAAATCGCTATGATAAATTAAAGTATTTTTACTGGTATGATGAAATATTTCATCCATTTTATAGCTTAACACTAGATTTACCAGCTATTTAAATGTACCCATTTCTACCAAAACCAGTCGTAATGACTGATTTCGTGTTATCCGTGTGTGTTGAATGGAGCTCGAAACAAGACTGTTCGTGCCTCATGCACTTACAAAGCAAGTGCTCGTAAAAAAACCTCTGGAAAAATGCATTGCTTTCTTCGGTGGGCCGCAACTCTGGGCTCGTGTCCTAAATAAATACTCCTCATAATAGCCGTAATCGGCTCAATGCCGATAACTGAAACGACTGACAATTATAACTGAGCGAACGAAAGACTCGTGGACCTCAATATATTGCATCGGTCTCGTGATTCTCCCGAAATCATTTCTCTGCCGATAAAAACATTGTAGTACCCAATGGGTACTATGTTTTTCATCAATTGTTATAGCTGCCCCAATGTCATTTCATCAGTTTCTTTCATAGAAACATGCACCAGTCATTTTGACTGGTACTGGTATAAGTGTTAATAACAAAGTATATTTCTTACGAATATATAAAGTAACATTAAGTTCATAAAATGTATCTTATAGCTACAAAAGTCGTAAAATTTCGGAAAGCAAATGTTACATGCAGTAGGAATTTTGAATTGAAATTGCACGACCAGTCAAAATGACTGGTCTGGTAAATCTTGTTAAGTGCCCTTACGCCTTCTAGATCCAACTTTTAGTTTCCTCAAGAACTTTTCCTGGCATGTTCTAGCATTTTGACCCATGTTAACTTTTTCTTCTAGGCTGGCTCCGGTGCACCCCTTGTCGTCAGTGTAGGTGGAAGATTCAGCATAATTGGTGTACTGACGTGGAATCGAAATGACTGTGATGAACGCTTTCCATCAGTTTTCACAAGAATCTCTAGTTACCGAAGATGGATTCAGAACCATTCAAATTAATCTTCACTTTTGGTTATTTTAAATTTGATAAGAGCATCTTATGAGATATTCTGGTATTTTTAGCTTCAAGCATTTTATACAGTTTTAATAAAGATTTTAAACTTGCAGATTATGTGTTTTTATTGTAAGTTCAAACGTTCAAGCTGGTGGAAATATTTTATTGCAACAAAATAAATTAAAACGAGTTTATGATTAAAGTTTTAAAATATACTTTGACACTTGCGGCTGATCTAAACGTTCCCGTTAAGAATGCCAGTTGGTCAATAGATGCTAGCCACTAGAACAGCGTGAATTCATTAAAGTAGCTGAAATTGATTTGTCATTAACTGGATAGTAGCTGGCAGCCGCAATAGATTAAACGTTTTATATTCGTTAGCGCGTCAATTACCATTTACAAGGACCGACTAGAGTAATTCTTGCTCAGGCAGGATTGTCTAGTTTCTGGCATTAAAAGCAGTATGACATTCCAAGTAATTTGGAATTTTATCCACTGGAAACGTGCAAATCGGCCTTTAATGAAGATTCTGGAAAGTAGACCGTTTCGGTGGAGACGTGCTTGTTTCCTGTACTCTAGTAGTTGGGTAATATAATGAAACTTGATACGAGTTTCAACACCAAATACTTTGCTTTTTAAGCTGGAACTGCTGATTTCTCGAAGTGGCAAGTTGACTTGAATAGATTATTTGATTTGGTTTTAAATGCAAAAAGGATCTTGGTCTATACTTTTTCACTGAGGCATCGCCTCTTTTTAGATTTGGCGATTTATCTAGAAAGCCATTTAATTTTCATGGATCTTGTGCCATAAAAAAATCCCTTAACCAACTAACCATTTTATTTCTATTTGACGAACAAAGAGACACAAGTTAACTGTGTTGGGGGATATGTTGGCTCTTTTGAACGGCAATTAAAATGGATCAGGCCAATATGTCAACTAAAAAAAATTGCATTTTTAACCGTTGAGGAATCTATCCTTCTTGGCTATTCGGTACAGAACAAGTGCCACAGCGAAGCAAGGTACTATTCTAATGTTGATCCATTGTTACATGAGGATTTTTGCAATTCGATTTTTTAACTTTTGGTACGCTCTTGTTGATGCATGGCATAGATAAAAAAAATATTAGGATGATAAAACTTGGTTTGTCCCAAAACTTGATATTTATGACTTTCAATTTATTTGATTTTCTTTAAATTTCAAGATGATTTACGTTCCAAAAGTATGGAGAGTTGAAGCTTGAAAATGATCCAAGTAAATTTTATGCTGTATCTAACTTTACAGAAGCAACAATCGGAAATATATAGTTGGGAACTTCCTCCTAAATGGACTTATTTTAAACCATTAAGCTTAAATTCAAGACGTGTAAGCTTAAGTTTTGGATTACTTTATTAGTATGCATTCCTAATCATTCGGCAAGTATCTGGCCTCATCTTGCATAGTTGTTTCCTTTATCCAAATAATTGGTAATCATGGAAACCTGAAACCATTAGTGGGGATGAACTAGGCTTAAGGATAATTGAGACGTTGAACGCCAGAACGAACCATATCTCAATTTATATATCTAGATTAAGGCTGTTTCTACACCGTTTTGTTCAGAGAATTCACATCAAAATGGACCAAATGTGGTTATCTAGTGGCCAACGCGAGTACAAAATAAACTGTTTAAATATATCAATGAATTAAAATTTAATTTTTGAACTTGGTTAAATTATTATTCGCCATTCATGGGCGTCGCCAGGTAGTGCAAAGAGATCACTTCCACGTATACCTCTGGCGTTTGATAATTAAAGTGGAGAATTGTTAAATCCATGGCATTCATTAACCAATAAAAACGAAGTTTTTAAAGTAAAGCCTTTATATATCATGCATTGCTAACTTATGTGCAATTGCAACTTATTTAAGTGAATTTAAGTTCAGATCGATATTCCATAGTGCTCTATCACTAGGAAGAAAACCACCGAATTCGTGCAATGAAGTAAATCTGTTTTACCCATCGATATAGATAAACAACTGGATAGACTGCTCCATTGTCAATGCAAAGAGAAAAACGAGCCGGGGATTGCGAAGCTGGTGAGAAGATTAACAAATCACAGTTCACTTTTATAGTTGGATGGAAAGGCGAAAAACCTTGTAAAGTGTTAGAGTATATATTTTTTTGCACATTATTACTAATTAAGGTCTACTGTTGACATTTCTGCTATGTACAACCCAAAATTTTATTTTCAATCCTCGGCAATCCATATTTTTTATCCCACCAATTGCATCTGGCAACGACTTCATTTTCCCAGCGTTAAGCAGTCTATCCAGGTGTTTATCAATATCAATGGTTTTATCTCAAACACTTGATAGAATACAGTGTCATCCCCAACGAAGTTTCAGCTCGATTAGATCTCAAATGCGCTAATTCTCCGAAGCCGAAATCGAAGCGTGTGCAAAAGCGGCCTTTTAAAACAACCCCAAAACTTGATAGATTGTCTTCTCATCGACAATGAATCTGTCAAATTTCAGCTCGATTAGATGACCTCAAATAGTTTAATTCTCCGAATCCGTAATAGAAGCTTGTGTAAAAGCGACCGACAGCCTCAAAACTTGAAAAAATACCTTCTCATAGGCAATGAATCTATTTGTCAAATTTTAAGTTGATTGGGTTGGACAAGTTGGTTAATTAGTACTGCAAAGTTTCAATAAAAGCTTGTGTAAAAGCAACTTCTTAGTGTAAGACAAAACTTGATAAAAGATATTCTCATTGACAACTAGTTTATCTGCCAATTTTCAGCCTTATTAGATAACAAGTTGGTTAAATAGTGGAGAGCAAAATTAACCCCTTGGGTACAGATTTATTTGGGAAAATTCTTGCGTTTTGAACGTTTGGTTCAAAACAATAAAGGACAGACAAAACAGCCAAACAAATTATTTTTTTAAAGTATAGGTAAACCAACCGATGTTTAACTTAACCAATCGTAGCTCTTGTGACATTAAAATCCATTCAATCAACCTAGTTTGAATGACGAATTAGGTTCGTCATTATTAACAAGCAAAACAAGTGCATGACGAATCTCAGCCGTCAAATGTACCCAAAGGGTTAATAAAATTTTAGTGGAGAGCAAAAGTCAAGAGAAGCAAACTACTGAAAATTTTTAGAGGAAGCAAAAGTGTATTTTAAACAAAATCATAAGTTCAGTAAACTAAAACGATTAAATATAACAGTATTGTAGTAGTGCGTGTAAAAATAAACTTTTAGTGATGGTCATCAAAATTTGATATAATGCCTTGTCATCAACAATGAATCCATCTGCCAAGTTCCAGCTTGATCAGATGACAACAAAGTGAGTTAATTAGCTCTCTGCAGATATGCTCGTTACACACCTATATACAATATGGAAGTTAATTTAACCCTTTGCACTCCAGGCCTTTTTCGCGTGAAGGAATCAGCAACTCGAGACATTTTAGGTTCGGCTGGTGTTTATGGATTTGCTTCATAGAAACTAAACACAGTCATTGGCCTTGCATCGAATTTCCGCATCACACCTAATGGTCCTCTCGTGGTTTGGCATCCAATCGTGTGGCACCTGAGAGGCGCCACTGGAGTGCAAAGGGTTAAAGGATTTGAAAGAAAAAGTATAATTTCGTTATTAAAGCTCTGGAAGGAAAAAAGTGCTTACTTCACTATTGGTCTCAAATCGCTTTTTAGTACACTTGAAAACCGGAAGAGAATATCAATGAATTAGTAAAAGCTATAACTTGATCCCTGAAATAAATTTGTGATAATTTAGAGGTATGAAAAATGTCTGAAATGTTAAATGAGCTCATTAAAAAGTTTTGTTACTCTCCTGAAAACTTTAACAAATTAAAGTTAGAACTTTTTCACTATAAACCCACTTTATAAGTTTTAAATAATTCATTTGAACAAAAAATTAATGCATAACTATTAATTAATGTTTTAATCAAGATTTCAACAAAACGTTTTACACCATTGTAAATATTCAACCGGCACCGTGTTTCAATTAGAAGTTGAATCATCAACATTAGGCCTGGAGCAAATTCCGATCCAATTCTTAACCCTTTGCACTCCAGTGACGCCTCTCAGGCGCCACACGATTGGATGCCAAACCACGAGAGGACCATTAGGTGTGATTCGGAAATTCAATACAAGGCCAATGGCTGTGTTTAGTTTCTATGAAGCAAATCCATAAACACCAGCCGAACCTAAAATGTCTCGAGTTGCTGATTCCTCCACGCGAAAAAGGCCTGGAGTGCAAAGGGTTAAACAAGCGAAACATTTTGCTTTTCGGGAGGACTTTTTGACAGACCTTACATTATAAAAGTATGAACATGTGTAGTTTTTAGTTTGCCCAAAGTGGTAGTTTAAAGACTAGTAACATAAAGCAATTGAAGTGAATTCAAGAATATTATATTATTTAGAGGTATTTCCATTTTTAAATTATTCGCTAGTGGTTTGATTAAGTCTTCCAAACATATGTATATAGTTATTCAGCTGCTAAACATCTGATGTAAATCGTTTTGTGCATTTAATTATCAACAGTAAGAAATATTTAAATTTTCCATTAAACTCTAAAATTGTTTTCCTGTATATGAAATGTTCAACATGATAGTTTAAGAGCCTAATTTTACTTTCTTATTTGTGTGAGTGTGCTTTTATGACTTTCGTTAAAATTGGCTTTTCTTTAATTTATAAATGATTTTAAAATATACTTAAATACACTATCTTAATTTTTCAACTATTTTACACGTACATAATATAAATATGCCAAGTATAAGCAAAATTAGAACTGTGAAAAATCCTGAGCTAAAACTTTTTCACTTATAGATAAAAATGCAGATCGGAATTGTTGTAACAGTTTTCTGTACACTTGCATTGTACAAAGTGCAAGCAAAAGCAGTCAAGAGATCAAACCATATGTCGATTACAGGTAATGTACACAATTTGTTCAAAATTGTATGAAAAAATTTTATTAAAAGTAGCATGAATTTTTATGCGTAAGTTTATTTATATAATGAAAAAGTATAGACTGGGAGTTTCTCGGTTTTTAAAATACCTCACCTTGAAAAATTAAATGCTAGAGAAATGGATTATACTTCCACTTTACATCTGTTAACCGAAATGTACAGTAAAATGGGGTGAATCGGAACACTTTTCATCTTTAAAAGTAATAATCGGCTGTAATAAGATAGTTAAGGAACATATTTTTGACATAGAAACTTGGGTCTTACCTTCTTCTTTGAGAATCAACCAAAAAAATTTTGTAAAAACTAGGACTTTAATTTATTTTGAATTTTTTCATGGTGTTCCGATTCACCCCGCAGAAAGGGGGAATCGGAACACTCGTTACCATTTATGTCTGATCTTATTTAAATGTTTACAGGGTGGCAAAAAAGCAAATAATAATGCATTGTGGTGAATAGGAACACAAAATTACCATAAAAAAATCATTTAATATGACGGATAAAATTTGTGTTTGTCAATTATTGTCAAAACAAATCATATGTTTGAAAACGTATCAATTCTTATATAACTCTCCTATAACTCATCCAAATAGTCTTTAAAATTAAAAATACTTTTTAATCTACTTTATGTTTGCGTTTCGTATGACTGCAAATTATTTAAAATATCTTGAGAAAGGAGAAAAGCATCCTCATTTGTTTCAGAAAATCTCTTCGTTCATAAGCGCTTTTTGTAAAACACACTTATATAGCAATAATCTTGTGGGTGTAAAACTTTGCTCACATAGTCTTCATACATTTTTCCATATAACTTAGAGATAATGAAGTCACTTAGAGAAAAAAATACTGGAACAATCGGGTTTTCTGCCATGCGGAAACTAGGCTCCTCTTCTGACATTTATTCAAGCCTGCAATCTTGATTACTGTCTTGAAGGGAGTAATTAGACTCTTATTCAGTCGTTGAATCTTGTGTGGAAGATAATCTTGCTAAAAACAGCTTTTTAATATCACTTTTCAAGTGTTCCGATTCACCCCGCAAATCTCAAAATCGAGACGAGGCGAAACATAAAAAATCGTAAAATAAAAAGTTTTTAGAACCAAGTTAAATTAAGTATGGCATGCTGTTGTGGATGTTTATACTTATTTAAAAATATATTAGTTAAGTCTATAACTGGTACATGTTATTAATTACGGGATAAGTTTTGGAGAGGTTAAAACTCATTGGATTGTATGCACGCTGTTTCAGAATTTTTTTTTTAAAAAGGACAGAGTTGAAAACCCCATAACACATGTTTCAAGATTAAAAACATGTTAACCAAATGAAAAATATATATATAATTAATAAAACTGCTTTATTTGTGTAAAATAATAATTTCTTTGTAATTTCATGAAGTTTCGTTCCGATTCACCCCGCTGTTCCTATTCACCCCATTTTACGGTACTGTTTGTCAACCACACGAATAACTCTCCTCTTCAGCTTGTCTAGCATTGTCTTTTTCCATGGAGACATAGGCATGGGTGTTTGTAAATGTATGTTGGCTTGTCAAATGACGAATGTTTCGGCACATTATAGCCCTCTTGTTGCTGACGGTGCCAGATAATCTGAAAACAACCCCATTTTCCACTGGTGACTTCAAGAGAAAGCCGACCAAACGGTATAGTGGTTAGCGTGCTAGCTTCTAGACAGGGAGGTTGCGGATTCGAGTCCCGTGTTAGGCATGGGTGTATGTAAATGTATGTTGGCTTGTCAAATGACGAATGTTTCGGCGCATTATAGCCCTCGTGTTTCTGACGGTGCCAGATAATCTGAAAACAACCCCATTTTCCACTGGTGACTTCAAGAGAAAGCCGACCAAACGGTATAGTGGTTAGCGTGCTAGCTTCTAGACCGCGAGGTCGCGGGTTCGAGTCCCGTGTTAGGCATGGGTGTATGTAAATGTATGTTGGCTTGTCTAATGACGAATGTTTCGGCGCATTATAGCCTTCGTGTTGCTACGGAGCCAGATAATCTGAAAACAACCAACGACTTCAAGAGAAATATATCTACTTTATAGGAACAAATATTGTTATTTTTTATGGGTCTGTTCCACGACAATACACAACGCTAAATAACTTGTCGCGAACTATTCTTGTCATATAGACAGTGTTAAAATAAAGGTTGTATTTATAGTGCTTCCTATTTTAATAAAATATTAAGATTTATTATTGCAATGTCCAGATATACACAATTGTATCTTCACCCAATAAAATATATTTTTAGGGCCCTCTCATCCATCCTTGGATCATCTCTCTCCTCAATTTGCTTCTATTTCTGAACAAGAAGCTGATGAAATCCTAGAAGAGTTCAAAACGTCTGCTCCATCCATGGTCGGTAAACCCTTATATTTCGGACATGATTCAACATACAAAACCGAACTATCGACAAGTGGAAATTATGAACATGCATCCACCGATAGACTAGAGTTATCAAACTACGAAAATCTAGAACGGATGTTTGATAAAGTACTTGAATTCCCCGAGGAACGTAAGTTTGAAGAGCCTAAAAGCGAAATTGATCCTATTCACTCATCATATGAAAAAGACAAGAAGAAATCAAACAAGAATGGTGAAATATTGAGGGAAGATCAAGTATTTTTGCATCAAGTCACAAGGAAACGTGTAAAACGGAATTCTGATGGTGGAGGTAACATGAAATTACACTTTGGAAACCACAACGAAAAATCTAGCAATGTTGGACCTCCCTGCGTCAATACTGAGAACGATGATTATCACAACAATTCCACTAATAAACATTCATCAGTTGAAAGTAACTTCAATATACATGGCGCCAAATATAACAATCAATACGAGCAACAATCTCAAAGCAATGTTTACATCCCTCCAACGAAAGATTTTCAACAGCATCAGACAAAAATTATTCACGAGAATATGAACTTGGCTCGTACAGAATTAAGTGCAACATTAAGCTTGAATACACTTAAAGAAAATTTCGTGGAAAATGTTGAAAGAGGGGACAATATTGAAAATAAATTGGAGAAATTAAGCACAGATCGCACTGGGGATATTGACTTAGAAATTCCAGAGAAAGAAATACCTGGTAATACCCAACCTGTGAATACTGCAAATCCCAAAACGTTGAGCCACCAGGATGTTGCTGCTCAAACATTAGAGACTTTATCTAAGCCTGAAGAAGATAAAGAGGTATTGAATGTTGAAGTTAACCCCATGTTCGGCTCTAATTTTAAATCTTTTGTCTTTAATCCAAATGCCGAACCGCAGGAAGTGTTCCAAGAGTGTAAAACTCCAAAAAATGAAACTGGATTTTGTAGATATATCCAGCATTGTATGCTTCCAAGTATTCTAGGTTCAATTCGACATTTCATGGATAATGTTTGCATCATACAAGAGCAGTTTATAGGAGTTTGTTGCCCAGAGTTTCCAGTACAATCTGTTCTTGTAACTTGGCCTGATAGACAAGGTGACTTTAGCAACGTGGATGATGATGTGGAAATACCTGAAGGTTAGTGGTTTCTTTTATTAAATCTAATTGGTATTATATATTTGAGGAATAATCTAATATTTTCTAGCACAAGAATAGATCCCGGAAAATAGTTTTATATTATTCCACAAATTATGTGCACGTATTTGACTAATTATAAAACAGTCTAATTTAACGATAGTCAATATATCAGGAAACCTATGACATAAAATTAAACTCTTAATAAAATAACTCTAAGTATAATATGAAGACTCAAGATGGCGGGCGAATTTAAGTGGTGTATAAGCTATCTACATATATTTTATATTGCAAAATAGTTTTCAATTTACTTAAACAAAATTTAAGTCGATTTTTCAATTGAACTTAGTAAAGTAAAATTTAATTTTATTAGTTAATTTACTGATATGTAAAAAATTAGATTGAAGTAAAAACTGATTAATTTTTTTTTTCTCTGCTAAGTATTTTACCATTTTTAATTAGTTTTAAATCAATTGATAAAATAAAGTTTCATTTTATATTTTAAATTTACCTACATGGTTTTGAGACAAAAGCTTTGCATAATAAACGAAATGAACTTTAAACGTTTGAACTTAAAAACTTTTATTATTTTAGATTGTGGTGTGGGTACAAGCAAAAGAATTATTGGCGGTGTGGACGCAGACAGAAAGGCATGGCCATGGATGGTAATTTTTTTTTCATTTTCCAAGTTTCATCTATAAAGTGAATTGTTATTGAATTTTGTATAGCAAAAAATATATTTTCAACTTTTTTTCTATGAAATTAATGATAAATAACCGGTGTATGTTGAAATATTATGATATTTTAGGTTGCTTTATTGAACAGCAGAAAGAAGTTCTTTTGTGGAGGATCGCTTATAAATAACCGTTATGTGCTCACAGCAGCACATTGTACATTCGGGTGAGTTGCGACAAATTGAGGACTAGAAATGGAAAACGACCCAAGTCCAAAAAAGAAAAATTTTCAGGAGAGCCGAAAAGTGAAAAACACTCGCATTGGTACTTAAGGCTATGACTAAGAATCAGATTGAATTTGAACCATTGCTACTGGAGTTCTCACTCTGGGCGTTCTCCACTTTGTTTAGCTTGGTCTTGAGTTTTGAAATTGGTGAGGTTTTTCCGTAAAAAAAAGATTTTCGATTGTTTTGGTACTTAGGTCGTTTTCCATTTCTAGTCCTCAATTGATCCATTTATTATCGGACTAGGTGCCATGGCTCGGCGTTTCCTGTCTCCGGTAGTTGATAAATGTTATACTGAGAAATAATTTTAATATATTAAATATAGTATAGGGTGTTTATAATTAAAGTTCAATTTCCAAAAAGCTGTAAAAAAAAAAAACTGGTCTAAATGACCTGAAATTTAACCGAAAATTAACTTGAAGACATGAGAAATGGTAATGAATAAGAAAAATGATTTCGAACTATTTTTTTTTCTTATGCCATGCCATTTTATGCTTTTATGTACATTCAGGTCGAATATCAGGTCATTCTAACAAGTAATTCCTTTTTAAAGCTTTCAGAATAGCTTTTGATTCAATTATACCCTGTATTTAATTTTTGAAGATCTAATTATATTTGAGAAATAAAAATATTGTACCTGTGACTACCTAATTAATAAACACCAATTTGTAAACACTCTTATTAAAAAAAGTTTGACTGTTTTCGATAACATGGTTTATGTTAAAAAAAATAAAAAAATCGATACAAATTGTTTAGATCACACGCTATGAGCAACCCTCCACACTCCGTCTACCCAATTTCCACCTCCTTAACCCTTGGTTAGGTGCCCGACCTATTGTCTCGCGGTTAATCGTGTGGGGGACAAATGTCCCCAAATTCAAATTTTGTGCATACCATTAAATTCGTGACCAAATATAAAAGTGGGTATTTTAATTAAAAACACATCATTGTACAGAATAAAGTAAAAATTAAAAAATTATTTTTAAAATAACTTGGGGGGGGGGGGAACTGTAAGAAGCCTTTGATAGTGGGATGCCATTTATTGAGAAATTGATTGTGGGAACATTTGTCAACCACGCGATTAATCAAGGGATAACCCATTAACGACGATTGGTAAGAAAACTTCCCAATCGAAATTTTAGTTTTTTTCTTTGCTAAAAAATTACGATTGTGGTTCCACTTAGTGTTTTTTAAAAATCATCACATTAATTTTCCAAAAAATATTAAAAATTAAAAATCTATCTTAAATGATCTAAACAAACAAGGTAAAAGTTAAAAACAATAACTGTTTATCTACTTTAAAGTCATCTTGAATGGGTTAATCATATTTGTATTGAGCAAAAAAATTCGGAAAATTCTGTAATTTCCGAATTCATGTGAAACAAGAAACCTAATCTTAAGATAGTTTCAGGCAATACTTTTGTGCTTGAGTTACTAGCTTAACCTTTAGCTGATGTGGTTGGTTGGTTTGAGATTTTTGGTGCAAGAGCAACACATGGTCCATACTGCACAAAACAAACTGGTGAACATCAGTTTAAAGTTTAAGAAACATAGTATCAGAAAAAATAATATAAAAGTCAAAGATGAGATATTTTAGGGGGTGGAAGCATTCCACAAAAAATGACTTGGGGTCTGTCAGACCGCTTACAGCAGTTAAAGGTTAAGTGCCCTGTACAATCTGGTTCAGTCGACTACAAAAGTTAGTAGCATGACCTAATCACCACCTAAGAAACTAATAATCGGAATTAAATTGTGTTCCAGATAATCAGTATGATTCAAGATACTTATAGAAAAAAAAATCCGTTTCAATAGATCTTAACCCCTTGGGAATCGTTTTGAACGGTTAGTTTAAAACAATAAAGGAACTTTAAAGGAACACAGTTAAACAAATTATTTTCTTAAAGTATAGGTAAACCAACCGATGTTTGGCTTAACCAATCGTGGCTCTTGTGGCATTAAAATCCATCCAATAAACATAGTTTGAATGACGAATTAGGTTCGTCATTATTAACAGGCAAAACAAGTACATGACGAGTCTCAGCCGTCAAATGTACCCAAAGAGTTAAATTATGATTGCACCTACTTTCATCACATATCCTTGATTTCACCATCTTAACTCCGTTATGATATTTTGTAGTTATGTTCCCTATAATATGGATTAATCAAGAAACCTATAGCAAAAAACCGGTTTGAATTGGTTCTGTTTATGTCAAGCAATCATTGTTGCAATACTGCATACATATTGTCTTCTAAGTATCTTAGATAGACAGAAAGTACAAATTCTGCATTGTAGGGGCACTTTTAGTCGTTTTCTGTTTGCTTCTCAATTTTCAAAATATCTTTAATATTTATTTTGATTCAGATAGTAGTTAAATGCAGGAAAAACGCAAAATTACTCAATGGTCATAAAAAGTTTTGGTACATCCACATTTTTCACCTTCTGGTCACTCAGTTTACTAGATATTAACCCTTTGCACTCCAGTGGCGCCTCTCAGGCGCCACATGATTGGATGCCAAATGCAAGGTCAATGACTGTGTTTAGTTTCTATGAAGCAAATCCATAAACACCAGCCGAACCTAAAATGCCTCGAGTTGCTGATTCCTCCGCGCGAAAAAGGCCTGGAGTGCAAAGGGTTAAGGTACTATGAGGTAGTGATATCGTTACGGGAACAATTTCAAAACCTGGAATGGGTCACTAGTTATCCAGGATTAAAACTTCAGTTATTGCTTGTGCTAACATTTAGTTTTATTTCTTGTTACTGAATGGGTATTTGACAGACGAACGATATGAATATATCAGTACGAATTCCTTTCGTATTGTTTTAAAATTTCTAAAAATGAAATGAACTTTTTCAGGCCCTCCAACAATCGAATAATTGCTCGCCTGGGTGAGTATGACTTCAATGACCCGCGTGAGCCTCATGACGACTACTTAATTATCGAAATCAAGCGTCATGGACAATACGACCGATTCACATTGCGAAATGATATTGCTGTGTTGAAGTTGGAGCGGCCAGTAGTCTTTAATGAATTTGTCAGGACAATATGCCTTCCAGATGCTGATAAGGATTACTTGGGAAAGACGGTCACATTAGCTGGATGGGGTCATCTGAACGGAGGTACTTCAGCTTCTTGACAAGTTCCAATGTATTTCTGACATTAGATCATTTCATGAACACCTTTTCGAAGTTATCATTTAAAACATTTCGTTGTGTGAGTACTTAACCCTTTTTAGTGCCGAACGACGATATATCATTGTTCGCTACGCTTGCGAAAAGTGCCAACGATGATATATCGGTGCGCAAGCGTTGGAGCCTATAACGCATCACAAGAGTTCTGTATTTAAAGATAACTTTATAAAACGTTATAAATGGCTCAAATTCTTTGCATTGCAATTAAAAAAATTATATATTAGAACTGTTTGTTATGTTTTCTGCTGGTTGGTGCCGAAGCAATGTGTACGGTAGAGCGATAAGGTAGAATTTCGACACGGGATAGGTTCTTGGAACCGTAATCGCAATCTGTGTATGATAGTTATCAGATAGCTCACGTGTCACATCATGCATCGACACGGTGAGCCGAACATCTTTCTTTCAAGCTAGGCGTCCACTATAGGCAAAGCAGAACGCAGTGGATTAGACCCAGTTCCAAGGTTGCCACAATACGCTGCATTTTGAATTTCTTGAATATCATTTTTAGTTTGTTTTTATAAGCATTTTTCCAACCCCTAGAAAATTCGTCAAATTCCTCCGGTTATCTTCGCACAGGCATCCGTTTTCGCGCGGCACTAAAAAGGTTAAACAAGGTAAACACAAATTTTCGAATTAAGGTGAAGTACACAGAAAGGTGCCTCTTGGCTAAGTGCACAATATACAGGGTGTACCAAAAAGAATGACCCGATTCTAAATCATATTTATTGAGCAACGAAGATCTCGCGTGACCTAGAGTTTTAGGAAATCGATAAGAAATAGCTCTCCGCGTATGAAAGAGGCGAAATTGTCATGAACGCAATCTTTTGGGAAGATTCGTCATTTTTTTTATACACTGTACTACAGGGTAACTATTATAAACTCTCTTTGGGTACTATATAATTTTCAAAAATATTTATGTCCATTACAAAAAGTTCAATTTTTTAACCTAATTTTTCTCATAACAGTCGATATGCAGTTACTTAGTTTTAGTACTCACACGATGATTCATCAACATATATTTATTTAGAACTTGTCCATGTACCTATAGTATATATCAACCATATGAAACCCTATCTTTGATTTTCCCATTTTAACCACAAAACATCGGCATGAACTTGTTCTGATTAGATTAATTAGAATTGGTTCAGTAGATCTCAATATGTGATCTTACCCATTAAGGGTGGAAAAGCACACTTAGCTTTCCTCTCGTTTTGAATGTCGAATGTGCACAATTTCTTCAAGACTGGAATAAAACTGTAAATTTTTATAAGAAAACAGAATATCTTATTATGGATATTGTTGTAATATTTCAAATATTTAGTAGGCAATGTCAGGAGTGACATATTAGAATAGGAAATTTTTGTCAAATATATTAAATTAATGCTAAACAATTTAGCAAGTTTTTGCGCAATTTAACTTTCATTTGAATTATAATACAAGGTGAGATCGAAAAGTAAGGTGACTGATGTCATAATAATCACTGTGTTATATATTTGCAGATAAATACATCACTGTCCTTCAAAGTAGTTCCCGCCGTCTACAATACACTTCTGACAACGTTCATACAAGTTCTTGAAACTTCTGAAAAAGTCCTCCTTTGAGACTTTCTTAAGTTCCTTGGTAACAGCAGCTTGAATGTCTGAGATGCTTGGAAATCGGTTTCCCTTCAGTGCCAATTTCAGTTGTGGAAAGAGCAGTATTACACCCTCGCTTTTTCCCCTGATCTAACGCCAGCAGATTTTTTCCTCTTTCCACAACTGAAATTGGCACTGAAGGGAAACCGATTTCCAAGCATCTTAGACATTCAAGCTGCTGTTACCAAGGAACTTAACACAGTCTCAACGGAGAACTTTTTCAGAAGTTTCAAGAACTTGTATGAACGTTGTCAGAAGTGTATTGTAGACGACGGGAACTACTTTGAAGGACAGTGGTGTATTTATCTGCAAATATATAACACTGTGATTAATATGACATCAGTCACCTTACTTTTCGGTCTCACGTTGTAGTTATGCATGCTTTAAAGCATACAGATTTGATAAATTATACTAAAGCAAGTTTTACATAAACTATATAAATTATATTTCTGAAAATTACGAGTTGTATTTTATGGTTAAAGACTATAAAATTTGTTTTTATAAAAAAAATTTACAAATTAAACATCTTAAAATTAAAATGCTTCAAAATCATTAATTATTGAATCCTTAATTAGTACCAAATACTTATGTATACTTTTTGCTTTAATATTTATTACAAATAGCTAGTACCAGTACCAGGAGTGATATATTACAAGAAGCAAGTTTTCCCATAATTGGGAATGATGAATGTTCAGAATCCCATGGAGTACAAGTTGCTCCTTCTATTATATGCGCGGCAGCTCCAGAAAAAGATAAAGGTGCTTGTAATGTAAGTACTATTAATAATTAACGAGTAATTGGCTTCATTGGCACATCGCATCGAAACATTAGACATCACTTTCATAATAGTCCGAGAGGCGATTGCAATTTTTGGACCCCATCGAACATCATTCTGAATTATTTATAGAAATTGGAGAAAAGTGAGTTGATTAAGAATCTACTGGTCTGCCGTGGCAAAAATAGCCGAAACTGATCGATAATCGACTTGGAATGAGTTGAACTAAAATCCGATTGCCAAATATGTCATAACTTTCCAAAAATAGAACAAACTTTTTCGTCTGGCAACTCAGTGCATTTTGATTTTCAATGAGAAAAAGTGCAAACGATTTCTGATCTTTAGCTCGGAAAACTTATATCTTTTAAAAGTAAGACAAATTGGTGACATCAGTTACGTCATAAGTGACGTAATATTTTTTGCCAACTTGGCTCCGTTTTAATAGTTACAAGTAGACCGTCGCCAGATATCTGAACTGTCTGCAACCTTCTTAAATGAAAATTAAAGAGTGCGAGTTACCGAATAAAACAAAATGCTCATTATTTGGCAAGTTATGGCGCATTTGGCAATTGGATTTAGTTCAAATTAAAAGTCGATTTTTGACCAGTTTCGGCCATTTTTCCCACGACAGACCAGTGGATTCGTAATCTACTAACTTTTCTCTAATTTCTATAAAAAATTCAGAATGATGTTCGATGGGGTCTAAAATTGCAGTCTTCTTTCAGTCTATAAGCTAAAAGCTTTCCTGTTAAACAATTTCAACAGAAAAATATGATCTATAGGGAAACAATGAGAAGCATAGACAAAGACTTTCAATTTTAATCAAACTTGAAATAATACAGTGTCATTCAATACGTATAATGTAGGGTGTCCATAAAAGAATGCACCAGTCAATGGTACATTATAACAGTTTAATTTAGACTTGAATAAATCATGAATCAAATCGTGAACTAATCAAGTTTTTCTTGCACATATAAATTACACAAATTAAATACTGATAAAATTAATAGCTAGGACATTCTTTTATGGACAAACTGTATTTTGTACCCAACATCAACATTTAAAACGTTGAATTAAGAATTGCAATCTGAGTATTTTGAAGTCTTGCATTGTGGTGTTGTGGTACTTCAAAATCTTTAACTTCCGACAGGCATGAACGATCGTCTTTACCTAATAGTCTGAGAGGCGACTGCAAGTTTAAGTGCCATACCGAACATCATTCTGAATTTTTTTTAGAATGTAGAGAAGAGTTAGCAGATTACGAATCCACTGGTCTGCCGTGGCAAAAATGGCTGAAGCTGATCAAAATTCGACTTTGAATGAATTGAACTAAATCCGATTGCCAAATATGACATAACTTGCCAAATAATGAGCATTATTTTTATTTGGTAACCCATCTCTTTAATTTTCGATTGAGAAGGTTGCAGTCGATTAAGATATCTGGTGACGGCTTACTTGCATCTTTTAAAAGTAAGCCAAGTTGGCAATAAGTATTAGATCACTGATGACGTAACTGATATCGTCAATTTGGCTACTTTTAAAGTCTGCAAGTTTTTTTGATCCAGAGATCAGAAATCGTCTGCGGCCTTCCACATTGAAAATCAAAGTGCGGTGAGTTACCAGAGAAAAAAAGTGTGTTCACTTTCTTACAAGTTATGACATATTTGGCAATTGGATTTAATTCAACTTATTCAAAGTCAATTTTTGACCAGCTTCGGTAATTTTTCCCTCTCGATCTGTAATGGTTGAAATTTTGTCTCAGCGTTGTTCTGTGTGCATTATTCTCCAAACAGTTAATCATGGTTTAGCAAGACTATTAAAAAAAATTATGTAACATGTCACATTAGCCATTTTTTACATTACCGGATATTTAATCATCAATTTTATATCTTCGTAAGATTTCAAATTCTTTGAATTACAATTTATAATTTTTTAACTTCTGGATCCCTAAAATGTTATTTTAACCCATTTACAACGGTTGGTAAGGAAATTTGCCAATCGAAATTTTAGTTTTTTTCTTTGTCGATAAATTGCACTTGTGGTTCCACTTGGTGTTTTTTAAAATTTTAAAAAATAATGTTCCAAAAAGTCTGCAAAATTCAAAATATACTTTAAATTATCTAAATAAACAAGGTATAAGTTAAAAACAATGACTTTTAATTCATTTTAAAGTCGTCTTTAATGGGTTAACTTGATTAGTTGCATGATATTACTGAGAATGATGCTGTCAGTCTATCACAATAATAGCTACCCGCCGCAAAGTCTAATGTTTGTCGCCAGTGGAAACATTAGTCTCATTTGCCACAGGGGATTCCAGGAGAGACATCTTTGAAGTATTGTATCCTATTTGAGATTGTGGTCAATGTCATGCATGTCCGTCCCATGCTCTAAATCGAAAAGTCTTGTTTCTACAGCTATCACCACCAACCAGACTACCTGGCGGGAGGTATTCTCCTAAAACAGGGTGTCTTGAAATAGAATGGATGTTTTCAAAAATTAATGACAGGAAAATGGTTAATGTTAAGAAAACAGCAAATTCATGTGACATGTGACAGAGCATACAAATTTCCCCCCAGAGTTCCTGGTTTTAGTTCGAAAAATTGCCAACAGATGGCGCTTCAAGTCACTCCTATTGTTCTTCCAGTTGTGTTATGATGTATGCAAATAATCAGAATATGCAGCCGTAGAAGGGTTGATGTTTTGACTTAAAAGGAGTGTTCTATGATTGGGCAAGCAGTAGAGAGCTGACCCGGAGTGGAAGCAGTCTGTTGGAAAGTATTGAAAATGACTTATTCGTTGGAGGAAAGGATTTTCCTTGTATTGGAATTCCACCGATTGCGGGAGAGTACTACTGCAAACTTTCATTTCAAATTTTAAGTCGCTAAAGGTCCAAAGCCAGATACAGTGAAGAAATTGTACGAGAAATTCAATCGTACTGGTAGTGTTGCTGATGAGAAAGTCGGAACTGTTGGATGACACCAGTTGGTTGTTAACGAAGCAAATGTTCAGGTTGTTGCGGAAGCAAATTCATACTCCTCTACAAAATCAACTCTAGATGGTTTTCAGACGAAGCACATTTTCATCTCTGGATTCGTCAATAAACCAAAAATTGGCGAATTTGGGGAACTGAGAATCCTTATGTGCGTGTTCTACAATCAATCTATTCTCGTACTCGTTTTGGCTGCACATATACTAAAATTGGAACGATACAGAGAAGATTATCATGGCCCCTGCGCAAGGATGACACGCAAAATCGTGATACGTTCCACATTTTTTTTTGCCGACCAAACGGTATAGTGGTTAGCGTGCTGGCTTCTAGACCGCGAGGTTGCGGGTTCGAGTCCCGTGTTAGGCATGGGTGTTTGTAAATGTATGTTGGCTTGTCTAATGACGAATGTTTCGGCCCATTATAGCCCTCGTGTTGCTGACGGCGCCAGATAATCTGAATACAACCAACCAATCTATTCTCAAAAAGTGACTGTATAGGTCACTGTTGGTAACACGTAGAAAAAAAGGACCTATAACACCAGTAAAGGTGTTATTGGTTCCTTTTTTTTCTAAATGATACGGTGACTTCCAAACGATATGTTGAAATTTTGCACGATTTTGTGGCCATTGAAAATGCATTGGTCAAATCACCCGCGACATCCTGGTTCATGCAAGATGGTGCGAGGCGTCACAGCACTGCTGACGTTTTCCGTTTCTTAGAGGAATATGTTGATGACTTACTCAATTGCTTTAAATTACCTATGCTTCACAGGAAAGGGATTAGACTGGCCACCGTAATCGCCAGATTTAAATCCATGCGATTTCTTCCTTTGGGGTCAGTGCCGACCAAACGGTATTGTGGTTAGCGTGCTGGCTTCTAGACCGCGAGGTTGCAGGTTCGAGTCTCGTGTTAGGCATGGGTGTTTGTAAATCTATGTTGGTTTGTCAAATGACGAAATATTTCGGCGCATTATAGCCCTCGTGTTGCTGACGGCGCCATATAATCTGAATACAACCAACCTTTGGGGTCAGTTGAAGGATGCTGTTTACCAGAAAAATCTCCGAACACACGAACACGAAGAAAAAATCAATGATGAATGTGCAGCCATTTCTGTGGCCACTTTACAGAAAATGTCTTCTAATTTTGTCCGCCGATTACCACATGAGATTGCGACTAATATTGGACATTTCGAAAGTATTGTAAAGTGACTTTCATTTATTAAAGGATTTTTTAAAAAATTTAAGTAATTTTCAATTGTTTTTCTTTAACCCTTTGCACTCCAGGCCTTTTTCGCGCGGAGGGACCAGCAACTCGAATCATTTTAGGTTCGGTTGGCGTTTACGGATTTTCTTCATGGAAACTAAACACAGTCATTGGCCTTGCATCAAATTTCCGCATCGAACCTAGAGGTCCTCTCGTGTTTCGGCATCCAATCGTGTGGAGCCTGAGAGGCGCCGCTGGAGTGCAAAGGGTTAATTTACAGGTTTACTATTTATAGCTCTATCTATTGGCAATTTTTTTTTTTAACTAAAACCAGAAACTATGGGGGAAAATTTTTAAGCCCTGTCGCATGAATTTGCTGCAAGAATTGTTTTCTTAACCGTAACCGTTTTCCTGTAATTAATTTTTCAAAACATCCAGTCTATTTCAGGACACCATGTATATAGGCACGCAATAATACAATGTATTGGAATGACTTGTAATAATTTTTAGGGAGACTCAGGTGGACCACTGATGCTCTTGGATAGCGACGAGCGCTGGAAAGTGGTCGGAACTGTATCTTGGGGAAGACGAGGTTGCAATACCAAGTTTCCTACAGCATACACTAGAGTAACGCACTATTTGGACTGGATAAATGAACATACAACCTGATAAAGAAACATATAATCTGATAAAGAACATCCCAGGGCTAAATTCAATTGGCTTTTTAAAAAAGCATCTTGTCGATTGACGAGCCAGCCATTATACAGGGTTACTGAGTGATCCAAAATGATCATTATTTTATTTACTTTTTAAAATTAATGTTTTGTGCATTGTATTTTAAATGTTTGGAACATGAATAAAATTTTTAAGTCGATATTTTGTTTTTATTTCTTTCAACATGACACTATACAAAATAATCTAATCCTATATACACTTGCAAATCTGCTCATTGCATGTTCTCGTCAATCCAATCTAAATATTCTGTGACTCGTGTGTACACCCCAGGGTATCCAGGTTGGGCACATTTGCTTCCAAATGATACAACTCCCACAACAGTCCAGTGTCTTGTTCTGTCTGGTATAATCATAGGGCTTCCAGAGTCCCCCTGAAACAAAAGGAAATATTTAGAATTGGTCAATCAAGTGTTTTTAAAAACTCATTTAATAGCTTAAGAGCAAAAATACATTTAACACGTTCACGCCGGTGCGTACCACCGGTGGCCCGCACTAGACTGTATCATCGGGCGTCGCGTACCACCGAGACAGTCTAGTGCGGGTCACCGGTGGTACGCGCCGCCCGATGAGACAGTCAAGTGCGGACCACCGGTGGTACGCGCCGGCGTGAACGTGTTAAATATACTCGGTTAATATACTGTATCAGGTGAATAGCTCTCGCTAGATATTCTGTGGTCACCAAATAGTGGTCTCTATATAGAAACAAGATTCGTCGATTTAGATTAAGGTAATGCCATACAGGATATTGACGTTCAAAAATGCACCAACACTGCAAATGCAGACGTTTATCTTCTGGAATCCCACGAGGAAATGGGGCTAATCTTGTGTTTACAGCTAAAGACAACCAAGGCCTGATTTCCACACAAGCCAACGAAGGGCCTCTACATTTGGGACCCCCAAGATGTCGAAAGTTGTTAAATTGAGCCCTGTGTCCTTTTTTAATATTTTCAATTACGTTTTGAACTTTAATACTCTATAACGTCACAGATTTACAGCAGAAGTCATTAAACAATTAAATCTCGTAAAAACATGAGCTAAATATTCAAATGAATTACTAATATTACTAAATATTAAATGAATGGAAATTTTGGTTTATTTTTTGGACTTTAGAAAATAGTTATCAATAAACTTGCACACTACAGACGAAAATCTTTCCAGCAAACACTGGCAATAAATATTGGAGCGCCTCCTCCACATTTTTTTTATAGAGCCCCGAAATCGTGCTTTAGGCCCAAGTCAGGCCTTGAAGACCATGCTAGACTTTGTTGCAGGAGCTATTCATGTGATTGACAAATAGAATCTGATAATAGATTGGAATGCCTACCACAATACAAACCACCAGAAAAATCTTTCATACCTCGCCAAATAATTTCGACGTTTATCCCTGGCGAATTCCACTCATTTTGAATCATTGTTTTTTCTGTAATAATCCCTTTCTTTGCTTACTTGGATGGGTAATTACGCATTAGTTCACGTCATTGATAACTTAACAAAACTAGGCACGTTACTGCAAGTTTGCAAACGAATTGATTGATTGCGAGTAAAGAAAAACTAACTATATAAAAACTTTTACTGAGGTTGCTACGTGATAACCACCTCGACATTATTCGGCGAAGACATTCCAATTCCTTATTAGCGATGTTAACAGGGTAAAATTATATAGAAATGAAGTCTTTTTTTTTTAATCGCTAGTTCCGAGACTAATTTTGTGAAGTTTCAAAATGTGAGAGGTGTCACAAATTATTTTTATTGCAATCATAATATTTCTACTTGCTTTACATAGCTCGTATTAGTATTTAGAAGTTTTTATCCTAAAACGATAACTATGTCTTATTCTCGATCAGTCTTATTAGCCGACAGCAGCGCCATCCACGACAATTTTAGCGCCCTCCTTCAAAGATAAAGCGAGAGGAGCCGGGAAATTCAAGAAGCATTCGATTCACCTAATTCCATTATGCTCTAACGAACTCAATATTTAGCTAAGCTTAACAGCCAATTTCTGAACGAATCGGTATTAAATTTAAGCATAAAAGGCTAAACTGCTTCATTTCTACTTTTAAAGAACAAACTTGGACACCGCTCAAAAGATCTATAATTGTAAGAGACGTAGCTTAAATTTTTTTAATTCCGATGGAAGGAAGTCTGTTATTTTAATTATTTACATTAGCAATAAAACTTCCTAAGATGCAGCTTTTAATTGTTTAATTTGAGAAAGTAAGGAAAAATGTCAATTATAGAGGGTATAACTTTATTTGGAGTTGTAGGTACCATTCTAAGTACTTGTCTTCAAACTGAATACAGCAATTCGATTCCACACCAAGTCTACCATTTTTGAAGGAGATAATGACACATTGCAGGTGGAAAGTGATTCAACTGCTGATGTACTTCGAAAGATGCCGAGATCCCTCTCGCCCCTCCCCCCCCCCCCCCGAAATTCCAGTAAAAAAACGATAGAGGCGAGCTAAGTTGAAAAAGTATGTCCTTACATACATAGTTATCTTCCGTTGAGCATTGACCATCAATTTCCTCCTCTAGTTCACTTATCTTTTAAAGAATAATGTATTAATTATCGCCTAAATATTGCCTATTTCACTAATTTTGCCATTTTTTTTTTTTTTTTTTTTTTGGTTAATGGAAGTATCGTAAAAAATATCGCCAAACTCGTTAAGTTGGCTTACGTCTCGAATTTATAAAGTGTAATTGAAAGTTCAACAAAGATAACATTCTCTAAACCATACGGAGTTAGAAAAAGAGGGGCCGACCAAACGGTATAGTGGTTAGCGTGCTGGCTTCTAGACCGCGAGGTTGCGGGTTCGAGTCCCGTGTTGGCATGGATGTTTGTAAATGTATGTTGGTTTGTTAAATGACGAAATGTTTCGGCGTATTATAGCCCTCGTGTTGCTGACGGCGCCAGATAATCTGAATACAACCAACCATTCTCTAAACCATACGGAGTTAGAAAAAGAGGGACGTCCGAGAGGGACCTAAAGACAATTGGAATCTCAAACTAGAAAGCCATTTTTTCTAACAGACCAAGATGGTAAAAACTTTTTGAGACGGTCTTGGCCTGTTCTATACTAAACTTCAACTTAACTAGACATCACTTAGACGGTAGATCGTGACAGTGCTCATAGGTATTTAATCCATTTTGGCGGCGTGAAAGCATAATGTTCGCCAGACCACAACCCTATAGAGAACAAAAGGCTATAAGGTTTGGCGAGAATTATGTCTTCACTCCGCCAAAATGGATTAAATACCTATGAGCACTGTCACGACCTACCGTCTAAGTGATGTCTAGTTAAGTTGAAGTTTAGTATAGGCTGTAGCGTCTAAGAAGAAGAATTAAAAGTTGTGCAGTGTCCATTACTACTTGTCTCACTTGCTATAAAAAAATCTGAATGGCACTCGACGAGTTTTGAAACTGAATAGCTCATTTAAGAAAAAACAATTACTTGACAAGCATCTTTTCCTCCTTCAAAAAATCCGGCACACATAAAACCTTCCGTGATTGGCTGAAAGTATCTTCTATTGCAGTCTGCGTTGTCCCAAATAGGCATTGTCACTTGTTGTAGCGATCCACTACCGGAACCACCTTTTAATAAAAGAACATTTCAAATAATTAGTTTTGAAAACTTTTTATTTATCTAGTGTGAATACAAACGTTAAATGTGAACTTTTGAAATCAATGATTAAATGTATCAAATGCTTGGGAATAAGAAAATGCTTAGGGTAAGAAATAAATTATCAAATTAAGTTATTTAAAATATATTAACTCGATATATTTTATTAGAACTTGGAGAATAGCTTACTTTAAACATTCTAGCATACTAATACACTTATATAGTAATACCCATATATTTTAGGTTTGCGGAATTTCACAGGAAAGTATGAGGTTAGAAAATAAATTTTAATGTGTTAAAATTTCCCTTAATCTGTGACTGCAAATCTGGGGAAATCTTTTTTACTGATCTTTAACTGTAAATTTTGGATAGTGCATGCTTGGCTATTGAATTGAAGCCCAAGAATTTTTAACAATCACTATAACGATCTATTGAATTGAAGCCGAAGAATTCTTAACAATCACTATAACGATCTATTGAATTGAAGCCCAAGAATTTTTAACAATCACTATAACGATCTATTGAATTGAAGCCGAAGAATTCTTAACAATCACTATAAAAATCTACAATAGCAGCTCTCACCCAAACTAGAAAACAACTGTTGGCAACCAAAAACAACCTATTATAGTTTGGCTATCGTTAGTTGACGGAGGAGAAAGCACAAATAAACTGGTTTGGATCAATTGGGGAGAGTAGAAAAAGGACGGAATCGTTGCACTTGATACTTATGGTAAATTTTATTCCACTTTTGACTTGTATAAACTATTAAAAAATATCAATATTGCGACTATAAGTAAGCCAGATTACTCCTCTAATCTAAATTTCAGCAAGCATGTGTGGGACGCTTCTACAATATGCATTGTGTAAAGATTTAATGAATTGGGAACTTTCTATGACCTGCAAACTGTTCAAAACATGTTACGAACCATTTAGTCACTAGAATTCATCAAGAAACTCATGTTAAGTATGAGAATACAGTGCCAAGTAAACACTGATGACAATTGAGATTATATCTCACACTAAAAGTCAACCCCATGACTTGCGCGATTTTTAAAGTAAATGCATCTGTACAACTGCACACTAATGGTACTCCATTCTTTTGCATATGCCCCCACAGTACACTTTGCATTTCAATTTGCGACTGAGTTGTTTTACTTATAGATATGTTACATAAAGATGTCTTTGCTATGTGAATTTCATGTGTCTATGCTTCTCTGAGAAGATATCCTCATTTGAATGGGTGTCCAAATACTTATTGGTAGACAGTGTATTATGCTATTCAGAATGATATAGTATAAAAACTAAAGCCTGTACAAAATTCCTATGTTATGCTAGTCATTATTTCATGTTTAGTTGAAGGCTTGAATTGTGTGAACTGTATTTGTTAATTAGCTTAGTATCAAAAGATATCGTCGGCTAAAAGTGAAAATTTACTAACTCCAATTTGCATAAGTTTTCAAGGCAGCAGAAATACCTTCTGAAGTGCTAACTAAGCATGAACTTATCTCTTTGCAGTATAACTAATTTGCTTCAGATACAAAATTTCAGCTTTTAGCTTTGTATCTTCTCTTGCTGTTTGCAACTGACTGTACCAAAAAGTGATTTCAACCAAAAAGTGTACTTAGCACCTTTTTACTCTAAGCCGACGATATTGTGCTTTTTTTACATCCATACTCGTAGGGTGTCAAAAAAATGACTGATACATTTGAAAAACGCATAAAAAAAAAGAGTAGAAGATAGAAATATATCATTTGTTGGCATTCTACCAGGGAAACATTGGAATTTTATCCCATCAACTCTAAAAAATAGTTATAATTTATATTAACAGATGACGCTGTTGAATGCAAACTAAAAAAACAGATCTGAAAAACCGATCTGCAAAAACAACAAAACGGTATTTATACGGAGCTAAGTTGTTGTTGGAAGTGGTGGCTATTTTGAAAACATGGCTTTTTTGATTTTGCGACATGTTCAGACCAGTTTTTTCATTCAACAGCGCAATCTGTGGGTGAACATTCGAACTATTTTTGAAAATTAATGGAATAAAATTAACTAGTTTCTCAAGCAGAATGCAACATAAGGCATATTCCGATTTTCTTTTTAGTTCATTTTTCAAATGTGTCGGTCAAATTTAAGACGAAAGAAAGTTAAAATTAAATGTTAAGATAGAACAGCAACTCAAACAACTCATTAACTTACCATACGATAGAGTTCCCCAACCAGTGACTGTTCCCATGTACCCGACGAGTGTATTGGCTTTTAGTCCTGGTGTTGGTAGGCATACTGGACTAATGTACTCGGAATACTCCACTGGGTTACGAAGCTTCAATAGAGCTATGTCGTTATAAAAACCACTCCTAGAAAATTGTGGATGTGGAATAGTTTCAGCCACTTTGAACTCTATAGGGTTCATAAAGTCGTCAGTTCTGAAGAGATGGTGGTCACCAAGTCGGACTGTAAGTTGTTCTTTACGATATCTGAATTTGAAAGAAATAAAGCATTTATGTACAGTTTGCTCCTATAAATCATACATAGTTTCAAAATAATTTCTTGCTATTTTATTTTGAAGGATTTTTAAACATAAATGTAAGATTTCTTAAAAAGGAATGTTATTATCTTTTCACAAGTAAGAAAACTTGGTACTTTTGAAATAAAAAATAGAAACTTGTGTAATCGCATCTTATCATACAAGGTCTTTCAGAAAGAACTCCCTAACTTTGAAGTGACATAATTGCAAAACAATGAGAGGCAGAAAGAAAAGACAAGGGATAATTTGGATAAACAGGTACGGAAATTAAATACACTAGTTTAAAAAAATTGAAAGGTGGTAATAAGTAGTTGCAATATCTAAATATCGCGGAATGAGTTAATCGTTTCCCTCGTGAAAAAGGACTCTATGATTCCTTTACTGGAAAGTGCAGCCCAAATGGTCACTTTTTCAGAATACAGTGATATTGTAGAACACGCAGACGGGTTTTCAGTATCCCATGTTCACCAGTTTTGTTTATTGATAAATCCATCCAAATGAAAACGGGCCTCATCGGCTCATCCATCAACAAATTTACTCCCATCAATCGATATTGCAAATTAGTGTATTTAACACTTTGTAGTCCTTTCACGTATTAGTAAGTGTTTTTGTCACCAGTATTAGGTGGCCACTCACGTATTAATACGTGTTTATCTAGTTTCCGTCATAAATTAAAACTTTCAATGGACATGAAACAACATAAAGTAGAGAAAATAGTTAGTGCTGGGAGGAAGAAAATTCCTCAGAGACCATGTATAGTATATGCCGCTAAGAAAAAGTAAAACCCGCTTTATTTGTGGATTTTGTTGTGTTCCACTCCATAGAGGGACATGTTTTGAACAATACCACACTCATGTATATAATCTCTCTGAATTTCAAATTTCATTAAAATATATCCAGTAGTTCAGGAGTTGAGTGTGTTTTATTGAATGCAATCCGGCACAAATTCCATACCTGTCTATTCAACATACCACTTGTCTCTTCTTTCAATCTCTCACTGTTTTGCAGTTATGTCGTTTTAAAGTTAGGGATTCCTTTCTGAAAGACCCTGTATCTGTGCTTAAGTAATAAAGCTTTTAATCATTAATATAGACCTTATTAAATTAATACATAACTTTTAAAATGTAATTAACCTATAGGTCACTCATCTACCTCCATTATTGAATACAATTACTTAAAATGTGAGCATACTTTACTTTTATGGTTGAGAATAATTACCAAAAGTGTTGTGTTCATTGAAGAGCCAAAAACAATTCCAAAACAACAATTTTATTATTTTGCTTTAAATATTGCCAAAGTTTTTACAAAACAACTATTTTTTTTTTTTTTTTGCTTAAATATTCCAAAAACAATCCTAAAACAATAATTTTATTTTTGAACTTCACATATTGCCAAAGTTTTCACCTATCCTGTACTATTTTGAGTTCAATAACTAGTGTGATGTGGTTTAAAATTGTAGAAAGATTAGGGATTGTGGGTGAAGATTTTCACGTATATTCACCCTGTCTAGAAATGGTTTTTAGATTTCCCAAGGGACTGATTATTATTATTATTATTATAAAGCACACTACAGAAAAAAATTCCATTTAAAGTGTATAAGGAATAGTACATTACAAACAAGCAAACAATAGTAACAAAACAAGATTACACATTTAAAACCAGCAGATATTTAGCCTTGAACATAGAAAAAGATACATTAAAAATATCCAAATCATCAGAAATCAAATTAAATATTCTATAAAATTTATACAAACAAAAGTTGTCAATGTAGTTGTATTTGGTAAAAACAGTAATAAATAAATTTTGGCTACGAGTATTGGTCGGTACAGCAAATTTAATGGAATTATGGATCTCAATGCAATCAATAAAATTATTAAGGACTTTGTAAAAGAAAGAAACACAAGAAAGCTCACGTCCAAATTTTAAACTTGGGATGCTGAAGAAATTGCGGAGGAAAGAAGAGGAGAGATCATGAGAATTATAATGGTTACCCTTATAATAAAGATAACGCATAAATTTAGTCTGAACCCTTTCAAGAATTATAATTTTATTGTTATAGTAAGGGTCCCAAATAAGTGAGCAGTATTCAAGATTTGAGCGGACCAAACCAAAATAAAGAGTTTTAAGAGCCTGAAGATTTGAAAAATCTTTTGTATTACGTTTAAGAAAACCAAGCATCTTATGAGCCTTTAAGATAATATCATCAATATGAAGAGAAAAATCAAGTTTAGTATCAAAATTGACGCCAAGATCACTGATATGGTCAGAACGAGTTAAAGTTTGATTATTGACACAATAAGGATAAGAAAAAGCTTGGATCCAGGATCCAGATATCTAAGGATCCAGTCTAATGAACGGAAGATCTTGGTTGCCAGCTTGTTTCTATTAGGTTGGTTGTATTCAGATTATCTGGAGCCATCAGCAACACGAGGGCTATAATGCGCCGAAACATTTCGTCATTTAACAAACCAACATACATTTACAAACACCCATGCCTAACACGGGACTCGAACCCGCAACCTCGCGGTCTAGAAGCCAGCACGCTAACCACTATACCGTTTGGTCGGCTTGTTTCTATTAGGAGTTTGGTATAAAAACGTATATATATATATATATATATATATATATATATATATATATATATATATATATATATATATATATATATATATATATATATATATATATATATATATATATATATATATATATATATATATATATATAAATGATTTATTAATATTTTTGAGCTTTAGTACTGAATTTTTACCATTTAAAGTAAAATTAAAGCACAATTGAATTAATAAACTGGGTAATATTTTGTTAATCCTGCGCACAAGGGCTATATTATGTGCAAATATTTAGACTGTTGCTATTTCAACACTGCCTTTGTCAAAAATATAAAAAAAATAGCTGTGTGGCCCTACTCAGCTGGGGGTTAAAAGAAATAAGAATTTGCATTTAAGAAAAAGTGGAACAAATGTAGTGAAGGGCATTTGGTGATTTTTTTCATTTAATGATCAGAAAAATCGCAACAAATAAAAATACGGTATCTAAAAGAAAACTAAAACATAAAAAATAATAAAATTAAGTTAAAATATCAATATTAAGGGTACTCTTCCGTTAGGCGGTTACCATGGAGCCAAGCCTAAATGTTTACCCATATAAATGACGCGCATATGTATCGGCAATTCTAAATATAGAAATTATAGGTTATCTGAAAGTTGTTAGTTTAGATAGGCCTTATTTTTGAAGATTTTTTGGCCGGTAGCCGACTAACGGATTAGTACCAAATTAAGTTAAAGTATAAATAATTATAAAATTAAAATATAACTGAAAATAAAAATCTTTGCAAGAAACCGCATTTATCTGAAAAAAAAAAACCACCAAAGAAATGTCTTATAGTACATCTGAACCCAAAAAGTTTTGTATTCTTCAAATTTTTTTTGTACAGAGTAGTTCCATGCCCGACCACTTACCAACTACTTCATAATCCTAACCAAAATAGTCTAGTGTAAATAATAAAATCTTTATGATATAAAAAATGTATTCAAATCTAGATTAAATATATGGAACTTGGATACACACTACAAAAACACTATACAAAAAATAAAAACAATCAAAAGAAGGAATTTTGATATTATGTTTAAAGGAAACGAATAAATATTTACCTGGAAATAAAAAATAAAAAAATAAGAAATGTTGTAATGACTTGAAAGTTTTTAGTGAATTTCAATAATTTGTTTACATTCAGTTTATTAGCATTACGCTAAAACCGCGCATGCGCAGAGCATCGAATTACAGTAAATATATATATGGAAAATCATAATTATAATTGAACTGTTTATCGACAGACGATTGTAATACATAAAAATAATCAGAAAAATAAGGGGGACATATTAAAATTACTTTTAGTTTTATTCTGATGTAATAAAAAAATATCGTTGCCATTCCAAGAATTTTTTTCATGTCATTCAATATTAATAAAAGCAACTTTTAATCGAATTTAAAAGTTGTTCTCGACAATCTCCATGTACTAAAGCTTCTATGTACCAAATTTAGTACCTCTAGGTATAAAACTGTGGATTTGTATAAGGTTCAGACGTTCAGACAACTCACTTTTATACATATAGATACCATATTATGATGCTAATATATACGTAGATAAATAAAAATAGAGTTCAATCTATCTTTTGGTAAAAACGGAGTGCAAATATAAAGGGTGGACTCAAATTAGTTTGTGCAATGGAGTTCAAATATATCTGTAACAACTTGACATTATAAATCAATATTTTTTTCGTTACGTTACCGAATAACATTAAAATGGAAGAGCAGTGTGAAACCATACATGGGTCGGTATAATGTCTTTGACATTTTATCAGTATATTTTTTCTGAATTTTTTTTCCTGATATAATGCTACGTCATACTCTACTCATATGTTACTCTACTCATATGTTACTCTACTCTACTAAGTTACTCTACTAATAAGTTACACTATTTAGACAACCATTTTCTTTTGTATTTTGTACCTCTTTTTCCTAAACAGAATATACATCCTAAGATAATTTATTTTTACAATTTACTTTTGATAAATTGAGAGAAACGTTCTCCGCAAATTGATTAATCTGCAAGTGTAACAAAGACTTCAATGTCAAATATCCATCTAATTAAAATTAAAACAAAATTACAATTCAACTTACTTTCGTCCTCTTTGATCTGAAAGGCAATGAGCAGCTGTAAGAATGTACCATGTCCCAACAAGAGCTCCACCACACCAGTATTCCCTACCTCGATGACTGTCTAGGAAAATTGCCGCCTAAAAAAAAAATAAGATTTTCAATTATTTTATTTAAAACACTAATATTCCTTAAAATATTTTTTGGAATATGATGTAGGAGATTTTTCTCCCTTAACGTAGAATTTGTTTCCCCTTTGTGATGCAAGAAATACATTTAAATTGTCGTCTCCTAAGTGAATTGGGTAGTCACAGACTATAGGAAAAATTTAAGGGGAAACTTCTGATCATGAGCTTTCGGCCATCTGTTCTCAATGCGTTCACCTTAGAAATAAACAATGCTTCTAACTTAGGATACATTACAAATTGGATGACTCACTATAGATGAGTCAAAAATATGTATTTCAGGGAACATTCAGTTGATTGGTATTCATATCTTTCTGTGTTCTTACCTCTAGGAAATTGTTGCAATTTCAGGTTGAGGCCAACATAATTTGGCATTTTTCTAAGCTTTGGGCTACACATCGTAGCATATAGGCTAAAACCAAAGCCATTTTGTGAAATGACCTAACTCTTAATAACTTGACCTTCCACTTCGTGAATCGACCACATCCCGTTGATTAAGACGTTAAACATGCAATTACTTACCAGAAACAATACTGATTTATTAAGAGACAGATAGTTACCGAAATATATACTTCTGACAATAATTGATATGATCCAGCCAGTACGCGAACTATTAGCAAAAAATATGTATTTTATTGTTTGTTATTGCATATACATTTACATTTACTTTATGAAGTGTTTTAACGTCGTAATTTTGCCTCCACAATCATATTATTAATATTCTCTTATCCACTGAAAAACAACCTCAAATAACATAGTCTAAAGGAGTTCAAAATTGACGTATCTATCAGTTTTCACTAATATCTCAATGATTTTGTCCACGATCGTATTACGTTTTGATAAATTCAAGAATAATTCCTAATACCAAATACACATTTTGACGACCCTAAAAAATACTTCTTTCATAAAAAGGGAGAAGATGTCCTATTACCAAATGTATTACCAAAATCTGACCAGTCTATCATATGCTACACCTAATATACTACACCTACCGTCTTTACCTACCATCCAAGGCCATTGTCCAGGATTTGCTTCGTATCCTCCTACGATGCGACCATCTCTGCCAGAAGTACCACATCCTAGATAAACATGAAACAAAAATATAAGTCGTATTGAATTCGGTTTAGAAATGAAAATGCATGTGTAGTCAATTGTATTATAGTATTTAGATAGTATGCATATTCTTTTAGTTATAAATGACTCATATAGCAGTGTGATTTATAAAGTTACTCAATTGCTATTGAAGTAAGGAAATCACTTTATTTTCAGTCCGAGATTATGTCGTAAATGATTCATTGCGGAACCTTGATTTGAATATTAAAGTATTCATAGATGCAAGATGCCATGAGTATATGAAGAGTGTTTTTGCAGGAAGTGACATCATGAGTATAGAGGAGTGTTTTTACAGATCTATTTTCAAATATTTCTCTCTTTGCATACCTACGACTCAAACCTTAAACAACATTGTGCATTTCTTATTTGGAAACAAGCTTAATTTTCATTAATTTTAAGTGTTCAACTGTCTAATTGGCAAGTCCTTAGTTTTCAAAACTTCAAATTTTGTCGTGGGAGCTAATGGATTACTCGCTTTATTCCTCCTTTTAAGGACAAATAATCTGCTATTCTGGAACAATTTCCATTTTTAAAATTGTTATTTGAAAATAGAACATAAATAATTATCCTCGAAATGTCTCAAAAACTCACCGTTTTAAGCCCAAGAAAGAAAGAAAATTGAAGTTTTATTTTGGTTACATGTCGTTCTTTGTGTAAGAAGAATTCAGTTTGGTAAATATATAAGTAATTTGGTAAATATATAAATATTTGTAAAAGTTACCTACTAAGTTAATGGGGGAGGGGGGTTATAGTCGTCCGTAACGTACATTTCTTTTAACATAGTGGTACTCGGTCACTTTAAAGGTTGGGAACCACTGCTTTAAAGCAATCCATAAATGTTTATTATTCAATACCGGATATCATTTCTGAATAGATTGCTTTTTAATTGAAATATTTGTCCTATGAAATAGAGGTCCACAATATACATTTCTTTTAACATAGTATTGCGCAACGTAACTTTTCTATTAATAGTGGTCTGTGGTCATTTTAAGGTTGGGAACTGTTGCTTTTGAAAGACGCATAATTTTTTTATTTTTTATTTTTCTAGCAAATTCGAACTTTTACGGATAACACTTCTGAAGAGATAGTTTCTTTATATTGAAAGATTTTTTAATTATAGAAATAGATTATTACTCAAGCAACTCTTTAACCTCATCTACTGAGAAAGAATATTCTAAAAAGAATTATTTGAACTTACTGAAAGTTGCAGATGAAAATGTATAGTTTTGAGTTGACGCTTCCGTTGCTAGAAGATATGGTTCATCAGTCTCTGACGATGTTGTGAAGATTTCGATTCCTTTGATGGTCGTAGTGGTAGGCTTTGGTGTAGTAGTCTGCACAGTAGATGAAATAGAAATAGGTTTCTTTGTGGCCTTGTGATGAAACCTCTTCACTGGAACAGTTGTTAATTTGGGCTTCGGTGTAGTTGTTGTAGTAGTTGTTGTTGTGGTGGTACTTGTGGTAGAAGTCGTTGTTTCTTCTGTTGTTTCTGTGGTGGGTATTACTGCAGCTTCGGTCACATTTAGATAACTTGGTTCTGTTGTCGTAGTGGACTTTATAATGGAGACAATTTTACATTGTAAAAAAAGAGTTGTTTTATTACAATGATATAAAGTTGTACATAGATAATGAAGTGCTTAATAAAAGATGCTTCTTATTTGTATAAAAAAAATATAAAAATTTTACGACTTTTAAAAACTGGTTTCGCTTGTTTGGAAAAAGACTAAAATAATTCGAAAATATTCAAATTTAGAGGAAAGATTATCAAATATTGCAAGACCCAATTGCATGTTATTTGCTTTCAAACTTCGCGACAAAAGTAATACTTAAAATTGGGACTGTGCCCCATAAACATATGCCTGATTGCAAGTTTTTTTATCAAAACAAAATATTATACAAATCATAAATTCAAATTAATCATTCTTTTGATGAAAAACCTTGATGTTATAAAAAAAATCAGTCAAGTGTGAACTCACACGCAAAGGAATCTTCACCCGATAGTTTCGTGTGGGAGAATTCACTAACTTTTTTTTTTTTTGTAATAGCCGATTCGCGTGGAGAATTCGGTGACAAGCTATTTTCAACTTTAACCTATTCATCCTCGAGGCTGTATGGATAGAGATTAATTTATCAGTAATTGTTTCGTAATGAAATCAGCAAATAATGTCTCGAGTAATAGAAACCAAAACTTAATTTGATTCTCCAAAATTAAGAATTTTTTAAATTTAGATTGGAAAAATTTAGTAAAATTCGGATGAGACCACTGGTTTTGAAAGAGTCAATCGGGCATAGCGAGTACTGCTTGAGTAGTAGCCCAATCCTTTGTAACCAAAACAAATATGTATGAGTGGATAACTTTAATATACAGCTTATACTTTAAACTTCTACCATTTACGATTAATTCATATACTAAATACGTTTACATTTAATTCTTTGAATCTAAGATATTCTGATAAAAACAAAATAACTTTGCTTTAGACTATCAACAATCATTTATCTCATGTTTGTGTTTATCGTTCATTTTTTCAATTTTCTGATTTAAGGGGCCGGTAATTATATGTCTCATTAAAAAGGTTGTAACTAGCCACACATGCTGGATATATTTTTGAAATTCTCTCATCTATAGTTTTCATTTTGTATTAAACGTGACCCTATTAAGGTATGCATATACATTAGGAATTGCGAAATTTGACTAAAACATGCCTTTTTGTTTGTTTTTTGTCTCAAAATATTCCCAAATTCATTACCTTTAAAATGATACCATTTTCTTTCTGAGACTCAAGGTACTTTTTTAAATTACAGTGAGTTTTGTGCAGTAAACTTTAAACGCGTTTTCTGAAGAATTACATTTTGGTGTTATATGACTTTACGCCAACGGTCATAACTTCATTATAAATGGTCCGATTTACAAAATTCTAATTTTGTTTTGTAGATAATAGTTGTGAATGTGTTCCCATCAAGAATATAATATATATTGTAATGATCACATTTTTCATACATATTTTAGTCTTAATGTTCTGTTAAAAACTAGGTATTTTTTCAAACTTTTTATTTAAAAACTTATAATTCAAGAAATATTGAAGCCAAAATCACAATTCTATATAGAAACATGTGACAATATAATATCTTTAATTTACAATAAAAATCATACCTCTAAATTATTTAAAAGTTTATTTATGTCCGTTCTAATAACGTCCTAATTAATCATTTTAATTGCAAATAGCTAATTAAAAAATTAACGGGGAAAAAAGTTTATGCGTAAAAATGCATCATTTTTAATTCTGATATTCTGCCATAAAGTTTGAAAATATTAAATAAAAATTAAAGAAAATCCTCTCAATTGTATATGTATACCTTAAAAAAAAAAAAAAAAAAAAAAAAAAAAAAAAAAAAAACACAGTTGTAATATTTTTGAAATAAAATAAAATATTTGTCTATGTTTGGGTATCTATAAACTAGATGTGCATTAAATTTCACTTAAATCATTTAGTTTCCACGCTATTTAACTTGTATTGCACAGTATGAACAAACTTCAAAGTGACTCTATAATTTTATGTTTTTGACCTTGGGGTGCAGAACACTTGAAACGTTATTTTAATTCAAACAGCTAAAATTTAAAATAAAATATAAAATAATTTAATTAAAAAACTAAAATATTCTCAAAAGTTATAGAACCCAATAAAAAAAATTCATCTTATTTTATAACTTTCAATAAACTTACCGTTATTCCTGGGCAACAAATGCCCACCATGAATAAGTTCCTGAAACAGACTGATCTTCGCAGTCGTACCATATCAAACAAAAGGTAGAGACATCTAGAAATTTCTCCACACTCTCCTGGCAGGCCATCAGGAGTTTTGCAGTAATTGATTGTTGATAAAGAAGGCAAACCTAACTCGCTGAACAGACCAACTGGGAAAAAATAGAAAATCATATTTAACTCACAAAAATAAATCGAATCATAGAGTGTTTTTTGAAAGAATAATAATTTAAGAAAATTAAAAATATAAATTAATTTAAGAAAATTAAAAATTGAAATTAATTTAGGAAAATTAAAAATAGAAATTTATTTACGAAAATTGAAAATGGAAATTAATTTACGAAAATTAAAAATAGAAATTAATTTAAGAAAATTGACAATCTTATAAATTAATTATGGATGGTATTTTTTAAGTGGCAATCCCTTTTTCTCCCTTTGTATAAAACTAAAAGTGATGAATGACGTATCAATTTAAAGGCTAAATGCTTTTGAAGAATAGCTTATTTACAATAACTGTCTATTGGGCAATTTGTTTGAAATGGAATCTAAAAAATCAGAAATAGTTAACCTTTAACTGCTGTGGTTGGGTGGTTTTGAGGTTTTTTGGCCAAGGGCTAGACATGGTCCATACTGCGTCAAACAAATTGGTGAATATCAATTTAAAGTTTAAGAAACATAGAACCAGAAAAATTAATATAAATGTCAAAGATGCGATATTTTAGGGGGTGGAAGCATTCCACAAAAAAGGACTCGTGGTCTGTCAGACCGCTTACAGCAGTTAAAGGTTAAAAAAAATAATTGGAAGTTGTGATAGTGTGCAGTTGATGACAGCTCTATAGAAAAAAGAAATTTAAGCACATTGTGGAAACCTAAGGAATCTTATATCTCTCAGCAATAGAATATAATATCTAACAGATGAACCTTAAAAAAAGTAATTCCTAAAAATAAGCAATGTTAAAAGCGTATGCTGCGTACCGACCCACAAGTACTAATTTAATAATTTGAAATATAATTATTGCATATTTTAATTTTTAAAAGCCATTCATCTTGTATATTCCACATAGCTACATTTCCCCTATTGTGAAATTTTATTAACCACTTAGGTCAACTTAGAAGTCAGGTGAAAATGATGAAATAAATTGTTAATTTTATTTTAAATAGGTGGTAAAATAGCTGTTTATTACCTACTTATACGTTTACAAATTGTACATTTGTCAGGTTTAGCAATGAGCTTAAAGCCCCCGAAACGATATTACCTTCCTAATTTTTACTAAGAATTTGATTTAGATAGTTAAACTTTAACATAAACACTGAAAACCTACAACATTTCTTTTTCCGCAAGGTATGAAGCAATTTGTTAAAAAAGACTTCACTTATCCTCTCTTATGTATAGTATTAAATTAAAAGGTATTTTAATTCTGCATGCATAATTCTAAAATATATTATGCAAAACATAATCTTATAATATTTTTGGACAGTGTTTTTGTGACGATCCTTTTCTTTCTCGTTATACAAAAACAAAATTGATAATTATGATATACCAATTTAAAGTTTAAGATCTCCGCTTCTGATTAATAGTTTCTTTACAATTTCCCATTGTGATATTTGTTTCGAAATTGTAGCAGTTTTTTTTTTAATTTGATACTCTATGAGAAGAGACTCTTTGTAGAGGATATTTTAGTACTCTTTGAAAAGGGACAATGTGGAGGTTATTTTGTAATCTCTAAGAGGGAACTCTAAGTAGAGGGTATTCTGTTACTCTATGAGAAGAGACTCTATGTAGAGGATATTTTAGTACTCTTTGAAAAGGGACAATGTGGAGGTTATTTTGTAATCTCTAAGAGGGAACTCTAAGTAGAGGGTATTCTGTTACTCTATGAGAAGAGACTCTATGTAGAGGATATTTTAGTACTCTTTGAAAAGGGACAATGTGGAGGTTATTTTGTAATCTCTAAGAGGAAACTCTAAGTAGAGGGTATTCTGTTACTCTATGAGAAGAAACTCTATGTAGAGGATATTTTAGTACTCTTTGAAAAGGGACAATGTGGAGGTTATTTTGTAATCTCTAAGAGGGAACTCTAAGTAGAGGGTATTCTGTTACTCTATGAGAAGAAACTCTATGTAGAGGATATTTTAGTACTCTTTGAAAAGGGACAACGTGGAGGTTATTTTGGTACTCTCTAAGAGGGAACTCTAAGTAGAGGGTATTCTGTTACTCTATGAGAAGAAACTCTATGTAGAGGATATTTTAGTACTCTTTGAAAAGGGACAATGTGGAGGTTATTTTGGTACTCTCTAAGAGGGAATTCTTAGTAGAGGGTATTCTGTTACTCTATGAGAAGAGACTCTATATAGAGGATACTATATATATACACTGGTTGCATTGACTCGACCCGGCAATGATTCCCTCTTCTTCTATCGTACTTTAAACTAATAGAAATAAATGCATTATTGTTTTAAGTTTTAAATATGTAGTTCTCCTTTTTAAACATTTCGTTCATTATTTATTAATAAATTAACCTTAAGTGATAAAAAAAGTTCTATTATATACTTTAAAATGTACTAGATACGAATTATCTTCATATCGTCCCTACATGAGCCATTCCGTGCCAAGTTCTGCTATCAAAATCAAGTTTAATTACATCTCTTAGCACTAGAATACAACGTCTAACCCTGACGAACTTCGAAAAAATTCCTCAAAGCTAATCTGCTCACGTGTTTACTTATCTATGATAATTCATCATCCACTAAATCATTTTTCAGTGATCTTATCTTTAGTAAGTAACTCTTTTTAACTTCATTACAGGATCCTATAATCACACGTATCCGTCAATTTCATCTCAAGAAGTGAAGTTTCGCTCTGATTGACTGGCTATAGAAAGGAATGCGGGTATAGGTTAGCATAATCCGTACTTCCGTTTAAAAAATTTATCTTCCTCAAATGGACCGTGGTGAGCTAACAAGGTATTAACCCAAATGTTTAAAAATAATTGAGTGCTGTAAAAATATTTGTAACATATTTTTTATAGCTCCAAAAATGGGGTTTAAATAGTTAAAATTTACAACTGAAAAGTCTGGTAAAAGAAAAGTAATCTATCAATAATTTATTGTTTCTCATGAGGATTTTTGGCGTGGAATTTTATTTTGAAAGTAGTCATTCTTGTAAAATAGTAAAATGAGGTCTTGTAAAGATCGGGAAACCTTGAATTTCATTTATAGTAACTTTACCTTTTATGTGTAGGTTTATTGATGGAGATGAGATAAAAAAAAGTATTTATATGCATAAAATTTAAATAAATTTTTACATTCAAATCAGCGCATTTAATCTATCTTTAGTTGAAAAACTGATCTACAGAGTGTTTATAATAAAAGTTCGACTTTCAAAAAGATGTTAAAAAACAACGAATCGGACTGATCTGGAATTTGATCTGTAAACACTCGAAGAAAGGGGAAAAGGTATAGCTTGAGAAAAAAAAAACTATTTTGAAAAATTTATTTCTTATACCATACCACTTTCCCCTTTCGTTTATATTCATATTGAATTTTAGGTCATTGTGACAAGTGTTTCTTTTTTTTTTTTTACATCTTTTTGTATGTTGAACTTTAATTATACTCCAGAGAGACTATAAAGTTCAACTTTCCAAAAGTATGATGTCAATTGTTTTTGTATGCCAAATAATGGCTAATTTTTTTGTCTTATTCCATGCAGTTCAACTCCCCCCCCCCCCCCCTCTCACCATTACCATTGTCCTATAGTGGGTAATAAATGTTTTATTGACAATGGATGTTCGTTTAGTTAGGAAAACACAGTGTACCAGCCGATCTTGAACTGTGGAGGCAATTCATGTGCGACTTTAAAAAAAAATTGCATTGATTCTCCAAAAATTTATTGCATTACTGTCACGTTGGCACGCTTTCTTTCAGAGGTCTAAGGAAACGATTGTTCCACAGTCATTGCCTAGAAAAAATAGTCCGAAATAGATTTTTTTTTCTAATGCCTTGCCTGTTATCTCTTCCTTCGATTATATACAAGTCATTCTGACCAGTGTTTTTCTTTTTCTTTTTTGTTTGTTTTTTACAGCTATTTGAGAGTTGAACTTTAACTATAAACATCCGGTATATGCGTACCTAAGATAAAAAGAAATATGCTAAAAATAAGATAAAAAATTCTCTTGGAGAAACCAATATCCAACTTTAGAAACCATGCTATTTTTGTTAAAAAAAAAAGGTGGGGGGGGGGGGCATTTTCAAAGCAGAAAATTTAGATCGATATTTGTACCCGAAACATGCCCCTCAAGGGGTGTTATAGACACATTACGAAATATTACATTAGTACATAAGAATAATATGGGAATATAAAGAGGATTTTTCACATTTTTTGGTTTTATTTAAAAGAAAAATAGAGAAAAAATCATAAAAAACAATACCATTCTTTCAAAAATTTGACCTCGGATAGATAATTAAAAAAAATATTTAGTTTTCCACTTTAGATTTGGCGGGGAAAAGCTACTTTTGCGAGTGACGTCACAGCGCAGATGGTGAACCAGTCTAATAACCTGTTAAGAAGAGGATTGAGTGAGGTTCTGTTTACGAGCTTTCGACGGTATATATGCGTAACTACGTCTCGTTTTTTTTTTTTTTTTTAATGCGTTTTTGGTCACGTGACTTTTGCTTTGATTACAGCTTTTCTAAAACTAGATTTTTAATTAATTGAAAGCATAAAGTTAAAAAATAATAGCACTGCTCAAATATATTCAAAGGATAACACTAAAAATACAAAAATTATTCACATTCCTCACATGTGCAAGTTCCTCATTGCACAATATTGAATGTTTCGGCGCATTATAGCCCTCGTGTTGCTGACGGCGCCAGATAGTCTGAATACAACCAACCTCATTGCACAATACAATACTTAAAAAAAGTATGTAGCAGCAGGCTTTGACTTAATCTTAATATTAAAAGTGGGAACTGTGGAAATGTCAATAGTACTGTGTTGTCAAATGCATGTGCTCAAACAAATCCCATGTTTATTTCACGCAAATGCATGTTACCGAATTTCTGCGTGTATTTCATACAATTTCTGTGTGTTTGTTTTTCCATTTTATACTGTTCTATTATTAAACGAAATTAAATTCTGAAAGGATCATTTGTGAAATTAAATTTTTGAAGATTATTTAATTATGAGATGTTTTGTAAATACTGCCTAAATGAATTGAAAGTTGGTTGGTTGTTTTCAGATTATCTGACGCCGTCAGCAACACGAGGGCTATAATGCGCCGAAACATTTGTCATTAGACAAGCCAACATACATTTACAAACACCCATGCCAACAAGGGAATGAATTGAAAGAACTGCAAGAATAAGCTTTATATCTGATAATTTTTATGCTAGTTGAAAAATATGAGTCGTGTACGAAATTTGACTTTCAATGCGCAAATTTGTAGAAAGCATACGGTTATCACGAAGACCGTCGATAAAAGGAACATAAATATATTTCTTTGATAGAAATCAATTGTACACTGTTAAAAATTGTGTGCCACCTTGCACCAAAAATTGGTTCCCATTTAGCTGCAACCAACATTTGGTGTTTAGTTTCACGATTTAATGGTGCTTACGGTCCGAAGTAGCACCATTAAATCATGAAACTAAGCACGAAATGTTGGTGGCAGCAAAATGGGAACCAAATCTTGGTACAAGGTGGAACAAAATTTTTAACAGTGTATCTCATGATATAAAACTAACCCATAAAAGTAAAGTTTCAAAATAAATCCTTGATATGCAGTGCCAACTTTTAAGTGCAATTTCAAATTATTTAAGTGATTTTGAGCTTAGATCGAGTTTTATAGTGTTTGATCACTACGAAGAAAACATCCATTTCGTGCCATAGACAAACTTTTTTCTTTTCCAAAACTTGATAGAATTCATTGTCATCGACAACTAGTCTATCTGCCAAGTTTCAGTTCAATTGAATGTGGGTTAGTTCACTTTCCGAAGATCGATTGGATGACGGCAAATTGGTTAAGTAATCATCCTAAGATTTGTTAAAACAAATAAACGAACAAAATCAAAGTCAATATAAAGAACTTAAAAATTCCAATGAATGGTTGAAACCTCCTTTGAAGTTAGCGCCTCCTTTTATACTTTCGCTCTAATTCAATTTCAAAATTAACTTTCAATACATTGTGTTTGAGATAAAAGGTCTATACCATTTTTTTCCTTACACTGTTAAAAATTTTGTTCCACCTTGCACCAAAAATTGGTTCCTATTTAGCTGCAACCAACATTTGGTGCTTAGTTTCACGGTTGGTTGGTTGTTTTCAGATTATCTGGCGCCGTCAGCAACACGAGGGCTATAATGCACCGAAACATTCGTCATTGGACAAGCCAACATACATTTACAAACACCCATGCCTAACACGGGACTCGAACCCTCAACCTCGCGGTCTAGAAGCTAGCACGCTAACCACTATACCGTTTGGTCGGCGCTTAGTTTCACGATTTAATGGTGCCTACGGTCCGAGATAGCACCATTAAATTGTGAAACTAACCACCAAATGTTGGTTTCTGTAAGTGGGAACCAAAAATTTTGTTCAAGGTGGATCAAATTTTTAACAGTGCATACTAATTTACTTCTAAGTGTCCAGGGTAAAAGAATGACACTTTGGAAAAAAAAAAATATGTAAAATGTCCTAATTTTTTTTTTTTAAATCATTTGTTTCTTTGGAATATACTATTAATGAAATGTAACTATAGATATGTCCATCTTATTATAACTAAATCAATTCTATTGCTGATTTCTCATGCAAGTATGTTGTGACAGTGATGGTTTAATGGTTTTTATCCTTCAATTCACATGTGTGTATTTAAAAGTAAGAATTAAAATTTGAATTTTTTAAGCTCCAATGCTTTTTTTTTTTTCAATGAATATGTTATGACAGTGAGGGCCTAATGTCTTTATTATGTGTGTATTTATATGTAAAATTTAAATTCTGAATTTTGTAAGCTTTAAATCTTTTTTTTTTCTGAATGAATTTTATTGCTTTCAAAAGTAACACAGATGCATTCTTAAACAAAAAAATTCAAGCTACTATTTTTTTTCTCAAAAAACTAAAGCTGAAGTATGTATACTTAGAAAAAATCCCACTTATATGATTTGTACTTGTAAACAACCAATAGTACTATTGACATTGACCACTTTTGACTTTAACTTTAAACTTTTTATTTATCCTTGTTTTCCATGTAAGTTTTATCTCTTAAACAAACTATCTAACTCCCTTTTATGATAACAATACTTTTAAAAAAAGTTATTTAGGAAAAGCAACTCGTCGCTATTTAATGAACACAATTGTTCTGCATCAAGAGTTTGACTGTACTTAAAAGCATACAGAGACAAACATAATATTTAAAGGCATCTCTTCATTGAACTCTCGAAACGCATGAGGAAGATCGTAAGTTCCTACTTTCAATTAGAAATTGTATACATCTGTTAAAACCAGTAGCGTGCAACTGAAAGTCTAACAATCCTGTGCAGTCATTGGGAAAAGAAGATCAAAAACTCATTAAAACAGAACAGCCGAAGCATAAAATGCTACCCAGTTTTATTTTTGGGTTTTTCTTCTTCACTTAACCCAGTTGAATTGCGAAAGTAGGAAGTTACCTGTGGGGAAATTACTTGACCAGTGGTTAAACATGCCATCGATATACTTCTTGATTAGTTATAACTTGATTAGTTATATTCCTTTATTAGTTATGATAAGAAAATGTTTCACTTTTCATGTTTTTTTGTATTTAAATTTTCATGTTTTTTTGTATTTAACTTTTCATGTTTTTTTGTATTTAACTTTTCATGTTTTTTTGTATTTAACTTTTCATGTTTTTTTGTATTTAACTTTTCATGTTTTTTTGTATTTAACTTTTCATGTTTTTTTTTGTATTTAACTTTTCATGTTTTTTTGTATTTAACTTTTCATGTTTTTTTGTTGTTGTTGTTTCTTTGTTTTACAACGTTTTATTTTTATAAACTATTTTTTAGATATAAATTCATTAATTTAAAAATTTTAATTACGAAGAGGCCTGTGATTGAAAATTGTTACAAAACATAGTTTGTTTTTTCAAAAAAATATACGTGTAAGTTCACATATTTGAGTATTTTAAGCTTAATATTGTATAAATACTACAAAAAATAAGGCCGACCAAACGGTATAGTGGTTAGTGTGCTAGCTTCTAGACCGCGAGGTTGCGGGTTCCAGTCCCGTGTTAAGCATCGGTGTTTGTAAATGTATGTTGGCTTGTCTAATGACGAATGTTTCGGCGTATTATAGCCCTCGTGTTGCTGACGGCGCCAGATAATCTGAAAACAACCAACCAAAAAATAAGAAGTTATGAGCTGTAAAGTTACTGTGCAAGGTGTGAAACTGCCTGCTTCAGAATTTTTAGAGCTCGTTTTACCACAATGTATTTTTAGGTTACCATACACAGTGCGTTTCAAACTCCGTTCAATATTTTTACATAAAATTTTCAGGATATATTCTCATAGCATATACGTGAACCACTAACTTTTAATTTTGAAAGCATTTTACAAAACTTTAACTCTTGCACGAACCTTAAAAAATTTGTTTCACCTGTCATTATAAAAAATATAATTTTTCTTGAAGAATTATTTTTTTAGGCTTGGAATAAACTTTAAGTGTTTTGAATGGTTTTCATTTGAAATTTTGCAAATACTTCAGTAATATTTTTTGTAACTATGAACAGTACTTAACATACTACTTAGAATATTCAAGAAATTATGTTTTTCAATTTAATGGTTTAAAGTATTGAACATTTATTTTTCTATGAAACAAAAATTGTATTCTTGTTGTTAAGGTTAACATCTACAATATGCAATAAAAATATTAAGATCACATTATAATTAATGCTCAATTTTATTCCCAAAATATTGAAAAAAAATTAAGGAAAATAACATTGAGAATACTATGTGCCCACTTGTTGTAATGATTCTTTAGTATTGATATGATTTGGAAAAGTATGATTTACTGAGATTATATAACTTTGGGTTAAATATCAATGAAAGTAAAAGGCATGTTATTTTGTTTTCTTCACTATTACTATAATACTAATGGATCCATGCGCAGTTTATCCATACAAGATTGCTTTTAGTCCGAGAGGAGACTGTAAGTTTATGTACCCCATCGAACATCATTCTGGATTTTTAATAGAATGTGGAGAAAAGTGAGTAGATTGCGAATCCACTGGTCTGCAGTGACAAAAATGGCCGAAACTAGTTAAAAATAGACTTTGAATGAGTTGAACTAAATCCGATTGCCAAATATGTCATAACTTGTCAAAAAGTAAATACACTTTTTCGACTCACGGCACTTTGATTTTCTATGAGGAAGGCAGCAGACGATTTCTGATCTTTAGCTCAGAAAACTTGCAGACTTTAAAAGTAAGCCATATTGGCGATATCAGTTGCGTCATAAGTAATGTAATATTTATTGCCAATTTGGCTCGTTTTTAAAGATGCAAGTAAGCCTTCGCCAGATATCTGAATCGTCTGCAACCTTCTTAATTGAAAATCAAAGAGCGATGGATTGCCAAATAAAAAAAGACTGCTCATTATTTGTAAGTTTTGACGTATTTGGCAATCGGATTTAGTTCAACTTATTCAAAGTCTATTTTTGACCAGTTTCGGCTATTTTTGCCACGGCAGACCCGTGGATTCATAATCTACACGCTTTTCTTCGCATTTATAAAAAATTCAGAAATGATGTTCGATGGGGTAAATGGTGAAACATTACCGACAAACTCGGCATAGACATTGTGAACAAACTAAAGATTTTCCTCTTCGTATAATGTCATTCATCTGCAGTGGATACCCTCCCATGTAGACCTCTTCTTCAATGACTTGGCCGATGAATTGGCTAAGGAGGGCTCTGCTGTAACATCCGAAAATTGTGGTCATCTTACGTTTAGGGAAATTTTCTTGAAGGTCAGAGCCGACAACAGCAAGACATGGAGGATTCCACCAACTCATGACTGGTATGAACAAAAACGTCCTGGGGCTGCCCTGGAGCTGAAGGGCGACAGGAAATTACAAACCACCATCACCAGACTCATCACCGGAGATACTCGCACACTTGTATATGTTCAGGGACAAAAGGCCCTGTGTGCCTCAAGTGTGTTTCCCATCAAGCTTCACCGGACCATCTGCTTTCCTGTTTGGATTTGGAGAAGAGCGATCTCTTTAAAAACCCTGCGCTGGTTCGAGACTTTCTTTGGGCGTACGGTCTCTTGGACTTGGTCTAGACTTGTTCTAGATCAAGTGGAATAAGAAACAACAACAACAACAAAGTCTAAACTTACCTTTTCTAAACTTGCAAACGCCGCTGAGTCGATTAGTGAAATTAATCTATTGGAAGTTCATCGGAGAGTTGCAAAAGTAAATAAGGAGATATGATAACTTAATTTAATTTTAACAAATCACATTTTACAGGCATCATTTTATAGAAGTTCAAAAAATATTATTTTTATGGAAATCATATTAGATGAATTATTAGATATATTTTATTTTTAGTTTATCTATTCTATATGGGTCATTTTCAGTAAAATATTGTATATTAAAACCTCGTTATTTATCTTGAAATAAATACCACACTATCGTTTAGCAGAATAACAATAATCAACTGGTTTTTCCTCATTCATTTTAAATGTTTTTCGCATTTTAGAAATATTGACAACAGCTATCGTCAACCGAGACAATTTTGCCACATTTTAAACAAATAATATGTAGTGCCCTGTTAAGCTTCTGAACCAACCAATAGAGGTTGCCAACTATTTGGTTGGTTCTCTATCAGTTGACTCTTTTAATTGGTTCAGTCGCTTAACGCTCTGGCAAACATCGTTCTGTTCAAAAACTGGTGGTATAGTGGTTAGCGTGCTAGCTTCTAGACCGCGAGGTTGCGGGTTCGAGTCCCGTGTTAGGCATGGATGTTTGTAAATGTATGCTGGCTTGTCTAATGACGAATGTTTCGGCGCATTATAGCCCTCGTGTTGCTGACGGCGCCAGATAATCTGAAAACAACCAACCAACCAATCAAAAACTGGCAAAGCTGTCCTTTTCGGCTAAGTTATCCCGGTTGACGGTATTTAAACCTTATAAAAATGATAGTTCAAAAAAGATTCTGAAAATTCATAATTGCAAAATAAAAATTACCACTCATTGTCTCACCATACATTATAGTTAAAAAACCTTGGCTGTTTTTGTCTGAGTTAAGCAATATGAAAAATTAAAGGGGTCTAGAACACAAAATTTAAAGAATTCTCACTTTTTTTATATTATTGTAAAAAATAATAAAAATGTTTCTGAATAAAATGGCATAAAATTTTTATTTTCTATCTTTAGTAGAACATTGAATATTTAAGTTTTTGTTACATGACAACTGTATCTCGAACGTGCTATCGTGAAACTTTGAAACTACTTTTCTCGGTGACGGCTTTTTGTCCCTTTTTTGAGTTCTAATAGGTATAGCTTAAAAACTACTTGTTATAAATGTATGAAACTTTCAACAATTATTTTTCGTATATATTTCTTTAATTTGTCTTCATGAATTGTAAATTTTGATAAAAGTTTTTTAAAAAAGTTTTGGAGCTTAGCATACTATGGGTTTTATATAGTTTCTGCTCAAAATTTTTTTTTAATTTTTTCTCGATATTTTATTGAAAAATAACGAAGACAATTTATGATATGAATGATAAAGAGTAATTTAATGCAAAAGTGAAGTAATTTTTTAAAACAGTTTCTTAAATATTTCAAATTTAGGTAATATCAAATTTTTACAGTTTTTTTTTTAATTAATAAAAAATAATAATTTAAAAATTTAAAATAGTTATTTTAGTTTCAAAGCTTGATGCAGTACTGCATAAAAAATTTCAGAAAATTAATTTTGAAAATAAAGATTTTTTTCAAGTTTTTTTCAAGTTTTCGATGATTTTCCTCGCCATGCTTGTATACGTTTTTTTTCTTTGAGTTTATTGTGATTTGTTTAGGTGGTTATTTTATTTTCCCGGTGAATTAGCTAACATTTATCCGTTTTTAGAATTATTTACAAACACAAAATTTTTGAGGATTTAAGCAAAGGTTTTTGACCTTTTCGGTAAAATTACTACACTTCTTAATAAAAAGTAAACGTAATTTAAAATGTCACTCGTAAAATTTAAAAAAAATGTCGGTGAATAAAATCAAGACATTTTAATAAAATTTGTTGACTTAAACCGAACTTGAAAACCAAAATCTCAAAAAGAAAGAAAAGTAACCTCAAAGGTGACATGCAAGGTTATTGATCTATATATATAAATTTTGAACTTTTGACGTTAACCTTTCCTTTGTTGGTAATATCCTTTGTTGGTTTTCAGGGAAGTTGGTTGGTTGGTTGTATTCAGATTATCTGGCGCCGTCAGCAACACGAGGGCTATAATGCGCCGAAACATTCGTCATTAGACAAGCCAACATACATTTACAAACACCCATGCCAGCGGTCTAGAAGCTAGTACGCTAACCACTATACCGTTTGGTCGGCGGTTTTCAGGGAAGAGAAATGGTATTTTGAAAAATTAAAAATAATTTTGATTGCTCTATTTATATGAAAATGACCTTTTTTTACCTATTCTTGAAGAATTAAAATGAAGAATAGATCAAAACATAGTTTAATCTATCTTTTATTTGATAAAAATCAATTCTATAATTTATTTTGTTAATTATTTTGTCACAATGGCTTAAAGTATTTCGTTATTCCATCAGTCGGACTTTTTGTGGTTAAAATACAAATTATATTTTAAACAAATCCGTGCCCACCTGATGGCTGTGGGGTTAGGCCTCTGGCCTCACATGCCAAAGGTGTCGGGTTGGAATCCCGAATTAGGCATGAATGTTCGTTGTGTTTCGGAATTCACGTTAACCTGTAGGTCCCAGCCTGATTAGCCATCATTGTGCATAAATATAGGTTGTTGAGTGTACAAAGCAACCAAACAAACAAATTCGTTAGAAAAACCTCAGAAAATTTATCAGTACAGAAAATTTTGTAACAAAATGTTGATGTTTTTGAATTCAATGAAATAGATTAATCGTATTAACCCTTTGCACTCCAGTGGCGCCTCTCAGGCGCCACACGATTGGATGCCAAACCACGAGAGGACCATTAGGTGTGATGCGGAAATTCGATGCAAGGCCAATGACTGTGTTTAGTTTCTATGAAGCAAATCCATAAACACCAGCCGAACCTAAAATGTCTCGAGTTGCTGATTTCTCCGCGCGAAAAAGGCCTGGAGTGCAAAGGGTTAATATACACTAAGTGAACATTTTATTATGCACACCTAACAGCTTTTAGCTAATTCGGCATGGCGTTGCTTTAATGTCGTTAAAAGTCACAGTAATAGAAGTGGTGTATTTATAAATGTATGTAGAATCGGGTGACGATTTGACGCACTTTGAAAGAGGGATGTTTGCGGAGTTAGAAGTCATGAAGCGAGAATCGGCGAAAGCGCCGCATTTTAAAATACTCGAAAGCAGCGTTTGTTTAAGTGTTTACAAGTGGTAACTAATTTAAATAAAATAACAAAAAACGGTAACTAACTGAAATAGTAATAACTAACTAAACTAAGATGTCAGTAAAAATCTGGGTCTAATTTACATATTCTGGCCTTCATGAACTAGTGAATGCTCGTGCAGAACCTAGTATCAAGAATTATAAAAAAAAAACCTTAAGGTGACTGCAGAAAATTACAGAATATTTTAATCAAATACCCCTTTTTTGGTTCATTCCTTTAAATTCATGACAAGATAAACCGATGGTGAGGAAATAGGAAATGCGAAAGGTGGCCCTACAAAGCACTGAGATGGTGTGCTTAATAAATCCACTCGATTTATTTACATAAGTTTGTGCCTAATAAATTGTCAACTAAGTGTGCTTACATGAAGATGTGCATAGTAAATTGTCCACTAAGTGTACTTACATGAAGGTGTGCATAATAAATTGTCCACTAAGTGTAATGAAGGTGTGTATGATAAATTGTCCACTAAGTGTATTTACATGAAGATGTGGGAATAAAATTATGCACTCAATGTATTTACATGAAGGTGTGGTCGACCAAACGGTATAGTGGTTACCGTTTTAGCTTCTGGACCGCGAGGTTGCGAGTTCGAGTCCTGTGTTAGGCATGGGTGTTTGTAAATGTATGTTGGCTTGTCAAATGACGAATGTTTCGGTGCATTATACCCCACGTGTTGCTGACGGAGCCATATAATCTGAAAATAACCAACCACCCATGAAGATGTGCATAATAAATTGTCCACTAAGTGTAATAAAGGTGTGTATGATAAATTGTCCACTAAGTGTATTTACATGAAGATGTGGGAATAAAATTATGCACTCAATGTATTTACATGAAGGTGTGGTCGACCAAACGGTATAGTGGTTACCGTTTTAGCTTCTGGACCGCGAGGTTGCGGGTTCGAGTCCCGTGTTAGGCATGGGTGTTTGTAAATGTATGTTGGCTTGTCAAATGACGAATGTTTCGGTGCATTATACCCCACGTGTTGCTGACGGAGCCATATAATCTGAAAATAACCAACCACCCATGAAGGTGTGCATAATAAATTGTCCACTAAGTGTAATAAAGGTGTGTATGATAAATTGTCCACTAAGTGTATTTACATGAAGATGTGGGAATAAAATTATGCACTCAATGTATTTACATGAAGGTGTGGTCGATCAAACGGTATAGTGGTTACCGTTTTAGCTTCTGGACCGCGAGGTTGCGGGTTCGAGACCCGTGTTAGGCATGGGTGTTTGTAAATGTATGTTGGCTTGTCAAATGACGAATGTTTCGGTGCATTATACCCCACGTGTTGCTGACGGAGCCATATAATCTGAAAATAACCAACCACCCATGAAGGTGTGCATAATAAATTGTCCACTAAGTGTAATTACATGAAGGTGTGTATGATAAATTGTCCACTAAGTGTATTTACATGAAGATGTGGGTATAAAAATGCATTCAATGCGATTACATGAAGCATTTCACTCAATGCATTTACATGAAGGTGAGCATAATAAAATGTCCACTTAATATTTAAGTAACCTTTAAGAGTAGATCAAGTAACTTTTCACTATGTTTTTTAATGTTGATAATTATCAATTTGAAACGCCAGATGTAATTTTTCATGTAGACTTTACTAAAATTTTTGAGAGAGAAAGTACTTACGCTGCCTTTGTTCTGCTGAGTCTTCTGACGCTCGATACATTTGTCCACTGACTAGATGAAACACGAGTAGTATTACTGAGACAAGCCATGGTATCGAAGGCGCAGAACTAGAAAAATATAAATAATCAGAAAAAGTAAAAGAAATTTTCCAAGAAAATGTACAGTCTTATTAAAACATTAGCTCATGTTTTCTTGGCTACGGCATTAAAACATTTCGTATTTAATTACCATGAAGCTTATTTATTCTGTAAAAAATTAATGGAATTTCTCGTAGCTTTTCAAAGATTTTAATCGATTAATTGTTGTAGTAATATTTGAATGTTAACAATGAAATGTTTAAGTAATTAACGTACCATCAATTTCTAATTATAGTTGAAAGAAATACATTATTTTTAATTGTGAGCCAAGTTTTCAATGAATATTACGTCATCAGTTACGTAATATTTATCTCCAACTTGGTTCACTTTTGAATGATGCGAGTATTTGGCGCCAGAGAAGGGAAATCGTCTGCACTCATCTGAATTGAAAAATTAAGAGCTGTGGGTTACCAGTCGAAAAACGGCGTTCATTATTTTGAAAGATATGACATATTTGTTTTTCGGATTTAGTTCAACACATTCAGTGTCAATTTTGGAACAGTTTTGGACATTTTCCCCATAAAATTAGTATATTCACAATCTACTAGCATATCTCTATATTCTATAAAAAAAATTCATAATGTGGGCTTTATTTTTTTTATATCACTTCATTTGTTGTTGTTAAATAAAAAAAAAAGTACTTAAATTAAATTTATCTCATGAACACAAACGCCTCCCCATTTTACATATCAAACCAAAACAATATATTTCTTTGATAAGACCTACACGTCCATTATGAGGCATACAAGTAAATACCCACTGATACTGAATTCCAATTGCGTACTTAACGCTTGAATTGCTCGCAATGCCGGAAGCATAAAGATACCAAGAGGCTGTATTCTAGTTAATGATAATTCGATCCATTTCCTTTCTTTCTTTTGGGAACTTATCACTTGTATATACGGTGAAAAAACGGCCCATTATTCTCTTACATTAAATAGTTTTATTCAAGCGAAGCTAGATCTATTGTTATATATTCTATAGTATCCAGTCATGAAGCTCAGAAGATTTCAATGATACAACTTTAGGATGTGTGTCAAGTTTTTCAAGCTTTATTCGCTAACATTGACCTTGGTTTTTAACAAGGAAACAATCACAAATTACTGCATATAACATTGGAACGGTTTTTCAACAAATTTTGTTTACTTTTAACAATTGTTGAAAATTACTCTTAGGTTGTTTAGCGACTCCCTATCGGAAGTCGTGTTTACTTTTAATTGTTATTTAGAAGAAAAAAAGATTGATTGCTATACTTTGTACTTTTAGAGTGATTAGGTTTTTCACTTTAACTAAGGTCTTTGAACTTTCTTGGAAAAGAAACTCACTACCTCAATTTAATGAGTGGTATAATCCTTTTACTGAAGCTCATCAAAATTCACATATAGTCATTTTTCTTACTAATATACATGGTATCCAAGCTAAACGTAAGTAAAAGTTATAGCTTATTGTTACGGAACTACCTATTAGAATATAATAGACTGCTTCTCTGTGTATTGGAACCCCCTTTTTTAAGGGCTCTGTCTACTTCGAATTCATGAAAAAAACACTATTTTTTTTAAGAATACTGTTATGTTTACTGATATAAAACTTCTTAAGCTTAACAAAAACAATCGTAAATTACAAAAAAAAAAAAAAAATATTGATTTTAACCACTTTTTTAGTGTGAAAATACCAGGTAAACAGGAGTCCTCAAAAGGTTGCGCTGTTGAAAAAATCTCAGAAACTACTGAACTGATCCTTATGAAATTTTAACCACATATTCTGTACACTTATCACTATATCCCGTATCAGAATTATGGCAAAATTTTAATTTTCACTATTTTTTATTAGAAAATGACATGCAAAAAGAAAACTACGTTTTTAATTCTTTTTTTTGTTCGCCATTTTGTTATTTATGCATATAAATTAATATTAGATGTACGGGATATAGCCACTGTCACACTAAATCTAAAACCATTCAATTTTTTTGCTTCAGATGGGCCGTTGTTCAGATTTTTTCAACAGCGCATACCTACCTACTTTTTGATGACTCCTGTTTACCTGGCATTTTCACACTAAAAAAGTGGTTAAAATCAATAATTTTTTTTTTTAGCAATTTACGAATATTTTTATCAATAGTCATTATTATCAATATTCATCAATTTTATCATAGTTTTATATCAATAAACATAACAGTATTCTTAAAAAAAAAATTAATTAAAATAGCGTTTTCTTTCCAATGGGTGGTTAACCAATGGGTGGTTAGGAATGCACGTAAATGGTATAATTTGTCAATTTTTCTTCATAGAGTGCACTGTTACGGAATTTTTTTTCTTGGGATTCATTAAATCCGTTGTGTATAAACAAAAAAAAATTAAACTGTGAATGAGTTAAAGAAGTATATCATTCAAGCAGTCGTCTAATAACTTCTAATCTGTAACGAAACACTTGGAAAGAACTATATTACCGTTTAGGCATTTGTCGGGCTACAAAAGATGCAAACAACGAAATCTATTGATACTAAAACTTGATGAGATGTTCTTTCCATCAAATATTTTTTTTTCTTTTCGATCTAATAGATAGGTCCGCAAAAATAAACCATAACTTTTGAATACTTTTAGTCCAGACACCCTGTATTGTATGAAAAATAAAAATTACATTTATCCAAATTAAATTTCAGGTTTCAAATGGATATTGATTGTTTAATAAGAAAAATTATCAGTTTTCTTCCGAATCCGCTCGATTAAAGAGTTCAGCATGTGAATCATAATAAAAGAGGAAGTAGGAGAAAACATCATTAAAAATGTGGCATCAATAAGACCTGAATAGAAAGTGCTATTTCAGATCTGGATACTTTTTCTACTTTTACCAAATGTAGGTCAGAAATACATAAAAAAAAACTTATCTAATACGAACTGTTTCTTTTTAGACTCATCATGACAGTATCTAAAAAAACACAAAGTCAAGAACCTCAAATAAAGGTAGCTGCTTCCTAAATGTGAATGAATTCTGTCATTAACTATGCAGTTGTTTTGTTTCTTATTTGAATGAACATTGGAACGACGAATTATACATGTTACCGTTAAAGTATATAATGCAGTTATTTCATAGAATACCTAGTTATTCCATGAAATAACTGATCGTGTCCTTTAAAGTGTGTAATATGTTATTAATTTGACACTTTAACGAGTTATTCTATGAAATAACTAGGTATTCTATAAATTAACTAATGAGAGACAGTTAAAGTGTAAAATAAACAATTTATCTAAAATGAAATTAAACTAATGATAGACAATTAAAATGAAAAAGAAGCAATTTATCTAATTTATGCAGCGTATAAATGGTATTTATGGAAACGTACCATAAAATCATTTGTTACAACAAGGATTACTAAAATGACACTTGGAATTACAAAGAACATTATTTCTAAAACAAAAACATTTTTGTGTTGACACACTGGGTTTTACACGAACATTTTTTAAATCCCTGATCAGTACCTAAACTTTGAGCTGTAGCAACCGACCGGAGCGATATTTCTACATCCGGTAGTTCTTCGATTTTAATTAATTTTACACTTTAACGGGCTGCAAATCGTTATTCTATGAAATAACTAGTTAAACCATGAAATACAAGAGAGTTTTACACTTTAACGGACACGATCAGTTATTTCATGAAATAACTAGGTATTCTATGAAATAACTGCATTATATACTTTAACGGTAACATATACATTATGTACCTCCTAAAGGGGAAACTTGAATATTTGGTTTTAAAATGAGAATCAATGACAGGAAGTTTTCCATGTATTTTGCTCGAATTAGTTTTTTAATAGCTAGATGACATCAATTAGTATTATTTTTGAAAAATTAATTTATAAATCAGTGGAGGATTCCACACAGATTCATTAGAATTGTTGCACAACAAATTGCGAATTTCATGTAAGTGTAACGAAAGTATCTCTATTAAGTTAATACGTAATGACCACTGATAAATAGAATTTTATTTATTAAGTTATCGAAATTGTAGGTAAAATAGAGTATTTCTCTCTTATCAAATAAGCTCATTACTATTTTTGCTAATTTAGTGTTTTTTAAATGTTATAAAAATCTCGAATGCAAAGTTTCTTTTTGCAATGCAAATGAGACAGTAAACTACAGACTTAACAGCCAAAGAACAATTTAACTAGCTCTTGACTTGAGTATTTTTTACATATTTAAAAGTTCAGTGCTGTCGTTCTAAGAATGAACACAGAGTAAAGGTTGATTTACGCCGGCCACTAGCACTCTGTACACATTCTCTGCCAGTCACTAGAGAAGTCTAACACTGCCATTTTAATCAACGCATGATAGCGATCTTCGATTCAAATTACCAATCGATATGCCAGCCACTGGCAACGTATAAATCAGCCTTAACTCCAATTTGGAGCCGTTTTATATTGCAAAAGTAGCAGTTCTATATGAAATATCAGATAACGTTAGAAAGTTTAATAAGTCTTTGTTTCTAAACCATATACAATTGCAGTAGTTAACACTAAAAGAAATAGCTTTAAAATTATTTATATTGTATCTATTTAAAGTAAAGTTATTGAAATCAACATTGCATTAAATTACCGTAGTAAATATATATCTAATTATATTATGTATGCAACAACAACAAAAAAATGGAAATTAAATATATAAATAAAAATAGCCGTTTAAAGACAAAGGCCAATGTCCTCCAGCTGTGTATAACTCTCCCACTATCAAAGAACAACAAACTGTAGGAATGCTTCTTATTAGGCAATTCAAACAAGTGTGACTACTACTAATATACCTTTAAGTGCTTTCTGAAGACAAAACCAAATTAGAAATACGTCAATGCACTAAAGGGTATGTTTTTTATTAGCCTTGTATACATTGCCAATCGATTGTTTCCGGGCAATCAATTAGGTTGTTTTTCTTTTCTCAAGGAAAGCTCTAAAAGAAGAATACAGAGAAAACAAAACAAAAAAAGGCAAACAAACTGCAGTTTATTTTGGTGATGTAAACACGTAGTGAAATGAAAAGAAAAGAAGATATTTCTACACTTAAAAATACACCTAGTCAATTGCTTGAACTGGGTTTGTTTAAAATTGGTTTTCAAAAGAGTAACCCTCTACTTTTTTTCTTAGGAAGTGCAGTCAATTTGGTATTTGAAAATGCATTGATATAATTTTTTTTACCAAAAAAGTATTTTCTTGACAAAAGTGAGAAAACTCGTATAGGAAAGTCCAAGTTTCTGAAAATGAGAAAATAATCTGGAAATGAGATTTAACGAAAATTATGAGATGAATGAGCCAGTGAAGTGGAATTACTCTAAGAAGAAAGGGTCACTGAAGTGAAAGGAATACACCATGAAAATTCTGACTCTTCAGTAAGCAGTCATATGCAAAATAGTGGGAAAACACAAGTCAACTAATGAGTCAGAAAGTCCAAATGTTAAGTGTTATCGTTGGTTGAGGTTTCTTAGCTCAATCTCGGCCGACCAAACGGTATAGTGGTTAGCGTGCTAGCTTCTAGACCGTGAGGTTGCGGGTTCCGAGTCCCGTGTTTGGCATGGGTGTTTGTAAATGTATGTTGGCTTGTCTAATGACGAATGTTTTGGAGCATTATAGCCCTCGTGTTGCTGACGGCGCCAGATAATCTGAAAACAACCAACCTTAGCTCAATCTCTTATTTTTTTTCTTTTGCCATTTAAACGAGTTTAAGTTCAACCAACTATTTTAAATATTTATATATTTTACAAAGGCATTCAAGAATAGATATTATAATACTCATATTTTGTATGAAATACTATTTTTATTTTCTACAAAGTGACTTTTCTACAGTTCATAAAAGTCATGATTTTCCTGGAAATATTAATCAATGTTAAAAGATTCGAAGAAAAAAAATAAAAACAAAAACAATCAGATGCAAGATAGACTAAAAATAATACCATTACCAATTTAAAACTCATTTAGCAAGTATTAATAATTTTATATTTTGCCCAACTAAGACGTTTTGTGTAATTACATCCGAATAGGTATTAATATTAATCGATTATAAATATCCTCCCATTTAGAATGCAGAATATTGGCTGGTATAATTACCAGGCCACTTCCCCGTTTTAATTCACGCATTCATCCTTGATATTAATTTAGTAGGGTCTAAATTATTTTCGTACTTCACAAAAACGAAACCACAAGATGCTTTGATGACGTACATCTACGATTGATGAAATAGGGTGGCCCCATTTTATCCATATGTTAGTAATTTTCTGTCTCAATTTCACATTGACTTTTCAATTTAAATTTTTGCATATGTTTCTAAAAGATCTTGACATAATAGTGATGTCAATAACTTTCCTGTTATTTATTATAAAGTTCGATGAATAAAATTTTGTTGACTTCGTGTTTTGGATGTGCTTTACAAACAGATGTATTTTGATAAATCACATTTAGATAGGCTTGACAGATTTCTGAAATGTTCAACCGGGACATCGACCCTGGTGTTGCCCTTACGCCAATAAAACCCAAACAACCAACCATTATTTAATAGCAGACCATCACTCTTCTATAGTTTTCACTTTTTATACAGTACAGAAATAAATGACAAAGTAATTATCCGAAATAATCCTTCACAGTTAATTATTTTTAGACTTTTTTGATCATCTATAAAATCAAATTTAATTTTTACCGGGACGTGAAGTAAATCTGGGACGGGACTTAATCGGGACGGGATTTAATCTCCGGCAACCGTACCTTTAGATAGCTCCTAGAAAGCTTTTACTCTCATTGTTCAAACTAACACCACTAATCACTACGAAAATCGTTCAAAAGAAACTAACATCACTGATCTCTACGGGAATCACTCAAAAGAAACTAACATTACTGATCTCTACGGGAATCACTCAAAAGAAACTAACATCACTGATCTCTACGGGAATCACTCAAAAGAAACTAACATCACTGATCTCTACGGGAATCACTCAAAAGAAGCTAACATTACTGATCTTTACGGGAGTCACTAAAAATAGATTAACATTATTGATTTTTAAGGGAATCACTCAGAAGAAATCAACATTATTGATTTCTACGGGAATCACTCGAAAGAAACTATTTATCTTTACGGGAGTCACAAAAAAATTCTGTTAAAACATTACAGTGATGCCATCATCAAATTGAATTTAAGCAATGTCAACTTTAGGAGAGTAAAGTAACCTCAAATAATGATGTTTTGCAACAAAAAATTAATAAATATACAGATAAAATTTCGATCAAAACTGTAAATTTCCAATGATGTTGGCTATACTAATACCCAAAATGTGATAAAGATAGGTTTTCTTCCAAAAGGGATCGTATCATAAAATGATCACCATAACAATCCGATAAAAACACCATACAAAATAACGAATTGAGATGGGAAAATGTATTGAAAATATGCATAATTCGATACTGATTAATGTTTTTAATTATTGCTAGGATTTGACGCTTAAATGCACAGTGTATAATCTAACTCACTCAACACATTGTCACTTAAGATATAGCAATTGTATCCAAACACTTGGAAAAAGTATAAGGTTTATAACTAAGTATTTACTAATCACACATTGACTCTCTTCTTTTGATATCTTTCTCGCTGCCGGATATTTTTGGAAATCCATATATTTCTTAAAATAATTTTTTTGAAAATAAAAAATATGAATTTCTTGCTTATGGACTCAAATTATATCAAAGTAATATCTGAATCGTAAGAAGCATTTCATATATTATTACCTGTACACTTATGAGTATCGCTATATAAATGTCCTTACTATTTCAATTAATGATTAGTAACGAATTCCATGATATCATTGAAACGAAAAAATTATAGGTGCACCTAAATTGTCTTCAATTGTAACCACATTGTATAAAACAATTCCTCTCTAACTAAACATCCGTGTTTCACTAAATGCTTTCCTTTAAAATCCATTCTTTAACATCCTGCTTTTTTTTAGAACAAGGATATCACCATCCCCGAAACAAGGCGTCATCAGACAAAAACTTTTACTTGAAAATTGTTACTTGGTGAAAACCTAGTAAAAAGGTCAGAGGAGAAAACATCGAAGTCTCTGGAAAGAGGTTAAACGATCGCCTTATTTCTAACCTAGCCATAAGTATGAGTCACTGACAAAATGGTCCTGACCTCGAAAAACTTCTTTCGAAGTTCTCACCAATGAAAGAAAAAGGACGTTCACTTAATCAAATCAGTCTGTTACTGCTTCCCATGATTAATTGGAAAATGGTTCAAAGACGATTTTAAATGTCATCATTCATATTAATCTCGGAATAAAAAATTAATGTGAGTTAATGTTGATGAGGTGTTTTTTTTTTTTTTATCCCAAAGACTATTAAATGCCCTAAAACTTTACTAAATTCAAAAATTCATATTCTCAAAATGAAAAAATAACAGAGACGATAAAAAGCTATACAACTTTACAAAATTTAGATATCCATATTCTCCATTGAAAAAAAAACAGACGATAAAATGCAGTAAAACTTTACTAAATTCAAATATTCATAATCCAAAAATGAAAAAATAAGAGACAATAAAATGCTATAAAACTTTACAAAATTTATAAATCCATATTCTCCAGTTGAAAAAATAAGAGACGATAAAATGCCGTAAAACTTTACTAAATTCAATTATTCATATTCCAAAAATTAAACAAGTAACAGAGACGATAAAATGCTATAAAACTTTACAAAATTTAGAAATCCAATTTTTTCAATAGAAAAAATACAGACGATAAAATGTTGTAAAACTTTACTAAATTCAAATATATATATTCTCCAATTGAAAAAATAAGAGACGATAAAATTCCGTAAAACACTTTACTAAATGCAGACATTCATATTCTTGAAAAAATGACAGAGACAATAAAATGCCATAAAACTTTACTAAATCCATATATCCATATTTCTCCAACTGAATACGTGACAGTAATTGTTTGTAAGATATATGAAGGGAAATAAAACCCAACAAGGAAATTGATTCCACTAGAATCTAGTTCCGGGAGGAAATCCAATTCCCTATCCCCCTCATGCTAAATAACCGTCTTTTATGCACCATACTTACGAATGAATGCCAAAATGCCTTTAATGTAATTTGGTAATGCACCAACACACTGCAGAAAGTCACTTCTTTTTTTATAAAAAAAAACATTACTAAAGCCTAGCTTCTAAAGAATTGAAAATCTATTTTTTGTAATTTTTTTCCACATTATACCAAACAAATAAATTGTATAACCCATTGTTAGTAACTATTTTCGATTCACTTTTAAAGTTGTTCTTGAACAATTGTATCTTTCATTTCTTTAGAATCTTTCATTTTCTTTAGTATGCAAAATATTCTGATGATACACTATATATTTCATTTTTTTTGTTTTGTTTTTAAGTTAGTTGAATTGATATCTATTAAGCAGACATCTATTAAATATGAAGAGAAAGCTACTGAAATCTGTCTGAATCATTTATATATTAACCTTCTGTTATTGATTATAAACAAAGTGTGTGATTATAAGCAATAATTTTTTATATTTCTAAAAGAATAAACGAAAGATAATTTTCTTGTACAATTTAAAAGTAAGTCTAAAGTTGTAACTAACAATGGATTATGCAATTTTTTTTTTGTCAAGTATAACATGAAAAACTATATTTTAAAAGTTTTCGATTTTAAATTATTGGACTTAAAGTTTGAACTTGAGAAAAATATCGAATAAAAATTTTTATAAATAAATCAATGTTTTATTAATATAATTCATGAATCTGGATTTTAAATGTAGTAGGACCCATGTAACGGCAAAAGTAGTTTCAAAAATCCATAATGAAAGCGAAATGTAGAAAAAAAATATTTTAAAATACTAACAATGGATTATTAACATGTATAAACAAATATAATTAACTACTTGCATTAAAAAATAGTTCTATTTGAACACAAAACAAAAATTTAGTCACTTACTAAGCAGTAAAATCTCTATTCTAAAAAGGGCACAAATTTTCATGTTGTTTTCTCATTGAAGTAAACTTCACTTAAAAATTTTTTTTTTTTTAAAAATTGGAAATGTAGAAGATAGTTCAATAATTTTATGGATTATATTACAAATTTATTATATTTTTATTAGTTTAATCAAGTTTTTTTTAATGTTTTTTATTTTTATTATTGAATTTAGTTGACTTTTAATTTAACAATTATTAAGAATACATTATCCTTAATCACTAAGCAAGAAGAAAAAAAATTATGGTACAGAACTTCATAAGAATAAAAATATATTTTGCAACTTTTCCTAAAGCACTTTAATTTCAATTCATCCAGTAAAAACTTTCACCTGGTATTTACTAAGACATCTTAAAGATCCACCATCAATTTGTCATTAAAAACTAATTAATGTGTTAAAAGCTACTTTTATATGTATAAAAAAGGAGAGGGTTCGATTTCTTCAGAAAAGTTCAGTCTGTCATTAATTTTTTTTTTCAATCCATTATCTGATCTATCATTCCTTGTGAGAAGCAAAACTATGGTTCATAAAATCAAGAGAGTAAATCGTATTTTGTAACTATATCCAAGCGACATTAAGTTCAATTCCTTAATGGGACACTGAAATCACCAAAAATAACGTTTTTTTGTTTTCCTTCTATAAAAATTGCTGACGCCTCTAGCTTTAATTTCGAGTTTGAATTTTCGAAATCCGATGATTTTAAGTGATAAAACCTTTATTTTAACTATTTCAACGAATTGCACACTTGTTGGCAAAAGTTAAAAATGCATTTTTCTCAGTTTCGCTTTTTTTACATTTTACGTACGTTCGAAAATCTCCTTGCGATTCATTTTTTGATAAATCCATCTTTTTTTTGTAGAAATAATTTTAATGTATTATAAAGATATACACACATGCTTTTTTATATCACATAATTTTTTCTATTTTTTTCCTGTTGTAAAGCTGAAATATGTGCAATTTTTAATAAAAAATCACTAGCGCCAAGTTTAAAATGTTATTTTTGTTCAACTATTGCACTTAAAAATAAAAGCATGTGTCAAAATGATTTTAATATATGGATAAACTTCAAAATTTTTTTTCATGTTCGTTAAAATTTTGCGTCGCGAGGAGCATTTTGAAAAAAGTTAAAATTTCGTATTATTTTAATGCATTTTTCTCAATAATTTACTATCTATTTTATATTATCGGTTCAAATTTTATTGTTGTCTTATAAGTCATATATTCTGTGTTTGTGCCAAATCTTATGTAATTCTAAGCAAAAGTAAAGAATTTTAGAAAAAGTGTCTTATGTCCCCTTATGTTAATTTCTGTCTGGCCATCAAAACATCTCCGCATCCACTGTCATCTCATTGATCCATTGTCTACTTCAAAAGCAGAAAACTTTGACTTAAATAGTATTTCATAACCATTCCTAAGAAAAATTAAGTTTGATTTCCTCAAAAAAAGTTCTGACTGGTAGTGGATACATTTCATTGATCAATTATCATTAATTGAGTTAAAATGCGAATTGACATTTAGAAAATCCAAAGGTTAAAGTATTTTGTTTAATAAATTTCGGCCCGGCACTCAAGTCGTAGTCAAAACATTTCGCAGATCCATTATCTTGGATTGAGCAACATGGAAAGGGTCGCCTGAACTTGTTCTTCAATGTCATCAACCTTTCTTGTTGTTTTAACTCATTTAATTTAACTATTTTCCCGTGGCTATTTCGGCAAGCTTTTTCCGCCAACTTTCTTGCTAATTTACTTTCTCGTTCTTTTCGATTTCGTTCATTCACACTTCAGTTGATTTCGGCGATCTCATAAGAGTGCTCCGATTGGGTATCGATTGAGGGAAATAATTGCTTAGGTCATTTCGGGTTCAATTTCGGGTTTTAGTATTAGATTTAATGATCGGCAAAATAAGTGGGATCATTTAGAATAAAAAAATGCTTAATTTTTTTCACAAATGGAATTTAATAATATTTAACAACTCGTTTTTCACCATTCAATGAGTTTTCATGAACATTGAGAAAAAACTTCACTTTAATCGAACCATCAAAATTATGAAATTTCAATCCCGTTGTACTTGATAAATAAAACTTAAAACTTTTTTAAGTATTTACATTGATCTATCTTTCGATGATAATCGTTATAAATAATTACTATTTTATTTCGAATAAAGATATGGATTTTCAAAAATATAACTTCTCCCGATATATTATTACAAATTTATTCCAATACAAATCGCTACATTTATGTGTGAAACACTAATATGTTCTAATAAATTAATATACTTTATCATATAATAACCCATTAACTGTAGAAAAACTTACTTCATAAATGTTACTTGAAGGATGAGTTCTTAAATAAACAATTAATCATAAGAAAATCTGACTTAATATTTAACAACTCGAAATTTAATAATATTTAACAACTCGTTTTTCACCATTCAATGAGTTTTCATGAACATTGAGAAAAAACTTCACTTTAATCGAACCATCAAAATTATGAAATTTCAATCCCGTTGTACTTGATAAATAAAACTTAAAACTTTTTAAAGTATTTACATTGATCTATCTTTCAATGATAATCGTTATAAATAATTACTATTTTATTTCGAATAACGATATGGATTTTCAAAAATATAACTTCTCCCGATATATTATTACAAATTATTCCTATACAAATCGCTACATTTATGTGTGAAACACTAATATGTTCTAATAAATTAATATACTTCATTAATATACTGTAGAAAAAACTTACTTCATAAATGTTACTTGAAGGATGAGTTCTTAAATAAACAATTGATCATAAGAAAATCTGAAATTTCTCCAAAGCTGGTAGTATGCGTCTTTTCTTTCAGTCGAAATAGATATCTAAATAATGAACAACCCCTTTTATTAGCTTTTAATATGCGGGTAATTTACTCTTATCAGTACATTACCCTATTACTTATGTTATGATTTTACGCACTCTGAGACTTGTCCAAAAGAGAAATTACCCACATTAATTATTTTCAATACATTAATCAACGGAAAATATATTGGAAAATATCCGTATGACTTGAACACATTAACTTAAGCTTATAAGAATATAAAACCAATTATGCATTTCCTTATGGTAGAGCGTAAAACTTAAATAGCTTACATTCTTTTTAATCAATGTTGACAAATGGAGTTCAATAAGTATTGAATTTGTGTTGGTATTTATACGTTTTGTATTGGTGGAGTGAGGCGGAATTGCTTGAATGACTTTAAAATACAAAAGTTTTATTACATTGAATGAAAATTAAATTTTTGAAATTTTGAGTGAAAAGTCAATGAAATCCTTTTGATGCTCTTTAATTTTACAAATTTATAAATTTAATTACATTTTTTATCTCTAAATGTAATTTTATGTACACAAATTAAGAGTGAGCTTTCAATGTTTAAAACTAAATTGTAATTTGCCGTATTATTGAGAGCTTATGTAAAAAAAAAAAAAGTTTTGATTACATTAATTGCGCTTATGAATATTTTCTTGAATTAATAATGCTTGAATTTTGAACATTTTGATATTGATTTGTTTTGATATAAATATGATAGATCCCTTCAAATTATTTTTAACTCAATTATTAGTGAACATAGTTTATAAAGATATAGAACTCTTTTCAAGACATATATTAAATTTAACCTATTAATAATTAAAATGTGTAATATTTTAAAGAAAATCTTCTGCTTCCAACAACTCGCATTTCTGATTATTCAATACAAGATTAGAGTTATGCAAATAACATTTGGCATCCATCATACATTCAGAATAATTATTGCTGAAATTTTTTTTTTAAATATATTCAAAGTATTTATATAAAATATAATATAGATAGTCTCAACTATCAATATAGACAGTCATAGATAGTCGTAATAAGTGTATTGCATAGAGCAGTGATTCTCAACCTTTTTTATGTCGCGGCGCACTTATAACGATTTCAAAATTTGTCGGCACACAAAGGAAAAAAAGTTTAAAAGTTGTTTACTTTAACTACCTATAATACACTGTAATACACCTATTATACACTGTGTAAAATAGTTTAAGATAAAAATTGGGAATGTAAAATAAAATAATATAATATGTACTACAAAAACAACAGTACGTTTATTAAGGGATTAATTACAAATATACATTTCAAAAATTTGGCGGCACACTTTAAGAATTTGGCGGCACACAAAAGTACCGCGGCACAGTGGTTGAGAATCATGGGAATAGAGAGTAGCTTGAAATAGGTTGAGTTAAGTAGAAAGTAGCTAAATTATGTATTATACTAATTACACGTGCCTTCGCGATTGTTCCAAACACATAACCTTGTGATAAACAAATACAATATCTCATAAACAATTGCTCTTTTACAAACACAAATATTTATTGTTTCTAAAACTTAATTGGTTATGTTTCTGTAATGGCTATTTAGGTGCAAATATAATACTAACTTTTCCGCAGTTTACCTCTAAAAACACAAAAGGCCATAATTTTTTAGAGTCTCTTTTGATATGCATGGTAAATTGAGTATTCTTGTTGAGAAAAAAAAATATGAATATTAAAAATACTTACCTAAGATTTTAAAGCAATCAAATCTCGGTATTTTCCTTGTGCATATTCAAAAATAATATAAGAATCTTGATTAAATTTGGATAACACTTACCTTATCTAATATGATAAATACAACTGCAGCATTCCTAAATTAACATTAAATAATCGAACTATAGTAGTTTAATACCATAACTATCTGCACTAATTAAATGAATATAAGTTCTTGATGGTAAAAAAATCTTGAAGGAAAAGTCATTACATATGAACTCATAATACAGTCAAACCCGGCTAACGCGAAATAGCAATCTCATTTAACCCGAAGTAAAAGCAGTTCTCCGTACTTAAAACTTAACGTTAATTTATTCGTTTAACATGAAATTCGGTTAAAGCGAACAATTTCGACGACCCCATCGACTTCGCGTTAACAGGTTTTGATTACTATAATTATGTTTTATTAGTTACGCGGGAAAATATTCGATATCAGAAATTAAGTCATTGTCTTGAAATGTATTATCAAATTGGAAAATAACTTTTTTAAATCATCGTCAAATATGTCTTTTTATTATTATTATTTTTTTTAAATATATGTACACTCTTACTTCAATCTATAAGAAACAATTTAATTACAAGCTAACAATTTTTGTTTTAACAATAAAAACACTCCCAAGAAAATATATAAAAAAAAAATACCTTTGAAGGGAAAAATAAAAGCCCCTTACCTCATAGTACGTTAATCATCCAAAATTTATTCACGAAATCACAGGCAGGCGCGCGCTATCGAAAAGAAATGAATACGTCCATATCGTTTCAAACTACGTTCACTTCTTTTTACCGGGCCGTATGAAATAACGAGCAAAGATGGGAAAACCCGCTCACTCACACACAACTAGAAGAAAACGGGAACAGATCCGTATACGAGAAGTCAAGATTTAAAACACCGGCGTAGGTTTTGACACGCTTAATAATCTAGGTCGTCCTTTCCCTCCTACAGTAACCCAATTCCATTTCTTAAAAAAAAGACTCAGATTTAGCGAGTGAGGGGGGGTGGGGAGAAATCACCTCCCCCCCCCCCATCTTGACTTTCTACATTTGGGGGGGCCTTGTTTATGAAATGTTGAAATGAAGCGTATAAAATACCCAAATGGGTCTGTAACAGTCCGTTTAAAATTGATGACTCTTTTTTTCTTTTATAAAACAAATCTCATCTCCATTGCAATTGTTTCCACGGGTAATGATCCAGCACTACCGGATCTGTCAAACTTCTTGTGTTGTCTGCGGTTTTATTTTGACTAGTTTATGTTTTATTTCTTTACCCCAATTGCGGCTGCGGAATTTTGCAGTAAAAGTTAGGGCATCTTACTTTCGATAGTGGTGGTAATTTTCCAAGCTGGTGGACTGCAAAGGCAATACAACAGTGCAATCAATTGAATATTTTTCCTTGTAGTAGTAAAACCTATTTTTAACCCTCTACTAGTGCATGATTTTTCTTTCTTAATAACTAGTAGTCTATAAGTGGTGTTTCTTACAAAAGTATGCTAATAAAAATACTTTTTTTTGATATAAACAATCTCACTATGACAGATATAATTAATTTCTATTTCAAATTGCAATAAAATATATTAATTATCACTCAAATTTTACTCCCAAGTTGTATAGAAAATATGCTACACTATGTACCAGAGGGTAAAACGTTTGACTAAAATAAATGTTACATAAATCGAAACATTTTCTTGGTATTCGAAACTTGGCAATATTTCGAATTACTTTTTATCCAAATCTTGGCATTAAAGGTTTGGATTGAAAATTTATCATTTTAAATGTACTCCTTTTTATGTAATTTTGATGTGTCATCTTCCTTCAATGAACAAACTTATGAATAATAACTATATTGCCATGCTAGGCACAAAGGTTGCATCTGCAATTTTTTGCTAAACTGATTTATTGTTACCAGGTGATTCTCTGTAATCTGTTCAACATAATGGTAAAGTTTTATGGTCATTTATATATGTATATGTATATATTAAGTAATGCCATAAAGTAGTAGTGAATAAACTATCAAAAGCAAACGATGACTTAAGATTGTGCAATTAAATTTAACTGTAATTTAGTCCCTCAACCAAGTATCTATTCAGTCAGAAAAAATATTCAAAATTTACAGGTTCTATGGTATTAGGTTAGCTTGCACACAAGAACCTTTTCTAATAGCTAGTTTTGCTTTTGCGGCAGTTGCAAATGTTGATGTTTTGAGCTCATTTTTTGTCACATTTTTTTATAAATAACATTTTAGGTAACACCATATATACTGTCTCAGTTGGGAACATGCTTTTGAAGAAACAAATATTACTTTTCTTGATGAAACATTTTTCTAATTTTCGTGTTGAATTTATTTTACTCTATAATGCGACTCAATTTTTTCAGTACCAATATTAATAAATATTTTTTCTCACAAATCCTACCAAAGTAATCATCGTACTACATTGCTTTTTTTATTTATAAGTTTAAATTAAAGCTCCATACAACTAAAGTATACCTTTCAACAGTTAAAGAAAATATTATTTAATGATTCAATTTTCTTTTATTGTTTCATACCATAAAAAATATAAAACTCATACTCCTTTTAAATCCGTACGTACTATTGAAATTTTTTAAAAATTAGACACCAATTGGATGATTTGAATGAAATTAATTGCATAGCTAATGCATTTAAACAAACAAGCCCAACAAAAGCAAAAAATTCTACCTCAATTTTCATTCTTGAAAAAGATCTGTACGTGTCACAAAATGACAACAATGAAACAAAATTAATGACGGCATAAAATGTAACCCTTAAAGAGCATTTTAAAATATATTGCATCTAATTCTTACTATTAAGCTATTTATAAATGTTTAAAAATATATCCTCACCCCTTAATTCCAAAACCTTATAATGAAATGAGTGACATAATAGAAAAGCAAAAATACATTTCTAAATTGTCACTGAAAAACATTGAAATAAAAATACTACAAAAATCTCCTTTTACTGGTGTCAACAATGAATTTGAATCGAAAACTTATTTCAAAATGTAACGAAACCCTGTAAAATCTCAAATTGAACTTCAGTTTATATTATCTATCGGCGCAGTTTGGCCCTAGTGTTGCCCTTGTGCCAGGAAAACAAATTCAACCATTTGCATTTTCTATCTTCCACTTTCACAAAAACATTCTTCCGTACTTGAAATCAGTTGCTATCATATCTCTCATAAAATCATTATCATCTAATTTATACCTCAATTTGATTATAACTGGATTCAAGCATACTAAAAATAAGTTAATTTTCGTTAATTAAAAACACTACATAAATTTCGATCTTGAATCCATCATTCAATTTTTATCTCAATGTGATTATATATGGATCCAAGCATACTACATGAAAATTGACAGTTTCCGTTGACTTAAAATACTACGTTAATTCCTAACTTGAATGACTCCTACACTCCTCCATAGTATTGTCTTCTGATGAGATAATGAGTTTGATGGGAACAAGACCGTTTCCTGACCTTAAACAGAATCAAAAAGAGAGAACAACTGTTCCGCTTGGGCAGTGGATTTTACACTGACCTACACAATTTTTTGTTCTTGCTGTCTATCATGGGAGAATCCAGGTGAAGTTTCTATAAAAAGAAAGCTAGTAAATTCGCATGAATGAAAAGATTACTGAAAGCATTTAAAACTTTAAGATTGAGTCTTGGTAACCCAAGGTAATTCGTTGACACTACAGGTGGGTCAAGAAATTGATTATAAGAAATACAATTAATTGTTCTGTGAGCGTACCAATTTTACGGATCGCCTGATTACGTGAAAATTGAAGGTAATTGAAAATCCCTTAGGGAAATTAATTTGAATTTGTAAAAAGTAAAGGAGTTGTAATAGCATGAAATGGAGAAAATTGCTTTAAGTTAAAAAGTTGAGTTGCATGAAAGAAGAGCTGCATGACGCTAGTTCTTGAAAATACTTAATGAGGATGTTTATTACGATAAACAAATAACCAATCATTCTGTAAAAAGGATGGTGATTGTAACAGATAGTCTCGTATTAAAAGTAGCGATACCTGATGAAAATATTCCGGTTGATTATATGAGGCATTTAAATATAGGTTTTCTTATGAAAGGTCTTCTGGAAGCTTTTTGAAGTCATTGAAGTTTTTGTACAGAGGTTTCGGAACAGTATAGTCCTCGTGTAGCTCTCGAGCAATAAAAAAAAATAAATTAATACAACCAATCTAAGTAGAAGTTTATTTAAAAGAAATATTGATCTTAGAAATGTTGTCATGATCAGTTGCAATTCCATAAAAAAAACGACTGACGATATTAAAGAGTGGAAGTTGAAAGTTTAGAATTGAATGTTTATTGTTTAAATATTGTGCATTTAAACCTAGGACAACATCTTTTACTGTGACATAGAAAATCTTACCTACGGGGTAGATGTGATATCTCAAAAGTACAGAATAATAAATTTGCAGATACGAGGTATCATTTAAACACCATCAATATAAGAAACATTTATGCAACGTTGTATTATAATAATATATAAGTGTATATATAAGCAAAAAGTCGACATATTTTTTTTTCCATTGGAGGTATTATATTATTTAGTACATATTAGTAGTGGAATATTGAATGAAATAATAGAAAAAATGAATTTAAATAGTAGAAGGGAATATTTAAATCAGTAAAAATACACTCACTTCCAAAAGTTAAGCACGGAGCGGTAAAATACGAAAAAATGGACAAGTACTGCTTTTATTGACACAAAATGCTGCAAGTAAGCAGCTCTATGTTTATTCATGAAACAAAACAAAGAATTACAAACAGAGATAAAAAAAAAATTGAATTTTCATAAATTATAAGATGACGTCATCTTTGCATCATTAACAAAATTATGTTTAAATTCAAAACGACATTAATAGAGCATGTGAGTCCCGTCACCTGCATACAAAGTATGCAGCGTGTGATCATGCTTGTTACGAGGTGATCGACCAAGGCAGAGCCCAGTAATCGCCATTCCCTCTATAGGGCAGTTTCTAAATCTCTGAGAGTGACTGGAGGTGGGAAACGCCTACTTACAGCACGGTCGGGGGCATCCCAAAGGTTTTTTAATTGGATTAAGGTCCGGCGAGTAAGACGGCCACTCCATACGCGCAATCCCCTCCCTCTCCAGAAAGTCGTCAACGATGGCAGCTCTATTTGGACGTGCATTATCGTCCTTTAAAACGAAAGAAGGACCAAACCAACTGCTGCAGCGTACAGCTTCACAATGGTGTCTAAGATTTCATCTCGATACCGTACAGCCACCACAGAACCTTGCCTGAAGATGTGAAGGTCGGTGCGATATCGCAATGAAATAACTGTTCAGACCATGATGCTTCCACCACGGAATGCGTGATGTTTGGAGATGTTCTGGGGCGAATAGCGTGTGCCTTGTTCCTCCAGACCCTTACAAGCTTTTCATCGGGCTGTAAGGCAAATCTGGACACATCTGTGACCATAACGTTGCCCCAATCAGACATAGTCCAATTCACATGCTGGCGGCACCACTTTAATCGTGCCCCTTTGGATTGGATGGATAGAGGAACACCAACTCGTGGTGCCCTAGCGTACAGATCATTCATGTGTAATCTTCGACGAACAGTAGAGGCAAATATAGTCTTACCAATGGCCGCTGCAACCATAGATGTGACACGTATGGAGGACGATCTTCGATTCTACTCGATTTTAATACAGTAAGTAGTTTCCAGCAATTTAATGACTATCTGATGAACTTTTTTCCTTGTAAAATTTATTGATATTCGCTGAAATTGTTAAAAGTAAATATAATAGTGATTGAAAAGAGGTTTTATTATCTTCTGCCTAAATTTTTTTATATTCCTTCTTTGAGTATATGTGTCCTGTCATTGGTTGTAAGTTACAGAAATTATTTATGCTTCTATCTATGCTATAAAAGTGTAAAAAAAATCCATTAATTTTACGGTTTTTGATGATTTCATAAAACGGTTAGTTTGTACACAGCAGATTTAAAATAATTACATCATACTATAACTTATAAATAAGTAATTAAAATAAGGTTTAGCTTAAAAAAAGAACCTGCAAACATAAACAATAGAAAATAAAAGTTTATGTTTTACTTAGACTCTCACCAAATGCAGGATTTCTGAAAAATTACTATACTAGTTCAGTAGCAATCACTGTTTCGGTTCAATAATCTCATATTCAGGCATCTTTTCATTGTCTGAATAACAAATATACGAAATATATGTACATAACTCAATACGCTATTCACTACATAAAACTTGAATGCAAGTGGGTTTTTTTATTTTACAAAAAACATAAATGAATAAAAAATAATGAAATACTTCAAACAAGAAGAATTGCATTGCTATCATTCTTTCACATGTTAAATTTAGCTACACTAACTGTAAACTCAATAAATACTTTTTTTTGCTTTTGTTGGTAACGGAAATTCGTCAACTTCTGACCTTCATCCTATTTTTTTTAACACTTCTCGTCAGTTTCAAAAGAAGATACAAAACAAACTGCAACTCAAAGTAGAAGTCAATGATTAAAACCAAATACGGATTGCGTAATTCGGTTAATTGTGTTTAATGGATTATCTTAAATTTTTTTTTCTATGTTCAGTGCATTGCACAGTACGCACAAAAAAAAAAAAAAAAAAAAAAAAAAAAAAAAAAAAATTCGTAATGATGGCTATATCTTCGGTTTTAACTATTGTAGAATCTTGCAGTTTGCACCAAAATGTTTTGCTTACGATTTCTATATGTCTAATGCAAAAAAAATTTCTTAGGGGGCTGTATACTAAGTAAACTTAACTCATTCTTAAAAAATTTCAATACGAGCCCCTATTTTTTTATGTTTTCATTCGATTTAGAGTACCTCGTTTACCCTACTTTCCAAATTTCAGTTCATGAAGTTGAGAAACACGTCACTATGAGCGAAAATGTTTTGGATGATCTTGAGGACAAATTTCTTTATCGCGGAGAAGAATCGAACGTTTTGCATGCTTCAAGGCGTAATCTATTACGCAGTCCATTAAAGTGAGCTTTTTAACATTTTTGCTAAAATATCAAGAACCAAGAATCAAAATTGAATGAAAAATTCTGGAGTGGTTTTCGACCATGATAATTCAAATGGAAGGAAAAAAAATACATGTTTCTATTTTTAAAAAAATTAAAACTTGTTTTATTAATTAATTATTAAAAACTCTTTAATACCAAAGTTGCATGTTATTTATCTTTGGCCTTAAGCAAACTATCGTTTGAAACAAAAATTGCTAAAATATATTAACTATTTAAGAATTTATAGCTAAAAAAAAAAATTTTCTTTTTAACATTAATTTGTCATATTTTTTTTTTTTTTTTTCAATATAATTACTAACCACTCATTGGAAAATTATGAAATTTAGTATTTAGACGGGTTTTTTAGGATTCTAAATCTAAATATAATATAATATTATGGGTTTGCCCTTGAACTTTTCAAAATTTGACTTAGTTTTAATATGTTGACGACCCTTCATGATAAAAAAAAATTATATACAATTAATAAAGACCTTCCACAATTTTCAACGGTACTTGACTTTTGTTATTTCATCAATTAGAATACAAGATATAGCTATCGTTCGGATTTTTTTTTTGCGTACTGTACATACTGTACAGGGTGTCCGGATCAAATGCCCCTAATTTGGAGGGGCCGCTATACTTAACAGAGGGTTGTTAAAAAGCCAGTAGAGGCCCGTGGTCGAAAGTGTTAGTGCAACCGGAAACATGCAACTCAACCCCCCCCCCCCATCCCTTCTTCCCTCTCCACACACACACATATACTTTCCAGAAATATCCATGAAAGCAAATACTTTAATACTCAAACACAAATCAAAGTTTCCTTTAAAGTTGTATAAAATAATAGCATTTATAACGTAACATTATAAAATAAGAATAATTAATCAAATAATTTCGCATAATATTTGATCGAGCTTTAAAAACATTCTCTTTCGTCATGACATTTAAATGTAAATTCTTGTTTTCTTAAAAACAATATGCTTTGATGGGTAGTTGCATGAAGCGTCGTTTTAGAGCTATCTTTTGTTAAATTCAACCGTATAAAGTCAAGAGTTTTCCTTAACGTGTCAGCTATTTGAGTTTCATTTCTTATCAATTAAAAGTTTAACTAGTTTTTAAATGTTGTTCGATTGAGCTCTTGTCGGTTTTAAATGTTCATGATGTGATGGTGGTTAATCCACCATATCAAGCTTTATTCCAGACGTCCTTTTTAATTCCGACTATCAAACATGGTCAACAAAACATATTTTTGGAAGTAAAAACTACCTCAAAACCACGAGAAAAGCACATACTAAGATGACTGAAACTTACGACCATGATGAGATGTATTCACTTTTCTCTTATGAATGGACAGTTTTGGTGTATGTCTATCTTCGTTGTTGGCGTTTACCATCTTCTAAATATTTGATATACTTAGAAGATGATAAATGCCAGTTCTAAAATGAGTTTCAAGCAAGACGAACACTTTATCATAACGAACTTCATGTTTCAAAATAGTTAACTTAAGAAATTACAAGACAGCACATGTGTAAACATCACGAAAACGTTTAAAACTATTTCCATTTGGAGAGATTCTTAAAAGTGTCCCTGGCGCCCACCCTCGCCGATTCCGGCAGAGCCATCAGTTCATCGAATTACCAAGTACTGCGAATTCAGGAAAATTTCGGTAGGGCTATATCCCCCCACAACACTGTATACAATACCGCGGAGGAAAGGGTTCAAAATAGCATAAGTAACGCTGGAGCGAAATCGCAATTTCACGAGCTGGCTGTAGTTCACTTGGAGATCTCCAGTTTGGATTGATTTGAAGGTGTTTTTTTCTCCTAAATTGTGCTCTAAGGGTTGAGGCAACAAGTTTGCTAGTTATTGGAGATTTGTTTGTTCTCTTATCGTAGAAATCCCACCTTCGTTTTCAATTATAATCGTCATTCTAGAAAATTAGTATAATACATAATTTTACTTTTAAGCTAATAAATTTAAATCCAGCCCGTCTGCACTTGCTGTACCTCACCCCACGAGCCGCCACTATAAAAAGCATTAAAAAAATGTAAAATTAAATAACAGGACTTACAATTTTTAGGGAAAAAAATCAGTGCCCCTCCATGTAGGCTCCCAGTAGCTCTGATGATATCCAGCTGGTAGTCAAGTTCTAGCCATGTTCGCTGCAGTATAATTTCCAAAGTCAAAGTAGCAATAGCAGCGATTATTGAGGAGCAAAGGTCTTCAATAGTACGGATGCTCCTCAACAAGACTTAGTTTTTGACTTACCCACAAAAAGAAAAAATCTTGTAGAGTGAAGTCTGGAGATCTTGGTGGCCAGGCCTCTGGAACCAGACAACTGGGAATTGTTGGCTGAATTACAACGGGCCGGAAAATAAAATTTGTCACAAAAATCTAAGAATTTAGTAGCCAGTTTTGTCGAATACCTTTTTAGCACCAACTTAGGTTACTAATAAATTTTATTAATAGACTATTGAAATTAGGTATATTTGATTCGAACACCTGTTCGTAGAATGTTAATGAGAAAAATTATTGCATTTGTAATAGATTTGCCAGTCCATCATCATCTTCACATTTACATTACATATTTAAACCCTTTTCTCCTGTAATTTCTTTTCAGTTCAGTTTTTATAATAGAAAAAATACTGACTAGCGGAAACAAAATATTTTGACGCTAGCTATATCTTTTGTTTTAATTAATGCACGAAAAAAGAAGGAAAGTGCAGTATTTATTATTAAAAGGTGTTTTATAAATGAAAAAAGTTAATTATTTTTTGTCATAAAGAGTTTTTTTATAGAGTTACAAAACAACAATGTACAAATTGATGCAGTTTCATTTTAGTTTTCACCGAGTGTTTAGTGATTTACGCATAACCAAAAAATGACCTACTTAGTGTTAAAAAGAAATCTTGATTTTTGAGACATAAAATGGATAAATAATTCAAGTATTTTATTAGGTATCATCGAATGACATTTCGTTAAAGATGAAACATAAATAACATGCATACGGTAAAACGGTATGGCTTATTTCCCAGCAGGGTAACTTTGGGACACACCTGTTGTTCATCTGTTTATATGTACCGGTCGATCTTTAGCACCAACTTTGGTTACTATCTATGGATACGGTTACCATGAAAAGCTGCAATGTAAAATTCAGGGTCAAGACGGAGTTTTCTTTTTAAGTTCGTGTAAACCTGATCCTGATTTTCTATTCAATTTTTATATGGAAAAAGGTTATGTTTGGTTTTCGAATACCTTTTTTTTAAGAAGTTGCCTAGGAAACTACGTTTTCATAAGTCAGTCCTGTGCTACTTATGAAGTAACAAGAAAAATTAAGACTTTGAGGTGTGATTTAATTCCACTGTTCACCAGGGCCCGATTTAGAAAATTTTTTACTGTAGGCCCAACATTCAGACAGGGGCCCCTAATAGCAAATATTTATTTCCTTACGTTACAATATTACCAAATCAAGATACATTCGTTAAGACTAACTTTTTACAATTAAAACTCATAGTTTACTTTCACACGATTTTTTTGTTATAATTAGTATGATCTTAATTTCCTCAAAACTTTTGAATTAATCAAGACCCCCCATGAACACTGATTTTAAAGCACACTTTCCTGTATTTTAAACTTACATTTTACCACAGGGTCCACAAATTATATAATAATAAAGATTACTTAATTTTATAACAATAATTGTAAATAATACAAAGTAACCTTTCCACTGTTTCCACGATCTCACCAAAAAGGAGGGCCAAAAAAGTCCACGGAAGAGCCTGCAAACCAACCAATCACAAAGACTCTTTCATTTCATAATATAAGAAGTTGTATATGGTTGGTTGGTTGGTGAACATCTCTTTACAAGAGGCGAGAGAATGAGAACAGCGGCGTAAAGCCCTTGTCTCCGTGTACATATGAAGATATTGTATATGATTGGCTGAACCGGAAAGATTTGCTTAGTTAGGTTTTATTAGGTTAATCTATCTAACTTAACTCTCTGTGACTATAAAAAATATGGAATTTGCGGATGTGTATCTAAAAATTTTTTATTATTTTTGTTCAGTACTTCCCATTAAAAGACCATTATATTTACAATTTTCAGAAAACTTTCAAAATTTGGGGGCCCCTAGTCCCGGGCCTAGTGGGCCTAATGGTAAATCAGGCCCTGCTGTTCACACAAACGTAATTATATTGACGGCACCCAGCAAAAAGTTCTCGATGTTAGGAACAACCGGCTATCTACAAACAGCCATGGAACTGAGTTTTTGCAGACAAAAAAAAAAATCTCAGTATTTACCAAATTAACCGATTAGAATGTAATAACAAGAGAAAAAAATGTTCCATAAGATTTCTATGGGTTTCAACAGGATTTTTAATTACAGTTTAGGTGAAAGCAAGATTTCATAAAGATGTCTGGCATAGAGATTTCTGGTAATATAGATATCTAACATGCATGGAGAAATTCATTTAATTGTTCAAAAATTTTCGGAAGTCGTTTCTTTATCAGATTCAAACTTGAGAGAAGATTACAATTATTCATCTAGAGAAATTCTGGATTAACATAAAATCCTGATCCTACACGCCCACACTTCGAGGTAAAAACATATTAATCTTATTTTAAAATGTTTTGTTTATACGTAATTCTATAATGATTCATCAATTATTCAATTATTAGCCAATTAGATTATTGTAAAAATATGTTACTTAAAATCGTCTTTTACTTTTAGGGGACTATTCATTATTAAAAAAATAGCACAGTAAGTTATGTCAATAGTCGATTTGAAATATTTAACCTTGCATAATTAAACTTGAATCAGCGTCATTGACATCAAATATAACTTTATATTTCCTTTATTTCTTTCAAACAAATTAGTGTATTTTAAAAGGAGTAATATATTATAATATTTCAATTAAAAACCAGAAAGGTGTTAGTTTGCACTGTTAGTAGATGTTAAAAGAAAGAAAGAAAGAAAGAGAGAGAGAGAGAACCCATTACTCATTTTTAAATTTAATGAATCGAATGTAACAGACAAATATACTTCTTAATAGTTTATTAATATCAATTTATTATCTGTAAATAATATTAACAAGTCATAAAAATTCAACTGCATACATAGTTTTCAAATAAATTCTTGAACAAATTTTAACTTTTTAAGAAACAAGAAATAATAAATTTAAACTAAATCGAAGTAGTGTTCATATTTGTAAATACATTTTGGAATGCAACAATCCACTTTTGAAGCGATATTTTAATTTATATATCAAAATATAATACTTAAGGAAAGGGGACGGGAGTAACAATGAAAACTTGAATAAAGTTTTTTAAAAATCACTCAATATATTGAATAAATTATGTTCAAACACATCACTTCCTTATTTAAAGCATTTTAAATAGAGTTACTTATAAAATAAATTATAACAAAAATAAATAAAGTAGTTTTTCTTATAAAATGTATAACCGACATGGGAAATACACATATAATAGTTAATGTTAATAAATACTGAAATCAATCTGCATAATAATGTAAATGGTATCTGAGGTAATTTAAATAATTAACAAACAAAAATATTCATATCATATATTATTTTTATATTAGACAAAATTTAAAGTCATTATAAAAAAAAAAAAAATTCTTTCAAAAACAGTTTATGTTAAAATTATGTATTAAAAGTATACCTGATAACATCAGAAAAATTACAAAATATATTTTATAAAATATATGACATTTTTGCAAAAGTGGCAACGCTTTTGTCAGCTTTATAACATATGGGCTTTTTGTATAATTTCACTAATAAAAGTTGTATTTTTATTGGTTTCTTTACATTGGTTTAGTTATGAAATTTAATGCAAAAGCATTTAACTTTGATGTACAGAATGCAGTTGGCCCATACGATGTAGACGTAATTAAGTTTACGACTCAATTGTACTTAATTTTAAAATGTATTGAAAAGATACAATTGTTTGGGTAAAAAAAAATATCCATCCTCTTTTTTACTAATGTTTATATAAAAATTAATATAAAAATATAATAACATTTGTTAGGCCATTTTTATTTTTAAGTATTTCTATGCAGTTGAGCTAATTCTAAGCACCCTCGCATAAAAATATTATTCTTAAACTTAAATACATTTTTCAATCACAAAAAATGATTAAATACGCACAAAATTACGTTTTATACTAAATCAAATAAGATTTATTTCCATAAAATGTATAAAAATATTGACAGTACAAATTGCACAATTGGCGAAGAAATTTGATGGTGTTTAGATAAACCGCATTTGGTGTGTTCTGGCATGAACGGTTTTGAAAAACCAGAGTAGAAACAGCAAAAATCAAATTGTGGGATGGTTCGTCCTGGCGCTCAACTCCTCATTTGTTAATGATTCAATGCAGAAAACTCATTCGAGTTATGAACATTATTTCTAAATAAAATGAGGTTTTAGCTTAATATTTCATTAAAAGCTGAGGAATTTTTAAGGAATGTAAAATTAATAGTAATAAATACATCACGAAATATTTTGTACATCAAAATATCAAACATCGCGGCAATTTCAAAACAGCCACCGTTAATAAATAATACACTTCGTTTCATTTTTTTACAGTAACAGTGAAAAATATTACAGAAAAATCTAGCCTCCATCAATGAGTTTCATGGTAGAAAACAGGAATCTAGAAAAGAAAACACAAATAAAAGCATCTAAAATTATTAAAAGAATATTTAAATACTTCATCAATACTATAATTCATCACTTCACTGTCTTTATTATCATTTTTATCCAGTACCGGTTATTAAGGGGTACAAGGGAGTGGAGTCGCCCTTGTATATATATAATAAAAATACAAAAAATTGAAAAAAATATAGAAGAAAACCAACAACCAAGTGGAAGAAACCCAGGATAAAGAGACTGATAACTTCCTCAGGGGGCACAATCAGCCCCAATATCAAAACACAACGCTTTTTCTGTTATAAGACAGACGACATTAGTCTTAAAGGGTCAAAAACAGAACATTTATAGAATAACTTCAATGTATGTCAGTCCAAACAATATTACATAAGACGAGAACTAGTGGAACAATTTAAATAAAATGTGGTACACAGATATTTCCTACAAACCCTAACATAGAAACATAAGAACATTTTAAAAAATTTACAATTGTTATTTAACTTTGAAAAATACTGTTTTTTCTTTTAAAACGTAGTGTTAACTGCCAAATAAAAGATATAATAAGATAATTCCAAAAAGATTTTTTATGAGTTGTTAGTCATAATTTTATCACCCAAATATATATATAACTGTTAAAAAATTTACCCTCTTAATTCCAAAACTGAGTGAAGGAAAAAAGTTGAAAAAATATTACGAAAGTAGATTTTTATGTTTAAGAGAAATTGTTTTGTTTCATCAAAATATCTTAGATTCAAAGAAATACAATTAAATGTGTTTAATATTTAAGTTAATCACAAGTAGTAGAGATCGAAATAATAAGCTTTCTTCTTCATACGAGCATACTCTTTTAAATGGTAGTATATTTGACTAGTATTCAAGCGCCCCGGGTTTGAATCCCATTTTTCCGAGTAACTCTTTCAGGACCAATCACGTCATCCAAATTTGCATTAATTTTTCAAATCTAAACATTTTAAAACTTCAATTACATATTGAAAACTATTTTGAAAATAAGATTTCTTCTTCATACAAGCATACTCTTTTAAATAGTAGTATATTTGACTAGTATTCAAGCGCCCCGGGTTTGAATCCCATTTTTTCGAGTAACTCTTTCGAGACCAATCACGTCATCCAAATTTGCATTAATTTTTCAAATCTAAACATTTTAAAACTTCAATTACATATTGAAAACTATTTTGAAAATAAGATTTCTTCTTCATACAAGCATACTCTTTTAAATAGTAGTATATTTGACTAGTATTCAAGCGCCCCGGGTTTGAATCCCACTTTTCCGAGTAACTCTTTCGGGACCAATCACGTCATCCAAATTTGCATTAATTTTTCAAATCTAAACATTTTAAAACTTCAATTACATATTGAAAACTATTTTGAAAATAAGATTTCTTCTTCATACGAGCATACTCTTTTAAATAGTAGTATATTTGACTAGTATTCAAGCGCCTCGGGTTTGAATCCCACTTTTCTGAGTAACTCTTTCGGGACCAATCACGTCATCCAAATTTGCATTAATTTTTCAAATCTAAACATTTTAAAACTTCAATTACATATTGAAAACTATTTTGAAAATAAGATTTCTTCTTCATACGAGCATACTCTTTTAAATAGTAGTATATTTGACTAGCATTCAAGCGCCTCGGGTTTGAATCCCACTTTTCCGAGTAACTCTTTCGGGACCAATCACGTCATCCAAATTTGCATTAATTTTTCAAATCTAAACATTTTAAAACTTCAATTACATATTGAAAACTATTTTGAAAATGCTGTTGTAAGTGTTGGTTTCTATCACTAAAAACTTTGTTTGGTAATTTCTTTGCAAAGTAATTACTGATAAACGTACTATTTTCAAATTGTTAATATAAGACTGTAAGCAAGACTCAAAAACATAAACAATAAAATTCTATTTCAAAAATGATTTATGTGATGATTATGCATTGCCATCGACATCCATTCTATCTGCCGAGTTTTAACCCGATCAGATGATGACTATAATTAGGCTTCTGCAGATATGTCTGGCAGCCACACACACAAACAAAATTGAAATTAACCCTTTGCACTCCAGTGGCGCCTCTCAGGCACCACACGATTGGATGCCAAACCACGAGAGGACCATTAGGTGTGATGCGGAAATTTGATGCAAGGCCAATGACTGTGTTTAGTTTCTATGAAGCAAATCCATAAACACCAACCGAACCTAAAATCTCTCGAGTCGCTGATTCCTCCGCGCGAAAAAGGCCTGGAGTGCAAAGGGTTAATATAAAGGATTTAAAACAGCGTAAAACTAACATAAGCAGTTATTGTCTTCGCAATATTAACTATTGTTGGTAGAACAACATTTATTTTGCCACAAACTTGTAGAAATACCAATCAATCGAAACTACTACAACAAAAACAGTCCTTTCCAAGAAAATGTAATAAACGTCGGATATTTCAAAGGATAAGTCCAAAGAAAAGAAATTTACAAGTCTATAATCATAGTGTGTATTTTATGGGTAGTGCAAAAAACAAGAGGAAATTGTTGTAATTAGACATTATTTAAAATATTTTATACGTACTGCATGATGCATACAGATAGATATATTTGCAATCCAAAACACAGAGAGACATACAGAATATTCCAAGTATGTTATTATTTAAATCATATAGTTTCGTTTTAGACAAAAACCTCTTAAAGGTTTTTGGCGAATTTATTTTTTTACCAAAATAACCTTGTTAAAATTTATGCTTTAAATAAGAATAGTCACTCATATTTATGATTTAAATATTCAGTTATGCCAATGTTCTGAAATTTAAACAATAGAATTCAACAAATAGCTTAAATAAGATTTTAAAAGACATAGTGAGGATTTTAAAAGAATTAGCAAGTAGTAAGTATGCTGGATGAACTTCTTACTTTTTAAATTAAAATTATTTGAAATAAACATATTAAGATGAAAAGGGCTTATTCATGATTTATTATTTACAATACAAATTGGCTTATTCATGATTTATTATTTACAATACAACAATTATTTACAATGCAAATTGCTGCATTCACCTGTTATTACAAAAAGTCATTTTACGTCTTTGGCCACAGTCCAATTCTAAATTTAAACAACAAAAACAGCATTGATAAAATTGTGAATGAAGTTGTTTAATTTTTTAATCAATTTTGCAAGTAACGAATCGTCTTCAATTGAACATTTTTTAACTCATTTTGATATGCAGCAATGTTAATAATCTATAAGTCATTCAGTTATCAAAAATTCCCGTTTATAAGGATAACAATAAATGAACCAAAGTTTTTATGAAGTAAAAATATAAGATTGGTAAAACTTATCTGTTGAGTAATGAAAATCATTTAAAACATTGTAAAATTATGCCAATACAGTACTTTCTATTATCAAATATAATATCTAAATCAACCTTTCCGTTGACATCATGATGTCTAACCAAACTAAATAAACATGCTTTACTTTACCTAAAATAAACTACTTACGTTAATAATTTCGCAGCAACCGGATAACTTTACATTAACATTAAAATCTAGGAACGCGGCAGTGTTCCGCCGCCAAGTCCGATGTAAAAGCGGCAGACATGCAAGTGTATATTATGTTGACAGAGCTTAGGCCCGTTTTCGACCCCTCACAGCTCAGCTTCTGTTATAGCTAGAACCCTGATTTTTTCTCTATCATGTTGCTCCGGGTGAGTAGACGAAAAATAACAACATAATTGTTAACATTGAACAAGGGAACATGGTAAAAAATTCCTTTGAAAATCGCCGAAGTTACCAGAATTTTGTTCTTTTTCTTCTTCTGGTTGTGACCAAAACTTTTGCCAGGGCTACAGCTAAAACTATTTGATTCTTTTTTATCATTCTTTTTTATTCTTCTCATCTTGATTAGAGGAAGTGCCTTTTGTATGATTTGATGCGTAGGAGGGTCTGTACACCCCGGAAATCATCCCGATGCTTGGGAATTTTAGCCTGACCTACAGCTTAAACGCTTAATATATTCAGACCATCATTTTTTTATTCCTCTCAGATTGATTAGAAGAAGAGCCTTTTGTATGAATAAATGCGTTAGAGGGTCTGTACCGCCAGAAATAATTCCAGAAGTTTGGTATTTTAGCCCGGGTATGACTGAGTAAAACGGGTCAACGGATTTCGGATATTCATCTTTTGCACAATTTTAAGAAGTGACTTTGATACTTTAAGTTAAACTATTAAAACACAGTAATTCGAAAAAAATAAAAAGTGCTTACTTTTTAATTAAATTGGATGCTTATCAAAGCTCTGAAAACACGTGTTTCAGCTTTTTACGTAGAAAACCACTTTCAGCTTAAAATAAAGTATTCTGGGTGTCTGGTCGGATTTGAACCACGCACCTAATGATCACTAGCCTAATATCTTAAGGACTCCACCACTAAATCTAGATGAATTAATCTTAAATTAATAACGAGTCTTATATTTCAAACATGAGCGAAAGTTGTTTTGGAACGCATTTTTTTTTATATATTTATTCGTGTATAAAAGCTGGTAATCCTCAATTTCGCATAAAAAGCAAGTATTTTGTTTGCATGTTTTACTTTGTATAATTACTTATTTGTCAGTATATATTTATTATGAAATTTTTTTCTTGTTGTAGTAAGGAAGATTTCTTATTAAAAGAAACGAAAAGGATTTGGACTACAAACCTAAATCTCTCTACGATATTTAATCATGATATTTATTGTCACTCTCAATACAAAGAGTAGTATATGAATCTAATGGTGTTGTCGCTTACGCCATTTTTTTTTCTTAGAGCGACGATATGATTATTCACACTAAAATATCCATTGGTTGTATCTTATTCATTTAGAACATAACAAACACAAGAAAAAGAATTGATATCGCCCAAAAAACAACTAGACGTTGTAAAAAAAAACCCGCCAAGTAAAATAATCAGTCAGAAAAAGTTGTGAAATCTAATGCTTGCCGCTAAGCGGCCGCGTTTAGTTTCTTTGGGGTACTTGTACACAATGAACTAAATTGAGATTATTAGAGGGAAATCTCCATAGGCAATCAGTACTTGGCAGGCTAGAGTGTTTAGAATTAATCTCAATTCAATGCAAGAGGTGCAAAGTAACTAAAGCAAATGAATTGAGATTAATCCGAAATACCTCAAGCATACCAAGTTCTGATTGCCTATGGGGATTTCTCCCTAATAATCTCAATTTAGTTCATTGTGTACAAGTAAGTACCCCAATGAAACTAAACGTGACCGCTTGCTGGTAAACATTAGATTTCACAACTTTTTCTAACTGATTATTTTACTTGGCGGGCTTTTTTTTTACAACGTCTAGTTGTTTTTGGGGATAATTTAATACTGGACTGCTTTTCCATGAAGATATGGAATGTTTCAATTATTTTCTGTAATTAGATATTTAAATACATAAAATTCTCAAACGCAAGGGCGCTACCAGGAATATTTGCAAGGGTTACATATCGCAAACAAGGGAGTGCAAGGCGGCTAAAATAAACCTAATCCAACACTCAATTTTTCAAAATTGAGAATTGAATTTGGTACTGAAATATTAACTGATATGTATTAATATTACGTTCGAATAAATAATTTTGAAACCATACCATACTTTTTCCTATGAATTTTACTACTTTTCTTCACTTCATTTTTTATTTTCTAAAGCTATTAAAGTGTATGTACACTCCTTCGACCTTTCCTGGCGGCGGCAACAAACGAAATGCTGGAATGCCGGCTTTGTTACAATTATTTGTTTCATTGAAATATATATTTTAATAAAATTTATTTCAATTGAAATGTTTAATCATTTTTGTAGTTTTGTCTGAATGCATATTTAATATTTATATAATTACATGGAATTCACGTGAATGGATATTTGCACTTTTTTGGCAAGATATGCAATTGTTTATCCAGGCTCCTTCACTTTACTATTCGCTAACCGCCAATGATGGTATGAGTTCAGTAATAACCCTCTCGTTAGATCTGCTATACACTTAATTCAAACAACCAATAACAAAAAGTGGCGATTAATACCCAATTCATTTTTCTCAAAATAATGTCCACCAATTCAAATTAAATGCGGAATGGTAAACTAGGATGGTAAGATGTCCAGAATAGCAACTGTCACAAAGGTGGAAAGTTTTGAAGTAGTTTCTAAAGAGAGATTTACTCGGGATCAATACAAGGTAGAGGTCGGAAATATCGATCAAAATAAATATCGATACTGTATCGTTGCATAGAAAAAAATATCGATAAAATATCGATACATGATTTTTTCTTCTTTTTTTTTTCAATTTTGCCAGAAACGAAGTTTTTCGGGGCAAATTTATACTTTTTTATGAATTCATGCCAAAAAATACATTTGGATGTCAATACATAAGTTCAAATTTATTTTTAAACAAAAATTTTGAAAAGTAGTTTACCCAAAATTTTCTGATAGAGATGTTTTTAATATTTAAAATTAGATGAAAATTCTAGGCACACGTTGGCAACAGAAAGGCGTCATGTTAATGTCTACTAATAAATTATCTTATTTTTCCATTACATTATGTTTTCTTTTTGGCTAGGGTGCCATTTTAACTGTCTTTCAGCCAAGTCCAAACTTTAGTTTTGAAGTTTTTGAAAAGAAAGAAATTCGGAAAAACACATGGAACTACAAAACGATCATCAAAAAACTAAAAATGTTTGAAAATATCAATACATATGTGACTTCTATCGATATTTTTAGTATCGATGTTTTTTAAAAAATATCGATACAAATATCGTATCGATATAACGCCGACCTCTAATACAAGGTCTTTCAGAAAGGATTACTAACTTTGAAATGACATAACCACGAAATAGTGAGAGACAGAAAGAAGAGACAAGTGATACGTTGGATAGACAAGTATAGAATTTTAACCCTTTGCACTCCAGTGGCGCCTCTCAGGCGCCACACGATTGGATGCCAAACCACGAGAGGACCATTAGGTGTGATGCGGAAATTCGATGCAAGGCCAATGACTGTGTTTAGTTTCTATGAAGCAAATCCATAAACACCAGCCGAACCTAAAATGTCTCGAGTTGCTGATTCCTCCGCGCGAAAAAGGCCTGGAGTGCAAAGGGTTAAATACACTGGTCTTCAAAATTGTTTACTATCAGTGGTGGAAGTAGTAAAAAAAAAGTGGGGAGATGCCTAAAAGTTGCTTCCCCTTCCCAACCGTCCCCAACAATTAGTTTTATCATTTCGCATCTTATAATAAAAATATTAACTAGTAGGAAAATAATTTGTACTTCCTAACACTAACATTGAATAAGGGTCCAAAATGCATCGTTATTTTAATGAATATTCAGCGACTTTACTTTTTTACTTGGAAGCAAGAGATAAGTGAAAACTTTAAATCACTTTTTCTCAGTGTTAATAAATTTAAAGGCTAATGTTAATTTTATTTAGTAGTTTTTAGACGAATCGAGTGTTTTTAAAAGTGGGGGGATGGATTTCTGTGGTTTTAGAAGTGGGGGGACGTATGGGTATTTTCTTGAAAAGTGGGGGGAGGCGTCACTCCGCGTCTACCCATACTTCTAGCACTGGTTACAATATTGAAATATGGCAACAAATTGTTGTCAAATCTGAATAAAATGGAATGAGTTCATTGTTTTTCTCCACTCATTATTTTGGTATATTTTACTTCTTCAAAACACACTACCTGTTCCCAAACCGCTTCTTCAAATTCCAACACCGACATACTGTTAAATCGGAATCAAAGATTTTCACCTCATTGCTTATTTTCCACTGCCTGAAGAGGGTTTAATTATTCCCAAGCAAAGGAACAGCCTTTCAAAGACAGTAAACTTCGGATTCATTAAGCGGCTAGTTCTCTGCTTGTTCTACAAAGTTTTTCAGAAAGAAATCCCTAACTTTGAAAGGGCATAGTTGCGAAACAGTGGGAGACAAAAAGAAGAGACAGGTGGTATGTTGGATCGACAGGCAGGGAATTTTAAATACGTCGGTTTGAAAAGTTGATTGGTGGGGGGTAAATTTGATGATAAATGCATATGGTTATTGTTGATGAGGCCAATTTTTATTTGGACGGATTTGTCAATAAACAAAATTGGTGAATATGGGGTGCTGAAAACCATCGGTGGTGTCTTGCATAGTCACTGCATTCTGCAAAAATCCCCTTTCGGGCTGCACTATCCGGTGAAGGGAACCCAGGAGCCCTTTTCATGAGGAAAACGAACTGGGGCGGGCCGTATGTTGTCTTTAAGATCAATGACGTTGAAGTAAGGATCCAACAGACACTTTATAGTAAACCTAAAGTTGTACATCATAATTGGCTAGCCCATATTATGGTGGTAATAAATAAATAGCCTTTCCTCTTAAAGACTTCATTTCCCAGGACGTGCAGTCTCTAAGAAGGGGGAAATGTTACACAAATTGTCTGTATGTAATTGTAAATAGTGACGTATTCTTTTAAAGTTCTACTTTTTTTATAAGTTAACAGAGATAATACAGGTTAAAAAAAAGTGGCAACATCTAAATCAATCGGGAAATTTCGAGGCTGGTGGTTGGTTGAGTTTCATGGCGTAAGGGCAACACTCGAGCCACATTGCACTAAAGGAAATTTCGAGGCATTTCCATAACATGATTGGTTCGGATTTTGCTAGAAAGTTCTGCCGCGAGGGTATAAAAAGCGATGATGCGTGAAATCATAGATCAGTTTAACTTCAAATGTTGCTTTGAAAGAAGCTCAGCGCTTTTTTTACTTTCGTGGTGCCTGTATTATCCCTGTATTTGAAGTTTTATGCATCGCAGCTTGTGTTGAAACTGAATAGTGAGTTTACCGTTGTTCGGAAAAAAATTTTAAGCTTTCGAAAGAAGAATAAATTATAGATTTTATTTGGTAAAAACTGCATCATCATTTCCTCTGTGAAATTCATTACAATACTTAGAATAAAGATCACCATTTTAGTTGGAATGGAATATTCTACTTTTATAAAAAAAAGAAACCATACTGGAAAGCTGCTATATTTCTCTGCAGGCAGCTACACTTTGAGTCGAAATTTCATGCTTAGTTTAGGCAACCTTGAATGAATTTCGGTATATTTGTAATGCTGTTTCCTTTGGAAATACCATACCTGCCTCAAATAAAGTCATGTCTGGAATATAACAGGAATTGGCCTTTTATATACAGTGGCTCAAACAATTAAGTATGCACTTAGTTTTTTGAGCACATTAGCACTTTGTATGGTAAATAATGCGCAAAAAATGTAATTAAAGCAAAACTTTTTGCAGAGGCATTAAACTTTGGACATTTTACTTTGTATATACTGTTATGAATTTTTCCGCTGAGGCAATGATGGCACAGTTTTTACAGTATAAAAAATATTTATTCTCTTTTCAGAAAACTCACAAAATTTATCCACAGGCAACAGTGTAATCGCTCACAAGCTTTAGCAAAAACAACTTCGAATACGGCGATTATACAAGCTCACTCCAGTAAACAAAGCGATCAGCTCACCTCGAAGTCCAAAGTCAATCTGAAAACTTTCCCGTTCTCCAGTCCTTTATATACAAGCGCGTGAGACATTCTCGAAATTTCCAGCCAATTTATCGGAAACGAAATATCTCGAAACTTCTCGATTACTTTAGGTGTTGCCACCTTTTTCTAACTTGTATAATCGCTATTAATTACTAAATAAAATAGGATAAAAAAATAAATTACAATAGAATTTTGAAATAATACGTCACTATTTACAATATATACAGACAATTTGTGCAACATTTCCCCCTTCTTAAAGACTGCACGTCCCGGGCAGTGAAGTCCTTACGCCATTCAATGACTTCTACCATAATATGGGGCTAGCCTATTGTAGAGTACAACTCTAGGTTTACAGGAAGGTGTCCGTTGAATTCTCACCACGACGTCGTTGATCTTCTTAAGGACCCCATACGGCCCTTCCCAGTTCGTCTGGAGCTTAGGGGAGAGTCCTTTCCGACGTTTAGGGTTCCCTAACCACACCTTGTCACCTTCCTGGAATGAACGGTCCATGGCCTTGGCATAGTACCGGATCTTCATGCGCTCCGTCATGATGTTGTTTCTCTCTCTGGTGAACCGATGTACGGCTTCCAAACGTGCCTGCAGATCATCTAGATACTGGACAGGCGAGGAAGGGGTGTCCGGTGGTCGTCCAAAGAGGAGGTTGCTGGGGAGCCTAAGGTCTCTTCCACACATCGTTAGAGATGGAGAAAATCCGGTGGTCTCGTGAGTTGCACTCCCGTATGCCAACAGAAGCGGTGAAAGTTTCTGATCCCCATCTTGCTGGTTATATGATTTTGAGATTGCGTCCGAATCATCCGCGGGTGCAGCTGATAGATCCCGGGACCTCCGTTCGATGCTTGTAACAGGAGTACGGATGTCGATTCCCTCGTCACTGTCCATTTCCACATGAACCACTTCCTGGGAGGGTTTCATCAACGTCGCTTTCTTCGGTTCTCTCTCCGAGCCTGGAGAGGTACTTTCCATAGATGTGGACTCTTCAGCATTCTCTATGACATTGTCTTCATGAGCTACAATCCGATATACGCACAGCTCTTTCATGTCTAGATCGTGCAAAGGAACTTCGCCTCTCCATGTTTGCAGCTGGCTTTTCTCAAAATTCAGCGTAATTTCATTTTTCCTCAAAAAGTCTAGTCCGAGAATGCACGGATCTACAATTTCGGCAACATAAACGGTGTGCTTGTAGTTGTTAAATCCAAGGGCAATGTCCACTTGCAATTTCCCATGAACAGAGATATTACCACCAGACACAGTTTGTAGAGAAACAGAGGGCGCTGTGTAGAGGAGTCGGCTGTTCAGGCGACGAGCCACGTCCGTCCTTACGATCGTTACGTTCGCTCCCGAATCGACGATTAGACGACATGGAGTTCCGTTGATCTCCCCCTTCACGAATAAACCCTGGTTTCCTCCTTGTCGGGATGAAACGTGGAAACGACTGGTCGGGGCTTCACCTGTTCTACATTGCAGCTTCTGCCCTGCGAGATGACATCTTCTTAGATTCAGTTGTGGAGAATCCGTGGTAGTGTTATTCCTTCTCTTTTTCAAATCAAGACAGTTTCGTCGTAGATGCCCTTCCCGTTTGCAGTGCCAGCAAACGACTCTGGTCCTTCGATCCCTAGCTCCGGGATAGCTTCTCATCATTCTATCAATTTTGCTTTCCAGTTCTCGAAGCTTACTGGTGACAAAGTCAGACGAATCCTCGGCTAATGCACCACGCACATATCGTCGGTCTTTTCCAGAAGCTAGCTGCGCGGCTTCCACTCTCATGGCGTACACGAGGGCCGACTTCAGGTTTTTGTTTTGGGATAACCTTACCGTCTGCTGCACATCGGGATCTTGAATAGCGTCGATAAAATACTGCAGAGAAAGATCGTCTCGTACATCCGGGGGACAGTCAGGGAAAGCGAGGAGCGACAGTCTTTCTATATCCGATGCCAATTCTTGAAGAGTTTCATTGGCCTTCTGCTGTCTCACTTTCAATTGCAGTCTGTTGTAATCCTTTAGATGCTGCTCCCCAAACCTTAACTCCAACGCACTTGCCAGCGCCACGAATTCTCCCCGCTTCTCTTCAGGTAGTGTCTGTAAAATGTCAGCAGCTTCACCTCGAAGAGATGCTGCGAGATGGAATGCTTTCGAAGTATCGTCCCAACCATTCGCAGAAGTAATCATTTCAAATTGCGTTTGATAAACGCGCCAAGATGACCTCCCATCAAAAGTGGCTACTTTGATGTTGGAACGTGGCGCAAAGAAGGGAGTGGAAACATTATCCCATTTAGGCGTTGCAACGGTCATAGCTTCCCCCGTTTCAATTTTCCGTAGCCTTTCTTCAACAGCGTCATGAAACTTTTCCTGTTCCTCTTTCATGGTGGAAACCTTTTCTTCGATTTCATTCCTCACAGTCACAAGATCTCCTTTCATTGTAGAAACCTTTTCTCCCAAGCAGTCAACTTTCCCATTAACCGCCTCAAAACTCTCACTGATTTCTTTTCTTACTTCACTCAGAACATCTTCTTTTACCGATTGTAGAACACTGGTAGTAGTCTCTATTATCGTAGATTCCACCATTGTAGACAGTTCGGATTGCATTTCTTCTTTAATCCCAATTATAGCTGCTGATGTGGATTCTCGGCAGGTGGCGATTGCAGCGGCGAGTTCGGCATTTGTCGTTTCTTGACGGGCTTGACCAGCGGCGATTGTAGCGGCGAGTTCGGCATTTGTCGTTTCTTGACGGGCTTGACCAGCGGCGATTGTAGCGGCGAGTTCGGCATTTGTCGTTTCTTGACGCGCTTGACCAGCGGCGATTGTAGCGGCGGTTGATTCTTGTCCGGCTTTCATTTCAGCGGCCGTGGATTCTTGTCCGGCTTTTATTCCAGCAATCATTTCCATTAATTGTTTCATTTGGTCTTCCATCATTCCTCTAGTTGTCGGCATTCAAAATTACGAGATCCCACTTCTGACACCACTGTTATGAATTTTTCCGCTGAGGCAATGATGGCACAGTTTTTACAGTATAAAAAATATTTATTCTCTTTTCAGAAAACTCACAAAATTTATCCACAGGCAACAGTGTAATCGCTCACAAGCTTCAACACAAGCTTTAGCAAAAACAACTTCGAATACGGCGATTATACAAGCTCACTCCAGTAAACAAAGCGATCAGCTCACCTCGAAGTCCAAAGTCAATCTGAAAACTTTCCCGTTCTCCAGTCCTTTATATACAAGCGCGTGAGACATTCTCGAAATTTCCAGCCAATTTATCGGAAACGAAATATCTCGAAACTTCTCGATTACTTTAGGTGTTGCCACCTTTTTCTAACTTGTATAATCGCTATTAATTACTAAATAAAATAGGATAAAAAAATAAATTACAATAGAATTTTGAAATAATACGTCACTATTTACAATATATACAGACAATTTGTGCAACAATACCCACAAAATATAATAATTTATTAAAAATCATATTGGTCATACAGCTTTAAAACTTTATTACACAAATTTTCCTGTCAAAAAATTGAGAATACACTTATGAAAAATACGTTTATTAACACTTAAAAATTTTCAACTTGGCTGCTATTTTAATGCAATCTTGCATATTATTATTCTTAACCTTATCAATTATAATTTTTTTGTGATGAAATTTGTCAGACGTACTTAAATCAAACTTTTAAACAGAAAATTGCACTTCGAAGATAAACTAGTACTGATGTAAGGAAATTCCTATTCAAATTATTAAAAAAAAAAAAAATTTATTAAAATAGTTAAAATTGTTGGTAGAAGCCACACGTGTCCAGAAAATCATTTGAAAATTTAAAAATGATGGATTGATTGAAAAAAAAAGTAAAAAAAAAAAAAGGAAGGGAATATTACAAAAAGGTATATGTTGAAAGAAATCAAGGTTTATCATAAAGTAAATGCAGTCAAATTTGCTGCGGAAACATCTAAAATAATTGACAGAAGTGCAAGTGCTGAAACTGTTCGAAATGTAATTAGACAAGCTGGATATATAAGTCGAGTAATTAGGAAGAAACCGTTTGTCAGCTGAAAAAGCGTTTGAAGTTTGTAAAAACTCATAAAATGAAGGCAAATAACTTTTGGAAGAAAATTATACGTAGTGATGAAAGTAAACTCAACAATTTCAGTAGTAACGACCGTTGCATCGTAAAAAATTTCGTCCTTCGGGAGTTAAATGTGGTGGTGGCTCCATCATGGTTTGGGATTGTATGGCTTCAACCGGAGTAGGAAATTTAGTTTTTGTAGAAGACATTATGAACCATGTGGTTTACTTGAATATATTTCACAACAATCTAAATGAAAATGCACAGAATTTGAGTATAGATTGAAATTTCATATATTAGCACCACAACGACCCCAAATACAAAGTACGCAACGTCCAAATGTAAAGGTTTGAATGTATAAAGTTATAGATAATGACCATGCAATTATTAAATAAGTATTTTTCTAAATTGAAGAAAGTAATCTACGATCCATACATTCATCATAAAACTCTGTTTCACTTCCATCAAATAAAGTATTATTTACAAAATTTGTATTAAATGTATAAATTTATTAATAGTTTTACTTACACTTTTTTTTTTTTTTTTTGGTTGATGCATATTTTTATAAATTTATTTATATTTTCATTTATTTAAATTTTTATTTACATGCCTACTTGCATAATTTTTAAATCTCAAAGAAATTGATTGCCTACCGTAATGAAATTAACTGTTTAATTTGTATTTCAATAATTTCATAGTAATTTTTGTACAGATGCACTATAATCATCTATGAGATTTTTGGTAACTTAGTTTGGGTCTGAAAAATAAAGCAAACAACTAAATGCATGAAAACTTTTCATCTTGGAGTTGAAATTCTCTTATGAAGTTAATGAGGCCTGGTTCTAGAACTCGTATAGTTAAATTAATCAAAAATTTCATGCAACTTACTTTTTAGGTAAATTTACTAAAAGATTCTGAAACATTATTATTTCTCTTCAATGAATTAATATGAGTTATGAGATAGTAGTGTCCAGAAATTTATACTTCCTTTATTCTAATAACTAACCTTCTAACGAAGATTGTGTAACTATATTTCATGTTTGGCCCTTGTTAGGAGCCCTCAAGTATTAAATAATAATTTGAAGCAAAAACCTTTTCTTAAGAAGCTATAGCAGATTTTCTAGCATTTGCAAGAAATAGGCTTGGGCGATGTATCGATACATCGTCCAAAACCGGTGTGAAATCAACATCGTCAAACCGGTGTCACTATTTTCGCATAACCGATACATCACGATCTTTTTTGACGAGAGCTCGATTCTTGCTTAGCACTTCAAGGACGAAGAAACGTGATGCCACGATTCATGCGCGGGATTTCTAAGATACTATAGAAACGTATTGAAACCATCGACACCGCGTCGTTTTAAACACGATCCACATCGCAGTAATCCACCCTGCGTATGCGCGGTGTCTTCAAGACTGTATAGAAACGTACTGTAACAGCTAACACCACGCCATTTGTGAAGATTTCCATTTGCTTTTGCTGGGGCGATACTTCGAATCATCGGCATCGTGGTAACCGTATCCACCTTCGTTATGAGCGATGTTTACAATATTATATAGAAACAAAGCGCCACATACGGCATCTCGCACTTAATCACTTATACATGTTGCATTCGCTTTTGCATCCCTTGGCTTTTGAAATTTCAAATAAAGTTGGAAAAAAGTGCACATTTCAAGAGAAAAAAAGCACGTATGACTTTTTAAAATTAAAATTTAATTTTACAATGTGTTTTTTTTAGGTCTCGTGTTTATTTCCTATTTCGTTTTTACAGCTGAGTATTGAAATTTCGAGGTCGTTTTCAGGCTCCAGTAGTCTAGTAATATTGGAGATTCGATGAAAGAAGTATTCCTTTTATTGTTTGAACATTATTTATGTTGTTCTCTTAACTCTTGGAAAACATCTTGATTTTTATTAAATTTGTCATCAGATATAAGACCTTGATATTCTATTTTTGGAATTCAGTTGAGTATTTCCTAAACTTTTTGTTTCATTTTTTTTTTCCTCCTCCATTTTTTCTGTAACTTGGAAGAAATAAAATATAGCATTTGTGTATTTTTAAATCTTTTACATCAGAATTACTTCAGGATTTTTTATATCTAACATTTTTACCCCTTTGAGAGCTTTGCTCTATTTATTAACTTAAGGGGATTGCGGTTTTCTAGCACAGTAAATTCTGTCTAATTTTTACCCAGTTCAGATAATCAGGTTATTTATTACTATGATGGTTTGTTATATCTGCCAAAGTCCAGTCCATATGAATTAGCGCATGGACTGATCATAGTTGTTTCTCTAGTTTGATTGCTTACATACTTATAAACGATTTTTTTTCCCCATTTATGTTCAAGGATTTTCTCTTCTGACTAGTAAGTAAATAAATGTTTTTTAATTTTTTTTTTCAGTTTGTATAATTTGAATAAAGTTTATTTCCATAAGATTAATTACTCAATTTTACTTGCTTCTTAAAAATGCGGAAATGCAGATTTTTTTGGCACAATATAAAGATAATTAGAATTTTAAATGTTATGCATTAATTTTATTTTTTTGTTTAATAGTTATATTGTACATAGTAAGTAATACAATATTCATTATAAAGTATGTTTTTGATTTAATAATTAAGAATGTCCAATAGCTAAAGGAACATGTGCACTGCCATGAAGTGTACTTGTCCTTCCCCTCCCCCCCCCCCCTTCTCCTTTATTGATAATAACAAAATCAAATTTCATTAAAATAGAGAAATTAATTGAAAAATCTAGATTAAACCAAAAAAACGGATTATACCCCCTTTGGGTGCTTTGTGTATCCCCCTGAAAATAATTCGGTCGCTGCTCATGTTATTTAAAATAAACTTCTCTACATGAATTCAATAAAATATTACAAAGCTAAGTAAGCATAACTTTCGGCTATATAGCGTGTTATGAAAACGTTATTTTATAGTATTATGTAAAAAAAATATAGTTCACATCGCGATGTATTGTGACATCGTGATGTTTGCATCCCGATACATCACGATGCAGAAATGTTAACATCGCCCAGGCCTAGCAAGAAATAAGGAAAATATTTTTTTAAAAATTAGATATTTGCAAATTTGAAGTGTATAAACTATTAACATTCCTTCACTACAGCATTGTTTCTTAACATTTTGAAATTTTTTTATTTTTCTTTGCTTTCTTAACTTAGCTTTAAGCATCATCTGTTTTCTATCTTCTGTGGTTAAGGTGTAAAGTAACTGATTCTAGAACTATTCAACACATATTCTAATCCCTGGTTTATCATATTCCATGCATAAAGGAGGTACAATGTGGAGATATGTAATGATTGAAATTTCCCTCTGTTAAGGTTAATAACAAATAAAAACTAGAATTTGAATGCTAATTTGAGGTATTGTTGAGCAACATAACGTATGTGGCGTTTAACCTAGCCCAAAGTGCAGGCGATTTCTGGAAGCCTATGTAATTGTTAAATTCGCTCAAAGTGCGGTGATCTCAGGAAGTTAGCCCAATATGGTTTGTTTTGGAAGAAGCTGCAAGCAGTCAAGAATGTTTTGATGTTATGCAAATTATTTGTGCGATATAAGCAGTCTGAAATGTAACCAGGGGCTTTGCACCTTAAGTGTTACTTCAAGTTCTAGTTCGACACCCTAAGTGTCACTTCAATTTTGATTCCTAGTTCGACACTCTAGTGTTGCTTGTTGTAAAATTTATTATGAAGTTTTGTTAATTAAAAGTTGTTAAGTTTTTTAACCCAGCTCTCTTACTTATTTCATCAAAAGTAGTATTTAAGATGCAAGTCACGTTACGAAGCATAATCTGAAATCTGGGTGTCCTTCTGCAAAATAGTTTATATGTAGGTGCAGGAGACTGTCAAATTTAGGATAGTGCTGACCCAATTTCCAGCACTATACACATAAAAATGGTCAGTTTGGCGAAAACTTGGCAGGAAATTTTTTCATCGAATGTCCAAGTTTTAACCTGAAATTTCAATTTATAGCCAAGATGTGAATTTCCCATGGAGTTACTGTTCAAGCATTTTTCTATTCGAATTGTAAAACTTTTTCATTTGAATTTTATATTATCCTACAACTTCTGGTTCAATTTTTATAGGAACACTTGTCTCAATGAGAGCTTTCATTTAACATTTTTCAAAGGTCTGTAGCATGTGTAATTTTATCTGGGAATATTAATCTTAGATAGTGATATAGAGCCTTTGTATAAGCTTCTCACTACAACACCAATCATGTTTAATTATAATATAATAAAGAAATAGCATAGAAACTAAAATTGTAGATTGTAAAAGTTGAAATTTTTTCCCAGTCTTGACTCAAAATGCATCCATCTGGGATTCTTATAAAGCCATATCATTACTTTGATTTATAGTTTCATTTAAAAAAAATAATAATAATTAGATTTAAATATAAACATATTGTGAAATATTTTAATATTTTCACATTGATCTATCCCAAATAATATTCCTCTGTTAATAAATGTATAAACTGATTGTTTAACGTAGTAATGTGTGCGATGCTCAAGAAATATTAGGCATTTTAACTTCACTTGGGCTGTATAGTATATGTCAATTATCTGGAGTTGTATTGGAATTCTTATTATTTTGTTCAATCTTTCAAGCTAATTTTTATAAATTCATTAATTTTCTTTTGATAGAGGGATACTAATTAAATTTTAATTGCATTACACTTCAAACATTTTGTTTTTATGAATATTCATAAAAAAAATTATGGTTTTACCATTTTGATGAAACATTCAAAAAAGAATTTGTCCTACATATGCAATTGCTAAAAATATAGAAAATATTACTCCTTTAATTAAGAAAATACTAGTTTTTGATTAAAAAATTTTTATATTTAAAAAAAAAAAAAAAACTTTTTTTTTTAACAAAATTTTTTGATACGTTTATATTTTAATATCCCATCAAAAATTCTAACAACATTTACTACTTTTAAAGATAATTATGAGTCACAAAGTAATTTTTCAAAATATATGCAGATTTCATGAGTAGTTATTTAAACTGCAAATAAATATAATTTTGTTTGAAAGGTTGTTTTCTTCTGATGCAAATATTAACATGAAATATAACACAAATCAGTATAATAGTTAAACTGGCATTATATGATGTTTATATGTACACTGTTCCAAATAATATAGAGACTGTAAGTGGTGGTGTAAATTGAGTTTAAAAAATGTTTATTGCTATGTCAGTTCTATATATTTACAGACTCACTCTCATCTAATGAAGTTAGATTTGCAATTTAAATTAATCCAGCAAAATTTAAGCATTTAAAAACCTTATAAACACAGAGAATTTTTACACTAAGTTTGTGAATTTAATTTTAAAATAATTAAAATATATAAACTAAGCTAAAAACTAGCAAAGATGGAAAAACCTTAGCATTGGCTGATTTTAATGCTCAGGTTAGCACAATACAGCTTTATAGCAAAAACAAAATGTAGACAAAAAAAATTAATTGCAAAGGATAAAAGCAAAATATTCCATTTAAAAATAATATTCAAAATGCATCCACGCCAAAATGAAAATTACCAATTATATGATTTTGAGTAATTCTCTGGATAACACATGGGACATTTTAGCTCTACCGTCATCCAGATAATTGCCCTTACAAATTTTTAAATTATCAAATATTGGTGGATTAATTTAAAATACAATCTAACTTCACTAAATGAGAGTGAGTATAAAAATACATAGAAACTGACATAGCAACAAATTGTTTATACTCAATTGACGACAGTGATGTCACACTTGCAGCTCGATTTCTGTTTTGTAATGATAAAAGCAGTTTTAAAATAGAACATTAGGAAGTTGAAAACACGTTTGAGATAAAAATTAATCTAATTCTATAAGAAAATATTGATTTTTAGATAAATGCTTCAATGATAGTGTCCTGTCCCATTTTTAAATATAGTACAATTTTATGATATAAAGAGCTATGAAAAACAATGTGTTGTTGGAAATTTGAAAGAATCCTTATTTTAATCACTAATAAATTATATGAATGTCAAGACCTGGGAAAACAGGTTTCTGACATACTATATATTCACTGAATTCTCTCAATGATTCAGCCACTTTAAAAATAAAATTTAGGAAATTAGTATTTTACAAATAGGATATCCTTATGTGTATTACCAATATTAATAATTCCAAAATTGTAGAAAATCTAAAAATAAACGTTTTAAAATACCGTTTAAAAATTAAGAAAATTTTTGCTAGTATTATACACAATTTTAAAACAATAATATATAAATATTAGAACTAGTAATACCTAAATGTTGAGGCTGTATATTGGGACAATTTTTACAATGACATGCAAGAAACAATATTTCAGAAAGTTTCAAAGAAAATTATTGCTATACATCTGATAATTACCAAGAATTTGCAATGAGCATAAAGAATAATAAGACACTTGAGAAATGTATTAAAACATATAAAATTAAAAAGCCTTGTAGAAAACTAGTCCTACAACATTTTTAATAAATAAACAAGTTTGAAATGCTAAAAAATATGTAAAGATAAATTTGCTATTACAAACATAAAGTTATTTTCTTCTCAGTCTGTCCAAAAAGATGGGACATAATTATGAATATCGAGGGAAATTTAATGCAGAATCTTTTCCTTAAACTACATGAATATAAGACAATTACCCATAATAAATGAATCACTAAATGCAAGAAAGGGTCATGTTCAATAGACAACCTGTTTACATGTTTCCTTTTTACATGTAAAGATTCAAATACTCAATTCAATATTCAGACACAGCAATTCATGAATATTTTGCTGGTCTCACTACCAATAAAATTATATTCACATCTTAATTTATTTTCATAAGGAAGCATGCAATAAAATTAGATATTAACAATTTTATTTTATTTTTTTGTACAATTGAGCAACGACAAATGCCAAATCTTATTATAAAATAAAAATCTAAGGTAAAAAAAAACACAAAAGGTAAAATCAAAACTCCAATTATATATATTTCTTCAATTATAAAATAATTCAAACAATACTTATAATTTTAGTTTGAATACAATAAATATAGGTAGTTGACACAGCATTATACTCAGGAACGGCACCTTGTGTGTAATATGGTCATAACCTCAATATAATCCAACTTTACACTTGAAATCCTATTAAACTATATAAAATATAGTTGTTAAAACTTAATTTTAGAAACATTAATAAACAAGATATTAAAAGTAACAATGTACTTTCAAATGTTGATAGAGGCAAATATGTATAATATGACTAGTTGTCATATATAGAAAGCATTTAGTGAATGTACATCTTCATAATATGCAATGTGTCATGCCTATTTATGAAAAACAAAATCAATATAAGAAAAAATAAATTTTGTTTCGCTATAAAATTACTCCTATAACTATTTTCTTAATTTTTTATTATTTTGCCTTGTAAACCTACTTTTTAACCTTCCTCTATACACACTTTTTAAATAATCATTCTATTACATCAAGTTATTTTATTTCCTTAGATATGAAACATTGCCTCTGAATTCTGATAAAGCAGGTTTATTGAGTTTATTTTAATATGAAAAGGGGATTGGGAAGGGGCCTAAAAATATTTTTTTTATTTACAAACTTCCTTAACTTTAACTAAACAGTTCTAAATTCAACAAATAAGATGGGTTCCAATAGTCTAATAGCTCCAATAGTCTACCTGAATTTTAGCAAAAAGAATCCTCATTGGTTTATTATGAAACTGATATATGATACACCAATAGTTATTTAAATACTCAATATTCAATTTCTTTTATTGGTTCATGTTTTTAACCCATAAAGTTTCACCAACAGTCATTAACTGTGTCAAAGACTTAAATATTTAAATCATCTATAAACAAATTATTTTGTACTATAAATTTTAGTTTTAGATTCTTTGAAGACATGAAAGCAATCTTGTTTAACATCTCACACCTTTTATCTTTAATATTAAAAAATATAATTTTTACTTGAAGTATTAAATGAGGATGGTCAAAAGAAATCCAATCAAAAAGCTGAGTATGAAGAATTAAATAAAATTGGAGAACAGACTGGATAGTGGACACATTAATTTAACAATTTTGCTGACAAAACATTTTAATTTCTAGTCTTATTTATATATAGTTTCATTGAATATGATCCTATTCATTAAAACTTTTTTCGAGATAAAATTATTTTTTAAAAAGATCTTTTTACATTTTTATCAATATGAACTTGTTAACATATGAAATGCTTATTTTTCTTGAAAAAGAAGTAGCTTAGAAAGATATAAAAATATGGAAATTGATTTAAGTAGTCTTGCACTGCAGTATACAATCTTTAAGAATCTTGAGGTGTGTAACTCATACAAGTGTAATAATTCAAATAATCTTAATTGACAATTACAAAAATGACGACCAACTACAGGCACAAGGCCCATCAAGGTTGGTCTAATTTAACTTTTCCAAACAATCCCCCAGTATAGATCCAGCTGTATTTTAAAACTGTTGACTCCTGTACAATTCACAATGTGGTCCAGCAAATTGTTCCACTTATCAAATACTCCATTGTATAAAAAGTGTTTCCCATTCTCTAAGTAGGCATTCTCAACCTTTTTAGATGTGCGGACCACATATTTTGTAAAAAAAACTTAAAGGCCCTGTAGCTAATAGAATATGAACATGTGTGTATCAGTAATTAGTAAAACATGCTGTACAATAAGGATTAAAAAATATTTTTTATGAAAATGAAACTTTATTGTAATCACTTTGTTGTCAAAAAAAAAATCTAATAAACAAGCAGTCAAAGTTAAAGAAAAAAGTCAATAGGAATTTTGAAATTGTTAGTTCCCCACGAGAGAGTCAATATCTGGATTAAAACTGAATAGTTTTATCATGCTGTTAAATTCATTCATTATTCACCTGTTACACCATCAAAAAAGTCATTTGAATAATTTGATTACAGCTAACAATTGTGTGACTCGATTGTTCCCATCTCTATCTTCAACTTTCATAAAACCTAGCTTAGATTCTCGACCAGCGTCCACGGCTCCATACCAAGTTACCCGTGGCCCATGAGTTGCGAACAGCTGCTCTAAGTTAAAATATGATTTAAATAGTTTATATGTATGACCTCATGGCCGGTTCCTTGTATTGAACTGTAAACCCTAGAAATCCCCCCCCCCCTCCCCGTTTGATAAATTTAAACAGCTGCATCAAATCCAGTCTGGACCATCTTTCTTCGAATGTATACATATTAATATTCTTCAATCGAGCACCATAATTCAATGCAGAGTTTCCCTAAATCATTTTTGTTACTCAACACATAACCTTTTCCAAGAAATCAATATAAAAGTTTACATAAAAACTTATTGATTAGAACAGATTAGCACATCTGAAAAGTCTGGAAATTAGATAGTTGATGTAATTTTTTTTTTGTCTAAGAAGTAAACTTAGATAGTAAATTTTTTTCTGGCAAAAACACATCAGTCCACACAAAAAAGTGTTTACATGCCTTTTTTGAAGGATGATAAAGTTTTATTTGTATTTTTATCAAAATTGATTCTCATGCATTTAAAGTTGTTTTTCCACTGGATCCTTTAAAATCATAAAATATGTTTTTAAAAAATGACTAGAATCAGTTTGAGATAATTGTTTCTAGTTAAAGTATGTTTCTAGTTAAAAGTAGTAACTTTTTAAATACAAAGTTTTTAAAACTCAAATTTCTTTATATATGGGCAATTCTCTCAAAACTGAAACCACTAAACCCAAAAAAAATATCAAGAAGGAATGTAAAAGCAATAAATTGCTATTAAAGTTAGATGTCCAAAGTGTCATAAAAGAGTAATAAAAAATGTGTAACACCATTTAATTTAACTCTTTGACATTGAAATTTCTCTCATTTCAATGACTAAATTATGTAAAACAGAGTATAACAAATTGGCGACTTTTAAAGGAACAAATTCCATAAAAACAATAAAAATTGTACTTAATGTAGTCATTATAATTAGTAGAAATATAAAAGTCAAATAATATTACATTCTAGGTAGAAAAAGTTATGAAACTAAGTTCAAAGTTCAAGTCTTTACACATGTCCCATGCGTCAGTGTGAAACATGAATTTCTTTGAATAAAAACGTATTTTAAATTTCCATTTTTACAAAACTTCATTTTTTCTTTTAAAATTCAATCACAAAGTGCTGTGCAAATTTTTAAAACAATAAAAAATAATTGAAATTGTTATTTTAAAAATTACATGTCCAGCGCTTCAGATAATGGCGTAAAAGTAAGATTTTTAAGTGCTTAATTATTTTGTTAACAATTATTTAAAAATTTGATATTTAAGTCAATGAAAGCATTTTCCTTGAAAACAAACTGAGTTGATATTATTACGGCATAACGTTTCATGCTAAAAATATTTTGAATCGTAATGAATTTGCAAACTGTTTAGTTCAAGAAAGAAATTTTCACAAATCATAGCATTGGTCAGCAGGTATGTGACTTAAAAGTATGACATTCTTTGGCCAAATTTTGCAAAATGTAGGAAAAAAAATCTTGACTTATGAGTTTTCTTTCTTTGAATAAGACAAATGCATTCCTTAAAGACACAGGAAACTTTTTATTCTTTTGATTTGTTCCGCTTTTCCAAACATTATGCAGCCGTCTCTAAATCAGTGCAGAAACAAAATAGCGGGTGCAAAAGTAGCAGATGTTGTGAAAAGGTGTTTGCGTTTGAACACCTAAAGATGTGCAATGCCTATTTTATTTGAAATTAATTTTTAAAAATATTGTTCATTTTAATTTGATTTTTATAAATTAATAAATTATTATAAAAATAATTCTTAAATTTTAAGCATTTCTTTTTTATTGAGAAATGAGGTTGTTTGAAAAAATACATGCATCACTTCATTCATTAAAGGGATGAAATATTAATATATACAACAATTTTAAAATGCCTTGGTAAATTTGTATAACCAAAAAAATTCATTAGTAATTTAATTTTTTTAAAAGCATAATTTACTAAGCACCAGAAAGGGCACACCTTCTCTGAATGAAAACAGCAAATATATCTACCAAAATAGTCCAAAATTGTGTCCACTTTGAGTAACAAATAGTATAAAGTATGTATAATTCATCTTTAAAAAATATATAACAATTGTAACGGTAAAAATATCACCATTTTCCACTCCGAAAATAGTATGTACTGTGCATCAGTTTCTAAATGTCCTGTTCATTGGGTCACTTTTTTGTTTTTTAAAATGACAAAAATAATCTTTTTGTAAACATTTTGATATATGTAGTATTATTAACATTTACCCAAATGTGCCTCTGCATTCCATAATTTTAATCCTTATAAATTCAAAGAAAATGTAAACTTTTGTCTTGAGCGTAATTTTCTTTTGTTTCTCCGTGTCCAGTGTGTCGGTTGCTTATAAATGCATATTTGACCTAATAAAAACAATTATTTTTCTATATAACTTTGCGAACAACTAAAAGGATAGAAAACGAAAACATAACTAGTAAATTCATCATATTTTTGTTATTTAAATTTTTTAAGAGTAAAAAAAGAACGCAAAATGTCCTATGTGTCAGCCTGAGAATCGCCCAATAACAAACCTATCTAGCAAAATGTTCCAAAATTATGCTTACTTTGAGTAACAAAAAGCGTAAGGTATGTATAATTTATCTCACCAAATATACAAAAATTGTAATTGTAAAAATATTACTGTTTTCCACTCATAAAAATAGTATCTCTCGTGCATCACTTACAGAATGTCCTGTGCATTAGTTCACATTTTTGTTTATGAAATCCGCAAAAATTTTAAAGGAAATAGTATTACTATTAACAATTACCTAAATGTACCTATGAATTTCATAATTTTAATGCTTATAAATTCAGAGAAAATTTGAACTTTTGTCTTGAAAGTAATTTTCTTTTGTTTCTCTGTGTCCCGTAGGTCAGTTGCCTATAAATGGATATTTGACCTAGATAAAACAATTATTTTTCCATATAACTTTGCGAACAACTAAAATTATAGAAAACGAAAACATAACTATTAAATTCATCATTAATTTGTAATTCTAATTTGTTTAAGAGTACAAAAAGAGCGCAATATGTCCTGTGCATCAGTCAGAGAATTGCCCTTATGAATTATGCAAGTTGGTATAATATTTTCGGGTATAGGCAATACAAATAAATAGTGTCATACCTCATTTTTTTCAAGTTTTTTCTGTTCTTCTAAGGCTTGCAAAATGTCAACCATTGAATTCTCCATTACTAATCCACCCATAATAATTTCATTCAAAACATAATGGACCTGAAAATAAAAAATTTTAACAGTAATTAAGTAAACATAAATCAAGAATCAAATCAGAAATTTGATCTTTAGCCTAATTAACTTTATATCTGTAACTAATTATTTATGCAAAAATTCCATATTTTTAAGAAAATTCTATACAATTGCATCTGGTTTCTTTTTTATAAGAGAACTAAAAATATCATATTTTGAACTGATGAATATGTAGGAAAGTATATGTATATTAGCAACATTTGAATAATTACTAACTTCAGAACAAAACAAAAAAAACAACACATAAGTGTACAGATATCAAATATCTTATAAAACTAAACATTGGTTAGTTACATTGGATTATTCCTTACACAAGAACTGCACAAGGTACCAGAACATGGATACATCATCATTTAAAATGTCAAGAGGAATTTGCATCTCAGATTTGTTGAATTCAAAACATGTATTATGCTTCTGAGGCTCAAATCTTACCCTGATTTCCTGAAGTATAGTAATATAGAAAAAGTTTCCACTATAATTTGCTTTTAACCCACTGGTCACCTTTTATGTCATGCACGTATATATGCGTCATTTGATCTTCAGTTTTTCCAACAGTACACTACATTTTAAAATGTATTAATAAAATTTAAAATAAAATATTTTTTAATTATTTTTATTGGGTTAATAGTTTATAACCTTTCTAAAACAGATGAATAAAAAATAATTTTAAAAAATTATATATTTGAATTAGAAATAAAATTTAAAAGTTATTGCAGGGAAAACAATTATAGAATTTTCTCCATTCCCTTAACCCTCAGCGGGTTAATTTAGATTCTTAAAAATCTGAGATTTACAAATCTCATATGTTCGACATTGAAATTTGAAATGCAGCACAGACATTAGAGTCAAATTTCAAATACTTATTCAGCTTGTTGCCGTTTAATCTTCATAATTTTAAATTTTGGAAACGATGCAAAATACATACTTATAAGTTTTTAAAGAATAATGTAATGTAACATTTTACATTAAAATAAATTGATTTATTAATTTATTAAAAAAAATTTTAAAAAAAGGAATGTTATTCATTTTGTTTACTTTCTTATTAAATTTAAATTATTAAAAATCCAAATTAATAAAAAGACAAATTGTTGTTTAACAGTAGTATTTAAATAGTCATAAAAATATATGTTTAGTGCATGAATATCCAAAAAATTTAAACTATTTGATTCCCATTAACATACACAAGACGTTATTAATGCAAGTGCCCACCAAATAAATTCCATTTTCCATTAGTAGTTTTTAACTACATATGCTACAGTGTGTCGGTAAAGTTATGGTGTCCTTTTGACCGGTAACAGGAAATCAACAAACAAGATAGAAATGTGAAATCTGCACCAAATAAAAGGGAATCTCTCAAAGTTTTCGTAGTATTATGCGCAAACGTGTGCGCACACAGGTGATGACGCAACACCATGAGCTGTGCAGCAACGGATCAGCCCACTCCAGTAGAGATGTGGCAGCGCCTCATATAAGAGGCTAGCTAATTCGAATTATTAATTCGATGTTAATCATTTAAAACAGAGAATCACAGAGGTTATTCACTCTGTTACACCAGACGTTCTTAACCGTGTGTGGGAAGAACTTGGATATCGTTTAGATGTGTGAAGGGCAGCAAATGGAAGCCACACCGAATTGCACTGAATAGGTACGAAACTTGGAGAGTTTTCCTTTCATTTGCTGAAGACTTCAAATTCCTATCTTGTTTTGTGGATTTCCTGTGACTGGTCAAAAGTACACCATGACTTTATGGACACACTGTATATAAAACATCATATAGCTAGCACACACTCAGCTTACAGAAATTAAAACCCATTCGCATTATGAAATTAATCTTTCCTTCAACTATTTGGAAGCTTAACTGCAATCTTTGCTTCTTTAAGTTTTATGTATATTATATTGAGCATCAAAAGAAATTTATAAAAACTTAAAAGAGTAGATTAAAATGTTTATCACCTCATCAGTAAATGATATAAATTAATGAACTGCAGAGTTCAATTTGGCTGCACTAATCAATTGAAAACATACCTTGTCAACATGAAAAACAAGATCCAATTCACAGACATTTTTAAAACATTTATCCAAAATTTCAACAAAAACCTATAAGAAATTAAACTTAATAAAATCCAGGTAAGTGATAAATTATGAAAACAGAGAAGAAATGTAAATAATACCTTTTAAAAACTGTCCAACAATATTTGTTTAAGAAATTGTAAAAGAAAACTAATAAGCAAAGTTACAGGAAAGAATGGCAAAGTCTCTCAAAAGATATAATATAAAATACAAATATATAAACATAAAATGTATATACATAATATGAAATATTAGAGGGTTGGTGAGCGTTAACAAGCAGAGAGTGGAGCCCCCTAGTAATGTAAAAAATAGTTATTGCTTTCAAGTGCCACACATTCTAAAATTATTAATATAAAGATTATACAAAATGGGGACTCTACTAAGATCACCAATGATTTTGCAATGAAGAAATGTTTCAAAGGTGATCATTTTCTTAACCAGCACCTGTACATCTTTTCAAACTGTAAGGTGCAAGATTTATTTCTATCTTCTCAATTGTTATTGTATTGGTAAGGTACTGCAAGACCCGTGATCAATGCATCAAGGTTTACAAAAGGTGTCTGTGCAAAAAAAAAAAAAAAAAAACCAGCATTGCATGTGGATTACCCTTCAAGAGTACTTGTTAATCTTTGTAAAAGCTTAGGGGGCTATGAAAAACTTGGCAAACTTTTCAATGACAAACAAACTTTTAACAGAAAAATTAAGACAAAATCTTTGTTGGAATCTTAAAACTTCAGCAAATGGGGTAGGAGAAGGGGGGATAATTGTTGCCAATGTCTTCAATTTTCCTTTAGAGGAACTCCTAGTAAGGATCATTCAAATCCCTCAAAGTGGACATCTACCATTTTGAATTTGGAAAACTTATTTATAAAATGATAAAAAAAAATGTACATTACCTGAATCAGATCTAGTATTGCAAGCTCACTCTCAGAAGAATCAACACAAAAAACCATGTATAGTGTTGCATAATGACGATATATAATCCTCAAATTTCTATCTCCTAATATACTGTAAAAAAGAAACTAAGAATACATATCCATAAAAATATTTTTTTTTTCACTAAGTTAGCTTTTTAAATTGACTTTAAAACAAGTTAGACTGTGACAGTAACTGTTAATAAAAAGCTGCTTGGTTTTTTTCTTTTGCGCAACTGTTGCTAAAAACAAATTTGAAGACACTTTTTGATTAATGTGACCAGACGTCCCGATTTTGGCAGAACAGTCCTGCTGCCTAAATGTTCCGCTTTTTCATTACAGAGTCCTGTCAAAGTCCTTTTAAACAAAACAAAAATTTTCTTCTTCAGAACTTTGTTAATTAAGAAAAACTAACAGAATGAATAACTGATGAAGTTTTTAGAGATAAGTGTTGGGTGGAGGTTTTTACGCATTTCCACCAGCACTCAATTGAAATTGCCAATAAATTATGAAAATCGTAGAATTCGGTTTTAGTTTGTCGGGAAAAATGTCTTTTAAAGGACATTTTCTATTGTTAATAAAATTTTGACTTCAGAAAAAAAACTCAAGTTTCTGTGGATGCTTTGAAATCTTTGTTAATAACTAAAATTAACTATTTATATTCTGGTGGAGAGTTTTTGAATTTCCTAAATTAAAATAAAAAATTGTTAAACTCAATAGCCTCAAATAAGAAGTATATGTAAAATTTGGCTGAAAGTTAATAAAGTTAAACAAACATAAGAATTACAATGTATAATATCTTCAGAAAACCCTCGAACATTGAAGACTTTAGAATTGCATGTTCCGAACCCTATAAATATAATACAAAAATAAATTAACCCTTCCTCATAGGCATAGGATTTTTAATCAGAAAAATCTGTCCACATTATTTTTGATTGAAAAGATTTAGTATATGCTTCACAATTAAATGAAGGATTGTTTAGAGTTTTAATTAATAAATAATGAAAAAAGATTTTTTACTTACTCTCCTCCTTCAATAAAATTACAAACAGCATCACTTCTTTTAGCAACAATTTGGAAAACTTGCTTTATAATTAGTTGCTGCTTTTCTTCAGACTAAATAAAAAAATTGATTAAACGTAATTAAACAGCAAACATCTCATTTATTGAAACAAGACATCAAATAAATTCACACATCAATGTAGCCGTACAAGTTATTGAAATTAGCATTAAGCTTTTATTAAGATATCACAAAATGATTCCTGTACTCTAGATTAGCAGTGCACTATAGAATATTTTTTAAATTAAAAGTTTTGTTATTCATGTGTTTAAATTATGCAACAAACACATGGAATTTATAGAAATTTTTGGAAAAATTGAAGGGGGGGAAATATTCTTTAAACTTGTTTACATATGAGCAAAGAATATTATTTAACAAATCGTTGGCTTAGATTGAAAAGGTATTAACTCCCCTTTGATCTTAAAACACTTTTTGGTATATTTGAAAACAGAATAAGAAGCTCTATCGATTAGTACTGAAGTAAATAGGGGGGGTTGACGAGTGATATGCATAAGCTCTTATTGAATTAGCACTTTAGAAAGTGTTTTTGCTAAACTGAAAACTATAACAAATTAGAGTTAATACTTTTTCACACTAAGCCAACAAAATACTTAAATTGAGTAAAATAAATAATTGCATAATAATTTGTTATTGTTCAATACAATTTAGCATGCTTGCAAAATCTATTGCAACATGGTATGGTTATTAAATAACATTAAGGACTATCTGATACTTGTCTCTTTCATGCTCTAAAACAAAATCTAAAAATGTTCAAAAACAATACTGAACAATTTTCCTCAAAACTGAAATAGCAACACCTTCCTTTACGCAGACAAAGTGATCAGACCAGTAAAAAATCCTGAAATATGTTGGTTGTTTTCAGATTATCTGGCGCCGTCAGCAACACGAGGGCTATAATGCGCCGAAACATTCGTCATTAGACAAGCCAACATACATTTTCAAACACCCATGCCTAACACGGGACTCGAACCCGCAACCTCGCGGTCTAGAAGCTAGCACGCTAACCACTATACCGTTTGGTCCTGAAAGATGTTGGAACATTACCATAATATAAACAAATTGCTGACACAAAACACAGACAACGAAACAATAGGGAAGGGATCATCTGCAATCTGCATAGCTCAAAGGAGTATGGCTCGAAAACAGAAGCACTAATCATACATTGCAACATGACAACCACATATGTACGCTACTGCAATCAGTTCTTAATAATTAACACAGTGAAGCGGGAGCCATCAGTGATAGGAGAGGAGGGTACAGAGAATATGTCAGCCAAGGTCAAGACCTTGAAACCCTTTTTACTGGTTCCTAGAAGAGTAACAGTAGACCACTGGGTAGGTCAGATTCCGACATAGCTTTGACGACTTAGTTTTCGCATATTTACCGCCCCCCCCCCCCCCCCGATATAATTGTGATTTTCCGGAATATTTTGAATTCAAAATGCCAAAAAGGGTTTCCTATTTTGGAGGTGCAGGACATTCAAAAAGAAAACATGAAACATCAGTGAAAACCTGCTAAATTTTGTGAAGGCATTCTCAAATCGGCAATATGAAGCATTGTGAAAGCAATGATGGACTGGACATTCCCACGAGTAATTTAAAGAATGCCTGGTATAATTGGTTGGCAGCGACTTTTTTTTGTGGCGACACAGATACTCACTTCCATATTTCAGAAAACAAAGTAGAAATACATGAAATAATGGAATTCGTAAGGGGCTCGAAAGGGCCACAAAAGAAGAAGTTATTTTGGAAGTCTTAAATTGGGATCATAGAGCACCGACCATTAATCGATTGATGAACGGTGCAAATTTCAAAGGCTACATTCGGAAAATCCAGCGATTGTCGATAGTGAAGAAAGCGCCGATGAAATTACTGAAAGCAAAATTGTGCTTAACAATTTTGACGGAATTTCAGACTTAGCAATAAAAAGACTAGAACAAAGGGACTTTATTACTGACCATGAAATTTTGTCTATCTAAAAAAATTAAGGAGAAGGACCAAAAAAGAGCGAAAAGGCCCAATTCTTCAAACAACTTACTTTAAAAGAATAAAACAATAAGATGTTTGAGATTTTAAAAATGCCACTGTTTAAGGGAGTCTGGGATTAAAAAAAAATTTAATTCTTAATTTTTTTTATTATAAAAAATTTAAAAAAAAAGTATTTCTGAATAAAATGACATAAAATTTTTGCTTCTATCATTAGTAGAACTTGAAATATTCATGTTTTTGTTACATGACAACTGTATCTCGGACATGCTATCTTGAAACTTTGAAACTGCTTTCCTCGGTGATGGCTTTTTGTCCCTTTTTTTAATGTAAATGGATATAACTTAAAAACTACTAGTTATAAATACATGAAGCATTCCACAATTATTTTTCATATATATTTCTTTAATTTATTTTTAGGAATTGTGTATTTTGATTTAACTTTTTTTTTGTTTAAGTTTTTGGATCTTAGCATACTATGTATGTTATACAGTTTTTGCATAAAATATATATTTTTTATTTTTTTTAAATATTTTATTGAAAAATCATGAAGAAAATTTTTAATTTCTTTTAAAAAAATGTTTTTTAAATTTGAAAGTTTAAGGCGTCTTCTCACTTTAGGCACCTCGAAAATAGGCTATTTTCGCGATTTTTTTTCGAGGATTTTTGCAAACAATTATGGGATAAAATGGATCATATATAATAAACACATCTTTCAAGTACAAGAAATTTTTATTTTTTATTTTTTGAACAATTATTATAATAAAACAGTAGCATCGAAAAACCCGTGTAGAAATGTAATGTTGATGAAATTGCGGAAACTATCCGGCCGATTGTCATGAAATTTGAATGACATATTCTTCATAGTTATGGCTATAGCGCATATCATCAGATTTTTGATATTCGCGAAAATAACAAAATGGCGCACGTTTTTCGAAAAAGTAAAAAAAAAAAACGCTTTTTTTGCAGTTTTCTGTAAAAAAAAAATACTTCAAATCAAAATTTCAAAAATCTGATGATATGCGCTATAGCCATAACTATGAAGAATATGTCATTCAAATTTCATGACAATCGGCCGGATAGTTTCCGAAATTTCATCAACAAGCCACGAACATTACATTTCTACACGGGTTTTTCGATGCTATTGGTTTATTATACTAATTGTTCAAAAAATAAAAAAAATAAAATTTCTTGTACTTGAAAGATGTGTTTATTATATAGGATCCATTTTATCCCATAATTGTTTGCAAAAATCCTCGAAAAAAAATCGCGAAAATAGCCTATTTTCGAGGTGCCTAAAGTGAGAAGACGCCTTAAAATAATTACTTTAGTTTCAAAGCATAATACAATACTGCATTAAAAATTTCAGAAAAATAATTCTAAAAATAAAGATTTTAGAATTTCGAGTCTTAATTATCATTTTAAAAGAAAAATTGCATTTTTTCTTAGTTTAACTTTTGTGAGTGAGAGAATACCCATTATATTGAGGATCTAACATCCGGAAAAGCCGAATTCCCGGCGATTCCAGGTTTTGTTACTTCTACTGTAAATATTTTACGTCTGCATTTTTGATGCTACGGGTACCATCCCAATGTTAGTCATGTTTTGTTACTGGTTTAATCAATTTGTAATAACTTTTTCCGGCTGACGATTTTAATTGGCAGTTTTTTTTACTTCTAGTTTGTTTTGGAGAGATTTTTATTTTATGGTAGCAGAAGTTGAAAAAACTGAGTGTTCAAGTGTGTATACTTTTGTCTAGTGTTTTAAACCTAAATGCTATGCATTTAAGAACACATGAATTTTTTTGTGCAGCAAATTTGCAAGCAGTTTATGATGCACTTTTCAATACACTGTCAGACAGCACCTTAAATTTGTTCCTAGCAAGTTTTTAATTTTCAATCCAAAATTCTACTTAACCCACTGACGGTCATGGGATTGATGGGAATTCCCCAGTTGTTTTCCCTGCAATAAGTTTAAAATTACATTTCTAATTCAAATACATAATTTTTTTTAATTATTTTTTATTTATTTTGATTTAGATAGGTTATAGACTATCATCCTAATAAAAATATGTAAAATATATCTTATTTTAAATTTTATTTATAAACTTAAAAATGTTGTGTATTGCTGGAAAAACTGGGGATCCTAAGACGTATATATACGTGCATGACCGTCAATGGGTTAAATTATGTTTGTCATTAAAAATTACAAAACACTACTGAATTATTTCTTGAATCATGAAAATTCAATGCAGCGACCGTGTTTTTCCATATCTCCTTCGCTATAGGTTCCGGCGCTTTGGAAATACTACAAGAAAATATATCTCAGATAATAGGATATTCAGGGCTGACCTAAGGCATGTGCGACGTGCATCTGCAATTTTGAGAGGGACGCCAAAATAAGAAAAAATATTTAAAAAATAATATGGCAAAAATTTAAATTTTGAATGTAAATTAGCCTAATCTACCTAAGGTCTACTCTTTCAAAAGAAAGATTCAACATCCTTGCAATTTTATCCATTGAAAATATTTCATCGCCATATGATGTGTTAATAAAAACATTTTTGGCTGCTAAAGCTAGGAAGGTCCACTCAGGGGCAGATTTAAATGTCTGTCAAGAGGCGGGGAGCGATGACCATTATTGTCTATTCAATTGGGTGCCGAAATAAAGGAAGGGCAGGGGAAGGAAACTGCCTAATTTTGCCTTCCAGATAATTCATATAAATAGTCACCTTTGAAATCAAATTAATTCAAAAGAAAAATTATATTTTTATGATACAAAATATACCATAAGAGATTGAGCTCATGCAAAGGGCTCACCAGATTTAATAAACCTGAAGATGTCCCTTTTTAAACCCGTTATATTAACTTCGCTTTTGTATGTTTGCTAGTTGATGGGAGAGGAATCTGCGGAGGTCTAACTAACCCCCTTGTTGTCATCCAATCAGGGTGAAACTTGGCAGATAGGTTTTATGTTGATGACAATGCATTCTATAAAATTTTGGGGCTGTTACTTTCACTAAATAGTTGCTTTTACGGAAAACTAATAAACCAACTTGCTGTCACTCAATCGCATTAAAAAACATTGAACCGACCATTGTTGAAACTCTTTGCTGTTGCCAAAAAAAATTTTAACAAATAAATAATAAAATTACTTCAATCATAATAAATAAATGATATTTGGATGACATTCATGCCCATTTTTAATAAATAAATTTTGAAACATAGTTTGCAGCACATTTTGCTGATAGAAATGTTTTAGGTATTGGCGCCTTGTTAATGAATAGAAAAATTGATAATGCATAAAAAGCATTTTTTTTTATTCTGTTTTTATGGGTTGTATTATTAAATTCTTTATATTAACTTTGATTTTGTATGTGTTTGTTTGTGGCTGCCAGGTAAATTTGCGTGAGGCCTAATTACATACTTGGCACTATCTGATCGGGCTGAAACTTTGCAAATAGATTTGATGTTGATAACAATGCATTCAATCATATTTTGGGGCTGGTCACTGTCACTAAAAGACTGATTAACTAAACCAACTTGCTGTCATCTAATCACGCTGAAATTCGGCAAATAGATTAGTTGTTGATAAAAATGCACGATAAAAGTTTTGCGGCTAGTCACTGAAGCTAAAAAACCGCTTTCACACATGCTACTATCGGACTTCAGATGACTGATAAACCCTCTTTCAGTCATCCAATCACGCTGAAATTTAGCAGGCAGATTAATTGTCGACAAAATTTCAAAAATACTAAAGTGGCACTTTATCGTTTTTTTCTTTCAAATTATTTAAGTATTTTGTTCATGTTAAAGAATTTTTAAAAAACATTTATAGCGCAAAAAATAACTTTAGAAATATATTTTAATTATAAAATAAATCTTAGGATGAATGCACCCCCTCCCCCACAGAAAATATCCCCTGGATCCACAGCTAAGTGTTTAATACAGACAATTTTAATCAATTTTCTGTAATATTTTTTCTAGATTAATATTAATCATGAATATAAAACTTTTGCGGTAGTTAAAAAATTTTGACGGTTAATTTCTACCCGACAAAACTAGAAACCAAGTAAAAGAATTTAGGAGTTTGCTCTTTACGCAAGTACAGTACAGCAAACCTATCAGAGTTTAAAAAAGTCAGTTGAAAAAATTATTAAAAGAAGTCGTTTTAAAAAATAAAAATAATAAAAATGTATTAAATATTTTATTTTAATACATACTATGTATTAGTTTTAATTTTTTTGTTTTTAATCGCTTTAAAATTCCAACTTCAGATATTAAGTTGCAGCAAATTTCAGTTACAAAGCCCCCATATAAATTTTTGGTGGGTTTTCTGTACCCATGTTCTTAGTAAAGGGCACCAAAACTCATTCTTGCACACACAGCATTTAGCTCTTAGGCCTGCCTGATGATATTTATACTATATTTTAAAGAATGAAACATCTGAAAAGGTTTTTAAGTGCATTATTTCTTTATGTGGAAGTTAAGTAAATATTTAAATTGCAAAAATATTACATAAATGGCAAGGAAGTTTTCTTTTTTCGTCATATTTCTTCATTTATCTTTAAATGGTTATATCCAAATAATTTTATTGGAAAATTTAATTTTTATTTCTATGTTTTATATACGAAGCACACTTTTGTTTTAAACAAGAAAATAACTTTCAAATAAAAAGTAAAATAATCGACTTAGGGCCGATGTACAGTTGGGGCCTTAAGTCCAAGCCTATTACAAAGTAGTATTTTTATTCGAGTTTTATAAAACATCGATACATGAATGCAACTGAACAACATCAGCATGCATCTCTTTTTATACAAGCAGGACCACACAATGCCTTTCCTGCGCATGCCCAAACATTAAGTGGGACGGACACCGGACCACACTTTTGACCAATTAAAAACAATACCCTTGGGCTTAAGGCTCAGGGTAATATTTTACTTTTAAGTAAGAAATACTCTGTATAAGATTAAGTTTTTAATAACAAGTCACTGATTTATCTATTTAACATCATTGAGATATAGGGTGAATCCTAGCACAGCCCACCTCTTGGCGTCTTTTTTAATTCTCGCCAAACGAGTGGCGATAACGTCGCCAATGTGGCAACCTAGACTGATTATGGAGAACTGTCTAGAATCTTACGGAGTGCCTTTTTTTAACGTCCGATCGCAACAGCGTTTCGCCTAAGTTTTCTAGCCAAAACTATTTGAAATGCGCAACGAAATTCTGAAATCTGGTTGGTTAATTAATCTGTATTCATACGCGATAGTTGGATTTCGTTGGAAAAGACGTAAAAAAATTAATTGTTTCCGTCATTTATGCTTGTGATCTCTTGGGAGAAGGTTTTTATGGTAAGTGTTACTTTTTTTTTTAAATATTATTATTTCTGGCCTTCAAGTATCGTTTTTTAATTGAAAAATAATAATAATAACAAATATTCAATCAGTAGTCAACTTGGCGAGATTTCAAATAAGTCGCCAAGGGGTGGGCCCATCTAAGATTTTACCGAGATATATTAGAGAATTCACGAAAAATCATGTGCTAATCCTGTAGTAAGATTTTACTAACTAAAATTTTGTTGTAGTAAACACCAAAGAATTCTGCTGCAGGGTACTAATTTAGATTTTCTTATATTAAAAATTAGGAGTGGATAATTGTCTCCTCTGTATCAGCTGTACTTTGTTTGGACTTCAGCCCCTCATCCCCTAAAAAGAAGCTCCCATGCCACTGTGTGTACCAAAATATTTGAAGCAAAACTTCTGAGATGAATGCAAGGTATATTATTTATTGGTTAGTATTTTAAATTTGGAAAAAAAAAATTATTCACTAATATGCTGTGTGAATTATTTTATATCCTCAAATTCAGAAAATATCTATAAATAATGTAGAAAATAATTTAGTTTCCAGGATAAAAAACATAAACGGTTTTAACTTAGGAACAATTGGAAACTTTTGGTAATCAATCATTGGCAATGTTCATTTGAAAGCAATTTTTATAACATTTTAAATTTCGAGTAGTTTACACCCTTGATATTCGACATGAAATTTATTTTAAAACAAATTCAAAAAAGAAAATCGAAATGGTGATTTTTGGCAATTATCTAAAAGGTAAATTATTCAAATTGTAACCCCTTAATGTTAGGTAGTTTCATTGCAACCATGATCAGCCTTCAACTTCATGGATTAACGACAAAGTTACCTAAATTATCCCATTTTTCATCAGTACTTTTATTTTACGTAATAATATCCTGCTGTGTAATATAATGCAGTTTGTTTATGTCGCAATGTGAAGAGATAAATTCACTTACATAATGACGATAGAATTTCGTCAATCTGGGAGTGCCATGCACATTAAATATCATAACAGCCTCAATCATATTTTTGAAAATGAGTTCATGAGGACTCATATATCACTTCACAAAATCATTAAAATTGTGTCAATTTCGAAATACAATACCATTCATCAAACGTGTCACATGCGATACTACTTTTATTTACCCCTAGCAGAAGAGAGATTTGAAACTGAAACTCGATTTGATAAAAACAAAAAACATGGATGAATTAAAGTTATAGGGCTTAACCATATATACATCATTCTCAACTACTTCTTTACCCTCCAATAAAATGTTCTATCTGATTGGATAATGGAATGTGAAAATTTGAATTTGTTTTTAATTGTAAATTGTAATTGGTCACAAGAGTGTCTCATGTGTTGCCATTTGGTGGAAATCCACTCCAAATAACGTCTTACATATACCCATTAATTATACCAAAGATATTGTCTGATAAAAATAAAGTTTTTATGAAAATTTATTTTTTAGTTCGCTTAAGGAAAAAGAGCTATTAATTATTTGGGAAAGAAAAAAAACAACCTTGTGTATTTGCAGTCTAAATAACATTTATGCTTAATGAATGAAGAAGATGTAAAGTACAGTGTTGATCGATGACGTAATGTATAACCCGTGATTTTATAAAACAATACAATATTTTTACGTAATTTTTCTTTCACCACAAAAAAACTATTTTTATATCTTCATTTCAATGATCAAAAATTTCTCTTTACAAAAAACTGATAAACTTTTTAAAAAGTTTCTGCAACACTTCAACAACCACAAAAAAAATTCCAACAAATTTTGACATTCGTTAATAAGGCATCTTGTTTAGGAAGTTGCTTCACGTCTTTAAATAACTGGTGATAGAACTTTTTTGTTTTCGACATTTGAAGTCATGGCTGCAAGAAAAAAGGTCTTGTTGAAAGTTATTATACTTGGAGACAGTGGGTAAGTTAATGATTTTTGCCTCTTGAACATATGGATATTAGCATTCATTGTGTTCTATGTTATTTTAACCGTGGCATTGTTTGTTTTCATAGAGTAGGAAAAACCAGCCTCATGAACCAGTACGTCAACCAAAAGTTTTCTAACCAGTATAAGGCAACTATAGGAGCCGACTTTCTGACGAAAGAAATTTTACTAGATGACAGGCTAGTTACCATGCAGGTAAAGTTTTTTTTATTGAGCATTATTAAGGTACGAATGGAAAACCCAGTTTAGCTAAGGTTGTTTCAAATATCCATTTATTCTATTTCTGAAGTGTTCAGTGGTATGAAATAAATCATTTAAAATATGTTACAAATTAGAACAAGTTAATATCCATTTGGATAAACTGCTTGAAATAGAAAAAAAGAAAATTAGCTTATGTGTGTGGAAGTATTTTAAAAATAACATTGTGTATGGATTCAAGTAACAGTATTTCTTTCCTTCACTTTAGACTGACAAACCAACTTGTTTTTGTGGGCTCAGACTTTTTTTTTTTTTTTAAATAAACCTTTTTTCAGGAATTTGTCAGCTTTTAGTTGTTAAAGGTAATATATTATATCTCTGGACTTATTAAAATGAGGAGCAGTGTAAGGTTTTTACTACACAATAATTAATTATGGAACTGTATTATAAGCAACAGCTGTTCTAACAGTTAGTCTTTGATATTCTGACAATGTTGTGGAATTCATTATGGAAGTTAACCTTTGGTTTCTTTCTAATTCCAGAAGTAAATAAGGGGTATGTTTTTTAATGACCTCTCATTACGTCAGTGGCCACTTGATGGCTGTGGGATTAGCGCTCTGACCTTGCATGCCAAAGGGAATCCTGGGAAAGGCATGGATGTTCGTTGTGGCTCGAAATTCACATTAAGCTGTAGGTCCCGGCCTGGTTATCCGTCATTGTGCATAAAGATAGGTTGTTGGGCGTCCAAACCAACCAACATGTTATGTCAGTGACAGATTTAACGCAAAAGGCCCAGGTAGCAAAAATGCTCACGGAATTGATGTCTATAGTGTGTTTAAATGACAGCCCATAAAACAAAAATAATTTATATAAAAATATATGTTTTGATATTCTGGAATCGTTAACATTATCTGTTTTCAGAAAGTTATTTTAATGCAATTCATTCCTCTTTAAATCTTTCTTATTTTTTAATTTTATATTTATCAATAATTGAAGAAAATGTTGTGCTTATGAAATGTCAGAATAAAAATATTAATGTAGCATAAGGTCGATAGAGGAATAAAAGTGAGAAGATAAACTTTTCATTGAGATAAATATTAGATCAGAGTTCTTATAGAATTGGCAACTAGTTCCATAATTCATTACTAAGAATGATTTGAAGGATCAAATGAAAACTTCTATTTGTTTAAAAACAGCTTGCATCAAGTTTCGGTCTATTCCTAGTTGACGTTAAAATATCGCCAAGCCGATTTGGCGCTTTTTTGTATGCAAAACAGTTCTAAATTGGGCAATCTCCTTTTTATTTACGCGCATGCGCAACAGTGATTTTATGCTAACCCTAATTTTGATGTGTGGATAATGGCATTTTTTGTGGCCATAAATGAAATAAACTAAGAAAAATCATTATATAACTTGATATGGCTTTGCAAAACATTTGTTTTAAGGTTGTTTTAATAGTTTTGAATTTTAGCTAAGCTTTTCTCCTTGAATTCCTATTATTTCTGATTTTGAAATTGTATTTTTGCTTTAATCCCTTAATAGCAGTGCCTAATACTTCCAACTAATTGTTCTTAGGTAATTTTATCCTTAACCACTTTGATTTCACTATCATCACTTTCGAATACGGACAAACTTCCATACTTTGTTTTTAATTAATTTTTTTTTAAGATAGCACTGCTAGAAAAGGTCTGTATCTTGGATATTTCCAGATTTTGGAAGTCCGGATTTCGGATATTTTACTGTATATTATAATATTATAAGCGCAATGATGCGAGTGCTATAGAAACATCTTAAATTAGCAAAATTGGGAAGGATCGGTACTGTTGCAATATTTCTCTGTACCCTTGACAAATGTTATCTAAGGTTAATTTTTAATTGTAATTGGTTTCCATGTATGCATTGTGACAAATGCCCCATATTTCCCTCCTTGTGTTGATAATGTCCTTTGGTAATTGGCTACGGAATCAGTACTCTACAATATGGAACTTTGAGTTGAAATCTGGTCTTTTCAAGCTTTATAACAGTTCTCTATATTCCCTAAAAGTCCTTGTTTTAATAAGTTCCTACAAGTCTGTTTTTTTCTTAAAAAAGTCCCTTATTTCTCTATTTTGCTTGAAATATCTAAGAATTGTTTTATTTTGACCAAATCCTTACATTTCTGAATTGAAATGAATATTTTTATTGATTTTGTGACGCTCAAAAAGGCGTACACTTGTTTACTTACGAGTTTGCTTACCATAGAATTTGCGTGTGTTCAGACATCTCCAAACCTCCAATGTAATGACTACTTTTACTGCATATATTCTATATTCCCATGATTTACGTCTGTTTGTTGAACTTAAGTCAACATACTGTGTCTGCTATTGCCCACATTTGCGCCTCCATAGCCAGCATAACCCATCGATATAGATAAACAACTGGATAGACTGCTAACGCTGTAAAAATGAAGCCGTTGCCAGATGCAATTGGTGGGATAAAAAATACAGATTGCCGAGGATTGAAAATAAAATTTTGGATTGTACACAGCAGAAATGTCAATAATAGACCCTAATTAGTAATAATGTGCAAAAAAATGTATACTCTAACACTTTACAAGGTTTTTCGCATTCCCATCCTACTATAAAACTGAACTGTGATTGGTTAATCATCCCACCAGCTTCGCAATCCCCGGCGCGTTTTTCGCTTTGCATTGGCAATGGAGCAGTCTATCCAGTTGTTTATCAATATCGATGGCATAACCACGAGATTTATGTTGCTGTGATGATCATTTTTATCAAGCATTTTGCCGATATAAGTCATTCCTTCCGAGATTTGTTCCTGTAATGCAGGGTTTCTTAACCTTTTTGGCACAATGGACCACTTTAAAAATTTTAAATATGTCCTGGACCCTCTGTGAAAAAAAATTGCTTAAACATCATTTATTACAAAATATATTCTGTTTTATTATTTAATTATTTTGATATTTTTATTTCAATAGTATAAAAAATGTGAAGATATTAAAATTTTTAATGTGAAGGCTGTTGCTGCTTTTCCTTGATTAACAGATTGAATTGAGGGATGGTTTTCGACAAAGCAACGCGCATATCATGTTCGACATTCAGTCGATTTCGATGTTTTGTTTTTATTGTGACAAGTGTGGAAAATCCCGCTTCGCAAAGATATACTGTAGCAAAAGTAATAATGGCTGCCATAGCTCGTTTTACAAGCAATGGGTAGGCTTCTCTTAAAGAAGACCAAAACTCTCCAAGAGTTTTTGAATCGAAATCCATTTTTAACAAGGACTTTGTTTTCAAATCAATTAGCTCATCTTTGGCAAGGTTCATGTCATCGATACAGTCAATATCACAAAGAAAAGGATTACGAATCCACAACTCATCTTTTATATTTATTCCATCCGAATTGAAATATTTTTCAAATGAAACTTGAAGTACTTCCAGGTGTTCACAGATTTCATTTTTCAAGTTATTCAATATCAAACTATCTTGCCGAGATCCATTTTCAAAAAGCACTTCGTCCAACATTTGAAAGTTTGCATATATCCCATTTTGAATTCTAATTTTCCAAAGTGAAATTTTCAATAAAAATGCCTGTAGTTTCTCAGTGGCATCCATAATTGTTGTATCAGGCCCTTGAATTGAAAGACATATATCGTTCATGTAGTTAAAAATGTCTGCCAGGTAAGCCAATTTACATATAAAATCTTTTTTCTTGAAATATTCGAAGAGTGAGTTATCTTTTTCTTCTAAAAAAAGTGATACTTCTGTCTTCAACATGAAAATTCGTTTCAAAACCTGCCCTCGTGACAGCCAGCACACTTCCGTATTTTACATAATTTTCATCATACTTCCTTTTTTTTGGACATTTTGGGCTACAAAAAATATCAAATAATCAAATGAAACATTAAGAACAAACATTAAAACACAAAAAAACACTTGAAAAAGCGGCAAGGAATCTTGTATCGATGGAGGATATACCCTTATGTCTCGGCTTCAAACTAATTTGTGATCCACATTTTGGACATTTATACATCGATGAAATCATTCCCTCTTTCATACATTATTCTAACAACGCTTTCTTACCCATGACTGGTAAAACACTGAAATAGCCAACTGAATATTTATTTTTCGCATTCAAAACTTCAGCAAGAGCTAATTCCATAGTGAAATCAAGCATTTAGCAATAATATAAGCTAAGAAAAAACCAAAAAAATATGCTACTCGCAAACAGATGAAAGACAAAAATAAATGTACGTCTTACCTCCAGGGCAGATCCAACGGAAATAAAATCATGAATCAAGTTTAAAATTATACCGCTATTTCAAACTCAAACAAATTATCGACCAACGAAAAGGCTAAAACAAAAGAGAAATAAATGAGCATGCGCGAAAAAGCGCCTCAAATTCTATTCTCCGGAGGAGCGGAAAAAGAAACAGGGTTGCCATACAGAGCGCGCTAAGGATGAAGTAGGTCCGAGTTACCACTGCTGGCTAAATATTGATGCAAACATTTTAAAAATTAGGATCAGTCGGCGGACCCCCAAAATATGACCCATGGACCCCCAAGGGGTCCATGAACCACAGGTTAAGAAACCCTGCTCTAATGTCTCTATTGCCAATTTACGTTGTTGTGATTATTAATTTTGTCTAGTGTTAATCTGATACTATCGCCTCTGTTGCAGAGATTTTCATCGGTATGTTTATTAAGCTCTGATGTAGTTGCAGTTGTAATACAGGATATTATCAAGATTTACGCTTATATTTGCAAAATAAAGTCTTGATATTTGCTCCGGTATGGAGGTCACTGGCTAGCTAACGGTAGTTTTGGAAACTGATGGTGATAATGTTTTTTTCCTGCATTAAAATTTAAAAAGATTGATTTAAAAACCTAATCAAAATTTTAACATTCTGGTTGTCGGAAGAAAAATAAGCAAGAAAAGTAAGAGGTTATATATTACTTATGTTTAAAATTTCGTTCTCCGAATTCTACGAAATTCTGCAAGACCATTGGTTCTCGAGGCAGATACTTTGCCACTGTGCAAAAGAGTACTCCAGTGCACAGAAGCTTTATCTGTTATTTGAAGTCGTCACACTGTTTTGATCCTTAATGACCTTTTATTTATTTTACTTTTGTGGTTACAGTTACTACTTTATAACAGGGATGAGAATCTTCCTCGTTTCTGCGTTTTGTGTTTTTTTTCTAGTTTTACTCCACTTTTTAGTAATTCAGTAATTTCCGCGTTTTTCTAGCGTAATTTTGGTCATTTTGAAAAATATGACGTGTCGCGTGTATTTAGTTTTTTAAATTTTGGATTTCCTCTTTTTTTAAATTTTGCATTCTCATCCCTGTTTATAAGCAACAAAAAATATATTATGAGTGTTATTCTATTTCTATGTTTCATTTATTTTAGTTTATGACAAGAAATATTAGAGAATTATAATGCTATGCTTATTTATATTGAAAGTTATTTTTAAAAGTTTGAACAGTTCTTTGTTTATTGGTTAGTTACTGTGCAAGGTTATGTAACTATTTATTTGCCTTCGCCATATTCCGGAACAGATTTATGTTACATTACCCTTCTCCAGCCAGTTAGACTGTTAAATAGACAGTGTTAAATAAATTTTGGAAGCATAACATATGGGCTTTTGTATTCAGACTTTGCACCACCAAAACTAGTATAGCATTTCATATATGCTTATAGCTAATTGTATTTTTTATTTCAGATTTGGGATACAGCTGGTCAAGAGAGGTTCCAGTCCCTAGGCATAGCATTTTACAGGTAAGTTAATTTATATCTGTAATGCTTCTGAACTCTTTTATTATTAAAATTTAAAAAATAGTTATGTGTGTAAAAAATAACATAGAAATTGCTACATAAATCTCTTATTCATAATGCTTATTTAGTTATTGGGTATGTCAAGCACAATTGTAATTATTTTACTACCAAGAAAATAATTAAAAAAAAAAAAAAAATTTAAATTGTCTTCATTACTTGTATATAAATTAACGTTACATTTTGCTAGAAATTTTTGGAATTATATTTTCAATTTATAAATTGACTTAATCCCACAATTTACTTACTCTTGCTTCAAATCCATGCAGATGCTCTATAAATTAGTTTCACAGACATCACGAATAACGTACCTAAATTTTCTAAATGTTGTTAAAAGTTATTATGCAAGTTTAAAAAATATTTTACTGCTAATTTTGATACTCTGTTATGTCATTTATTTTCGCGACAGTAAAATTTTGATCTGCCATTGCGAATGTTGAGTTTGTAAATCCAAGCATATCAAAAGCAGTTTGCTGAAATTTTCTTCATAATGTAAATCTACATAGGGCTGATACAAATCAATAATTATCAGCAACCCACAGTTCTTTTGTTGGAAATGTTTGTAATGTGGATATCAAGCTAAGTATAAATGTCTTTTGATTCTCTAAATAAAATTATACTTTACAGAGGAGCAGATGCTTGTGTCCTTGTATATGATGTGACTTCGCCTAATAGTTTTGCTGCATTGGATGCTTGGAGAGATGAATTCCTTATTCAAGCTAGTCCTCGGTCACCGGAAAACTTTCCCTTTGTAGTTATTGCCAATAAAATTGATCTCGAAAATAGAGCGGTAAGTTCATTTGTTGATTTCTAATGTTGGTAAATACTAATACTTTTCATAATACCATGATAGATTATTTATTCAAGTTATTTTTTATAATGCCTAAAAAAATTCTTGTTTAACTGTGCTTGAGTTGAGCATCTAGAGATTAATATAAACACATTTATTTAAAATATCGTGGAATCAGAAAGTGTTTGCTTAATATTTCTGTAATGATGATTTTTGAGATTATTTATGAAATAATATAAGATGGCCTCATATTGTTTTAAGCAATGAATGTCTAGTTTACATCTGTAACAAATTTTTAAAATATGAGAAATACATATTACAATTAGTCTAAATTATTGATGGCTTGTTGTAAAACTACTAATCAGTGCTAGTTTTTTTTTTGGTGGGTGGGTTGCTTAACTTTGAGGTGTGATGCCTTTTTGCCTTGAGTTGCAAGTAGCTTTAAGGTGAATGCATAGTAGTATTAACTTGATGTACCTTTTCAATTCAATGCTTGCAATTTGAGATTACATTACAAAATACTATTGAGTCATCATTTTCAGTTGAGGTTTTAGCTTGTCAAACTATCAAAAAATTATTCTCGTGATAAAGAAAGGAAAAGAGAAAAAAACATCACAATAAATTTTAATCTAGTTTGAGCTCCACTGTCACCAAATATATACCTCTAATAACCCAACGTGCTTCTTCACGAGGGTCCGATAAATTAAGGAAAGTGGTTTCTTTCTGCCCTTCACATTGTCTTTCTCTGCAAAACCCAATGATAACTTGTTCCAACTATTGAGAGTGAAAAGAAACTGATCATCTGGTGCAGACATTAAATGTATTATTGAAGTTAGTGTAAAGAATACTTGCTTTTTTATCTTGAAGATGCTGGATAAGCTGTGTTAATGTTTTCTATTATTTTTATAATGGTTACAAATATCAAAGAGACACAAATCATGCATTGTATTATCTATTTTATGGTCTTATAAACTGGGATTGTCAATTCAACTGTTTAAGTGTCATAAACAGCCTTGCATAAAGTGCAGATGTAGTGGCAAACGAAAAATTATTGGGGATTCGGAAATGTAAAAATACTAAAAAAGTGTATTTTTTTTAAAAATTGTACATTAAATAATGCCGAATTTCATTTAAGAATAGTGTATTTTATGTGAAGCATTGTCGTTTGTTTTAGCTTAATATATTATGCTTAATATTATTTCTTTTCTTTGATAGATTTCAACCAAACGAGGCCAAACTTGGGGCCAAAGCAAAAACAATGTACCATACTTTGAAACATCAGCCAAAGAGGCTATTAACGTGGAAAATGCATTTATGGCAGTTGCTAAGAATGCATTAGCCCAAGAAGCAGATGTTGAGCTGTATAATGATTTTCCTGATCAGATCAAGCTCACGCAGGACCAGAAACCTAGGTCTGATGGCTGTGCTTGCTAATGTTTGGTTTAAGGAGGAATTTAAATGGATAAAGCGGGATCTGATAAATTAAAAACTGCTAACTTTCAATATATTCTCTAAAACCAGTGATTTTAAATTGTTCCAGCAGAAATGTTATACTTAAACATGGAGTAATTTGCTACAAGCTATACAAGTGGATTATGTACATTTTAATTTCAATGAGTCATAGTGGTTGCTTGTTTAAAGATTGTAAAAATTAGTTTAATTACAGCATATATAATGTAACCCATGCAGATATTTCTCTGGTATATTTGCTGCGGTGTAAATTTTGTATAGAAAATGTTTGGTATTTTAATCAATTTTTCTCTATTTAGACAAGTATAAAATAAGTAGTTTTCATAATGAGTTATCAGCTGTTCTTCGTTTTTAGAAATGATAATAATTCAATGTGATTTGTTTCCTGGGCTATATTGTAGTGCCTTCTCTAACTTTCTGTGAAAATAAATTAAAATTTGATTTTCTTTCCTGTAAGTAGTGTTGTAGCAATATATTTACTTTTTATTACAAAAACAAGTTTTTTAGTAGTTGCATCTAAATCTCCTAAGAATGTATGCTTCTTTATGTGATCAGGTATGAAAATCTTAATATCATATTTTCAAATGTTTAAATGTATATTTTATAAATAAAGTTTTGCAGGTAATGTAGTATTGAAATTTTATTTATGCATTTCTTTAAAAATGAGTCACCTGAGATGTTGCACCAAATCTAATTCTCCATTTATACTCCAAGTGCTAATTTTTAAATAAAAATTAGCAGAATTTAGGGATTAGCTATGCATCTTCTATTTGAATTTGCTATTCATTTTTTTTTCTTTCTATTTCTTGTCAAATTGGAAGCTATCACTATTTATGCCATGTTGAAAAAATGGTAAAAGGTTCAGTACGGACTGGCCACAGAACCTGGAAATCTTTCTTGGAGTTTTCGGATTCTGGAAAAAGCCATGGAATTTTTTAAAATTTCACAAAAACAGTGAAATTTGCCAATCCTTGTTTTTTAAATACATTTCCCCAACTGACATATTATCTCTTTGACATGCATGATGTATTTGGTTGGAGTGTCTACACATCTAAAAAAACATGGAAAAGTTTGGGAAATAAAATTGGAGTTTGCCGCAAAATCAGGGAATTTTTTAGAAATCTATCGGAACTTTTTTCCCTGAATTTTGCTGCCACCCTGCAGTAAATTCGATACTAAAGATGCGAGGAATAACAGTACTAAGTCCATCTTTTATCAAAACTGATATTCTATTTTCATTTAATATCATTCAAAGGGAATTGTTTTTCTGTGGTTTAATTTTGGGAATAAAGGCATTTAGATCAAGGCAAAGTTTTTGCTGTACTGGGAAAGTGCATTGGCAGAGTGGTAAGGTTGTTGTTTTTCTTTCAATGTACCCTTATCTCTTGTATATATAACACCCCAAAAAAACTTTTGAAAAGTAGAAAAACTGCCAACCTCAAAAACAAAAAACTTTCTAGCAAGAAAAAAAAAGCATACACATAATCAAAATTTGCAGCTACAAACACAGTGATATAAAAAAAGGCCATCCTCTGATTACAGCTCTTGGTTGTGACTCACTTAACAATGTACGTTTACTTAGTTTATTTTTAAAATTTAAGTTCCGCTCCCATAAAAATTTACGCTGCTTGAGGTTGGTGCCCGTCGTCGGAATTTTGACAATGTTTGCATCTAAACTAATTCATGGACGAATATTGGAGGAGGTATGATTTTATTTGGATGAGTAGGAAATTTCAATGTAGTGTAAATTTTCCAGTTCACGTAAATGTAATTTTCGAAATGGTATAGAGAAATTGTGCTGAAAAGCTCGTATTGGAATCTCTATGAAGGATTTTTAAATTGTAGAAAACAGATGTGTTTGTGGTAAGCTTTTGTTTGATTCATACATACATTTCGGAAAATTTTTACTGTGTGGTGAATTGCAAAGTTTAGTGATTAAGACGGGCGCCAACCTCAAGCAGCGTAAATGTTTATGGGAGCGGAACTTAAATTTTAAAAATAAACTAAGTAAACGTACATTGTTAAGTGAGTCACAACCAAGAGCTGTAATCAGAGGTTGGCCTTTTTTTATATCACTGTGTTTGTAGCTGCAAATTTTAATTATGTGTATGCTTTTTTTTTCTTGCTTGAATGTTTTTTGTGTTTTTGAGGTTGGCAGTTTTTCTACTTTTCAAAAGTTTTTTTGGGGGGATATCGGAGCTTTTTTTAAGACAGTGGTAACATCTTTTTTTTTTTCTTTTTTTTTCTCCCTTCCCCCTTCTCCTTTTTTTTCCATTTCATCATTTTTTCTCTCTGTCCTTGATTTATGATGTACTTTTCAAGTTCTTCACTGCATCGTAGCATTTGGCGAAATGATGCAGCCAAACTTAACTTTGCGATAAACTTAAGTGATTTGATTGATATAGGGTTTTCGAGGATATATTGTGCATGATACTGGTTAATTTCAATAACAAAGTATCATATTTATTAATGTTGCATAGTTGTGGATTACATTTCCACTTGTTAGGTATACCGCCCTCAACAGCAGATTCAAATAAGTTCTAGCATTTTCCGTCTACGCTTACTTGTATCGAGAATATGCAATCAGCGAAATCCCTGTAGGTCGACTCAGCGAAAAACGGTTCAGTGCTAGAAGTGTGCAAAGATACGCTAGTCAAAGACTTATACTTATCTCCCGCATTAGTGCACATTGCAGATTTTGTGAGCAGTATCTTAAATTTAGACCTAATCAAATGCAAGTTGGATCGCAATGTTTTACGTGCTCTTTACGAGACGCTATCGCCCATTTAATTAGCTTATCTACAGTCAATTGTGCATTTTGTAAGTCAAGTTTATCCGTTATCTATTAATTTTGTGACGAAAGGCGCCTTAAACTTTTCAGTCTCTATAATGTATGACAAGTTTTTTTGGTCGACTATCTTACAAGAAGCTGAACAAGAAACATCTGTAGGAACATAAGTATCATTTAAGTTCAAAGAACTTTCAAAATTAGAAACAGCGGAATCCTGTGTAATGTCGATTCCCTTTCGTTTTGTAATTGAAGCAACACCTTCAAACAGACGCCTTTTGATAGTTACTTTTTCTTCTATGCAATTGGCGATTGATTCGGAAGCTTTCCTTTTTGTGTAAATCTGACGGTTTTTTTTAGCTTATTTTGCTGCGCTTTTGAAAGCATATTAATCTAATTTGATGAAACAAAATCAAGTTGTAATGAACTCTTACCTAGCATAATAGTTTTAAAACACTTTTCAAGAAGCAGTTCGTTCAGTTACAGTGAAAAGTCAGTTACCCTGTCCTCTCTACTCAAGAACTCACATATCAAGAGTTATACTCAAAGAAAATAGCTCAAAATAAAGCGAAATGGCATATACCTCCGTCTCACGAATGGTATAAAGCCAAAAAGCCAGGACACTCCCTATCTCTTCCTTGTGATAGGCACACCAATACCCGTCTGTCTCGACTTGCTAGTGGTCACCTTAAAGGCCTCACATATTCTGGGGGAAGCAAAAAATTTCCTCTTTGTCCTAAATGCCAAAAAGAACAGGCATCACCTCAGCACATTTTGGACTGCCTTGGACTGGACTGGGAGGACATTTATAACTGTCCACAACTAGTGTCAGACTTCATTAATGTCAATGGCTTCACTGATATTGTCTGACTTCGTCAGACAAAAGGGAGATTAGAAACAACAACAACAACAGTGAAAACCAGAGTTACACCCAATTAGTAAATCTTATACTCTAGTAAAATCAAAAATACATTGTGAAAACACATATATCATCAATTAGAAACTGAATGAATATTATTGTCACGTACTTTGATAATTATTAAGTTTAAAGAAAATCTTTTTCCAATTCCAACCAAGAACCAATCGCAATGTGAATAACAAAATATTTTTCCAATTCCAACCAAAAACCAATCGCAATGAGTGTTTCACTTAGTCCGGTTCTAATGTATTGACTGTGACGTCATCTTTTATTATACTACGAATTTATTCCAGTATCTGGCAACTAAATATGATTATTTATATTCTTCATTTATTTTTCAACATTTCAACGGATATTTCCCGAAAATAGAATGTGTTTGAAAGTTACGCACTCTAAATTTTCACACAGTTCAAATAACACATTCAATTTATAGAAAACATATTCCTCTTTACGGTCATTCTTAATTAGCCCTAACGTGGCAGCCAAACTAACGTCGAATTAATGACAAACCTGTTTGGCGACTTGGCATTTATCCTGAACCACAATTACAGGCTGATCGCCCGTATCTATCGCCAAATTTTGAAATGAAAAAAAGTGGTTTTAAATTAATTAAAAATAGAAAGAATTATTTAATGAAGTTCAAACCAAGGTAGGATTTTAAGTCGAAACATTCTGAATCATATAATTTAATCCGATTGAAGATCTGTAGCTTAGTTAGGTCTGGACGTTTGTCTAAATTTTTACATCAAAAACGGGCTAGAACTCGTTTTTTTATTTCATTTTGGAAATTTCAATATTTTTTTTCTTAGTTGCTTTTTATCCTAGGTACTCGATTTTTTTTTCTTTAAAAGTTATTACCAAGATGAATCAATGGTATTTTTTGTATAATTATGCGAAGTTCCGGAAGCACGCTAGAAAATAGTCAATTTCGGCTTTTTCGTTGGAAGTTGTGCAGAGAATTGATACTATACTGTCGTTTTCGCCTTTTTAAGGTTGGCGGCGAAATGACCGTTTCGTCTCATATTTTAAAATTACTAAACATAGCTTGAATTCAACTGCTGCTTAAATTCAAATGTTTTTAAGCACTCTAAATTTATTAGGTACTGCTTTAAATTTTACTACTTCCAAATACATGAAGATGGACAAAATCCCTTTACATAAAGTTGGAACAGTTGGTTTTCTTAAATTTATTTATTCTTTTCTGTTACATTTTTGTGATAGGTTTAGTTTATTAAGGGAGTATTCTACTGTAGAGGCATGAATTTCGCCCGGTTTTTGAAGCGCTGTACAAAGGAAACAAAAAATATTTTTACCATCAATTTTTTTATCATTTGTTTATTGATGTTTTATTATTACATAAAAAAATTATTAAAAAAAAAAAATTAAAATTGACAAAGTTATGAGCAGTCAAAGTGGGGGGGTCAAAAAAAAAAGAGGGTGTTCTGGCGTGCATTATTCCAACCCTCCTGGTGATCTGAAACATAAAAAACAGACGGATTCTTAATTATTATAGATGCCGCTATCGTATAACCCTTGGATAAGTTAAAAAAATAAATTTTTTTAAAATGGCGGCAGTTTGAAAAAAAAAATGCTTGAAATTTTTTTTTTCAAACTGCCGCCATTTTAAAAAAAATTATTTTTTTAACTTATCCAAGGGTTATACGATAGCGGCATCTATAATAATTAAGAATCCGTCTGTTTTTTATGTTTCAGATCACCAGGAGGGTTGGAATAATGCACGCCAGAACACCCTCTTTTTTTTTTGACCCCCCCACTTTGACTGCTCATAACTTTGTCAATTTTAATTTTTTTTTTTTAATAATTTTTTTATGTAATAATAAAACATCAATAAACAAATGATAAAAAAATTGATGGTAAAAATATTTTTTGTTTCCTTTGTACAGCGCTTCAAAAACCGGGCGAAATTCATGCCTCTACAGTAGAATACTCCCTTAAACTAGTAATTTTAATTGGATACAAAATTAAATTATAAAATGCACTGTTAAAATTTTACTTAAAAATCTAAGATTTTATTATTTCTTGTCAGTGAAACTGTACAGGTACAAGATTTCTAGATAATAAGACTTCTGTAATAAAGTGAAACTTGGCATTTTTTTATTATTAGAACAAAAATCTAAAATGCTTATCTATCATTTGACACTTAGAAAAGATTTGTTTGCCAATAAGCTTTATGAACTGTTATCACTTCAGCACTGAAGAACGTTTTGGAACTAAATAGTAAAGCTTTAATAAAAAAAAATTAGTTACATTAACAATGAGCATAATTTTATAATCCATCTATAATAGTCATCCCACTGTCAACAATAGTACCGCTGCTCTTGTAAATAAAAACTAAAAACCTCTTTTGGACAGTATCCTCACTACATTTCAGAAAGCAGCAACACTCATGGCAGTCAATTACTCCTTTACCCTAGATAACTAATCTTAAATCAGTGATACTCTGTAACTAATCTCATAAACTATGAATTAAAAATAAGTATGCTTTTTATTTCTAACAAATTAGTGTATCTTAAGATAAATAAAAAATTTCAATTGAAAAATTAAAAGATGGTAAAAATCAGTGTTTGCTCTCTTGGCAGATGTTAAAATTGCAATGGGAACATCTCGAATTCGCAAAACTGGCATAGGTGGATAATCTATTGACGGATATCTAGTTTACCTAAAAGATGCATGAAAATGATTTAAAATGTGGTCTCTCTCATTGCGATACTGAAATATTAAAGATCTAAAAAGCTGAAATGTGATATTGGGTGGCTCATAACCTAAAAAGATGTATGAGAATAATTTGTTCAAACTTTTCGGGAAAATTAAAAATGGGAATAAAATAATTTAAAAAACCAAAATCCTCCAGAAATATTTGAAAAATTAATGAAGCAGCATTGTAAACTCAAAGTTGAGAAAATGTAGGTACAAAACTAATTTGAATGTAAAAATGGCATGAATATGTTTGGAAAATAAGATGCAGGTGGGCCATTCTGGGGAAAGTCAGGAATTTGTGTTACTGGCATTTAATACAAAAAGGATACTAATAAAAATATTTATAGTTACTATACATAACCTTAGTATATACTGATATAATTAATTTCGGTTTCAAAACTGCAATAAAATGTTTCAATTATTACTCAAGTTTTACTCCCGATAAAGGAAATGCCGCATCCATGGAAGAGCGAATTTATATTGAATTCCTGATTTTCTGTAAAAATGACCCAGGTTCATTGAAAAATGAGTATTTTGTCTGAGCCTTTAATTTTTCTACGGGCCTTTGACTAGTCCACAAGTTTTATGCAAGCTGCCATGTTCACACCCTTGCAATTAATTCCCTTCTCAAAGTTTTGGTTTCTTACCGCGAGACATGCTTCTTCAGAAGAAGAACTCGTGGACACACTCGTTTTACTTCTGCATTCATTCCAGTCGTTTGGAATAATTTGCTAGGTTCGCTACGGTGCAGATTTTGTTCAAATAAAAATTTTGAGCTAATGAGACTGAAAAGTGCCGGTAATATACGATTAAGGCCGATCCATAAAAAATACCAAGATAGTAAAAAAAAATTGCAATTTTTGAATTTCGAAAAACTGTTTCAATCACTTTCTTGAAAGTTTTAAAATTTGGATGCAGTTTTGAAAGTAATACTTGTATTTCAAAAAAAAAAAAACTAGACGTTGTAAAAAAAAAAAAAAGTAAAATGAAGTGTCAAACAGGGTTATTAAATCTAATGTTTGCCGCGTTTTGTTCCTTTGAGGTACTTGTTCACAACTAAATTGGGATTATTGAGAGGAAACCGCATAGGCAATCATAACTTGGCAGGCTAGAGTGCCTTCGAAATAATATCATTTGATATGTTAGAGCTGCTTTGTACTCTTTGCACTAAATTAAGATTAATTCTGTAAAATTATTTTTCGTCTACTCAGCCGAGGCAACACGATGGCAAAAAAAAAAAAAAAAAAAAATAGAAGCTGAACTGTGAAGGGTCGAAAACCGGCCTAAGCTCGGTCAACATTAAACACTTACATGTTCTGTTGCATTGACATAGGACTTGTTGGCAGAACATGGCTACGTTCCTAGATTAAGTACAAGTAACATGATTCGTTTGTATTGAATTGTTACAAGTTTTTAACCTGTTCGTCTAACACTACAACAAATTTATTAAATAAATATATATAACGAAGAGTGTCATTGGATGTGTATTTGATTTTTATAGAAATCTAAAGTTTTGTCCTGATCTTGATGAAGTTTTGCACATTTGATCTTCGAAGCAAGAGTAAGATTACTGGTTACATGAGATGGCGAAAAAACCACACCTTTCCAATCCCTAAAAGGGTAGGATCAGAACTTGCAATCTACTGAACCGGTTTTCTTCTATAGGTATCTTGGGTGGTTATCGGGATCAAAATTTCATTCCAATGTTTTGTGGTTTAGGTGGTGAAATTGAGGGCTTGAGATCTACTAGACTATTTTGAACAGTGTTTTTTGAATTCTCCGAATAACCAATATCTGCTTTTAACAGACATATGAGGTTTCCATCGGTTAGGTAGGACATTACCTATTGATATAAACAAAACCAATCAATAGTTGTAATGTTGAAATATGAGTCAGAAAAAGTGGAAAGAAATATCTTATGTTTGCCTTCAAATATTTTAAACCAGTCTAAACTTTACCAGAGGCTTACAATTTTTTAAAAAGATGCGTCCTTTTTTATTAATAAATACCAGATTCGACTGTTTCTCCAGATCTGGTATGAGAGTAATACTTAATACTGCTTAACCTTTGGTTGTATAATAGTAAGTTAAAATAAAGCTAATAGTCCTTATGAAAAGGCCGTATGGTAACACAAAAAAATTAAAATATTTCTTCTTTTAGTTAACTGAACCGTACCGTTTTCAAAACTAAACGTTCTTCAATTTATTAGGTTTGAGTTAAGTAACTATACAGCTTGAGCAAAAAAAAAAAAATGTCATTATATATATAGCGTTTTTTTCAAAATTGCTGCTAGGTTCCATAATGTACACAAGTAATCCAGGTAAAAGAAGTGAGGAATTCATAGGTAAGGCTCATTTTCCTGATTTTTTTTATTTTCAAATTGAAGGAACTGCTTAATGCATTAGAAGAGTCGTAAATGCTCTACTACGTTCAATTATTACCAACTGCAAAGAAAGTATTAACCGTGAGTATCTGCAAACGATGCAGAATCTGCCTGTATGTTTATTCTAATGAATATGTTCATAAAATTTTTAAAAAGAATTTCTGTATAAGTAAATACGATCCAAAATCTGTACGCTATATTTGATATTATGTAAAGATATTATTGCGTTAGGAAATCTAATTTACTTGATATATCAAGGTTTGAACAAAATCTTTCCGCATAGCCAGGGGCGGCCTGGGTGACCTTTGAGGGCTGTGGATCAACATTCGGGAGGGCGCCTTATCCCTTCTCACACCAAGCTCGGAGCCAGGTTTTCTTTTCAGGGGCGGGGGGAGTCAAGGTCGAAGATTTGATTAAATACGCATAACATTGCACAAAAAAAGGTGAAGAGATAAGATAAGATTTTACACAATTTCGGGAGGAGGTGGTTGTCCTGGGGATCCCCCCCCCCCCCTGTCTACGGTCCTGTCTCACACCAATGAATAAACTCACTCATTTTGCATGGGCCACTGCGGCATCACGGTTAATTAGAACTTCCCGTGATGCCACATCCCCAGACGTATAGAAATGAATAGAGTGAAAGCAGTTTTTATGTATAAAATTTTAAGTTACAATACAAAACTCAAATTGCAGATAATGATGACTAAGAAAGATACAAAAAACGATTAAATGTTCACTATTACTAGGCTATTTTAAAAAGCAAGAAGTCACCTCATTTCAGAGCTGTTTTCACACAACCTTTTTATGATAACTTCGCTTTGGACTAAATTAGACTCCTGGTTAGCCGCGCGACCTTTTGTCTTGCGGCCGACCAAACGGTATAGTGGTTAGCGTGCTAGCTTCTAGACCGCGATGTTGCGGGTTCGAGTCCCGTGTATGGCATGGGTGTTTGTAAATGTATGTTGGCTTGTCAAATGACGAATGTTTCGACGCATTGTAGCCCTCGTGTTGCTGAAGGCGCCAGATAATCTGAAAACAACCAACCAAAACAACGGAGCGGAGCGCTTGGAGCCAGTCTCTACTTTTCTTGACAGCTACTGATCTCATTGTGATGAAGTAATCGTTTCCCCATTGAATTATTGGGTATTGCTGCATCAGGATATTACTTGCAAAACTTTAGTACCGTGAATATGACTTTCGAGGAAAAATATCACTCCAACATGAATATTCGCTGTTCCTGATAAAACACCATACCACAATCTAAAACACTACACGATTAACAGATGAAGTCTCAGAGTACGAGATCACAAATACCGATTGAAATGCATTCGAAATTATCTACATCGTTATCTACCGGGAGGAAATCGAAACTCTTCAATACACTTTCATTGAATTAGAGCTCTTTAAACTTTGATGTACGCGATTTTAAACTCTCCATTTAGAATGCATTGAAATTTATTGTAATGAATTGTATTGTAAGTCTTTTACAGTCTAATTATTGCAATAGAAATTGCTGTGATTAACCTAGCATTATTTTGGTTTACATAAAGTACATTGGTTATTAGAACATTTAAAATATTAAACCTTTGCACTCGAGAGATTCTAGACCGCGAGTTTGCGGGTTTGAGTCCCGTGTTAGGCATGGGTGTTTGTAAATGTATGTTGGCTTGTCTAATGACGCATGTTTCGGCGCATTATAGCCCTCGTGTTGCTGACGGCGCCAGATAATCTGAAAACAAATAACCATAAACGCCAACCAAACCTAAAATGTCTCTAGTTGCTGGTCCCTCCGCGCGAAAAAGGCCTCGAGTACAAAGGGTTAATATAAACACCAAATTGGTCTTGATAACCTAGTTGACTAAACTTTGACAACTAAGCCAAAATCGTTCGCGATTTAAAACCCATCCGTGTCAATATTTTGAACTTCTACGGAAATTGAAATGCCCAATATTTAAATGTTTTTGAAATTTAACATGCTCTAAGTTGTCATACAGTTTTAATAACATTGAATTTATAGAACAATAATATTCCTCTTTAATTCTGTTTATTCAAAAATTAAATTATCTATTTTAAAGATGCTAGGAGTCGTATGACTATTTGTCAAATCGTTCTTCGTATATCTTAATATTGTGATCGGGCTCAATGAAGCCTATATGTTGCAAACCTAGTTTGGTGACTTGGTAGATACATATATCTGATCCTTAATAGCAAGCTTATCCACTCCATCAATCACAATTATGCAATGAAAAAAAATGGTTTTAAATTATTTAAAAGAAAGTTATTTAATGAAGTTCAAACGTAGGATTTTAAATTGAAAAATTCAACCAATATAATCGGTTTCAAGATCCATAGCTTGGTTACGTCTATACGTTTGGTGTTTTACATCAAAAACGGGCTAGAACTTGCTCTGGTATGTTTTTCAAAAGTTTAAAATCCCTCCCCCCTTTTTTTTTAATCCTAGACAACTCTTTTTTAGGTTGGCGGCGAAGTGACGTTTCGTCTGATATAGATACAATTGAATCCATAACACTCGGACACAACATTTTGCCACTATAATTAATTTATATCTGAAATGATTTTTGCTTTGTTTGGAAGACTATCGTAATGCAAAAATCCAGAATATGCAGACAATTCATTCATTAGACAGACATTCACTTAGAACTCAAATTTTGTGTCTAGAGTTGGAACTAAAATTGAGTCTTGTAAATGCTTAAAAGTATGAATATTATAACATACACAAAAAATCGAAAAAGTCTTCGATTTGAGCTTTCTTTTTTGTACAGGTGAAAGTCAATTTGTATTTTGTCCTCTACTTTTAATTCTGACAGCCAGAATGCTAAAATTTCAATTTTTTTCATTAAACGTCTAATTAACAATACAACTCAATACCATTTCCAAAATTCTCGTCAGATGGCAGCCCTAAAATCTTGACTAGGTTTTTTTTGGGGGGTAGTATTGAAGGATAAAATTGTTTCTCGAATGAGTGCGAGTTGCATTAGTAACGGGAAAAGATAAAAAAAAAATTGTTTCTGAAAAGGAGAGGTGTATTGATAAGAAAGATGTTTTTTTCATGGTCTCCATGAAAAAAACATCTTTCTTATCAATACACCTCTTTTCAGAAACAATTTTTTCTTTTTCTTTTCAAGGATGATTTGCATTTAAAAGGATTTTTTTTTTCGTTTCTTGAAAATTTTTGAACGAGCAAAACGTCAAAGGCTAGGATTTATACCCATTGATGAGTATGCAGTGCAGGACCACACAGTTGACTTTTAATAAAAGGGATTTTATTTAAATAACTTTAATATTGACTACTTGGATGATCGCATTAACCACTAAATCGTTGATTGAAAGATTTATCCCTAATAGGCAATATACGAAAGCAATGAGAACTAATCTCGCTGTTCCAATACAATTGTCGCCACTGCCAACAAAAAAAGTCTCTGCACATAATCTAATAAGTACCAGTTGGTAAACGCGAGTGATGCCAGATTCCTATATGTATTTTATTATTGTTTCAGGAAAGAAATTTTCCTGAATATTAAAAATATTGGTATTTTCAATTGAATGTAGATAACCAAATTCATGAGCTTGTTGAATTATTTTATTTCAGATGAATATGAAATAATTGAAAATGGAAATTGCTACGTAGACCAGCTTCTGGACCTTCTAATAGGAAACGTAGAAACTGGCTTTGACGTATTTATACTAGAGAATTACATCGTAAAAATGCCGTTTGTTAAAGCAGGCATATGTAATGGCCGTATAATTGGTCTTCAAACATTGCATCGAACTGGTGACTGCTTTTTAACGAAAACGTATAGAAGAACTCATATTGCTGCCGATATTGGTGCTAGTGATATTAATATTGTGTATGAAATCACTATTGAATTGAAGTGCCTTACTTTGAAATTTACAATAAACCTTCATTTTGGGCAGATTCGAATTGTAACCCATTTCAGTATGTTTACTAAGAGTGGCAGAGATGCTGATATGTATCAATTTCAAATTGAAGATATGTACGATATGGTGCCTTCAATTGTAATTTATAAGCCATTGGACTGGGTCTTGAATAAGATAGTCCGGGCAACAGTATGGGGTTTGAACACTCCCATTAAAAGAGTCTTGTCAAATGTAATTAAACGTCGAATACAAGCCGGAATATCTTCTAATCAGTTTCCAATTGTAGTTGATGGAACATCACCCACTTTTCATGAACGTTCCAAAAAGACTAAACATTCTCGGGACAATGGACCATCCTCACAAGTGGGAAGTGTTGAATCCTTGACTGATAAGGAAGTTCAATCAACGGCAGTGTCAAAAGAAAATTCGTTGGGAACTGTATTTCTTTCTACTTTGGATCAATTCAGACGTGTCAAATCAAGTTGCGAGGAGATATTTACGGATGGAATCGCGCCCGAGTTGGCGTTTAAATTGGCAATGGAAGAATTTCGAAGTCGCATACCAAGTTATGAGATACTTTAAGCTGCTCTTATGTAGATATTGACATTTCTTTTACCAAATAAATTAAAACAAGGCTCTACTTGAGCTATTCATAAAATTTGTTGGTTTTCTTTGAGTTTCAATACAAATTATTGATCCATGTAGAAAAGGGAATAGCACACGAGCCACGAACAGAAATATGTCCGTTTTTTCATGGGGGAAACTTTTGTAGTGGTTTGTACAAATGACAGATACAGGTGCGTTTCGTTGGCCCCGCCCACAAACGCACTAATTTTTTAATATATACCACAATTTAGTGCTAAATTAGTGCTTTCAGAATCCGCCATTAAAAAAATTAGTGCGTCAATATTTACCGAGATATACAAAGAAATGCGTGGGCGGGGCCAACGAAACGCTAGCCCCGCCCACAAACGCACTAATTTTTTAATATATACCAAATTTTAGTGCTCAATTAGTGCTTTCAGAATCCACCATCCAAAAAATTAGTGCGTCATTACTTTTCATAAAATTCAAGGTTAATTGAGGGTAGGCGGGCAAAATGCTGGCCCCGCCCACAAAAGCAATCATCATTCATTATATGTTAAAATGTCGGGCATAATTAGTGCTTTCAGATTCCCCAACCGCCAGAATTAGTGCGTCAATATTTTGGCCAAAATTGACTATTTTGTAATAATTATTCACTTGTCACTTCCGTTTCGTTGGCCCCGCCCACAAAAGCAATCATCAATTATTATATGTTAAAATGTTGGGCATATTTAGTGCTTTTAGAAAACCAAATTACAAAAATTAGTGCGTCATTATTTTGGCCAAAATTGCCAACTTTAGCTTATTGCCGAATGTACGCGAGCTTTAAACCGATGTAAATTATCACGCACTAATTGTATGACCGGTGCCAAATTTTAGTGCTCAAATAGTGCTTTCAGAATCCCCAACCGCCAGAATTAGTGCGTCAATATTTTGGCCAAAATTGACCATAATGTAATAATAATTCACTAATCACTTGCGTTTCGTTGGCCCCGCCCACAAAAGCAATCATCAATCATTATATGTTAAAATGTTGGGCATAATTAGTGCTTTCAGAAAACCCAACTGCAAAAATTAGTGAGTCAATATTTTGGCCAAAATTGCCAATTTTAGCTCATTGTCGAATGTACGTGAGCCTTAAACCTATGTAAATTATCACGCACTAATTGTATGACCGGTGCCAAATTTTAGTGCTCAATGAGTGCTTTCAGAATCCATAACTGCCAGAATTAGTGCGTCAATATTTTGGCCAAAATTGCCAATTTTAGCTTATTGCCGAATGTACGCGAGCCTTAAACCGATGTAAATTATCGTGCAGTATTGTATGATCGGTGCCAAAATTTAGTGTTCAATGAGTGCTTTCAGAATCCGCAATCGCCAGAATTAGTGCGTCAGTATTTTGGCCAAAATTGACAATTTTGTAATAATAATTCACTAATCACTTCCGTTTCGTTGGCCCCGCCCACAGACGCACTAATTGTCTCGCATATGCAAACATTTAGTGATCAATTAGTGCTTTCAGAATACCCAACTGCCTTAATGCCAACAAAATTACCAACTATCTTGACTTATATTTATTTCGCGAAATGAAAACTGAAAAGTCAGGTATTGAAAAAAGTATTGAAGAGGCAGTTCCGTCTTTACCTCATTGCTTTGTCCATCCAGAGCCACCTTGAAATATTATTTAAAATAGAAGAAGTCCCCAGTTTTCAATTACTTTGATAAAATATATGAAATTTTTTAGAAATAAAATAGTATAATTGTAAATATTTTGGTCAAGATACTGACCGACTACCAATGTAATGGTATGTAAATCTAATACTCTTTTGCTATTGAGTTGCTTCTGAACTCAATAAATGAACTACGGAACCCAGGAACTACGTCTTGGTAAATGTATTCGCGGCTGCCTAGTCTTGACTGATAAGGTAAACACTTTTATTGGTTTAGTCCTCTCCTCCCTTGAACTCTGACCTCACCCGTCTTCACATCCCCCAATTCACTTTTTCCACACGTTCTTTGAGAGTTGAAAGAACAGTGGGGTGATGGTTCATAGGGGAAGCAAAATCGAAGGAATTAGGGCAATTTTAAGGATTAAGGGTGGCTTCATATGTGTTGAGAATTACGCTTGTGATGGAATTCTTTTAGCTTCTTTTTCTTCAATCTACTCCTATAGAAATAAGAGCATTGAATCGAACTGTAGTGTTTACAAAGCAGTTGAAAGTATACGAATATATATATATTTTTTTATTACAGAGGTGTTATGACGCATATTTTAGGCTATACTGGAACATCTTTTTGGGGTTCCATTCAACCAGTATTATTTGTAGGCTCCTACGTTTTGGTTAAAATTGTGGTATTTGCATCAAGAGAATACACAAAGTATTTCTTACTTCTGAAATTGCGCTTAAATTTAGGAATAAAATGTTTTTTAAAGGTTTAAGTTACGTTTTTTAAACATATTGGTCATACATAATTGAGTCATCTTTATTCTCTTTTGTCTACTTCATAATTCGTATTTTTTCTCCCTTTCTTTTCTGCCCTTCTTTTTTCAAACTGAGAAGTTATTGTGAAGGGGCTGGTGTTCTCTATCCCCCTCCTCTGGAAGCGCACTGGTGTTCCGAGTGATTACTCTATTTGCTTATTTTTTTAAGAACACCAAATTTATTTTAAGAAATTTTATTAAATATATATTTAGCTAAGTGCATGTCATTCAACATACTATAAATCTTTCATCAAAAATGTATGAAAAATTGAGATCAAAATTAATAATAATTGGACATCAATGAATTTTTTTTTTTTTTTTTCTTGTGAGAGCAAGGGGTTTCCTTCTTCTCACAAAGAAAATTTCATGGTGAAAGAAAATTCAAATGTATCTGAATCCTCATGGTTTATTTCAGAATGTGGTAATTTATAAAGCAAATTTGTGAAGGTCAATAATTTTGCTCTGGGCTCAGTATATTGTTGCGTGGAAGGGTTTGAAAGATTTAAAGCCAAAGCAGATCAAAACTTGCAGAAATTTCTTCCAATGTAATTCTTCACAGATTCTCTTACAGCTCCAGAACTTCTCGTTCTAGTAGACACAATACAGCTCTTTTTACAACGATAGAACATAAAACAGCAGTTAAAAACTCGACAACACAACTGCTAAATCGCCGCAAAAGACAATGCAATGCAGTTCGCTTTCGGAACTCAGTATCAGTAATTCCAGTCAATTAATGGACTCAGCTAACAACTTACGGACTCGAAATCAACTACTCCCTCCATCACCCGCTCTCCTGAGCTTTTATAGGGGAGAAGAACATACGTGAACCATCTTGAAACTCCTAGAGATAGATATTTGGAGAACTTTCCAGATCGTAGTCAAAAAGTCCTATACATGTACATGGCGACAAAAATTAGTCGCCAAAACCGTCACCAACTTGGCGAGATTGCCATTACCATAATGTTAAATGCCCCGCTCCTTAAAACTCGCTTCCCATAGTTACCTCTGTAAAACTCGTTATAAAGCACAAGACCCTTATTGCAGGGAAGCCAAGCTCAGACGAACTATTGCACTGCCTTATGCAAAATGTACATAAATTTTCCTATTTACAAAATTAACACTACGAAATATTTACAAATATGCAAAAATTCGTAGCAATATGGAATCATTTTTAATCAAAAAGGAATTTTTTTCTCGTATTATCATCAATCACAATTTTGCAGTAGAATTATGTTTATTTAAGTGACTGTGAACAAAAAAGAGAAGTCAAAAGGAGCTGTTAGCCCATCCCAACAGTATTCAATACTAAGCACTATTTTATATATTCTTCAAATGAAGCAATTGTAAAATAATTGCTTTAATATTCTATCACAGTTGAATTAGTTTTTAAGCAGAAATATGTTACACTCAACTTTGAAATAACATTTCTGAATAAAGCACGGGAATAAAAAATATTTTAAAAGGTAAGACATATATCTAATATAGGAAACAGTAATTTATTTTCGGAGTTTCATTGCTCAGTGTTTTGAATATTTTAGAAATATTCAATATAAATCAAGGTAAATATTTACAATCTATTAGTATAAAAAATAAAGTATGATGTCATGTATAGTGTTTTCTTGCTTGTTTTATTTTAATTTTGGGAATGTTTGCATTCATTTTGTATGATATTCTGGTCCACCTTAATTAAACTGCTATGCAGATAAAGTGTAGGTGACAATTACATGAACCAGTATTTTCATAATGTATTTTCCTATTTGATGTTGTTGTTATGAATGTTAAAAAGATGTATTTTTTGCCAAAAAAATAACAAGTACTAATGGTGGAATTATAAACTATATACCTATCAAAAATACAAAAATCATTTAAATTTACATTGAGAGCCTATTTTTAATCTGTAGATAATAGCAAAAGTACTTGAAGTATGAAATATCTAGCTCTTATAAATAAAAACATTTAAATTTCTGTAGAGTCCAATTTTTATAGCACTAAAGGAATTGTTTCGGGAGGGTTGATATCCTTCACATACCATGTCCTATCACAAGTATGGGCCACCTAGTTACAAAAGAGCAAAATTGCTAATGGTGCACATCACTCTACATTTCAATCTTGACTCGCAATGGAATAGAATGTTATCTTTTTGAGATCCGAACATTCTTAACCAAAAATGACAGACAAATATCATTACTTCTGAAGACAAACCAAGTTGTAACTTCTCATCAATCCACACTTCAGAACAAGTGTTCGACCTTCTTTTCGATAAAAGTAATCCGACACGTGGGGGATAGGGGGGGGGGGGGGGGCTATAAATGTTTCAAGTAAGAAGGGGATATCTACGTTGCACCCAAATAACACAGACCCAAGCACCAACATATAAAACTGATCCCGGTCGGAGTTTCGCTCATCTCTCAAGAAGGGTTTTAGAAAGGCGGCTCGGCAAATTTCCAAAAAAGTTAGTTGAGTCCGTTAGTTGACTGGAATTACTGAGTTAGCTGTCTCTCAGCGAGCATTCAGAGAGTTCCGAAAGTGAACTGTATTGCATTGTCTTTTGCGGCGATTTGTAGCAGTTGTGTTGTCAAGTTTTTAACTGCTGTATTGTGCTCTATTGTTGTGTAAAGAGCTGTATTGGGTCTACTAGAACGAGAAGTTCGGGAGTTATAAGAGAATCTGTGAAGAGTTATATAGGAATAAATTTCTGCAAGTTTTGATCTGCTTTGGCTTCAAGTCTTTTGAACCTATCCACGCAACAATATATATGTAATATTATTTCATATGAATTTATTACATCTTAATATCCATGACATTTTATTTGTAAAATTAATTTTATTTATAGAAAAAAAAATTTCATGTTTATATAAATTTTCTTAAAACGAAAATTTTCTTTTAAAAGGGGCTCATGTATAGTAATGAAAAATTGAGTTGATGAAATGAGTTCTGTTCCTATTATTAGGATCTCCTACTATTATTAGGATTATTTCTGCAAAATTTTCTTTCAAAAGCATCCAATTTTCAATTTCAGATGGCAGCACTAGAGAAATAAATGCCAACCAATCAGCGAGCTGCATTATTTTCCCTTGTTCGAATGCAAGTAAAGGTAGCTAATATGCGTCCCTGACATTGTCTCTATTGTTGCGTGGATGGGTTAGAAAGATTTGAAACCAACGCAGATCAAAACTTGCAGAAATTTATTCCGATATACTCTTTACAGATTTTTTTAGAAAACCTGAACTTCTCATTCTAAAAGACTAAATACAGCTCTTTACACATCAACAGAGCTCAAATAGCAGTTAAAAAAACTTCACAACTGCTACAAATCGTCGCAAAAGACAATGCAATACAGTTCGCTTTAGAACTACTCTGAATGCTCACTGAGACTCAGTATCTCAACTCAGTAATTCCAGTCAACTAACGGACTCAATTAACTCCATCACCCGCGCTCTTGGACTTATATAGGGGAGGCGAACCTTCGTGAATCTTCTAGAGATAGATATTTGGAGAACTTTCCAGATCGTAGTCGAAATATCCTATACATGTACATGGGGACCGAAAATGTCACCAAATGGTCGTCAAGTTTGGTGACAAAAATTAGTCGCCAAAATTGTTGCCAACTTGGCTCTATATCGCCAATTTGGCAAGATTTCCATTACCATAATGTTAAATGCCCTGCTCCTTGTAAAACTCGCTTCCCAGCTTTATCTCTGTAAAACTCGTTATTAAGCATTAATAGACACATTGCAGGAAAGCGAAGTTAAGACGAACTATTGCACTGCCTTATGCGAAATGTACATAAATGTTCTTATTTACAAAATTAACGAATATATTTACAAATATACAAAAATTCGTAACACTATTATAAAAGTCGCAGTGCTTCGCGTAGGTAATTTTGTGTGATAGCAATAATCTGCCGGAATTTTACGAAGAATTTTCCCAGAATTTTTTTCCGACCAAACGGTATAGTGGTTAGCGTGCTAAATTCTAGATCGCGAGGTTGCGGGTTCGAGTCCCGTGTTAGGCATGGGTGTTTATAAATGTATTGTTATTACTAATTTCTGTATATTTGTAAATATTTCGTAGTATTAATTATGTAAAAAAGGAAAATGTATGTACATTTCGCATAAGGCAGTGAAAGAGTTGACTTCACTTCGCTTTCCTGCAATGCGTCTCTTAATGCTTGAAAACGAGTTCTACAGGGATCATGCATGAAAACAAGTTTTACAAGGGGCAGGCTATTTAACATTATGGTAAATGGCAATCTCCCAAGTTGGCGACGGTTTTGGCCTACTTTTGGTTGCTAAATTTGGTGAGAATTCGCAAAATGTCACCAAACTTTTCGATCATTTTTCTACATTTTCGGTACATGTATAGGTACATGTATCCCATGTACATGTATAGGTACATGTATCCCATGTACATGTATAGGACTTTTCGTTTACGATCTAGAAAGTTCTCCAAATTTTTCTCTCTGGAAGGTTCGTGAAGATTCACCACTCCTATATAAGGACGGCAGTGAGTAGAGTTAGTCAGTTCTTGGATTTTGAGTCACTGAATTAGTTGACTGGAGATACTGAGTCTCAGTGAGCATTCTAAAGTGAACAGTATTGCATTGTCTTTTGCGGTGATATAGCAGTGGTGTTGTCAAGTTTATAGCTGCTGTTTTGTGCTCTATTGTTGTGAAAAGAGCTGTATTGTGTCTACTAGAACGAGAAGTTCTGGAGTTGTAAAGGAATCTGTGAAGAATTATAGTAGAATAAACTTCTGCAAGTTTTGATCTGCTTTGGCTTCAAATCTTTCGAACCCATCAAACGCAACAATAGTATATATTTCATGTAATGTGAATTTTGATGTCCTAAGTTTATTTTTAACTATGGAATCTTTCTGGTGATATTGGAATGGCATTCGAAAATGTCAGCCGAACAAATAAAATTGTATTCTATTGAATCCGTATCTATGATGATATGCGCGTACATTCCGCAATAAGTTGAAATTGACGATTTTGGCCAAAATATTGACGCACTAATTATGGCGGTTGGAGATTCTGAAAGCACTCATTGAGCACTAAAATTTGGTATATATTAAAAAATTAGAGCGTTTGTGGGCGGGGCTAGCGTTTCGTTGGCCCCGCCCACGCATTTCTTTGTATATCTCGGTAAATATTGACGCACTAATTTTTGCAGTTGGGTATTCTGAAAGCACTGATTGAGCACTAAATGTTTGCATATGTGAGACAATTAGTGCGTCTGTGGGCGGGGCCAACGAAAGGGAAGTGAAAAGCGAATAATTAATACAAAATGGTCAATTTTGGCCAAAATATTGACGCACTAATTCTGGCAGTTATGGATTCTGAAAGCACTCATTGAGCACTAAAATTTGGCACCGGTCATACAATTAGTGCGTGACAATTTACATCGGTTTAAGGCTCACGTACATTCGACAATGAGCTAAAATTGGCAATTTTGGCCAAAATATTGACGCACTAATTTTTGCAATTGGGTTTTCTAAAAGCACTAATTATGCCCAACATTTTAACATATATTAATTGATGATTGCTTTTGTGGGCGGGGCTAGCGAAACGGAAGTGACAAGTAAATAATTATTACAAAATAGTCAATTTTGGCCAAAATATTGACGCACTAATTATGGCGGTTGAGGATTCTGAAAGCACTCATTGTGCACTAAAATTTGGCACCGGTCATACAATTAGTGCGTGATAATTTACATCGGTTTAAGGCTCGCGTACATAAGGCAATAAGCTAAAATTCGCAATTTTGGCCAAAATATTGACGCACTAATTTTTGCAGTTGGGTTTTCTGAAAGCACTAATTATGCCCAACATTTTAACATATAATGAATGTTGATTGCTTTTGTGGGCGGGGCCAACGAAACGCAAGTGATTAGTGAATTATTATTACATTATGGTCAATTTTGGCCAAAATATTGACGCACTAATTCTGGCGGTTGGGGATTCTGGAAGCACTATTTGAGCACTAAAATTTGGCACCGGTCACACAATTAGTGCGTGATAATTTACATCGGTTTAAAGTTCGCGTACATTCGGCAATAAGCTAAAGTTGGCAATTTTGGCCAAAATATTGACGCACTAATTTTTGCAATTTGGTTTTCTAAAAGCACTAATTATGCCCAACATTTTAACATATAATAATTGATGATTGCTTTTGGTTGCGGGGCCAACGAAACGGAAGTGACAAGTGAATAATTATTACAAAATAGTCAATTTTGGCCAAAATATTGACGCACTAATTATGGCGGTTGGGGAATCTGAAAGCACTCATTGAGCACTAAAATTTGGCACCGGTCATACAATTAGTGCGTGATAATTTACATCGGTTTAAAGTTCGCGTACATTCGGCAATAAGCTAAAATTGGCAATTTTGGCCAAAATATTGACGCACTAATTTTTGCAGCTGGGTTTTCTGAAAGCACTAATTATGCCCAACATTTTAACATATAATGATTGATGATTGCTTTTGTGGGCGGGGCCAACGAAACGGAAGTGATTAGTGAATTATTATTACAAAATGGTAAATTTTGGCCAAAATATTGACGCTCTATTTCTGGCAGTTGGGTATTCTGAAAGCACTAATTATGCCCGACATTTTAACATATAATGAATGATGATTGGTTTTGTGGGCGGGGCCAGCATTTTGCCCGCCTACCCTCAATTAACCTTGAATTTTATGAAAAGTAATGACGCACTAATTTTTTGGATGGTGGATTCTGAAAGCACTAATTGAGCACTAAAATTTGGTATATATTAAAAAATTAGTGCGTTTGTGGGCGGGGCTAGCGTTTCGTTGGCCCCGCCCACGCATTTCTTTGTATATCTCGGTAAATATTGACGCACTAATTTTTTTAATGGCGGATTCTGAAAGCACTAATTTAGCACTAAATTGTGGTATATATTAAAAAATTAGTGCGTTTGTGGGTGGGGCCAACGAAACGCACCTGACAGATACAACACCTAGGCACTAGTGGTCACTTTTGCCTAGTGATTAACTAGTCTGTCTGGCTGATCTAGGAGGCCCTGGTTCGACTCCCCTTTAGCACATTTTGCTACATTGGTGACTATCGAACAACAGAATCATTCATCCATCTATCGGTGTCTTCTGAAAAAACTGCACGACTTCCACACTACCACCTTAAAAGCAACCTCTGGCGAGTCACTGCCACACGCAAAGGTACTGAACTCACACAAGCAACTCAATCGTTCACCCCTTCGTGACTCACTGGGATGTAGTGGTGTCGTGTACAAATGACAGATACAACACCTAGACACTAGGTGGTTACTTTACCTTGTGGTTAACGCACCTGTCTACTGATCTAGGAGTCCCTGGTTCGACTCCCCGTTAACGCATTTCGACACACTTTTCTAGTAAAGTTATTGTTAACATCACGCTGATGAGTTTTTTTGGTTGATTTAAACATTATCCTGCATAAGAGCTATATTAGAGCTACACGGCCCCGAAACTGTAGAACAACATCGGGAAACGCTTTTCTTGAGTCCTTGCAAGGGAAAAAACCAGTTTAAAATTTTCAAATTGGAGAAAACATGTAAAACTTTCAAAAAATTTAATATTAAGTAATTATTTTTTCGTCATCAATCCTCATCGTAGCTATTTTTTTTTAAGTGGAGCTTGATGCAGAGTGATAGCCTTAATTGCGACTCGATCCCCATAATGGAATGTCTACGGCTGGGGGAAAAAGCAACGGTAAGGTCCAAAAAAGTTAAAGTTCAAAACATTAGTCAAATTTTTAAAAACATGAAATAATGTGAAGGTAATTTCAGGTAACCTTAGCTCATATTATTCGATTTAGAACTCAAATAGTTAATCTCTCCCTAGTCGCCAATCAAGCTCTTTCTTAGCGAACTGATGCTAACTTGGCAATATTACGCATTCATTCACTTCATCGATGACAAAGGTAACCTCTTAAAAAGTTGGCACCAATTTTACAAAGGAAGCGAGTGATGGTTGTCGAGAAATTAGTAATTATGAGTTTTTTTTGAAAACGAGCGGAATTTGGCAGGAAAGAAACTCTGAACATTATTTGGAGGAGCGTTTGAAAGATTTGGTTAAAGGTTTGTAAATACTCTTTGATGCATCCATTTTCCTTCCTTTATTTGGATATTCAACTTAATTGGACTAAGGCCTCGTGTACGATGAGAGCGGTGTGCTACTGGCGGCAGACTGAGATAACAAAAAAAAGGTGTGGGTTGAACCGACACACAGCTAATTTAAAAATTCTTTTGTTGTCTATTTTATAATTTATGAATGATCTAGGAATGCGGCAGGGTTCCGATGCCAAGTCCAATATCAAAGCGGCGGAGTATGCAAGTGCAAAATATGTTAATCGAACCATAGCCGCGGATTAGGCATGGATGTTCATTGAGGTTTGGAATCAACGTTATTATGTGGGTCTGTTTGGCTGTTTTCAGATTATCTGGCGCCGTCAGCAACACGAGGGCTATAATACGCCAAAAAATTCGTCATTTGACAAGCCGACATACATTTACAAACACCCATGCCTTACACGGAACTCGAACCAGCAACCTCGCGGTCTAGAAGCTAGCACGCTAACCACTATACCGTTTGATCGGCTAAGCTGTAGGTCTCGGCCTGGTTAGATGTCATTGTGCATAAAAATAGGTTGTTAAGCGTATAAACCAACCAACCGAACCAAGGCCAGTTTCCGGGACCTCATAGCTCAGCTTTTATCGTAGCTAGAAACAGAAATCTGATTTTCTTGTTGTTATTGTTGCTATTGCGTTGCCATGAGTTAGTAGACAAAAAATAACCGCAGAATAGTTAACAATGAACAAAGTAACATACACTACGGGAAAAAAGTAGGACAGTCATATTTTGTAATTTATGCTTTGTATTTCGATCCTCCTGATATAAATTTCTTTTTTATGTAGTTTGGCTATTTTTTCTTTTTTATAAATGAGTAAATTTTATCTACCACCAGTAAAAATTAATTAAAACAGTACTTAACGATTTTTGGTGTGAAAAAAGTGGGACACGTGCTAAAATAATTTGTTTTGGAATATTGTAAACCTCAAAGGTAGGTGTTTCATTCTTTTTAACTGTTTTTGTTAAGAAAAACATACTATTTTATTGAAAATCCGTCGTTTTCATCTTTTTAGAATGCCTAGAGGAAAACCTTTAAGTGAGTTTGAAAAAGGCCAAATTTATGCATACAAAAACGATGGCAAAGGTGTGAGAGAGATTGCACGCCAGCTACGTATTAGTCCAAATACTGTTTCAAACTATATAAGAAATCCTAGTAGTCAGGGAACCAAAAAGAAGACTGGCAGACCTAAAAAACTGACGCAACGCGATCAAGGAAAATCATTCGGGAACTAAAAAAACCGGATGGAAGTATTGCCAAAGCTCAAAATAATGCAGGCATCACACACGTTTCAAGAAGAACTGTCTACAATTACATAAAAAGGTCCGAAAATTTCGTATTCCGAAAAAGGAAGCACCATCCCAAATGGAATGAAAGGCACATTGAACACCGACTGCACTGGGCTAAAAACCACATGTCCTGGACGTCAGAATGGACCTCCGTTATATTTTCTGATGAGAAAAGATTTAATTTAGACTGTCCAGATGGCTACAAATACTATTGGCACTGTCTCGGTTCTGAAGAAAAGACTTATTCTACCCGACAGATGGGTGGAGGGAGTTTAATGGTTTGGTTGGCAGTCGGGTACGGAGGAAGAACAAGCCTAGTGTTCCTGAGTGGCAGGCAGAAATACACAGATCACATCCAAGTCTTGAATTCAGATCTCCTTCCCTACGGCGTTGAGCTAGGCGGAAATTACTGGATTTTTCAACAGGACGGAGCATCAATTCACACAGCTAATGGGGTTAAAAATTAGTTTGCAGCAAATAATGTTCGGGTTTTGCCATGGCCTGCTAAAAGCTCGGACCTCAACATTGTAGAGAACATATGGGTAATGATTGTTCGTAGCGTTTACGCGGAAGGTAAGTAGTTTGAATCTATAGTTGAGCTTCGGAGAACTTTGAATTATGTGTGGGACAATTTCTGCCAAACAGAAATTCAAACTTTATATGATTCGATGCCAAATTGAATTTTTGAAGTAATCAAAGCCAATAGTGGAAGAATTCCCTATTAATAAGACTTTTATTTGCATTATTTAGAAGTGTCCTACTTTTTTCACAGAGTATGATGAAGTCAAAACTGATTTATTGCTGTACTTGACCTGTATTTTTTTTTTGCTTCAATTTTCAGATACAGTTATCTGTTTGTAATTAGTAATTTAAAGTGTTACTCATTAAATTGTTATGGAAAAAAATCAGTGTTTTTTATTTATAAAAAAAATCATGTGTCCTACTTTTTTCACGCAGTGTAAAAAAAAAAAACTACTTCGAAAAACGCCTAAGACGCCGGAATGCTGTTCTTCTGGTTTTGACCAAACCTTAAGCCAGGCCTACAAGTAAAACTACTTGATGAATCTTGGGCATTTTTTTTTCTTAGCAGGATTAGAGGAAGTGCCTTTTGTATGATTTAATGTATACGTAGGTCCGTATCGCCTGGAAATGATCCCAAAAGTTAAGAATTTCAGCCAAGCCTACAGCTTAACCGCTATGATGATTTTGGCCATTATTTCTTTATTTTCTCAGATTAATTAAAGGAAGTGCCTTTTTTTACATTTTATTGCTCACGAGAGTGTACCAACGCAGAAATGATCCCAGAAGTTAGGAATTTTACTCAGGTTAATGACTGATTAAAACGGTTCAACGTATTTCGGGTGTGCCTCTTTTTCTCAACTTCAATAAGTGACTTTGTTATTTTAAGTTTAACTCTTCGAACAGTATAATTAGAAATAAGAAAACGGACTGGACTTATTTTTTCATTAAATTGCATGCTTATCAAAGCTCTGAAAACACGCTTCAACTTTGAATTAGAAAACCATTTTAAAATAAAATTTATACATCAATGAGCATGGTTAGTTTTAATCCATGTACTTTCTGATCACTAGCGTGCCACCTTAATGACTAATCTACCGAAGATATAACTTAAATTTCTCACAAAATGTTAAAAAAATATTTTTCAAACTTAAAGCGAAAATTGTTTTGAAACAGGTTTTTTGTCTATTTCATATGTAAAGCTGATAATCCTCAATTTTTTTTTTTTTTTTTGGTCAAAGAAAGTACTTGCTATTTTGGTACAAAGTTGCACTTATTTTTTATTATTACTTATTTTTAGTATGCACTTGTTTGATTTTGGTTGGTTGGTTGTTTTCAGATTATCTGATGCCGTCAGCGCAGAAAAATTTGTCATTAGACAAGCCAACATACATTTACAAACACCCATGCCTAACACGGGACTCGAACCCACAACCTCGCGGTCTAGAAGCTAGCACGCTAACCACTATACCGTTTGGTCGGCAACTTGTTTTTGTACTGAAGTTAATATCGATTTTTAATTCTGAATCATCTTTAACACTTTTTCTTGGTAAGAAGGTTTGTTTGTACGCTCAAAGACCTATTTTTGTGCACAATAAAGGCTAATCAGGCCGGGACCTACAGCTTAACGTGGATTTCAAACTACAACGAACATCCATGCCTAACCCAGGATTCGAACCCTGCACCTTTGACATGCGAGGCCAGAACGCTAACCCCACAGCCATCAGGTTAGCCTTGGTAAGAAGGATTTCTATTTGAAAGAAACGAACCGGATTTTGATTGCAAACCTAAATCTCTCTACAATATTGCATCACGATATATATTGTCGCTCGCAATACAATGAGTCGTAATCTAACGTTGTCGTCGATTTATACTATTTTGCGTTTAAAGCTACGATATGATTATTCACGCTAAAACATCCATCGACCGTATCTTACTCATTTAGAACACATCAATACTTTTGTTTGCGTTCATTTCACAAAAAATAACTAGACGCTGTAAAAATTCCAAGTAAAATGGTCAGCCAAAAAAAGTTATGAAAGCAAATATTTGCCACCAAGCGGCCGCGTTTATTTTCTTTGTGGTACTTGTACACATTGAATTGAATTTGAATTATTGAAAGGAACCGTCGTAGGCATATAACTTGAAAAACTTAAAAAAAAGTTAAAAATAAGGGTCACTAATTCCTGAAACTTAATGGTAAGACGAGACAGTTTTCGATTTTAAGAGGTGAAAAGGTAATGGTTTTATTTGGTACTAAAATAAAAACTAGAGGTATGGAACATCGCACAACTTTCAATTACAGGCCAGTATGGCGATATTATTTTTGCGATAATTCTTGTGTGGATCTTTTAGAAAAAAAATCGCAAAAATTGCGATTTTGACGATGTACTTTGCGATAATTCTTATATTATCCTTTATTATAAGTGAAACTGAGGGGAAAAGAAAAAACGATCGTTGATAAGGGATGCTCAAGGAAAGAGAACTCTGTGTTGAAGGCATTCGATTTTTAACTTTTTACACCATTAAAGCATTTTTACGTGAATTTTGGAGGTGGGGATGTTTAGAACACCTTAAGAGGCATTAGCACACCGATTTTTTTTTTTTTTGGAGCCGTTTTTTAGCAATCATTGAAAAACATGATTTTTTCAATGGCAGCTACCTTATGCGCATACTCGATTTTGACGAAAACCTTAATGATAGGTCCCATGGCCACCAGCAACTCGCATTCCAAATTTGAACAAAGTAGGTCATTTTGTTCGAGTTATGCTGATCACAGACACACATACAAATTTTTTCTAGATCACTTTTTTGAAATCAGGGTGTTCCAAAACGTGGAGATATGCAAAAAAAAATCGAAATTTTTTTTTTACCGAAAGCTATACTTTCATTACGATATGTATAATACATATGGGTAATTAAAAGTAAAAAAAAAAAAAAATACGATACATTTATTGGAAAATCAACGAAATGATTTTTGACTATTGGAGATTCTTTTAGATCATTTTTATGATTTTTGTTTTGAAATTGGACACAAAAACCAACTTTCATACTTATCCAAAACTAAGTAAAGTTATATTAAGACATAATCTTTCATAGCAACAAACCATTTTCTTTTATTGGTGAAAAACATCAGAAACATTTATATAAAATAAGGACTCGTATATTAATAAAAAATATTCTCATTATTTATTTTAACTGAAGTGTACAATAAATTCATAAAAATCATGATTTAATGACAAAAAGTTGTATGCACGTGTAATTTCTTATCGTTTGCAAGTTTCTTTAGGTTTCTGAAAAGAAATAATTTAAGATTAAATTTTCCACTGATAATTTAACTTGTTAAAGCACCAACAGAATAGTTTTAAGATTCGCTGCATGTTGCTTCATCTTGAAATTATTTTTAAACATTCTTTTACTTTTTAAAATCATGAAATGAGAGTGAACTAGCTTAAGCTTGACCACAACAAAAGCTGATTTCCATTGAAGGAGGGTTTAGAAAAGATATTTCAGCTGTTGCCAAATAAAGTATTTTTGACAAAACGATAAAATGTACGGTTCAAAGATGAAATCCCCGTATTGGTGAGTAAAAAAGGCATAGTTTTATTGTGAGGGTATCAGACTTCTCGAGTTTGGATACTACTACTACTATTATAGTAGTTATAATTTTACCCTAGTAGCAATTACTCTTTGGCCGATGGTCGGTCTGTCATTGCTCTTGGATGCAACACGGTGAGCAACAAAATCCAATGCATTCTCATTCAAATTTGAGAAAAGATCAAAAGCCGATATACTCGATAAGAATAGATTAAGAAAATAATTGCAAAAATCTGATAAAATAAGACATTTTTACCAATTAGAGCATTATCCTGTAAACCAATAGAAGATCATTCAATATTTGGGAACGCGGCGGTGTTCCGCCGTCAAGTCCGATGTCAAAGCGGCAGAACACGCAAGTGTAAATAATGTTGACAGAGCTTAGAGCGGTCGAGCTTAGACCTCACTTACTTGTACATATCAATGATTTTTGTTGCGTTTGCTATCTCCATAAAAAACAAAACAAAAAAAAACAACCAAGAGGTTGTAAAAAGAACCCGCCAAGTAAAATGGTCAGACAGAAAAAGTTATGAAATATGTTTCCTCCAAGCGACCACGTTTAATTTCTTTGGGGCACTAGTACATTGAACTAGATTGGAATTATTAAGAGAAACCCCAATAGGCAATCAGTACTTGGTAGGCTAGATTTTTTACATAATTAATCTCAATTCAGTGCAATGGGTTAATAGGTTGGACATAGAATTTGAATATTACTTCGAAATGACTCAAGCCTTCCAAGTACTGATTGCCTTTATGGGTTCCTCGCAATAATACCCATTTATTCATTGTGTATAAATACCCCCAAAAAATTAAACGCGATAGCTTGGCGGTAAACATTAAGTTTCCAAATCTTTTCTGGCTGACCATATTACTTGGCGTTTTTTTTTTTTTTTTTTTTTTTTTTTTTTTTTTTTTTACAAGTTCCAGTTGCCCTTTGAGAGACAACACAATACATTGCGTGTTTCTTGCACACATTGCGGCCATCAGCAACATTTGGCGTAGCTTAGCCAATCTTGTCTCTTGTGTCATTAAAATCCGCACAACCAACACAGCGGTGTTCGACGAGGCAGGACCAAACCCATGATCTTTTTATCATGAGTTTGACGCTCTTGCTCACCAAGCCTCCAGCGCCTTGCATTGCTGCGATCATTGGTGATTATGATTGACAACGCACGGGTACTTTTGCTGGTTTACTGAAGTTGTATTGCCAGATTCGAAAACTCATCATTGAAAGCTGACTTTTGTACAATTTTTCTAGGTGAATTAATTTATCACCGGTAGTAATGGAATTAAGTTCAGTTATCAATATCAAATTGCATTCAGTGATTGGTGACTGCTATACGGTATCGAAAACTCACCGGTGAAAGTTAAGTTTTTTATGAATTTTCTTAATAAATTTACTATCGTCGTCAGATGATGGAAATAAGTTAATTACCAATACTTAATTGGGAACATCGACGAGTTCAGATGAGTTTCGATCATCGGCCGAGGAATCGCCATTCAGGAATTGCTACTAGGGTAGATAATATATGCTATTGCTATCACTTATTTCCCCCTCGTCTGATTATTGTTTAATTTTGTGTACACATTTTTAATAAACTTTTGATTGAAATGAAGGTGTTAAGCACTAATATTTTGTTTCAGCAATGAGTTTACGATTTTTTTAGCAGGGTAGACTAGTGTAGGATCATGCTGTTGGCAGAGAAGGGTAGAACTATTTGACAACAAAATATTTAATGAAATCAAACTATTTCTTTGGTTAAATAATTCAGGTCTTTTTTTATGCAAGTGATGAAATTCTCTAAACATAAATGAAGTCTTTAAGATTTTAAAATCAAATAATATAGATATTTGGGAATGAAAATAAAAATAAAGATTGACTTATTTTAACAAGCGAATTAAACCAGACTTGTCCACCATTGAGTTTCTTATGGAAGATGTTAAAATAAACCTAGTGCAAAAACAAACCACTTGATTTTAAAAAGGGAACTTCTGACAATTTTCAAATTTCATAGGAGACGAGGGGGAAGGGGGGGGGGGAGGAAGCTGGGACTATAAACAACACCTAAATTTGGATCCAAATGTATTTCACAGTAAAAAATTTACCTACTGACGACTGATAATTTTCAAAAATTATTTTAGCAAGTCATCAAATTTAAATTTGAAGAAGTCGTCTTACAGTATAAATCTTACAGAATTTCAAAAAAAAAAAGAAAAAAAAAAAAGATTAAGCTAGAAATATCAAATACACAATTATTATTAATATCAACTAAATTCCATTTATAAACTCATATAAAATAAAATTGAAAAGTTAGTTTTAGTAAAAAAAAAAAAGTTGCAATATAATGAATTTTAGTTCACTACTTGACAGTCACGAAGACTCTTGATGCAAGAATATCAGGTGTTCTTTTGGAATATGCTTCATAGATTACCTGGTGTCATCCATTTTGCTTGCCAAAATTGTTCTCCTGGTCGTCATTAATCCAGTGGACAAACTTAATTTTTTTTGGTGTTTACCAAGTATAATTTATGCTCCATAAAAAAAAAAAAAAAAAACTCTACAGCCTGTCCCCTAAGGAAAATATTCTGCGAATCTAATTCAAAGTTCGGTCTATGTTTTCTGTTATATTGAAGTTATCGAAATATGTATACATCTCTTAGTCTTAAACATATTTTCTGGATACTATTATGCGTAGAAATACCTTTAATTTGACACAAATAACATAATGCGAACCTTCTGATTTTATTAAATTACTTTGGAAAGGTCGCAGTCTTCCTTAACAACTAGCAAGATTTAACTAACCGTAAAAGCTACTTTATAGTTTAACATTTTGTGTATTTCTCTTGAACAGATTTCACCCAAAAAGTATACAACAAAACTGTAATATGTGATGGACCAAAATTCCAAATTCCATGACTGATAATCTTGGGCAGCATTAGCCACTACGCGGCCCGCGGCAGATTTTTCTGCGGCCCACCGACAGCACAGAAGATTAAAAAAATTAAATTTCACGGTATGGACTTTTTTTTTTTACATAATTGCAATTTTTTAAAAATAGTATGTGTTAACTAGGTAGAAAAGAGTTCTCCATTACGTGCCTGATTGGTTGGTTGTATTCAGATTATCTGTCGCCGTCAGCAACACGAGGGCTATAATGCGCCGAACATTCGTCATTAAACAAGCCAACATACATTTACAAACACCCATGTCTAACACGGGACTCGAACCCGCAACCTCGTGGTCTAGAAGCTAGCACGCTAACCACTATACCGTTTGGTAGGCCACTACGTGCCCGAAGAAACTATATAAAGAAACTTTCAGCAAGATGGTTTTCATCAAGAATAAATACAGAAATAATTGAATCTCATTTGGGCAATTTATTTATATTGGCTGTAGTAAATACTGCGACAGATATCGACTCTATAATAAAATAAACTGAACGATTTCGACGGCCATCGTCTCACAATTAATATCGACTAAAACAAAGTAATCTGGAAGAACAGTTTAGATACTTTTGTTAAAAGTTAGATCGAGTCCCATTGTAACGTTGGAATAAAAGATTCACTTCTTTTTTAGACATTAATTTACTAATAACGAAAACTATTATTTTTTAATTATTAAAAAAAAAAAAAAAAAAAAAAAAAAATCAAATATCAATTGCAATTTTATTAAGATAATTTTTTTTTTCAGTTTTCTAAAATGCCATGTATTGCTAAATGGATAATAATTAAAGATACATATAATATATTGGTGTATCCGGCCCGCGAACAGCTCCAACATACGTCATACGGCCCGCCTCTAAAAGTTAGTGGCGAAAGCTGATCTTGGGGATATGATAAACGCAAGGCCGATCAAACGGTATAGTGGTTAGCATGCTAGCTTCTAGACCGTGAGGTTGCGGGTTCGAGTCCCGCGTAAGGCATGGGCGTTTGTAAATGTATGTTGGCTTGTCTAATGACGAATGTTTCGGCGCATTATAGCCCACGTGTTGCTGACGGCGCCAGATAATCTGAAAATAACCAATGATAAACGCAAGTGTGAAAAAGCCACGCTCTTTAGCGGAGAGCAGCGAAATTGATGGTAAAAGAGGTCTTCTACACATAAGTCTCCTTCTAACATCATCATACGGAAACATTGATGTAAATGTATTGAATTTTGAATACAATTGAGAAGTTGAGCGAACGGACCATCAATCAGCTATTAGATAAACCGCATTTAGTCCATTCTGACAGTCAACACCTCAATTATTTTGAGGGGTTTATAGCCGCTTTTGATTAAATATATTTCAGACACAAATAGATGTGAGTTTGAAGAGACCAAAAAAATTTATAAAAAATGTATGCCCTGTGGACAAGACCGGTTTTGCTCACCAGCTCTTCGTTTATAAACTAAGATAGCATAGCTTTAACAATATTTGTAATGACACTGAAAAGTGAATGCATTTACTAAATATGTTTAGTGAATTATTATTTTGAAACTAAATATATTTGGAATTTTTTTTCATTCGGGTACTATATACTTACAAAAAATAGCTCATCTCCAGCGTAATATCCTGTAGAATCGTGAGCTAAATGCATTTGGAGTAATTGTATGCTACGAATTGTTTCACTACCAAAGTGGGTATTAATTACCTCATTGTATAATGATGGATCAATTTGCCCTAGACTCTGTAAATAGAAAAAAAAATGCTATAAAATCTAGTAATATATACAGAAAGTAGAAGAAAATATTTACACTTTAAAGAGAAGAAAAATGACTAAAAATTGATATACATGAATGACAAATGATGAATACAAGTCGCGTTTGACTTGTTTGGATTTGGTCTTCAGAATTTGAAATTTTGAAGAATTCGACAATCATATCTAAGTACACAACTTTAGGTATCAGAGGCACCAACAACACAAAGGTCAAGGGGGTAATCGCCCCAGTGTTCCACCAACAGCGGGGGCAAAGGTATCATTTCGCCCTCTCTCTAAAAATCGGTAAAAATGTGTTTCTCCAATATACTTATAATTTCAAGTAAATATATTTTTTAATGTTTTTTATATTAGGATTTTTTGCTGATTTTTTTAGTGTACATTGTATATAAAATACAAATTTTCCAAGATATTGGAAAATCACTTAGAATTATTAAAATGTGCTGTCATCATTTCTGTGTTATGTCATAAAAATATATATGTCAAAGTACTGTATGATATTAGAATAAGTAATTTTGTAATGATACGATTACTGGTATAGGCTTTTTTCATTAATTATAATACAGAATTATTATAATTTATTTTGTTTTCTTTAAGTGTAATAACATAGAAGTATATCTTTTAAAATAATGTATGATATTGAACTAAATAATTTTATAATGATGAATTAACTAGTTGGTGCTCTTACTTTTTTCATAGAATGTTTCTGAACTAATATTACGCAAATAACTTTGCTACATAAACCATAAACAGTTTGAGGAAAGTTTATTGCTTAGTATGGAGGTAAGTTCAACATATTCTGTAGGTAGATCATAAAAAAGTGGTGTCCGGAAATCTTAGGCCAATTCATCCCTCCGCCGTTTCCCTTCTCCCCATCGTGTTTATTCACCAAGTCTTTTGCCCCCGCGGTAAAACTGAAAAGTTGGCGCCTATGTTAGGCAGTTAAAATTGAATTTCGTATAGATGCAAGGCTATTTTTCTAACGGGCAGTCGTAATTTGAAAATGGGCAGTCTTAAATCTAAAATTGAGCAGTAGTAAAAAGTGCCAAAAAAAAAAAGTATATTCTTTACGAGGTAATATTTCAAAAATATTTTAGAGAGGATGACTCAATGTACTTACTTGAAAATTATAATTCATAAATATACATTTATGTTTTTTTTTTCTTATAAAAGGATTTTGTAAGATTGGAATAAATCTTTGACACTTTTGATGGATTTATTACATTTTCATCACGAGAGAAACTTTTCCTCACAAGACAGGGGTTTTGTTCGTGGTGTATGTTTGAAAGGTTAACCTTATTGAACAACAATCTTACTAAATTCAAAACATCTAAAATACAATCAACGCAAACATATCCTGCTTATGTCACTGTTCGACTTTATTTAATACCCTAGTTTTTATTAAGGAGAGAAGAGAGAGAGGGGGGGGGGGGGAGAGGGAGGGACAGAATTTGGACAGTCGTAAATTTTGCTTAGAATAGGGGCCATGTATAGATGAACTTTAATGCGTAAATAAATCCTTCCACAGATTTGTACAGGAGTAACATCAGATAGTAATAAATTAAGCTCATGAGAGTAAGAAACTTAATTTGATAGTTTAGCTGCTAATTCATTATAGTTCCCGTTCATGTTTGAGGCCTCATCAAAGGAATTCGCCAGTCGCCGTACAGTTCTCGATAGGAATTTGAAGTTTTCTCCAAAACATCTGTTTTAAGGTATTGAATAAACTCTGTTTTGATGACATTGGTCATTGGATGAAATGTCTATCACAGCGTTCATTACAACTGAAAATTTAACAGCTTCTCTCATCTCAACTAATAAGTTAATGGTGATAATTTTTGTTACAATAGTCTTGTCCAAAAAATCTCACTTTCTCTTTTTACAACCTTTTGCTAAAGTTCCCTCTTTTTTATTTCTTATTTTGCATGAACGTATTCAAGTTTTGGAATATATTTTATTAATAAAATAATTAATTTAAGAAAATGTCTGATTTATATTTTCAATATTAAGTGTTCACCCCGCTTTTAGAGAGCTTCAGTAAAGAAACCATTGATGGCCTATCACTTTCGGTAGATCAATGACAATTTTAATAATCAACTATAAGATTAATCTAGGGGTAAGAAGTATTCCAAGCATAAGAAGTTGCGTCTTGAAAACAGCCCCACGACAATTTTTTTGATAAAACTAATCTGATATAGGCACATAAACATATTTCTATACACATATATTTGGCATTATTGCTTATATGATGCACAGTATTAGTTATTCATTTCGTGTATTAGTATATGCAAAAGTAGTTAAAAAAGAAAATAATTTTATTTATGTATGATTCATGATGCATTGGCATCGTCATATAGGCATTGATTAACTATAATTTTTATTTTTATTTTTATTTTGCGGAACTAAATTTCCATAATATGTAAATTAATTTAAAAATTCGAAATAAGAAACTTAATGTAGCATATTTAGGTAAGTTTGCAAAATCTTAAAATACACTTGTTAATAATTTTTCATTATCAACAATAAATTACGCTGAATGCAGTGGCCAAATCATGAATCGTAAAAAAGTGCTTATTCAATATGTCTTTTTAAAAATCAGAAGGCTATTTATTTTTCACATTTGAACTTGCTTAATCCTTTTAGTGCCGCGCGAAAACGGATGCCTATGCGAAGATAACCGGAGGAATTTAACGAATTTACTAGGGGTTGGAAAAATGCTCATAAAAAACCAAACTAAAAATGATATTTAAGGAATTCAAAATGCAGCGTATTGTGGGAGAAAGGGAGAATAATTTCATACCAATTATACTTCAATACTTATAAAAAATCATAGAAATAACAACAATATAAACTATGGCTCGCCGTGCGAATGCATGATATGACACGTGAGCTATCTGATAATTATCATAAACAGATTGCAATTACGGTTCCAAGAAACTATCCAGTGTCGAGATTCTACCTTATCGCTCTAGCGTATACAGTGCTTCGGCACCAACCAGCAGAAAACATAACAAAAAGTTCTAATAAATAATTTTTTTAATTGCAATGCAAAGAATTTGAACCATTTATAACTTTTTATAAAGTTATTCTGAAATACATAGAACTCTTGTGGTGCGTAATAGGCGCCAACGCTTGCGTGACGATACGTCGTCGTTGATGGCACTTTTCGAAAGTGTAACGAACAACGATATATCGTCGTTCGGCACTAAAAGAGTTAATATTTTGAATGATTCTGTAATGTTTGTTTTTCTTCTAATTCCACAATTTATATTGCTTCCTCTTCAAACCTCACATACCTGGAACTTTTCTCGAGGAAAAAATCCCAAATTAAGAAAGACTGGCTGGTACCCCCCTCCCACCACTGGTATTCAGGTAACAAGCCAGGCCTGTCACTAACCATCACATATGTGACAGAAAATCCAGCACCTGCCTTTCGCGACTTGCCAGTGGCCACCTGAAATGTCTAAGCTATTCAGAAGGCGTGAAAACCTTCCATCCCTACCCAAAATGCCTCCAACATCAGGCCTCACCTCAGCATATTATATCCTGGACTGTTTGGGACTGGTTAGGGAAGACATCTATTCTACCCCTCTTCTGGTCATTGACTTCCTTCTTGTCAACGGATTCATGGACCTGGTCTGACGAAGTCAGACCAGGCGTGAGATAAGCAACAACAACAACAACATATTGCTGCTACTTTTGTCGATTTGTTAACTCATTTGGTTTTATTTTTTCACTGAGGTGCTAAGTGAAGTTTCTAAAGAGGGCACATTGAGAAATGTCCCAGGTGCCCAGTATCCCACCCAAGCTGATATAGTGGTTAGCGTGCTAGCTTCTAGACCGCGAGGTTGCGGGTTCGAGTCCCGTGTTGGCATGGGTGTTTGTAAATGTATGTTGGCTTGTCTAATGACGAATGTTTCGGCTCATTATAGCCCTCGTGTTGCTGACGGCGCCAGATAATCTGAATACAACCAACCCACCCAAGCTGAACCTACAAGTGAACCATAATAAAATACTAAGGTGTACAATCAAATTTTTCAAAAATGAAAAATTAGTTCATAATAAGCACATAAGAACTTTGTACTTACCCTATGTTTACTGTTGGAAAATTTCAGTTTAGCTATTGTTAAATGAGGATTGAAATCTCTTGTATCAGTTGGAAAAATGTCGAACCTAGCGAAATGCGTCCGTACACTATCGGCCAATTGGTGAAGACGTGCATAGGATTCATTTTCTTTTATTTTTGCAAAAAGAACCTGAAAGGTGTTAAAAATACAAAGGGTTCCTTAATGAATAAAGTTTAACATTTGATTATAAAATAAAATTTAACTCATGTAAAATGTACCAATTTTTTCTCCAAAAAATAAAAAGCTGGTTATAACCTACCTAAAAATATTATGGCCAATAGATTTAACTAGACAGAGAAAATTAAGCTTTTAACCGATAAGAAAAATTAAACATAATTATATATAAACTTAGCATATCCAAAGAAATCTCAATGCCCAAACAAAATGCTTTAGGATTAAATTCAGTGTAGCAACTATTTAATATTAGAAGGAACTTAGATAGATAAGATATGCCTCATGTAATATAGTTTCCAAAACCACCTCTATTCAAATTAACTGAAGTGAGTTAACTCCCTAGGATTGGAAGAAAACACTCACACTCAAGCATTTTTATCTAACTTAAAATTGTCTACCATGCATTCTGACGTAACGCCCATGTTCAATGTCAATTTATATATAAAGTTTTATTCCGATTTTGATTAAATTGACCTCTTTGAGCTTAAGAGTTAACTGGATGCATGAGATTTTGAAAAATTCCCTCAATTTCCCCTTTTCAACCCCTAAGGGGGTATGATAATAACTTGAGATCTACTGAACCAATTTGAACAGGGCACTTTTTTCTATAGGTTTCTTGATTAATCCAGATTATCAGGAACAAAATTTCTTCCCGATATTATTTAGTTAAGGTGGTAGGATGGGGCATAAATGGTGATATTGGGCAAGCTCTTAACTTGAAATTTCAACCGGGTTCTATAGGGTAAAGCACAGTATTTCAGCTAGTTTTAAATATTATTGTAACTGTTCTATCTTAAATGCTTAGTAAGGTAATATTTACAATTTAACAACTAAATTATTGCTTATGTTTTATTGAATTCATATTTTTCGATCATGTTTATTATCGATATGTGTTAAGAAGCTGCATACAATGTCAAGAGGATCATATTAGAGGTCGGAAATATCGATCAAAATAAATATCGATACTATATCGTTGCATTGAAAAAAATATCAATATATCGATACATGATATTTTTAAATTTTTTTTTTTTATTTGATTTTCAATTTTGCCAGAAACAAAGTTTTTCGGGGCAAATTTCTACTTTTCATGATTGCTTTTTTGTACGGTGACTAATTTTTCAACTGAAATGGATCTATTACAAAAAAAAAAGTTCTATTTTCGCTTAATTGGTGCAGTGATTTTAAGAAAAATTTAGATAATTTTCAATAGCTTTTAAGTGTATCGCAAAATATTGAATATTGGTACCATTTTAACTCTCTCAGCCAAGTTCAAACTTTAGTTTTGAAGTTTTTGAAACGGGAATAAAGAAAATCGAAAAAACACATGGAACTACAAAACCATCATCAAAAAACTAAATATGTTTGAAAATATCGATATATCAGTGACTTTTATCGATATTTTTAACATCGATATTTCTTTAGAAACATCGATAAAAATATCATCGTATCGATATATCGCCGACCTCTAGATCATATGGTCGCTTCCACTCTTCTCCTTATGTTTTGCCACTGTGTTCAAGCTGTAAAATTTAGTATTTTAAAGGTACTATTTTAAAACTGTATACTGTCGAGGGAAGGGAGAAATGTTGACAACATATGTCTACGTGTAGGTATTTAAAGTACTAATACGCCAGGGTTAAGCTAAAGTAAACTTTTATTGATTAAAAATTAAAACAATATATACCTTATTATCGTTTAAGTGACCTAAACCACTGAATTCTAATATAAGTGGATTTTCACACATAGCATTGTTGTATTCTTCATAGACCTTAGTAAGGGCTTTCATTGCTCTTGGGGGAAAAACATTCAATTAGAGCTTTTAAAAATTTAATGAAAAATTAAAAAAAGAAACAAATATAAAGATAGTGTACTATTACCTGTCATGTGTTTCTATATCACTAATATTTAAAACCATTAAGGTTATGTGCAATGTTGCAACAGGATTCATACAATCATCGAAACGACTATCTTGAAATAAAATGTGCTGCTGGATTTCTTTTATGCTTTCATGAATCTAATAAATATAAATTCAGTAACATATTACAATAAATAATTCAAACTATAAAGCAGAGATACTGTTGCGTTGGATGGGTTCGAAAGATTTGAAGCCAAAGCAGATCAACACTTGCAGAAATTTATTCCAATATAACTCTTCACAGATTCTCTTACATCTCCAGAACTTCTCGTTCTAGTAGACACAATACAGCTCTTTTCACAACAATAGAGCACAAAACAGCAGTTAAAAACTTGACAACACAACTGCTCAAATCGCTGCAAAAGACAATGCAATACAGTTCGCTTTAGAACTACTCGGAATGTTCACTGAGACTCAGTAATTCCAGTCAACTCACTGACTAACTTTAGTCAACTAACGGACTCAGTTAACAACTAACTCCATCACCCGCTCTATTGAGCTTTTATAGGGGAGGCGAACATACGTGAATCTTCTAGAGGCAGATATTTGGAGAACTTTCCAGATCGTAGTCGAAAAGTCCTATACATGTACATGGGGACTGAAAATGTCACCAAATGGTCGCCAAGTTTGGAGACATTTGACAATTTCTCGCCAAATTTGACGACAAAAATTAGTCGCCAAAACCATCGCCATCTTGGTTCTATCTCGTCAATTTGGCGAGATTTCCATTATCATAATGTTAAATGCCCTGCTCCTTGTAAAACTCGCTTCCCAGCGTTGCCTCTGTAAAACTCGTTATCAAGCATTGAGAAACACTTTGCGGTGAAGCAAACTAACGACGAACTATTGCACTGCCTTATGCGAAATGTACATAAATTTTACTATTTACAAAATTAATACTACGAAATATTTACAAATATCCAAAAATTCGTAACAGTACACTTTGCACTAACAAAACAAATACACCAATTTATAACTAAATTCCATTGCAATGGCAAATGTAACCAATATGTGAAAATATTGGACACGGCCGACACCCATTGTTTTTATACCATGGGCGGTGGAAGTATTAAATGCAAGGGAGAGGCGCAAGACTTTTGGATTTTTGTTCAAATCGTTAATTTTTCAGAAATGTTGATTGTACTTCCTAATGAAATGTTAATTAATAATTATGCATTAATTTTCTCTATGGAAATAATTAAAAAAATCACAGAATATATTTTTGAAATCTTGTCCTGTAAAGCTGTTATTTGGTGCCAAATGCAAACATGTTAAAGAAAAAGAAACAAGAAAAAAAAAAGGGAAAAAAAAAAAATTGTAACAATGCAAAAATATATTTTTAACGATTTTCTTATTTTTCTATGTTTTTTTTATCATTCAACTATTTCTCGCGGTATTTCAGAGATAATATTTCAAACAGAGGAACCAGAAGGCACAAAATAAAAGAGTGACGTTTTATTTCTTCCAAGTTCCAGAAATAAGAATTAAAAAGAAATTGAAACAAAAAAGCAGAATAGGAAACGCTCAATTGAATTCTAAAAATAGGTTTCAAAGTATCAGTATTTCCAGAATTTGAGAGAACAACACAGGAAATGATGCCCAATAAAAGAAATAAATATTTCTCTTATCCATTCCTCCCCCAATAGTTGAAGAAGCCACGCAGGCGCAAAAATCAGCTTTAAAAATAAAAAGGAAATACACAAGAGACTACAAAAAATAAGCACATTATAGCATGAAAAATAGTTTTAAAACGGCATATGTGCTTTTTTTTACTGTGACTTGCACCTTTTTTCAATATTTCAAAAGCCATGGTGCGAGTTCACCCTTCTGCTATATGGGACCAAGGCCCAGATACTTTCGGGGGCACCTTATTCAAACCATCGATGATTCCAGGGTTCCCACTCAAATCACAGAATGAAAATCAATGACTTTTAAGGACCTAATTAATGTTTTTAAGGACCTACGAAAATTCGTTTTCAGGCATCATGTCTATATTTAAATTTTTAATGAAGTATATTCTACCAAAAAAGTTACAAGTTGGTGGATGCGTAATACAAATGTGTCGGAAAATTCTGATACGGTGCAGATAAGGGGCGGTCACGCGGAGATAGCAAGTCCGAGTTAATTATAAATTTTGTAGTTGGACAACATCTGTAAAAATTAAGGACTTTTAAAAGACTTCTAAACATTTTCAAGGACTTTTAAGCACCTCTAAGCATTTTCAAGCACTTTCAAGGCCTTGAAAACAAGTTAAAATTACTAAGCACTTTTAATGACTTTCAATGACCGTGGGAACCCTGGATTCGAACGCGAGATTTATTGAAAATGGTCTTGACACAAAGTCAAATTAAGAAACATTAAATATTGAAAAAGTTGATAAATTAATATAATTATTGTTATCTAAAAGTTTTTTTATCACAAATAAGTACAAATTTCATACAATTAAATTTATAAATAAAAAGAGGAAACACTTTGCTATGTATAGCATTGCATTTCACTATCACAATGTGTGGTAATATTTGTGACAACAATATATCTGAAGCATTATTCACAACTTCAGAGGCGATATTTACTGATCTCAATAAATTTGTCGAGACTTCCTTTAATTTTTTTTTCTCTCTTTCTTTCAAGGAAGCTTGTTTTGTACGCTTTTAAATGATGGTTTGGTTTATATGAATATATATAGTCTGGGATACTAAAGACGGTTCAGGAACAATACAAAATGAGTTTTATGTGAAATTCTTTTATACAGATTATAAAGTACATTCACATAGCTTTTGTGAAACAAAAGTTTTATAGGTTTACAGCCAATTTCGGGGGCATTCATTTTTTGTTAAATTACATTCAATTTTCGTTAAAACCATGGGCTCAAGGCCCTGGCTTTGTGGGCCTAGGCGATAATCAGGGCCTACGGTCCCTATTTTCAAAACAAGCCGATTTTGAACAAGTCAATTTTTTTTAAATTTAATTTTCATTCTTTAGTAATATTACAGAAAAGAAACGAGACAGTTTCTTACAGATCCACATGTCTAGTTATCTCAATAAGTTTTGTTGAACTTGTCGTCTAAAAGTTTTTGTTCTGATTTGCTTAACTATTAATAGGAAAAACATTGTTCCCCATGCTTATAAATATAAAAATGAATTTTTTTTTAGAAATTAAATGGTATGAAGTACAATTAGAATAAATGCTTCAAACTATAAGCTATGAATAATTGATACTGCCATCAGTAATAATGTCATGATAAACTTACCTGAGGATTAGAAACTTGCACAGCAACAAAATAGTTCGGTTTAACTCTTCTACTCCTACCAGGTTGAAACTCTAAAAAAATATAAGAGGGAAACATGAGAATGCATTTTAAGGTACTTGACCACCTTGTAAAAAAAAAAAAAAAAAAAAAAAAAAAAATAGCATTTTCTCAATCCTTTCCAGGGTTTTATGGTCCAGGGATAGCAGATTAACAAATTGTAAATGAAAAAACTTGATTTTTTAAAAACTATTTGAAAAAAATAGCGAGTAAAAACTTTAAACTCGTTTTTCTCGAAACTACTTTTTTCCAAATGTGGGACACTTAATCTCCGAAACTACTCGGCCGATTTCAATGATTTTGGTCTTGTTTTGATCGTTGAGATATTTTGTATACCAATTTACCACACTTTGCCAAAAAAATTAATTATAATGTTTTTTAGCAAAGAATAGTGAAAAACAGGGGTGTTTTTTCAACCTCTTTTTCAAACATTCGCCATTTTTTATTTATTTTAATTTTTGGCAATTTGTGGTGAATTGTCACGTAAGAAACCTTTCTTTTGAAGATTCCGTTTTTTTTTCCAGATTCACCAATCCTGAGATTAACTGTATATCGTGGGACAATTTTTTTTTTTTTTTTTGAGGCCTCGACTTTGGCGCCTCCTGGATAGTTGTTAAAAAATGAAATTTGAAAAAAAATCAAGTATTTTTGTATTCTATAAGCTTCAAATAAAAGTTAAAAAAAATAAATCATTATAATATTTTATACAGGACCTGAAAAAAAATTAATTATTGAAAATTTTGTATTTTTAGCTTTCCAAGGTGGTCAAGTACCTTAAGTGTAAATGTTGTTGTTGTTGCTTATCTCACGCCTGGTCTGACGAACCCCTCCTGAGTCCTACTGATTGCCTCATCGTGGCAGGAGGGTGTCACTGGGCGGAATGGGCGAAGTACGTAGGGAGTTTACTCCTGGTAGGATCACCCAAGGCGTGAAGGCCATTCCATTATGTCCAGCTAAAATCAGTAGGCAAACGAGCCAAGACAGACTTCTACCTTTAGGTGCTCAGGTCCTTTGGATCAACAGAAGCTGCAATTTTCCTCCTTATGAATCAGTTGACTGTATAATTAAGTGTAAATACTTTCACTAATTACACTTTTATTTCCAATGTTATACGAGACTCCTAAACAGGGGCGCAACAAGAAAATGTCGGTGGGAGGGGTTTTCAATCAAGGTCTAAGTTTGTTCCTGTATTCGTACAGAAAACAACATCCATGCAGAGCATTCTCATCCCATATTTGCCATATATTATTAGTATTTTTGCAGTTTCTTAATCTTTCACTTACAGATGACAAAATATTATAATGGTATTTGTCTAGTTTTCGAGTACAGTAACCAGGGTTGTAGCGCTAAAAAAAGTTTTACTGGTATGCAAGTTTCCTGATCGTTAAATCCAACTGTAGCTGGTATTTTTCCAATTATAAAATGCAAATTCACTATATTTTACATAATTTACCATACAAAAAGAAACTAGTTACTCTTAATTTAAGATTTTTATAATTTCACAAACTTGTATCCCAATACATACATAAAGATTTATGAGTTATTATGAATTAGTTAAAAAAAAGTGGCGGATCTCAAAGAAAGTACCGGTCCCACTACACCCCTAACAGTAACCCATCGTTATATAATGCTTTTGCTATGTCTCCCATTTTTTTCTGATTTCCCAATTTCCTCTTATTTCTTTCCTGATGTGTTAAGTGGGCCATAGATGAGGGTGACTATAACAACAATGTATGATGTTTTTTTTTTTTATTATTTATTTAGGCAGAGTATGATTACGTAGTATAAGATACATAATACATTTTATGCTTCAAAAATAAATGTCATAAATTGACATTTCTTTTCAATCAACCTACGCCTAAAAATAATTAAGCGTGCCATATGTACCCCGCAAGAGTTTTTTCTGGGGCTTGATGGTTACACAGAAGAATGTTTTGCTTTTAATTCCAGAGGCTTTTTTTTTACAAAATTGGGATTAATTAATAATTTTGTCCAAGAGGATGAGCGTTTACTATGCAGAAGTAAAAAGTCAGTGCTTCATGGTGCATATATTGCCGTTAATTTATAAATATTTCCCCAAGTATAAGCACTAAGAACCAGCACATATATGTAAAAAGATGTTATTTTATTCGAAAAGTAATTATATCTTGATCAATGCTATAAATCTGGGTTTTCTCCCATTCGATGAGAAAATATATAGTACGGGGCAGTTTATCCTGGAAATAACACTTGGAAAGCGTCAGATTACTAACCAAGATTTTAGATGCAGTTGATTAATTTTCGTTCAGCTCAATGGTATTTTCTGGAAAGCAAGTTGTGAAAGAAAAATCGAAACAGCTGACGTTAGACACATTCTTCAAGAGAAAAGGAAGTGTTTACTATAAATTAACGTGCATGTGCTTTCGATATAAAATCAAATGGAACTTCCTGTCTTTATTATTTAAATTATTAATTTCTATTTTTGTACGTACTTTTGCTCTTAAGTTACTTAATAAAGTGCATATGTTCATAATTTTTTTTTAAACGTTTTATCACATCGTTCGATATATCGCACACTTGGATTATTTTGCTTGTCTTCCGACAAGCGCGATTTACAGATTGGTCATAAAATAACTTTGCCAATGTATGGATCTCTAGCGTCCATCCCGTCCAACAGATCGAGATGAAATTTGAGGTATAGTTATTCAGAGGTATGAGCTCGAGATTCTGTGAATGGCAACAAAATGTCGCTCACGGTTACAGTTACAGAAACTCGAAATTTTCGAATGGCAACACTACTTTTTCCTGTCACAATATTCTCAGCGAATGCAAAAACTCGTTGAAACAAAAAGAGCGTTGGAACGGTATGTGCATCATAAAAAACGGACGCGTTATGCAGGCACAAAAAACAGTTCTGCGAACGGCCAACAGAAACGCGATCGAGGCACATAGAGGAAATTTGCACATAGATGCCATCACCGGCAATTTTATCGGTTTTCTATGTGAATTTTGGCCTCTGTCATATGCGAATTCCCTTACGCCTCGATTGCTTTTTTGAGCATGGACTCATGCTCTATGGTTTTTAAACTTATCCACATGGCTTTTTAATCTCATGGATCATGGTTTTTGAAAATTAAAAATGAAGTGGAGAAAAGTGGTGAAATTTTTAGAAAAAGTATAGTATGTGTTTTAAATTATTCATTTGAACGTAAAACTAATGCGTATCGATTTATTAATATTTCAGTACGAAAGAGTTTCATTACTCAGCATATAAATATGTTCAGTCAGAAAATTTTTACTCCTGAAAATCTTAATTTTTACAACAGCCTAATTTTGTTTACCACATAATTCATATAACAAATCCACCTCTAAAATCAAATCAATTATGAAGAAAAATTATACTTTTACGATACATATTTATAATAATTAAGATAAAAAATACATAACAAAAATTGAGCTCGACCATAAGAAGGGGACTGGGATAAATCCGATCAAGGAAAACTCGTGTGCATATTTGATAAATAAAAGGTAACATTAAATGTTTTTACCAAAATTCTTCATTGAAAAATTAGTGTGTAATCGTATTTTTTAAACCATTCGCTCCCGACTCTCAATTTGGGACGTTAGATTTTTACGCACTTCGTTAGAATTTTAGTTAGATGCGAACGCACACCCCTTATAACAGCCTCTATGTGCACACTTCCCCCCCTTCAAACATATCCCGTGAAATTGCAGGGGCTTGTTTTAATTTCTTGGAAAAGGCTGTGTTTTTGTTGAAATGGTTGCGATTGATTGACATCTTAACGAGTTTGTGGCAAGATAAATGTTGATCTACCTGCAATAGTTGATATTGTGAAGCCAATAACTTGTAGACCGTTCGTAACGCCATCTGTTGGACAGTTGCTACATCACTCAAACTACAGAATTTTATCGGAGATGGAATTCAATATATATGATAACACCAGTTGATAGTTACGATTGCCTTATCGGGAGAGCTTTCTTAAGTTCACCGATATTCTTATTTTTTGCTTGCTTTTCTGACTTGTTCCTATTTTTGCCTGTTTTGGCGATATATTTCTAAGCAATTCGCAAGTCAACTGTTAATTGTGCACCATCTATTATATCGTATTTTGTAAGAAGAATGACTGTTATATTTAAAATGTGTTATATTAAAAAAAAATTCTGGATGGCAGCACCAAAAATTTATTAGAGAGGGAGGGGTCTTTTATTATTTTCTGTCAAAATCGTCTGTCATGTCGACGTGTGCACTACTCCAAAACCAAATATATAAAGAAATAATGGTCTAATTTTTTTTATGTGTATTATCAATAGTTTCTTTTAAGTGTTTATTTAGGTTAATCGGCTTTTATAGTATTGAATTTATCACAAACTATTTTATTGGTGATATTTTTACTGGCAACTCCATCAGTTGGGCAGTTGCTAAAATTGTCTTATTATTATTATTTTAAATATTATTTTACTGAAATTCCGCAATATAACAATGTTATATCAAGCATATATCAGTGGAACAAGGGTCTAAAAAAGTGAGGGGGCCCAAACCCCCTTCTACAGGTGCCACTGCTTGCTTAAAATTTTACCTGATGAAGCAATTGGAAAACACATCAAGTGTGTCGCATTCATCTAATGCATTTTTACCCGCAAAATAAAATGGGCAAATCATTACTAGACTCCATAAAAAAAAATCCATTTCAGAATAAATCCATTTTCAATCACTTACCGTGTTTTTTTGAAAATTTATTCATTGTATTCCGAGGAAAGGAAAACACAAGTACTAAAAGAAGAACTCCAAAGTGAAAAAGGGAAATTCCCGTTTGATTGCTGCAAGCATAGAGCAAAGAATAGGAGCAGAGGCGGCGTTTCCCATTGACCTTCATTGGAGAAAAACATTACATGTTTTGAGGCATCATGGGTAACATAATTCCAAAAGAAACAGCAAACGCCTTGCGTACTGTGTAAAATTTCGCATTTTTAAAATAGCGTTTTATCCACTAATATATGAATAAATCTTATGAAAAAATTAACATGTTTTCCTTAGAATGTATACATTATGCTGCATTAAGAAGAAAAGAAGAAAGTTTCGGATAATTTTATTAAATTTGACTTCAAGAAGTTCACCTATTTGGCCGTCGACGGGAAAATGTGGGGGTTCTTCCAACACATTCTTCCCGCATCCGTGACGGATCGTGGCCGTATCGTTCGCCATACAATTACCGGTGAAATTATAAATTTGAATAAAGGAAAAAGTTTCGGCTCAACAGGTTTATTTATTTCTAACTATTTATTAAAATAACAAAGAATCGTAATTTTATGTTTTTGAATAATATTTAAGAAATTTAAAAAGTGGTAGCATTACAAAATATTCTTTATTAAAATTCTTTAAAAAACAACAATGGCAACAAAACACATAAAATATTATCTCGATCTGTCTTCATGATGCAAACAAACGTATCATATTTTTATTTGTTTTTTAGATATTTTAAAAGGTATTTAGTTTAGTTATGAAAGAACAAATAACCCATTAGCATGAATGTACACTGTTTATTAAAAAGAACTTTAACATCTTTAAAATGTTATTTTACAGACGAACATATTCTTACTAAGTTCACCTTTCAATAATTACAAATAAAAAAAACTATTCATTACTAGATAGTGAAAAATGGAAAAGTATTTAATAATGAAAATCTCATTATTTAAGTATCATAATGCTTATTCAAATAATTGGTTTAACATATTTTTAAAATATTGATTTAACATTTTTTAAAAATCTTCCTTCCAACACAAAACTTTTGTGTTGAAGCTTAAACACAGTAGAATAGCATGACTTTGAAAAAGTGTAAAGAAAAATGTCATCTCTTATTTGGTGTACGACTAAAATTAATGTGACATTCAACTGACATTGATCTAATATGCAAAATATAGTTTTATTCAAGGGTATCCAAATAACTTGGTGCATTATTTTACCCTTCAAAACCAATTAAGTTAAGCACAGAAGTAATTTACTGCCCCTTAAACAAAATAAGTTTTGTAAAAACCTGTCTATCAGAATTATAATTTGTCTGCACTTTCTTAGAAAAGTGATTAAAACGTAAATTTAAATATTTGGTAGCGACAGCTTTTGCTAAATGAATAATATGATTGTTCATGCCACTATTATCATGCATATGTTCTTTTAAATCTGGGAATAATGGCTGTCTCAAGAAAAACTCCAACACTCGACTGACTAACTGGAGCAAATTAAATCTAATTATTTTCCCACCACTCACAGTTTCTGCAACACGAAATAAGCATTCAGCTTTTTTGCAGATTGTTACTACCTGCTGCGAAGGATAAACCAAGCCTCCTCTGTCTTTCTTGGAAAGCAGAGACATTTTGTTGTACTTTGATTTCTGGCAAACTAAAGCTCCTACACAAGCTTCACAAGCAATCGATTTCGATAAACTGCGAGCTACAAAGCCTGCTATATATTCCACGGCATTATCACAATACTGAGAAAGTTTCCGTGGCTGATAAGAATAATCGTGGTCAACTACAGGTTCAGGTATGATCAAATCCTCGTCTTCCAGAAGACGAAACCTATTGCATGTTGAATTTATAATGTGCACTGAATCGGAACTGGAAATGCCCAAAATTGTGACATCTTCAAAAGGTAAACAGTTTCCTGTGTTACAATATTTCAATTCGGATTTCACCAAGAGTTTCTTGTAAGCAGAACTAAACTGTCTTGCAGTGGGGTTGTTGTTAAATCCACCATGAAATCGAATAGAAGAAAAAAAAAGTTCAACATGATCCTGGCTGAGTTTATAAAGTGGTATGTACTTCAACAATCCTGTGTCACTATCTGAAGCATGTTCTTCTACTAATCTGGTGTATAAAGCTTTGCAACTATCAATGCACAATAAAAAGCCCAGAAATCCTGTTCTGCGACGGGAATCCAAAATAAATTCGTTCATTGACATTTTCAATTTTGAAATGTAAGTCGACATTTCGTTTAGAAACTTTATGTTGTTCTCTTTATTCGAAGGATGAAATGCCTTCTTGTATCCTGGAACTTTCATGTTTCTTGAATTTAGTATGTCAAATAAATTATTAAACATTCTGATAAACCGTATTGTGGCACCTGCTTCTTTGAAATATGGAATTTTGAGGATGTCCCTACAAAATTCCATAGCATCAGCCACTGAGTTACTAAACAATTGTGCGGCTAATTTCACTTTCATTACCTTTTTTTTGTATATAATGTGAGCTAAAGTAAGTTTGTTTCCAAGGTGTAGCCCTTCTTGGTCCTGTAGTTCTTGCAACTTACTAATGTACTTCCATTCTACTATTTGCTTCTGGTCATCAATAATAATTTTTTTATCTCCGAGTGTGTTCCTGACCAGCTTCAACATATGGCATGGGTCTGGGAAGACAGAAATTTTTTGTTTTGTCGCTGCATCCGTAAATGTAGAGTTTAGCTTGTTCGGATCAAGGCAACATCCAAGATTGGTCATCATCGTCAGATTTGCCGATAAACCATCACAAGTAACTGAAACGATGTTGATCCCCACATCTTTTAATACACTCAAACATTGGTGAAGTAAGTTTGCTCTTTGTTGAGAATCCAGTCCATCAACTAAAAAATAACCAACAGGCATTTTCCATGCATCGTTTATGGAAACAACCATGAACACAAGAGCTTCTTTTGCTATTGGAAATGAATCATCATTCAGTTCACTTCCAATGTTGACATATCCATGAAAATTCTGTCCGTCCCAATCAACTTTTTTTCTAATGGACATTTCGTCCATTATTAATGAGCATACAACCGGATAATTTGACTGCTTAATGCGATATTCTAAACATTTTAGTGACTCGGATGTAAACCCTGGTCTACCATCAATGTGAGAATACCATCTTGAAATGGTTCTTGGGTGTGGTAGAGATGTTCGAAAGACAGTTCGTACATAATCATATGCCCTTGGGGAATAAAAATGCAGAGTTAAGGCAAATGCTCTAAGTTCTGGGGAGTATGATCTAGGGCAAGAAATATCACTTTTAACTTTTGCCATCTGCCTCAAAAGGAATTCTTCATTTGACCGGGCAACTTTTGTTAGAGTGTCTAGCACATCTTCATTTACTAATTTTTTTTCTCTTAAGCTAGATATTAGGCATTTCATGCTTTCAATTTTTTTCTTTTGTCGTCGATTTTTTGCCTGTATGGCTCTTATTTTTTTACGATACCTTTTATTAGCATCCAAAGCCTTTTTTACCTGGAGCTTATACTTTGTGCTTGGATTCAGAACCTGTGGTAAATTAGTAGGAACCTGTGGTTCGATATCCATTGGAATAGCATCAGTTTCTGTTGGAAATATATTCAATTCTTGGTTCCGATCCTGAGGAGGTTTTCTTTTACTTTTTTTCTAAATAAAATTAAAATTTATTTGATGACTAGTAAAAAGATTAGGAAACTACATTTAGCAGGGCCCTATTTAGAATCATGTAGGCTTTGTGCAAATGTAAAAATATTAGGTTGCACGAGAGAGAGAGAATAGACTTCTTTTTCTTTTAATTGATTTTTAACTTATTTTAAAAATGATCACAATTGTAGTTTACTATCTTCAAGCAATAAGTCTGGGTATTTAATATAAAATTTGCTTAATTACATGCAAAAAAAGTCATGAAAGTAAAGTCAACTCAGTAAACATGCTTTAAAATTGTTTTGACATTGTATAGACCTTATAGAGTAATTTGCACCAAAAAACATCTAATAAAACCACCAGTTAAAAAAATTAAATGCTTATACAAATAAACATTTAGATTATTATTATTTTTTTTTTTTGTAAATTGGCATTCAGAACAAATAATTCTTTTTAAGATATTTAAAAGCGTTGAAAATAAATATATAGTACCTGTTGCAAATATGAAGGGAAAGCTTTGAAGACAGTTGGAATTGCTCCTGGTTGGAGTTGAATCCTGAGAGTGGAGCTCCTATCAAACATATATCTTCTGTGAAATGTTCAGAACATAATTGCGAGACTTTTGAGGGCTCCCAATTTTTCCTTTTCACTGCTTTAATCCATGCTGCCCTTTGTTCAGGTTTTTTTTTAAATCTGTGAACAAATTAATATAATACGAGTGCTGAAAAACAGGGGCATTGCATCTCTTGGAGTTTGGATGAACACAATATTGTCAGATGGCAGAAAATACTGAGTTATTTAAGTCCAACAATCAATGCAAGACGGTCTCTGTCACAACTGCCATCATGTCTACTAGCTTTTAAGGGGAATATCAGACAGAAGACAATATACGCGAAACCATTATGTCTATGTAGTTCTTTTTGCATAAGGAAAATCTAATGCAACCTTAAAAAAATTGGAAATGTGCTTTTTATAAAAGAAACAGGTAAAAACTGCAAAATGAAAAACCTCTTCATAATAAAGTTTAAAGTCTGGTTTGATCCCATCGTGTTTTTTCTATGTTAATTAGTAATAATGACAATTGTAACGACTATCTCAAATCAGTTATCGAATTGGCTTGTTGAAGTTTTCATGTGACGAGTTTTCCCCATTACGAGACACAAATTTTGGGCAAATTCCTATGAAAAGACCTCCAGTTAGTATTCTCCCATTTTAATTTGGATTGATGATCTTAGTCAGATCCTTGTAATTATGTATTAATGCATTATATCTAGTAGCTTTGGAGCCAAAACAAATAACTAATAAAAGGTAATAACAACTCATATAAGGTGAGAAATACTAATTTGATAATAGCAATTTCATAAAACGGAAATCCCATTTAACACTTAACAAATGTTCAAGAAATTAAATTTTTTCATTCTTTTCCCAAAAATTTAATATATTGCTAACGCATAATATTTAGCACATAATTTTAATGTATGTTATAATAACTATATTGTAGGAATTGGACAGATGTATTACATATTCATAATTACATAGCTGACAAATTTTGTATTGTTAGGTAACATGTAAATTTCGGTTTGACTTTTTTGTCTTATGGGAAACTAATCCTTTTACACACCGAGTTCTTCATGAACTGTGACTTTTATTTATTGAATGCACTCCATCATCATTGTCTGGTTTCTTAACATTGAAACCAAATTAGAGAATCAACTATGTTTTTCCATTTCCGGAGAGAAGAGCACACATGCTTTCATTCGAAACTTGTTTACCTAACGTGACTCATCCTTCCTCTCCAGAAAAGAATGACTTCATGAAAACAATTCTTAAAAATTCAGACACCTCAATTGCCTCTTCTAAAGTGGTAGTTATTTATTAATTATTAAATGGCAGTCTGTAGGCTAATTGAAATTTAATGAAAAATTCCGCGATATGCACAGTAATCAACGAAAACGAAACTGGTACCCAAACGAAACTACATACTTTCATTTTGAAGTCGTTCAAACACAAATAAATAGTTTTAGAAACTAAAATCAATGCAAAGTATAATTAGACAAGTGTTAGAAAAGAACTTACCTATGAAATGAAATTTTTGGAGCAGAAGGCACTTTTTTTGATGGGCGATTTGTACATCCGAATGCGGAGCAAGCAGCCATTGTCAATACAAAATGCGTTTATATTTTGGATTTATGTGCCCCACAATTCCTCGCGCGTCTTAGGTCATGGATTTGGAGGTTTATGATCAGTCTGCTTTATCTTTGGTCTATGGCTGCAAGGAGGTTTGCTGATTCAAATTTCAATGTATTTGATAGGCGGTTAGAAATGGCGTATCGATAAAACGCGTTTGCTATCTAATTGGCTGATACAACTTCCATAGGGAAGTTACTCGCACTTCGCTTTTTTTCTTGTGTTTTTGTACTATGTTCGTGGGGTGATATGAACTGTCAAAACAATTAGTACATTATTGTGCTTTTTGAAACAACTGCTCTGAGGAAACGTTTTTTTCTTCTTTTTTTTTTGCAAATAAAAGATAATTAAGCTGTTGGGAAACAGTTTTTTAATTTTTTAATTTAAAATTTTTTTAAACTAAAGAGTAATTTAAACTTCAGAATAATTTAGGAATTATATCACAATACTCTTTTGCTTTTCTTCTTTTCCTAATAATTTTTCTCTTGTAATTAATAAAAATTGAAATTGTTAGAAAAAATGTTTTACAAAAATAAAAATTACCTGCATTTAAATTCTTAAAATTAGTTAAATAATTAAATGTCTAAAATTATTTTTCTAAATAGAAATTTATATTTTAGAATCAAACTGAACTTCATAAATTGTTATCCAAATTCAGAAAAACGCGCTTATTTAATGCAATATGTGCATCTGTATATATATATATTTTTTAAATCTTTGCGACAAGCCAAGAGATGAGATGTATTTTATTTCTTATGTAACACTTTTTACATGACACTATAACTCAACTAATTGTCATGTTGTATTTTGAAATACATTTAAAGTGACACAATAATTCACTCTCACTAAATATCGGTATAAAAATAAGTTTATTTTAAACACATATTAATACTTAAGCATATACAAAGATAGAAGGGGCGTACTGGTGCATAATATTGGCCAGGTGATTTTAGATTCATACCAGCCCAAATTTTCAATGTAATCATTAATCAAACTTATTTAATGATTATAGTTAATAATAAAATATCTCCGAAAATTAATTAATAATAATGAAATAGTTTTTATTAATATATTTTATTATTCCCATTTAATAATTTCATTAATTAAATAGTCTTATTTATCAATTTTTAATAACTGAATTATTTTATCAATTAGTTTAATTAAATCAAATTTTCTCTATCTCTACTATTCTACTATGAATACCTCCTTTGAGTGAACTTGATGGTTTCCATATACCATGGATAGTTTATTGCAAAAATTAAAATAGAAATCTAAATTCCGAAATAAAGAATGTCCAGGTATACAACTAATTATGATTATTAGAAAATGACACCCAAAATGCAATATGTATTTAACTTAAAAAGTTATAAAATAAGTACAAAGTCGTAATAAATGATCATATACAAATTAGAGTTGCTTTATTAAGCTGGATCTAGGATCTATAATACAAATCTTAGTGCATCTATTAAACACAACATTCAACTCGAATATATTAGGCTTTTTAAAAAAATTTAAGAAAGGCAACAACCTATATTGAAAAACAAATTGGAAAAAAAAAAAACTTTTGCACCGAACCAGTTTATTTTTTACAGACACAGACCGGACCGGTGATTGACAACCCTAATATGGCCAGTATACCCATGAAAGCTAGCAAGAGAATAAATACGATCCAACTTGTCTTCGAAACTTAACTTCTACCAATTTCAAAGTGTGAAATTCATCAAAACCATAACAGTCTTAACCAGTATGGCTGATATCCAAAATGAATTTATTATTAATGAAACACATTTTGCAATGATTAAAAACTTCTTTGGTTGGGCGCGGTAGAAAAATAATCAACATTCCCTGCTTTGGGCTAGGTCAGTGGCGGTCCATGGTCGAAAATGTTAGTGCAGCCGGAAACATATTGTTACGAATTTTTGTATATTTGTAAATATTTCGTAGTGTTAAATTTTGTAAATAGTAATTTATGTACATTTCGCATAAGGCAGTGCAATAGTTCGTCGTTAAATTGGCTTCCCTGCAGTGAGCATCTCAATGCTTGATAACGGGTTTTACAGAGGTAACTCTGGGAAGCGAGTTTCAAGGGGCAGGACATTTAACGTTATGGTAATGGGAATATCGCCAAATTGGCGAGATAGAGCCAAGTTGGCGACAGTTTTGGCGACTAATTTTTGTCGCCAAATTTGGCGACATTTTCGGTCACCAGGTACATGTATAGGACTTTTCGACTACGATCTGGAAAGTTCTCCAAATATCGACCTCTAGAGGTTTCAAGAAGGTTCGCAGCCTCCCCTACATAAGCCCGGCCGTGAGTGGGGTTAGTTAGTTGACTGATTTTGAGTCACTGAGTTAGTTGTTAGCTGAGTCCATTAGTTGACTGGAATTACTGAGTCTCAGTGAGCGAACTGTATTGCATTGTCTTTTGCAGTGATTTAGCAGTTGTTGTCAAGTTTTTAACTGCTGTTTTGTGCTCTATTGAGATGAAAAGAGCTGTATTGTGTCTACTAGAACGAGAAGTTCTGGAGCTGTAAGAGAACTGTGAAGAGTTATTTTGGAATAAATTTCTGCAAGTTTTGATCTGCTTTGGCTAAAAAATCTTTCGAACCCGTCCACGCAACAATATGATACCCCTTCCCTTCCTCACACACACTTTCCACAATCATTCATGAAAGCAAATTCTTTAACCTTTAATACTCAAATCGAAGTTTCTTTTCAATTTGTATAAAATACAAATAATATTTTTTATAGTTTTTTATTGGCCTTTAAAAATATTCTCTCTCATCATGGCTTCTAAATGTAAGCGCTTGTTTTTTTATAAACAAGAACTGTTGATTGCATGAAGCAAAGTACATTTTTGTTAAATTCAACAACATAAAGTTGAGAGTTTTCTTTAATGTGTGAGCTATATATTTACTAAGCTCTATATTTGCATAAACAGCTTATGCATGAAATAGCGTTGTAAAAGTTTATAGTTTGTTGATACGGTGATAGTATATTGTTGGTATAGAAAACAGTTTACAAAACTATAGAAAAGGTGCTTAGAAAGACAAATATTTTAAATATAGATTTATAAAATGCCGACAAACATCCGAATACTTATCGTCAGGTCAGTACTACACTAAGATAACTTTAACATTATTGTTACCTAATAGTAGTATTCACCCAACGATATGTTGTGTCAATCAACTGTTTTTCAGGTCAGAGGTTTCTTGGTTATTAAAAGCTCGTTTAAGTGCCTTCTTTGTTGCCTCAGCTATCTTCTCTCTAACTTGTTTTTTCTTCTCTGAAATATCTGGCATGATTGGAATACTTGTACAGCTGGTTGAAGGGAGACCTATAAAATGAATTTTTTAAAGAATGCATTTGGTTGCAATTTTGGTATTTGAACATTTATGCAAAGAAAATATGAAAATGTATGTGCAACATCTAAAATCTTTCATATAAGAAGTCATGGATTATAAAGAATAAAAAAATGTTTATTCTCAGCCTAAACCATAAATATATTATATCAATGTAGTCTGAGTAACCTAACTTTTACAAAAGTATCTAGTCGATCATTCTCTCATATAAATATATATATATATATAATATATATATATATTAACTTATTTGTTTATTAAGTTCTAAATTATCAATCTTTTGAAAATTCAACATATTTTAATAACATTTAATATCTTTTTTCACAAACAATAGCCCTATCAGAACGAAATTAACAAATTCTCCTTGAATTTTTTTATTAAATAATTCTCTATGCATAAATGAATGTTAAATTAAAATGTATTTTACTTTCAGTAAAAATTACCAATTCCTTCAGATGGATATGAAGATAAAAGTAGCTTGTCTGAAAAAGTGATAATTGTTCCTCAAATCAAACAGTACAAAGTTCATCTTCTAATAATCCCCCCCCCCCCATTAAAAAAAAAAAAAAAAAAAAAAAAAAGAAGAAGAAGATGTAGCGCAAATATTCCAGATAATAGTATTGCTGTAATTCTCAATGCAGCAAAGTTAAGTGATAGAAAAGCAACTATTGTTTTGACAACAACACTTAGCACCATAGGATGTGATTTATCTGAATACAACGTAAACACATCCTCTATTCGGTGTCTGAGAATGAAATGTAGAGAAAGTCAAGATTCAAAAAACAAGTTTTCAGCTGATTTTCCTTTGACTGTTCACTAGAATGGTAAATTTTTAGAACACTTGTAGTTAGTAGGCTGCAATCAATGTTTCACAGAAAGGCAAAAAAACATACTTTCAGTACCAAAACTTCAATAAGAACACAAGAAGGAATAGCTACTACTTTCACTATTCACAAAATCTGCGATCAGATGGAATTATTACTTAAGTAAAAAATCCCTAAGTTTTTATACAAGTTCAGTAAACACAGGATACCGAAGAGGAGCATGTGTGCTTATTGAGCAAAAGATACACAAAGAAATGCTCCGGATGGATTGGCATAATCAAGTACTCGAAATCTGTACTTGAAGTAGTCGTTGTTAAGTCAATTGGGGTTTCAACAGGACCTAATACACTATCTGGCCAAAAGTATCCGGACACCCAGTGGTATGGACTTAGAGCGTCCTGAGGCACATATTAATATGAGGTTGGTCCCCCTTTTGCATCGATGACAGCCTGCACACGTTTGGGAAGACTTTCCACCAATTTTTGATAGGTGATCATAGGAATTGCCTCCCAGGCGTCCATCACAGATGAAGTGAGTGCTTGCAGTGAAGATGGTCGATTTGGCTGGCTACGTAATCTGCGCTCTAATTCGTCCCAAAGGTGTTCTATGGGATTTAGATCGGGGCTCTGAGAAGGCCAGTCCAGTTTTTGAACACCCATTTCGTCAAACCACGTTTGTGCAAACCTCGATGTGTGAATGGAGCAGTTATCCTGCTGGAAGAGAAATGGGCCTTCCCCGAAATATTGCCATAGAGTTGGGAGTGCAGCATTGTCCAGAATGTCCACATACATCTCAGAGTTCATGTTTCCAACCACAGGAACTAGCGGACCCAGGCCAAACCACGAGAAACACTCCCACACCATTATGCTTCCACCACCAAACTTAACAGTCGGCACAATGCAGTCACTATAGAAACGTTCACCGGGCATCCGCCAAACCCAGACGCGTCCATCCGACTGCCAGACTGTAAAGCGAGATTCATCATTCCAAAGAAGAGTTTTCCCACATGTCCACAGTCCAATGACGGTGAGCTCTACACCACTGCAATCGATGCTTCGCATTCTGTGGAGTGATGTTCGGCTTGTGAGCGGTTGCACGACCATGGAATCCCAAGTCTTTTAACTCTCGATGAACAGTCTTGCTGCTAACACTAACACCTGATGAATTTTGGAACTCCTTAGAAATTTCCACCAACGAGGACTTGCGATTTTGTTTCACTACCCTTTTCAGAGTTCTGCGGCTGCGTTCACCAAATGTTTTCGGCCTACCGGTTCGTTTTTCTGCCGTTTCACTGCCTCGACGTTTCCACTTCACAATTACATCACTCACAGTGGATTTAGGCTTCTGTAGAATGTCCGCAATCTCACGAACTGATTTCCTACAAAGGTGGCATCCCACTATTCTGCCACGATCAAACTCACTAAGCTCCTTTGACTTACAAACGCATAAATACTCATTGCCTCACAAACGCATAAATACAATCTGACAAACCACTACCAACACTTTTATAGCTTTCAATTATACGTATCAAATTGCGTCACTCGCCAGAACCACTTTTTTAAGGGGTGTCCGGATACTTTTGGCCAGATAGTGTATATTGATATGCATATGATTACGGGCTCTGTCTACTTTGGATGAATGAAAAAAAACAACCGCTATTTTTATTATTTTTTTTTAAGAATACTGTTATGTTTATTGATATTAAACTTGTAAGGCTTAACAAAAACATTCGTAAATTACAATATATATATATATATACAATATATATATATATTGATTTTAACCACTTTTTTAGGGTGAAAATGCCAGGTAAACAGAAGTCCTCAAAAAGTAGGTAGGTGTGCGCTGTTGAAAAAATCTCAGAAACTACTGAACTGATCCTTATAAAATTTTAACCACATATTCTGTACACTTATCGCTATATCCCGTACCAGAATTTGCCGATCGAACAGTATAGTAGTTAGCGTGCTAGCTTCTAGACCGCGAGGTTGCGAGTTCGAGTCCCGTGTAAGGCATGGGTGTTTGTAAATGTATGTTGGCTTGTCTAATGACGAATGCTTCGGCGCATTTGAGGCCTCGCGTTGCTGATGGCGCCAGATAATCTGAAAACAACCAACCCGTACCAGAATTATTGAAAATTTTAGTTTTTACTATTTTTTTGTGTGCAAAAAACATGAAAGAAACCCCGTTTTTAATTTTTTTTTGTCTGCCATTTTGTTATTTTTGCATATAAATTAATATTAGAGGTACGGGATATTACACGTCACATTAAAAATAAAACCATTAAATTTTTTTTGTTTCAGATGGGCCGTTGTACAGATTTTTTTTAACAGCGCACACCTACCTACTTTTTGAGGACTCCTGTTTACCTGGCATTTTCACACTAAAAAAGTGATTAAAATCAACAATGTTTTTTTTAAGTAATTTACGAATGTTCTGTTAAGCCTAACAAGTTTTATATCAATAAACATAACAAACAGTATTCTAAAAAAAAAAAAAAAAAAAAAAAAAAAAAAAAAAAAAAGCGTTTTTTTTCCTGCATCCAAAGTAGACCAGAGCCCTTAAAAGTTTTGTGAAGATCAATCGATCAATCACAGTGATATTCAGATCATCATATGTGATGTTTTATTTAATGAAAAAGTTATAAACAGTGCATCATATTTCATTGGGTTTCACCAAATTCAACGAGTTCCAGCTTCGAGATGACAATAAAGAACTCTTAAATCTTAACAATATACAGGGTGGTTATAAAAGAAATTTGCCGATATATGGTCCTCTAACTTCCGTTCCGTTCAAATCGATCGAGATGAGATTTCAGATATAGTTATTCAGAGGTATGAGCTTAGGATTCTATGAATGGCAACAAAATGGCGCTCATGGTTACGGTTATAGTTACAGAAAATCGAAATTTTCGAATGGCAACCCCTGGAAAGCTTTGGAATGGTACATGTATCACAAAAAACATACAAGTTATGCCCGCATAAAAACCTGCTCTGAGAACGGCCAACAGAAACATGAGCGGGGCCCACCGAGGCCGTTCGCCAGATATTCAGCGTAGCAATCCGATAAAATTGCTTGTGATGGCCCCTATGTGAACTTTGGCCTTTGTTATATGCAAATTTCTACCGTGTTTTTTTTTTGTGCGTGCATACACGTACCGTTCCAACGCTCTTTAGGGTTTTCACATGTGCTGATCCTTTTGCGGCAGGAAAAAGTAGGTGTTGCCATTCAAAAATTTTGAGTTTCTGTAAACAGTAACCACCATTTTGATGCCATTCACAGAGTCCCGAGCTTATACCTCTGAATAACTACATCTGAAATCTTATCTCGATCGGTTGAACGGAACGGAAGCTAGAGGTTCATACATCGGCAAAGTTATTTTATGACCACCCTGGTTGTAAAAAAAATCAATGTCCTATAGAGCTTGTTGGATGGGGAAAGCAATTTACTCACTCAAAATACTATTATTCAGATATTAATTTACACTGTCCAAGAAAGAAGAATCTGGAATTCACAATATTTGCTTTTTTATTGTTAAAATTTATGTGAACAGCTAGTTTCAAACAATATCTCCTTGTTTCACCTCAAGAAGTGATTTGCAGCTCTTACAACATCCAAAGAATTGAAGGTATCAATTATAAAATTTCAAAATGTATATAAAAAAAATAAATTCTTAAACGCTTGCGACACCTGTTAAAGGTGCTTGTTGACCTTGCATTTTTTTTATGACTGTTTCTCATGAAATGAAAATGGTGGATGCTTTGAAAATGTGAGAGCATTATGAACCTTTGAAAAGAGCCCCAGTTGATCAAAATTATATCCTTAAAAAGGGTCTGCAGGATTTTGTATCAATCAACACAATGAGGTTTTTCAAAACGTTAGATGTATCATCAGAGTTTTTTCAAAAAGATACAATAGAATTGAAAGAAGACAAAGTCAACAAGAACAGTAAGGCAATAGTTGGGTTATTAAGAGTTGCAAATTATGTTGCAGAGCATAGAGTGGAACTGATTGAAGAGTATAACAAACTTCATAAAAAAAAAAGAAGAATGCTAGTTGTTGTTAGAAAAACAAATTAGAAGTAAATATTCAGACTGAATTCTAATTTAGTGTCTAAAAAGTTTTCTGAATAACCTTTCTATTGAAGTTTTTCCAAAAACTTTTATCAATTTTAGGCTCACCTTAATATGTCCTACAAAATAGACATAAACACTATAGGGATTTTACCAAATACAAGACTCATTGAATATTGTCTAACTGGTTCAGAGTATTTACTGGTAAGATACTTGTGTTGTTTTTTCTCTTTTCATTCAGATTTTAAAAGGCTTTAAAAATAATAATTAAAAAAAAAATGGTAGTCTAAGGGTTAAACACATAGTTAAATTAAGATTCAGTATAAAATTGAACTCATAAATTAGATTAGGATGGATAACATTTTGTTACAAAGTACATTTATTCAGCTATTTATACAAGGAAACACCCATGATCTTTACCCAGACATTTTAATTAAAATAGCAAAAATGACCTCTTAATTAGATTTTTCAGAGATCATTATTTTCTATGGTTTATCTTATGAGATTCAGGATGCAAGAATGGAGTCGAATTATTATGGAACAACTCTGTATGTTCCATAATAATTGGACTCTCACTAAGTAACTGCCAGTGCATTAAGTTCATACTTGCAAAAGAGCAGATAAGACCTTTCATGATTACTTTGGGTAAATGTGATATTTTATGTATGTCACTATGTATCTATTTCTCAAAGCAGACTTTGCAAAGCACCTCTGCTGGGAATAGAAACAAGAACCGTATTTAAAAAATACTGTAAAATGAAAATTAAACTAATTATGTATAGTTGATTGATGAAATGTACAAAATAAAAACTTAAGAATAGGTCAAGATAGATGAATTTCAACTTAGGCAAGTAATGGAAATAGATTCAATTGATTAATTATTGCACAAACCAACTTCAAAACTTAACCTAAAATCAAGTCATGTTACACTAAGCTGAAGAATTATTTCATAACAACAAAAGATTTTGTTGATGCCATGTGAAAATCGAAATGAAAAGCATCTGATATCATTGCATAAAAATAAAACTTATATTAGAAATTACAGCAAAGAAATATATAATAAATGGAAAAAAGAACTGGAAAAAGGCATATTTTTCGATTATAGTAACTTTGCCAGGGGGTGACTACCATAATCAACAACAAAATATGAGAATTTTTCTGTTTATATTATGGCAAAAGCCTAGAAATTGACATAAGTTACCCCAAAACTAGGTTTGATAGTCAAGAACATTAAAAGTAGAATGAGAAAAGCAAACTGAAATATAGCATTTTAATTTGAACTAATTAGACTAACTATAGTTTGATTGTTTTGTAATATTTATTTTAACAAAAGTATACAAAATATTTGACAACAAAATAACTTGTTAACTTTAAGCTCTGTGCATATGTAATGTATTTTCTTTTGTAAGCTCCTTTAAATTCCTGAAAATAAAGTTAAAACATTTCTAATTAGGAGATCATTTCCCTATTTAATACATGACAGAATAGTTTGAAGAATTTATTATGTGTTTCTCAATCTTACAATACATACCTTAGTTATTGAGTAATTTAGGAAGTTATCTTTTATTTCTATTTTTCCAATAGAAAACATTATTTTAAATAATAAAAACATAGTATATCTTAACTCAGATTTAAAGCTATAATTTTAAAAAGCTCCTTTTTAAATTTGTCATAATGTTTTTTATATTAACCCATTAGTGCCTGATTTTCGTTTTCTCTTCAAAAATCTCAATATAAGAAGTAAATGGTGTGAAATTAATGGGAAAATGATGAAAAAAATTGGAACTTAAAAAATTCAAATTTATTTTTAAAATTTAAGAGTCCCAATTTAGGAACGCTAGGCACGAAAGGTTACAGGTTTTTTCTTCCGCAAACAATCACATAGTACCTTCTTTAAAAGCTATACTTTCATGATGTAATAATAAATAATAATGCAAATAGTAAAAAAAACCCACACAATTGATTTTTTTAAATTTTAAAGCTCAATTTAAAAAAAAATTAAACTGGCTTTAATTATGGTTTTTAGCATGAAATATCGTTTTAAATTAATCAAAATACAGGTTATATATCCTTACAATCAAAATACAGGTAATATACTTATATTATTTCAGTTTTGAATTTAAATTTAAAAGAAATTTAAAATTTTCAATTTATTTACAGTGGAATCCTTTAAAATATTTTTCGTGCAATCCAATCATGCATTTACTACACTTTCTCATGACCTTCATTCCACAGTTGGCAAATCTAACTTGAGTTTTGTTTACAATAATGTAATGATGAAGACCGACATTTCTAATGGAATCTAATACCTTGGATTTTTTACAGTTTCCTGGATTCTTAACTGGACCAGGTGTTAAAGTTTTTAGCTTGAAATATGCAAGACAAATTTCCCTTAAAAAATTTAAGAGATCGAGTGAATGTTGGCTTGATGAAGGACACAATTTATAAATTTGCCAGACATTTTGAATGGAACTTTTTAATCCGAAAACAAATAATGGCCAACACCATTTTTTAGAACGAATGGAGCTATTGAGATTTTTATATATTCCATCTGTACCTTTCATACATTGATTGTATTGCACAATTACATGTGGCTGATCCATATCAATAACTTTTTTCCAGCATTCGACCATCTTTTTGCTCTTAGTATTGGATTTACTTCATGTACATTGAATCCTATTGTTACGACGCTATTGTCATTCCATCTTACTAAAATAATCTTTTCTTTTTCATCCAGATGATATTCAAATGAACCTTGATTTCTTTTCTTGAAGGAATTTACACCATCAAGAGGACAATCTTCTGTTCGATTTTGACGAATAGTACCAGTTCCACCAATACCTTTCTTAGACAAATGTTCTAAAAGTGTTGGGCTAGTAAATAAATTATCGAAATGCACATCACGAGGCAAGTTCTCAGGTAGTTCTGATATTAAATCCAAAATCACTGAACCCCTCATTCCTAAACCATCGACATCCGTTACTGTACCGGCATCTTGATATGTTTCGAATTGTACAAGGTAACCAAGTCTGGTATTTAGACACCAATTTTTATACCCAAATCAGATTGGTTTATTTCTAATGAACTGTTTGCACCCATGCCAACCATAATATGGAACCATGCTTTCATCAATATTCAATTCCTGCTCCAATGGATAGTAAAATACATATTTTTCATTTAACATTGAAAAATATGGTATGAGTTTTGTCAACTTATCTTTTTTGTCAAGTTTGTTGTCGCCACCAAAATGTAAGAATTGTAAAATTTGTTCAAAACGATTTCGTCTCATTGCTGAACTAACTGCAACATTGTTTACATCAATTGAAGGATCCCAATAAAGACATCTTCTTGGAAACTCCGCATATCCGCTTGGTAGTAATATAGCTAGAAACAAACGTAATTTTTCTTTAGAAACAGTATAGTTCATACATCCCTTTTGCTGAGCATATAGAATACTCTGCTTTTATAACATCTCCAACATCTCATCCCCTATGAATTCTTCATATATTGATGTTGGAGACCAGTGAACATTTAGAAAACCTGGTTTTGGATCCTTCCAGGTAAATTCATTCTTTTTATTTTTTGAAATGTCTTGAACAACCCATTTTCTTTCTACTAACTCATTCTTTGTAGTTTTCTTACATTTCTTGGGAGGGGAGGGTAATTGTTTATTACTGTCTGATGATTCTTCACCAATAATTTGACAAGAAACATTAGTCGGTTTTAATGTAACTATAGCATCACAATGTAATTTTGCACAGGAAAAGTTATCTATATCTGCGCCACTATTTTCATCAGTAATATCATTAGATGGGGGGGGGGGGGGATGTATATATCAGCATTCTAGAACTCTTCATCACCAGATAACTCTTCAAGCATAGCCAATGCTTCTTGCAAAGATAAACTAAAAGTATCGAAGTTGGGGGGGGGGGGATAATTGAATTGTGACATTTTATGCTCATGATATATAGATTTAGAAAGGAAAAATCCATTAGAAATGCTTCTAATTTAGAAAATTATAAGTCTATAAGACTAAATTTTAAAATTTTAGATGGATATAACAATTTTTAGTGACAATATTTGTTATTTATCAAGAAATATTGAATTTGAATTGATACCAATATGAAATAATTCTGCATAGAAACTCGTGAGAATATGGGGAAAACCTTTCATGCCTAGCGTCCCAAAAAAGGGACACCAGGATATTTCCCCAAAATCAACTTTGACAATGAAATAAGAGAATTTTACAAAATACAAATTCTAAATTAATATATTTGCAAACATATTTATGAAAAATATTCAATTTAAATAATAGTATTAAAATTATATATTGCCTTCTATGCTGAGGCATGACTAACTGCAAACAACATTCCGAAGTTCAAAGGTCATAAATATAGAAATATACAATCCATGTGCTGCCCTCTGTCGATTATTATTTCATACACACTCTTATAATGATGTAAATTTTATCAAACACAATAATATTTTTTCTGAACCGTCCCAAATATGAGACGCTAGGCACTAATGGGTTAAAAAAGGGTATATTCTACTTATTTAACTTTTTTATGACTACAAAAGTCAGGAAGTAGTACAAGTAAGAAAAAAATTCTGTGGAGCACATAAAGAGGCTGTAATTTCTGAATATATAAGTATAAGAATTTTTATTAAAAATTTTGATTTTTAGAATGCAAGGATGAGATTGGTCAGAGAGCAAAAGGTAAGAAATCCGAAAAATTCGTCAAAAAAGCATGCGAAAAGGATGATATCCCAAAGAAGTGTGTGGAAGGGATGATTGGTTAATTGTTTTGTACGCTCAAGACCTATTTTTTGCCCAATAATGGCTAATCAGGACGGGACCTACAGTTTAATGTGAATTCCGAACTACAACGAACATTCACGCCTAACCCGAGATTCCAACACGGCACATTTGGCATGCGAGAACAGAACGCTAACCTCATAGTGATCATGTGGAAGGGATGATTTTCCAATTTTAAAGATACAGTGAAATTTCTCACTCTATATCATAATTACATTTCAAATATTTGGGAAGAAATATGTACCACATATTGTTCTCAAAACATAGTACTCTAGTATCCTCCCAAATTTTAGTTAGAAAAAAATCAGAAAAATACCATCCACACACAAACTACACATACATGTTGCATAAAATTATAAAATCTGCTTATTTTGTTGCATTTAAAAGTACTTGGATTTGGTTATTTTATTAAGCTTAGTAATGTTAGACAATGCTTTCTAACTAAAGTACAATTCAATCAGAATAAAGCATTATACTTAAAAGGAAAGTGCTTCAGCACCAAGATATCAGCAACCAAGGTGCATGTCGTGCAATCGGATATACAACACTTGCACATTTATTAACTAAATTTCTAGTAAATTCAATTCACTGTAACTAAAAAAACAAATGCAAATGTGCCATTAAACAAGTTTTTTCCGATTATATACTGTATAAGAAAACATTTCAATGTTTTTATGTCAAAGATCTATATTGTAGCACTTTGAACTCGATCAACATTTGTTTTGGGTTTGTGCATGCACAGAACTCCAAAATACTGAGGTGGTCACATGACATCAATAACCAATAGTAGAAGGGCAGTGTCATTTGCAACTAACCACAGCCGAAGTGTATAATGCTTGCTAAGCTCTTGTGAACTAATCTGCGAGGAAAGGGGAGCGAAGTGGGGAAATCTTTTGCCCAGACACGAGAAAAAGTATATTTTTTGTGAGAGCAACTGGTCCAGATCAGAAAAAATGCAGATCTTCGAAACAGGGACAAAAAGATGGCATAGAGGGAAATTTTACATATAAAGCAAAAAACCTGAAATGTGCCAAAAGGTAGAAAAATTTCAACTCTGAGAATGCTTTGCATTCTGGAAGGTCAGTTGAAGCTGATAGATAAAAGAAAAGCATTGGTAGAAGTACAACTCAATATTTGATATTCTCATTTGATTTGTCCCATCATTATTTACAAATTTCTGTTAAAACACATGAAAAATCATATAGTTCTGGAGAAAAATCTATCCTGCACAAGTTAAATTCAAGTAATTGTGGGAAAGAAAACATGGTAAACAAGTTGAAACATACAAAAGCTGATTTTCATTAAAAGATATTGTATGTTTGGAAAAGGATATCTTTTGTTAGTCGTTATCTAATAACCAGATCATTGCTGCAAACAAGTACTATTACCAATAAATAAACTAAATGGTTAATTGACGATAAAAAGTCAAAATAAGTTAACCGAAAAGACAAAGTAGTTACAAATGTAAAATTTTTCAATATACTATAATGTTGTATAAAACTATTTTTTAAAATAAAAACCCACTTTTATTTTAATACAGCCCCCACTCAGAACCCAACAAATGAAATTTAATTTATTGGGTAACCCCATCAGAACTGTAAAATTAGAAATAATTACTAAAAAAATTTCATACTTGTAACTATTTGTAAGTACTTTATAATTGGAAACAATATTTAAGGTACACTTTTATAACTAGTCTTAAATACTTACGAAAAAACAATTCATCCCCAGTATAATATCCCATAGAATCTTTAGGGCCAGTCATTCGAAGTAACTGTATACTTTGTATATTTGCACTTCCGAGATGATTATCAACTAATTCATTATACAATGATGGGTTAATTTTTTTCAGCATCTGTAGATAAAAACGAATTACTTTTACATTTAATAGTAAATACACAAAGAGTTGCAAAAAAATAATGCACATGTTTATGACTCTGTTGGTTAGATTGTAGATTTTCTGGAGTGAGCACAATACTGTGCCGAAATAAATATAGTTTAAGTTCTGTATGAAGCTTGGAATGCAATTCCGAGAGTTCTTTCCTTTAAAGGAGAAACTGCAGCACATTTTGAAATTATAAGAGGGTTTTCAAAATGGTCACCAATAGTGTTCAGACACTAGTAGTTTTATGATTAAGTACCTCTTAAAGAGCGATGTCCATCTTACTGCTCCAACTTAAACTACTGAATGCAATTGCAGAAAAAACCAAATGCTATGATGATATCTAAACAATATATTCAAATTACAATACTCCCTGATTCAAACTATGTTTTTGAAGATTTCGATAAGTGTTGCTGATTTTGATCGGTGTCAGAGTGCAAGTGTTAAGACACACTGATAACAATCAATTTAAGCACCTATCGCAGTTGCCAAAACAAACTGACGAGTTTATTTTTAATTTGCATATAATGAGTAATATACTTATTACTTCACTTGAAATGAGTATACTTTTATATTTAAAACTGTTTTTTGTCAATATTTGAAATTGAAAACATCATGTCTCTAACAACCTGTCAGTATTCACTGAAAAAGATTTGTTTAAACATATTTTTTTCATTATAAAATTAAATACTTAATAAAATTAACAAATAAATTGATTGACTTGTTTTTAAATTGAACAGTAAACAACTCAAACTTTATAAATAAAAAATAAAAAAAAAGATTTTTAATTTGTGAAAGGGAATCAGAAATTTAAATACTTTAAAACATACATTCTTGTAAAATTAAAGAGCATAAAAACTTTGAAGGCTCTTTTTGGCCAGAATATTTTTTTTTAAACTGCCATGTAGCGTTACTGAGAGACTAAAGGATTAGTATTTTTATTTATTAAACAATGTAATGCCAAGGGTCGGAATTTTAAATACAAGTGACAATATGGGAGATTGTCCAAATAAATTATTATAAAGCTTATTTTAGAGGCAATACAATAGGCTGATAAAAATTAAATAACTTGACTGAATACAATATTGTAAATTTTGTTGAGGTTAGTAGTTTTATATAAAAGCTGAAAAGGTTGTTAGACAAAGCTAAATCAAATTTTGAGGCTTTTGGTGTTGCAATAATGTATTTATAAATTACACAAATACAAAAATGACAACGACAGGCACAAAGCCATTGATTAAAGATGACATATTTGAGTATTTTATTATATACAGTAATACCTCGATTAACCAAAGTGGTCGGGATTAGACCTCATTCAGTAAATCAAAAATTTTGGATAAAGAGAACACTTAAAAATGGCCATCTGGAGATAGCAAAAATTTTAACACTGGATTTTAAACATGCACAAAATAATAAATGTGATGTTTTTTACTATAATTACTATAATTGTAAACAATATTTTTTTCAGTAAATGTACACAAGTCCGAAAATGCCATTTTAATGTTTATATGGCATGCAATATGCTTAAACGCAAGTTTGCTCTGCTGTAAGCATGACTAACGTTGTTTAGCCGCTCAGTCCACAAGTTGTTTCAGTAGCATAAGTTCTCTAGAATAAAACTTTATTTTTCAGAATCACACTCATATCTCTGAAGTTAAAACAGCAATGCTATATTTTTTGGGATGTTCCTTCCAAAGGAACTTCGGTTTAAAATAGAAATAATTTCAGGTATTGTTAAAATACAAATATTTTGCTGAATTCAGTCTTTCAGTCTACAATTTAACAGTATTCATAATATGGAGTATTCACAAAGTATAAGAGGAAATAGACAGCTATATATAAAAAGCAAGTTAGCAAAGCAGAAATAACATTTTGCCTAGCCTACTTGTAATTAGCATAAAGTTGTCTTAATGAGTTTCATTTGTCCAAAATGTAAAACTTTAATAACTAATAGGCCTAGATTCAAATACCAAGTGAACAAATACCATGAGCTAAGCAACTTAAAAGAATAATATGTCAAAAATAAAATAAAAAATATACTAAAAAGAGCGGTAGTCTAATGCGGACAATACAAATTTGTAGTAAATTTAAAAAAAAGCCTTCATACTTACTCTTTGTTTTTTATTGGAAAAATTAATTTTTGCAATTGTTAAATGAGGATTAAAATTTCTAGCGTCTGAAGAAAAAATTCCAAACTCGGCAAATTGCTTCCGTACACTATCGGCTAATTGGTGAAGTCGGGCATATGATTCATTTTCTTTTATTTTTGCAAAAAGGACCTGGAGTTATATATGGAGAAATTATAAAGTAATACATTTTATTATTTTATTCAATGAAGAAACAATTCCTTAACGATGAAAATAACAAATGATATAAAAGACTTTTTCAAAGTAAATAAATAAAATAATTTTGTGATTTTCTGCAAACTGCAAGTACCCAATTTAAAAAAATCCTAAAGAAATGTGAGGTTAAAAATATAATTCATGAAAGAAAGTTATATTATGCTAAAAAGAGTATTACAATTTACATTTTAAAAATAAAAATTTTAGGTTAAAGTAAAAAAGGAAGGGTAAGCACTAAAAGTATAAGACTAAAGGCATTAAGTAAGATTGCTTAGTTTCCATAAATTATATGAAATTGCAAAGTTTTCATCTTTTTTGCTAATTATAAAGGGTTGTTATGAGTGAAAACAAGCCTGTTAATGAGAGGAAACACTGATAGCGTTAACGATTGAAAATTTTACTCCCTAATCATTCTGTGATTACAAGCTTGATCCTACACAAGTGTAAAGAGTTTCTCTGCCGGGAGTACAAACTTTTAAGGCAAAACTTAGAGAGAAATTTTGTAATTAGACAAAAAGATCCCCACTCTTGCATTTTCTGTAAATGATATAACTCCACACACACACAGAGGAATTTTCCACTTTTACATGAAGATCGGATAAAGGACTTGGGGACTTTTTTAAGTTACAGGTATTGATATGTTTGGCCCTGTTTTCTTAAATGCCGAAGACTGTTTAAGCTCCTCAAACAAATGAGAAAGACTCTGGTATCTTATGCTATAAGCAAGTACAGCATAATTTTACACAGAGCTATGCATTTACATTATTTCTATGATTATTTCTATCTATGATTTTACATTATGCTAGCGATAAGCCTCCTGTAAAACGCCAGAGTGATGTGAAATTCAAATAGATTTTTGAGGGATTTGAAATGATGAATTTTTAAATTTAGACACAGGTATAAAATTAAAATATGGGAGTGCTGCATTATCATGTGTCAATTGTGGCTCAACACAAGAAAGTAACTGAAAATAATAAGTTTCTTTAGAATTTTGTTTTTAATTAAATATTTGGTCTCAGTGTATGTTTCAATTCAGTTGTCTGTAAGAATGTTTTCTGCATGTAATAGAGCTAATTCGGATAAGCTTATCAGTTGATCCAATATATTCTTTACACATAAACAAGTAACAGTAAAGGGAAAAGTAATATATTATACAAGTTTACTTTGTTAAAATGGTTTTAAAGACAACAGGAAAGGTCCACAATAGCTGTAAACTAGATCATCTACTAATGGATGACCAGAATTTGAATGATTAAGAACAAACTTTTGTGCTAAAAAATATTGTTGGATATTTTAGGCTTTGAGACAATTCTATGTCCTAGCTTCTACAAGGTGATTTATGTATTAAAATACTTCATTAAATGAGTTTGACCTTCTTATCAGTTAATCTAATAAATTCTATACACATAAATAAGTTGCAGCAAAGGCAAAAGTAATATATTATACAAATTTCTTTCTTTAAAACAGTTATAAAAACAATTGTCAAGGTCCTCAATAGCTGAATACTAGATCCTTTACTAAAGAATGAACAGAATTTGAACTATTCAGAACTCTTTTTAACACGCTTTTATCAGCTTCGTATGCAACGGAATCTTTGAACTCGATTTTCAACCACTTCAAAACATTGGATTAATTTGAAATTTTGCACAGTTATCGAGGACCGATGACAATACAATAAGTTTGTTGCATTATCGCAAGGATTTAGCTAGTGTTGCCGTTGTGCCATTAAATTCCAACCAACCAACCTTCTATGGAAACAAACTCTGGTGTCCCATTACCCCATATTCTGTGGCCCCAGTAGCCACAGAAACTACCATCGACAGTTGATAAGGCAGATAATTGAAACGTTACTATGTAACCCACTACAGTTATACTATCAGCAAAAAGTTATTCAGGTTTATCGTATAATAATGATGGACGAGCCACCGATTTGTTTTGATCTAATATTAAAGCGTTTCTTTCATCTGGTCGGAACTCTGGATTGTAAGGGTTAGCACTAGAAATACCACAATTTACAGTGTAAATGTGGACAAATTTAACGGGCCATAACCGAATTAATGAGCTATTCATGGTTTCACCTTAATATGACGTGTACTGAGACATGCATGAGTAAACCGTTGAGACAAGCATATGACTACTAGCTGGATCAACTCATAAGGAGTTTCATTCACGTTTCAAATGATAGTTTACAACCAAAATGATTAATAATTAAAAAAATTAAGAAATACGCTTTAATAGAAAACCAAACTAAAAAATAGAAAATAAATAACAGTTTAAAAAACAAAAAAACACGCTTTAATAGAAAAGTGAACTAAAAAGTAGAAAATAATTAATAGTTTAAAAAACTAAAAAACACGCTTTAATAGAAAAGTGAACTAAAAAGTAGAAAATAATTTTAAATAAGCTTCAAATAAGAATAGAGTGATTAGCTAGAAATATTTATTTTATCGTGAATAAGCGTGGAGTGCTTTTTAAGATATTTTCATAATGGCTCTACTTTTACCAATATCTGTCATTAAATATTTACAACAATTGACATCAAGCACTCCACGCTTTTTTACGATAAAATAAATATTTCTTGTTAATCACTCTATTCTTATTTGAAGCTTATTTTAAATTATTTTCAACTTTTTAGTTCACTTTTCTATTAAAGCGTGTTTTTTAGTTTTATAACTATTATTTATTTAGGTTAAAAATCATTGTTGGATATTTATGTAGTATATGCATATACATATACTGAAATACTTCATTAAATGAGATTCAAAGTCAACATTTAGAGGCAACATTAGAGAAGTAAGTCTTTATAAGTCAACAAATCAAGATGGAAAATAATTAGTGAAATAGGCAAAGGTAATTTTAGTGATTATAATTAATTTTTTAAAAGATTTTAAATAAGTAAACAATTTGTTCAAAGAATACTTTATTGCTAAGATTTCTTTAATGCAAGCTTAAGAGAAATTAAGTCATCATATCCAATTTCTTAGTTATTATGAAAAAGGGAAAAAAAATAGTTATTGACTAGTGAAGATATAAAGTATTGACTAAATCTATTCAATAAAATATATGTCCTCAGTAAATATAAGTTTACATTCTCCCTGGTGGAGCTGACTATAAGGTACAAAAGTAAACATTTTTAAATAAAATGTAATATAACAGTACATACCTTATCTCTAAAGTGGCCTAAGCCACAGAATTCTAATACCAGTGGATTTTCACAAATAACTTTATTATATTCGTTGTGGACATTAGCAAGCGCATTCATTGCCCTAGAAAATTAAATAATTCATTAACATAATTTTTCAAAATTTAGACATGTAAAAATTAAATACTAATGTAAAAATATCACATTACCTTTCATGCGTTTCTACATCACTAATATTCATAACCATTAAGGTTATGTGCAGAGTTGCAACAGAATTCATGCAATCACTGAAACGACTATCTTGAATTGAAATATGTTGCTGAATTTCTTTTATTCTTTCATGAATCTAATATAAAAAAATAAATTTAGTTACATAAATTATTACAATAAAATACTTCAACAGATAAAACTAAGTAAATACTTTGCAACAGATCAACAATTTTAAAACTGAAATTCATTGAATAACAAATTTGTAATCATTTTAAAATATCAGGATTCTTAAAATTAGATGAATTGGACAAATTAATTTGGTATTTGTTTATTAAATCTGCGTCCCTTGGCACCAATGCTTTATATACCCTTATTCAAGATGGTGACTGTAAAATGAGCAAAGAGCATTTCATGGTAGCAACAGATGATTTAAGCATGCTTTCCCAAATGATAATCAAGAAAGCATAGTAGCTCTTTTGTGCAATTTCTTAAAAATATATATTTTCAAGTTTTATATGATATTGGAATAAGTAATTTTGTAATGATGAGATTACTGGCATAGGCTTTTTTTTCATGATTTATTATTCAGAGTCATTAAAATTTGCTACCTTTATTTTACTGCAAAATCATAAAAGTAAATCTTTTCAAATAATGTAGGATATTGAAATACATTATTTTATAATGATGAATTAACTGGTTAGTGCTCTTTTTCCATAAAATGTTTCTAGATAAATTTTATACAAATAACTTTGGTACATGTCAAACAGATCGAGAGAAATGCATTGTGTGGTACGGAGGCAAGTTTAATGAATTCAGTTGCTAGATCATAAAAAAAGTGGTGTTCGGAAATCTTGGGCCAACCACCCATCAAGTTTATCCACCGAATCTTGCACCGTGCTAAAAGTCAAAAGTTAACGCCTATGCATAGACATGATGCTTTTTGAAGAAAAATCTATAAAAAATCTACTATTATTTAAATAAAAGTAGAAAAAACGTTTCCAGTGCGTAGAAAAAATAAACTGAACTTTTTTGAAAATTTGATGCTACAGTAAGCACTAGGAGCAAGATTCTGAGAGATTGAGCCAGTTAACATTAGGGGGTGATTCACACCATCTTCAATTTCAACCAAAAAATTATCAGTTGCTACTACACTTATTAGATGATTAAATCTGAAATTATTTGTTTCATAGTTGTACCGTTCAAATTCTATGACCTGTCAAAGATCACCTTTAAAAATGAAAAAATTGGTGTTTTTGTGACACATGAAAACTATATTTATCCATATAAAACTTCCCAAACAACTTTCTGCCTGTATTTCTTCTGGTATGGAATGTACTAGAATAGATCTTTATGAAACATATAAAAAGTTCATGCCAAGTCAACTGCGCAAGGTCATTCAAGGACACAAAATGTCCAGATTTACATGTTTTTTACCGTTTTCAAGCCTGAATTATAACTTGTGCGTTTGGTTCGCCACTGCAAACAAGATGTCATTAGATAGAGCTATATTAGTACAATTTATTAATACATAAAACATTGAGGCAAGTTGAACACGCTGGAAGTTATTTGGTGCCAAATTCAAAATATCTCCGACTTTAAAAAAAATTTGAGCTTGTATATCTTGCTGCAGGAATAATATACTGACACAATGCTGAGACTATTTAATCACTCTTTTAACTCACTCTCTTATCTCACTTAATGAGAAATTAAATTGTATTGAGGCAAGTTGAAGAGAAAAAAAATAAATGATTTTTTTTTTTGGCACTACATCCTTACATACTGATGCATTTCTGTTTTCATTCATGTTTTAAAAAAATAATCTGTTTTCACTTCGCTCTAACTCATGTTAATAACAATAGCTTGTAGTATGTTATTTAAGTTGGAAACTTTGACAGGATCGGCTCCAAAAAGTTGCAAAGGACCAAAGAAAACTGAGCTTCGGTGCACTGTGTCGATATCATCACGTAATGGCCACTTAAACTTATATCCGCAGTCCTGATCAGCAATTAGTTTTATCTTTTTTATAATATTCTCCATTTGGTGGGGGATAGTCATTTAGATTTCAACTATAAATTCTCCATTACCCATGCAATCAGTTCCAGGCAAAGACAAACCCTAAAGATGAAGACAATAACACTCAGCCATAAATTTATAACTCTGATGTTTTGCCCAGAAGAAAGTTGCTCATCAACGTTTGAAACTGTGAAGGATTTGTAATTATTTATTTCTAGAGGAGAACACCAAATTTCTAAAATAATCACTGGTCAAGACAAAGCCAGAAGTGCATTTTTAAAAATAATGGAAGCAGTGACAAAAAAGACTAACTATGAAATTATTGCAGCTTTTGAAGAACCCACTACAGAGAATAGAAATTATGTCTATTCAAGTCTTTTGCACAAAGTAAGATGGGCACTGGAAGGGCCCAAAAGGAAAGTTACATGTTTGAAACAAAATCAAAAATAGTTTAGAATGCTAAAATACTAGTTAGAACGAAGGAAATAAAATACGAAGTAAATTAACACTCCAAATTGTTTAAAATATGATGAGAAATCTCAAAGTTGATGGAAAGAAGAAATTTAGTTCAAATGCATATTTGACATGGGAGCAAGTAATGTCACATTCCACAGAATGAAAGGTACGACTGAAATATGCAGTGTTATTGAAGATAAAGTCATGGAACAAGATGACGAACTTTATCTTGGTATCATTAGAGAAATTGGTATCTTGGTATCATTATAATGTATATTCAAAAATAATTTGTGTAGTAATTATTACTTATAAAATAGAAAATAATACAATACCTGTTAAATTTAAAAATTACAATTATTTTCTTTTCCTAAAATTACTCTTTTTTTTAGAATTGTCTTTAAAATTTGCCTATTGTTCACAATATTTCTTATTCTTCAAAGAAATACTTTTATTTCTTGTAATATGTTTACAATTATATATTATACATGGTTAATAATTTAAATGATAATATAAAATTTTTTATAATTGAACAGTCAATTATAACTTTATATGGTGTATTTTTTTTTTTTTACCTAAAATCTTGTCTCCTAAATAAATTATTTTTGTTTAACATGTTCATTTAAAATTCTTGAATAAATTAAAAAAAATATTGCCTTTATTACCCAAAAGCAAAATTACTGCTGATTTTCCCCAGAGAATCCATTTCCTTCTCGCAGTTGCCGTCGTGGACACACCTATGCAAGATTTCTATTGGGAGAAAATTGTAACTACCCCTCCGCGAGGAAAATCGCACATGCAGTGGAAACAGTGCAGCAAGTTCCTTACATGGAACTCGAACGAGTTTTCTCCTTCGTGGACACTTACCTTTAGTAATACCTAACTAACTGCAGTTATTATACTCCAATATAAATTTATATCACAAATTATTTACAGAACAGTTAAGTGACACTTGATAGAAGTGATAGCTCTGAAACACTTTTAGACACATTTTCCTGAAAATAAGATGTTCATTGCTTAGCTGTTATTTGGTCTGATTTACTGTCAGTACACATCACATGTCATAATAAAAAAATTAAACTTACCTGAGGATCAGAAATTTGTACAGCAACAAAATAGTTCGGTCGTTTGGAAACATTTTTACCACTACCAGGTTGAATATCTGAAAATTGATGAAATATAAATGAGAGATAATTTTTTATATAACCATGATTGAAAATACAAATAGGGAGCTAAGTATAAATTATTATAGAAATTAGCATCTTATGCCAAACAAAACTGTACAAAAACTAATTCAGAGATGAGACTTTTGAGTTGCTTAAGAGGATGTCCTAGTAAGAATCATTTCCTATGTACTCACTATGTTACAATCTTCTAGCCCAGTGCATTTAGAAACTACTTTATCTAAAACCTTGAAATTTGGTGAGTTTGTAAGAAAACGATCACTTTGTGGCGACCTCAAATATCAGATAATGCTTCTGTGCACTGGAGTACTCTTTTGCACAGAGGTAACGCATCTGTCTCCAAACACCATGGTCCTTGGATCAAACCCCGACGCCCACAACGAAAGCTTCATACGCTTTAACTTCATGAAATGACATAAATTAAAAACTTGAAAATAGCGTCTAATATATTTTATTTTAGAAATCCTTACATCAATACATATGCAGTGGTTTCACCTGGTTTTGTATTTTGCTATTTTAATTTTCATTCATAATAGATAAATATTAAATGAAAACAATTTATGTCATTTCATAAAGTGATCCTTTTTGTATCTACTCTCCAAATTTGAAGGTTTTATAGAAAGTACTTTTTAAATGCACTGGGCTAGAAGCTTGTAGCATAGGAAATGATCCTTACTAGGAGTTCCTCTTAATAGCAAAATTATTTACTTTTTGGAAAATCAAATTTCGGTACTTACGTATTAACGTAACCAGGCCAAAATTCGCATAAATCGCCAAATTTGGCGACCCTACTTACGGCAACCAAAATTCGCAAAAATCGCCAAATTTGGCGACCCTACGTGTTATACGTGGTTTTCATAAAGAAATTATTTTGCTTACTGGTTAAATTGAATGCCGTCAAATCGCTCCAACCTGGTTGCGATAATACGTAAGTACCCAAATTTTTTTACTTCTTCTGAACAACTATAATATAATTTTTCTATTACTTCAATAAAACATAGAATCAGTTAAATGAAACCTTTATATGTTGACATAAAACAATATAGGAAATTTCTTTAAAAACTATTGAGATGTGAGTACAGTATGGATTATTTAACTTTAAATGATCCAGCTGTTAGATTCCAAAGAAGTTTGCAGTAATTGCAAATTTTAGAAGTTACACTGATAATTTTAAAGCAGTTTCAGAAAAAAAGAACATGATCCATCCATCGATATAGATAAACAACTGGATAGACTGCTCCGATGTCAATGCAAGAAGAAAAACGGGCCAGTGGTTGATGACACTGGTGGGATGATTAACCAATAACAGTTCACTTTCATAGTTGGATGGAAATGCGAAAAACCTTGTAAAGTGCTAGAGTAGATATTTTTTGCACATTATTACTAATTAGGGTCTACTATTGACATTTCTGCTGTGTACAACCCAAAATTTTGTTTTCAATCCTCAGCAATCTGTATTTTTTATCTCACCAACGGCATCTGGCAATGGCTACATTTTCCCAGCTTTAAGAAGTCTATCCAGTTGTTTATCTATATCAATGGATCCATCACAGCAGTCATATACTTTAATAGTAGGTACAGTAACCATAGTTAGGACCTAATACATAGGTATGTTACTAAGCCTATAATATCTACTTGAAAAAAATTATTTTATTATTAATAGTTTATTGTCTTTGATAAAATATTTTTATAGGTATGCTTTAAAGTTAGATAAAATTCATCAGAAAAAACAGATGCTCTTAATTTTAGCAACACAATGACATGAATTAGAAATGCAGAATATTTTTAAAAAAATGTGCTTTGCTTACCAGATTTAGTCCATTTTAATTTGTTTGAATAGTTCCTACTTCTTTTCTGTTGATTACTGAATACATTATCATGTTGCACAGGAAAAGAAATATCTTTAAAAGATAGTCTCATTCTCTTTTTAGGACTTGGAATTAACTCTTTAGAATTCATGTTGGACTGTTGAGATGAAAATTCAGGAACAAATGTACCATGTGTGGAAATTTCGGGAACTGGTTTATCATGTGGTGAAACCCCTAACCCCCTAAGAAGTGGAAGTTGTAATCCAATGAGCTTTACGGATTGAAAAACTAGGTAGCATAAAGTTGCTGAACTTGATAAGTAATCCGTTCCAACATAGTACATCGAGGGGGGATTAGAAAGAAAGATCCGAAAGAAACTGTTCAGATGTCGTATTATCATTTTATGAAAGTTAGACACAATAAAATAATTTAATAGAGGAGTTTTCTTTGGAATTATTTGAAATATCCTTTCGATCAGTTGTAGTAGAAAAACATTCAATAATAATGAACTGGTCGATAAACAGACTTTTGTGTAGGAAACAATTTTGTTTTATAACAAATCGATAAATTTAAGAAATCCTCGTTATTTATAAGTATAGTTTTTGACAAATCCATAATTGTGTGTGATTCCTTTGTGCTTTTACAAGAACTTCAAACGACTAAGGTTGAAATGAAATGTGCGTTTGTTTACCACTGTTGTTTACTAAAACCTAAATGGATGTTACCAGGTTACAGGTTACCACATTATCAGAAAACTTTGTCAAATATAAACCCTAATAAAAAAACATCAATGTCAATTGCTTTTACAAAATATGCTTGTGATTGGCTGAAAACTTGAATTTAGTTATAGAAGTGAACACTGATTATCTAGATTGTCTTAAACTGGTTGCCAGCCATTCCGTGCATAATATCACAAGTAGTTTCGTTGCATCGAATGGCAATATTTATGACGTGCCTTTGGCAAATCCAGTGGACAAATCACAACATACCTTTAAAAACAAATTCAAGTTTCACGTTCTTTTATCCAATCATAGTGGGACTCTATTTATTTCTGTATGAAGAAACTTATTGTGACGTCAACATACAAAACATTTTTATTTAGAGATGAGTCTAGTCATGTGATTTAATAATCGTGCTTGGCATCTGGCAATGTTATTAAGTGTTTACAGTACAGTTCACTCGTTTCGTTTTGAAGAAATAACGTGCTTGTGATATACATTTTCAACGTTCACAGTTTTGCTTTCTGGATATACTTCTTCTATCATTTATATGAATAAAAAACAATTTATTTCGTAGCATATAAAAAATTGTCCTTCCTTTTGATTGATAACTGAATAGGGTAATTATGAACTTAAGCTCTGAGCTGCTGTCATTTTACAGCCCTCAATAAGTGAGTTTACACTTATCCAAGTTTTAGTTGAATAATAAAAATTTAAATTATCTCCTATCCAAAATGGTTGAACCTATTTTCGATTATCAGTTTCGTATCATTGTAGTAGGTGATAGTACAGTGGGAAAAAGTGCGCTGTTGCGTTCTTTCACTGAAGGGAAATTTACCGAAATTTGCGACCCAACAGTTGGAGTTGATTTTTTTGCTCGCTTGATTGAAGTTAAGGATGGAGTTCGGGTAAAGCTGCAATTATGGGACACTGCTGGGCAAGAAAGATTCAGGTATTTAACTAACACTGTTCAATAATTTCTTTATTTTATCTTAAAACTAATTAAAATTTATAATCTTGTTTATAACTTGTTTTTCACTGTATATAGTCCATCAGGAGCATTAAAATATTTTATCGACTATCAGAAGTGAATTTGGTAAATTCCTAGTTAACATGTTAGGGTTGGCGGGATTTTGAAAAGTTGGCGATAAGGCCAAAATGAGATGGTTTTCTGTTGTCTAATTCAAAAAGGCTTTTAAAACTAAATGACTGAAAACTTTACGAATACACAAACACAACTTGAGATAGTTAATTACGAAGTATACAGATAATAAAAATAGTCCTTCAATTGTCGTCAAATTCACTTGGCGATCTTGTCACATATAGTACTGGTTTGTTCTTAGTTTTCTTTTTTGCTAGGAAATATTTTTGATTTGGTATCCATATAAAGTTCTGATTCTCGCTACAATGATTGAATTCTAACATTATTAAGCAATAGGATTGGTCGAATTTAAATTTTTTTAAAATTGATGTGAAATACTGTGGCAAGGTTGCTAAATTTAAAGATACAAACAATGTAATTTTTTTAAATCATTTAATCTCTACCTAACCCACAAATTGATAAAGAGAGAAGACATTTTATGGAAATTTGTGATTGTTTGAGCATGGGAAAAAAAATTACTAAATTACGTTCAAAATCGTCAATTTGTTTCATTATGATGTCCCTTACATTTAAAAATTGTCATGAAAGTGTCAATGTCCTCCTAGAAAGAAGAGAGAGGGAATTATTTTTTATGTTTAAATAGCCAAAAAATGATCTCATGAGAGAAAATGCCAACTTTTGTGCTCATAACAAAACTTTTCCGATTGCATTAAAAATTTATACTTTGTATCATTCACTAACAATTAAAAATTTTCATTAAAGGTCAACACCCTTCGAAAGGAAGTTGAAGGGCGTAATTTTCCATTAAAATGATAAAAAAAGAGTTTTCCGAGCTTGTGATAAATTTGTCATATTGTGTTAAAAATTAGTAATTTTTTGTCATTGTGAAGTGACTAATATTTAAAAATTGTCTTTAAAGGGTTAATATTGTCTCAGAAAGAAATGGGAGGAGTTATTTTCCATAAGTTTTTACGAAAGAATGGGAAAAAGCATGAAACGAGTAGAACTTAAAATTTTTGAAAATCCACCACGTGTGGACGTTAGGGAAATTGTTTCTGAACAAAATGTTTTGAAACCTTTCAACATCTCTCACCCATTGAATGGTTATATTTTTACGCAAGCTCAAAAATGCAGTTCTTGGCCCGTTCACACTTGGAAATAGTGTAAGGAGTCGGAACTCACTCAGAAATAATTGTATTCTATTACCCATGCATATAAATATATCATATACTATCCCAGATGTTGTTGAAGTTTTACTAGGATATGGCGAGTTCAACTTTTTTAATAAAGTCTCTTAGCAATGATACAATTTCGAGTGAAAATTTATTTACAAGTTTAATTTTTGTATCATAATAAACCTTGCCAAAAGGGTTTATTTAAATTTTTTTTGAAAATATTAATTCAAAAGCTGACTGACATTTTGCTTCCACCAATTTGCTCTTTTTGAAATTGTAATTTTGTACTGGAATTCTTAATACTGTTGATTTACATTTTTCTAAAGGTCACAAATGATTTTGCTCTTAATATCAACAAAAATTGTAGGTACTATTGTTTTTGTTCAAAATTGAAGCTATTAGTTTTTAGCAGTAATTTTAATCCCAAGCAACGCAGCGCATTATAGCCCTCGTGTTACTGACGGCCCCAGATAATCTGAATACAACCAACCAACCCAAGCAACGCAACCATGTTGTTTCAATGTAGTGTCAACGTAAAATACCAACATGCACAATGTTGTTTCAACGTGGAACTGCAACGTTGTTTTCCAGAGAAAGTGTTCGCTTTTAACAACGTTGATGCCAACGTTTCAATGTAGATATATCGTACTGTTTCTACGTGATAGTGCTTGCTTTTGCCCATGTTGTTTCAACATTGAATGTCATTGTTGTTTCAACGTGGATGTGTCACATTGTTTCCACACGATAGTGTTCACTTTTACCAATGTTGTTTAAACTTGAATCTTCCGTATGAGTGTTCAATCTTGAATCTTGCCAATGTTGTTTCAAAACACACATCCCATAATGCTGTTTTTACAGCACTAGTTCTTGAGCTCAAGAACTAGTGCTGTAGAAACAGTTTTTCTGGAAAGTATGTCTTGAAACAACATTAGCAAGAATCACGATTGAACACTTATGTGGAAGATTCATATTTAAACAATATTGGTAAAAGTGAATACTATTATGTGGTAACAATGTGGAACACCCATGTTAAAACAGTATTGCTCATACAAATACACTTGGCAATATTTTTTTCGGAAGGGGTTAGGGAATAAAATATCATTCAAAGTTGCAATTCAAGCAAAACAAATGATTGATTTTTGTATTTTAATAGATAACAGAAAAAGTTCGGAAGCGAATGTATCCCTCCTCCCTTCCTAAGCGCTTGTTTTGACTCGTATCTTTTTCACATGAATTTGTTTAGTTTTATTAACACTGTAAAGTTTAAGAGTATATGCACTATAGAAACTCTCATTTAATAAAAAAAAATAGAACATTTTCCAAGTATTGGCTTTATGAGTTTCCAACTACTGTTACACAATGTATCACCAGCTTCTTTCAGTAGGTAGTATATCATTTTGTGAAAAATTAAACTTTCCTTTTATATGCAGAGGATTATTCTGTACACAAATTTAATTTTGCTCTAATGAACCACAATTAAAATTACTTATAATATCTGCTACTTAATGTATCTGTAATTATTTCTGAACTAATCAAATTTGAATAATAATTATATAGTTTTTTTAACCGTAAAAATAAATTAGTCATAAAAAATATTAATCTTCAGGATGACAGAACATATTCAACATTACATAATGTTCAAAATAATTTTATTTCAGAAATAGTATGCTTAACATTAAAACAAATGTTAATAAAAGGTTACAGGTAACAGTACAGACATGGTCCTAACACAATTACATCGGTACAAATACCTTTCAAATTGTTTCTAAGTTCATACTTTAAATTAGCAAATAGAAAATTATTATTAGATTGTTAAATATATAATATGTGATAATTTTTAATGACATATCTCATTCAGAGCATCAGTAGAAACTTAAGCCGACCCTAACGGTATAGTGGTTAGCGTGCTAGCTTCTAGACCGTGAGGTTGCGGGTTCGAGTCCCGTGTTAGGCATGGATGCTTGTTAATGTATGTTGGCTTGTCTAATGACGAATGTTTCGGCGCATTATAGCCCTCGTGTTGCTGACGGCGCCAGATAATCTGAAAACAACCAACCAGTAGGAACTTAACTTCAAGACCCAATTTAATGATAGTAAAATAAGAAAGGAGACACAAAAAAGTTATTTAAGTTTATGAACCATAAGTTATAATCCATGTTTACAATCTACAGTATCATTCCCAAAAATATTCTACATCTCTGTCACAATCAGCTGCCCTAATGTCATTCCATGAGCTTTTTTCGCATCCTCATTGGTTGTTTTTATAATCTCTAAAATAAAATTAACTTTATTTAATACAATAAACCATTCAAACATATATTTATATAGATATAACTGTTTTCCATTTTTTAAAAGTAGACACCATGCAACAAATAATAGTAAAAGTCAATACAAAGTTTTTATGGTGAACAGAAAAAGAAGGATAAAAATTTGAATATTATGGCAAAAAACATTTCTGTTGCAAATTTACTTACTTTAAAAAGTCAACATTCAAATAATTTAAAGTATAATTTCTATAAAAAACTTATTTTATCTTACTTATTAAACCTATTCTACTTTTGAAACCCATTCAAAAACTTGTTAAACCTATTCTAGCATGTAAGATGTTTCATTTGTTCCCCATGTAGTCACTCTGCAATATCCGTTTAAAAAATAGTTATGTACAACAGGAATTGTGACAGATAGTTTTGTGTTAATTTTGTGGGTGACTGATGGAAGTTTTTTGGGTTTTCTATCATTTGAGACACAAACGAGGGATAGTTTCTTATTAAAATTACAAAGTTGTATATAATTTCTTAAGTTATTGTCTGTAGGTGTATGATGTATTTGCTCTATTACTACATATATGCTTTGCAACATATAACTAATTTTTTTTCTTTGCCTAGGACTATTACCTGGTCTTATTACAGAAATTCAGTTGGGGCTCTGCTGCTATATGACATTACTCGTCGTTCTAGTTTTGAACATTTAGTTGAATGGCTCTTTGAAGCTCGTCGTCATATTGAACCTGGAAGAGCAGTTTTTGAAGTAATTTTCTTTTATGCTTTTACCGTCTGCATGTTAATATTTTAGTAAAAAATGTAAAACTATCCATTGGATTGTGAAAAGAAGTAAAATTCTACTTTTAGAAGTTAAAAGTTACACTGTATTTAAATTGAAAGGTTCTGAATCAATTTATGAATTTTTTTATAGCCTTGTGTTTTTTTTCCTTTATGATAATGCTTGAAGTGATTCAACCAAATACTGTTTTTTTTTTTAATGTTCTATTATTTGTTCTGTAATCTTTTTATTTGGGAATAGGTACTAAACAATAAAATTCTGGAGCATTTTGTTTCTTATCTTACAAGTTCTTATTTGTCACGTTGATTTTTTTGTTGATCCATTAACAAACAAATGATTTATCAGAAATATTTAAAAAAGCTAAGTACTACCCAAGCAACGCTACCATGTTGTTTCAGTGTGGTGTCAACGTTAAATACCAACATCCACAATGTTGTTTCAACGTGGAACTGCAACGTTGTTTTCCCAAGAAAGTGTTCACTTTTAACAACGTGGATGCAATGTTGAGGGCCAACGTTGTTTCAACATAGATATATCACATTGTATCCACGTTATAATGCTCGCTTTTGCCCATGTGGTTTCAACGTTGAATGTCAATGTTGTTTCAACGTGGATGTGTCACATTGTTTGCACATGATAGTGTTCATTTTTGCCCATGTGGTTTCCACGTTGAATGTCAATGTTGTTTCAACATGGATGCATCCCATTGTTACCACATGATAGTGTTCACTTTTACCAATGTTGTTTAAACATGAATCTTCTACATGAGTGTTCAATCTTGAATCTTGCCAATGTTGTTTCAAAACACACATCCCATAATGCTGTTTTTACAGCACTAGTTCTTGAGCCCAAGAACTAGTGCTGTAGAAACAGTTTTTCTGGAAAGTATGTCTTGAAACAACATTGGCAAGAATCAAGATTGAACACATATGTGGAAGATTCATATTTAAACAATATTACTAAAAGTGAACACTATCATGTGGTAACAATGTAGAACACCCATGTTAAAACAGTATTGCTCATACAAATACACTTGGCAATATATTTTTCGGAAGGGGTTATGAAATTCAAATTCAAAATATCATTTAAAGTTGCAATTTCAAGCAAAACAAATGATTGATTTTTTGTATTTTAATAACTAACAGAAAAAATTCGGAAGCGAATGTATCCCTCCTATCTTTCTAAGAGCTTGTTTTGACACATATCTTTTTCACATGAATGTGTTTAGTTTTATTAACATTGTAAAGTTTAAGAGTATATGCACTATAGAAACTCTCATTGAATGAAAAAAAAAGTTAAAACTAGAACATTTTCCAAGTTTTGGCTTTAAACTTTCCTTTTATATGCAAAATATTATTCTGTACCAAAATTTAATTTTGCCACAATTAAAATTACTTATAGTATCTTCTACTTAATGTACCTGTAATTTTCTCTGAATTAATCAATTGGAATAAAAATTATACATATTTTTTAACCATAAAAATAAATTAGTCATAAAAAATATTAGTCTTCAGGATGAAAGAACATATTCAACATTACATAATGCTAAAAATAATTTTATTTCAGAAATAGCACGCATAACATTAAAACAAATGTTAATAAAAGGTTACATGTAACAGTAACAGACATGGTCCTAACACAATTACATAGGTACAAATATCTTTCAAATTATTTCTAAGTTCATACTTTAACCTAGCAAATAGAAAATTATTATGAGATGATTAAATATATAATATGTGTAATTTTTAATGACATATCCCATTCAGAGCATCAGTAGGATCTTAACTTCAAGACCTCATTTAATGACAGTAAAATAACAAAGGAGACACAAAACAATTATTTAAGTTTATGAACCATATGTTATAATCCTTGTTTACAATCCACAGTATCATTCCCAAAAATATTCCAACTCTCTGTCACAATCAACAGACTTAATGTCACTCTACGAGCTTTTTTCACCTCCTCACTGGTTGTTTTCATTATCTCTAAAATAGAATTACTTTTATTTAATACAATAAACCATTCAAACATATATTTATATAGATATAACTATTTTCCAATTTTTAAAAGTAGACACCATGCAAAAAATAATAATAAATAAAGAAATATGACTTGTAAAAATGCTCATATCCAACTCTGCTACTTAAATCGCCAACCAAATTCAAAGATTGAATATAATAATCAAAATAATATCCCTTTTTTATGACTTAAAAAATCCCTCTCTCGCGTTGAAAGCCATCCCCTTGTTTTGGATGGTTTTAAGTCAATGCCAGTATGCAGAAGCTCCCTTCATATTAAGGTTTGCACATTGGACTGACCAAAGTTCACATGACCATTTAAGGCAATGACAGACTTATTTCAGAATATCATGTAATGGCGATACACAAAATAGTTTAATCAAAAGTAGATTATGTAAAAAAAATTCCAAAGCAGATGCAGAATACAAATGTTGTCTACTCCCACCCAGTATTTGAAAACTAAAATGAAGAGTGGAAAAATTTACAGGAAAAACGTATAATATATGTTTTTAATGAATGTTATATTTCAATAGGAAACCAATTATAATTTTTGAAAATTCTAGATTTAAACAACTTAGTTGCCTTATACTCTTCAATATACTTTTAGAAAAATTTATTGTCTATCATACAAATTTCACTTTAAATTCAAAAGCACTTTTCACTACTTAGAGGATAAATAAAATGAGCTGCTGCAAGCAAGTTGAAGCCATGCTTTCTATTGGTATCCAGTTCAAAGCCAGGAACCCTTTTTTCATTACATAGTCACCTGGTGAAAAGGTCAATTAGGATATTTTTCTTACCAAAAAAAGTTTTTTGGAGGCAAAAATAGTCACTTTAGTAAGCGCCACTAGCAGCCTTGTTATAATAATACTGCCATAATTCAGACATGTTCCCAACAGCAAAACTAATTTAAAAAGAATCAAAAAATTATACACTTAATATATAAATTATAGAGGACTATCAAAAGAACTATCAGTCATTTAACATGATGGCCACAAAATTCAGGAAATAAAGTTCCCTGACAGATTTCTAAAAAATTCCCTTCCTGCAAACTTTTTCCAAATTCCCCCAATTTTTCCAGATATGTTGATGAATCGAATAGAACATGCATGCTAAAGAGGTAATATGCCAATTTTTTAAAAATAGCTTTAGTGGTAATTAAAAGTTAAAATTATTCTGTAAACTTTTAATGATTACCACAGCAAATCTCCAGGAAAATGGTACCAAAATAGGGATAATGGGAAACCATGCCCTAAACAGTAACAGTAAATTTCCCTGATTTTCATGAATATTAAAAAAATTCTAGATTTTTTCCACAATTGGAAAGTATCTTGATTTCCAGGTTCTGTGGCCACACTGTTTAAGTACAGCAGCTCTAACAAAGGTGAAATAAGCAAGTCCACTGAACACTGAAAAAAAAAAAGAAGAATGTTCAATTCTAATACAATAAGTAAATTTATTCTAAAAAGTATTCCCAAATCTAACTTTGGTACAGTCAAACCCTGTTAATGCAAAATCCAATAAGATCAAGATTCTGAGAAGTTGAACCACCCCTGATTCACACCATCTCTGATTGTCCCCAAAAAATTACCAGTTGCTGCTACCCTTATTAGATGATAAAATCTGAAATTATTTGTTCCGTAGTTGCACTGCTCAAATTCTATGACGTGTCAAAGATCACCTTTAAAAATTAAAAAATTGGTGTTTTTGTGACACATGAAAACTATTTGTATCCGTCTAAAACTTCACAAGCAACTTGCCACCTGCATTTCTTCTGTTATGGAATATACTAGAATAGATCTTTATAAAACATATAAAAAGTTCATGGCAAGTCAATTGCGCAAGGTCATTCAAGGTCATAAAATGTCCAGGTTTTTATGTTTTTTACCATTTTCAAGACTGAATTATATCTTGCGCGTTTGATTTGTCACTTCAAACTAGGTGTCATTGGGTAGAGCTATATTAGTACTATATATTAATACGTAAAACATTGAGGCAAGTTGAATACGTTGGAAGTTATTTGGCGCCAAAATCAAAAAATCTTCGAATTTGACACAAATTTGAGCTTGTATATCTTGCTGCGGGAACAATATATTGACACAATGCTGAGACTATTTAAACATTCTTTTATTATACTTAATGAGAAATTAAACTTTATTGAGGCAAGTTGAAGAGAAAAAAATAAATGATTTTTTTTGTTGCACCCCATCCTTACATATTGATGCATTACTGTTTTCATTCATATTTTCAAAAATTAATCGATTTTCACTTCATTCTTCCTCTTGTTTATAACAATGGCTTGTTGTATGTCTTTTAAGCTAGGAACTTTGACTGGATCGGTTCCAGAGAGTTTTAAAGTATCAAAGAAAACTGAGCTTCGGATCACACAATGGCCACTTAAACTCCTCAGCTCCTCTCTGATGAAGAAATTTCATTTTAAACACGTCATCTCCACAATCTTCTAGTGCTTTACTAATGTAAATCCGTTTTTTGTATATAGGATAGCGTAAAAAGAATGGGGCCGAATTTCATATCCGCAGTTCTTATCTGGAATTAGCTCTATCTTTTTTTATGATATTCTCCATTTGTTAGGGGACAGTATTTTGGATTTCAACTGCAAATTCACCGTGCAATCAGTTCCAGGCACAAGTCAGGCCACACCTTATAGACGACCACAATGTCACTCAGCCATAAATTTATTACTGATGTTTTGCACAGAAAAAAATTGCTCACCAACATTTGAAACTGCAGAGGATTTGTCCCTACATATTGCTATAGAGAAGAACATCAAATTTCTAAAATAAAAACTTGACAAAACCAGAAGTGCATTTGCAAAAAGAATGGAAAGAACAGACCAATTATGAAATTGCTTCAGCTTTTGAAGAACCCATTACAGATATTGAAAATTACATCTAATCAAGTCTTGTGCGCAGAGAAGGATAGGCACTGAAACCCAAAAGGAAAATTCAAGAACCCAAATCAAAAACAGTTTAGAATACTTCAACAAAGGAAATAAATTAACACCCCAAACTGTTGCAAGTATGATGAGAAATCTCACAGTTGATGGAAAGAAGAAATGTTGTTCAAATGAATATTGACACGGGAACAAGTTGTGTCACATTTCCACAGAATGAAAAGTACGATCGAAATATGCAGTGTTATTGAAGATGAAGTCATTGAACAAGATGACGAATTTTATCTTGGAATCATTGGAGACAATCAGGTATGTAGATGGCATGAATAGATGCAATTTCTATTCTCTGTAGTGGGTTCTTCAAAATCTGCAGTAAATTCATAATTAGTCTTTTTTGTCCTTGTTTCCATTCTTTTTGAAAATGCACTCCTGGATTTGTCTTGACCTGTGATTGTTTTAGGAATTTGGTGTTCTCCTCTAGCAATATGTAGGGACAAATCCTCTGCAGTTTCAAACGTTGATGTGCAATTTTCTTCTGGGCAAAACATCAGAGTTATAAATTTTCGGCTAAATGATATTATCTTCGTCTTTAGGGTTTGGTCTGACTTGTGCCTGGAACTGATTGCATGATGAATTCACATTTGAAATCCAAATTACTGTCCCCCAACAAATGGAGAATATCATATAAGAGATAAAGCTAATTGCTGATCAGGACTGCGTATTTGAGATTCAGCCCCATTTTTTATACGCAGTCCTGTACGATAAACGATTTTATATTGGTAAACTGCTTGAAAATTGTGGGGATGATGTGTTTCAAATGGAATTTCTTCACCAGAGAGGAGCTGTTAAGTTTAACAAGGGGACCTTACGATCTCGAAAATTCAGATCGGGATGAGACTCGGCAGATTAGTAGTATACCTTAAGTGTATTCACACAGTAAAGCAATAAAGCGCACTAGCCAGAAGATTCCGAGAAAACAAGGTCTAAAGTGTTATGCACAGCTTATATACTAGTAGAGATTTTTGCTCTGCAATTACCCGGTGGCTAAGTGGTCAGCGTTGTTGGGTTCCCGTACGGGCGATTCGAGTTCGATACCTCGTGTTTTTTTATATATATTTTTTTTAATTTATAAAGTGGGTTGGGTAGGGGTAGAACAATTGTTCGATAAATACAGTTAGGGTTTTGAAAATTTCTGACTTCCTGCTTATGTACAATAGGACAACATTCCGAATCTTCCATATAGAAACTGGTTCTTCATGTTTATTGTGAAAATCATTTATTTCTCGACAGCTTATAATATTTCAAAATTTATAATCATTTGTTTGTGTGAATAGTAAATAGAGTTTTAATGTACTTTCATTAAAACACATTACGTATTTAAAAATAAGATATTATCTTTAATTCAAATTTCAGTTAGCTGTAACAGTTACTTTATAAGTGGACAAAAAATAATAACAACAATAACAATAATAAATATATAAATAAATAAAAAAAATTATCTCACGAGGTGTCGAACCCAGATCGCCCGTACGGGAACCCAGCACGCTGACCACTTAGCCACCGGGAGTTGCAGAACAGAAATCTCTACTAGTATATGAGCTGCGCGTAACACATTAGAGCCTGTTTTCTCGAAATCTTCTGGCTAGTGCGCTTTATTGCTTTACTGTGTGAATACTCTTGTGGTATACTACCAATCTGCCGAGTCTCATCACGATCTGAATTTCCGAGACCGTAAGGTCCCCTTCTAAGTGGCCATTGCTTGATGTTATCGACACAGAGCAACGAAGTTCGTTTTCCCCCCCCCGTCTTTTGAAACTTTCTGGGGCCAATCCAGTCACAGTTCCTAGCTTAAAAGACATAACAAGCAATTGTTATAAACATGAGGAAGAGTGAAGTGAAAACTGATTAATTTTTGAAAACATGAATGAAATTAGCAATGCATCAATATGTAAGGATGGGGTTCAACAAAAAAAATCATTTATTTTTTTCTCTTCAACTTGCCTCAATAAAGTTTAATTTCTCATTTAGTATAATAAAAGAGTGTTTAAATAGTCTCAGCATTGTGTCAATATATTGTTCCCGCAGCAAGATATACAAGCTCAAATTTGTGTCAAATTCGGAAATTTTTCGATTTTGGTGCCAAATAACTTCCAACGTGTTCAACTTGCCTCAATGTTTTATGTATTAATAAATAGTACTAATATAGCTCTATCCAATGACACCTAGTTTGAAGTGACAAATCAAACGCGCAAGATATAATTCAGTCTTGAAAATGGTAAAAAACATAAAAACCTGGACATTTTATGACCTTGAATGACCTTGCGCAATTGACTTGCCATGAACTTTTTATATGTTTTATAAAGATCTATTCTAGTATATTCCATAACAGAAGAAATGCAGGTGGCAAGTTTAAAAGTGTGAAGTTTCAAAAACGGATACAAATAGTTTTCATGTGTCACAAAAACACCAATTTTTTCAATTTTAAAGGTGATCTTTGACACGTCATAGAATTTGAGCGGTGCAACTACGGAACAAATAATTTCAGATTTTTTCATCTAATAAGAGTATTAGCAACTGGTAATTTTTTGGGGACAATCGGAGATGGTGTGAATCACCCTCTAATGTTAAGTGGCTTAATCTCTCAGAATCTTGCTCTTTACCTGAACTCCTGTTTAACACAAAGTAAAAGCAGTTCTTCGTACTTAAAACTTAACATTAATTTATTCGGTTAACACAATTTCGGTGGCCCCATCACTTCGTGTTAATGGGTTTGACTGCAGAGTTGGAACCCCCCTCCCCCCCAAAAAAAAGTTTTTTTTTTTTTTTTAAATCAGGTTTTTTTAAAAAAATCCTTTTCTACTTAAATGTATACATATTTATAAATAAAATTTTACATTAACTAGAATAATAAATGTTCAAATAACAAATAATATTTCTTCTGAAAATAATTTACACTAAGTAAATAAACAATTGCTACTTATGTGGACAATCAAATCATATTAAATTTAAATATTATATTTACAGATGTGTTTTTTTAAATTCAATGGAAACAATATAATAGAATAGTAATTGTTTACTGCATCTACATGGAATATTGCTCTTAGATTCATCAGTAATGGTGATAAGTTGTACAAAATAATATTTTTTAGGTTTAGAAATAAATTATCTAAGCGCAAAACCACTATTTCACAAACAAATTTAAAATGCAGCAAATAATTTCATTTTAATTAATAATTTTGAATAATTATAAAACAGTAATAAAACGCTTAGATTAATATAAAAAGTTATTTTTGATACTTATAAAAACTTCTATATTCTTTCATTATAAGATTTAACTTTAAATAAGACTTCAAAAAGAGAAAAAACTATTTGGTTTAAACCATGCCAACCCTGTTTGACTGTATAACAAAAAGGGAGATTTAAAAAAAAAATTTAACAAAATATTTTTTGCAAAAGAACAGAATTACGCTTTCTAATTTTAGTTTTTTAAAAAGTTTTTAAGCGTTTGACAAGTTTACCAGGTATAGATGTAGTATGGGACATTTCTTTGGTCCCCCCCCCCCCCCCCCCGAATAATTGCTGTTTCTGGTAACAAGTTTTATTTTAAGTTATATTTTAGTTACTGTGTTTTTAATTTTTGTAAATTTTTAAATAGCCAAATATCCTATACTGTACTACACCTGTATATAAATATATATATACACTGATGACATCTTTTTAAAAACTTATTTTGAAATATCAATTTGATTACCAGGTGGGATAGGGAGAAATTCTCGATTTGTTATCCATCACTGCTTGAAAAAGAAAATTAACGAAAGAAATTTATATTTTGCACACAAAACATCGGTTCATTTCGCAGCTATGTTTTTAAACAAACACCTAATTTTACATTAATTCAAACAACACATTACACAGAGTGGCCACAAAATTCAGTAAAAATAGTTTCCTGAAAATACCCAGGTTGCGGGTTCGAGTCCCGTGTTGGCATGGGTGTTTGTAAATGTATGTTGGCTTGTCTAATGACGAATGTTTCGGTGCATTATAGTCCTCGTGTTGCTGACGGCGCCAGATAATCTGAAAACAACCAACCTGAAAATACCCTGATAGATTTTTAAAAAATTTCCTGAATGATTTTTAAAACTTCCCTGATTTTACAGCAAATTTCCCAAACTTTTCCAAATGTGTGATCGAATTGAACATGTTAAAGAGACTACAGGTGTGGAAAATCGCATAATTTTCAATTACATTATATAACATTGGTCATTGCAGTAAAATTTTACATTGCGTAACTTACCATTTTGTTATTTTCTTTCATTTGAATAAAGATGGCCAGTTTGGTGATATATTTGGCAATAATTTTTACAGGAGCAAAAAAAAAATGCCAAAAATTGTTACTTTATTCGATAGACATTACGTTGAAAAATCCATTGTTGATGGCCGATGCTCAAGGTCAGAGAACTCTGTGTTAAAGGCACTCGTTTTTCAACTTTTCATGCTTTTATCGTATTTTTATGGGAATTTCAAAGGCAGGAATATTGCGAACACCTAAAGAGACATTACCGCAGTGATATATCAAAACCATTAGAGCCGTTTTATGGCAATTACTGAAAAACATGATTTTTTTCAGTGGCAGCTACTTTATGCGTATGCACGATTTTGACGAAAACCTTAACGGTAGATCTCTGTGTCACCACTAACCCGCACACCAAATTTGAACATAGTAGGTCAATTTGTTCGGGAGTTATGCTGACCACGTACATACAGACAGACATTTTTTCAAGATCAGTTTTTTGAAATCCCGATGTTCCAAAATGTGGAGAAATGCAAAAAAAAAAAAAAAAAATCACATTTATTTCTTGACCGATTGCTATACTTTCACTACCCTAATATGTACATATGGGCAATTGAAAGTAATAATATGCCAATATTTAAAAAAAAAAGTGGTGGTTGTAATGAAAAGTTTAAATAATTCTGTAACTTTAAACTACTAACAATTACCACCACAATTCTCCGTGTAAATGGCGCCAAAATACGGATGAACGGGGAGACGTACCTTCAGAAAAAAGACAATTCCTCTGATTTTCTTGAAAGTTTGAAAAGTTCCCAGACAATTCCCTGATTTTTCCCAGAATCATAGAGCCCCCTCACGTTTCCCAGATTTCCAGGTTCTTTGGCCACTCTGTTCCACAGAGCTATTTTTAGGTCCCCATTAAAAGACTATATTACCACACCTTAATGCAGTACTGGAAAACAAATACGTTCTTAGTGCAATTAATTTGATTCCGAAGCCTTTCCATTACTTTTATAAATGATGCAGTGACAATTATGACAAATGGTCTCGGCTTGATAAACAGGTTATCTAGTAGAATGGGATTTCTCTTATTTAAAAGCGGTGTCCTGTAAAAGACATCTACGTAAATGTTCCCTTGTGATTTCTAATGCAAACCCAACCTAATTTGTTTTAAAACAATTAAGTTATTAGTAATGAGACAGCGCTGTCTTTTGATTAAGATTTGGAACAGATGTAGTTTAGGACATTTGGCAATTTGTTTCATTTGACGTTTAGAAAATTCGCCAAAATTAAAAAGACAGTATCTGAAATAAAATTAAAATATAAACTAAATTAAAATAAAACCAGTTGCCAAAAACTGCATTTATTAAAAAAAAAATGCCAAATGAAACCGCGCTAAAGAAATGCTGTATTCTCATACATAACTTGAGTTTCTTTGTTTACTGTTCAAAACTGAATGTTAACTGTTCTAAGTTAAAAACATTGAATATTTACAATTTTTTGTCTGTGTTGTATTATATTTTAGTGCCCCTAAGGTATAAAAAGGAGTACTTTTGGAATTACTTTCATTTTTGTCTGAAACATTAAAAGCTGAATAACATGGGAGCTGACTGGTTGAATTGTTCTCATAGCAAGTCTATAAATATAATAAGTCTATAAAACAACATGTGACAAATAAGCTTTTTTTTTAATTTAACTTTTTAAAACTTCAGATATTTTTATTTTAAAAATAAATCATTAACAAATAGTGTAACAATAAATTTTTCTTTCAAATACATTATGTCTATTAATGATTGAAAGCTAAAAGTTCACTAACACTTCAATACACTTTGAATTTATGCATAAAACTTCAAATGTTTAACTACTATTAAAAGTGCTGTTTTCATATAATTTCTTATTTGCTTAATAACTTCTCTGATATCACATGTGGGGCTTGTAATGAGTTTCACTTTTAAAGTATTTAAATAAATATTGGAAAAATCCCTGCCTTCATTCCTTTTATTTCAAAATTTAACAGCAGAAACATTTGGAAATAATCAAGAATGTGGAAATATGTCAATACTTTCTAGGAATATTATTATTTTTTTGTTAAAAAAGCTAGTGTATTAACTTCGTTGTAGTGGGTATGGTATCCCAATTATTAAAGAGTGGGTTTAACATATGAAGACTATTGGGATTCAAATACTGATTTTATTATACTTAAATTTTTATGGGCTTAGTGTAATTTATTATGAACTTATTATAAATGAAAATATTTTTTTTAGGTTGTTGCATGTAAAGTTGATTTAGAAAGCAGCAGAGTAGTTTCTACAGAAGAAGGTAAAGCCTTTGCTGATTCATATGGATTATCATTCATCGAAACTTCTGCTAAAACTGGCTTTAACTTAGAAAAGACATTTACAAATATTTCGCAGCAAATTTATGACAAGATACAGACTGGGGAGTTAAAAGTGCAAGATGGGTGGGATGGTATTAGGACAGGATTTAGTAGATCTGAAAATACAGTTCAGTTGTTGGAAGCAGAAGTAGAAAGGGATGGTTGTTGCTGAACAATATGATGACTTGTGATGACAGAATTGAAAAAGAAAGAAAAAAAAAAAAAAAAAAATAGAAAAAAAATCTCAGCTTATTCGTCAATGCAATTATTTTGTTTACAACTTAAAAGAAACTATCTTATCTATACTTCAAGTAATGTAATATTTTGAGCTATTTTGTTAGGATATTTAAAGTCTCCAAGGTTATTGAGAATAAATCATTTATTACAACTCACAAAAGCACAATTTAGAAGCTTGTCAATATTTTAATAAAACCTTGTCAATATTTTATCGAAAAGGATTGCATTGTTAAGAGTTTATTTCCATGTAAAAGAAATCATTGTCTTTTTTTAAGCTTGTGTGTAGTTAGTTCACTGTAATTACAGAAATAATTATATTTATGAAAAAAAAAAGTAATTATATGAAAGTGACAAGCAATTTTCTTATTGTTGCAAAGCTCCCAGTCTAAAATATTTTTTTTTTAATCTACTTGCTATATTTTTCTATGGTATTTGAAGTTATTGTTTTCATTCTGTAAAATTTTTTTGATGTGCATTGTAATCTTTTTTTTATGAAACTAATATTAGCAAGATATTTAAAAAATATATTTATGAATCACTTTAGACCTCCTGGATATTTTTAATACATTTCTGTTATTGAATCTTAAATAAAAGGAACGTTTAGTGAAGTATAATCATAGATAAAAAAAATTTAAGTTATATTCTATATCTGTAACAAAGACAAATAATTTCTTTCTTTGCATAAACTGGTTGTTTCTTTCTTCTTTATTTTGCATGTGATTTTTCGTGTGTGACTAAAGTGTATATTTTTGAAAACATCGGAATTCATTAATGAAGCATATGATTGATTGCTACAATTACAAAATATGATAGTTTCATAAATCAAAAGGTTATTTTCTTTTAGAATTGTTTGCAGCATATGCCACATATTCACTTAAATATAACATGTCATTACCAGTATAAAGGTTTATGATCCAAATGAACTTTAGCTTTATTTGTTAATGAATGGATTCAGCAAATAATCTTTATTATTTTATTGCTTATCTATATTATTTTAGAGGATGTTTAAGTTTATTAAATTTTATGAACTATTAATTTAATTTGCTTGACAAAGACATATTTGATAAATACAATTTTTATCGGATTGTAAAATGGTTGTAACTAGCTTAATATTGTACATAATAATCAATTAAAATTTACTTGTAATGAATTTGTCAATTAAGGCAATTAGCGAGTTGTGAGAATAAGAGTTTTAATTTTTTTCTTTTTTATAGGGGCTTACTACATAAAATTTAATATTATATATATTGTGATCTTTTTTTTATGGGATGGTTTATTAAATGAAATTAGTTTTAGAATTATTTTGTGTCCCTACAATAGAATGTGCAATAACTAGCTTTTTGATCAATAATTAGTTGTCTGTAAGTTTATTTATGAGATTAACTTAATTATGATTAATTTTTTTTTTTATTTCTCTACAGTTATGTTTCTTCCTTGGCTTTAAACAAATCAAAACTTGTCTTGTAACTAATCCATTATCTTTTTAGGTGTATTTTAGTAGCTTTTTATGTCGATATTTTTATCATTGGCAGCAGTGCCTTTTTAGCATCTATTGCAATGTAACAGTAACAAATTTTGGTTTGTAGCAGAATAAAACTGTCATGACAATCTTTAAATATTTAAAGTGCATTATGCAATATTGAAACACTTCATACAATAAATGGTATTTGTTTTTATATGTCAAATAAATAAGCACCATTTTTTTTTTTATCAAAATGATTGTATAGAGTTTTGCATGTAAGGAATTCTTAATCGTTTTATTTTTGTAGTGTTTTTTCTAGAATTGTAGTGTTAGCTAAATTTTAGATTTTCTTAAGAGCTTACATGACATTATTTTTTTGCCTCATAAGTTGAATGTTATAGTATTCAATTCAAAGTTTTGTTAAACTTGCATATTTGCTCACATGTTCTAAAGTTTAATAAGCTACATTTTATAATTAGGTATGTTTTTATTAACTTTTGTAGAGTGTAAGAACAAGTAAATGTATCTGTTTATATATTTGCCTTTTATCTTTTGTATAAGCAATAAATAAATATATCCACTCATATTTTTTTGAATGACATTTTTATGCTTAATTTATTTCTGAGAATGTAAATAACAAATGCTATGCAATGCGGTCTTTGTCAATGAATTTAGCAAATGTGAATGAATGTGTTCATAGCTACATAATTAGATCTCTGAGCACTCTATAACAAAAACTACTTAGAGAAATGTCTCTAACTTTTATCTAGTATATCTTCTTTAGAGTAGGAAATTTTTTCCCAAAATAATTTTTCTAGGATTTTTGGGTTACTTCCCCCCCTCCCCCCTCAAGTATTCTTTTCTCCTAGTTTCATTAAGTTGTTTGAAATATTGTGGCATTTATAGTTCTACTGTGGGTTCTGAGAGGCAGGATGTTTTTTTCCCCCCTTTGGCATTGCTACTCCTTCAATGTATTTTAATGTTGCATCTCCTTATGGTTCCTTTAATGCTTTATTCTGCTATGGAATGCCAAGAATTTCAGTAAAAGCTAAAGCAAGCAAGTAGTTAATAGCCAATATGAATAATTTCCAGACTAATACTTACTATTTAAAATTCAATTATTGATAACATTATTTGAATTATTGATGATACTTATAATTTTTTTTTGTGGTTTTTAATAGTAAGAACAGTTCAGTATGTTGCAAAAAGTTGGTACTACATAAAATACTGATGTCATATATTTTATCCTTTTTTTTGAAATCTCAAAATTTTTTTTAGTTTTAATTCATTCATATTTAAACTTCATAGTTCTATAAATTAATGATGTTAGTTGGCATGGATAATTTGTGTTTTTGTAGTAGATATGTATGATTAATACTTGAAAGCAAAAATAATGATCAAAAAAGATGAAATCCTTTTCTGTATTTTTTATGCTAATGTTAACAAATATACAAAATTATAAACATGCAAAACTTAATTTTCAGCAAAAGGATTTTTCATACTTATTAATTGAAAGAATAACAAGCTTTAATAATTTCGGTAATTTCAATATTATTGCTTCTAAAAATTCGAAATAAGTTAAGTTTTGACTTATACCCCAATGATTGAAGTTTGACATTGCATTCAATCCAACATAAAACAACTAATTAAGTAATATGGAAACAATTATTTAAAAACAATTGCACAATTTGATTATATTTTGTAGATGTTATTAATAAAATCTGAACATGACTGCTATTTCAGTTTAATCTAGTCATTAGCATAGAGATATGTAGGAGTGTAACACTTGGCAGTGTTCCACTGCTAAGCCCCAACATCAAAGCGGCATAACTTGCAATCCAGGATTAAGTGTGTATTATGCTGACTGAGCACAGATCTATTGTTGTCCCTTTGCAGCTGAGCTCTTACAAATAGTTAAAACCCTGATTTTTTGTGCCATTTCTTTAACAAAAACTAGCACCATGATAGTCAACATTGAACAAGGAAACACAATATAAAATAACTTTGAAAGTCACCAATGTCACCTGGATTTTTTTTCTGGTTGTGATCAAAACTTGAGCCAGACGATATGCAAATTCATAATAAGACATGCTGTAATTAATTTTTCTTTTTAAATGCAAGAACTTATTTTGAAACTTGATTATTATATAAACAGATTCTTTTCAAGCAATTGTAATATGACTTGTTTCATCAACATTCAAAATTTGTTTTCATTTAAAATATTTTTGTTGTTGCTATTTTAAACTTTATTATTTAACTTTTGCAATGTTCGTCTTTAACATGTTGATAATGGTATTCCTCTGTCAGCCACATAAAATCGAGAATTCTCAGGGCTTCTTGGCAATCTGTAAATGACTTTTAAAATTCTAGCATGCCGCACAATTTGAATCGTTAAGACTCAAGGAAAACAATGTCCTATCCAGCAAAGAACCCGATTCTATTGAGCAGTTTTCTATTCTGTTACATTAATTTTATATTAAATTTAAGATTTTCTTTTAAAGGGTTTACTTGTCTGTTTGACAAGTTAATCAACAAAGGTGAAATTTAAACTATCTTGTAATTCATGTAATATTTTTTCTTTTGTCAAAAAATTAATGAATATTGAACTGTCTGGATTATTTATTCCAAAATGATTGTGTATAAAAGTAATTTCAACAAGTATCACATGCTTGAAATATCACATAAAATGAAGGTAGTATCTAAAAATGTGTGTGAAGTTTATCATAAATAATTTAAATATTGAAAAAAATATGTATCGGCATACGAGAAGAGTACATAAAATTGAATTAGCAATTGAGGGGGAAAATATGTTCTAAAGTTAATACAATTGTAGATATAAAGATTATTAAAATTTTGGAGAATATGTGAGGGTGAATCACAATGTTATGATTGGAAATGAGGAACACATTTAATAGTAAAATTGGTGTGAGTTTATTATTTTTATTTTATTAATACATTGTTATATAGGTATCCATGTTGCAAAGTTTAAGACATAATGTATAAAACAAAAATGTATGTAGTTATTGGATATTTGGAATGTCGGATATCTTTGAGATGTTATACTTAAAAATATGGATTTTTAAGCAGAATATTGTTGCAGTTTCCATATTTACTTCTACAGTTTTGTTTCAAAGACTATCCTACATTGCATATTATTGAAGCTCTTTGTTGTTTGCAAATCTATTTCCTGATTTGTCATTTTATGGAATTTTTTTAATTCTATTTTAATTAATCCTCTTGTGGCTTTTCTTTTTTTATTTGTAGTCTTCATTCAATGAAAGAAATGTAGTTATTGGAGTACATTAAGAGTAAAAGAGAAGAAAACAAAGTATTTTTTACAAGTAGGAGCTTGGAAGCGCCCTGCTGATGGCTGCAAAAAGACGTACTACAATTGCTATTGTTCCGGTGTAGTGCTGTTTAGAGCGCAATCGATTGACAAAACATCCATAAAGCAGAGTCACTATAAAATGGGAAGTAACTGCCCATCAACTATGGAGATCCTGGAGAAAGATAGTAATGTAATATATTGTACAACGCATTTTGGACACCTCACATTTTTGGCATTTCGTATCTTATAATGAAAATGTTAACTAGTAAGGAAATAATTTATTCTCCCTAACACAAACATTGAATAAAGGTCCAAAATGTATATTGTTATTTTAATGAGTATTCTACGACTTAGATTTTTTTCCTTGGAAGTAAGAGATTAAGTGAAGTAACAATTCAGCATTGTACACATAATTGTTTATTTTAGACTTAAATAGTGCTTTTAAATGTACATACTTTCATGAAATTAAATTAATTGAGAACTCAGAATATATATATTTTTTTAATAGCTTGACTTTATATAAAACAAGTATAGAAATTTAACTGAAAAGAAAATTCCTCCAAAGTTAAAAGTTGACCAAGTGGAGCAGTATTTGTTAATAAAAATACTTATATCTTTATACAAAGTAGAATAATACTATTTTCAATAGTTTGATATACATAGATTTTTTTTTTCACATTTGAAAACTTTAAATCGATTTTTTTCAGTGCCACTACATTTAACACTTTAAATCCCAACCCGCCCTATACCGCCTTGTAGAGAATTTCCCAGCTAACCGCCTTTCGGGCGGGTGCAGGGGTATATTTCCAAGTGAGGGGAACTGCCCTGCCTTAGTTGTTTAAAGCGTATTTGTTAATAAAAATACTTATATCTTTATACAAAGTAGAATAATACTATTTTCAATAGTTTGATATACATAGATTTTTTTTTTCACATTTGAAAACTTTAAATCGATTTTTTTCAGTGCCACTACATTTAACACTTTAAATCCCAACCCGCCCTATACCACCTTGTAGAGAATTTCCCAGCTAACCGCCTTTCGGGCGGGTGCAGGGGTATATTTCCAAGTGAGGGGAACTGCCCTGCCTTAGTTGTTTAAAGCGTATTTGTTAATAAAAATACTTATATCTTTATACAAAGTAGAATAATACTATTTTCAATAGTTTGATATACATAGATTTTTTTTTTCACATTTAAAAACTTTAAATCGATTTTTTTCAATGCCACTACATTTAAAGGTTAAGGTTTTCTTTAGAAGTTTTTACATGGATTAAATGTTTTTAAAAGTGGGGAGATGGATTTCAGTGGTTTTAGATGTGGGGGGACGCATCACCTCGCGCCTACCCACACTTCTAGCACTGATGCTTAGCAAGGCCTATTCTAAGGAATTTTTACGACAGCCCAAACTTCCATCCCCCCCCCCCCCCCGACATTACAAACATTATTACGCTAAACAGAGAATAAAAAAAATAAGCCTATTAAGCAGTCTCATAATGATATTTTCGCCTCCTATGTATGGAATTTAAAATTGTGATTCGTCATGTTGTCGATCCATAAGTCTCCATTTATACGTTTATAATTTCAGGTCTTCCTAGTTTTTAAATTTAACACAAAGTTGTTAAAATTTAAACCTAATTATTTAACTTAAAACACTACTAAATTCGAGGCGTTAAGGGAACGAATAACCGCCAGAACACCTTCGATTATGTCAAATATGCCAATTATTGGGTTGCCTGGTAAGAGTTTTTCTTGAAGCTGAAACTTCAAAGAAGGAAGGGTTGCATAAACAAATAAAAAAGTCGTTTTAAATTTTATTATACTCAAATTCAAAAAGATGAATAATAATTCACTCCTTTAATAAAATCATATTTTTAATTTCCTTGTTTTTCTATTTTTTACGACTGCCCAATTTCTGATTTACGACTGCCCAAATACAATTTACGACTGCCCAAATAGGCCACGACTGCCCGTTAGAATAGGCCCTGATGCTTAGATAAAAAAGAAATGGGTACAACTGCAATTTAGGTATCTGATAAATTTTGGTACTGAGAAAAGTAATGATTGTTCGAAAAAATTGGAGTCTGGGGATGTTCCTATAGCTGTCTATGATTTCCTTACCCTTCAATACTTGATAGTCATGATCGTCGACTTCGCATTAGATCCGCTGACCAAATGGTATAGTGGTTAGCATGCTAGCTTCTAGACCGCGAGGTTGCGGGTTCGAGTCCCGTGTTGGCATGAGTGTTTGTAAATGTATGTTGGCTTGTCTAATGACGAATGTTTTGGCGCATTATAGCCCTCGTGTTGCTGACGGCGCTAGATAATCTGAATTCAACCAACCAACCTCATTAGATACAGTCTTATACAAATTGGCTGTTCGGTGGTTCTTCAGGTGTAGTGATCGATTCATTTGATGAAAGCAGTTTATTCATAATCTTTTGATAATGCAGTGTAATTAATTGTATCACAAGCTTCGAATGCTATATACATATAGCATCCATCATATCGAATCTATTCATCATATCAATGCACATGGTATGCAAATTTTGAATTTAAAGCTTATAACGCTCTCTGTTAACCGATGTTTCGGTTGATCGGCATTTAGATAATTGATGTTCTATTGTGTTCTTTAGTGGTAATAAGTGATACCAAGGTCTAATTTACCTTTCTTACTACTTCCTACTTGAGTTGCTGACGTCATTGAACACAACGTCTTCTTTCACCTCTCTCTTTCTTCTGCTCAATGCTGGCATAGAATTAAACTAATCTAGAAATTTTTTCCTACCACTTACTATGTGTAACAGTTTAAAGTTTTATAAAAAAAATGAAATCGGAAAGAAATAAACCAAAAAGTTTGAGTTTACATCAGGGTGCACCACAAGGGGATGATCTACACCGTACTACTCATGCATTTTAATAGGTAACTCTACTTACAATGCAACTTTAATTTTTTTTATGAACCATTGATTAAAAAATGTTCACCTTCCCATCTTTAAAAATAAAATAAAATGGATCTTTAACTTCATCACCTCATTATGAATCGGCAACATAACTAAAAAAGCAAATAGCTATGCTAAATAAATGTAAAGAAAATTTTAGAAACTCAAAAATAAAATTATTGTAAAGCAAAGACAAAATATAGTTTAACACTATGATAAATGAATTAGAAACTAAACTGTTTTGCTCGAATTTGAACAAGTATACTTTTCTTGCAAAAATATCTAAAGAAATGAATTATTATGAAATATGGTATTTTAAAACGTATTCATCGATAATTCTCGATCCTAATTGCCTAATCAACCTAAACCTTCTATATTATAAAAAAGAACAACAACAAAAATCCGTATAAAATACGAACGGAAACTGAAATACTCTTCAAACAGTTTATAAAACTTAATAAGAAATCGACCTTCATTGCTATGCAAGTTGAACTGTTGCTACATATATAGATGCAAACGGATGTATGAAACTATGTGGTTATCACATAGTTTCATGAATCCGTTTCAATTATCTTTGTACATTAAGATAATTATCTTAGTAAATTAAGATAATTACCTGGAAAAATATTTCATTAGTGCTATACTCAAATATACAATTTGTCAGTGTTTATTGCTTAGTTTGAAAAAGTTAGTATTGGTACTCGGATTGACAAACATTTAATGAGACCACTTAAATACTTTTTTGCATCCACATAAAATGCTGAAACAGAAGTTTAATGACAAGATTAGTTTATATTTCTTTTGAAAGGTTTGCTATAATGATGTTTAATTAGATATAAAAATTTGAACTATTGTTTAAAATTAAAGTTTGGTATTTTATGTATCTTCTTTTTAATATTATTTATCTTTGAAATCTTTCAGGAATAATCTTTGAAGGAGTTGTTATAGATAGATGTCTGGAATTCTCTGGCTGGTAATTTAGACTGCTTTCATTACTTACCAGAAAATATCTTACTGTAAAACCGGAAAAAGAAGTTATTCTGCAACATGAGAAACTTCATGTCAACGATGGCGTTAGCATTTCTTTATGGGTAGAAAAAGAGAAGACAGTAAAGACAAATTTTGCAATTTTTTTAATCCTCAAGGTTCATTTTGTCAACTGAAAATGCTGAGGATTAATGCTAGTTATTATGTCTCATTCAAAAAAAAAAAAAAAAAAAAAAAAAAAAAAAAAAATTCGACACTAGAAAAGTTTGTTTGGAGATTCAACGCATGACACAAATGCATACAACTTTCAATTGCAGACGATTGTGGCCATTCATGAATTTTGTGCTGATTTTCTAGCTGTTTTTTTGTCTTATCAAATCAAATTGATAAAATGTTATAGTTCGAGAGGCGACTGCAGTATTTCGACCCCATCGAACATCATTCTGAATTTTTTATAGAAATTGGAGAAAAGTGAGTAGATTACGAATCCAAAGGTCTGCCGTGGCAAAAATGGCCGAAACTGATCAAAAATCGTCTTGAAATGAGTTGAAATAAAATCCGATTGCCAAATATGTCATAACTTGCCAAAAAGAGAACAAACTTTTTCGTTTGGCAACCCACTGCATTTCGATTTTCAATGAGAAAAAGCGCAAACGATTTCTGATCTCTGGCTCGAAAAACTAGTATCTTTTAAAAGTAAGCCAAATTGGTGACATCAGTTACGTCATCAGTGACGTAATGTTTATCGCCAATTTGGCTCATTTGTGAAAGATGCAAGTAAGTCATAGCCACACATCCGAATCGTCTGCAACCTTTTTAATTGAAAATTAAAGAGTGAGGGTTACCAAATAAAAAAAATGTTCATTATTTGGCAAGTTATGGCGCATTTGGCAATCGGATTTTAGTTCAACTCATTCCAAGTCGATTTTTGATCAGTTTCGGCCATTTTTGCCACGGCAGACCAGTGGATTCGTAATCTACTCACTTTTCTCCAGTATCTAAAAAATTCAGAATGATGTTCGATGGGGTCCAAAAATAGTCGCCTCTCAGTCTATTAATGAATTTATTTTTTGATTATGTCGCGAAAGTGACGCATACAACAATCCCATATTTATGTCTGGTGATCATCGGGCATATTTACGTTTGATGGTGCGTCAGCATTTTATAATGTCAGGAAAGCAGTCAATGATAATACCAAAAGTGATAACTTTTATGGATTTGGCATGTGGACCGCAATTGGTTGTTTTCAGATTATCTGGTGCCGTCAGCAACACGAGGGCTATAATGCGCCGCAACATTCGTCATTAGACAAGCCAACATACATTTACAAACATCCATGCCTAACACGGGACTCGAACCCGCTACCTTCGGTCTAGAAACTAGCACGCTAACCACTATACCGTTTGGTCGGCTAAGGACCGCAATTGGCGGAAAGCCTTTTAAAAAATTCCTTCAAAATAAAATAAATGTGTACAGGTTTGCTCGAAACTTCTTTGAAGAAATAGAGGAATTAAAATGTAAAGTTTTACTGAAAAGCTTTTTGGAAGAATTTGAAACAGATTCAGGTACACGAGAATTTGTTTATTTTGAATAGAATATGGAAGTCGTTCTGAATAATTATTTAAAAAAAAAATATTTAAGCCATGAAACACTTATTCAGTTATCTTTTTGAGTAATAAAAGAGTTTGAGTTTTAAAAAGTTGTTTTTATAGTTTTCTTCTCTGTGTTTACGAGACTTGCACCACAAAAAAAACAACTAACGACCACTAACATTACAAAACCGTATCTACGCCATACTTATTTTTTTGTACCGCTTCATCTTTTCTGAGATGAAATCACATTGTCCAAATGCACATATAAGATCGAAGCAAAATAAAACTCCTTTATAATATTTTCTCCTACTTTTTTTTTGGAATTAAATGGTTCCCTCACCGGTTTTTATTTACGTTGTTTCAATTTCAATAACTTTTTTTATACCACAGACACTTCAAAACGATGACTTTACTCTTTCTTTTTATTATGCTTATGCCTACTACTACTTGTCTGTTGTGTTAACTTTTACCCTTTAACTTTCTTGATTTGGTTTGCTATTGTTGTTCACTGCAAGTGATGAGCATTTTTTACCATGTATAACAAGAGCAATGAAATCTCATTAGAAATTTTAAGGAAAAATACCTGAATGTTTTTTTTATTACTATTCAAAAAGTTATTATAAGCTTGCTTATAAACTTATAAAAGTTTTTACAAGCAAACTCATAATTAGCTTGCTTATAAAAACTTCGAAAGAAATCATAAAAAAAATACTTTACTATCCTTCAATTTTTTTTAATGAGCTTTTATTAATGTTGTTATAACTGTTAAAAAATTCATATGTTTTAAAGCAATACTTCGGCAGATATTGTGTCAAAACTAACAATCAAACAGACAGGCAGACAAAGCATTGGATCGATGGGGCAGTGGCAAGCTGATGATTCCTCTTGAGGTATTATAAAATACAAGCTGTACTCGTAACACAACCTTTCTGAAAATGAGTGTATTGGAGAAGGGGTAACATCCCTTCAACAGTGACAAGCTAATGATTCCTCTTGAGGTATTATAAAATACAAGATGTACTCGTAACACAACCTTTCTGAAAATGAGTGTATTGGAGAAGGGGTAACATCCCTTCAACAGTGACAAGCTAATGATTCCTCTTGAGGTATTATAAAATACAAGCTGTACTCGTAACACAACCTTTCTGAAAATGAGTGTATTGGAAAAGGGGTAACATCCCTTCAACAGTGACAAGCTGATGATTCCTCTTGAGGTATTATAAAATACAAGATGTACTCGTAACACAACCTTTCTGAAAATGAGTGTATTGGAGAAGGGGTAACATCCCTTCAACAGTGACAAGCTCTAAAAAAATACTACTTATGAAAGATTGCTGTGTTCCAAGAATGTATATGTAATTCGTTTTGTTGTGATTATTAATTTGATATATTAAATAGTATATAATAATTAAAGTGAAATTCAAATAGGTCACAGCTTTTAGTAGGTTACAGTTGACTACTTAAAGCAGTGTTAGCCACTACGCGGCCAGCAGGCCATATTTGGCCTGCGATAGATTTTTCCGAGATACGTCGTCAAAATAGAAGATATTAAAAAAAAAAAAAAAGAAAAAAAAAAAAAAAGTTGTATTTCACGGTACGGATTTTTTTTTACATAATTGTAATTTATCCGAAATAGTATGTATTAACTATGTAGAACAGAGTTCTCTACTACGTGCCCGAGGAAACTATATGAAGAAGCTTTCAGCAAGGTGGTTTTCATCAAGAAAAAATGCAGAAATAACTTTATTGAATCTCATTTGGACAATTTATTAAGATTGACTCCAATAAAGACTGCGACAGACCATCAACTCTATCATAAAATAAACTGAACGATTTCGACCGTCATCGTCTAACAAATGATATTGACTAAAACGGAGTAATTTGGAAGTACAGCTTAAATATTTTTATCAAAAGTTAGGTCAAGTCGCTTTGTCACGTTGAAACCGAGAGCTTCTTTTTAACTAATAATGAAATTATTACTTCTTAATTGTTGGAAAAAATGAGTCAAACATTGTAATTTTATTAAGATACAAAAATTAATATTTTTTTAGTTTAATAATAATTAAAGATACGTTTATTGGTGAATCCGGCCCTTAAAAGGCGTAAGGCATACAAAACGTAAGTCATAAGGCCCGTCTCTAAAAGTTAGTGGTGAACACTGACTTAAAGGAACAGAATTAAAAACACTTTAATAACCTTTGTAGTTAAAGCATAACAAAAATTCTATTTTGTCAAGTTCAGACACTGAAGAACATTTTTGCTCAGTTCATCTTGCCAGTTTGCGACCTTCACGTGATTCCAATTATCAATAAGTGTTTGCTGGGGTAGGAAAATACGACTTTCATAATACAAACCCGTTAAACAAATAAAACAAAAATAAGCGTAAGCTCATTTTGCTTGTTTAAATGCATTTTTAGAATCTTTTGAGGAAAAAAAAATTCCCTCCCTCTGTCCGCCTTTCAAGAAACAAATTTTTTCCCCCTATCAATACAAATACTCCTATGGGGAAAAAAAGAAAAAAATCCCTATTGATGAAAATCTGCCCCCCCCCCTCCCCCCCCAAAAATAAATAAATAATAATAATAATAATAAAAAAACAACCCTTTTTTCTTCGTTTATACACATAACCACCTTTCGCAAACCACAGAGTTGAAACAAAATTTCACAAAATTGAAGAACATAATATAAAATATTGTATAGAGCTTGATTTATTTTATTATTCAGGACTGTTTGAAAGCATTCCAGATTCTTACTCCAAATATTTTTTCCCCATGTTATTAATTCATTTCCATGGTTAAGTGGAAGAAATTAGATGTAAGAACTATTTATATCGCCATGCCATTACCTGGATAAAACTAAAATGTTATTGTCATGTTTGCATATTTTATTAACTACACCTGTATTATATGAGGACAGTGTCGGTAATTGTGCAGCAAGTATCGAGGAGGTTGGGGAGAGGGGGGGGGGGGGTTATATGTTTGTGATATCACCTCACATTTTGGTATTTGTATTAGTCAAAAATATTTTTTAAGGTATACATATACATTAGGAATCTCGAAATTTGACTCAAGTCTGCGTTTTTGTTTTTTTTGCATTAAAAATATTCCCGAATTCATTACCATTAAAATTATACCATTTTCTTACTGAGACTCAAATTACTTTTTAAATTACAGTAGGTTTTGTGAACCTGTTTTGTATCACTTTCATTAGTGTAGTAAACTTTAAACGTGTTTTCTGAAGAATGACATTTTGATATTATATGACTTTACGCCAACGGTCATAACTTTACAATAAATTATCCGATTTACAAAATTCTAATTTTGTTTTGTCGACAATAGTTGTGAATGTGTTTTCTATGGAGCATCTAATATATATTGTTATGAAAATTTTTTTTATGCATATTTTAATCTTATATTTTTGTTAAAAACTATGTATTTTTTTAAACTTTTTATTTAAAAACTTATAATTAAATACATATTTAAACCAAATTCAAAATTCTCCATAGGAACATGCGTCAACGTAATATCTTTTATTTACAATAAAAATATTACCTCTAAGTTAATTACGAGTTTATTTATGTATGTTCTAATAATGTCCTAATTAGTCACTTTAATTGCAATTAGCTGATTAAAAAATTGACGGAAAAAAAAGTTTATATATAAAAATGCATCATTTTTAATTCTGATATACTGCCAAAAAATTTGAAATTATAACCTAAAAATTAAAGAAAATGATCTCAATTGTATATGTGTACCTTAATGAACAACTATAAAGTAAATGCCTCTTAGAGAAAGTCACATCAGGCAGCGATATTTTTTACATTTTACACACACGCATAGCCTGGGAACATATTAGTCTAAAAATAACTGAATCAGTCTCGCACAATAATAATTTGTATCTCCAAAATGAACTTGGCTCATTTATAGTGTATTCATGTATTTGTTCTGGACTCACAGCATAAAGGCAGAATGCTCATCTAGCATACAAGAAGTTTGAAGATCGACTGACCGAGACTAGTTTGATGATTTTCAGTCTCTCTTTTTAAGGGGGTGCGGTACCGAAAATAAAAAAAACTTTATTTATGTAAATTTTTACGTCAAAAATTTATTTTATGTATGAGATACTATTTATATATCTGAGAAAATGTTTTTTTAAATATTGTGTTTTGTTATTTAAAAAAAATTTAAAAACCAAGAAAAATCCATAATAATTGATGTTTGCGTATTTTGATATAAGTCAAGAAAAAATAAAAAAAAATTCAAAGTGAAAGCTTTCTGTAATACATAATTATATAAAGAAAATTTTGTCTTCACAGAATTTTGATAGGTGAACTAAAAAAAATTAAAAAAATTCTCAAATTTAAAATATTGAAATTTGTGCTTTTTTTTATGTTATCTTTTACGCTAAAAATTATATTTTAAAACAGAATTAAAAAAATAAAATTCTGTGAAGACAAATATTTAAAATTATATAAATTAAATGCTCCAAAAATTTGAATAGCCAATTGTTAATGGTTCTAGAGATATATCGATTTTAATATGCAACATCTGTGAAAAACACTAGTGCTCGAAAAACGCACTTTAAGCAGACGCTTCAAGGTGTTACGCCCATTAGTGATGTTTAAATCACAGGTAATTTTGTGGCATTCTAATCACCTGAGGAATAAGATAAAATCATCATTCTCTTCAGGAATGTATGAACTATTTTTTAAAATCAGAAAAAAAAAATTGGGATTTTTGAAGAAATTTCGGTACCATACCCCCTTAAAATGAGTAGAGACGGTGGAGATTGTCAGTTGTGACAGATAGTAAACGTCGAGTTTCATGCTATCATGATTGAAATTTTCTGGGATTTCTCCCATTCGAGACATAACTGCAGGCAGTTTCTCTTTGAAAGACCTACCGAAAAGTAGTTCCCTTCTTATCTATATCCAATAACGATTTTTCGTCACACTATACAGTTCTCGGTGTAGCTTTTGATCCAGCAAAATTTCCAATACATCCAACCTCATTTATTTGTGCAATTGCCTAATGCAGAAAACATTATTTGTACCTTTTTAGAAATTAATACAATCACTATAAAGCCTGCACGTAGAAATGGATAAGAAATAAGTGACTTCTTCCCAAATTGCTTTGTGCAAAAGAGAGAAAAATTACAATTAACTGTCCATAATGGTATTTTGCTAGTGTAACCATTCTGTTTTTCGTTTGACTTCATAATTTTTTTAGAAATATCTAAATGAGGGCAATTTCTTTTTGCATTACGCTAAAGCATTTTGTTTTTTAAGTTATTTAAGAACATTTTGAGTTTGCAAGTGATTTGATCAAGAAATATTTTTTGACTGTCAATTTATGCTAATAAGACATATTTTGTTCGATTTTTCATCAGTTAAATAAAGTAATAAATATAAAGAATATGTATTGATTTATATATAAAATAAAGAATATACACAAAGTACTATTTATATTCTTTTTCTATCTTTTCTCTCTGGTTTATTGGTAAGATTTCCGATAAAGGCACTGATTTTTTCACGCTACGTGAAAAAAAATTTAAAATCCACTCGTTTTTTAATTTAAAATTTGTTCAAAAAGCATTTTAAAAGTAAAAGGCTAAAATTTTCGCCTGAGAATCATGTAGTAGGTGGCGACATCTAGTGATAAGATTATTCAGACTTTCTTTAATGGAGAGAAAACACATGCAATACCACAAACAAAGGGAGAAGAAAAATAATTTAATCTCAAAAGTAGAAATAAAATCGCAGTATTAGAATTGTAAGAAGAAATGTGTTTTGGGTGCTGAGGATCTTGAATAGCACCTGTTCCCGCTACATGTCAATCAATCCAATGTTGACCACTGCATTTTTTTAAACATAGTGATTATGTGACACTTATGTCTTCCTGTGTTCTCTAGTTATATAAAAAACAAGTCACTGAGTGGCTAAGAAAGCGAGTTTGCTTTTTCAAAAGATAAAAAGTTGTATAAAAATAACTTTTTAGTATCTTCTAGCGCTGAACGGATAGACCATTTAGTAACTTACAAGATGGATAGAAAATAAATAAAAATATGCAGATTTCAAATAGCCTTTGAAATTATGGTAAATCACCAGACGCTGATTGTAAGACATTCATTCTGATATAATGGTAAATGATTTTTCTTTTTTCAAAACACTTCTGGAGCATAAGATGAAATAAATTATCATGGCTTAGAGTGAAAAGGTGCTAACTCCATTTTGAGTATCACTCATTAATCACATTTTTTTCAGTGATCGAGTTGCAGCTTTTACTAATTGGTGGAACTTCTTTTCCTGTTTCCAAACATACCAAAAAGTGAATTGTGATCAAAAGTGGAGTTCACTTTAAGAAATGTAATTCTGACATTGAAGAGTTTCCTGCAGATCACATTTTTGCATTAAGAGTTTTGTTTTATTTAGGGTAAATCATAACCTATATTAATCTTCAAAAGGAGTTGATTCATTTATAATCTCCTGGTTTTAAGAATAAGTTTAGCTTTGTCTGGTTTGAATAAATATAGATAGAGTAGAGTTGCTTATTAATTATTTGCAGAGCTTAATTTAGAAAACCGATTACTGTAGGCACAACATATAGCAGATGGGATTCCCCATTGATTATTATTGGTCTCGATTTCATAACTAAAGAGTTATTGAAATGTGTAATCATATTTTGTAGTATGGCAATGATCAAGTGCACTGAACAGAATATTGATAGTTACGATAGTTACACAATATTTCAATTTAAATTACATACACAAAGAAAAGCTTTTCATAAGAATTTTTCAGGCAGTTTGGGGCTCCCAAAATTCAAGGACCAAGGCACGGGCATTACGGCCTAATTCACGAAATTTTTCATCTCACTCCTCTAAAAACCGGTCTCAGCGCGAGGGCAAGCAAAAATGCTATTCACGGACTACTTTCACCCTCGAGCCAACTCAACTCGGTGTTGACAAACACCGCTATTTTCAACCCACCTCCGAAGGTGGGTTATAGGGTAAAGCAGAATTAAAGGCAGATAGGGTAAAGCAGAATTACGATAACTCGCCCATGCGCGGATGATGAATTTGTGTCGTTTGTTTTGATTTTCGCTGGAATTGAGACTCATTGCTACCCTCTGCATCGATCACTGCTAACAAGAGAAAATCATTGTTTGAAATAATGCCCTGATTATTCGGAAGCTTTGTTTGAAGGTCTCTGAATTTGCGCATTGACAGATGAGAATAGACATGTTGGTCTCTCATTTTTCAGATTGATAGAAATATAATTTGATAAGATAAATGCTTGTTCAAACTCATACAAGAAATTTCTAACTGCAGTTATTTTATGGTACTTTAAATATAATTATAAATAAATAAATAAATAAATAAATAAATAAATAAATAAATAAATAAATAAATAAATAAATAAATAAATAAATAAATAAATAAATAAATAAATAAATAAATAAATAAATAAATAAATAAATAAATAAATAAATAAATAAATAAATAATGAGAATAGACATGTTGGTCTCTCATTTTTCAAATTGATAGAAATATAATTTGATAAGATAAACGCTTGTTCAAACTCATACAAGAAATTTCTAACTGCAGTTATTTTATGGTACTTTAAATATAATTATAAATATAATTATAAATAAATAAATAAATAAATAAATAAATAAATAAATAAATAAATAAATAAATAAATAAATAAATAAATAAATAAATAAATAAATAAATAAATAAATAATGAGAATAGACATGTTGGTCTCTCATTTTTCAGATTGATAGAAATATAATTTGATAAGATAAACGCTTGTTCAAACTCATACAAGAAATTTCTAACTGCAGTTATTTTATGGTACTTTAAATATAATTATAAATAAATAAATAAATAAATAAATAAATAAATAAATAAATAAATAAATAAATAAATAAATAAATAAATAAATAAATAAATAAATAAATAAATAAATAAATAAATAAATAAATAAATAAAAAAAAGAAGTAGTGTTGAAGAAATGAACAGCATTTGTGAAATGATTTAAACAGGTTTAAAGTGTAAAACCCTGGAACGTCCCAGTTTAGGTGCATAATTTTGTTGCAAATATATAATGTAATAGTAAATGTTTTTAGTTTTATAATAAAATTAAATAACGTTTGTTATTTTTATAAATTTATTAATAATATAAAACATGTATTTTTTTTTTTAAATGCATTCTTTAATTAATAAGTTTCAAAACACTTACACTTTATTTGAGTGAAAAGCTGTGCATATGAGTGTTTTTATTGTGAGTGTCCATTATGGGTCAGCGTTACATTCATCCATGGTCTAGATCTGGTTTAGTACAGAATGGTCATTGTTTTTCTCTCGCTTTAATCACTAGTTCGATGATAAATAAAAAAAAATGAAGCCTTTATTTCCGGAAACTATTTTTCTTATTAGAGAAGGTTATAAAGATTTTTTTTCCTAAAAGAAAAACTCAAAAAGTACTTTGATGTGAACTCCAAACGGGAGATAAAATGCACTGCACATTTGAAACAAAGTTTTGTTGAAAGAGAGTCTCATAGATGTCACCACTAGATTTACAAATGAAAATGAACTTTTAAAACAAATCTTAATGATACCTTTTTTAGATTTTATTCTTTATTTTAAGATTTTTTCATGGGAATGTTTTGTGAGATGACTTTTAAAATGTATGCTTTGATTATTCTGTTGGAAAGTTGAATTTAGTAAGAAAGGGAACTGAATCACGTGAAAAACTTTCTACAATCTTGGCTCACGGCATTTTTTGCTTGCTTATTATTAAACTATGTTTTAAGACTAAAATATTTTATTTTTTAAGAACACAGAGAGCACCAAACCAAGTTAACATTATTTTGCTATATCAACTACCAGGTATGTATTTCAATATAATAGAATAATTATCATAAATTGTAAACAATGAAAACAAGGTAGTTTTTCATTTCGGAAAATTTTCTGTCCATTATTCTTTGATCATTCTCTTAGAAATTTAGTAACTAAAAGATAGTCTGTACTTGTATTAACTTATTATTTTCATTTCTAAACTAATTAATAGAGTTGCTTATTTACAGAAGTTGTTCTCAAATAAATAAATAAATTAAATATCTTCAAAATTTATAGTAAAAATGTTTTTTAAATCTAAATATGTAGAACAAACGACGGAATTAAGGTATATGAGATGCAATCCAACTCTTCATCTTGAGAAAATAAAATCAATCTACCTTTTAAAGCACTATTTTATTTTTTCACAATATTATTTTCTATTGATACAACACTGGAAATTGTTAGAATAACATCTTAAAACATTTTAACGCACTTATAAATAATATAAATATGATGATAATTATTTTTATTCGTTTAATAAGCAAATTGAAAGAGTAAGACAAATATCTCCTCCCTCCCTCATGTGAGGGAGGGATGGGACATGGACATGTGTGTGAAAGTTAAAAAACATGCATAATTTTCAAAAATATTATGAAAAAAGGACAGAAACAATTTTTCCATTTGTACATAAGGTTTATTGTGTATTTTTGAACCTTTATTTTATCTAACATCATTTCAAGTTGTAAAAATAAATTGTCTTATTTGTTATATAATTGAAAAAGTTATTTCCAGTGATATATCTAGCCAAATAATTATGCTGACCGTACAAACTAAAAAATTTGCATTGTAAGCATAGTTATTTGGCTGGAGATACCATAGGGTGGGATGGGACATGCCCCATCCTTCCCTCAGGCCATGTGTCCCATCCCTTCCTATAAACACAACATTTCAATAAAATAACTTATCATTAAAAACATGCTGGTTTTAGGTTTAACATAACTGCTAATTCATAAAAGTTATATTACTAGGTCTACAAAACATTGCTTGCTGGTAATGGCACCTAAATTGAAATTCCACAGGATAAAATCTCTCTTTCTCAACGTAACCCTGACTTCTGCTCTATTTCCAGAAGCGAACTGTTAGCTAAGTGGATCATGAGACTATTCTGAACGAAAATAACTATAGAGACCCATGGATTCTCACTGATAGCCGTAGTTCACTACAACTCCTTAATAACTGGACCCACTTTGGAGACAAAACAAGTATATCTATATTTCACAATTTAAGGTTAATTTCCCTTTTACATGATATCCACCTCCAATGGATTCCTTCCCATGTGGATCTTTACGGAAACGAATCGGCAGACAAACTCGCAAAGGAGGGTTGCAACCACCCTACTCCTTTTTCTTTAGAGCTCTCTAACCTGGAACCTAATCGGATTAAATTCCAAATTATGAAGATTTGGCTGGAACCCCCCCACCCACTTCTGATATAGTAGTACTTTTCCTTTAGCCCTCACATGTGACAGAAAATCCTCTACCAGCCTCTCGTACCTAGCCAGCGGCCATCTTAAATGTCTTACATTCTCTAAAAATTACACTCTTTGCCCAAAGTGCCGAAAACACCAGGCTTCAGCTGAAGACATCCTGAACTGTTTGGGTCTCCTTTGGAAGAAAATTTATCCTTCTCCCCTTTTCGTCATAGACTTTTTGTACTTCAACGGATTCCTTGACCTGGTCTGACTCCGTTAGACTAGGTTGTAGAATAGAAACAACAACAACAAAAACATTAAAAACAACTATGCTAGCAATAATGAAGGATATTGAAAATTCAGAAAGGTACTTAATTTTAGTGTCACAAAATAGGTTTTTTGTTACATAACCTCAGAAAAACCTGAAACTAAAATGATTCCTAACTAGAAATATGAAGCTATGGTTACTTCATCGAGCGGAAGAATCGGAAATTTATATATATATATATATATATATATATATATATATATATATATATATATATATATATATATATATATATATATATATATATATATATATATATATATATATATATATATATATATATATATATATATTAAGAAGTTATTGCAGGTGTCCCATACCTCCCACCATCCCATCCCTCCTTACTCTCCCCTATATATATCTTAATCCTTTATTTTAGTTTCATCACTTATGGTCAAAATATCCTGTATTATATTTCTAACTCTGCACTGAATTCCTTTAAAAAAAAGTTCAGCATCCTTTCTAAAATAAGGATACCAGAATGGCATGGCATACTCATGATGAGATACAATCAACCAATTATAAAGTGATGAGCAAATAATACCCCTGGATATAATTGAGATGGTATCCTTCATAAAACTTATTATTCAGATTTTTAACTAGCTCCCCTTTATTGATGTCTTTTATCTCTAATATCCCATTTACTAACACTCTTAAATCACATCATTAATAATTTCATCATTGGTTTTAGACATGCATATGTATATACATTAGGAAACACTCCTACATTTGCAACTCATACATATGACATTTATCAAAATTTAAAAACATATCCTGTACTAGCTAAGCCAGAATTTTTTTAAATAGTATATCTGATAAAAGTATGCTAAATTTCTTCGAAATATACATAGTTTATTTTTTTATCATTCTTTATGTTATTTTTGTACGGAGATTTGTTATTATTCAGCTTTTCAAAGAAAAAATATATATGAAATTAAATTTACTAAGTATAAATTGACCTATTACGTCTATGTTTAATGAATCAAATATTTATTTTTAAGAATTTTGTACAGTAGAAATATAATACAAGCTTTTTGGTTTTAATTTGTGCTCCAAGGTGCATAAGTATATATTTCACACCGCAAAATAATATACCCTATTTGAAGATCATTATGATGTAAATCATTCTACTGCCATTCGGCAATAATTTATATTTTCGTCAATAGAAAGTACTGATAAACGTAGAATGTCTTTTAGAAATTGAGAACGTTGATGCGTTTGCAAAAAAGATTTGATGAAAAAGGTGGTGGCGTTCTGTATACGTTATTTATATTTCAATCGCAATAGTATATTACAGTATAGCTCCAAGTACTAGTATAAGTATAGTTAATTATATCTTCCTGAGAGAATATTTTGATTAAAAATTAACTTTTTCAGCAGTCTCTGCATAAATGTTTAAATTATTTAATTTATTATTTAAAAAACTTATCTATATAATAGCTTTTTTACAAAACCAAAAAGTGTTAAAATTATATTTCATAAAAGTTCACTTATAGTGTGTTTCTTGATATGCTTTACCTGTTACCATTTAAAAATCCGAATGAAAGTCCAGGATTTTTTTTATTAAATTATGTATCATACTATGCATTAATAAATGAACCTTTTCATAAAAAAACACCCGATTTAACTTCAACTTTTAAATTCAAGAAAACCATTTTCTTGTTGTGTTTTTTTCTTACCATCCTTCATTAATAAAAAATGATTTTTATTAAAGTCGGGTATTTCATAAATAAGAAACACAAAAGGCCTTTCTTCGAACAAAACCCGAAGAGGCGAAAACGCATGTCAGATTTTAGTTTTCATCAACTGCGGAAGGTTACAAATTCATTCTTTATTTCTAAAAGTGAATCTGCAGCTCACATACAAATGAAAAATGGCCTCATAACTAACTTTTCGTTCCAACAATTTGGGCAAAAGCGTTCTTTCGAATCCAGAGCAGCGATTCTGTTTTCTACTCATTTGCCTTTTCCATACTTTTCCCCTACATTTGTGAGCTTGTTTTCATCAATCTTGCGGCATCTACTTTAAGATTCTAAGCTTTCTGCATCTGTGCGAGTTGCAAGTGGAAGTGCTCTGTTAAAAAAAAAAAAAAAAAAAATCTTTTCTTCTCAAATAAGGTATGTATGGTGAAAAGGGAAATTCTCATATATATTATTAAGCTTGTAACTCTTAAGGACTGCTTGGTTCTTTTCTAGATTTATTGAATAATATTTTGTTCTGAATTTCATGGTTGTCTTTTTCATTCGCAAGGTTCAATGCTATTTGATTTTTAGTTGAACCATTATTTAAAATGGGTAGAATTGGAATTTCGTAATGTTATCAACACCTTGTTTTTAGGAAATAAATGTGTCAAACTTGAAACGATTCAAGTTTAAAGCATATTCTATAGAACATTGTTTTAAATATCATGCAACATAAAAAATACATAAAAGGCTTTTATTTTAATTTTAAGGGGCCATGGTACCCAAAAAATGAGGAAAATGTCAATTTTTCAATTGTTATCCCATAATGTGGAGAATATTTTTCTGAATAGCTGTGCAGAAATTGATACTTGTACCTTTGATGTATAAAAAGTTATATTGTATTTTCTAAGCCATCTCACAGTATCAAAGCTGAAAAAGAAATTTTTAACACTCTTTTTCTCAGTTCGTTATTTTTTAGTTTGAGTGTTGCTTAAATCCCTAAGGCTTTTTTCTAAATTTAGTTAGGACTGAGACATTTTATAGCGTATTTATATACATCTGATAAACAAAAGTTAGTATGGAATAAGGTGTGCTAATTTTTTGAAAAAAAAACACACACTACCAAGACCGAAGTTTTCGCAATAACCATAGAGATACTGTTGGATTAAGATAGTTTAAATATCTGATAAGAAATTGATACTTTACAGTTGGTGCAAAAAACTAACAGCAGTAACAGCATACGTTTAAAAAAGGTTGTGACATATACTCCCCCTCCCACCCCTACAGATACTAAGCAATCCCATTGTACTATGTTTGCATAAACTGATATTATCAAGTTTAAAACATTTCGAATGCATATTAAATATACTTTAAGATACTTTACAGTTGGTGCAAAAAACTAACAGCAGTAACAACATACGTTTAAAAAAGGTTGCGACATATACTCCCCCCCCCACCCCTACAGATACTAAGCAATCCCATTGTACTATGTTTGCATAAACTGATATTATCAAGTTTAAAACATTTCGAATGCATATTAAATATACTTTAAGATACTTTACAGTTGGTGCAAAAAACTAACAGCAGTAACAACATACGTTTAAAAAAGGTTGTGACATATACTCCCCCCCCACCCCTACAGATACTAAGGAATCCCAATGTACTATGTTTGCATAAACTGATATTATCAAGTTTAAAACATTTCGAATGCATATTAAATATACTTTAAGATACTTTACAGTTGGTGCAAAAAACTAACAGCAGTAACAACATACGTTTAAAAAAAGCTGTGACATATACTCCCCCCCCCCACCCCTACAGATACTAAGCAATCCCATTGTACTATGTTTGCATAAACTGATATTATCAAGTTTAAAACATTTTGAATGCATATTAAATATACTTTAAGATACTTTACAGTTGGTGCAAAAAACTAACAGCAGTAACAACATACGTTTAAAAAAGGTTGTGACATATACTCCCCCCCCCACCCCTACAGATACTAAGCAATCCCATTGTACTATGTTTGCATAAACTGATATTATCAAGTTTAAAACATTTCGAATGCATATTAAATATACTTTAAGATACTTTACAGTTGGTGCAAAAAACTAACAGCAGTAACAACATACGTTTAAAAAAGGTTGTGACATATACTCCCCCCCCACCCCTACAGATACTAAGGAATCCCATTGTACTATGTTTGCATAAACTGATATTATCAAGTTTAAAACATCTCGAATGCATATTAAATATACTTTAAATATTTAATTGTTTGTGTATGCTCACCTGCAGTTCGTATTAAATTTTTTCTTTCATAGGAACTTTAAGATTACTAAAAGCAATTTTAAATTAGTTCGTCAAATGTTAACTGTGAATGTTTGAAAAAATTATTTCGAGATTATGCTCTGTGAAAACAGAACCCAAGCTTTTTCTTTTTCTGTAAGTATTAGGATAAAACATGAGTGAAAATTCCTCTATAAAAGCAAATATACCTTGTCACTTATTTCTTTTGAGGTTCGCATTTTAATTCGTTACTTACTTTTCAATACAAAGACACATGTTATGATATTCGAAAGTAGAAGAAATGTCGACAAATATGAAAATTGTTTTTGAGAATTTAAAACCTCGACTAAGCCGCATTTGAGTTACAATTGCAGTTTAAAAAAAAGTGTCCAAACATATGAAGATATAATAGAAAAGATAAAAGAAGTACAAGGAAACTCTTTATATTTTAGCGGTAAAAATGTCTTGATGTAGCCAATGGGGAAAAGAATGTGAAGTTGAACTTTTAGAAATTAAAAAAAAAAAAAAAAAAAAAAAAAAAAAAATCTACGTAGTGAAAAAATAAACTGAATTGCACACACACCCTTATTTCTTTTTATCTATTCCATTTTCTTTTCACTTTAAACCAATGTTTGTTTCTCATTCACCTTGCGGTTTAATTTAGCACACTGATGATTTTTTTGCAGCAAATATTTTTTCAGATGTTTTATTGGAAGCGAGTTTATATTAAAAGGATTCCCATGTATGTCCTGTAGAGTTTTCTTTCATGATTGAGTTAACAACAATTACACCAGGAAAAAAACTTAGAAAGAGTACTAGAACTAACGAATGTGTGTTGTAAGTTTTTTTTGGCCCTATACAAAAACTTTCTAATTTATTTTGCTTTGGCATCGGGAACTTTATAAAAGTAAACGTTTCTTTGTTACGTTTGGTAAAAATCAAAATTATTTTGGGTTCAAAATTTACAAAAATGAGTTGCTTTGGTATTTCTGTTGATTATGAGAAAGTTTTATTTAACTGTACTTAGAACTTCAAAATTTCAATCAGTGGATTGCTTGCGAGAATGGATTCATAACTTCTTTTTGTCAACACTATTTTTAGAAGAATCGTTACCACAATTTCCAAATGGCTCAAAAGTTGTTACAAGAAATTAATAGTGAACATAAAACAATCGCACTCGTTTCATTAAATGTTTATTTCGTTATTTTAAATAACTTCTAAGCCAACTTTTAATTAGAAAAACAATAATGGATATTATTTTTTGAAATTATTGGTTGGTTATTAGAGGAATTTTCATTTCATTTGTAGGTTTAGAGGGATTTTAGCCAGCTTTTTTTATTAGAGAAACAATAATGAATATATATTGTACAATTTTATTTTAATGTTCGGAAGTGAAGTTGATCCCTTTCATTTTTTTTATTTTTTGAAATTATTGGTAGGTTATTAGCGGAATTTTCATTTTATTTGTAGGTTTAGAGGGATTTTAGCCAGCTTTTTTTATTAGAGAAACAATAATGAATATGTATTGTACAATTTTATTTTAATGTTCGGAAGTGAAGTTGATCGCTTTCATTTTTTATTTTTTGAAATTATTGGTAGGTTATTAACCGAATTTTCATTTCATTTGTAGGTTTAGAGGGATTTTAGCCAGCTTTTTTTATTAGAGAAACAATAATGAATATATATTGTACAATTTTATTTTAATGTTCGGAAGTGAAGTTGATCGTTTTCATTTGTTTTATTTTTTGAAATTATTGGTAGGTTATTAGCGGAATTTTCATTTAATTTATAGGTTCAGTGGAATTTTAGTCAGCTTTTTTATTCGAGAAACAATTCTGAATATATATTGTACAATTTTATTTTAATGTTCGGAAGTGAAGTTGATCGCTTTCATTTTTTTATTTTTTGAAATTATTGGTAGGTTATTAGCGGAATTTTCATTTCATTTGTAGGTTCAGTGGAGTTTTAGTCAGCTTTTTTATTCGAGAAACAATACTGAATATATATATTGTACAATTTTATTTTAATGTTCGGAAGTGAAGTTGATCGTTTTCATTTGTTTTATTTTTTGAAATTATTGGTAGGTTATTAGCGGAATTTTCATTTCATTTGTAGGTTTTGAGGGATTTTAGCCAGCTATTTTATTAGAGAAACAATAATGAATATATAGTGTACAATTTTATTTTAATGTTCAGAAGTGAAGTTGATCACTTTCATTTTTTTATTTTTTGAAATTATTGGTAGGTTATTAGTGGAATTTTCATTTCATTTGTAGGTTCAGTGGAATTTTAGTCAGCTTTTTTATTCGAGAAACAATACTGAATATATATTGTACAATTTTATTTTAATGTTCGGAAGTGAAGTTGATTGCTTTCATTTTTTATTTTTTGAAATTATTGGTAGGTTATTAGCGAAATTTTCATTTCATTTGTAGGTTTAGAGGGATTTTAGCCAGCTATTTTATTAGAGAAACAATAATGAATATATATTGCACAATTTTATTTTAATGTTCAGAAGTGAAGTTGATCGCTTTCATTTTTTTATTTTTTGAAATTATTGGTAGGTTATTAGTGGAATTTTCATTTCATTTGTAGGTTCAGTGGAATTTTAGTCAGCTTTTTTATTCGAGAAACAATACTGAATATATATTGTACAATTTTATTTTAATGTTCGGAAGTGAAGTTGATTGCTTTCATTTTTTATTTTTTGAAATTATTAGAGAAATTTGCATTTTGTGTCTTTGTAAATAATCTGAAACTCTGTAAATAATTTAGAATGAAAATACTAATCTTAAATATTCATTTTATTAACTTGTACGAGCTTGAAATGTATGAAAATGAAAGGCTTGAAATGGGTCAAGTGAACATAAAGCGACTTAATTTCAGTATTTATACTCCCGCTTTTGTTTTTAAAATTAAATTTTAGCATTTTTAAGAAACTGTCACTAATCCTTTTTAAGCATTTGTTGATAAGTGTGTAAAAAGAATATTTAATACAGAACAAATTTCTTCTATATTTCATGTTCAAAACTTCTTTATTTAATTTTCAAAACTTTTTCTTTATTTCATGTCAATTATATTTTGATAATCACAATGAGTTGAGCTGCTTAAGCTCATTAGTATGTCTATGTGTACCCGTTTATTTAATAGTGAAATGAATTGCCTCAATTGCATTGTCTCAATATACGGTACAGTATGTTGAAAGAAAGTGTAGTGATAATTACTTTTCGAGCAAGTGCATTCAATTTTAATTCTATACGTGTACCTGTATATATACTTAGATGGGTAGAAGAGATCTAATAGAAAATGTTCGTTAGATATTCCAATTTTAAAATAAATGAATTTATTGAAGTGAAATTTTGATATAAAATTAAATTAAAGCGATAGTTGAAAACTAATTGTTACAGTCGATTTTGAAAAAAAAAAAAAAAAAAAGTGTTCAGAATGAAGCATTCGATTGAAAAAACAAAGGGGTAGAAGACAAAAATGAACCAATATGAAATGTTCGTTAGATGTTCCTTTTTTTTTTTAATAAATGAGTTTATTGAAGTGCAGTTGCATTTGATCTAAAATTAAATTAAAAAGATAGTGCGTCAGAAGTAATTGCTACAGTCGATTTTGGAAAAAAAGCCTTTAATGAAGCACAAGAGATAATAGACAAATAAAGGGATAACAGACACAAGGGAACCAACAGAAATGTTCGTTAGATGTTCTTCTTTTGAAATAAATGAGTTTATTGAAGTGCAGTTGCATTTAATTATAAAATTAAATTAAAAAGATAGTGCGTCAGAAGTAATTGCTACAGTCGATTTTGGAAAAAAGGCCAACAGAAATGTTCGTTAGATGTTCTTCTTTTGAAATAAATGAGTTTATTGAAGTGCAGTTGCATTTAATTATAAAATTAAATTAAAAAGATAGTGCGTCAGAAGAAATTGCTACAGTCGATTTTGGAAAAAAGGCCTTTAATGAAGAACAAGATATAATAGCCAAATAAAGGATAACAGACACAAGAGAACCAACAGAAATGTTCGTTAGATGTTCTTCTTTTGAAATAAATGAGTTTATTGAAGTGAAGTTACACCTGAACTAAAAACAATTTAAAAACTGAATGAATTCATTGTTACAGTGGTAAAAAAATGCCTTGAATCCACCACTGCAAAGAAAATGTAAACATTTGTTCTTAAGAAAAACATTAAAACTCTACGTGCCGTATAAATAAAGAATTTTATACAGGGTAGCTATAACAAAATTGACCCCTGCCTAAAATAAAAGGAGTCTTGCTCTAGTAGAAATCAACAGATCATCATAAAATGTTTATACGTATTACTAAGACTATGAAAAAAATATTTTATAATAAAAACACATGGTTAAAATTTTGGCAATTAACACTCCAATCATAATATTTATCACAGATGTTTAAAACTTTATGGATAACATTTATTGCAGATGTTTAAAACTTTATGGGATTTTTTTTTGGGTCAATAAAATATCATTCACAACTTTCTCGAGAATGTCAAGCCCGTAAAGTTAACTTCAATATACGCCCGTAATGTATCATATTGCCATCTAGTGACGAAAATATGAACTGACGCTTATTTTTTCGATATCCTTTTCCCGTGGTCTCGAAATAATTAGTCTTAACATCCACACATACTGGGTGTTTCAGAAAGGACTCACTAACTTTGAAATTATATAATATCGAAACAGTGAGAGACAGAAGGAAGAGACAAGTGGTAAGTTTGAAAGACAGGTATGGATACACCGGTACACCGGTACCAGGTATAAATACACCGGTTAGTAAAATTACTTACAATATTAAAAAATGGTAACAAATTGTTATAAAATTTGTATATAGCAGAATGAGTTTATTGATTTCCAGATGAAAAAGGGATATATGATTCCTTAACTAGATAGTGCAGCCCAAACGGTTACTTTTGAAGAATGCACTGATTTTGCAAGACACGCAAACATGTTTCCCATGCCCCATATTCAGCAGTTTTGCTTATTGACAAATCCGTCCAAATGAACACGAACCTCATCGATATGTCTTATGCATCTGTCATCAAATTTATTCAAATCAATCAATTTTTCAAACCGGTGTATTTAAAATTCCATACCTGTCTATCTAACAAACTACTCGCTTTGTCCACGCATGCCAAATGTGCCGGGTTCGAATCCCGGATTGGGTATGGATGTTTGTTGTGGTTCGGAATCCACGTTAAGCTGTAGATCCCGGTTTGATTAGCCGTCCTTGTGCATAAAAATAGGTCATTGAGTGCACCAACCAACCAACCAACCAACCAACCAACCAACCAACCAACCAACCAACCAACCAACCAACCAACCAACCAACCAACCAACCAACCAACCAACCAACCAACCAACCAACCAACCAACCAACCAACCAACCAACCAACCAACCAACCAACCAACCAACCAACCAACCAACCAACCAACCAACCAACCAACCAACCAACCAACCAACCAACCAACCACTTGTCTCTCTTTCCTCACTGTTTAGTAGTTATGTCATTTCAAAGTTAGGGTTGGTTGGTTGTATTCAGATTATCTGGCGCCGTCAGCAACACGAGGGCTATAATGCACCGAAATATTCGTCATTAGACAAGCCAACATACATTTACAAACACCCATGCCTAACACGGGACTCGAACCCGCAACCTCGCGGTCAAAGTTAGGGATTCCTCTCTGTAAGACCCTACATATATAGAAACTATATTTATTTTTTGTATTGTAGAGAATATGGATTCCTTCTAATATCCCTCCCCCTCTAATATTTTTTTCGATAGTTTCCCTTATCATAATTATATTCATCCGATAAAACATTTTCAATCCCCATTCAAGCTGTACCTCTGTATATCCCAGGTTTGTAATCCTACATTTCCCCCAAAGACGGAAAAAATAAAAGCATCCCTGGCACTCGAGCTGGAAGTTCCCATCTCAGAAAGCACGATCTTGTCATTAAGAGAGCAGTTTAAGCCCCGCTTTAATTGTCAGCTTTAGCTATACAGCTATACAGCCTTGCATGACCCTTCTTATCCAGAGGCTCATTATAGCGAGGCAAGATTGCCTTTCGACAAAACCCACTTCGTTGCTCAAGTACTGATTGAGGCATTCAAAAATGATTAAATGCAAGTCGTAATTGAGGATACGTTTTCGTACAGGCGTTTGTTCCTGAAGCCTTCTTTCATATGCTTTGGGAATACCATTTCATCAGAGAAAAGAGTTAAAGTTGTAAAATCAAATGCTCAGGTAGTTTGTAAATTGAAAATTAGGGATGGATTTAGGGTTTAACGAATGCATGATGCGTCTGGTTATTTATAGGTCGGATCTTTAAGTTTAAGAACTCTAATACCTGTCATCTAATACTTGCTTTAAAATGGTTTCTTTTAATTCAACACGCTTTGATGCTTAGATTGGTCATTAAATGGCAAATAATGAAAGTTGATAATGTAGTGTTTATCATTCTCGGTGTAACAAGAGTTGCTTAAAGTTGTTTTGAAAGTTTTTTTAAGGCAGAATATTAACCCTTTGCACTCCAGGCCTTTTTCGCGCGGAGGAATCAGCAACTCGAGACATTTTAGGTTCGGCTGGTGTTTATGGATTTGCTTCATAGAAACTAAACACAGTCATTGGTCTTGCATCGAATTTCTGCATCACACCTAATGGTCCTCTCGTGGTTTGGCATCCCATCGTGTGGCGCCTGAGAGGCGCCACTGGAGTGCAAAGGGTTAAAAGTAAATTAATAAAATATTTTATGTTATAAACTTGTTATAAACCGAAATTATCAAATACAAATATAGTTTTATAAACAATAAATGTGCATTTAAATAAGGACTGTACCCTCTAATGCAATGAAATAGATTTTAAAGTAGGGAATAGAACAAAAAATGTATCCACATTTGTCAAAATTGTTACCTGACAATCTTGTTTTTTATTGAAATAGTGGGTGAAATAAATATAATGAACGAAAATTAGATACATAAAACTTATTAGTTTGTTTATAAACAATCAAAAATAGTCAAAGGATAACAAAAATAATTGGGTTTTCAACCACAGGGTATAGAGAAATGGATTTTAGGCAGTGTTGTAAAAAGACAACCTACAGGTAAAGTAAATACCTACAAAATTAAGTATCGCTGGTTAATTTAGATAACTTTGTTACTCTTCAGAAATGAACCTCTTTTTAAATAAGACTATTTTATCAATGTTTATAATTTCTACAATTTTTATTTCACAACTTTAAATTTTCTGAAATTGAAGATTCCATCAAAAGATCTATTTAAACGTCTAAAATAGAAATAAGGTCCCATTACACAAGTTGGTGTCATAATAATTGGAGGCAAAAATAAAATAACAAAGTCTTCAAATACGTCTTAGTATAATCTTTGTATTTTTAAAATTCTTATTTAAAATTTTGATCGGTATTTCAATAAAACCTTCAAAAAATAGTTTAAACATGAATTTACAGAAGAACTATTAATAACCAGAACTCTAGTTATTAGAACAGTGTTTTTAGTGTATTAAACTCTTTAATTTCAGAGAGATTCAAAGTTGTGACTTAAAAATTATTTTGATGGGTTTGTCACTTTTGTAAAACAGCAAATTTATCAAAATTAACTTACTTTTTCTCATTTTGTATGATTTTAAACTACCAACTCTTTTCCGTTATACAGTTCTATTATCTACCTTAACTCCAAATGTTTGGCACTGTGAGTGATTTTTTTTTATTTGTAATTGTTTTTTATACTAATGACTCTAACCTGTCTGATTTTAAACTTATTTCACCCCATATTAAAAGACTAAATGATTGCTTGGTAAATCCCACTTAATGCTGAATTTCTTCATTCATAAATTGAACTTTCGTTTGTGCATAGAAGATCACACAAACAGTATGGTTTTCTTGTAAACTTTTGGTACTAATGGATCTTTCTGATATTGGATTGCAAGTAATCTGTAGTTTTCATTGTTAATGTTGAGAAGTTTATAGTCTTAAAAAGAGATTTTTTCTTAACAATTATATGATATGGACAATTCTCTGCTGTAAACACGAGACATTTTAGTTCTTTTTTCTACTTATTAAAAAATTAGAATTCTAAAATTATTATCAATATAGCAATTAAGCTTTTGTTTTATATAGCTGTGGGAACAAAGTTATATGGAAAAATAATTATTTTAACTAAGTCAAATATGCATTTATATCGTCTGACTCACGGGACATGGACGTGTCCCATGAGTCAGACGATATTAATGCATATTTGACCAAATTAAAATAATTATTTTTCTATATAATTTTGTCACCAAGTAATATGATATAAAATGAAAATATAACTTTTAGACTTATCTTAATTTTTTCATTCTTATCTGTTTACGAGTGAAAAAAGATCCAAAATGTCCCTTGTGTCAGCCAGAGAATTGCCCCTTTATATTCAACTAGTCCGGGCATTTATGCATAATAACATCTACAGTAAAAGTATAGATGACATTTATCCTTTTTCTGAAAAACTGATTACAGTATTAATAAATAAAATAGTTTCGTTGGCCCCTTAATTTATTTTTTTAATTGCAGTTAAGGATTTAATCACATTGGAGATAATAAATTCCTTAATAACCCTATGCATAATGCACCCAACCTCGAAGTATATTAAAAGTATATAATATTTGACCAAATTAAAATAATTATTTTTCTATATAATTTTGTCACCAAGTAATATGATATAAAATGAAAATATAACTATTAGACTTATCTTAATTTTTTCATTCTTATCTGTTTACGAGTGAAAAAATATCCAAAATGTCCCTTGTGTCAGCCAGAGAATTGCCCCTTTATATTCAACTAGTCCGGGCATTTATGCATAATAACATCTACAGTAAAAGTATAGATAACATTTATCCTTTTTCTGAAAAACTGATTACAGTATTAATAAATAAAATAGTTTCGTTGGCCCCTTAATTTATTTTTTTAATTGCAGTTAAGGATTTAATCACATTGGAGATAATAAATTCCTTAATAACCCTATGCATAATGCACCCAACCTCGAAGTATATTAAAAGTATATAATATTTGACCAAATTAAAATAATTATTTTTCTATATAATTTTGTCACCAAGTAATATGATATAAAATGAAAATATAACTATTAGACTTATCTTAATTTTTTCATTCTTATCTGTTTACGAGTGAAAAAAGATCCAAAATGTCCCTTGTGTCAGCCAGAGAATTGCCCCTTTATATTCAACTTGTCCGGGCATTTATGCATAATAACATCTACAGTAAAAGTATAGATGACATTTATCCTTTTTCTGAAAAACTGATTACAGTATTAATAAATAAAATAGTTTCGTTGGCCCCTTAATTTATTTTTTTAATTGTAGTTAAGGATTTAATCACATTGGAGATAATAAAGTCCTTAATAACCCTATGTATAATGCACCCAACCTCGAAGTATATTAGAAGTATATAATATTTGACCAAATTAAAATAATTATTTTTCTATATAATTTTGTCACCAAGTAATATGATATAAAATGAAAATATAACTATTAGACTTATCTTAATTTTTTCATTCTTATCTGTTTACGAGTGAAAAAAGATCCAAAATGTCCCTTGTGTCAGCCAGAGAATTGCCCCTTTATATTCAACTAGTCCGGGCATTTATGCATAATAACATCTACAGTAAAAGTATAGATGACATTTATCCTTTTTCTGAAAAACTGATTACAGTATTAATAAATAAAATAGTTTCGTTGGCCCCTTAATTTATTTTTTTAATTGCAGTTAAGGATTTAATCACATTGGAGATAATAAAGTCCTTAATAACCCTATGCATAATGCACCCAACCTCGAAGTATATTAAAAGTATATAATATTTATAATAAGTGAGTTTCACGTGTGAAACTTTTGATGAATGGGATATATGAGCCTTTCATAAAATCTAGATATTGCCATTTCTCTTATCACAAAAACAAAAGCCTTTTCTGTGCTAAAAATTACGATTAGACAATATGAAGGAGGAGTATTTTGAATGAAACACCACTCCACTTAATCAAACGTATTCAGTTTGAAATAGGCGGGGTTCGCTTTTGTGCGATAGCTTTAAAAAAAAAAAAAAAAAAAAGAAGTTATTCAGTATCCCTTTCCTTACCGTTGAAAGTAATAGTAAAGTTAGAAATTGTTCCTTTGCTATTTACTTCTGCATTTGCAAAAGTTAAATAGGCATGTAGGATAGAGGTTCGGAAATATCGATGAAATTAAATATCGACACTATATCATTGCATTGAAAAAAATATCGATATATTGATACATGATTTTTTTGTTATTTGATTTTCAATTTTGCCAGAAACGAAGATTTTCGGGACAAATTTCTACTCTTCATGAATTCATGCCAAATTGTTTTAATAAATAAATTATAAAAATTGTTTTAATAAATAAATTATAAAAATTGTTTTAATAAATAAATCATAAAATTGTTTTAATAAATAAATTATAAAAATTGTTTCAATAAATAAATTATAAAAATTGTTTTAATAAATAAATTATAAAAATTGTTTTAATAAATAAATTATAAAAATTGTTTTAATAAATAAATTATATTATCAATCAGAATAAAATACATTTGGATGTCAATGAATAAATTCACATTTATTTTTAAAGAAGAAATTTTTAAATGTAGTTTACCACATATTTTGCCGATAGAGATGTTTTTAATATTTAAAACTAGATGGCGAATTCCAAGCACACATTGGCAACTGAAACGGTGCTGTGCTAATGACTGCTAATAAATGATCTTATCTTTTCAGTATATTATGTTTTCTTTTTGGCTATGGTGCTATTTTAACTGTCTCTCAGCCAAGTCCAAACTTTAGTTTTGAAGTTTTTGAAAAGGGAATAAAGAAAATCAGAAGAACACTTGAAACTAAAAAACGATCATCAAAAAACTAAAAAGGTTTGAAAATATCGATAGATCGGTGACTTGTATCGATATTTAAAAAAAAATATCGATAAAAATATTGTCGAATCGATATATCGTCGACCTCTAATGTAGGAACATAACATTTTTTGTTTATAATTGATTTTTGTGAGAGAGACAAGTAGAAACTAACCATTTATATACAAAGTTAAAATAAAAATTATCCAAATCAGAACATTGCAATTTTTTAGGAACAGTGATGCTTCCAAACCTAGCTTTATTTTTGAGAGTTTTACTCTTAGGTTTGAAACTTAACTATTAGGTTAAAAATATCAACGTAAAACAATTTGCTTTTTTAATATCGTTTGCGAAAAAAAAAGCTGCTAAATTAATCGAATTATTATTTATCTGTTTTCGAATGTCTCTTTTAATTAGAAGATTAGTAACAAAAGCAAATAATTGCTATAAGTTGTGATTGAAAACCCTTCTTTCATCTAGATTACTCATTACTTAAAACGACATGGTAACCATACTGCCGAGTATCAACGAAATTACTTTTACCACAGAAACGAAAACGCAGTGAGAAACAAACTTTACAGCAGTTAATGACGAAGATCCCAAAACTTTTAGTGTAAAATGTCAGGCATGGATAAATGAGCAAAGTGGGGAACTGTAAGAGTGGCACTTGGAGTAATTTAGTTGATTGAATGTGCATATAAATATCTAGACTGTACTTGAGTTGGAGAAGATTTGAATGTAGATGGTGTGTCAAAGAGTATATGATAAGAAAACTATACAGCTGAATTCACAATTATAGTTTTTGTAAGACTGGAAATGTCTTCCCAAAACAAAATTACTACTTTTAGAGTGGCACTTGGAGTAATTTAGTTGATTGAAATCATATATTAATATCTAGATGGTAGTTGAGTTGGGAAAGAGTTGAATATAGATGATGAGTTTGCTTAGGAGTATATGATAAGAAAAATATACAGTTGAATTAACAATATTGTTTCTAAGAATGTAAATGTTTTATCAAAACAAAATTTTTACCAGCTTATTTGATCAAAATGAGTGTAACCAGTTTACTTCAAGTTACGCAAATCTAAGAATGTTTTTAATTGAAAAGACATAATTTTTGCAAGTTTCTTACATGGAAGAAAAATCGTCATTTATGCGGGAGTAAGATGTAATTCGAAGCTTGGTGATTAGTTTAAACTAATTCCTAACACGATGAATCTATAACTAAGGAAAAGATTCACTGTTTAAAATTAAAAGAAAAATATTATACATCTGTATATAAAGTTGAGAATACAAATGAACTAATAGTCACCTTATTAGTTTCTTAGAAAATCGTCTGTAAGTTTTGAGTACCGAATAAATGAATCAAATATAATTTCGTCAATTTCTACTGTGGTAGTGTGCGTCAAACTATTCTCCCATATCTATAACTCAAAATAATAAAAAAATTAACCTGGACTGTTTGCTGTTTTCAGTTCAATATGGAAGACTAGAGGAGGACCAATATAAACACACAAAGTCCATTTTTTAGCTATCGATAGATTTTTTTAGGGTGAAGCATATCATTTTGTAAAAATTGAGTACCGATATTATACATCTGTATATAAAGTTGAGAATACAAATGAACTAATAGTCACCTTATTAGTTTCTTAGAAAATCGTCTGTAAGTTTTGAGTACCGAATAAATTAATCAAATATAATTTCGTCAATTTCTACTGTGGTAGTGTGCGTCAACCTATTCTCCCATATCTATAACTCAAAATAATAAAAAAATTAACCTGGACTGTTTGCTGTTTTCAGTTCAATATGGAAGACTAGAGGAGGACCAATATAAACACACAAAGTCCATTTTTTAGCTATTGATAGATTTTTTTAGGGTGAAGCATAAAGAGTTTCATCATAATACGAGTAGCTAATAATTTTTTTTAGCCTAATGATAAACCATTTGTATTGTGACAGTAGCTATCACAAAAATGGCGCTTCTGCGCATGTTTATACTATCTAATGTCCATGATGCCAAGTATGTAGATTTTGGCGACATTTAATGACTAAAATTTCCACCTGGTTAGATTTCCGAGTTCTGAAAATAAAACCCTTCTAATTTAGAGGTTTAATAAGCAAAAATACTACCAAGATGGCTAGTTCGGCAATTAATTTGGCAAGAAAAGTTTTCATCGAATATGCAAGTTTTAATCTGATATATCTATTTCCAGCCAAGGTGAAAGCTTCCACAAACTTTAAAGCACTTATGATTGAAATTTTTAGCAACATTTTCTGAATTTTTATCAATCTTACTGAAATCTTTCAACAGATATATGACATATGCCTGTAGCACTTATTGTTTAGTCATAAAGAATTGCAAATTGACTCCTGATACCTTTTATAGCATTTTTGATTAAAACAAGTTGCCTTTAGGTATGGAAACTCGTCCCGACGAGACCTTCCATTTGATACGTCACACGTGTCTGTAGCATTTGTTGTTTTGTATTGGGATATTGACTTCAAGCGTCCAGTCATCGTATAAGTTCACATTATATCAGTGCAGTGCAGAAGCTAAGAACCAACAATACTTACAAATTGTTGTAAATTCTGAATACATTTGAAATATTTTATCGTTTCCCTCAAGAAAAAGTGCCCTATGATTCTACTATTGGCCAGTGTAGCTAAAACGGTCACTTTTAAAGAATGCAGTGGTTTTGCAAGACACACAGACGTGTGTTTAGTACCCCATATGCACTATTTTTTTTATTGAAAATACATTCAAATGAGAATAGGTTTCATCTGCAAACCATATGCAACAGTCATCAAATTTACTCCTATGAATCAGTTTTGTAAATCGGTGTATTTTAACTTCCGTGCTTGTCTATACAACACACCACTTGTCTTCTTTCTGTCTCTGCCTGTATCTTAGTTATGCCATTAAAATATGAGCGATTCTTTTCCGAATGTACATTGATGTTCAAAAGTTTGGGAAAACAAAACTTTTGGATAATTCTCTTTAAAAACAAACAAAAAACGGTCGCTGATCTGTTTATATTTTCAACTCTTTATAATATTATTAGGAATAATAATTCCCCCACATAAACACAACAAAACATCAACCTAAAAGTAATTGCCTTTCATCGAAAGAAAATTACCAAATAAGCAATATCATACAATACTCTGACCCAAAATGCAATTTACATTTCCCACTGTAATTGCATTGACCTATTCCTCTTACTTCGATTACAACAAATGCACCCGAAACAAATCATAACCTCCCCCAGAGAAAAGAAAACAGGATATCTTCCAAATTATTCCTGTCGGAAAATAGGCGTGCCTGAGTGATGTTCGGGAGCAACGTTCCCCCCCCCCCCCGGATAAGAGCCCCTCCTTTCCGGAAGATCTCCATCTGTAAGGTGAGAGCGACAGACACGCTTTCATTAACGAAATTAGTGGCGTGATGACAGTGGCGTCTACTGTCATCACTTACGCCCAAGAGGTGGCTTCGATAAGATGGGGAAGATGAAGAGAGAGGAGAAGAGGACGCATTGGGATGTTGGCTGAAAGTTCGAGGCTAAGGAATGGAAGTTCTATAAAAATATTGGTTATTTATGTGACGTTAATGTTTTGGTGTTGGGAAAGTCAACACGGCAAGTGTATAATTGACTTGCAAATATCAAACTCCGTGGAATAATTTCTTTTAATATACATACAGGATATCCTAAAAGCAACCTCCTATTATTAAAAAGCTAACTCATAAATATAAAGTTTTTTATGCATTGCCAACTTCTTTTGTGCAATTGCAATTTATTTAGGAGATTTTGAGCTTTGTTCAATTTTTCATATTGTTTGACAACTTACCCCCTCTCCTCCAACTCCAAAAAAAAATAAAAAATAAATAAATAAATAAATAAATAAATAAATAAATAAATAAATAAATAAATAAATAAATAAATAAATAAATAAATAAATAAATAAATAAATAAATAAATAAATAAATAAATAAATAAATAAACCCTTAATAGAATGCATCGTCTTCGACAATGAGTATATCTGCCAAGTTTCAGATCGATTGAAATACGGCAAGTGGGTTAATTATCTCTCTTAAGAGTTTGAGACTTCCACAAATAAAATCGAACTTAATATAACCCATTTAAAATATCAAAACGGTAGTTTTTTTTTATCATATGTTGTTGACCTTAATAGGAAAAGATTTCAGTTATTAGATGTCGCCAAATTATGCATGCTTATATATGGATTGGCATCTGGCTGGATTTGACGTATTGTATTAGGATCTGTCAAAACATGTAAGTGGGAAAAAGAGGAAGGGATTATATTTAACCCTTTGCACTCCAGGCCTTTTTCGCGCGGAGGAATCAGCAACTCGAGACATTTTAGGTTCGGCTGGTGTTTATGGATTTGCTTCATAGAAACTAAACACAGTCATTGGCCTTGCATCGAATTTCCGCATCACACTTAATGGTCCTCTCATGGTTTGGCATCCATTCGTGTGGCGCCTGAGAGGCGCCACTGGAGTGCATAGGGTTAAGTTAGTGTGAATTGATCAAGATATTGTTTGCGCTGTCAAATATATACTTTTATCGTCATATTTCAACAAAAGGTGTCTGTACCATTGAGTACATTTTCTTGTTTCAATGGCAATTTCAGTTATTATCTAAAGATAGATAAGCTGCATTCTAATAGTTTGATTAATACTATTTCTTCTACAGTTTATAATATATAGATATTAAATTTATATATAAAGGCAGCAATGACAAAAGGAGATTCTACTTATTATTCTGAGGGAGCGTATTCATTCTGAAGAACGGATGAAAGAGAAAACGGGCAAAGAAATAAAGCCAAAACGGATAATCACCTAATAGAAAACTCTTTTAAACTTATATAAATTTACTTTTTTCATTTAGTTAAATCGTTAATTGAAACTTTATCCGAAAAATTATAAAATGTATGCGATAAATGCAAGTATTAACTCAAATTCAAATGAAAGTTTTCGAAACACATATACTTTTGAAATCAAAATAAGTAGTTCAAAATTTATAGCGTTTCTATTAGATTCTAAAGATTCTGAAGTCTTAACAGTTTACAGAAATCGGTGCAGTATATACCCTTATTAAAATAAAACTGAAAGTTTGAAGTAATTTTTTCAAGGAATTGTTTAATTGGACTATTTTGACTTCATTATTTTAATATTTTGTTGTCTATTGTTTAATATTTTATCGTGTTTCATATAGCCTCATTACTGTTTTTAAAAGCGCAGAAACCTTTTAGTAGCATTTATTGATACGTCTCTTACTTTTAAGCACTTATGTTAAATTCTGCTACTTGTCCGTTTGTCTAAACTTGTAAAAAAATTATCATTTTTTTAAAAATTTTTAAATCTGTAAATTCTGTAGTTAGAAAAATACTGAAATAAAAGTTGCAATAATTACAACAGTAACGGGTATACAAATGCCCATTAACCAGAAAAAAATCTTTTGAATTTTTTTTATTTTAACCTGCAAAAATATTTTTACGCTTCCGACTATATTTAACGAAGTCACTTTTTGACTTAGAGTCGTCATATCATCAGTTTATAAAACCTAGTTTTTATGGTTACACTGTACAAATGAAAACGTTCTCCAAATATTGATGTATGGTATCCCTTACATTATAAAAGGTGTTCCAAGATGGATTGACACATTTGAAAAATGAATTAAAAATAAAAAGAATACAATTAAAGGTACCCTTTTCTGCATTCTACTTGGGCAATTACTGAATTTTATTCATCAATTTTTAAAAAATAGTTAAATTGTTCACCAATAGATGGCGCTGTTGAATGAAATATATAAAACCGTTCTGGGCATAAATGTAAAACGATGTTTTCAATTGCTTCATGTTGGTGCTGGAAATTGTGGTTATTTTGAACACATTGTTTTGTCGTTTGTGTAACATGTTTCGACATTTTTTGAAAAAAGTTTTTTTCAATCAAAAGCGCCAATTTTTTTAAAAGTTTGCTTTTAAGTATGAAAATGAATTAAAATTCTCTAGATTCCCAAGAAGAATGCTGCTAACGGTACATTTCTATCCTGTTGTGTTTTTTTAAAATTATTTTTCAAATATGTCAGTCCTTTTTGGAACATCCTGTAACTTAAATTATTTTAAATAATTTCTCATTCACAAATGAAAAGCACCATTTAAATCCACATCCAAACATTTTGAAAGTTAAAATTAATGACAAGAAAATCATGCCTCACGTTCTTTTGAAAAATGTACTCTCAAATACCAAAGTGAAAACTGATCTCACTGCATAATTCTTAATGGGCAATATTTATCATTTCAGCTTATAAAAAATAGGTAAGATATAAGGGCTTCTTTTGAATTATTTATAATGTAAAAAAGTATTTATGCTTTTGGACCTTTTGTTGGGATTTTAGAATAATATATATTCAAATATAAATATCACAATTTAAATATGTTTTTAGTTTTTGCAGTATTTCTATATTTTACATTGGAGAGTAATTTCAACTTTTAAATATGCTGTAAAACTTTCGTAAAGTTTATTTTAACATTGAGTTAAGTTTATGGCATGAGCGTCATCAGGTGAGGAGACAAGGTGCAATTGCACACCCCTATCTTATGGTAATGGAAGTAAAGTGAAGGAAAATGGTAAAATTCTGTGGAAAAAAATTTAATAGAGGATTTAAATTGCTCATTTGAACAGCAAATTAATGATAACAATTAAATATTATTTGATATTAAATTTAATTCAATTTTTTAAAAATGAAGTTTGAGCAAAAACTTCTGCCATCTGTCATCCCACTGTATAAGATCTGCACCCTTTTGAAATTATAGGGTGATTATAATTTAAGTTTGTGGCACTCTCTATGCATAACTCTACCCCGACTGTACTACTAACGCCATCTATGGACCATCTATAGAGTATATGGACATGGTGAAGACCTACTTAGAGTAGATAATTATGCCATTTAACTCCATCACTCGAACAGTAAACATGTGAGGTGAGGAATTCCCCCAAAATTGTGTATGTTCCCAGTATAATTGTATTAATGTTTATTTTGTGATGTGTGCGTAACTTTGTAAATAATTATTTTGTGTTTATATCTTATTAAACTTCTAACATCACACCGTTGATGGATATTATTTTGAGTCACTCATTCATCATAAGTTCAACTTTCAAAAAGCTGTAAAAAGAGAATCATAGGTCAGAATGATCTGAAATTTGACCTGCATATACGCGAAAAATAGGGAAATAGTATGGCATAAAGGAAAAAAACAACATATTTCGAAATATTTTTATTTCTTTTACCATATCCCTCGTCTTCGGGTATATGCAGGTCAAACTTCAGGTCATTTTGACCAGTGTTTTTTTTGCAGGTTTTTGAAAGTTGAACATAAACATTCTGTACATTCTGAAGAATTTTTTAAACCCTTAAATATATTCTAACGTTATCTTTGTCCCTTTCAGTTTTTGTTTAAGAAATATTTTATTAAATATGTTTTTTCACAACTCGTAGAATTTTTAAGCTAATATATGGCCTAAATTGATACTAACTTTTTAACTAATTAATTTAGAAAATAGTTCATAAGAAACCTATAACACATAAAAGAGGAATTCATGAATAATGCACAAGTTATTTTAAATTACATAAATTTATTCAGGGTATACAGTTACTGAGATTTATAATAATTATAACGATGGCTAAACAAATTAAATTGCTTTTAATAACTTTAAACTAAGTTGCAATCTGTTCAAAGGCGCAATTAGTCAATGCCCCCCTGTAGATACTCTCTCACACCAGTTATATCAGAGTATAATCGGAATTATATTTAGCTCAACGATGCACGTTTTTTCCCCCAAGGGAATAATCTTAACTTGTATACGAATCTGGTTTTTAGCGTTTGTTTCCATCAACGCTCCTTATGGAATCCTCTAGAGATTTATCCATGATTATCAAGACTGTTCACACCTCGAATTAAGTAGATAACATTGTATAAATGGCCTTTTCTAAATATCGTACAACCTTAATGTTAATAGCATATAAATTTATTGTTCTTAAATAAAATAGTACGTATAAAATTATTGTTTTTAAATATAATAGTACGTATAAAATTATTGTTTTTAAATATAATAGTACGTATAAAATTATTGTTTTTAAATATAATAGTACGTATAAAATTATTGTTTTTAAATATAATAGTACGTATAAAATTATTGTTTTTAAATATAATAGTACGTATAAAATTATTGTTTTTAAATATAATAGTACGTATAAAATTATTGTTTTTAAATAGAATTGTACACACCAAATATATATATTGATTATTTTCTTCACGTTGAAAATAAACTTTTAAAAGTAACAGAAAATTACATCAGCAATATTTCTAGAGAGTGGAGTTTTTAATAATCGTGGATAATTTATGTCAAAACCCCTTTTTCTTGGAATGTAGATATAAATGTGATCTATATAAGGCACTATCTGGAAGTGGTTGGTCGCTACTATTTGATATTCTTTCTATATATCATAAGAATAGTTCCCGCCACGAAGTCTAGCCATGGCTGTTGCCTTGGAAACAAGAGTCGTCCCATTTTCCCCGGGAAATTCCAAGAGAAAGACAATGAATAGAAAAACTCTTAGAAAATTTAAATATAGTTGGTAAAGGGCTATATCAGAGATAGAGAATGCTTTTAAAGTGTGGAAACAATAACTAATGAGAAAATTAATATTCGTACCTATAATTTAATATTCTTAAATCCAATATTTTGTGTAAAATAAAGTAAAAATAATGTCCATTATAATTAAAATATTTTGTTGTATTGGAGATTGTTTAGTGTAAGTTCAACACACCATACCATGCTTGAACATTATTTGAGTAGAATCTGCGTATTGTATGATATTTCAAGAGGAAATCAGCATATGTACTTTGTACTTTGTAATATTTAATTTGTATTTTTGTATTTGTATATTTGTACTTTGTATTTTTAATGTACTTTGTATATATTTAATTTAGGTTATTTTGTTGCCATATTTGGTTACTTATGTTTGCGTACTGTTGGTTTTTATAAAATTTGTCAGCTTGCATTATGTATTGCATTTTTCCAGTATGATTGTCAAACGCTGTGTCAACTTTGTGTATTGTATTATGTATATTGCATTGTATTATGTATATTGTATTGTATAATCCTGTAACTATTGTATATTGTGTCAGATTGTATATATTGCTTGCATTATATATTGCATTTTTCCAGTATGATTGTCAAACGTTGTGTCAACTTTGTATATTGCATTGTATTATGTGCATTGTATTGTATTATGTATATTGTATTGTATTATATATATTGTAATGTATAATCCTGTAACTATTGTATTTTGTGTGCATGATCCTGTAACTAAGCTATATTGTATGTATTATCGTGTAACTATCGTATGCAAATTATTTTCTATTTCTATATGCGTGTATATATATATTTACTCGACCAACCCTGTTGGGCCTTGAGCCTGTTGTTGGTCTTAAAATTTGTATTTGTATATATTTGAATATAGAATGGGAGAAAAAACGTAAAACTCTCACCCAACAGCCAGACAACCAAAACAAGTCTATCTGTCATGATCACTACCGCATTTACTCACTTTTGAAAGAGATAACTCAGAGAGAAACCATAGCTCAATCGCGAGACCTCTAGAATGCTAGCCGTGCATTTTGCTTTTTATAAGTGGAATGAGGAACTTCAAATCGTTCTTAAATTTTTATTTAAACTACAGTTATTACAACTCAAGCCTCTTTGTATCACAATGTCAGAAATTAGAGTTTTTATTTTATTCTTATAAATTGTAAATAAGTTCAAGAATGTGTCGCGATCTATCAAGAAACTCACATACTTAAATAAATACAAATAGTTTTGTTGTTATTTCTTTAACTGGAACTTTTACCTCATTAATAAGAAACAATTAACAATCAACAGGGTTTTGTGTTTGTATTTCTCTTCTATACTATTCAAGAAGTATTTTCACTCACGCTTATACCGTAGTATTACAATAATAGTATGAATATAATTTTTTGGTCTTCATGCATTTTTTTTATTTTCAATTACCCCTTATGTAATATAGGGCATAAAAGTATTACATAAGGTTAAAATAAAATTGTTTAATTTTTTTTTATTTCTGCTTGTTTGGAATATAAATAGTGTTCTAAAAATGTGTATTTGTGGTCAGAATAACTCCCGAACGGATTGACCCACGATATTCAACCTTTGTATATGGATCAGTGGTGGCCATGGGACTTGTTATTAAGGTTTTCGTCAAAATAGCGCATTAGCGTAATTTTACTGTTATTGAAAATATTATATTTTTCAGCAATTGCCAAAAAACGGTTATAACGATTTTGATGAAAATTACTGTTTCAATGTTTTTTTAAAGCATTCTAAATATCCCCAACTCCGAAATTTCAGTAAATTTCAATAAAGGCGTAACAAATTAAAAAAGAACGTCTTTAATAGCCTCACCTTTGAGCATTGTTCTACCTTTGAGCATTGTTCATCAACGATTATTAACTCAAAAGGAATAATTAAATAATTATCGTTCAACAGATCGCCAATTTGGAGGTGTTTTTCTTGGCTCATGTAATATCGCCATAAATGTCACCAAACTCGCCATTGTTTTAAAATCATGAAAATATTAAAACGAAAACCGTAAATTACACTAATCCATGTCAAATTTAAATGCAGTGATCAGTATTATAATGTAATTGAAAGGGGAGCGATGTTCTACATACTTAGTTTTGTATGAGACACATATAATTAAAGGACTTTTTTAGTGAACCCTGCATAAGAGCAATATTTATATCTTCCCCACAAAAAAATCCCATTTCCCTTCTAGAAAAGCTTCAAGTCATAATTGGCGGTGTTTTTTTTTGGCTCATGTAATATCGCCATAAATGTCACTAAACTCGCCATTGTTTTAAAATCATGAAAATATTAAAACGAAAAATGTAAATTTCACTAATCCATGTCAAATTTAAATGCAGTGATCAGTAGTATAATGTAATTGAAAGGGGAACGATGTTCTACACACTTAGTTTTGTATGAGACACATATAATTGAAGGACTTTTTTAGTGAACCCTGCATAAGAGCAATATTTATATCTTCCCCACAAAAAAATCCATTTCCCTTCTAGAAAAGCTTCAAGTTATAATTGGCGGTGTTTTTTTGGCTCATGTAATATCGCCATAAATGTCACTAAACTCGCCATTGTTTTAAAATCATGAAAATATTAAAACGAAAAATGTAAATTACACTAATCCATGTCAAATTTAAATGCAGTGATCAGTAGTATAATGTAATTGAAAGGGGAACGATGTTCTACACACTTAGTTTTGTATGAGACACATATAATTGAAGGACTTTCTTAGTGAACCCTGCATAAGAGCAATATTTATATCTTCCCCACAAAAAAATCCATTTCCCTTCTAGAAAAGCTTCAAGTTATAAGCTGTAGATGGAAATGCCTAATGGATTGCGTAAAAGAAGCAGCTTATAGAATATTACTCTTATGCGACATATCTATTTGCTTCGGGTTTGTTCAGTTTTTGGGTGAGTTTTTGGATAAAATACTGTAAAATAGGCTTAGATAGACGCTCGTAAGTCGAACCTACCGATGCTGTACATTTAGCAGTTTTAAAATGCTTTTAGATGCTTAGGTATAAAAAGAAAGTTGTGGAGTAAGGAGAAGAGTCGAGAAATAACTGCATCATCCTTAGATCGGATTTTGCAAATAGTTTCGGAATTGATTTCGAACTTAAGATTTGTTTCTTTATGTCTCGCAACTTTTTAATGATACATTTTGATATGAATTGATTGAATCAATGAAATATTTGCATTGGAGTAAAAGATAAATGTTTAAAATTTTTGGATTGAGTTTAGTTTTGAAATGAAGTTTTGAGAGCATGGTTAGGTTATAAGTTTTCTTTTTAAATTGATAATACTGATATCTATTTTTCTACGCTTAAGTATATCGCATATTTTATATTTTGGGAAATTTAAATAAAATTATTTGGGACAAAGACACATGACTGATAAATGTTATTTTTACTTTTAATTCTGTAAATAAAAATTGCAAATTATTCTATAAATGCTTATTTTAGTAAGCCGATTCTACCATCAAAGTTTGTAAACTTACATATTTTTATATATTACTCACATGACCTGAAAAAAAAAAAGAAATATTTTTCAAAAATTTATAAAATACTTAAAGTTGAAGTATTTTTTCAGTTATAATAATTATAATATTTATAATTTCCCCCCTTATTGTATGATATTAATGATTAATATGTCAATTTGATTTTTGGATGTATGTTTCAAAAATTTCATGCCAGATAAGGATATAGGATCCTCAAAACAAAACCAAGTAATTTCATTTAAATATTTAGGTAGGAAATTTTTACCGATAAGAAAAGGCCCACGAACCCAATAATTTGTTTTGCTATAGTATGTATGTTGGTTAAAAGTATTAATATTTTTTTATAATGTAACATTCAATATTAACAAAAAATAAAAGAAGAACATATTTTCAAAATCTAATGTAAATAAATAAATATTGTAACGATATATTATATGATATCGTATATGTCTAAAATTCAAACAATAAAAAATCTTAAAATAAGATAATCGAAAACTTAAAACAAAGAAGTAAGAAACAAGAAGTAAATTTTCCTTTTTTTTTCACTTTTAGTAACCTATTTCAGAAACCACTCCACAAATACAATGGCCAGTCTCATCAGATAGCGCGTGGTCACTTTACTATACTTTGATACAATGCGAAGGGATCCAAAAACGTAGCAACGTTATCCAGTCTTTTTGCAGACTGCAATTGAAGACTTTAAGATACCGTTGGAAAAAAGAAATAATATACTATTATTAATTAATTTCTTTTAAAGAAGGATCTTAAAAGGTTTCGCATCTGTACATAGAAAAGCATTGATCCTCAATCCTTCTCCTATCCTTTCACAATTACCACAAAAGAAAATGATCGCAATCAAACCACACTTTCTGTAAAAACAAACCCATCTAAAGAGTGGATATTGGGATTGGTCACGTCCAGCCATTAAAATAAATGAGGATAATTACTTCGCGCATTTTGCTCTGGAAAATTCTTGGATCCTCAAAACAAAATCAAGTAATTTCATTCAAATATTTATTTCGGAAATTTTTACCGATAAGAAAAGAAGCACGAACCCAATAATTGGTTTTGCTATAGTATGTATGTTGGTTAAAAGTATTAATATTTTTTTTATAATGTAACACTCAATATTAACAAAAAATACAAGAAGAACATATTTCCAAAATCTAATGTAAATAAATAACAATTGATCTATCCTTAATATTGTAACGATATATTATATGATATCGTATATGTCTAAAATTCAAACAATAAAAAACCTTAAAATAAGATAATCGAAAACTTAAAACAAAGAAGTAAGGAACAAGAAGTAAATTTGCCTTTTTTTTTTCACTATTAGTTACCTATTTCAGAAACCACTCCACAAATACAATGGCCAGTCTCATCAGATAGCGCGTTGTCACTTTACTATACTTTGATACAACGCGAAGGGACCCAAACACGAAGCAACACCAAACAAAGCAAGATTAGCCAGTCTTTTTGCAGACTGCAATTGAAGACTCTAAGATACCGCTGGAAAAAAGAAAGTATATACTATTATTAATTAATTTCTTTTATAGAAGGATCTTAAAAGGTTTCGCATCTGTATATAGAAAAGCATTGATCCTCAATCCTTCTCCTATCCTTTCACAATTACCACAAAAGAAAATGATCGCAATCAAACCACACTTTCTGTAAAAACAAACCCATCTAAAGAGTGGATATTGGGATTGGTCACGTCCAGCCACTAAAATAAATGAGGATAATTACTTCGCGCATTTTGCTCTGGAAAATTCTAGGATCCTCAAAACAAGATCAAGTAATTTCCTTCAAATATTTATGTCGGAAATTTTCACCGATAAGCAAAGGAGCATGAGCCGAACTGTTAGGTTTATTAAAATCTCCCATTGTCTCATTATGTATGCTTGGATGATAATTTTATGATGCGAAGGCTGTACTGGGAGCGTTAGGATTAACTTAAGTATATCTTAATTGTGTATTTGGAATCTCCATAGCTTATAACTAGATATTTATCTTTCGTGAAGGATATATATTGGACAATTTATTCTTGAAGTTGCCTACTAATTGGGATTGGTGTGAACATGAATGAATCTATTATATGGCTTTACAGTAATTCAGAGAGCAAAAGAAATACATTGGATTGTTAAACAACATTCAAAATAAATTTAATTTAATTTTATATTGAAAGTTTAAGATTTCTAAAGCTTGTTTTTATTTATGTCCTATACAAAAATGATAGTTGGAAACTAGTATTTTATTAGAGAATAAGGTTTTAAGTTCCATTCTTAAATAAAATATCAAATACTTTTTTTTCAGCAATAAATCTGAATTTATAAGTTTAAAAATGTATTTTAATATTTAACTGGCATATTCAAGTAACTTCTATTTTCTTGTACTAATTTTAGGTAAACTGTTGTAATGTTGAAAGAAATGCAATATTTAACTCTTCTAACGCTCCATACTATATATTAATATATGAATGTCTATACTTTTAAATCATTTTTTTTAAATAAAATACTCCCTAAGGAAATACTAAAAATAAAATTTTCTTTCGTTTTAGAAAGAAAATTCTAATATAAGGGTGGAAAGGAAAGAGTGGACATGCTTAAATATTTTATTTTTTGTATTTTTTAATATTTGGAGTACAAATCCAAGCTAGTGATAAAAATGTTTAAAAAAAGAATGAAGCCTGAAATTCTTCTCATCTCAATATTGATGATCAAATTTCTCTTTATATTCTATATCAAACTTTCTAGTATAATCTATAATGTCAAAAACACAACTATTTAGATGTTTGGGAAAAATTTAGATATAGGCGAAGCCTCTTATATTGTCAATGCTCTCCTGTTTTCCCAATTTTACTTTCCATATTTGTATTTTAATTCATTTGTAACGTAAATTTAACTTAAAAATGAATAACAAATGTTCACAAATTAAATTGTCATGGCTCGAAATTTTTTCGAAATATTAAGTATTTGTACTACTTGAAATTTGTCATTAGGTTAACAATAAGTAATTGTAATTACTGATGAATAAAATAAAATTATGAGATAAAATTGTTAATCATTGTGTTGTTTTTACTATGGGCCTTGAACCCAATGTTGTTGTTTTTACTATGGGCCTTGAACCCAATGTTGTTGTTTTTACCATGGGCCTTGAACACAATGTTGTTTTTACCATGGGCCTTGAACCCAATGTTGTTGTTTTTACCATGGCCTTGAACTCAATGTTGTTGTTTTTACCATGGGTCTTGAACCCAATGTTGTTGTTTATACCATGGGCCTTGAACTCAATGTTGTTGTTTTTACCATGGGCCTTGAACCCAATGTTGTTGTTTTTACCATGGGCCTTGAACCCAATGTTGTTGTTTTTACCATGGGCCTTGAACCCAATGTTGTTGTTTTCAATTGGTCAAAAGTGTGGTCCGGTGTCCATCCCCCTGCTTGTATAAAAATATATGTTTACTGATGTTGTTCAGATGCATTGATGTATCGATGTTTTATAAAACTCAAATAAAATTAAAAAACAACAACTTTGTAATGGGCTTGGACTTAAGGTTCAGGGTAAACTGAAAATCGGCAATAAGACGATTTTTTTATTATTATTATTTTTTTTTTCAATATAAAATTATACTTATTGACTTTTCTAATATACATTGCTATCATTACTTCGTAAATCTTTTATTTATTTTTTATTTTAAAATATACTCTAAACATTAAATTACAGAAAACCAAATTACAGGGTGACTTTAATTAAAGTTCATCTTTAAAAAAGAACCACCTGGTTAGAATGACCTGAAATATGACCTGAATGTACTCGAAGGGGGAAGTGGTATAAAAAAAAAAAAAAAAAAAAACTATTTAAAACTATTTTTTATGCCATGCTGTTTCTCCTCCCTTTCTTTATATTTTTGAAATTAAATATAATCACCCGATATATTATTTGATAGTTTTCTAAAAATTAAACACAACTGGTATAAGATCTACATTTCTTTGTATTTCATATACCGTTTAGAGAATTATTTTAACAGTTAAGGTCAAAAGCTTTTTTTAAAGTACATTATATGGAATATTTAAAATTATTTTACCAAGTTTGATTCCCGTGTAGCTTTCTAACTTAAAGTTTATTCAAGTAGAATGTCCAACTTATTCAAAGTTGCTCTTCACAAAATATTTGAAGCTGTTTGCACTTTAATTGTCTGTGTCACGATCTTAAATAAATACTACTTGTTCTGAAAGTGTTGCACCAAGTGGATAATATGAATGCTTGGAAACTGTTGTTAAGTTTTCCCATGATACCGTGAGGTTTAAACTCATTCCTTGTATGTGAATGCTGAAGTTCACTCTTTGAGATCTTAACATCTGTTTGGTAACAACTCAAACATTTTGAGTTCACGAAACAGGTATGCTTATATTTTTCTCGAAATTGTGAGAATTTTCACTTGAGTTTGTTTAATGATATATGGACTGTTCCATAAGTCAGCTATATGACAATTTTCGTTATTTTAATGAGTTTTAATACTAAGAGATAAAACTCTTTCCTATTCAAATTATTTATGGTCCATTTGATTTTCAGTCCGGTTAGTGCTTTGGTCACACATGTTAAAGGTGCCGGGTTTGAATCGCGGACCCAGCATGGATGTTCGTTGTGTTTCGGAATCCACCTTAAGCTGTAGGTCCCTGCCTGATTAGATGTCATTGTGCATAAAATTGGTCGTTGAGCGTATAAACCAAACAACCAAATTATTGTAGTGAATAATTTCATATTGTCAACTAATTACAGGGAGTTTCAAAATGGACTGATTACATTTGAAAAATAAATAAAAAAAAAAAAAAGAAAAAAGAACAAAGGAAGAAGGGATATAAATATACTGTTTGGTGCATTCTACTTGGGCAAATATAGAATTTTATCCATCAATTTTCAAAAATAGTTACAAAGTTCACCAACAGATTGTGCTGTTAAAAGAAAAAACATTTGGAACATGTTGCAAAAACTTCAAACCAATGTTTCAATTGTACCATGTTGTTGCTGGAAGTGGTAGTTATTTTCTTTAAGAAGCGTATTTTTAAAAAAAATAGTTTGCATTTAACAGCGTTATCTAATGCTAAATTTTGTGGCTAATTTTGAAAATTCATGATTTAATATTATTTAGTTCTCCAAATAAAATCAGCAAACGGTAAATTTCTATAGAGTTCCGTTTTTTTAGTTCACTTTCTATATGTCTCAGTCCTTTGTGGGACATTTTATTATATCAAGTCACAATAAATGTTAATTAAGTCCGTATTTTGCATATTTATTTATAAAATTGTTTAATTACTTTATTATATTTTAATTTTTATCTGTTTAACGCATTCATATTTTATATTGAATAGTATTCGCTGGCAATCAATCAATCAAAAAACGATTACTTTTTTTATATGGAAGCCGGCTGGATTATTTTCAGGGAGAGGGGGTGGTGTGTGTGGAAATCACATAGTAGAAAATGTAAGGTGGTTTAATTTTTGTAAAAACATTAATTTATTTCATTGAATTTTCTAATGAAATGTTTAAAAATTGTTATTTATTAAATTTTGGTTACATTGAATAGTTAAAACTTTTTCGTAGTAGTATTTTCCAGTTTCCATGCCACTTTTCATGCAATGCATTCAATCAAGTTTTTAGGGAAAAAACGAGTTAATGGCATGGAATCGAAAATTTTCTTCATAGAGGAGAAACACTATAAAAACTTGATCTGAGATAAAAATCTCTTAAATGAGTCGCAATTACAAATAAAACGTGTCGATGCAATAAAAGATTTGTAGAAAAAGTTTTGTTTTTAGGGGCAAATTTCTTATATCAGTTTATGTACTTGTCGAAGTTTGATATAAAAAAAAAGATAATCTGCATATGAAAAATGTTATCAAATACGACCAAATTGATATGTTTATCACGTTTTCTAAGAGTATTCATTTTTTAAAAAACTGCCTTAAACAAACATTCTGACGTCACACTTCAAAATTCATTGTCTATTTAAAGTATCTCCTTAACAGCCGAAGCTCCAATGTTTGATATATTGACACATTTGACCATGATGGATTTCAAAAGGAGCTTCATAGATATGAATTTTAGGGTAATGGATAGGCAATACGGTAGCAGCTCTTTCTAATCAACTCTACATTCCATGTCTTTAAAAAGGGATAAATCAAGTGATGCCAGAAAAATGTTCTGCCCTAGATAGCACATTCATCATTGCAGTAAATGATCAATTCACTCCTTAAAGTCACTTACAGGTGATGGCATTTCACTCGAGAAAAACTTTAGACCGAGATTTTTCCTTATTTTCTAATCCTGTAACGAGAGATTTTAAAGTTTAAAACAACTGGATGAAGTTTCGGCTTATATTTCGATTAGTAACCTAATATAATTTTTGAAAAATACTATGCATTCCTTCTGGGTGTTATTTTTTTAACTATCCCTTTTTCATATTTAATAAAAATCCAAACTCATTAACGATGAACCAATTTAAAGAATTAAGACCTCTGTTTTTGACGAGCCAATTTAAAGATATATGGCCTCCGCTTTACCGAGACAATTTATAAGACCTCCGCTTTTGATAAATATTTTTTTTACAATTGCATATTGTGTTATTTTTTTTGAAAATCAAAATAATATAATTTTTTTTCTTGTTTTGGTGTTTTATGACAGGGGATTCTATGTAGGGGAGGAATCGACTCAGCCAAGTAAAGATCCTCTCTCCTCTAGTCGTACATAAAATTACAATATATAAATATAAATTCAAATATATAACATGAGGTACACTGTTAAAAATTTTGTTCCACCTTGCACCAAAAATTGGTTCCCATTTAGCTGCCACCAACATTTGGTGCTTAGTTTCACGATTTAATGGTGCAACCTCGGACCGTAAGCACCATTAAATCGCGAAACTAATCACCAAATGTTGGTGGCAGCTAAATGGGAACCAATTTTTGGTGCAAGGTAGACAATTTTTTTTAACAGTGTAGCATAAGCACATACCAGAATATGCAGTAACGGTAATGCCGTGTCAATTCATAAAGCATGATGTTGGCGGGAAATTTAAAAGTTGAAAACTACGTGATCTCCCAAAGTTATCCCGTCAGTACCAAAGTTTTCCTGGTCTACGGTGTATATTTAAAACAATGTTTCTTTAAGGTAATAATATAATTTTCAAGATTCTAATTAGTAAAAATATCTTAAGAATAATATGCTATATAAAGGGTATTGTAATTTTCAAGTCATGACATATTTCGTTGATACGAATTTTTAAAAATGTTATTTATTTTATATATGAAAAAGTTAAGAGACAGCATTTCAGTCTCTTTTCACATATTATGATATTAAGTTTGAGTTTTTAACCAGTTCATTTTTCCTTTAAACATGCGTTACCTATTAAAATTTGACAGAGTTTGAATAAAACATATTCTATCTTAAAGAACTTGTGATTCAATTCCTTAATATAATCTCCCAAAAAACATTTAGACGTTGTAAAAAATGCCCTCCTAGCCTAATAATCAGTCAGAAAAATTTGTGAAATCCAATGTTTACCGCCAAGCGGATGCGTTTAGTTTCTTTAGGGTACTTGTACCCAATGAACTAAATTGGGATTATTAGGGGGAACCCCATAGGCAATCAGAACTTGCCAGGCTAGAGTTATTTCGTATTAATTTCATTTCATTTGCTTCAGCTACTTTGTACCCATTGCACTGAATTGAGATTATTTTTTTATAAAAACTCTAGCCTGCCAAGTACTGATTTCCATTGGGGATTGATCATAATAATCCCAATTTAGTTCATTGTGTACAAGTACCCCAAAGAAACTAAACGCGGCCTCTCGGCGGCAAACATTATAGATTTCACAACTTTTTCTGACTTATTACTATACTTGGCTGGCATTTTTTACAACGTGTAGTTATTTTTTGGGAGATATCAATTATTTTTGTTGTTGCATTTGTTATGTTCTAAATGAGTTAGATACGACCAATGGATATTTTAACATGAATAATCATACCGTCGCTCTAAGAAGGAAAAAAAAAAAAAATGGCGTAAGCGACAACACCATTAGATTCGCATATTACTCTTTGTATTGAGAGTGACAATAAATATCATGATTAAATGTCGTAGAGAAATTTAGGTTTGCAATCCAAATCCTTTTCGTTTCTTTTAAGAAGAAATCTTCTCTACCAAAACAAGAAAAATTTTCATAATCAAAAATATTTATGGGAGACTTGTGTACCTAGGGCCACCATGTACCTGGGGCCACCCCACTTTTATTGAATAATACTTAGTTCCAAGTTTTTTTACTTACTTGAGTAAGTGGAACGCCCAATTGCTATTTTGGCAGCCATTTTGAAATCTTAGAGGAGAAAGCTGTGGCAAATTAAATGGATAACCTTTTTATATGGTCTGCAGTAACATTTTGAAGCTCGTGTCTTCTATTGTTTTACAAAGTTAAGTCAAATACTTTTCTTTGAATTCTAGAAAATAATTTTGTTTGTAACACTACTAAATTACTAAATGAGATGTTTAAGCAAATCCTTTCTTCATGTGCATTTTTAGTAGAAGACATTTTTTATGAAGTTGCTAAGTCGTGTACCCACGGCCACAAAGTTGCTTATTGTGTTCTAATTGCAAAACCAAAATATGTTGGTGCTTCAAAGAGAAAATGCATGCTACTCATTTCTTTGGAATCGGTTTTTCAAGTTATGAAAATACTTGTAATTCACGAAGAATTTGACACATTGCAATTTATTTTAATTATTATATGATAAACTAATGACTGATAATTACTTAATATTGGTTCTTTTATAAAATTCCTCTGTGTATGTTTGTTTTCTATTCATTATGGACTGAAACCTCACTTAAAGAGAAATGGCCTTAGGTGCATCAGCTACTGACCTTCGAGGTCTTGTACCTAGGGCCCATTTGTGAAATTTCTTTAAAAATATTCTATTTCACAGTATCTATTATTTTAAGAATTTATATTAATCCCAATTTGAAGTAATTGCTATAACGATGTATGCATATCAGTTTAACATTTTTAAACGGCTCAATGGCTCATTTTTTTGTGTATTGAAAAAAGGCGGTAGATACACAAGTCTCCCCTATCTATTATAACTTGGGCTCAAAAGCATGCAATTATATACAAAAAAATAAGCAATTATACAAAGTAAGTAAAACATACAAACAAATTACTTGCTTTTATGTGAAATTGAGGATAACCTGCTTTTACATATGAATAAATATATACAAAAAATGCATCTCAAAACAACTTTCGCTTAAGTTTGAAATATAAGACTTTTTAATATTCTAAGAGAAATTCAGCAAACTCTAGTGGTTGAATCGTGAAGATATCAGTTTAGTGATCAGAAGGTGCTTGTTTCAAATCCAACCAGACACATAGGAAACATTATTTTAATTTGAAAGTGGTTTTCCAAGTAAAAAGTTGAAACACGTGTTTTCAGAGTTTTGACAAGCATGCAATTTAATTGAAAAATAAGTAATTGTTATATTTTTCTAATGACACCGCTTTTTTAGTTCAACTTAAAGTATTAAAGTCACTTCTTAAAATTGTGCAAAAGATGAATATCCGAAATCCGTTGACCCGTTTTACTCAGTCATACCCGGGCTAAAATACCAAACTTCTGAAATTATTTCTGGCGGTACAGACCCTCTAACGCATTTATTCATACAAAAGGCTCTTCTTCTAATCAATCTGAGAGGAATAAAAAAATGATGGTCTGAATATATTAAGCGTTTACGCTGTAGGTCAGGCTAAAATTCCCAAGCATCGGGATGATTTCCGGGGTGTACAGACCCTCCTACGCATCAAATCATACAAAAGGCACTTCCTCTAATCAAGATGAGAAGAATAAAAAAAGAATGATAAAAAAGAATCAAATAGTTTTAGCTGTAGCCCTGGCAAAAGTTTTGGTCACAACCCAGAAGAAGAAAAAGAACAAAATTCTGGTAACTTCGGCGATTTTCAAAGGAATTTTTTACCATGTTCCCTTGTTCAATGTTAACAATTATGTTGTTATTTTTCATCTACTCATCTGGGGCAACATGATGGGAAAAAAAATCAGGGTTCTCGCTATAATAGAAGCTGAGCTGTGAGGGGTCGAAAACGGGCCTACGCTCTGTCAACACGATATACACTTGCATGTTTGCCGCAATGACATCGGACTAATCAATCTAATCAAGCTGAGAGGAATAAAAAAGAATGGTGTAAAATCATCAAATAGTTTTGGTTGTAGCCCTGGCTAAAGTTTTGGTCAGAACCAGAAAACAAGTGACTTCGGTGATTTTCAAAGGATTTTTAAACCATGTTCCCTTGTTCAATTATGTTGCTATTTGCAATTAACATTTTGCAATTAACAATTATGTTGTTATTTTTCATCTACTCACCTGGGGCAACATGATGGGAAAAAAATCAGGGTTCTCGCTATAATAGAAGCTGAGCTGTGAGGGGTCGAAAACATGCCTACGCTCTGTCAACACGATATACACTTGCATGTTTGCCGCATTGACATCGGACTAATCAATCTAATCAAGCTGAGAGGAATAAAAAAGAATGGTGTAAAATCATCAAATAGTTTTGCCTGTAGCCCTGGCTAAAGTTTTGGTCAGATCCAGAAAAACAAGTGACTTCGGTGATTTTCAAACCATGTTCCCTTGTTCAATTATGTTGCTATTTGCAATTAACATTTTGCAATTAACAATTATGTTGTTATTTTTCATCTACTCACTTGGGGCAACATGATGGGAAAAAAAAATCAGGGTTCTCGCTATAATAGAAGCTGAGCTGTGAGGGGACGAAAACGGGCATACGCTCTGTCAACACGATATACACTTGCATGTTTGCTTCATTGACATCGGACTTGGAGGTGGAACATTGCCGCATTCTTAGACGAACCTTATGCAATGAATTGTTTTGAGTAAGGTTCCATCGTTTGGCAACATCTGGCCAACAACCAATAAAAAATACAACTTTAGAAAGAAATGTGAATTTTCACATTCCATTATTCAATTTCATAGTACACACTTCATTTTCACCGAAAATAGCAGTTGACTTTAACGTAGCCATGCGTAATTTACAAAGAGCAGACGATTTTTATTTAAAAATACAGAAATGAAGAATAGTTGCTACAGCTTAAAATTAAATCTTTCGAATTTTCTTTTACGGCATTTTAACTTTAAAACCAAACTCTACACATTATGATGTCAAGTAGAATAGTTTTATAAAACAGTAGTAGATTTTATATTTAAAATTCTTTATATTAATATTGTTATGAAATTTTCACCGAGGAAATGATGACGCAGTGTTTATTAAATAAAAACTACAATTTATTCTTCCTTTGAAGGCTCACAAAACATTTCCGAACGACAGAAAAATTGCTATCAAGCTTCAAAACAACCTTCGGTACATACAACTTCGAACGCAGTGATAATGCAGGCACAGCGAAAGCAAATAAAAGATCAAATGCTTTCCAAACAGTGTCCAATATTCGTCTGATCTCTCGATTTAATTTTGGCCTCTTTTTATAGTCTCGAGGCAGAAATTTCTAGCAAAATCCAATCAACCAATCACGAGATGGAAACTCCTCGAAATTTCCCGATTGATTTAGATGTTGCCATCCTTTTTTTCTAACCTGTTCAATCACTGTTCACAAATAAATTAGAATTAAATAGAACTTTAAAAAAAATCTGTCACTATTTTCAACTATATACAGACACTTTCTGTAACTGATTAAAATATTTTTCTTTAGGGAAATGAGTCTAATTTCATTCAATTAATACAAAATACATTACCATAGTGTTATATTTTTCTCTGTGGACCAATATGTTAATATAGTATTATGTATTTTATATTTTGATAGTAATTATTCATTTTACGATTAAATTTTATGTGAAATTACTATTAAATATTAGTGAGATGAGAAAATTTGACTAAATCTAGGAGGTTGCTTTTAAGTTTTTAATTTCATGAAGCACTCACAGCTCAACAAAGTAAAATGTTGATTAATAACGAGTTTAGTTAACGTATTCATTGCCAAACCTTAAAAATGCATTCGCAATTTTTCGTAATTCTCAAAGTAATAGACAACATCACCAAAATAAAAAATGTTTAATAAAAGATACTTCACGGATAGTGTCAAACCATAAACTCATTGTTATGGAAAAAATTAAAAATTGAAAAGTACAAGACACAATTAAGTATTAATTCTTCGCCACGAGTTCCCTTTTAAAGCAAGAGTTTGCAAACCAAATTAAACAGTTTAATCCATTAATTTTGAAAATGTGTTTTAGCAATTAAAGATTCTGCCCCTTTCTTAAAATATCGTTGCATGCGTTCATTTAACAAATTATTATTCACTTTCCGAAGCACTCGTAATAATCGCTTGATATAAATTATAACAATCATTTTAAGCACCGCACATTCATTAAGAAAGAATAAAAGCGGGAGAATTTGATTAAAAAAATACAGATTTATAGTTTTTAAACAAAATAATTAAACGCTCCCTGAAGCAACAAAAATCCGTCATTAGAAAAAGATGTAAAACAAAAATTAATGCTTTCAAAGTATACGATTCCTTTTGCAAAATAACAATGTGATCTTTAACAGTTACTTTTAATAGTTACAGTAAGTTAAGAATTTGGTCTTTTGTCGTATTAAATGTGTGTAGATTCTATTTGTAGTTTTTCCCTTAAACCGTGTTTCTAATGAAAATTCCTTGTCTTGTATGGATTACCACTAAGCGCAGCTGCGACATTTGCTATTGCAACCTGTTTTTAATTAGTGGAGATATCTAACACTTTATTCTTGACAGTGATGGCGGTATCTTGAAAAAACTTCTTTCTCTTACCACAAAAAAGAGATTCACCATTTTTTATAGAATCGGACGAAATTTATAATTTAGATTTAAATACATTTGTGTACTTGAAACTAGTGAGATAATATAGTAGATACCTAACTTTTCTAGTCAATTGCAATTGTACAGTTAAGATATAAATGTATGTAATGTTAACGCGCGTCAATGAACTGTACTTAACTGTCAGTAAAATGTAACCTTTAACTGTTACCGTCATTGATTGTAGAGACGCCCCTTTTTGATATATAGTCAATTCACAGAATTGCGGAGTCCCTTTTTATTGCTGATCTTTTACATCGATGTTTTTATAACTGTAATAAAGGTTTTAAGCAAGATTGTTATGAGCTAATTTAAATACAGTCCACTTCGAAGAAAAGTCAATATTCCAGCTACAACATGTAATAATAAACTCTTTTAAAATCAGCATTAATTTAATTCCTTGTTTCAAATCGCGTATTACATTTTTATCACTTCATAGATCTATACTAATTTCCCACGTTTTCAACAACCCATTCATGTGAGATTGGTTTAGATTAGAGAGTTTCATAATTAATATTCAGTATTGTTTGTTCTTGCGCCAGACGGTTTATAACTTCACACACCCATGGTATTTTAATTTCTGCTAGCACAGCACGATTCCTACGGTTTAAGGGGGTCCAGTACCGAAATTTTTTCAAAAATCCCAAATTTTTTTTCTGATTTAAAAAAATAGTTCATACATTCCTGAAGAGAATGGTGTTTTTATCTTATTCCTCGGGTGATTAGAACGCCACAAAATTACCTGTTATTTAAACATCACTAATGGGCGTAACACCTTGAAGGGTCTGCTTTAAGTGCGTTTTTGAAACACTAGTGTTTTTCACAGATGTTGCATATTCAAATCGATATATCTCCAGAACCATTAATAATCGGCTATTCAAATTTTTGGAACATTTAATTTATATAGTTTTAAAAATTTTGTTTTCACAGAATTTTATTTTTTTAAATTCTGTTTTAAAATATAACATTTAGCGTAAAAGATAACATAAAAAAAGCAAAAAATTTCAATATTTTAACTTTGAGAATTTTTTTAATTTTTTTTATTTCACCTATCAAAATTCTGTAATGACAAAATTTTCTTTATATAATTATGTATTACAGAAAGCTTTCACTTTTTTCTTGACTTATATCAAAATACGCAAACATCAATTATTATGGATTTTTCTCGGTTTTTAATTTTTTTTTTAAATAACTAAACACAAAATTAAAAAAAATATTTTCTCAAAGATATATAAATAGTATCTCATACATAAAATAAATGTTTGGCATAAAAATGTACATAAATAAAGTTTTTTTTATTTTCGGTACCGCACCCCCTTAATACAATGCTAGTTTACAGTGTCTCTCTCGACGACACGACATTCATTCTCTCGATATCTCTCGCTTAGGTCAGATGTAACTCCTTACATCCTCTCTCTCTCTCTTCGTGCTAACTCAATAAATATGATCGACTGCTTCAAAAATAACTGTTTCCTGACTCACTATGCTGCCATAATTTACACTAAGATGTGATAACTTTACATGTAATTCATTAAAATAATTAGTTAATAATTTGTTGTGGAACATAGAGTATTAAGGAATATCATTTACATCTGTGAGTGTAACTCGCTATTGAAAACATTTAAAAATCCCAAACCAAAATGAATTCCAACTTTGAATACGCTTGAAGAGTTATTTTTTGTTAAAAATGGATTTTCAGAATTTCATCTTATTGTAATAAAAAAAATTGGAAGGAAATTCAAAATATTCTGGAAATATGGAATAGGTGTTGAAATTGGTAGGTTGTTTTCAGATTAACTGGTGCCGTCAGCAACACGAGGGCACACCATCTATCTATCTACCTACCTACCTACCTACCTACCTGCCTGGCTACCTACATGCCTGCCTGTCTACCTGCCTACCTACCCACCTACCAGTATAACTCGCTATTGAAAACATTTAAAAATCCCAAACCAAAATGAATTCCAACTTTGAATACGCTTGAAGAGTTATTTTTTGTTAAAAATGGATTTTCAGAATTTCATCTTATTGTAATAAAAAAAAATTGGAAGGAAATTCAAAATATTCTGGAAATATGGAATAGGCGTTGAAATTGGTAGGTTGTTTTCAGATTAACTGGTGCCGTCAGCAACACGAGGGCACACCACCTACCTACCTACCTACCTACCTACCTACCTACCTACCTACCTGCCTGCCTGCCTGCCAGCCTGCCTACCTGCCTGCCTGCCTACCTACCTGCCTGCCTGTCTACCTGCCTACCTACCCACCTACCAGTATAACTCGCTATTGAAAACATTTAAAAATCCCAAACCAAAATGAATTCCAACTTTGAATACGCTTGAAGAGTTATTTTTTGTTAAAAATGGATTTTCAGAATTTCATCTTATTGTAATAAAAAAAATTGGAAGGAAATTCAAAATATTCTGGAAATATGGAATAGGCGTTGAAATTGGTAGGTTGTTTTCAGATTAACTGGTGCCGTCAGCAACACGAGGGCACACCACCTACCTACCTACCTACCTACCTACCTACCTACCTGCCTGCCTGCCTACCTACCTAACCGCCCACCCACCCACCCACCCACCCACCCACCCACCCACCCACCCACCCACCCACCCACCCACCCACCCACCCACCCACCCACCCACCCACCCACCCACCCACCCACCCACCCGTCCATCCATCCATCCATCACATCTCTCTCTCTATTTTTTTATTTTTAAAAGACCCATTAAAGAAACATCTCAAAAAAATAAATCGCCAAACCGACCATTGTTTCTGAACGAATGATGAAAATATAACTACGGAAAATAACACCAATCCACGCCAGTATAATAGTGTAATTGAAAGTTGTGCAGTGTTGCACTTCCCTAGTTATATATCGAATATAAGTTATTTTAAATTCGTTTCAATTTTTATTTCCATATGCAAATATCAGCAAGTGACACTAAATAACGTAACTTTCTTTAATTCAGTAAGAAACTTGTTCTTTTTAAAATCCTTTATATTAACTTCGATTGTGTTTGTGTATGTGTATGGGCTACCGGAAAAATCTACCACAGTTTAATTAACCCGCTTTCCGTCATCTGAGTGGGTTGAAACTTGGCAAATAGATCGGGTGTCGATGACAATGCTTTCTATAATTTTTTTGGCGGTCACTGTCACTAAAATGCCACTTTTACACCCGTTTCTATAATCATTTTGGAATATTAATAAACTTCATTTAATTGATCATTGTTGAAACTCTTTCCTACTGTCAAAATTATTTTAATCAGAATAAATAAAAGATAATTGGATGTGAATACATACATTTATTATGAAGTATAGTCCAGTCAATTCAGCATTGTGTTGCGTAGTAAAATAAATAAAAAACATTTGGACGATATGCCTAAATTTACAGAAATGTAGTTTGCCGCATATTTTGCTGATAGAGATGCTTTTAATATTTAAAATAGATGCAAAACTAAGAACAAGATGACAACAGAATCAGCTCTATGTTAACGAATATAAAAATTGGCAATGCATGTAAAGGATTTGTATTAAAAACTTTGTTTTTATGGGTTATATTATTAAGTTTTGAATATGAGTAGTTTTCGTTTTCATTTCTATATTATTTTTAAATAAATGCCTGAAAAATGCTGTTTATTCTTACATGTTGAATAAATTTTAAGCAACGAAAATAAAATAAAAAAACTTGAAAAATTAGAAAATTTGCTAGAAAATATTTTATGTAATGAGTTTCTTCTAATCTTCCACTATGGAATTCCTCCAAAATCCAAAAATAAAATAGAGTAATTAAAAGTTTATCTCTTTACCAAACCAACAGACAAGCCTCATGCATTAAGAGAAAGACTTTAGTGCAATTCGATAACGACCTTTTCATTGTCCATTAATACTCGCCAACGGCTTTAGATCGCAATTCAAGCAGAGAACATTTATTTTTGACTAGTCCCCAGTCGACACTGAATGTCTCAAATGTCTCTTTAACGCAATGATAGTTTTTTGTACAGTCGTTGCCTTTGTATTCTCTGATCAATGTTATTCTTTTAATTTTTCACTTGTTTCTATATGAAAAGATTTAGTAATATAAACATTTGCAAAAAAATAGCTTTTGGCACATACGCATGCCTCTTTATAAGCATTGAAGTTTTTGTTGAGTCGCTGCCTTTGTAATTCTTTGGATAATGATATTCTTTTAATGTTGTAGTTTTAGTAACATAAACATTAAACAAATACTTTGGCACCTGCGCATGTCTCTTTAACGCGTATTATTAGTGTTTTATGTGTAGAGTCGTTGCTATTGTATTCCCTGGGTAATGTTATTCTTTTAATTTTGCGTGTTTCGATATGAGAAGATTTAGTAATATCAACATTTTCAGAATAATAACATATGTCATACATACGCATGTCTCTTTATACGCATTGATGATATTTTTTAGTCGCTTTCTTTGTATTCTCTGGATATCTTTCTTTGTATTCTATTCTTTGAATATTGAGTGCTGCACTGTTATAAATTTTGTTCCACCTTGCACCAAAAATTGGTTCCCATTTAGCTGCCACCAACATTTGGTGCTTAGTTTCACGATTTAATGGTGCAACCTCGGACCGTAAGCACCATTAAATCGCAAAACTAAGCACCAAATGTTGGTGGCAGCTAAATGGGAACCAAATTTTGGTGCATGGTGGACAAATTTTTTTAACAGTGTGTATAAGAAGATTTTGCATTATAAACATGTGCCAAAAAATAGGTTTTGCATACACGCATGTATCTTCATTGCTTTTTTTTTTTTTGAGTCGTTGCTTTTTCTATCTCTGAGCTATGCTATTTTTTTTTGATTTTGCGTGCTTTTGTTTGAGAAGATTTAATAATATAAACACTAGTAAATATATGTTTTGAGTGGAGACATTTCTCTAAATTATGTTGTTTAAAGTTACATTTAAATCATAAATGTGAACAATTTTTTTAATTGCCTTCAGTTAAAATAGAGTTTTGTATGTAGAGTCGTTGCCATTGTATTGTCTAAGTAATGTTACTTATCCCTTCATGATATACCTAAATAATTTATTAACTAAATGGAGAGCTATTGATGTATTCTGATAAAATTTTGAGATTATGACGTAATATGGACATAAACATCTTTCAAACTGGATTTATTTCGATAAAATTAGAAATTTTGAAAAATCTTATTTTGAACTATAATTTTAATTTCTTTCATTAAAATTTTAATATTGTTTCTTTGTAAAGTATATCCCGTGTTTCAAAGAAATAGACTGCTAGATGTAAGTATACATATCTTATTGTACTTGTGCCTTTTCATCATTATATTATTGCATGCATCTTAAAAATTCGTGCACTGTGTAGGAGATATCTCATTACACCCATCAACTACAATAATAGAGAAATGTGCAATATTTAAAGTCTAAGCGTTAACAAAGTTGGAAATGGGTATGTTTGTTATTGGTATTTAGGAGTTTCTGGGTTTGATGTTATTACATTAAAAAAGATTTATTATTCTAACTCAAGCCGGTTAATATGTTTCTCACTATGTATTTGAAATTACTTAAAATATTAATTTGCTTTTTAAAACGCTATTTATGCTTTTTTACGACGTTTTGTTCAATCTTTCAAAATAAACAAAAATGAAAACTTTTTAATTAAACTTTGCAATAAATTTTTTTCAATGCAAGATTAGTTGTACAACACATTAAAATGTTAGATAACGAGATAATTTATAATGAACTAGGGGAGACAGGGTCTAGAATCAACACGTTTTATACATTTAACTGTAGCATATGAAGTACAGCTGATTTTTGTATGTTACGAATACTATGAGAGCGACTGATTTCTCATGTTTCTACTGATATATTTGAGTATAATTTTTGATGAGTAGAATTTTCAGGAAAAATGCTTACAACCAGCCCCGCTTATGAGGCAAGTTGTAACAGTTATGAGATCATGTTGTAACATGGGTTAAAAATGAGAAAACGTTAGAAGAAATTACTTTCATACCTATTCGGGTGGACAACTATATCATTTAATATTCTCATCTACGTCGAGGTATCAGAATGACAGTTCTAGAACAAATAGTGCATTACGTAAAATTGCAAAAAAAAAAAAAAAAAAAAAAAATCAAAAATCCACGAGTGCAGTCTTCATGAGCCCACACTTCACAATTGTTGTACTTAGTCCACTTTTCATTTGTTCTTCGAAAAATGATTGTAACATAATATACACTTCATATTCATTGTCGAGTTGATGATGCCATAAACTTTTTCTTGTCTCATCCTAGTTCGAACATGTTAACACTAGAAAGACGGGAGCTTAGTATATACCTATATTGTCTGAAAGCAGTCAAAATGACTGCATTGTGAAAAAATAACTAATGCGCAAAGAAGTTTGTTTAACAGTAATTTTTAATATATTTTATATCACTTACAGTCATATAACAAGTTATTAATAAGTATTACCAATAAAAAAAATGTACTTGAGTTCGAAAAAAAATAATTTATACATTTTCTGGACATTTTAGCCGTATCGATTACAGTATGAGATCATACACTCAGTGATCCTCCATCCCATCTGAATTACATTACAGCGCGTTCAAAGGGAACAAATCGCGTGGCCAGGCCTGGCATAAAGATTCGAATAACAAGTACGAATAACAATAACAATAACTTTAGTTATTGAACAACTGCAACTTATCAAGTATATGTGGAAATTGACAATTTATCATGAACTTGTATGTTATCATGTTATTCCAATTCAGAGCCGAACTGGTCTTTTCCAAGCAGTCAAAATGACTGCTTTTCGGCAATATAGGTATAACACATATATATATATACCGGAAGTGAAGGAGGGGGGGGGGGCAACAACAATGATTAATTAACCCATTTATATGTTGTAGAAAAGTCACAAAATTATAAGAAGCTGTGTCATTATTTAAATAATTATTTTTTTAATTGAAATTCAAAAGCAGTCAAAATGACTTACTTAGGTAATCTAGTGTTAACAAGTAGACAGACATTTTTTGTCACAACTGAATCCAAACGCTACCTACATTTTGAAAACTCTATATGACGAGTTTCTTTTTTTGTAACGGGTTGCATTCCATATTTGAAAACAGTCTTTTAAAGTGGTGTTTAGTTTGCGTGGTTAATTTTACTCCTTTACAGAAAATTTCAAAAGTTCTGAAGAATCAAAAAATTATTTACCTAGTCAAGAAATAACAAAATTCAAAATTTTAAGCTGCGTTCAATATTTCTCCTATCATTTCGCTTACATGTTTAGCACTACACGTACTTCTAATAAAATGGATTCTGGTGTCATATAGGGATTATAGAAAAAGTTATTATTTTTTTTCAACTAAACCCTGTTACTTCTATACCCAGTCTCCTATACTTTTCCGAAAAATATGTAGAATTTATTATACAAAGCTTATCGATCTATTTAAATACCTAAAAAATGTCAATATTTCAAAATATGCAAAACAACTAGTTACAAGACCCTAATATAAAAGCTTAACATCTATATTTAATAAAAATAAAAATTGAAGAGCTTAGTAGATTATGGAGTTGTTAAGTGTAGTAGATAATACATTCACTTACTCCACTAAGCTTTTCAATTGTCAATAGAACAAATATAATTTAATGGGAGTTGATACCCTCTATACCGGTAATGTTAATTTTGCATAGTTCAAGCACCTTTTTCTCAGAAAGCAATTGACATAGAAGCTTAATTTTTTTTCAGTGTATTTAGCAGACACTTGTTATTCTACTGAAGTTAGGCCGACCGAACGGTATAGTGGTTAGCGTGCTGGCTTCTAGACCGCGAGGTTGCGGGTTCGAGTCCCGTGTTAGGCATGGGTGTTTGTAAATGCATGTTGGCTTGTCTAATGACTAATGGTTCGGCGCATTATAGCCCTCGTGTTGCTGACGGCGCCAGATAATCTGAATACAACCAACCAATCTACTGAAGTTAGCTTTTGGTTTTAATTCATTTACTTTTTTTAAATGAATTTTCGTGAAAGTCACTCAAATTTGTTAAAAATCAATAACATTAATAACAATAAACAATAATAAGCTCAAATATAAATTTTAGAGTTCTAACTCCCTTTAACCCATTTTCTGTATTTATTTTTGATTCTTCCCTAGTCAACCGAGGCTGACGTTAAATATCCCTTTAAGGAATTGATCGCTTTTGTCGAGTCTTCCTCTTTGGATTCCTCCAAAAAAGTTTCAGTCCTTTGTGTTTTTGTGTTTTATCAGAAGAATTTTCGTAATATATACCTCACTGCGGGAAAAAGGATTTAGACGCTAGTCCTCTATACTTTCTTTCGGGACAGACCACACGTTCCAATGTGGTCTTTTATTTCAATCGTCAAAGTTAAAATAATCGTGTCCCTGCAGACTATAACTTTGGATTTGAAATGCTGAATACATATCGGATGGGAAGTGAAGTGACGTGTTTGTTTACTGACTTGGATTTGTGTTTGAATTGGATTGGCTCATATGGATGCAATATTTGTTTAGGTTTTATCATGATTCTATGAAGCACACAAAAAAAAAGATATATGTGTGTGTTTGGAGCATATCCTGTACGGTTTTTAAATAGATATTTTTTAAGGGAGACCCGTACCCCAAATATAGAAAAAAATTGGAATTTTTTTTATTTTTTTATTGCCTAAAACTAAGCTATATATATATAACGGTACCTTGGATGTTGACCGTTAAAAGTAAACAATCGTGGATGAGTTGTTCACAAGTTTATTTCCAGAGACAAGAGAGGAGGGGGTGACGTTTGGTTAGCGCCAAGAGTTGATTATATCAAAAGGCGTGGCAAACCGAAGTACGGAGCTTTTATAGATTTACTAGTGACGCTCGATTATTCAAGGCGCCTCTCGCTAACACCGGCAAATACTAGAGAATTCTAAATCGGAAATTGAAGGTTCCAATCGGAATACAGTACATATATATTCAAGAAGACACGGGATAAATTTTTAATTTCTAGGGAACTGCAAACATTCGATTTTTAAACTTTTACATAACGATCTACAATGTAGTTGTATGCAAGTTTTTATTTTTAAGTTCGTTTTTCTCGATATCTAGAATTGGCAATTTTGATTGTGCTCAAAATGCTAAGGCTCTGAGAAAAATTTACTTAGATTTAAAATGTTTATATTTTTGAAATCTTGAATATCTGTTTTTATAAATATAGGTAATGTTTTTTTAGTAAATTGCTTTAACTTTCTATTTTTAAGAATTAAAAAAATGGGAATTTTTTGTAAAAATTTAGAAATTTCTTATGAAAAACATAAAACCTCTTTTTAAAATCCCCTGTCTAACTAATTAAAAAAATCTCTCCCTACATCTGTAGAGTGTACTTTAATATAATTAATTTAGCTTTGAAATTGAAAAAATATTAAAAATTGAAAGAGGAGTAGTCTTTTTAAAAAGGTGTATATTTCAGCCAAAAAACACTAAAAAAGAAAAGTATTAAAAAATATTAAATTTAAAAAACAAAAAAATGTGTCAATAATTATTTAAAAATAGATGTTTTATTTATACAAAAAATTTGGTGCTAAATTATTAATAAAAATTTTAGGTTTTTGCTTACGGGCCTCCCTTAAATTTCTTTATAATAAATTCAATAGTATACGTTTATTTTTGGTGGGCTAATTTTTGGAGGACTAATTAATCCACTTTCCTTTTCCTAATGGAGCTGAAACTTGGCAGATAAACTTGATGTTGATTACAATACATTATAATAACTTTTGGGGCTTTCTCTAAATAGCCGCTTTTACGCATATTTCTAAAACAGCTTCGGATGACCAATTAATAAACTTTCCATCAATCAATTGTACTGAAACTTAACAGATAGACTCGTTGTCGATGTTAATTCATTCTATTAAGCTTTAGGGGAAACGAATAGGTTTGTCAATGGTACGGATTGATGGTTTTATTCGTAGTGTAAACACTGTAAAAACTCCGTCAAAGCTCAAAATCTCTAAGTTGCTATTACACAATACTTGGCAATGTTTACAAATGATTTATATTTAAAATTGTTTTTTGTGGGCGGTTGTTTTATTTTAAATTTTCTTCTGATGGACTCTAAGGTAGCACAGCAGTATTGGCCAATGTCTTAAACAGGGGTTTTGGAAAATTGGCCAATCCTGGCAGAAACTTGAGCATCGCTCAAAAATACGCATTTTTTAAAAAATAAACACATCAAAAACATCACAAAACATATTTTTTTAGTCCTCCGTGTATTCTTATAAAAATATATTTTAATTTTAAAGCTGTGCATTGATATTTTAAAACTTTCTGTATATTTTATCCAGCATTGGATGAGATTGACCAAGATCTGTAGGAACGGCCAGTCTACAACGCTCCTTATCAGAATTAGCCAATGTTGAGCGATATTGGCCAGTGTATTTGTGCTACTGGGGATGTATTGAAATGTACACAATTACATCCCCCCATTTTATGAAATAATCATACCGTCACCCTAGTGTTACAACTAGATAATTGCAAAACCCTAGTTCTGAGAAAAATGCACCTGCATTTTTTTCAAAGCATTGAAATTGTACAACAGCTTAATGGCTTTAATATGAATATAATATGATCATACCTTGCTACTGTTATCCACTTGTGGTATGTAATAAAAGTGGGTAATTTATGACTCATCGTCCGTAGATCTAAAAAAATGACAATTTGGGAGTTATCCTACTTGTAGCATTGAGGTGACGATATATTACTGATGAATCTTTCAATCTAAGCAATTTACCTTCAAAAATATAGGAAAAACTTTACAATGGCGTTTGTTGATCAATAATCTTCTTGTATTCCACAGTTTTAATTATATACTTGTAAATAATTTTTTTACGAGTTATTAAAAAAAAAAAAAAAAAAAAAAAAAATATATATATATTTAATCTGCGAGTAAGAAGTTATAAAAGTTTTTTTTTTTTTTTTTTTTTTTTTTTATCTGTGGTACCTAATTTTTTTATAAATTAGAAATTATAAGTGGGAATTTTTTAATTTTTATATATACATACATGGAACATTGAAGCGCCAAATTTAAAGATATACGTCCTTTCTCTCTCGGTTTACATACACAAATATATATATTTTAAATTTACTATGAAATTGGATTTTAAAATACACTAAAATTGCTTGAATAGGGAACATAAGAATATCAATGAATTCATATGAATAAGTTTAGTGTCATTGTATTTAAGCAAAAGAATGTATATATTTAAAAAATAATTGTTTCTTTTCAACTTCATTGTGCAATGTGCATCTTTTAAAATAATATTAACTTATTAAATAATTTATATTTAATAAATTAACAAAATTAATTTATTAAAAATCAAAGTGAATTTATGCACTCACGTTAAAATATCATTTATTTATACCGATTAATCAAATTTATTATTTATCTACAAAAAATATTTTGGCAACAGGAAATAATTTTTTCAATGGTAGGTTAAATACTATTTTAGAGCGATTTTATGACGGCAAGCTGGTTTATTAGTATTCTGTAAAAGTAATCTTTTGGTAACAGTGACAGTTCCAAAATTTGACGGAATACATTGTCATCGACATCGAATCTATCTGCCAAGCTTCAGCTCGGTTAGATGACGACTTGGGGGTTAATTAGGCCTCCGCAGATTTGCAGATCATCGACAAACACACACTCAAAATCGAAGTTAATATGAAGGATTTCAAAACGATAGCTATAAAAATTGTTATGGACTTAAAATTTTAAAATTATATTGCATATATTCAGAAGTAAACAAAAAAAGAAAGTATTCTACTGAAAAACTTAAAGAATGTTATAAAGTAATACTAGAAAAACGTTTTTATATTTATTCAATTTTCTTAAAAAAAAAAAAAAAAAAAAAAAAGGATTTCAAAACGATAGCTATAAAAATTGTTGTAGACTTAAAATTATATTGCATATATTCAGAAGTAAACAAAAAAAGAAAGTATTCTACTGAAAAACTTAAAGAATGTTATAAAGTAATACTAGAAAAACGTTTTTATATTTATTCAATTTTCTTAAAAAAAAAAAAAAAAAAAAAAAAGGATTTCAAAATGATAGCTATAAAAATTGTTATGGACTTAAAATTATATTGCATATATTCAGAAGTAAACAAAAAAAGAAAGTATTCTACTGAAAAACTTAAAGAATGTTATAAAGTAATACTAGAAAAACGTTTTTATATTTACTTAATTTTCTTAAAAAAAAAAAAAAAAATAGGATTTTAAAACGATAGCTATAAAAATTGTTATGGACTTAAAATTATATTGCATATATTCAGAAGTAAACAAAAAAAGAAGGTATTCTACTGAAAAACTTAAAGAATGTTATAAAGTAATACTAGAAAAACGTTTTTATATTTATTTAATTTTCGTAAAAAAAAAAAAAAAATAGGATTTCAAAACGATAGCTATAAAAATTGTTATGGACTTAAAATTATATTGCATATATTCAGAAGCAAACAAAAAAAAAGAAAGTATTCTACTGAAAAACTTAAAGAATGTTATAAAGTAATACTAGAAAAACGTTTTTATATTTATTCAATTTTCTTAAAAAAAAAAAAAAAAAAAGGATTTCAAAACGATAGCTATAAAAATTGTTATGGACTTAAAATTATATTGCATATATTCAGAAGTAAACAAAAAAAGAAAGTATTCTACTGAAAAACTTAAAGAATGTTATAAAGTAATACTAGAAAAACGTTTTTATATTTATTCAATTTTCTTAAAAAAAAAAAAAAAAAAAGGATTTTAAAACGATAGCTATAAAAATTGTTGTAGACTTAAAATTATATTGCATATATTCAGAAGTAAACAAAAAAAGAAAGTATTCTACTGAAAAACTTAAAGAATGTTATAAAGTAATACTAGAAAAACGTTTTTATATTTATTCAATTTTCTTAAAAAAAAAAAAAAAAAGGATTTCAAAACGATAGCTATAAAAATTGTAGTAGACTTAAAATTATATTGCATATATTCAGAAGTAAACAAAAAAAGAAAGTATTCTACTGAAAAACTTAAAGAATGTTATAAAGTAATACTAGAAAAACGTTTTTATATTTATTCAATTTTCTTAAAAAAAAAAAAAAAAAAAGGATTTCAAAACGATAGCTATAAAAATTGTTGTAGACTTAAAATTATATTGCATATATTCAGAAGTAAACAAAAAAAGAATGAAAAACTTAAAGAATGTTATAAAGCAATACTAGAAAAAGTTTTTATATTTATTCAATTTTCTTTAATAAAAAACAAAAAAAACAAAACATTTTGTTCTTACTCTTTCTAAATTGACCTCTTCAAAATAAATTTCTTCTCTGAAGATTCTAACATATAAATCACGAAAGCATCTATTGTCTTTAACAGTGTTGAAAAGTGGCACGAAAGATATCAAGTAATTCAATGAACTGTTTCAATAAATGAGGACATTGTCTCTCGAAAGTAAGTTTCGGAACATAAAAAAGAAGGAAAGAAATGTGGCTTAAAGCAACGGAAATGACAACAACGTCAATTACGTGATTGAAAAAGACACACGCAATTTCCTCGTTAGTATCTTTTATTTTAAGTTTGATGTGGGGTTAACAAGGGGAGTCAACAGAACCCTTCTGGAGCCTTCTGGAAAAGATGATGATACTGGATTAGGTTCTTCTTGGTGGGTAACGATCGCCGGGGGTAGGATCTTCACACGTTTTTGACAGTAGAAATTGGGAAGATCGCATAAGTGCATTTTTTATTTTTAAAAAAACCACAAATATATAAGTTTGCTTTTATGATAGGCTGAATGAATAAGATATGTTAGAAAGATTTCTTTTAAAGTCACAGTTTTTTTTTTTTTTTTTTAAAGAAATACGAATGGTAATTAGAATAGGCAATTTTTGGTAAGGTTATCGAGATTTGTTTTAGCTGTCTCATCTTGCTAAATTAATATTAGCTTTGAATTCATTTACTTTTGACGAGTAGTATCTTATATTGTATTTTTTAATCTTTTATCTTAACTTCGATTTTGTGTGTATGTTTGTCGATGGGAGGGAAATCTGCGAACGCTTAATTAACCTCCTTGCTGATCTGAAACTTGGAAAATAGATTCGATTTCGATGACAATGCATTCTATCAAATTTTGGTGGCTGTTACTGTCACTAAAAGATCGCTTTTACTGAATGTTAATAAACCAACTTGCCGTCATCCAATCGCGCTGAAATAGCATTAAAGAAACCCTTTCCTGTTGCCAAAATTGATAAATAAATAAATAAATAAATAAATAAATAAATAAATAAATAAATAAATAAATAAATAAATAAATAAATAAATAAATAAATAAATAAATAAATAAATAAATAAATAAATAATACAATTGTTTTAATCAGATTAACACTAGATTGCCTAAGCAAGTCATTTTGACTGCTTTTGAATTTCAATTAAAAAATAATTATTTAAATAATGACACAGCTTCTTACAATTTTGTGACTTTTCTACAATATATAAATTGGTTAATTAATCATTGTTGTTGCCCCCCCCCCCCTCTTTCACTTCCGGTACATATGAGTGTTATACCTATATTGCCGAAAAGCAGTCATATTGACTGCTTGGAAAAGACCAGTTCGGCTCTGGATTGGAATAACATGATAACATACAAGTTCATGATAAATTGTCGATTTCGACATATACTTGATAAGTTGCAGTTGTTCAATAACTAAAGTTATTGTTATTCGTACTTGTTATTCGAATCTTTATGCCAGGCCTGGCCACGCGCTTTGTTCCCTTTGAACGCGCTGTAACGTAATTCAGATGGGAAGGAGGATCACTGAGTGTATCATCTCATACTGTAATCGATACGGCTAAAATGTCCAAATAATGTATAAATTATTTTTTTTCGAACTGAAATATTTTTTTTTTATTGTTAATACTTATTAATAACTTGTTATATGACTGTAAGTGATATAAAATATATTAAAAATTACTGTTAAACAAATTTCTTTGCGCATTAGTTATTTTTTCACAATGCAGTCATTTTGACTGCTTTCAGGCAATATAGGTATATACTAAGCTCCCGTCTTTCTAGTGTTAAATAAAAGATATTTGATTGTGAGTGCATAAATTCACATTCATTTTTAATGAGTAAACTTTAAAAAGTAGTTTACCGAATATTTTGCTGATAGAGATGTTTGTAATATTTAAAATAGATGCCAACACCAAGCACATTCTGGCAACCGAAACTGCGCTTTGTTAATGAATATAAAAAAGGGCAATGCATATAAAGACCATCGATATAGATAAACAACTGGATAGACTGCCTAACGGTGAAGAAACGAGCCATTTCTCCCGCGGAAGCGAGATGCTTGGATGGAGGAAATTGTATTGCCGATGTGGATTTTCTTCGATCTTTATGATATATTCGCGTTACTTTCGATATTTAGCAAGCAAAAAAAAAAATTAAGAATAAAACATATTTGAAGAAAATAGTTAAACCAATAAATATAACTAATCAAAATAATTCTAAGTATAGAATTTGTATATTTAGAACAAACATTTCAGATTAGTTACTGTCGATATCTGTAAACATGTTTGATCTTTATTGAATCGAATTTAATTCTTTAAATTTTAAATTACATAAATCACATGTTTAAAAATAAATTATTATCTACAAGTTATAAGAATACAATAAACAAATGAAAATAGACTTTTAAACTAGATTTATTTTAGAAGTAGAAATTAAAAATAATTGAAGAAATACTCTAAACCAGTTGAAAATATGTAATAATTAGATTGCAAAATACAAATTCATACATTCAATACACCAATTCAAAGAACAATTTAAGTTTCAAAGGCCAACTATAATACTAAATTTTTATACTCAATATTATTATATAACTTATGATTTTAAATATATAAGTTGTGAAACTTGTTTATTGCAAGTATTTGGTCCTATAATTTTGAAATGAGAAAAATGTAGATAACTTTATCAAAACTAAATAATTTCAGGCATTGTTCATAATAATATTACAGAAAATTGTTTTTGAGGATTTCAACTTAAAAATCAAATAAATTACATAGTTTAATAAGCAAAAATTTAAAAGGAGGAAAAATTTTAAAAGTAGTCGGAGAGTTTTTCCCAAGAAAAAAAAATGGTTTGTGGTTAATCTAGATCTAAACATTGTTAAAAAGGACCAACTTATTCAGTTTATGCCTGATGGTAGTTTTGTTTCTTTGATGATCTAGTGTTACTCTTTTGGCATTCGAAAAAAGTCTAATATTGCCATAAGTTCTGGCAATTAGTTTTATTAGTTGCGTTTGGTGGAGATCCTCCACAACAAATTCACCTTCAGTTGAATGCATAAAACCCAATGTATTCAATTTTTTAACAGTGTTACCCTGTGACAAATACTTAGAAACAGAATAAACAATGTAATCTAAAGGTTTTTCATATATTTTTTTTTTTTATTTGACACATAATGACGAAATAATTTTTTAGTTTGTTGCACAACAAACAATACTCCATCAGAAGCAAATTTTAATCCACCTTTATTTACATTGCATGTAAACGATTTGGCATTTTGATAGTATTGAGTATCATAAGGATGGCTATTGCATTGACCAATTTTTAATTTAGCTTTTGTATACGATTGTAAGAGGAGAGACAATTTATCTCTAAAATTCAAGGGTTATATTTATAAACAGAAATAAAACTGAAATACAAATTGCTTTCCACAGTTTGATTTGACTTCGGATTCCAACAAACAGTTAAAAACGACTTTGTTTTTAAAATAAATACGTAAGTAATAAAGAAACTGATAAACTTTTCCGTTTGCAGTCCGCAGTTTCGATATTAAATAAATTTACATCAGAACAATGCATTTTGAATTATTGTTTCTCATTCCAACCCCCTTTTTTTTACTTTATTAATACAATTACTATATGTTCATGAAAACGTATAAAAACATAGATTAATTAAAACGTATCGAAAACAAATTATCCAGTTATAAATAAACAGTGTAATAATTTTAATTATTAAATGAGTGTAGAATAGAACAATAACAAGTGGAGTTTTAGTTTCGCTTTCATTTTCCATTTCTTTGCCAAATGCCCTTGAAAACGCATAAAAACAAGGATTAAATAAATATAAATCAAGTGTTTTATTCTAGATCCTAATGCTATTTGTTCTGAATTTAAAATAGATTATTTATGATATGAATTGTCATGTAAGAGATCAACCATTAACCACGAGCGATCAATGTTAAAAGGGTCATTTTAGATATTTTTCAATAATAAATAATTAAAAAAATATATATTTACATATTTGAATAACTATTTTTTACTTACCGGTGAAAACTCTTGTTGATATCTTTCCGATTTGCGCTGTTGTTGCAATTATATGCAACACACGAGTTAACCATCATTCAGGAAATCTTCCCACCAGTGGCAGGAAAACAAATATTACTGCCGGCGCGTTTTTCGCCTCGCGTTGCCACCGGAGCAGTCTATCCAGTTGTTTATCTATATCGATGATAAAGACATCAGCATGTTACCCCAAAATGATAGCAAAATTTTATAGTTCTAGTGAATTAGAAGGTCAGTTCAAGTGTATGGATATTCTCTGTCTTTTTTAGATTTTTCCAACTAGGAGAACATTATCATAAGAGACAAGGGAATAAATTTCCGAAATTGGCAAAATAGTTTTCTGTTTATGCCTCTAATTTGGAGGATAGAGGTTCTAATTTACCAATAATACTATTTCAGTGTGAATGCAGATTTAAAATGTTAAACGCTTGCGTCCTCCGTAGTCCGAGAGGTGAATGAAAGTTTAGATACCTCATCGAACATCATTCTGAACTTTTTATTGAATGATGAAAGAAGTTAGTAGATTGCGAATGTACTGGTATGCCTTTTCAAAACTGGCCGAAACTAGCCGAATCTGATTGCAAAATATGTCATAACTTGCCAAATAATAAGCATTTTTTTTGTTTTATTTGGTAACCCATTTCTCTTTATAATTTCAATTAAGAAGGTTAAAGACGATTCAGATCTCAGACGACGTCTTTGAAAAGTAAGCCAAGTTGGCGTCATCAGTTTTGTCGTCAACGACGTTATATTTATTACCAACTTGGTTCACTTTGAAAAGATGGAAATATTTTTAGATGAAATCGTCTGCACTCTTCCTTATTAGTCCGAGAGGCTACGGCAATTTTCGGACCCCATCGAACATCATTCTGAATTTTTTATAGAAATTGGAGGAAAGTGAGTAGATTAGGATCCATTGGTCTGCCGTGGCAAAAATGGCCGAAACTTATCAATAATCGACTCGGAATGAGTTGAACTAAAATCCGATTGCCAAATATTTCATAACTTGCCAAAAATAGAACAAACTTATTCGTCTGGCAACCCACTTCATTTTGATTTTCAATAAGAAAAAGCGCCAACGATTTCTGATCTTTGGCTCGGAAAACTTATATCTTTTAAAAGTAAGCCAAATTGGCGACATCAGTTACGTCATAAGTGACGTAATATTTTTTGCCAACTTGGCTCCCTTTTAATAGATGCAAGTAGACCGTCGCCAGATATCGGAATCGTCTGCAACCTTCTTAATTGAAAATTAAAGAGTAAGGGTTACCAAATAAAAAAAATGCTCATTATTTGGCAAGTTATGGCGCATTTGGCAATCGGATTATAGTTCAACTCATTCCAAGTCGATTATTGATTAGTTTCGGCCATTTTTGCCACGGCAGACCAGTGGAATCGTAATCTACTCACTTTTCTCCAATTTCTATAAAAAATTCAGAATGATGTTCGATGGGGTCCAAAAATTGCAGTCGCCTCTCAGTCTATATTGAAAAATAAAGAGCGGTTGGTTACCAAATAAAAATGAATGTTATTTTTTTGATAAGTAACTACATATATGGCAATCGGGTTTAGTTCAATTAATTCACAGTCGATTTTTGACTAGTATATTAAAATTGTACTAATTTTTCAAGCATGTTCTACAAAAATTCAGAATAATGTTTAATGAGGTACCTATACTTGCATTCGTATCTCAATCTGCAAGAAAAATATGATGTAATCGGGTTTGGTACTAGATCTGAGTAAGATGGAATTTGGCGAGGCATATTTCTGCAATTACAACTTTTTTTGGGCCGGCCATTTGAGTTGGACTTTTTTTTACCGTCCTGATTTTGGTTTAGATGTAATATATACTACAATTTATTAACCCCTTGGGTACATATTTATTTGGGAAAATTCTTGCGTTTTGAACGTTTGGTTCAAAACAATAAAGGAACCTTAAAGGAACACAGCCAAACAAATTATTTTTTTAAAGTATAGGTAAACCAACCGATGTTTGACTTAACCAATCATGGCTCTTGTGACATTAAAATCCATTCAATCAACCTAGTTTGAATGACGAAATAGGTTCGTCATTATTAACAAGCAAAACAAGTGCATGACGAATCTCAGCCGTCAAATGTACGCAAAGGGTTAATATGTATGAGACATTTTATCTACAAATTATGTATAACATGTTTATATTAATGGTATAAAGAAAACATTAATTATATTTAATATAACCTTGAGGTATTATCAATTTAAAAAACTTTTTCTTGTACAAATATAAAAAAATACAAGGTATCCAGACCAAATAACTATATTTTTTTATCAGTTTCCACACTTTGCATAAACTTGAAACAACGAGTATAATGCATAAATAAAGAGAAAAATCACAAAAGCTTAGTGTGAAAAAATCATTGAACTTCCAAGAGTTGGTTTTGTTGTCAGCAAAACTTCCCAATCCTTCTTAATATTACTAATTACTAATATTACTAAGAACACATTAAAACATATTTAGTATAATCTTGAGGTATTATCAATTTTAAAAACTTTTTCTAGTACAAATTAAAAAAATACATGGTATCTAGACCAAATAGTTATATATTTTTTATCAGTTTCCACTCTTAGCATAAACTTGAAACAACGAGTATAATGCATAAATAAAGAGAAAAATCACAAAAGCTTAGTGTGAAAAAATCAGTGAACTTCCAAGAGTTGGTTTTGTTGTCAGCAAAACTTTCCAATTCTTCTTAATATTACTAATTTCTCCTTTTTTACCGAATTTTCGAATTTTTTTTCCGAGAATTTAAATTTTTTGTACCCAAGAATTTTATAAGCTGCTTTTTTATTTCAAGTAAGAAACTTTTGATCCGCAGATATTTTTAATTTTTATTTGGAGCAGTTGAATAATAATCATACCGAGGATATTTGTTGAGGATGATGCACAATGTTCAGTTCGCAGTCAAAATCTTATCATCCATAACACATCTTTGAAATATCAACGGAAATGTGTTTGGAAATCCATACATTAGCTTTCAAGATTTGTTCAAACCACCAACCCGAAAGACGTATATTTTCTTCAAAACATTCAAATATATCACTCAGCTGATAGAATTTCCCAAGATTTTTACACATGCCCTCGAATATGACCAACAAGATACAAGAAAACTGACGACAATGTAACTACCATTTTATACCCTGAAATACGTGTCTGGGACATTTTATCAAAAAAGAGCTGATAACCACTAGAATTCCCCAAGAAAACTCCAGATAAGATTCAGCAGCCGTTTAGTTATACTTTACACCTTCCACTTATCAAACATTTTCGATATTTTTGCCTTCCTTATTTATGAAGAAGGCATTTTTTTTTATCACACAACTGGGTTTATATCCTACACACACCATATAAAAATCTCCCACCCTTTTACCATAGAATAGCCTCTCGCAGGAACTAAAATTCAACTCGAATAAATAAAACCTCGAATCAATTTAATCTGAGGCAGAATCACGTATTCTCTATAGTGGAAGAACATGGTGTACCATGGGATAGAAGTCTATCCGTGGGGACAAGAAATCCTTTTTCTTCGGTGTCAGGACGTTGAGGTCTTTCTCCATGGAGACTTTTGAGGTTCGTTTATCTGTTCTGTCGTAGAAGCTTTTCACACACGCTCTATATTGTCAGGCGAGGGACGTTTTAGTACCGATCTCTATTCTACAGTATCTTTTTTTATTAGTATCATCAGGTGATGCTGGGAGTGAGTGGCTAGAAATGACCCCATTTGGTTTCGGTTTACGGAGTGTTTAATATTCTGTAGTTATAAATGGTTACTACATGGGTTTGAAAGAATTGTTTTTTAAAGATTCGTTGATTTTTAAATATGTGTTGTTTGAGTGAAAATGTGAGTAAAGTTTTCAATTTTGGACAGTTAGTGGCTAGAAATGACCCAATTGGATTAAGGCTCATGGAGTGTTTAATATTATGTAGTTATAAATGTTTACTACATGGGTTTGAAAGAGTTGATTTTTAAAGTGTGTTGTTGATTTTTTAAATATATGTTGTTTGAGTGAAATTGTGGGTAAAGTTTTTAATTCTGGACAGTTAGTGGTTATAAATAACCCAGTTGGGATATGGTTTACGGAGTGTTTAATATTCTGCAGTTGTAAATGGTTACTATATGGGTTTGAAGGAGTTGTTTTTTAAAGATATGTTGATTTTACGTGATACGTGTTGTTTGAGTGAAAATGTGGGCAGAGTTTTCAATTTTGAACAGTTAGTGGCTAGAAATGACCCAATTGGGTTATGGTTTATGGAGTGCTTAATATTCTGTAGTTATAAATGGTTACTACATGAGTTTGAACGAGTTGTTTTTTAAAGATTTGTTGATTTTTAAATACGTGTTGTTTGAGTGAAAATGTGGGTAAAGTTTTCAATTTTGAACAGTTAGTGGCTAGAAATGAACCAATTGGGTTAAGGTTCATGGAGTGTTTAATATTCTGTAGTTATAAATGGTTACTACATGGGTTTAAAATAGTTGTTTTTTAAAGAGTGTTTTTGATTTTTTAAATATATGTTCTTTGAGTGAAATTGTGGGTAAAGTTTTTAATTTTGGACAGTTAGTGGCTATAAATAACCCAGATGGGTTATGGTTTAAGGAGTGTTTAATATTCTGCAGTTGTAAATGGTTACTATATAGGTTTGAAGGTGTTGTTTCTTAAAGAGTGTTGATGATTTTTAAATACGGTGTTGTTTGAGTGAAAATGTGGGTAAGGTTTTCAATTTTGGACAGTTAGTGGCTAGAAATGACCCAATTGGGTTATGGTTTATGGAGTGCTTAATATTCTGTAGTTATAAATGGTTACTACATGAGTTTTAAAGAGTTGTTTTTTAAAGATTTGTTGATTTTTAAATACGTGTTGTTTGAGTGAAAATGTGGGTGAAGTTTTTAACTTTGGACATAGAATCTATTAATTTATAAAGAGTGCATATGAGTATGATACAAATTTGAAAGTTCTTTAGAAATTTAGCATTAGGTATAGCTTAGAATAATTGATAAAATTAATTAAATAATAATTGTTATTAGATAACTATTCAATTATGAAAGGTATAAGTTTTATTATTTGAAGTATGCGTCGTCAGGATTCCTCATTTGAATAACATAAAATAGAATTCACTCTTTTTTTAACCTTTACAAAATCTACTACTTCTGAAATAATTAAACTTTAAATATAGTTTTGATTTTTAGTAATAGAATTTATACATCTCCATATATACATCTCCATAAAATAGAGTTCCGACAGATATTTATGAATTAAAAATTAATAAAATCCTATACAGTAAAAAACTTATTTTTTCAAGCCAAACTCGTTGGACGTTTCATAAGATTTATATTTTATGAATTCTTTTGAAAATATCAAGTTGCAAATTTCAAACTATTAATTTTGATTAAAAACATGTATTGCTTATAATAATGGAAGATTTTAAAATTTTATATTTAAAACAAATGGTTTGTTCATTGAATGAGCAGTTTGTTTTCTTCCTTGACAATGCATTAAAGTTACTTGTTTATGGAATGAGTAGATCAATTAGATCAATCCTGTCAGTAAAATTGATCAAATGCCCATTTAACAAAAGTAAAAAATGCATGTTTTGATTAAAAAATACTTGGGTTTTGAAATAAATTTGTATTTAATACGTCTTTCATTACATGAAAGACTTATTATTGCATTTATTTTGAATTATTTACTCATACGTATATAAAACTTATTTTTATGAGTAACGAGAGAAAATTAGCATACGCTATTAAATAGATGAACCAGCATGCTCATTAATAAGATGCTGATGTAAGGGAGACTGAACTATTAGAGAAACAATCTAACAATAGAGACAATGGTTCTTAAAAGTATGGAAATTATGAGATTTTAATGAGAGAATGTTGTTTAACACGTGTCTTTCTGTTGAGTATATGACTTTCAATGTAATCAAAAGTTAAGGTTGGAACTATTCTTCTCATTTGTAATGCTCAAAGTAAAATTTTATTGTTGATGTTTAACTTTTTTCACCAATGGCGGATCCAGAGTTTTATTACGGAGGGCGCGGTGCACTGTTAAAAAAATTTGTCCACCATGCACCAAAATTTGGTTCCCATTTAGCTGCCACCAACATTTGGTGCTTAGTTTCGCGATTTAGTGGTGCTTATGGTCCGAGGATGCACCATTAAATAGTGAAACTAAGCACCAAATGTTGGTGGCAGCTAAATGGGAACCAATTTTTGGTGCAAGGTGGAACAAAATTTTTAACAGTGTGGTTGTTGAATAGCTTAGGTAAATTTTGTTGCTCTTAAGTTATATTGCTATACCATGCTTTAACTTTGATTAGACAGTATATGTTACAAGGAGGTAAAAAATATCAATAACATAAAGACGACACTATGACTGGCTACGTGAGAATTTAGGGCAACAAATTAGAGTTGTCAGCAACTACACTGTTAAAAATTTTGTTCCACCTTGCACCAAAAATTGGTTCCCATTTAGCTGCCACCAACATTTGGTGCTTAGTTTCACGATTTAATGGTGCAACCTCGGACCGTAAGCACCATTAAATCGCGAAACTAAGCACCAAATGTTGGTGGCAGCTAAATGGGAACCAAATTTTGGTGCATGGTGGACAATTTTTTTTAACAGTGTAAATGATTCAGGATAAATTATTGTTAAATATGATAGACAGGACAATCTAACAACAAATACACATTTTACATTTACAAACTATAATTTGCTTTGTTGTCTTGTTTCGCCCTCGGCTTTTTCATTTCCATTTTTTGAGATGAGAACATTTGTATTAAAAAGGTTCAGTCCGGATTTCTTCAAGTCTTGATCGACTTCATCTAAAGCCTGAGAGCGACGCACGTCAAAATGTGAGGGGTAAAATCAATATGGTATACATTGGTTTTATTTTTAATTTCAATCTTTCACATGTTCAAAAGCTTATTATATATTCAAATTAAATAATTCAATTTTTATGTTAGTTTTGGACGCCAGTATTGACTTTTGATAGTCATGATAAACAACACATAAAATATTCTTCGTCATCGTTTTTTATCCCCCCCCCCATTTAACCCTGAATAACGGAGAGGGTGATCGCCCCCTTTGCCCCTCACTGGATCCACCGATGTTTTTCACAGTTAATAGAATTGAGGTATACGTATAGGCTTCAAAATCGCAAAACTCACAAAAAAAGGGGAAGATTTGTAATGCCGTAAAAAACAACACAAAATAAAAACAACACAAAAGAAGGAAACCCTATGATGGAGGAGCATACTAAAAAGGAAATATATAATAATTAGTATAATAATAACAACAGTTTTTTATATAAAAAATACTTTTTTAAAAGTTATTCTCAGTTTGTAGTTTTTTCTATTTTGCATTTCATTCAAACAGTAATAACTCCAGTTTAAATAATAATTTTTGAAATTTGTTTTTTGTTATATAATCTGCATACATTGTTGAATGTTTTGACCCTAAATACTAAGTGATTTGTAAATAAATATTTTTTTAATTGAATTTTAAAGATAAGATTCTGTATAAAAACATTTGGATTTTTCTAATCGATTCAGTTAAAGCAAGATATCACAAAATATACACACTGTAAAATTTTGTTAATAGGGTCAAAACATAGAGCAGGGTATTCCGCATTATTGAACACCAAAATTGTATCTATGGGTGAATTAGAATTTTTGTCATGACCGTTCGAAATTAGCCTAATTAGTTGATTAAATGTTAATTAATTATTAAAATTGAAGAAATTTTAAATTTTTTTTTATTGGAAACAGTTTAACAAATAATGTACTTTTCAAGGTGCAAAGGTCTAATTTTTAAATTGAAAATTAAGAAAAAAATGTTGAAACCTATACGTATACCTTGAAAAGGGATGATTAGATTCTTTTAGCTATGAGGGGGGGGGGGGCATTTTGGCCATCATTTTACTGAATTACATCAAATTTCTATATCAATTCGTACTCCTTTAACCACCGTGCAATTCATAATTGCTAGAAGACGCACCAAGAGACACGTCATGGAGTCTTATCAAGGGACAATTATTTTAGGTCTTACTGATTTACCAAAGGATGAGAAATGATACGACCTTTTCCCAAAGTATCACCAAGAAAAATCACTGCTTCTGTAAATATCAGGAAGACGGACAATTACGAGTATTGACCAACATTACAGAGAAGGCTTTACTGCAAGAAGCTCATAAAGAGCCTAAATAAGAAAAAGAAAAAAAAATCATGGGAAACAATAACTAAAAAGCCAAGAACACAATGATTTTCATAAATCTTCAAAAGATGGAGAGAAGTTTAGTGACTTCCATCCTAAGGATGAATCTTATGACGAGTTTGATACTACTGCCAACAGTATTTTAATGAGGAAAAAGAGGAGGAGCTACTTTAATCAGTGAAGCTAGAGTAAACAGTAAGAAGATGAATAAGGGGATATTATACTTGTAAAATTAGCTGGAAAAAGAACAATAAAAGTCGTGTTGCAATAATTAAAGAAAAAGTTTCTAAGGGTGATAAGAAAAAGGGCATGATACCCAAAAAATTATTTTCAGAAATTGCACCACTAAAATTTTAACTATAGTAATTTTACATTGTGTAGATGGTAAGTAAACATAATTTAATCTACAAAAATATTTTGAATAAAGGATTTTTTATTAATTCAATTTGTTAAGGGGGTGATAAAGAAAGGGCATGATACCCAAACAATTATTTTCAGAAATTGTAACATTAAAATTTAAACTATAGTAATTTTACATTGTGTTGATGGTAAGTAAACATAATTTAACCTATAAAAATATTTTGGATAAATAATTTTTGATTAATTCAATTTTTAAAATTTTTTTCCAAACTTTTTTCGAAATGCTACTGCTTCCACAATTTTAAGTATTTTTCCATGAAATTTTCATAATATATTCGTATTATAATTGTTTACAATAGTTAGTATGGATTTGAAGATGCAAGCTATGGAAAAGGTTTTTATATGTTTTTACACTCAAAACAGCAGAAAAACGACGTTTTTTTTCAAGTTTTCAACTTTTAATTAAAAAAAAAAAAAAAAAAAAAAAAAAAAAAAACCCTGAACATAACACTCCTTATTCCATACTAACTTTTGTTTATCAGATGTATATAAATACACTATAAAAATTTCCCAATCCTAACTAAATTTAGAAAAAAGCCTTAAGGATTGAAACAACACTCAAAATGAAAAATAACGAATTGAGAAAAATAGTGCTGAAGATTTCTATTTTAGCTTTGATAAAGTGAGATGGTTTAGAAAATATAATATAACTTTTTATCTATCAAAGGTACAAGTATAAATTTTTGCACAGCAATTCAGAAAGATATTCTCCACATTATGGGATAAAAATTTAAAAATTTACATTTTTGTCATTTTTTGGGTACCATGCCACCTTTTTCTTCTTCTTCTTATCAAGGACTATAGGGACTAAGGCACCTCTGCTTAAGCATTTTGTACCAACCCCATATCCCGTACAGATCGGTAGTGGGCAGTACTGCACAGGATGTAAGCTCACACTCGCAAGAGGGAGTGCACAAGTCTACCTATAGCCGCCGAAGAGTTCATTTCTACCTCTTTCGGTAGCTACCCGGTAGATGGCAGCACTACCGACCGTATGGGGAACTTCTTAATTTAGAAGCAATACCAAGCAGAAGATTCCACCAGAAGACTTGGCTTTGCCACCCCCAGAGGTATTGATTTGTATGGGAACTTGGAGGACTTTGCGACCATGACTGATTTAACGTGCTCCAGTCACCATTAGCGAACACGGCGGTCTTTAGTCGGTCCCAGGCCCGAACTCGCAACCTCAGGGCTCGCAACCTTCAAGTTGCGAGAACGATACTCTCCCGACTGGGCTAATCGGCCCTTTACCATGCCCCCTTAATAGTTGATGCAGAAAAATTGTTGAAAGTTGTTATAACTGCTACATTCAATGTCCATTAAGTGCATAAGATAGGAATGGACAACCTTAAATTTGTGCATAACAACATAAATGAGTACGAGGTTAACGAAAATGACATTATTTTCAGTTACCCACTCCTAGAGCGGTTGGAGGTACTGCCAGAAATCAAAATAAGTTTTCTTTTCTAATTTCATTTAAAAGGGTTGATATGTTTTGAATGAATTAAGCTTTATTTCAGTCTAAGTTCACTTCAATAAAGTATTTAGAAAAACCAGAATTGCATGGGCATTTTTTGATAGTGTCTTCGTTAGTTTGAAAATGTTTTGTTTATTTGAAACCATAAGTAAATTCAAAATTCTTTATTTCCAACTTCATAGTCAAGCTGTTGTTCAAAAGACCTATGAGAAAATATTAAGAATATTGTATTAGAGTTCTTATTAAATTTTGAAATTTCATGTATATTCCTTCCCCTCATTTTTATAATATTGGGAGAAGAAAAATTTAAACACATGAATTAAACAAGTCCGTACATTGCTCGAATAACAGATAAAAACTGTATTTTTAAGTAAAAAAATTACTTTTATATTTAACAAGCATTAAATTTGTTTAATTGGTTATTACTAATTGTAGGGGAGACCTGTGCACTTAGGGCCCCCTTTTTTCAATGCACAAAAAATGAGCCACTGAGCCATTTAAAAATGTGAAACTGATATGCATACTTCGTTATAGTAATTTCTTACATTTGGGATTAATATACATACTTAAAATAATAGATTCTTTCAAATAGAAGGTTTTTAAAGAAATTTCACAAATGACCCTAGGTACAAAACCTCTATATACCTAGGGCCAGAAGCTGATGTACCTAATGCCATTCCCTTTAAGTGAGGTTTCGGTCCATATGAATAGAAAACAAGCATACGCAGATGAATTTTATAAAAGAAACAATATCAAGTAATTATCAGTCATTGGTTTATCATATAATAATTATAATAAATTGCTAGGTGTCAAATTATTAGTGAATTACAGGTATTTTCATAACTTGAAAAACTGATTAAAAAAATGAGCTGCATGCATTATCGATTTTGGTTTTGGCAATTTGAACACAGTAAGCAACTATGTGGCCTTTAGTACACGACTTGGTAATTTCGTACGAAATGTCTTCTACTAAAAATGCGCGTGGAGAAAGGACTTATTTAAACATCTAATTTTGTACTTAATGTTACAAACAAAATTGTTTAGTAAAATTCAAAGAAAAGTATTTGACTTAACTTTGTAAAACAATAAAAGACATGAGCTGCAAAATGTTACTACTGCAGACCATATAAAAACGTATTCCACTTATAACTTCGTACAGATTTCTCCTCTAGGATTTCAAAATGGCTGCCAAAGGATTTCAAAATTACCGAAGTGAGTAAAAAAACTTAGAACTAAACATTGTTCTATAAAAGTAGGGTGCCCTAGGTACATGGTGGCCTTAGATACACAAGTCTACCCCTATACATTTTTATAATTATCTCAATTATGAAATTGACGTGTTGGTATTAGACAAAATAAAGTTTTAATAAAATCTGAAAGAAATAGCACTATTTGAGAATTTGTCAGAAAATAATCAGTCAGTATTGGGAAGGAAAAAAAAAATAAAAAAAAAAATAAAATCCGTATTGTGTGTCAATAGCAGATAAAACTCTATTTTAAGAAAAGCAGAACTATTATATTGAACAAGAATTAAATTTGTTAAAACAATTAATACTACTTTTGAACATAATTTCTAATTACTTCATTTATGAAATTTATGTGTTGGTATAAGAATAATAACAAAAGTTTTTATTAAAAACTGAAGAAAATTCACACTAAAAGGTATAACTTTAATAAACTCTCATAAAACGTATGCAAAATACGTTAAGGGGAAAACAAGTAAATTGCTTTTAAAAGAAAGAAATTGCAGTATCTATTAGTAAACATGATATTTTTTTCTATCATTAATATTTTTAAACATAATTTTCTGAAAGTGGCAACTCAAGTCACTTGACTCAAAAACTCCTCATAATTTACTCAGAGAAAGAAATTATACATAATTAAAAATGCATTTCCAATTACTCTCATACATTTAGCCATTAACGAAAAAAAAATTCCGCAATTATCTAAATAATTCATAACCACTCGAAGAGATATATCTTAAACACGTAATAGAAAAATGCCGTTTGAAGTAACGCGAAGCTCAAACTAGTATTAAAGCTCTTACAAAATACCAATTTAACAAGGGAAAACCTTTTTAAAATGGCCTTCATACAAAAGCACTCTTTAAATTTTTGATACAAAGCTTCTTGAAACATAACTGTTTATAGCTGTTGACATTAATAGGTTCATTAACATAACAACATCGTTTTGCCTCAAAATGTCATGTAATGCCACTTGAGGAGGGAAGTTTATGTGAACAACGTTTTCTTCTTTTCTTAATATTTCTCGTCAAAATTCAATTACTGGTGCGATGAAATATAGAAATTTTAATGACACCGACATAGAAAGTAGTTTTCTTTAAAAATTCATTTTTCTAATGTCGTAGTTAGGTTTTTGGGCTCCAGAGGAAATCCATGATACTTGTTAAAATTGCCAAATAAAAGAATTATCTTAAGAAAAAAATGCGCAAATAACAATTTGTTTATTTAATAATGAGTAGAGTAAAACTGGTGGTAAAGGAATTATGGTTATTATCTGAAGAAAGTTTTTGTAAGTAATGAAGAAACTGAAGCAGAGTTTGACGTGATACCTATTTGAGTACTTTAATTACTATTTTTATTGCTTTTTGCTAAAATTATTCATAATTAAATTCATTATCCGATGTATTAAAAATTCGTATATCACGTACACCCCTAAAAACTGTTATAAATAATGCTTATGAGAACTATCGTTCAGTATACATATTTTATGGATGAAAACAGCCTTTTATAAGAAAAAGTAGTCTTTGTTGATCATTTATAAACCACTTGCAATTTTAATAATAATTTTGAGTTTCTTGAGTACGATAGTAGTTTAACTCAAATTTTAAATTTCATGTATTTTATATATTTCGGCTAGTCTGTTTAATTTGAATATTATACATCATAATTGGTAATTTTACAAAATAACTATCACTATTGGTTATAGTTATTTTATGAAAAACCAGCTATTATATAAAATATCCAAATTAATCAAATTAGCAGCAACATATATACGGCAACTTTAGTTTCTTATAATCATGGAAGGCCACTTTATCGTATAACTTTAGAGGAAACAGTGTTTTATCGTGATTTACTCAAGCAACATAATAAAATTTAAATTTTTATTACTAATCAACTTGAAATTAATAATAGTTAATAGCAGCTATTAATTTTTTTGGACAAATTTATTGCATCAATTTACGATGAAAGAATGAGAAATATTTAGAAACATAATTATCAAAGTCCTGAGCACATTTTGCAAGTTTTTCATCATTTATTCATGTTTACTCTATTTAAAGATAGAGAGTAAATATTTTACATTTTTTTATGGGTTCAGTAAGTGAGCAATTTAATCTGGGGATTTTGCCTCTTTATTCTCCTCAGAAAGACATTTTTATTTTCAAAGATTATTAATAATACAGTACATATTTTGAATAAATCAAGCTCTACCGAATTTTTTTTTTGCAAAGCAAATGAGAAGGACACTCATAAATAGTAAGTAAGAATCAAGGAAGGGACATTGGAAGAGACCAATAATTTACCACTTTTTCCTTTGCATTATAATACAAACATAATTTCATACTTAAATTTGAATGTTCACATATTGCATCTGAATTCTAGTTATTACTAGTTCTATTTTCTAAATTATCATATTAGATTGCTTTGAAATACTAGGAAAGGTATGGGCAGTCAAAAAGGCACTCTCGTTTACGTTCGGAATTATCAGTGGTACTCAGAGAGACGACGGCAAGTTTAGGTATTCCATTGAACATTATTCTGAATTATATACAGAATACGGAGAAAGGTTAGTAGATTACGAATCCACTGGTCTGCCGTGGAAAAAATGGCCGAAACTGGTCAAAAATCGACTTGGAATGAGTTGAACTAAATCCGTCTGCTAAATGTGCTATTACTTGACAAAAAATTAACATTCTTTTTTATCGGGTAACCCAAGCTTTTTAATTTTCCATTAAAGAGGTTGCAGACGATTTAGATATCTGGCGACGGCTTACTGACATAAACTGTTCATTTAGTGGAGAATACCATTTATATCTAACTATTTTAAATTAATTTATAATAATACATTTATGTTCTTTAACTTGATATTCATTAATTAGCAATGTGATAGAGTGCAAATTTAAAAGTTGAATAATTTCATTATCCCTTTCTTTAAAATATTCATACATGAAATTCAATTTGTTTTTAGGGATAGCATCTTTAAATAATTGTTTTTTTTTTGAGTTTTGAATCCTGTAGAGGAATCAAGAATTTTTGAAATTAATAAAACAATTTAATAATTAAATTTGTTTCCAAACTTATTTTGCCTGATGCTTTACTTTAGGTGAAAATGATGCGATTCACTGTAGTATGATTTTTTTGTTCATTCTCAGGTAACACAGCAGTATTGATCAATCTCGGAAACAGGGAACATGGAAGATTAGACAATCTTGGCCGAAACTAGAGCATTGTTCCAAAATACACGATTTTTTTTTAATAAACATTTCAAAGTTTTCACAAAACATATTTTTAACACTTCTGCCTTTTCTTATGAAATATATCTCGATTTTGAAACTCTGCATCAACATTGCAAACAACCAGTGTATTTTATTGAGTACTGGACGATATTGGTCAAACTCCGCAACAGCGGCCAGTCTTGAACAGTCCACATAGGGATTAACCAATGTCAATCGATATTGGCCAGCGCATTTGTGTTACTGGGGTGATGAAGTGTTTGCATTTTTAAATATAGAACTTTTACGACATTTTAAACTGCCATAAAATTATTTTGTTCATAACAAACAAACAAACAAACAAACAAACAAACAAACAAACAAACAAACAAACAAACAAACAAACAAACAAACAAACAAACAAACAAACAAACAAACAAACAAACAAACAAACAAACAAACAAACAAACAAACAAACAAACAAACAAACAAACAAACAAACAAACAAACAAACAAACAAACAAACAAGCAAATAAATAAATAAATAAATAAATAAATAAATAAATAAATAAATAAATAAATAAATAAATAAATAAATAAATAAACTTTTATATTATGTATATTTCATTGAATCGAATCTGATTTTAACATGACTTTAATAGCGTTCTCTTAAAAACAACATTTTTTACCATTGTATATATTTAAAATTAGGTTTCAAGATTATTTAATTTCTATTTCTGTAACTATTATGTAACATTTAGACAAAGATATATCGAATTTTTTTTTTACAATATAAAGGAAAATTTTATAATTTTATACTATGAAAAGGTGATTGTTTAAATATGTCTGTAACGTTTAGATAAATCTAAGATTTAATATACTTTGAATTAAAAATATTGTAACAAAAAACACCGGATCGGAATATTTTTTATAATTTATTTATTAAAATAATTTTTATAATTTATTTATTAAAACAATTTTGGCATGAATTCATGAAAAGTAGAAATTTTGCCCTGAAAAACTTCGTTTCCGGCAAAAAAAGTTAAAATCAAATAATAATAAAAAAAAAAATTAAAAAAAAAAAAAATAATAAAAAAAAAAAAATCATATTTATTTTGATCGATATTTCCGACCTCTACTCGCTACCCATACTCGTGACAGCAATTTTAACTTACGTTGCTTTTGAGATATCCATCCATTCACCGAACTTTTTAAACACACCTTGAACAACAATTTGTTGCCACATTTCATTATTGTAACTAATTTTGCAAACCGGTGTATTTAAAGTTCTATATATGTCTATCCAACACATCACTTATCTTTTCTTTCTGTCCCTCATGGTTTTGCAGTTATGTCATTTCAAAGTTAAGGAGTTCTTTCTGAAAGAACCTTTGCGTAAGTTATCCTGTTCTGTGTGCTTTTTATATATTTTGGGTGCTTGGACAAACAATTAATGAAATTTAGCAACATCCTTCATTTTTTAATCAACACTGGTAACTGACTGAGACAATTCTAGTCTGTACCAGGCTGTAGTGCTACGAAGAAGAAGAAGGTAACTATAATACCGCAAAATATTACTGATCAGCATTAATCAGTACACATTACAGATCACCATTAATCAGTACACATTACAGATCACTATTAATCAGTAAATAATTACAGATCTCATGTCCGTAGTGAATCAGGTCGTTTTTATCACTCTGCTCCAATAGGTGGTAAATTAGTTCAGTAACTTGTAATGAGAATGAATATTAATTGAAAATATTTTCTAATCAAGATTGATGGACTTGAACCACTTTAACTCCTTTGTCTCACTTGATCAAAACAATGTTGCATGCTATATTTACGGGGAGTTACTTATTAAATGATTAGCATACTGACCTTGTTTTTAACTCAGATACCAATTTTAAAACTTGTATAGTTTCATGCGTATTTCGAATCTCAACGCATATACTTACGTCTACCTGGGATTAGACTCCAACCTATTCATCTTGAGGATTGATTCAATGACTCGCCATGATATGATAACACAGGCCTGCAAAATTTGAGTCATAGAAAAGTGTTTGCGATGTAATGACAGAATTTTATATTATTTGATGCGATGTTTTCATAGGTGACATCCATTTTTCTCAAACACGTAAGGATTTTTTACAAAATGGGCTTGAATATATGGGCAAGAAAGCCTACAGTACATATTCTGGTGAAAAGAAGATATTTTCAAAATATTTTCAAGAGTTTTATTTACATATTAAAAAATATATCAAACAATTTGAAATGATTTGCTAAATGCATATTAATTAAAAATTATATGAATTGGTATAGTTAATGGTTACCTTTGTTCAATACATCCTGAATTCATGTATCCTTAATGCTTTCTTATCCATTTCCCCTTAAAGCTCATTTTGGCACTTTGTCTGCTGTCGTTCCATCTACCATGGTATCGATGCTCCACCTCCTTGATATCTTGGTAAAATCTTTCACTCTGTTCTTCACTAATTGTACCAAGATTTTAAGGAGAGTAATCCAAATGTGAATTTAAAAAATGCACTTTTAAGCTCATTGAACAACCCAAGTCCTTAAATTCCATTAACAAGTTTTCAAAAAGATAGATTTATAGTTGGGGTCCTCAAAGTTCTAGAAGAGTTTTGTGATGACTCCCTTTGAAGCTCTTTTTTTGTTGTTGTTGCTCTATTTTATTTTCAATCACTTCGTCTTTAAAATGTTTCCGAATATCTGGACCTCCGAAAAAGCCTTCCTTTAAATTTGCTTCCGACAGTCCTGGAAACTTGTTGCTTATGCATTTAAAGTTGTTGTTGCTTATCTCACGCCTGGTCTGAAGAAGTCAGACCAGGTCCATGAATCCGTTGACAAGAAGGAAGTCAATGACCAGAAGAGGGGTAGAATAGATGTCTTCCCTAACCAATCCCAAACAGTCCAAGATATGCTGAGGTGAGGCCTGATGTTGGAGGCATTTTGGGGAGGGAGGGAAGGTTTTCACGCCTTCTGAATAGCTTAGACATTTCAGGTGGCCACTGGCAAGTCGCGAAAGGCAGGTGCTGGATTTTCTGTCACATGTGATGGTTAGTGACAGGCCTGGCTTGTCACCTGAATACCAGTGGTGGGAGGGGGTACAAGCCAGTCTTTCTTAATTTGGGATTTTTTCCTCGAGAAAAGTTCCAGGTATGTGAGGTTTGAAGAGGAAGGGGTTGGATAGTAGCAGCCCTTCTTTGCAAGACCGTCATCTAGTTCATTGCCATGTAGGTTGACATGAGATGGTATCCACTGGAAGTGAATGTCATGATTTCGGGAGATGGTCTTCAGTTTATGAAGGATGGAGATACTGGCCCTGTCACCTATGCGAGTCCAGTTTTCGAGATGTTGGATCGAGCTGCGGCTGTCAGATAGGATCCAGAGGGCTCAAAAAGGAATTCTCATCTATAACAGTATCCAGGCCTTTTTCGAGGGCAAGTAGTTCACTTCGGAATACTGAGCAGTTGTCGGTAGGCAAACGAGCCAAGACAGACTTCTACCTTTAGGTGCTCAGGTCCTTTGGATCAACAGAAGCTGCAATTTTCCTCCTTATGAATCAGTTGACAGTATTTAAAGTACTCATCTTTTGATAGAGCTTTGACAGATTGTTTCATCAAGCCAAGCTTGATGTACAGTGGAGGCAATAGGACTTTTCTGGAATCAACCAAACTTTTCTTTACTACATTTCCTTTGCGACCACTCCTTTTTGATGCAATAATTATTTTTATCCCTACTGAAGTATTCACACAAGAAACAAAGGTACTTGGTATATCCTGCTTGTTCTCCAAGAAGCATGGAAAGAAATGTTAGATCACCGCATATCATCCATCCATGTTCTTTATATTTCAAATGGGTGAAGATTAAAGGTAAATTCTCACAAGATTCTTTACACAGAACGCCTTAACGGCACTGTGAATAATTAATTATTCTGTGTATAATATACAGAATAATTGCAGCCTGCATTAGGCAGAAGCACTGTTTTGAGGCTTCTTTTTGAGGAGTCAATAAAGAGCCTCCATTCGTTTACGTCATAATGAAATTTAAAATTCTCCATCAATCCAGTGACATTGCTATAGTAAACCAAGCCACTATCTTGAGAAAAGTATGGAATGAAATCTGCTTCTCTCTTTCTGAACCATGAGAAAGAGGTACTAGGAGCCAATAAATTCTTTTGATTTAGCCTATAGCCTAAGAATTCGGAAGACCGATTTTCTGATTTAGACACTAGTTAACTTGAAAATTGTTTCTTTTTCCGTTTTTTTTTTCACCAGTGACAGAAAAATCTCCAGTTTTCTCCAACGAGGCAACTTATGACATTTGATATTGATTGGTTGCTACGAAAATCAAAATTTTCAATTTGTAAAATTTAAAATTTTGTAATTTTTAAATTTTTTGAAAAAATGGTACGTCATAGAATTTTGTTACTATTTTTTCTAAAATCAGGGTCCAAAAAATCTATCAATATCATCGATTGGTTTTTAAAAATTTTTTTGGTCGCAGGTCTGTGTAATTTTATTTATGAACTGACTAGGGGGCTCGGTCCCTTATTCGTTGACGATCACCAACTCGAATTTTTTTAATTTCAGTTGAGATTTCGAAGTTGAGTGGGAGGGGGGGGGGGGTTTACTAGTTATTTTGATGGTTTTTTATTCGAAATAGCTGAATTTGCACTGATTAGAAATGAATATAGGTTCAGATTTACTGCACGATACCTCTTGGCGACTTTTTGAAAGTTGGCGATTTGGCTCTGAATGTAACCCAGTGACTTGGTATTCCGGCAACCCTAGAAACCGTTTGGATTTGCCAACACGACGTTTAAACACCATTTTGGATTGAGCGACACAACCTTTTACACTTCATTTTCAATTTGACGACTTTTTTAAATGTCGCCAAGAGACAAAGTATGGTAAATCATATTATAAAAAGTTAAATTCCGGTTTATCCGGAATACTGAAGTTCTTATTCAATCTATTGTGAATTTTCAGCATAGAAACCTTAATATTCTTAATAGGATAATCTAGAAAACGTTCACCTAAAATATGTTATGGCAATTTGCCAAATCTAAACAAATCTGGCTTGTTTTAATTGTATAAGAAAGAAAGTTTTGCAGTCGAAATTTTATTATCTACAGCATCCGGAACGGTTAGAATGTGCCTTATACGGTCCCCACTTTTTGTTTGGTGACCCGGCAACAATGTGGTTCCATTCCAACTTGGAACCTATTTTTTCAAATCTGTAGTTTGGTGTCAATTGAACTTGGTGGCAAAATTAAAAAAAAAAAAAAAAAAAATGGGGATCGTAAAGTACATTCTACCAACCTCCGAAACATGCTGCAGCAGATAATTTTTTCGAAAAGTCTGATTTATCCGGAATTCTAATCCAATTGATACAGACACATCTTGCATAAATTTATTCTTGCACCATCGTAAATATTAAATCAATGCGATTTAAATAGGGTAATAATTTGTATCTCTAGACTGTAATAAGAGAAACAAAATATAGCGAATCCAAGTTCTTGACTGTTGCCAGATGTATTCATCAAATTTCAAAAGATATATTGTGATTGGTTGGATTGCTGAATTTAGAAATTCATGCATAAAGACCATTTAGAAGATTTGTGATTGGATGTTTGAAGTCTTTGCCATTCTGCTCACAGAAATACAGCCGATTTTGGGCTGCACGCAAGAGAATAACATACATAGATTAGCATACTGTTCATGTTCCAGCAGATTCTAGCGCTACCGGATATTGTATAGTTTAATCTCATTTTGAACTTCAAAGAATAACTATGTATACTTGTGATTTGAGCTCAACATATTGAACTTGACTATTGGTTTAATGACTTGCCATGAGATGCCGCTCTACATATGACAGTATTGCCATACTTGGCCTGTTTCTTCCCTCAAATGCACACTTAAACGGATATTGAATACTTAAATGAAGCCTCTGAACCTCCTTTTTGAACCTCGGTGAATATGTATGCTTACCTGGACTTCAATCCCAATATTTTTTTTACTTGAATATTGATTTAATGGCTTTGAGATACATCGATCTACTTATAACATGATTAGCATAGTGGTTCTGTCCTTTCACGCAGGTGGTCATTTTAACAGATGTTATATACTATAACAAGCATTTTATATTTCAACGAATACTTGCCTGGAATTCAAATCCACTTATTCAGCTTAAAAATTGATTTAATGACTCTCGATGAGATGCCGCTCTACTTTTGAAATGAATATTATATAGCTAAATAAAAATGTTGAACGTCAACGCATATTTATATCGACCTGCTATTGAAATTCAACAATTTCCACTTGGCGACTGATATAATTACTTGACTCACCATGTGATGTCTCTTTACTTATGCTTTTTGGCATACTGGATCTACTTTAACGGATGTTGTATAGTTTACATTTATTTTGAACCTCAACGAGTATCTGTGTCAACCAGGCGTTGGAATCCAACATTTTCAACTTGGCAATTGATTTAATAACTCACCATGAGATGTTTCTTAACTTATGGATTTTGGCATACTGGTTCTGATCCTTCACGTAGATGCCCATTTTAACGGATGTTGTATAGTTCACATTTATTTTGAACCTCAACGAGTATCTATGTCAACCAAGCGTTGGAATCCAACATTTTTAACTTGGCAGTTGATATAATGACTTTCCATGAGATGTTTTTTACTTATGGTTCTGCTCCTTCACGTAGATGCCCAGTTTAACGGAAGATGTATAGTTTACATTTATTTTGAACCTCAACGAGTATCTATGTCAATCAGGCGTTAGAATCCAACATTTTCAACTTGGCAATTGATATAAAGACTCACCATGATATGTTTTTTAACTTATGGATTTTGGTATACTGGTTCTGCTCCTTCACGTAGATGCCCAATTTAACGGAAGTTGTATAGTTCACATTTATTTTGAACCTCAACGAGTATCTATGTCAACCAGGCTTTGGAATCCAACATTTTTAACTTGGCAATTGATATAATGACTCACCATGAGATGTTTCTTTACTTATGAATTTTGGCATACTGGTTCTGATACTTCACGTAGATGCCCACTTTAACGGAAGTTGTATAGTTTACATTTATTTTGAACCTCAACAAGTATCTATGTCAACCAGGCGTTGGAATCCAACATTTTCAACTTGGCAATTGAAATAATGACTCACCATGAGATGTTTCTTTACTTATGAATTTTGGCATACTGGTTCTGATCCTTCACTTAGATGCCCACTTTAACTGGGTCGACCAAACGGTATAGTGGTTAGCGTGCTAGTTTCTAGACAGCCAGGTTGCGTGTTCGAGTCCCGTGTTAGGCATGGGTGTTTGTAAATGTATGTTGGCTTGTCTAATAACGAATGATTCGGTGCATTATAGCCCTCGTGTTGCTGACGGTGCCAGATAATCTGAAAACAACCAACCCACTTTAACGGAAGTTGTATAGTTCACATTTATTTTGAACCTCAACGAGTATCTATGTCAACCAAGCGTTGGAATCCAACATTTTTAACTTGGCAGTTGATATAATGACTTTCCATGAGATGTTTCTTTACTTATGGTTCTGTTCCTTCACGTAGATGCCCAGTTTAATGGAAGTTGTATAGTTTACATTTATTTTGAACCTCAACGAGTATCTATGTCAATCAGGCGTTGGAATTCAACATTTTCAACTTGGCAATTGATATAATGACTCACCATGAGATGTTTCTTTACTATGAATTTTGGCATACTGGTTCTGCTCCTTCACGTAAATTCCCATTTTAACGGAAGTTGTATAGTTCACATTTATTTTGAACCTCAACGAGTATCTATGTCAACCAAGCGTTGGAATCCAACATTTTTAACTTGGCAGTTGATATAATGACTTTCCATGAGATGTTTCTTTACTTATGGTTCTGTTCCTTCACGTAGATGCCCAGTTTAATGGAAGTTGTATAGTTTACATTTATTTTGAACCTCAACGAGTATCTATGTCAATCAGGCGTTGGAATCCAACATTTTCAACTTGGCAATTGATATAATGACTCACCATGAGATGTTTCTTTACTATGAATTTTGGCATACTGGTTCTGCTCCTTCACGTAAATTCCCATTTTAACGGAAGTTGTATAGTTCACATTTATTTTGAACCTCAACGTGTATCTATGTCAACCAGGCGTTGGAATCCAACATTTTCAACTTGAAAACTGATTTAATCATTTTCCATAAGATGCAGCTCAACTAGTTATAGTTTTGAAATTGATCAAAATTAGTGTTCAATAAAAAGTTACGATCGTTACCTCTCGACACCGATCTATTTTTATGAAACATTCCCATTCTGTTATTATAGTATTCCTTAGCTGCCTTCTCAAGGGATGCATCTATTTTCCCATGAGTTCAGTTATATTCACCCTCTTATTATCAAACAAAAGAACATTAGGGGAATCTCCAAATCCACCAACTTGGACTTCCGAGAGCTTTATGTAAAACACCAGAGGGGGGTGTTCAAATATCGAATGAATAATAAAAACTTGATTCAACGAGGCATACCAACAGAGAGTACCTCAATAAACTGAAAAGAGAAAACGGAGACTGCATTTGCATTGCAAATTTTTATGGCTCGATTGAAAACATCAAATAATCAAACAAAATAAACGATTCATGCAAAAGTCTTCCTCGTGCATGCATGAGTGCCAAAGAAATCGTTTTTGAAGTCTGGGACAGTTCCCGTTTGAACTGGGGAAATGCTACAATTCCATTTTGGCGTTAGAATACCATTTTCTCTACTTCCACAAAGCGATTTGGGTGGCTTCATTATATTAATATATGATTTGAGAGGCAGTAATCTACCTTTAATGATGGGTAAATCATGGATATTCTGTGAAGGGGTGTGGGTAGAAGAGTGCTTTGGGGTTGGGATATGAGGATAGGTATGATATGATGGCAAAATAAATTAAATGCTTTGCTGTGGAATTGGAAATTTTCTTGTAGTTCTGAGGATGAGAGAATTTTTAAACTTAGATTTAAATGGACTAGTATGGATATTTTGTTGAATTATTGATTGAAACTCACATCTTTTATGTAAAAATAGTTTTTGTTTAAAATAATGTTTTCGTTTCAAGTAATCATATAAAAGGTGAATAGAAACAAATATAACAATACAATGTTAAACATTTAAAAAGTTTAATGAACATAATTCGTTTTTCTTAGTTTTCTCTATCAAAAGGAAAAACACCATTTCGCAATTCTGAAACATACAGTATCTCTCCCCCGATGGGACATTTGCAAAGTTTTAAAGCAATCTCTCGCAAAGCCGGCTAAAATTAGGAAATAGATTATATTTTTTTCATAAAACACTTGCTATTTTTTGTATTTTAAAATAAAATTAATTGTTATCAAAGTTACAAAAGCGAATGAACACTTCAAAGAATTAACTATCATTATGCAAATAATAAATTCTACACACAATTGTAATATTTAATTGTTCTTCATCTTACTTGAATAAACTATTTTAATGCTTTTTAGAACTTTATTTACTAATTTTTAGTGATTTTAAGTATGAATACTTTTTCCATTCCATTAAGAATGCAAGTCTCGTGAATTTCTAGGAAGTAACACATGTTTTTACATTTTCAAAGGTCTTACTATCAGATTTACTTCAGAAAATATTATAGTAATGTTAAGGAAGATATTTTAACTAATTTTGGATTGTATTTGAGTAATCAAACATGGATTACAATTGCCGTGTTGGGCAAAGGAAATATTCTAGGGCCATTAGCATTCTTTTTGTATACATGTTTATAAATTAAAATTAAATATAAGCACTCATTTCCTATTTCTCATTATGAAAAAAAAAAAAAAAAATACAATTTATCAAATTTTGCTACATGTGTATAGATATACTTATAAAAAACGCAACTAATGTTAAAAGTCTTAACCGTCGGTAGAAAGTTTAAATTTTCCATCGGATTAACATTATATTTATTCGCTTACAGCTGTCATTTTACTTTTAATTTTACAATAATTATATTCTATCAAGTTTTGGAGAAAAAAAAGTTAGTCAATGATTATATTACGAAATACGAAAACTTTATGTGAACTCAAAATCACTTAAATATGTTGTAATTGCACATAAAAATTGGGGAGGCATATAAAGAAATTATATTAAAAAACTTCTTTTGAAGGGTTAAATTTTTAAGCATTTTTTATTTTATACAAAAATAGGTTCCAAATGCACAGAATTGTCATCTGTAACTTTTTTCAACACCTTATACGTGCAAATGGATTAATAGACAGATTTTTAGAAATACAGAATACATTTATAACAGAAAATACGTTTTTAAAATGCTAAAGTAAAAACTTTTAGTTGTTCTATTGGCATTTGTATTCTATAATAGACTGAGTGGCCACAGTAAGTTTAGGTACTTCCTCGTACATAATTTGGAATTTTTTTTATGTAATTTAGAGAAATGTTAATAGATTAAGAATATACTGGTCTGCCGGGAAAAAAATGGACGAAACAGTTAAAAAATCCATCGACTTTGAATGAGATGAACTAAATCTTATTGCCGAATATATCATAACTCGCCAAATATGTCATAAATTGGCGAATAATTTCCAATGAAGATGGGTGCAGACGATTTCTATTCTCCAGCTCGGAAAACTTGCATCTTTCAATATGGGCCAAGTTGGCAATAAATAATACGTCACCGATGACTTAACTGATGGCGCCAATTTGACTCACTTTTAAAAGACGCAAGTTTTTGAGCCAGCGATCAGAAATCGTCGGTACCCTTCTTCATTGGATATTAATGAGTGATGGGTTACAAAAATTAAAAAAGAATGCTCATTATTTGGTGAGTTTTAACATATTTGTTAATCGGATTGAATGCAACTCATTCAAAGTATACTTTTGAACTGTTTCGGCCATTTCTTCTCCTGCAGAGTAGTTATATTCATTAGCTACTAACATTTCTATACATTCGATAAAAAATTCAGAATGATGTCCAATGGAGTGCCTGAACTTGTAGTTGCCTTTAGGACTAAAACTATTTTTATCAAATGAAATTGCAACTAAATTAAAATAAATAAAATTAAACAGAAAAAGCAGACGATATTTAAGTAACTGCCACATATCAGAATAAAAAAAGTTTTTAATTTTCTTTTACTTTCTTGATTTTTCGAGAAAACTTTAAAGTTTCGTGTTACGTTTATAGACTCTTTTGAGTTGCATAATTATTTTTTAAAAAACATTTTCTTAACACAGGGAAAGTGTTTTTAAAGAAGTCTAAACCTCATTATGACTTATTAAATAAGATATGAAAAACCAAAAATTGTTTAAGAAAAAGTTGTTTTGCTATAGCTTTTGAGTGTTTGCTATATTTTAGCGAAGGTGTCATATCACTTTTATGAGACGCTAGCTTTATTTGCTTTGCAGAAAAAAAAATAATAATTCGTGGGACTTAAATTGATAAACTTTGACAGGCCTTAAGCTTGTGTTTGTTTGTTCTTTTTGTATTTGGATTTATATTTTCCATATTTGGTTCATGCTTAAAAATGAATAACTTGAGTGTTAAAATTGAAGTTTAAATAACTTGACCATCAACATAAAAATATTTTGCCATTATAAAAGTTTAACAATTTGACATAACATAAAAGTATTTGTTTTTTAATATAAAAGTTGAGGAACTTGAATATTAAGATTAAATTTGAGTATCTTAGTGCTGAGCTGAGTAAGTTTCATTGATTTAAATACTTGAAAAGTAAAAAAATAAAAACGAACACTTTTATAATAAACGCAATAACTTTTTTGTTATTTCCGTGTTAGGTACCATATGAGTTTCACAAAATGTAAAAAATTAATAATCATGAAATAAATTTTTTTTTAAATTTTAAAATTTGATATTTTGGGCATTATATTTATATGAAATAAATCGTAAAACAAAAAAGTCAAACTATTAAAATACTACGATTGGTTTTAGATGGTGAGTAGGGAGAAGATAAAGAAGACAAAGAGAAGAAAAAGTTTTAATGTAAATCCTTTATATGCATTGCCATTTTTTACATGCAATTGCAAGTTATTTATGCGATTTTGAATTCAGAAAGACTTATCATCAGTCTTAATAAAGGCATAATGTTTTTAATCACTAAAGAAGAAGACTATTGATTCCGTGTCCCCCCCCCCCCCCCGTGGACTAATTTTATTTCACCCCAAAACTTGGTAGAATGTATTGTCATCGACAACGAATCTATCTGCTAAGTTCCAGCTCGAACAGTGGGTAAATTAGATTCCTGCCTCGTTCAACAAACAAATAAACAAACAAAATTGGGGCAATTCTCTGGTTGACGCACGGGACATTTTGGCTCTTTTTTCTACTCGTAAACAGACAAGAGTTATAAAATTTAGATGAATCGAATAGTTATGTTTTTATTTTATATTATATTACTTGGTGACATAGTTATATGGAGAAATAATTATTTTAACTAGGTCAAATATGCATTTATATCGTCTGACTCTAAGGACACGTCCGTGTACCCTGCGTCAGACGATATAAATGCATATTTGACCTAGTTAAAATAATTATTTCTCCATATAAACGTGTCCTGTGCGTCAGACGATATAAATGCATATTTGATCTAGTTAAAATAATTATTTCTCCATATAAACGTGTCCTGTGCGTCAGATGATATAAATGCATATTCGACCTAGTTAAAATAATTATTTCTCCATATAAACGTGTCCTGTGCGTCAGATGATATAAATGCATATTTGATCTAGTTAAAATAATTATTTCTCCATATAAACGTGTTCTGTGCGTCAAATGATATAAATGCATATTTGACCTAGTTAAAATAATTATTTATCCATATAAACGTGTCCTGTGCGTCAGATGATATAAATGCATATTTGACCTAGTTAAAATAATTATTTCTCCATATAAACGTGTCCTGTGCGTCAGATGATATAAATGCATATTTGATCTAGTTAAAATAATTATTTCTCCATATAAACGTGTCCTGTGCGTCAGATGATATAAATGCATATTTGACCTAGTTAAAATAATTATTTCTCCATATAAACGTGTCCTGCGCGTCAAATGATATAAATGCATATTTGACCTAGTTAAAATAATTATTTATCCATATAAACGTGTCCTGTGCGTCAGACGATATAAATGCATATTTGACCTAGTTAAAATAATTATTTCTCCATATAAACGTGTCCTGTGCGTCAGATGATATAAATGCATATTTGATCTAGTTAAAATAATTATTTCTCCATATAAACGTGTCCTGTGCGTCAGATGATATAAATGCATATTTGACCTAGTTAAAATAATTATTTCTCCATATAAACGTGTCCTGTGCGTCAAATGATATAAATGCATATTTGACCTAGTTAAAATAATTATTTATCCATATAAACGTGTCCTGTGCGTCAGATGATATAAATGCATATTTGACCTAGTTAAAATAATTATTTCTCCATATAAACGTGTCCTGTGCGTCAGATGATATAAATGCATATTTGATCTAGTTAAAATAATTATTTCTCCATATAAACGTGCCCTGTGCGTCAGATGATATAAATGCATATTTGACCTAGTTAAAATAATTATTTATCCATATAAACGTGTCCTGTGCGTCAGATGATATAAATGCATATTTGACCTAGTTAAAATAATTATTTATCCATATAAACGTGTCCTGTGCGTCAGATGATATAAATGCATATTTGACCTAGTTAAAATAATTATTTCTCCATATAACTTTGTAACCAAGTAGAGTTATATAAAACAAAAGCATAATTGCTAGATTCATAATAATTTTAGAATTCTAATTCGTTTATGAGTAGAAAAAAGTGCTAAAATGTTTCATTCTTACAGCAGAGAATTGCCCATTGAATTAAATGTGAAGGTTTTAAAAAAGGTTTGTCACTTTAAATAAAAAGAAGTTGTAAACGAATAAACATATTGTTTTTAATATCTATTTTATTATTTCTATATATTTAGAGATTTCTTTTTTAACTTATGAGGATTAAACTTCTATAGCAAATTTTTAACGGTCAAAAATATTTAGCTTCATATGCAGGTATGTTATTATAGATTAATTAATGGAGGCAACTCGCGGCTATGTTAATAGCTCAGTTGTTCGATTTTAATTTTCAATTTTTTTGAAGACTAATTGAAAGACCGTTTATTTATAACGATGGATGATGGAATAGAATATAAAAAACAAGAAAAAAGGGTGGTGGACTCTACCCACGTTTAAAGTATCTTAATAAGCCATTTTTTTAAATAGATTTTTATCGATATGCCAGAGTGATGAATTTTGCTGCTAAAGCTGATAAATAACAAAAGAAAAGTTTGTAAAACTTGTACCATTTGCAGGTGAATCTTAAATAAATTATAACGAAATTCCATTAAAATATTAATAGAATTTCTTTTTCAGAATTCGTGAATACTTTCATAGATTCAGTTAATTTTTTTTTCAGGATTTCCTTTGAGTAAAGTCTCTTTTAAATTTAATAACCACTGAAAATAGATTTTCACTCCAATGAAGTAACAATTAACGTTTGGTTAAAATTAAAACTCTCTCAGCACACTTCGATTTGTTCTTTACACGCTTTGCCCAAAGTTTACGCCAAAATAAAGCAAGCTCTTTTTATTTTACTAATGATTGGAAAAAGCTTCATTAAATATACTAATTTATTTTTAATTACCAGAACCAAAAAATTAGCTGGCTTTTAATCGAGAGTATCATACACAGCTACGTGTAATGAAAGAGAAACAATCATGAAAACGTGTTTGAAAGATAAAGTTTGAGATTTTTTTCGCCTTTTAATTTGCGAGCGCTCGCTGTAACTGAATGGTGATAAGGTCTCAATAGAGGTTTTCATTTAAAAGGATTCTTCTTCGCATCAGATGGTTGAAAATTTTAATCAGGTAGTGCTGAAAAAAACACTTATTGTTCCTGTTCGTGAAATACTTTAGTTTTGGAATACTTCAATTTACTCCGCATAATATAAGGCGGTATCACCTTGCAGCTATTTAATACATTTTCTTTTTTCTCAACACTACTATATAACTATATAATTTATTATAATTAAAAAAATAGCATTACTTGTAAACTGTAAGTAAATTAAATAAAATAAATTTTTATATTTTATAGTTCCAAAAAATGGTCTTTGATTCAGCTGAATCAAAGCGTGTGTTTGTCTATGTGTCTAGAAAGCTACTTCTAATATGCGTAGTGCTCTGAAAATTTGAATTTAAGTAGTTTGGGTTATCTAATCTTTTAATTTTTCTTTTGACAAATAGAATGCTTCAATTTTAATTCCTTGTTTTTTCATTAATTTCTTTCATTTCCTTTTTCATTAATCTTTCTTTCTTTCATTTTTCATTAATCCTTCTATAGAAAGCTACTACTAATAAGCGTAGTGCTCTGAAAAACTTGAACATGTGTAGTTTTGGTCTTCTTATCTTTTAATTGGACTTTTGACAAACAGAATGCTACAATATTAATTAGTTGCTTTTTCATTTATTTCTTTGTAATTTTATAAAGTTTCTTTACAATATAACTTCCAATAAGTGCTTCATAACTCTGAAATTTTAAACGTAAGTAGTTCTGATCTTCTAATTTGATTTTAACAAACATAATGTTAAAATAGTATCAGAGGACTGGGGGAGGGGGGGGGGGTTACAATTGTATTAACGGGGAATTTTTTTATTTGTTACTCAAAAGAGGAGGGGGGCTCTAATAATAAGTGTTTATTAGCAATTAACTTTTTAGAGAAAGAAGTGAGTTTATGCTTGCTTAGTAATGAACCTTTCAATAAACATGTGCTTGCTTTTCAATGAACCTTTCACAGATGAAGCGAGCATGTGCTTACGTGTCAATTAACTTTTCAGCAAGTGAAGCGACCCTTTTCGCAAAGCCTCAAAAGCTGGGACTCATATGCAATGACGGGTCTCCACAATGCGGGACCACGAAGCTATTATATATAAATAATAGTGTTTTTGAATGTTTGTTTGTCATTTATCCATTATCCATTTGTCATTTATCAATTATCAACTGTTTTGTTCTGATCTTGATGAAATTTTGCACTCTTTATTTTCATAACAAACGGAAGGTAACTGATGATTTTAAATCTACGCTTACCCCCCCTTTTCAACTACTAAATGGTATGATCTAAAACCTACTAATTTAATTTGATGCAGATTTTTGGTATCTTGACTAGTCCAGATTATCGGGAACACAATTTCATTCCGATGCTTTGCAGTTCACGATGTGAAATTAATTACAAGGGGGAGAAGGGGGGGGGGGGAAGCTGTATTATTGTAAATTGAGATCTAATTAATAATTATTAGCTTTCTCTAATCTAATAATTATCTTTATCTTTCTTAAATCTAATAATTATAATCTATTAATAATTATTAGATTTAATTAGCTTTCTATCTGTAGGTTTCTTAACTAACTCAGATTATAAGGACCACAATTTAATTCTGATGCTTTGTAACTAAGGTGGTGAAATAGAAGATAAAGAGACAAAGGGGTATGATCATTACTTGAGATTTATTAAACCAATTTTAACCTGGATTTTTCATATAGGTTTCTTCATTAATCCAGATTATCAGGAGCGTAGTTTAAAACAGATGTTTTTCGGTTAAGGTGGTGAAATCGAGAATAGGTTGTGAAAAGGGTAAGGGGGTATGATCCTAATTTGAGATCTACTGAACTAATTTGAACCGGAGTTTTTTCTAAGATATTTTGAACATATTTGCATCAGGTTGTATCGGGAAGAGCAGAGTAATTCAGCTAGTGTTGCATAAACAAACTTTCCGGGATTCCTTTTTATATAAATGTTTGTGCTAAATTTAATTAAAAAAAATTATGGAAAATAATAAAAGTGTATCTATACACAGTGTATTGTTTGAATGTATTGGATCTGGTTTAATAAAAGATAAAGAGATTTGAATCCAAACAATTTGATTCTAAAAAGATTTGATGTGTAGTAAATTAATTGATTATTATATTATACATATATTTATTTTTGTCAAATTGCTCTAAATTAATAAAAAAACCTTAAGTATACGCTTCTTTTGAGTCAATCTAAGTATTTTTAAATCTAAGTCGAATTCGACTGGCAAAGTAATTTCTTCAATATATATTTATTACTAAAAATTACGCATGTGAAAATATTATATGATTTTAGGTGTTACTGTATTTTTTTAAATAATTGTATCATAAATAAAAAAAGCAACAACAACAATATTATTATTATTATTATTACTATTATTATTATTATTATTATTGTTATTGTTATTATTATTGTTATTGTTATTATTATTATTATTATTGTTATTATTATTAATAGTAGTAGTAGTAGTCATAATAATAATATCATGCCTATTTGAAGTGGAGTATGAATGCAATGTATTGTTAAGTTAATAACTATAGTGTCAAAATGTTAATCAGTTTGTCAAAATAATAGTTATACTGCTGAAATAACAATAATATTTTCAAAATAATATTTATGTTCCAAAATCATTCTTATATTGTCAAAATAATAATTGTGCTTTTAAAGTAATAATTATATTGCAAAAATAATAGTTATATTTAAAAATAATAATTCTATTTAAAAATAATAATTCTATTTAAAAATAATAATTCTATTTAAAAATAATAATTCTATTTAAAAATAATAATTCTATTTAAAAATGATAATTGTATTTTAAAATAATTATGGTGTCAAAATAATAATCATGTTGTTAAAATAATAGTTATATTTAAAAATTATAATTATATTGTTAAAATAATTAATATATTGTAAAACTAATAATTATATTAGAAAAATAATAATTACATTGTTAAAATAATAATTATATTTAAAAATAATAATATTTATATCGTATTATATAGTCAAAATAATAATTACATTATCAAAAAACTAATAATATATTTAAAATAGTAGTTATACTTCAAAATGATAATTATATTATCAAAATAAAAATTATATTACCAAAATAATAATTATATTGTTAAAATAATAATAATTTGCTCTACAAACTGGAAGCGAGACCTCTATTACCAGAAAATTTATTATCCTATTCAAATTGTTGGATTGTGATTTCTCTCATCTCTAAATAGCGTAAGGTTATAAATCACAACTCTCTTTGAATATAAATTCTGAGAGGCATCGCCTACAGGAAATAAATGAAAAATCATCGTTATCTCCTTACAATAAATATGATATTCAGTATGGTCAAACACAAATGAAATAGCCCAGCTACAATGCATATCCTGTACAGCAAACATCTCTGAACAATATAGATGACAGTTTCAATGGATGAATCCTTCCGTTACAGAATATTTGGAATGAGAATTGTGGCGTCTCATCACAAATTTATTTTCTCAAGAAGAAGCATCTTTATTTACGAGTTCTTCGAATGACTTATGTCTGTGTATGTTTAAAAGTAGGATCTACAGATACGTGATATCTGCTGTAAATGGACTTTTGCAGACACATTTTATGTCTATCAAATAGATTAAAGAGTCTTCTAATTTGAATTTGGTGAAGGAAACATATGTCTTAAAATATTTGAACAAAATTGTTTTTGGTTGATTATGAGTGATTTTAGGTTAAAATTTTTAAAATTCTAGAATTACTGTCAGAGTTAAAAAGTTTAAGATATACCCTAAGAAAGGATTCCCTAAGGCCAACTCAACGCTGTGAGTTATTTTAGGATGAGCAGTACATGTTTTATTAAGAAATGATCATTATCATCATTCAATATTTAAATTATTAATATTACAAATTTTATATATTTATGGAATAGAGAGTGGAATAAGAGCTTAAAGTTAATTGAACAAGAGAAGTTTGCATTTTATTTAAAATTCATTTAAATATTTGTTGTTTTATTTATGACAATAAAATCCATAAAATATCACCTGCTTCATATTAAGTTGGTTTTAAATAATTATTTTTGTTCTGGTAATAGAAATATTAAACAGTAGTGAATCTGTGAGTAACCTGTGCAAATAAGACTTTTTATAGGAATTACTTTTTTGAAAGTTTTTCTGAGTTAGATAGTGTATTCCATTGCTGAGAGATATTATGAAATTTGGATTTAAAAAGCAGAATTTCACACGGGATGGAACAATGCAACTCAAATAGCTGGTCGATCCGGTAATATATCGAATTCCGTATATCCCTAATAGAGTATCCAATGGAAATTTTTTAATATTTAAATTCAATTTATGAACAAATAATGAAAGAAATTGTTTAAAGTGGATAGCTACATCTGTAAACGTTCACATAGAGTAATTTATTTATTTATTTATTTATTTATTTATTTATTTATTTATTTATTTATTTATTTATTTATTTATTTATTTATTTATTTATTTATTTATTTATTTATTTATTTATTTATTTATTTATTCATTATTTATTTATTTATTTATTTATGACAGGCGGGCCAAGCTGACTTGTCTCCTACATTGATTTTTTCTTATAGTGTACTAAAATCTCCTCTACATTGAGTACAGGCGAGACTTGTGTACCTAGGGCCACCATGTACCTAGGGTCACCCCACTTTTATTGAATAATGTTTAGTTCTAAGTTTTTTTACTCACTTGGATAAGTGGCAACACCCAATTACTCTTTTGACAGCCATTTTGAAATCTTAGAGGAGAAAGCTGTGACAAGTTATAGGTGAAAAACGTTTTTATATGGTCTGCAGTAGCATTTTGCAGCTCATGTCTTTTTTTGTTTTACAAAGTTAAGTCAAATACTTTTCTTTGAATTCTAGTAAATAATTTTGTTTGTTGCATTAAGTACTAAATGAGATGTTTAAATAAGTCATTTCTCCAAGTGCATTTTTAGTAGAAGATATTTTATATGAAATTACCAAGTCGTGTACCTAGGGCCAGATAGTTGCTTATTGTGCTCAAATTGCCAAAACCAAAATCTGCTGGTGCTTCAAAGAGATATTTATGCATGCAGATGATTTTTTTGGAATCAGTTTTTTAACTTATGAAAATATTTGTAATTCACTAATAATTTTACGCATTGATATTTATTATAGTTATTATATGATAAACCAATGACTATTAATAACTTGATACTGTTTCTTTTATAAAATTCATCTGTGTATGTTTGTTTTCTATTCATTATGGTCTGAAACCTCACTTAAGGTATACATATACAATTGAGATGATTTTCTATAAATTTTTAGGTTGCAATTTCAAACTCTTTGGCAGTATGTCAAAATTAAAAATGATGCACTTTTATTTATAAACTTTTTTTTCCGTCAATTTTTTAATCAGCTAATTGCAATTAAAGTGACTAATTAGGACATTATTAGAACATACATAAATAAACTTGCAATTGACTTAGAGGTATTATTTTTATTGCAAATAAGAGATATTGTATTGAGGCATGTTTCTATGGAGAATTTTGAATATAGTTTTTAAAAAAAATTAAGATTAAAATGTGCATAAAAAATGTGTTTATAACAATATATATTAGATTCTCCATAGAAAACACATTCACAACTATTGTCTACAAAATGAAATTAGAATTTTTTAAATCGGTCCATTTATTATTAAGTTATGACTGTTGGCGTAAAGTCATATAACACCAAAATGTCATTCTTCAGAAAACGCGTTTAAAGTTTACTACACTAATGAACGTGATACAAAACAGGTTCCCAAAACCTACTGTAATTTAAAAAGTAATTTGATTCTCAGAAAGAAAATGGTATCATTTTAATGGTAATGAATTCGGGAATATTTTAAAACAAAAAAACAAAACCGCAGACTTGAATCAAATTTCGCGATTCCTAATGTATATGTATACCTTAAAGAGAAAGGACCTAGATACATCAGCTACTGGCCCTAGGTAAAAAGAGGTCTTGTACCTAGGACCATTTGTGAAATTTCTTTAAAACCTTCTATTTGACAGAATCTATTATTTTAAGTATTTATATTAATCCCAGTGGAAAGTAATTACTATAACGATGTATGTATATCAGTTTCACATTTTTAAACGGCTCAGTGGCTCATTTTTTGGGCATTGAAAAAAGGCGGCCCTAGGTACAAAGGTCTTCCCTAATATAAAAAGAGTAACCTCTCACAGAGTTCTAAAATGCATAGATAATAAAGCCCCCTTCACAGGGTGCCAAAATATTGTTATGAATTTTTTTCCACTGAGGCAATGATGGCACAGTTTTTAAGATAAAAACTACTATTTATTCACTTCAGAAAACTCACAGAATTTATTCAAAGGCAACAGTGTAATCACTTTTAAGCTTCAACACAAGCTTCAACAAAAAACAACAATTTCGAATACAGCGATTATACAAGCTCACTCCAATAGATAAACAAAGTGAACAGCTTTCATCGAAGTCCGAAGTCAATCTGAAAACTTTCCCGATCTCCAGTCTTATTTATACTTGGCACGAGAGAACATTCGCGAAATTTCCTGCCAATTCGTCGGAAAAGAAACATCTCGAAATTTCTCGATTGCTTTAGGTGTTGCCCCCTTTTTCTAACCTATATAATCGCTGTTAATAAATAAAATAAGATAAAAAATAAATTACAATAGAATTTTAAAATAATACATCACTATTTACACTATATACAGACAATTTGTGCAACAATATACTCTGTTATAGTCCACTCTCAAAGAGTACCTAAATAAGAAAGATCTTCGATTTTCATTCAATCTACATATTGCGCAATTGCAAATAAAGTATTAGTAAAAGGTGGTGATCATAGCCTTGAAATTAGTATATTTATTAATTTTGGTTTTTTATTATTAGGAAGAAATAATAGAACTCATAAAAACAAAGTTTTTAATATAAATCCGTTATATGCATTGAAAATTTTCATATTCATAAACACAGTGCCCATTCTGTAAACAACGCGTGCTTGGTGTTTGCATTTAATTTTAAATATCAGAAACATTTCTATCAGAAAAATGTGCGGCAACTTATTTTTTAAAATTTATTTATTAAAATGAAGTGAATTGATGCACTCACATTCAAATATCTTTTATTTATACACTCATATTCAAATATATTATATTTATTCTGATTTAAACAATGTTATTATTTATTTATTGAAAAAGTTTTGGCAACAGTAAAGTTTCTTCAATGGTTGGTTAAATACTATTTTAGCAGGATTGGATGACGGCAAGTTGTTTTATTAGTATTCCGTAACAACGAGTTTTTAGTGACAGTAACAGCCTCAAAATTTGGTAGAATGCATTGTCATCGATATCGAATCTATCTGCCAAGTTTCATACCGATTGGATGAAGGCAAGAGGGCTAATTAGGCCTTCATAGGTTTGCCCGCCATTGACAAATTCGCATACAAAATCAAAGTTTAAAGGATTTAAGGACCACTCGTCACAAAAAAACGTTATCCAGAAATATTATGTATAAGATACAAATACTCCTATAAAAATCCTTCAATATATCGCACAAAATTAACCTAATTCAGAATCTAAAGTTAAAGGCTCTGTCTACTTTGGATGCATGAAAAAAACGCTATTTTTATTAATTTTTTTAAAGAATACTGTTATGATTAGAGATAAAAAAACTTGTTAGATTTAACAAAACATTCGTAAATTTCAAAAAAAAAAAAAAAAAAAAAAAAAAATATATATATATATATATATATATATATATATATATATATATATATATATATATATATATATATATATATATATATATATATATATATATATATATATATATATATATATATATATATATATATATATATATATATATATATATATATATTGATTTTAACCACTTTTTTTGTGTGAAAATGCCAGGTAAACAGGAGTCCTCAAAGAGAAGGTAGGTGTGCGCTGTTGAAAAAATCTCAGAAACTATACTGAACTGATCATTATGAAACTTAAACCATATATTCTGTACACTTATTGCTATATCCCGTACCAAAATTATTGCAAAATTTAGTTTTTACTATTTTTTTGTCAAAAAACATGAAACCCCCCCCCCCACGTTTTTTAATTTTTTTTGTCCATCCATTTTGTTATTTTTGCATATTAATTAATATTAGAGGTACCGGATATAGCCTTTCTCACACTAAATCTAAAACCATTAATTTTTTTGTTTCACATTGTCCGTTTGTCAGATTTTTTCAACAGCGCTCACCTACCTACATTTTGAGGACTCTTGATTACGTAGCATTTTCACACTAAAAAAGTGGTTAAAATCAATATTTTTTTGTTTGCAATTTACAAATGTTTTTGTTAAGCCTAACAAGTTTGATATCAATAAACTTAACAGTAATATTAAAAAAAATTTAATAAAAATAGCGTTTTTTTCATGCATCCAAACTAGACAGAGCCCTTAAAACTAAACATTTTCTCTGAAAATAAAGACATCGGACAATCAATTGAAATACTTAAATAAATTAAATCTCTTTAGCAATTTAATCTAAAAGCTGCACTCAAAACGCGATCTCTATTTTCAGATCTTTTAGAATTATGTTTTTTCCACGAGCGAATTCAGATCATTTTGTCTTTAGAAAAGAAAAGCGAATTGAAAGGACGTTTCCTTCTTATGTAATATCATCCATGCATACTTTACAAAACGATGTAATTATTTCAACGAGACTCCAAAATCTTCCATAATAAACTTCATACTAATGCTCGACTAACTCCAGAATCTTTGAAATTCACGAGCCAAATCCAAAGAGCAGGTTGGCACTCGAAAGGGAATGCATCCAAGGATATCACCACTTCGGGAGAAATTTAGCCAGTATATTTTTATACCCCCTTCATAAAAAGAAAAGACATCTCTTTCCATATGCGGTTCTGAATGGAATTCTTAAAGATTCAATGAGAAAGAAAGGGGTATAAGCTTACCTGAGAATGGATATTACCCTTGACGTCTTCGATAAAGAAAGCTGGTTTAGAAGAATGGAACTTTTATCACCTGTTTGGCGAGCATATACCAAATGTCACCGGGTATGCCAAATTAGTGCTGGGGGTGTCGTTTTGTGCATGCCCAGGACAGCACTTACAGGCGAAGGAAACGGGAAATTCATCTTGAATGGTTATAAATTGTTCTTGGATAAAATAACTTTTCTATGGTTTGCTTGTTTTTGTGTTGATTCTGGTAGAATTCTTTAAAGAAGGCATTTCACGTCATACTGGGTATGGTGAACATAGAGATATTTGGGTAGATAAGGTGATTAATGTTTTTATTGGATGCATTGGAAGTGGTGACTTTTACACTTTCACATCACCAGAGTGTATAGCTGAATAGCATACAAAGATACGTACGTCATGATTTTATTATGGAAAAATATTTGACGTACCTAATGTTAGATATAGTGGGCCCGTACGCAGCTTGCACATTTAAAATTACTTAAAGGAATAACTTTTTAACACGCTTTTATTAGCTTCAGACGTATGTTAGTATGTAACGGAATCTTTGAACATGATTTTGACCCCCTTCAAAACGTCGGATTAACTCGAAATTTGGCATACTTATTAAGGACCGATGACAATATAATAATTCAATAAGTTTGTCGCTTTATCACAAGGATTAGCTCGTGTTGCCTTTGCGCCGTTAAATTCCAACCAACCTTCTCCGGAATCGAACCCTGGTGTGTCGTTACAATTCCAGCAATCACATAACCTATCATCGACAATTGATAAGGCAGACATTTGAAAGATTTGTCGTGGGAATGACGGTTATACAAAGCGTGTTTTTTTTAGTCGCATTATCCTTACCAGGATCTTCAGGATTAGGGATTTTTCATATTCAGAGACAAGGTAGTGTTTTGTGCCTAGTAATACGGCGTGTACTAAGGCATACACATGACTTAAATTTGAGACAAGCATGTGACTATTGGCAAGAACAACTGGAGAGTTTTGTACACTTAACTAAAAAAATTAACTAAAAAAAATTTATAGTTTACAGAAAAAATAATTAATAGTTTAAAAAACTAAAAAACATGATTTAATAGAAAACCAAACTAAAAAGTAGAAAATAATTAATAGTTTAAAAAACTAAAAAACACGCTTTAATAGAAAAGTGAACTAAAAAAAAAAAAAATTTTAAATAAGTTTGAAATAAGAATAGAGTGATTAACAAGAAATATTTATTTTATCGTAAAAAAGCGTGGGGTGCTTAATGTCAATTGTTGTATATATATTGGTAAAAGTAGAGCCATTATGAAAATATCTTAAAAAGCACCCCACCCTTTTTTACGATAAAATAAATATTTCTTATTAATCACTCTATTCTTATTTCAAACTTATTTAAAATTATTTTCTACTTTTTAGTTCACTTTTCTATTAAAGCGTGTTTTTTAGTTTTTTAAACTATTAATTATTTTAAAGTTCATCAGAGTTAGATATTCTATTCTATTAAGGAGAGGTATATTGGAATTTGGTTTTTAAAGAAGATCTCGGCATGGTATGGTTTGTGTAGTTGGTTGGTCTGGTGATAAGTCATTATCCCGTGCATCCATCATAGAGTATAAAATGGAGCTCTTTTAACATTTAAGTTTGATTTATCAACACATAATGAAGAAAATTATTTAAAGGGGACATTTATGTATTTAAAATATTTATTTTATTATTGTAGTTTAAAATATAACGCGAGAAGGGGGAAAAATTATAAAAAAATATTAAACTAAATTAAAATCTGAAATTTTTTATATTAAAATTTGGTGATATTTTATCATGGATGAATAATGCTCGGTTTGTTTACTTTTGAGAACTTCTGAATTGCACGCGCATCACAAATATATAATTGCAACATGACAAGTTATATTTTGAAAATCTATCATAAATTCGTTATTAAAAATATTCAGTCTTAACACATTTTATAAATATTTTTATATGGCACGTAAGATGCAGGGGAATATCAATAGATTTTTTTCTACATTTGCCTTTTGTATAAAATCGGTTGAAATATGTGCTTTTTCATATTTTTTTTTTATCTCGTACTGTTAATCTCGAAAAAACAACAACAACTATTGTTAGTTTAACAATAGTTGTTCTTTCAAGATTACTATTCGAGAGATTAAGAATGTAAAAATCACACAACTCAAACTATTTCTTCATTTTTAAAGAAATAAGTAAATTTACGGAATGCATTATAACCATTTCGTAGTATTTTAATAAAAGTATTAAAGTTTAATCTTTTCTGAGTACTGTAATAATAGGAAAAAGTTTAATCGTTTCACAGTGATTTGATAATAGAAGTTCAATAATTTCTGAGTATTTTTTTTATTTCTTTCAATATAGGATAGAAGTTTAATTTTTAACGAGTACTTTCATAATATAATCGAAGTTTAATCAATTCTGAATATTTTTAAAATAGGATATAAGTTTAGAGACTTCTGAGCATTTTTCTATAGCAGAATATAGAAGTTTGATAATTTCTGAGTAATATTTAATAATAGAATAGAATATTAGTCATTTCTGAATATTTTGATAATGGAATAGAAGTATAAGCATTCCTGAGTATTTTTTTTATAAAAGAATGTAAGTTTAATTATTTATGAGTATTTTGAAAATAGAATAGAAGTTTATTATTTTCTAAGTATTTTTATAATATAATAGAAATTTATCATTTCTGAATATTTTGATAGTAAAATAAAAAAAGTGTTGAATTATATTAAAATACTTTGTTTCAGGACATTTTTTTAAACCAATTATTATCTGAGAAAGATAAAGTTTTTTAATTTTGAATTAAAATATGTAAGATAAAAATTTGTAATCATACCTTAATAAACTAAATGATATATGTTGATTGATGATACTTTTAGATCCATTAATTATCATTTCCTAGTCTACTATTTCATAATTCTCTTCTATATAAGTGTACATTGTTGCTTTATTATTAAAATTTCCCCCGTTAAAGAATTTTTATTTGAGTTAACGTGCAAAAGTGACTTAAAATGATAGAAAAAGGAATGTCGATGAAATATTGCAAAAGACTTTAAAGCTTGCAATTTTAGAAACAGACTCTAGCCAAAACAAACCCTCAACGATGAGCCTTAAAAACTTAAAAAAGAGCAAAATGTAGCAGAAGGAAGATAACCATTAGACGTGCTTGTAACTTAGAAGTGGATATCATTACAATTCATATTTACTGTAGAAGGTTGTTATTCAGTGGTCCATACCAGGAAGAGGAAATCTTGGCTAAAACTCCCCAAATGATAAAGATAAAAGCAAATGGCACTTGTAATGCTGGGGAAATGGCCTTATGAGAAAAACATAAAAATATCTTCGTGTATTTAAGAGTTAGTGATAGATGCATTTTTGCACGTGATAAGGATTTTGAATGTTTAATTTTTGCAATGTTGACTTGAATTAGATAATAAGTATGCTTCTATTAAGTTTTTTGCGAGTGACTCTTTGGAGTGTTTTATGATATAATTTTAATTTTGGCAGTGGAAATTTTAGTTTATGGGTTCGTATTATTCTTTATTAATTTAGGTTTAATAATAATAACAACAACAACAAAAAATGTCTGTTTGTAATCTGTTTATATAATTTTGCTTACGCATGCCTTAATAATGATTGAAAACACTAGCCTCCTGTTTGCATACCGGAATCAACGGTTGTTGAAATGTTGAATTGAAATGAATACTTGTTGTGCTGCAGGAAGATCAAAAATAGGAAACAGCTTACTTAATGAACAAGTGAGAGCGTAGATGATTTTGAAAGACGAAAACCTGAAAGATATTGTAGAAGAGGCCTAATTTGTATTGAGAGTGTATTGTTGAAGAGCACGTTACAGATTCAATGCAGGAATTTTGCTTTTCATGTGGAGCCCTATTTTGGGAAAGAATGCATAGTTTATTCGTCTGAGAAAATACGTTGAAGTTTAACTTTTCTATTAATTATAATACGGACCTTATTTTTATACTAAGAAGACGTCAATTCTTTTACCGAAAGAAGTGATTTGCAAGGCAAATAAATGAGGGTTGTCAAGCAGTCCTTGGGGGTTAGCGTGTGAGTTAACGAGCATGGATTGGTGCCCTCTAATAACATACATTACAAATATTTTCAGTGTTTTGAAGCATTAATTTTTTACGAGAATATTTTTGGAGCAGGACATTCTCATTTAGGATAATTTTCATATTTTAATGCCACACTTAAACAGCATTAAAACTTAGAATAAAACTTAAATAATATCTAAGATAAGAACTTCAGTTACAAATCCTTTGACTAAAATTTTATTTTAGTTGTTTAGATAATTTATGATAAAATAAATTATAGAAAAGCCACCCCCCCCTCCTTTTTCCTTTTAGACTATCCCATCTAGTCTCGATTGAGTTTGAATACCAAAGTATTAGGGATAAAAGCGAATAGACTAGATTCTTATTTTTATTTTTAAGTATAACATATTGTTGGCTAGTGCATCGGCCTCAAATCAAATGGAGCTGGAATAAAATCCTAGGCAGCTTGAACGCGATGGGAATACACCGATAACTTTGAAAGGATATAACTGTGAAACAATGAGCGACATAAAGAAGCGACAAGTGGTGTATCGATAAAACAGGTACGGAATTTTAAATTCTGCGGTTTGAATTTTTTTTTTAGAATATTGAAAGGTGGCAGCAAATTGTTATAAAATCTGAAATAGTGGAATAGAGTTATCGTTCCCCATATTTAAATAATACCCTATGTTAACTTTTATGGATTGTGCAGCCTAAACGGTAACTTTTGCAGAATGCAGTGGTTTTGCAACCCAGTAAAACCCCTAATGCTGGCCGATTTACGGTTGGATGCTGGAAGTGGTGGCGGCAGCGTTTTGCTGACATCGTCTCAATGTAGGCCCATTTCTGGCTTACCAGCATTCTGTTTATTTGCTGGCATACGTCGATGAACCAGCAGTGAGTTGCCATCAATTTTCCACTAATATGCTCGCCACAAATGAATCATTGCTGACGCAACAAATTGGTAGAGATGTCGTTCGCGCATTCGCGAACAACGCTTGTTTATGGATGTCATGTTGAACTGTTGAAGAAGAACGTATCGAAGAACAATCGAAGACAGACGCGATATCGAGTGAAATTCAGTTATGATGGAAGAGACAAGGTAAAAAATATTCTCTTTGTTACTGTTTTCAATTGACCTTTACGAAATGTTAGTTTTTAAGTGAGAACTCATTCTCTTGGCTATTAGCTTTGTTTTTATTTTTATCTAATGCATAATAGTTCGCATCGCTGCAGACCGTATAAGGCTAGCTTCAATTAAGCCAGTGCTAGCTCGCTTGTGCAAGCCAATTTTTTAGACCAGCCTGTTTTGGACACGGTTTAAACGATGATAACAGCAGTTAAATGACTGCTAGTCCTACTGTCGACCAAAAGGTTACTTTTATGCACTGAAAAGCAAAGGCTTTTCAGTGCATAACCTGCCAGCAGTTTAGGTGATGGCTACAGTCAGTCACCCAGTGCTGGCTCGGCTGATTCGTTTTTACTGGGAAGACACACAGACGGAATTTAAGCACCCCATACACACCAGTTTTGTTTATTGATAGCTCCATCTAAAAGAAAATGGGAGTTATCGGTATACATATACAGCCGCAATTGAATTTATTCCCATAAATCAAATTTGCCGAATGGTGTTTTTAAAATTATGTACCTGTCAATCCAACATACCACTGGTCTCTTCTTTCTACCTCTCACTGTTTCGTAGTTATGTCATTTCAAAGTTAAGGAGTCCTTTCTGAAACACTTCGCATTTTGTCCAAATAATGAAAAAAATTTTTGTCATTGAGTGGTCTCTGCTTTTATTGAAAAAAACAAAAAAAAAAAAAAAAAAAACAATTCCACATTCTACGAAAAATAAATGAACGAAAATATTACAAAAAAAAGCTTTTCTTGATATAGTATTGTTTTTCTTTTGTAACCACAAAACTTTTTTTTAAATCTTTTTACTTGACGTATTGAAATACAAAACTTTAAAAGATTTCCACAATCAGAACAAATTAACTCGCTGAACTATCCCTAATCGCTCCGGAGCGAGTTTCAGAATCCCTCGTCGAAAATATCTTTTTATATATATATATATATATATTTCTCTCGAATCCGTTTTTGAAAACATTTGTACCTCAGTCAAATACTCGTTCTATTTTGTAGTTGAGAAGAGAAAAAAAGAAGGAAATTCGGACACAATGCAAATATTTGTCGTTTCGCTTGCTTCAATGGGAGCGTTAAAGACAGAAAAGCAAAAGAAAAGAACTCCCTGGAAATATCTTTGTGTTTCTTCCCCCTTTCATTTTGTATACAACTGTCGAAAAAGTCAGTAAAGGGCTTTTAGATGACAGCAGGCAGGATTTAATGCGTATAATGGAAGCTACGCGCAGCGTTTTACGATTCTGTCAACGGAATTTGAAGTATTTGATTGAGATCTCGGTTTGGAAATGATAAATAGCAGAAAAAAAACGGCAAATTAATACTCTAGAATTTTTTTTTTAAATTTACAATGAGCTAAAATAGACATTTAGTATCTCAAAATAAAGTATTTGATTGAGATCTCGGTTTGGAAATGATAAATAGCAGAAAAAAATGGCAAATTAATACTCTAGAATTTTTTTTTAAAATTTACAATGAGCTAAAATAGACATTTAGTATCTCAAAATAAAGTATTTGATTGAGATCTCGGTTTGGAAATGATAAATAGCAGGAAAAAAACGGCAAATTAATATTCTAGAATTTTTTTTTAAATTTACAATGAGCTAAAGTAGACATTTAGTATCTCAAAATAAAGTATTTGATTGAGATCTCGGTTTGGAAATGATAAATAGCAGAAAAAAATGGCAAATTAATACTCTAGAATTTTTTCTTAAAATTTACAATGAGCTAAAATAGACATTTAGTATCTCAAAATAAAGTATTTGATTGAGATCTCGGTTTGGAAATGATAAATAGCAGAAAAAAATGGCAAATTAATACTCTAGAATTTTTTTTTTAAATTTACAATGAGCTAAAATAGACATTTAGTATCTCAAAATAAAGTATTTGATTGAGATCTCGGTTTGGAAATGATAAATAGCAGGAAAAAAACGGCAAATTAATACTCTAGAATTTTTTTTTTAAATTTACAATGAGCTAAAGTGGACATTTAGTATCTCAAAATAAAGTATTTGATTGAGATCTCGGTTTAGAATTTATAAATAGAAGAGATAAACGGGGGATTAATATTCTAGTATTTTTCAATTTACCATGAGAAAAATAGATAATGAATATAAAAATCAAGAATTGCATTGCGATCTAGGTTAAGAAATGATCAATAGAAGACATAAACGGCAGTTACGCCTTCTATTCTAGGTTAGTTTTTCAATTTATTATAAGGTAAAATCGACACTTAAAAAAAATCTAAAATATTGGAGATCTCTTTTTAGAAATGATAAATTTAGGAGATAAACTATGGATTACCATAATAGCTAAGTTTAAATACCTATATTATATCATGGTTAATTAAAATTTTTTTTTAGATTAGTATTTTAATTTAACACGATATAAAATACATATATATTATGGCTTCGTAGCAATTGTTTATGTTATATATGACTTGAGCCCGAAGATTGTTTTTAGCTTATAGATATAAGGTGTTAATATGTTTTATTAAAGTTAAATACGTATCACTATAGTAGGGATCTGAAGTTTTATATCGAGATTACATTGTATTTATTAGGTCAGTTTAGAACAGGGACACAGGGACAATATAAAAACAGAATGGGATGTTTATTTTGGGATTATTTATATATATATATATATATATATATATATATATATATATATATATATATATATATATATATATATATATATATATATATATATATATATATATATATATATATATTTATTTATATACATAAATTATTTTTCTTTAATTTTTTAAATCGATTAAAAGTATTTTTACTATTTAAGAGGTGTTAGAGAGATAAAATATGTGAATATATTTTTATTTAAAGAAATTAAATTTAATTAATTGAAATTTTATTACCGAATCGGTGTCTAATGGAACTAGTTTTCAAAGGAACCAAGTTTTCAAAAATGTTTCAAAACGATAATAAACTAAGTTAAAACGCATAGTCTCATTGTTTATCAAAATAAAATGGATTAATAACATTTTCAGGAAGTTATTTGTTAGTTTTTCACCCAACTTTCACAAATTGTAATATATGCTTAATGAATGCAAGAATGAAGTGGAAATTGAACTCGAGCATAGAAAACTATAATCGTCAGGCAAAAGCGACTGCTGTTGTCCGAGATTGAAAACTTTTAATGTGACAGAACACAAATATCAAAAGCGTACTATAAAATTTCCTAAAGAGTATTTTTGAGAATATATGTTGAGAATCATTTCAGTATAGATCCAGGTATTACAATAAAAATTTCAATGGCATTTTGTGTATTGTGTATTGTATTTTTCATATTACAGGACCCAAGTGTTAGAAATTAAATAAAAGATTTTGAATTTATTTGTGTCTTAAGAATCCAACCCAAAATATAATATGAAATACTTGATTATTGTAACTACACATTAAATTTGGAATACACTGGTAAATAGTTTATATTTAATCAGTATCATCATGATTATTTACAGTTTGTATCAACTATGCTTGTTTACAGTTTGTGTATCAATTATGGTTATTTACAGTTTGTATCAATCGTGATTATTTACAGTTTGTATGAATCATGATTACTTACAGCTTGTATGAATCATGATTATTTACAGTTTGTATCAACTATGCTTGTTTACAGTTTGTGTATCAATTATGGTTATTTACAGTTTGTATCAATCGTGATTATTTACAGTTTGTATGAATCATGATTACTTACAGCTTGTATGAATCATGATTATTTATAGTTTGTATCAATCATGAATATTTACAGTTTGAATCAATTATGAATATTTACAGTTTGAATCAATCATAATTATTTGGAGTCTGTATCAATCTTAGTTATTTACAGTCGACTGCACAGTTTGATTTTTTAAAAGTTTTAATAAGTATCATTATTTTAATTCGTAATGTGAATTACATGATACATTTAATGCACTTTAATTTTAACTTATGAAATTTATTTATAAGGGAATAAATAAAGTTAACTTTGATGTTAAAAACGAAAAAAAAAAATATATATATATTCTTTTGAATTGCATTTCCATACTTCCTATTAATCTCTAAACGGTCTAAATAGTTATCGTTGATTTGAGCGGGATAGAATTATTAAGGGGGTCCGGCACCTCCATAGGAGCCCATGTTAAATTCAACAACTTTGGGGGCATCTCATTTAATAACCGATTCTTCAATAATTATGAAACTTTCACAGTATAATATTTGAATACTTTTTAATACTTTAACACGAGATTTTTGTTATTTTTTAAAAATTAAAATAGTTATGATTTTCTGAAAATATGTTTAAGAAAAATTATAAAATTTTAGACTAATAAATTAAAAAAAAAGTAAAGTATGCTACTTATCAATAATTCCTCGTGTTAAAGTACTTAAATACATTAGAGAAACATGTATAAAACATTTCAAGCATTTATGTCATATAAATTTTAAGCTATGTGCCTCCAAACACGAAAAAATGGCATTTTGAGAAATTCGGCTTTGAAGTTAAAAAACACGCATTAAATACCTACATTTTGTTTACTTCAAAAAATTATTAAAAATACTTTGAAATAAGATATAATTACAAATGTGGCATCATTTTAAAGACAAACATTTATATTTTAATAAACAGTAATAAACTCGAAATCAATAATCTGAAAAATTTGCATGTGCCGGACCCCCTTGTAAGTACACCATTTCAAAGTATACTAACCAATTGGAAGTTAATAATGATCAGTCATATTATATTTTAGTATTATACTAAGATAGATTCTAGTACATTCTTAAAATATTAGCATATAAGTTGCTTGGCAAAAAGATTTTCTTCGTCACAAACTTTAAACAAACTAAACTCAGCAGCTAAGGGCGCTAAGTTTTCAGCAAAAATAAACTTATTGTACCGCAAACGATCGCGCGGTTTTCGCAATCATAACCCCTGGGCATCTTCTCTCGAACATTCTATCCAAGAACAACAGCCGATACGGGAGGAGGGGGCGTTAAAAAACGTTAAAAGAACGCACCCCCAAGCTGTCGTAGCTGTGGCGTTAATAATGCGTCAGCTGTGCGCTCGAAGTAATTAATGAAGTTTCCATTTGAAGGCACTTGAGTGGGAAAGCACAATTAAAATTTCAGGAGAATACTGAAAGAATGGCACAGAAAAAAACTTTCCGGCATACTGTGAAAAAATGAGCGCTGTAGCAATTGGTTGCTTGTTGGGATGGAAGTAAAAGTTTTCTTTCCGTTGGAAAAGAGTAAAATGCGAAGTTTTGCATGCAACAAAACAAATCTATTTGCACGTTTAGTGCCTTAGATTAGGAAATGCAACAATGATCCGCGGCTAAAAACGATTTACTGAGTTTTTGTGTTGTCTTTTTCCGGCTTAGTGTTCGAATGTTTTTTTATATCTTTCTTTGTCATTTCGAAATTAATTTGTCTGAGTTTCTGTTACTTTTCCTATTAATGATATTTGAATTTTTTTTGTTGGAAAGCCGTATGAATTTATTAACTCAGGTTTGAATTGTCATCTATAAATAAAATATATTTATTTATCTGTAGCTTAAGGAGTAATTAGTTTCAGCTCGTGTGCTCTACGTATAAGAATAAATTGTTAGTACTTATGCAACGTAACGAATTTAAATGTAAATTTTTTTATTCTCAACTGAATTAACGTAATCTGCTGAATGTGTAACAAAAACATTGATTTCAATAAAAATGTTTAATTTTTAGCTATCAGAATTCTTCTTATGATAAATTTATTTTGATCATTTAAGATATCGTGATATAGTTAAAAACTATAATAATCTATGTAATAACATATTTTCTACAGTAATTAACAATCATTCTTCAAAAAATGTAGTGTAACTGTGGTTTAAGTCATCAATAAAAATCCTCAGAAATAAGAGTGTATATGTGTTGACAATGTAAACGAAATAAACATATTATGGTGAATTTCAATATGAATTCCCAACATTCGTAATAATTTTTATATTCTTTTTATACTTTTATAAATAAATTAATGCATTTCACTTGTTGTAAAGATAGCTTACGTTTAGTGGTAAAATATGAAATCATGCTTCTAGATTCAGTCAGTAAGATTAAGATCTATAATAATAAAACAAGCTGTGTGTCTGTCTGTGGCTCTGTGGATCTATAGAAACCTACTTAAAATCGGAGTAGAGTTCTGAAATTTTCATCATAAGTAGTTTTAGCCTTCTAATTTTATGCATCATAAACAGAATGTTAAAATTTTAATTAGTTCTTTTTAATTAATTTTTTTAATTAATAAATATGTTACAAAACGATATCTAATAGGGCTACAGCTCTGAAATTTTCAACATAAGTAGTTTTGGCCTTTTAATTGGACTTTTAAAAAACAGAATTTAAAAAATTTATTTTTTTCTTTTTTAATTAATTTTTTTAATTAATTAATAAACATTTCACAAAACGACTACTATTAAGGCTACAGCTTTGAAATTTTCAACATAAATAGTTGTGGTCTTCTAATTGGATTTTTGAAAAGCAGAATTTAATTTTTCTTTAATTAATTAACAAATATTTTACAAAACGATTTGTAATTGGGCTACATTTCTGAAATTTTCAAAACAAGTAGTTTTGGTCTTCTAATTGGACTGACAAAAAGAATGTTAAAATTTTAATTTGTTTTTCAATTAATTTTTTCACAAAAAGCGACTTCGAATAGGCCTAGATCTCTGAAAGTTTCAACATGAGTAGCTTTACCCTCTAATTTTGCTTTCCACAAACACTTGTTAAAATAATTTTAAATGGGTGTTGTATTATTGTATTAACGGGGAATTTTTTTTCTTGACACGGGAGAGGCTTCCAATATTAAGTCTTTACGTAGCAATTAGATTTTAGTGAGTGAAGCAAGCTTATTCTTACGCAGCAATGAACCTTTCCAGCGAACGAAGCGAGCTTGATTTTGCATAGAGATGAACCTTCCTGCGAGCGAAGCTCCAAAAACTGCGTCTTATACACTAATGAAAGATTTCCGCAGCGCGAGGCCTCACAGCCAGCTAAAATATTGCACATGTTAAAATTTCGTAGCGAAGCACTGGTATTTAGCTAGTATACCATATTATAATTGGAAATTAACACTTCTTGTTGTCCTCAGCCCATAAAAAACCATATACCCATCTTCATGAAATACTTAATTCAACTCAAAACTCAATTTAGATTTATTATTATAAAAAATTGATTTTTTTTTACTCAATCGTTTAACCTTTTCATGTTAAAACAAAATGTTTTGTATCAGTTACTGTACCTATATTATCATTTCTGCACTCGCTTGCCAATTTATTACATGAATGTCTATTTCAGTATTTTTTTGTATAAAATTGTAAACAAAATTAACACTTAAATGTTTAGATAATAACCTGCAAGTGTTAGCAACATTTGGTTACAGAAGTTAAGAAAAGTATTTACAAAAGTAAATGCAATATTTGATGGGATTTTTTCATAGAATTTTGTTTTGAAAGTATTTAAAATTACTAACTTTTTATAAAAACATCAAGATTCAAATTTAAGTTAAAAATTAATTGTTGTATGATTATATTAGATCCTAGTAGCTTCTATGCACTGCATTATCCACTTTAAATTATATTATTCTTTTAATTGGCTTATTCAAAGAAGCCCTAGTTGAAAGAGCACTGACAAAAATGAATTTCTGACAAATCGAGTTAAAAGTTTACAGTGGTAATCTTTTAACATTGTGTACTTTCATGAAAATGTACAGAGCTTTAAAAATATTCAAAATATCATAAAGAATATAGTGCCCTTTTAAATCTACCAATCTCGAGAATATTTTAAAATAAAAATAAAAAGTGTTTTTTTTTCTTCACCAAATTTCCCCCTACTTCCAATTTGTACAGGTACCGAAAGATTTACTATTACACTTTTAGACTGAGAGGCGACTGCAATTTTTGGAACCCATCGAACATCATTCTGAATTTTTTATAGAAATTAGAGAAAAGTGAGTAGATTACGAATCCACTGGTCTGCAGTGGCAAAAATGGCCGAAACTGGTCAAAAATCAACTTTTAATGAGTTGAACTAAATCCAATTGCCAAATGGGCCATTACTTGCCAAATAATGAGCATTTTTTTTATTTGGTAACCCTCACTCTTTAATTTTCAATTAAGAAGGTTGCATACGATTCAGATATCTGGCGACGGTTTACATACATCTATTAAAAGGGAGCCAAGTTGGCAATAAACATTACGTCATGGATGACGTAACTGATGTCGCCAATTTGGCTTACTTTTAAAAGATACACATTTTCCAGCCAGAGATCAAAAATCGTTTGCCCTTTTTCTCATTGAAAATCAAAATGCAGGGTAGCCAGACGAAAAAGTTTGTTCTCTTTTTGGCAAGTTATGACATATTTGGCAATCGGAATTTAGTTCAACTCATTCCAAGTCGATTTTTGATCAGTTTTGGCCATTTTTGATACGGCAGACCAGTGGTTTCCTATTCTACTCACTTTTCTCCAATCTCTATAAAAAATTCAGAATGATGTTCGATGGGGTCCAAAAATTGCAGTCGCCTCTCGGACTATTTACCATTTCCGGTCCGGTCTCCTTTCCCTTCTTAATGCTTGGGCATGTACAGGAAAGGCATAGTGTAAGCATGCACTTGCTCTACCTGCTTGTATAAAAAGAGATATATGATGATGTCGTTCAGTTGTATCGATGTTGTATAAAACTTTAAAAAAAAAAAAAAAAAAAAAAAAAAAAAAAAAAAAAACGACAACTTTGTGATGGGCTTGGACTTAAGTAAATTGTACGTCGGCCTCAAGCCAATAATTTTCATTCTTTTTTTTTTGTAATTATTTTGTATGCAACCTTTTGCGACTATAATATCTTTAAGGGGGTCCTGTACCGAAAATAAAAAAAACTTTATGTACATTTTTACGTCAAAAATTTATCTTAAGTATGAGATACTATTTATATATCTTTGAGATAATGTTTTTTTTAAATATTGTGTTTATTTATTAAAAAAAATTAAAAACCAAGAAAAATCCGTAATAATTGATGTTTGCGTATTTTGATATAAGTCAAGAAAAAAATTTTTTTTTTTCAAAGTGAAAGCTTTCTGTAATACATAATTATATAAAGAAAATTTTGTCTTCACAGAATTTTGATAGGTGAATTAAAAAAAAATTAAAACAATTCTCAAAGTTAAAATATTGAAATTTTTGCTTTTTTTTATGTTATCTTTTACGCTAAATGTTATATTTTAAAACAGAATTAAAAAAATAAAATTCTGTGAAGACAAAATATTTAAAACTATATAAATTAAATGCTACAAAAATTTGAATAGCCAATTGTTGATGGTTCTGGAGATATATTGATTTGAATATGCAACATCTGTGAAAAACACTAGTGCTCGAAAAACGCATTTTAAGCAGACGCTTCAAGGTGTTACACCCATAAGTGATGTTTAAATCACAGGTAATTTTGTGGCGTTCTAATCACCGGAGGAATAAGATAAAAACATCATTCTCTTCAGGAATTTATGAACTATTTTTTAAAATCAGAATTTTTTTTTTTGTATTTTTGAAGAAATTTCGGTACTGCACCCCCTTAAAGTTCGCACTGCACTGGAATGAGAAGGTTACACTTACAGTCTGTCAGTGGATGTGTTTGTTTGTTTGTCAGACTCAGGTTGAAGTGAGTAGATAAAATCTAAAAGTGACTCAGACACGTACTATATGTCTAATTAAAAGTCACTTTGATAGGAATTTTTAAACAAAAAATCAGCTTTATTTCCAATCAGAAGTTATTACGTCTACATTCAACTCGCATATTCTAAATTATATTCATACATTCTAAAGAATAAATGTTAGATAAATATGCTTTATATAAATAAAAAAGTCAGTAAGAAGTTATTCAGTCAGAAGTTATTACGTCTACATTCAACTCGCATATTCTAAATTATATTCATACATTCTAAAGAATAAATGTTAGATAAATATGCTTTATATAAATAAAAAAGTCAGTAAGAAGTTATTCAGTCAGAAGTTATTAAGTCTACATTCAACTAGCATATTCTAAATTATATTCATACATTCTAAAGAATAAATGTTAGATAAATATGCTTTATATAAATAAAAAAGTCAGTAAGAAGTTATTCAGTCAGAAGTTATTAAGTCTACATTCAACTCGCATATTCTAAATTATATTCATACATTCTAAAGAATAAATGTTAGATAAATATGCTTTATATAAATAAAAAAGTCAGTAAGAAGTTATTCAGTCAGAAGTTATTAAGTCTACATTCAACTCGCATATTCTAAATTATATTCATACATTCTAAAGAATAAATGTTAGATAAATATGCTTTATATAAATAAAAAAGTCAGTAAGAAGTTATTCAGTCAGAAGTTATTAAGTCTACATTCAACTCGCATATTCTAAATTATATTCATACATTCTAAAGAATAAATGTTAGATAAATATGCTTTATATAAATAAAAAAGTCAGTAAGAAGCTATTCAGTCAGAAGTTATTAAGTCTACATTCAACTCGCACATAAATAAAAAAGTCACTGGGTGATGAGAAAAGATGCCAAAACTAAAGAATATATCAACATCAATAAATATGGAAAACCTTAAAAAAAGAAATTTATAAAAAAATAAATAAAAAACTAGGTTTTTATAAGTAATTTACTCCCAGCAAGATTTGTTTCGGACAAAAGCTGTACATTATATTCTTACAATACAATAGTGAAATTGGATTTAAAATGTTTAAGGAGACTTCGAAATATCGAGCAAACCAGTGTTCGTTAAATTTATAAAAAATAAGTTTTAATTTGTATAGTCACCAGGTATGTGAGCCGACCAAACGGTATAGTGGTTAGCGTGCTAGCTTCTAAACTTCGAGGTTTCGGTTCGCGTTGGAATCCAACATTTTCAACTTGGCAATTGAAATAATGACTCACCATGAGATATTTTATTACTTATGGATTTTGGCATACTGGTTCTGATCCTTCACGTAGATGCCCACTTTAACGGGGCCGACCAAACGGTATAGTGGTTAGCATGCTAGCTTCTAGACCACGAGGTTGCAGGTTCGAGTCCCGTGTTAGGCATGGGTTTTTGTAAATGTATGTTGGCTTGTCTAATGACGAATGTTTATGCGCATTATAGCCCTCGTGTTGCTGACGGCGCCAGATAATCTGAAAACAACCAACCAGGGATGTGACTTTTTTTGTGTAAAATTGTACAATAAGATAAAGCATTATGATATTGAATTAATTACTCACACTTAAAATTTCAATTTATGGCCAGATTATTATTAACTTTCCCTTTAGTTTGATTGTTACAATTGCTGTTAAATTTCGAGTCGAAGTTATAAAAAATTATGCAATGTATTTACAACTAAAGAAGTTGAAGTGTTTACTCCTACGTATAATTTTATGGAAAATTTTACCAGTGAATAATGCATTGAAACTAACTCCGTTTTACAGAACATGGTCTCATACTTTCCCTTCAATACATATGAAGATATTTCGTATAAAACCATCCAAAAACAGGTTATTATACTTTCCCTACAATACATATGAAGATATTTCGTATAAAACCATCCAAAAACAGGTTATCATATCTTTGCAGATGCCAAACCGCTTCATAAGCCATTCATGAACATTTAGGAATTTTATCAGACCATACTTTGATCAAACTAAAAAAACCATACTTGTGAGGCAAGGATGCATTTTATGGTAAGGTAATGGTAAGGGATAATTATTTTTTTGCGTTTTACTCACAAAAATTCCATGTGAATTTGAGTGTCTGCAAGTTTTTCCTATTCATCATTTAAAAAAAATCTCATTCAATAAAAATGGAAAAAATATGTATTTAATTTTACCTAAAAATCAAAGTAATTTATACTTAGCTACCCCCCCCCCCTTTTTTTTAATACAATAAAGAGTAATTAAACACATTTTTCTTTTTCTATAATATCTCTTCGATATCTTTTAATATACTGAGTGATTATAATTAAAGTTCATTTTTCTAATAGATGTAAAATAAACCCACTGTTCAGAATGACAGGAAATTTGACCTGAATTTGGAAGAATTAATAGAAGAAAGTGGTATGACATAAGGGAAAAAAAAAAAAAAAACATTTAGAACTATTTTTTTTGTTATGTCATACCATTCCTCCTTTCTTTGCATATATTCAGGTCAAATTTCAGGTCATTCTGACAAGTTTTTATTTTATTATAGCTATCTGAAAGTTGAACTTTAATTATATTCACCCTGTAATGTTTTTGTTGCCACAGTCTACATTTGAACTCATCTATTTAATGAAATATTAGAAATATGAAGCATCTGCTTAACTGACTTCAATCTAAAAGCTTTTGTTACATACTCCAAGATTTAAAATCAGGGAGAAGTTAACATTATCGTACTCACGGCTCCAGTCAATGACACGCTATATGATTATAATTAAAGTTCTTTTTTCCAATAGATGTAAAATAAGCCCACTGTTCAGAATGACAGGAAATTTGACCTGAATTTGGAAGAATTAATAGAAGAAAGTGATATGACATACGAAAAAAACAAAAAAAACAAAAACATTTAGAACTATTTTTTTGTTATGTCATACCATTCCTCCTTTCTTTGCATATATTCAGGTCAAATTTCAGGTCATTCTGACAAGTTTTTATTTTATTATAGCTATCTGAAAGTTGAACTTTAATTATATTCACCCTGTAATGTTTTTGTTGCCACAGTCTACATTTGAACTCATCTATTTAATGAAATATTAGAAATATGAAGCACCTGCTTAACTGACTTCAATCTAAAAGCTTTTGTTACATACTCCAAGATTTAAAATCAGGGAGAAGTTAACATTATCGTACTCACGGCTCCAGTCAATGACACGCTATATGATTATAATTAAAGTTCTTTTTTCCAATAGATGTAAAATAAGCCCACTGTTCAGAATGACAGGAAATTTGACCTGAATTTGGAAGAATTAATAGAAGAAAGTGATATGACATACGAAAAAAACAAAAAAACAAAAACATTTAGAACTATTTTTTTGTTATGTCATACCATTCCTCCTTTCTTTGCATTTATTCAGGTCAAATTTCAGGTCATTCTGACAAGTTCTTATTTTATTATAGCTATCTGAAAGTTGAACTTTAAGTCTACATTTGAACTCATCTATTTAATGAAATATTGGAAATATGAAGCATCTGCTTAATTGACTTCAATCTAAAAGCTTTTGTTACATACTCCAAGATTTAAAATCAGGGAGAAGTTAACATTATCGTACTCACGGCTCCAGTCAATGACACGCTATATTTAAACGCATCACTTTAAAAAAGAATTTTTTTTTTTGCCACAGAAAGATTCCAAGAGACTGAAGAGCTTTTGAAAGGCAGGACAGCGACAGTGCGTCGACGTTGGGTTCTTCAGTACCTCGAATTCTGGAAGGAGTCATAAATTATGAATTTGACGGCGATGGTTATTCGACGGGCCTCTCTCGGAATTCTTAAAAAGAAAAAGTTGGAAGCGTTATGACAAGCGTCAAAAGTCTGAAATCAAATTTCGGATTTCGAAGATTAAAGTTAAATTAATTCCGAGATGGTCTCTTTTCTGTGACAGTTTAAAACGAGGAAAACATTGTCGGATTTTGTTGACCAGAAAAATGAATAAATTAGATTTTAAAGGGTTTTCTTATCTTGCTTTGAGTTTTGCTGAAAGTTTGTCGTAAAGTTTTTGTTTATTAGTTATTATAGATGAAAGACTTTTAAAAAAGTATAAGTAAGCCGTTGGAGAACTTGTTAAGGTATTTAAGCACCTAAGGTGTAATCTTATTTTAAAATAAAGTTATTAATCATCTGTCGATAATTAAGGTGAAAAGGTTGTAGAAGGCATTCTGACTTATTGAGGTGGGGAAAATTGTAATGATTGATACCATTTGTCTCTGTCAACTCCAAAACAAGTAAAGTATTATAGAATTATTGAAAAAAGGGTATGTAAAAATCCTCAATTGGTCAATCCACCGGGAATGCTTTTAATTTCAGTTTTAATAATTTTAGAGGTTACTAAATACATAAGTATCCACATTTTCCAGCAATAACATTTAACTTTATAATGGTAAATTTTCAAGTAAAAAAATACCATATACTGCGGACAGTATAAAAGAAGTTAAACATTCGTTGTAGGACATTTGTAAAGTATATGGTTGATGTTACATACGATAGCAATAACCATTGTTTAAGTGCATACAATTGAAATTATACAAATTACTGGCAAGCAATTTTACAAATTTCGTAATAGTAAAATTTTAATAACAATCAAGTCTGAAAAATTCATATTAAGAACACGCACATCATTAAATTTAACATATAGAATGATTTGTTGCTAAATCTCTTCCATTGTATTGAGCCCTTTAAAAATGTTATCCTCATTATAAAATTTGTTAGTATCTGTATAAAAACTAGATAAATACTTTTATGATTTAGTTCAAATTGCTAATTTATATTTTTTATGACCTAGTAATAATTATTTTTGTGAAATTTGATTCAATTTTATGAATTCAACATTAATTAATTTTTGGTTAAAGTATAAATTTCAAGAAATTTTTGATTATTAAGTAGATTAAACTGTAATGAATTCTACATCAAGAGGAAATAACCCTTCCATTGAATATGACACAAATAATTCTGATGCCAAAATTAATTTATCATCGAAATCATACAAGTAACTGACAAGCGATTTTAGAAGTTTAGTGATGGTAAAATTTTAATAACAATCAAGTTTAAGACACTATACATACTAAATTTTAAACATCATAACTTGTTATGCGTATATTTAAGTGCAGTTGATTTTAAAATAATGACCATGAATTCTTATGCTTATTGAAATGAAATTAGTTATGCAACAATTCCCATTAATGCTGTAAAGTGTATAATTACGTCTAAAACTATAATTTTCATAAAATTTATTTTTTCATAATAATATCCTAAAGTATCTAAGTTTTTTTTTAATATTTAGAACTAAGATAGAATAGAGGAAGAGGCGAAATTAATGTTTAAAAAAAATTTATACACAAGGATTCCATAATTACATTTATCTGACCATCTATGTTGCAAGATATATATACATCTATCAAAATCATTTCCAAATAAGTTATTTTTTTCTGATTACAATACCTTGAGCATTAGAATTGTCCTTGTAAAAAGAAATAACACGTTATATAAGGCGAGACGGAGGTTATTTTAAAGAAACACTTGCATCAAATAATTTATTTTTGCATTTTTTTGACCGTTTACATTTCTAAATATATACGTACGTCTATCAATATCATTTCTAAATAAGTACTTCTCTTCTGGTTAAAGTATACTGTAACATCAGAATTGTCTTTGTATATAGAAATAATACGTTATATAAACCGAGACGGAGTTTATTTTATAGACAGACACACACACACACCTTAGTATTAGGAAAATTATATAGTATTTCTACGTATTATTTTTGCAGCAAAAAATTGTAAGCCACGACAACTTTTTCACAAAAACACTTCTATTAACTTTGCTGCTTTTGTTCATCTGATTTCAAAGTATTTGTCAGCAAATATTTCAGCAAAAGCAAATATTTCAAGAAAGCATATCCTTCTATTAAGTGAATTACATTTTACCTAGCACAGGCCAAGATCCGTAGTAACGGCAAGTCTACAACGGTTTTCATCAAGATGTGTCAAGTGATATTTTCCAGCTTATTTCTGTTACTGGAGTAGTAACAGCACAATTTTTACAATATTAGTTAGACAGTCTAATAGCGAAAATAATAGTAGAGCACAATAGTAACGGACATAACAGTACTAATAACAGTTGTGATTGTCTTTTAAATAATGAAAAGGTAAGATATTTTCAAAATTATGTTTATTGTATTAAACGGAAAGCAAATTTGTCAAGAAAGCATATCCTTCTATTAAGTGAATTACATTTTTTTTAATTCTAATTCTTCAATAAACTGCTCCCCAAACTTTACAATAGTTGTAATTTGAGGGATCAATTCTTCTTTATTTTTTATTTTTTTTATTTTTTCGTATGCAACACAAATTTAAACATAATATTAAAAACAGGCATACAAAATATCCACTAGTTGTTCATATTTGCATTATGTAATCTTTTCATGAATTGTACTGATTGCGAAACTTATTTAAGTTCAATAATAAGTAATGTATTTGGTTGATAAAATAAAAAATGAGTTCTTTCCAAATTATCTTACATTGTCTTCTATTACAAATTCTTTAGAATGAATATTCAAAATAAATTATCTTAGTAGACATATTAATTTATAGAATTTTAATGCAGAACTTTAAATTAGTTTTTAATATGATAAAACAGGAATAAATGAAAAAGGAATTAAAATACAATACATATGAAAGCTTTTAAAATAACAATTTTATTTATTGCATCGTCATAAATTACATTTATGCTATAGTTTTTATTTTTTCTTCAATTATTTGAAAATGTGGTTTTTCGTCAGTGAACTTCCGAAAAACAGTTGCCTATTAGAAATAATCTCTAGTACGCGACTTGGTAGTTTAAATTCCTTTGTTACATTGTTAAATCAGATTTAAATTAAAATTCTTCTTTTTGAAACATATATGAGGTTTCAATAGTATAATTATACAATTCATTTATATTCTATAGAAATACTAGCTCAATACCCATGCTTCGCTACGAAATTTTACCATGTGCAATTTTTTAGCTAGCTGCGTGGCCCTGCGTTGCGGAGATTCGTCATTGGTGTATTAGGTCCCAGCTTTTGGCGCTTCGTTCGCAGGAAGATCATTGCTACGCAAAACCAAACTCGCTTCGCTTGCTAAAAAGTACATTGATACATAAGCACAGGTTTACTTCACTCGTTGAAAGGTTCATTGTTATGCAAGCATGGGTTCGCTTCTCTCGCAGAAACATTCATTGCTGTGTAAACATACACTCGGTTCACTCACTAAAAACTAATTGCTAAGTAAACCCTTAATACTAGAAGCCCCTCCCCTGAGGAGAAATCAAAATAAATTTCCCCGTTAATACAATAATACAACACCCATTTGAGAATATTTTAACACGTGTTTGTGAAAAGCAAAATTAAAAGACCAAAACTATTTATGTTGAAATTTTCAGAGCTCTAGGCCTATTACATGACGCTTTTTGTAAAAATATTAATTAAAAAAATTAATTAAAAAACAAATAAAAATTTTAGCATTCTTTTTGTCAAAAGTCCAATTAGAAGGCCAAAACTACTTATGTTGAAAATTTCAGAGCTTTAGCCCTATTAGAAATCGTTTGATGAAATATTTCTTAATTAATTAAAAAAATTAGTTAAAAAAAGTTATATTATAATGAAGTTATAACCATTGGCGCAAAGTCATAAAACCCAAAAATGTTATTCTTCAGAAAACGCTTTTAAAGTAAACTACACTAATTAATGTGATGCAAAACAGTTTCACAAAACCCACTGTAATTTAAAAAGTAATTATAGTCTCAGAAAGAAAATGTTATCAATTTAAAGGTAATGAATTTAGGAATATTTCGAAACAAAGAAAACAAAAATGCTTATTGATATCATATACAATTCAATTCACTTTATAATATATATGTTTTGTTCTAAAGTTAAGGTTCAAGTTAAGCTCTAATTTTTTGTGGTATTAGAAGATGTTTTATCCATACTAATAGAACTTGCTAAAAGTTCCTATGATTATAGGGCTGAGACAGAAAATGAATGGATAATTTATGTTTAATATGCTGAGCATACTGTAAAAATATCCCTGAGTGATGTCTTTATTTTCTTTTTTAGAAAATATTCTTGAAGATGGACGGGAATTTTCACTTTTCTCTCCCTGATCCCTCTACGCTATCTTATTTTTAGCATTCGTATACGTTAAGAATGATGTATTAGGAACAGGTTCCCTAAGACTACACTCTAGGCTTATAAAGAATGGAAACAATCTTCCGGTAGTCCAACTATTGCAGTGGGGTGCTTCAAAAATGATTAAAATAGAGATGACAACCTGTAAGAAAAAAAAAGGAATAAAAGAGGAGGAACTTTGCTTTGTTTACTTTTCAATAAACAAATAATTTATAAAATTCGAAAAGTAGAGATTTTTCATTTTATAGTTGATAATCTGTCTTTTCTTCTTCATCCTTTCTTCATTATTATTCGAAAGTGTTTACCATTTGATTCATAAATTTATTTACATTCTCATTCTAGAATTCAGATTTGTACCTTACAAAAATCCATAGACAAGAAAAACATATTTTTCCAAAAATTAAATACACATAGTCAAAAAGTCATTGTATTATTGTGTATATCGTAACATATTTTAATAACTTCTGGCAATAATCCATTATCACTGGTGAACAATTCTAAGAAAATGTAAATAAATTTTAGTATTACTTTCTTATCACTAGAGTACAGTATTCGAAAGTGTTTACCATTTGATTCATAAATTTATTTACATTCTCATTCTAGAATTCAGATTTGTACCTTACAAAAATCCGTAGACAAGAAAAACATATTTTTCCAAAAATTAAATACACATGGTCAAAAAGTCATTGTATTATTGAATATATCGTAACATATTTTAATAACTTCTGACAATAATCCATTATCACTGGTGAACAATTCTAAGAAAATGTAAATAAATTTTAGTATTACTTTCTTATCACTAGAGTACAGTATTCGAAAGTGTTTACCATTTGATTCATAAATTTATTTACATTCTCATTCTAGAATTCAGATTTGTACCTTACAAAAATCCGTAGACAAGAAAAACATATTTTTCCAAAAATTAAATACACATGGTCAAAAAGTCATTGTATTATTGAATATATCGTAACATATTTTAATAACTTCTGACAATAATCCATTATCACTGGTGAACAATTCTAAGAAAATGTAAATAAATTTTAGTATTACTTTCTTATCACTAGAGTACAGTATTCGAAAGTGTTTACTATTTGATTCATAAATTTATTTACATTCTCATTCTAGAATTCAGATTTGTACCTTAAAAAAATCCATAGACAAGAAAGACATATTTTTCCAAAAATTAAATACACATGGTCAAAAAGTCATTGTATTATTGTATATATTGTAACATATTTTAATAACTTCTGACAATAATTCATTATCACTGGTGAACAATTCTAAGAAAATGTAAATAAATTTTAGTATTACTTTCTTATCACTAGAGTACAGTATTCGAAAGTGTTTACCATTTGATTCATAAATTTATTTACATTCTCATTCTAGAATTCAGATTTGTACCTTACAAAAATCCGTAGACAAGAAAAACATATTTTTCCAAAAATTAAATACACATGGTCAAAAAGTCATTGTATTATTGAATATATCGTAACATATTTTAATAACTTCTGACAATAATCCATTATCACTGGTGAACAATTCTAAGAAAATGTAAATAAATTTTAGTATTACTTTCTTATCACTAGAGTACAGTATTCGAAAGTGTTTACTATTTGATTCATAAATTTATTTACATTCTCATTCTAGAATTCAGATTTGTACCTTAAAAAAATCCATAGACAAGAAAGACATATTTTTCCAAAAATTAAATACACATGGTCAAAAAGTCATTGTACTATTGTATATATTGTAACATATTTTAATAACTTCTGACAATAATTCATTATCACTGGTGAACAATTCTAAGAAAATGTAAATAAATTTTAGTATTACTTTCTTATCACTAGAGTACTAATTCATCAATTTTTATAATATTAAAATATATAATAATTAAAAATTTAAAGTTTATTTTGGTTTGTATAGTTGTGTTTTAAGTGTTTCTTATCTGAAATATAGAAAGAACGGAAACAATCTTCCGGTAGCCCGACCATTGGAGTGGGGCGCTTCAAAAATGATTAAAATGGAGATGACAACTAGCAGAAAAAATAAAGAAAGAAGGAGGAACATTGCCTTGTTTACTTTTTCAATAAACAAATAATTTATAAAATTCTAAAAGTGGAGATTTTTCATTTTTAAGTTGATAGTCTCTCTTTTCTTCGTCACTATTATTCGAAAGTGTTTACTATTGTTCCATGAAGAATATTTCTCTCCATTTGACTCATACATTTATTTCCATTCTCATTCTAGAAATCAGATTTGGTTTTTCTTTCATTTTTTAACCCTCAAGACAGTCTTTTCGATATACTGCTTCTTTTGTATTTATTTTGTATTTTTTGTTTTTGTTTCGAGTCTTGATGATGCTTGAAGGCATTGGAATTTTCAGAGCTCCTTAAGTGATCTCTTTAAGTTATTTTCGTTTGGGGAGTTGAATCGGGTATCGATATTTCGATTCTCAATGCCCCCAGGTGTAAAAAGAACCCCGGATGATTTTCTCGAATGTCAAGAATAATTAATTTAGCGAGTTTGCTTTTTAAACTAGATTTTTATCAAGTAAGATACAAAGTGTGTCTGTATTTTTTTAGCTTTTCAATGGTATCGTGAATTATTTTTTTGCAACTTGTGAAATGGTTGATATTTATTTCACAAATCCTCGCCATGGGCTATCAGTGATGACAAAGGATCAAAAGATAAACATTCGAAACATATTTTCCTAAACATTAAAAAACGCATGGTCAAAAAGTAATTGTACTACTGTGACTAGCCGATCCTAAAATTAATATTTAAAGTAGATGTATCAATAAGCTCTTCTAATTTAGGAAAGAAATATTAAAACACAAATATGCAAACCAAATGTTTATAATTATAAAATTTTAATTTTATAAAAATTTGTGAGTTGGCAGTTTAAAGATAAAAAAGTATTCCAGAAACTATTTGATTTTCTTACACTTGTTCACTCATCACTCGAAACATCTATCTTAGTTACTTGAAACAAAAATCAACTATTCCTCGTGAAAAGTTTTAAGAAAATCATATAATTTTTGGATATACTTTTGCATCTTTAGAGTACTTAATTTACCATAATTTATTTCCCAGTGTTGGTCCAGCTATTTTCTTTTTGTTGAGTTTACTAATCCAGGTAATTAGAACACAATTTCCTGCCTTTGTTTTGCTGTTAATGTGGTAAAATCGAGAATAGAGGGTTAAGAGGAGAGAGGTATTGTTGCACAAATTGTCTGTATATAGTGTAAATAGGGACGTATTATTTTAAAATTCTATTGTAATTTATTTTTATCTTATTTTATTTATTAACAGCGATTATACAGGTTAGAAAAAGGTGGCAACACCTAAAGCAATCGAGAAATTTCGAGATGTTTCTTTTTCGATGAATTGGCTGGAATTTTCGCGAATGTTCTCTCGCGCCAACTATAAATAAGACTGGAGATCGGGAAAGTTTTCAGATTGACTTCGGACTTCGATGAAAACTGATCGCTTTGTTTACCTATTGGAGTGAGCTTGTATAATCGCTGTATTCGAAGTTGTTTTTGCTGAAGCTTGTGTTGAAGCTTGAGAGTGACCGTTGCCTTTGATTAAATTTTGTGAGTTTTCTGAAGAGAGAATAAATATTTTTATAAATTAAAAATTGTGCCATCATTGTCTCAGTGGAAAAATTCATAACAGTATGTTCATGACTTGCAATCAATTATACCAGTTTGAACCTGGTTATATCGAGGAACGCCGTGCCACAGCTGTTTGAGCAACGGCAACGCCGGGAAGTTCATCTACTGAGATATAATAAAGAAATTATTCATTAAAATGAAATATTGATTAAATTTTTAAAGACATTAAGGAGAAGAAAGATTTGAAAAATCCCCAATACTGAATGAGACTCAAATAATAACATTAACTGAAAGATGAAAACAAATTTAATGTATTCGACATTCTTTTTTAAGCAAACTTAACTATAGACCTCAAATTGAAATGCATATTTATTTTAATATAAATAATTTACTTTTTCGTTTAATTATATACATTCTTTTTATTTAGTTTAATTAATGTCTTATTATCATTTTTAGTCAAAACAAAGTTCTTTTTCATAGATTTGATACTTATTTATCAAAAAATATTCGGGACAAAATCTAAATTCTTATGTACTAAGAATAACTCATTTAACTCACTCCTTATGTTTTACTCAAATATACACTAAAAAGTGTTTACACCAATAATTAAAAACTCTATTTAATGAAGCCTTTAAATATGCAGTTCGATCGTTGATAAAAGTGTGTGTGCTTAAAGGGAACATATTAGTGTTTCGACTCTTTTTCACAGACGTTATTTCTCAAAAATATCCCAGTAATATTACGAGAGATTGTATTTATAATCAGGCATCAGCATGTTTATGTACTTAATACTTCGTTAAAGGCATTAATGACGTTATGACTACGTCTTCAAGGAAGAAAAAACGTTATATTAAAAGAGCATACTGTTAATTTTACAGAAAAAAAGGACTGTGCCTTTAGCTGTTTGCCCTTATCTGCCTGATTGCTTTAATTAAAATTTCGTGACAATAGAGTCCACCAATCCTTGTGACTCTTTAACAAAGTGCTTCAGCATAAAGCTGTTTTTGTGTTTAACCTTGATATTTCATGAAATATTATATTTAAATTGACAGCTGATTTGTGCGTTAACATACTCGCTTTTTTTAGTTATGTATAGTTTAGTGGTCATAGGGCAAAAATTATAAATTTTCAATTTTATAAGGATAATTCTCAATGAAAGCTGTTTTTGTGTTTAACCTTGATATTTCATGAAATATTATATTTAAATTGACAGCTGATTTGTGCGTTAACATACTCGCTTTTTTTAGTTATGTATAGTTTAGTGGTCATAGGGCAAAAATTATAAATTTTCAATTTTATAAGGATAATTCTCAATGAAAGCTGTTTTTGTGTTTAACCTTGATATTTCATGAAATATTATATTTAAATTGACAGCTGATTTGTGCGTTAACATACTCGCTTTTTTTAGTTATGTATAGTTTAGTGGTCATAGGGCAAAAATTATAAATTTTCAATTTTATAAGGATAATTCTCAATGAAAGCTGTTTTTGTGTTTAACCTTGATATTTCATGAAATATTATATTTAAATTGACAGCTGATTTGTGCGTTAACATACTCGCTTTTTTTAGTTATGTATAGTTTAGTGGTTATAGGGCAAAAAATATAAATTTTCAATTTTAAAAGGATAATTCTCAATGAAAGCTGTTTTTGTGTTTAACGTTGATATTTCATGAAATATTATATTTAAATTGACAGTTGATTTGTGCGTTAACATACTCGCTTTTTTTAGTTATGTATAGTTTAGTGGTCATAGGGCAAAAAATATAAATTTTCAATTTTAAAAGGATAATTCTCAATGAAAGCTGTTTTTGTGTGTTTAACCTTCATATTTCATGAAATATTATATTTAAATTGACAGCTGATTTGTGCGTTAACATACTCGCTTTTTTTAGTTATGTATAGTTTAGTGGTTATAGGGCAAAAAATATAAATTTTCAATTTTAAAAGGATAATTCTCAATGAAAGCTGTTTTTGTGTTTAACCTTGATATTTCATAAAATATTATATTTAAATTGACAGCTGATTTGTGCGTTAACATACTCGCTTTTTTTAGTTATGTATAGTTTAGTGGTTATAGGGAAAAAAATATAAATTTTCAATTTTAATAGGATAATTCACAATGAAAGCTGTTTTTGTGTTTAACCTTGATATTTCATGAAATATTATATTTAAATTGACAGCTGATTTGTGCGTTAACATACTCGCTTTTTTTTAGTTATGTATAGTTTAGTGGTTATAGGGCAAAAAATATAAATTTTCAATTTTAAAAGGATAATTCTCAATGAAAGCTGTTTTTGTGTTTAACGTTGATATTTCATGAAATATTATATTTAAATTGACAGTTGATTTGTGCGTTAACATACTCACTTTTTTTAGTTATGTATAGTTTAGTGGTCATAGGGCAAAAAATATAAATTTTCAATTTTAAAAGGATAATTCTCAATGAAAGCTGTTTTTGTGTGTTTAACCTTCATATTTCATGAAATATTATATTTAAATTGACAGCTGATTTGTGCGTTAACATACTCGCTTTTTTTAGTTATGTATAGTTTAGTGGTTATAGGGCAAAAAATATAAATTTTCAATTTTAAAAGGATAATTCTCAATGAAAGCTGTTTTTGTGTTTAACCTTGATATTTCATAAAATATTATATTTAAATTGACAGCTGATTTGTGCGTTAACATACTCGCTTTTTTTAGTTATGTATAGTTTAGTGGTTATAGGGAAAAAAATATAAATTTTCAATTTTAATAGGATAATTCTCAATGAAAACTGTTTTTGTGTTTAACCTCGATATTTCATGGAATATTATATTTAAATTGACAGCTGATTTGTGCGTTAACATACTCGCTTTTTTTAGTTATGTATAGTTTAGTGGTTATAGGGCAAAAAATATAAATTTTCAATTTTAAAAGGATAATTCTCAATGAAAGCTGTTTTTGTGTTTAACCTTGATATTTCATAAAATATTATATTTAAATTGACAGCTGATTTGTGCGTTAACATACTCGCTTTTTTTAGTTATGTATAGTTTAGTGGTTATAGGGCAAAAAATATAAATTTTCAATTTTAAAAGGATAATTCTCAATGAAAGCTGTTTTTGTGTTTAACCTTGATATTTCATGAAATATTATATTTAAATTGACAGCTGATTTGTGCGTTAACATACTCGCTTTTTTTTAGTTATATATAGTTTAGTGGTTATAGGGCAAAAATTATAAATTTTCAATTTTAAAAGGATAGTTCTCAATGAAAGCTGTTTTTGTGTTTAACCTTGATATTTCATGAAATATTATATTTAAATTGACAGCTGATTTGTGCGTTAACATACTCGCTTTTTTTAGTTATGTATAGTTTAGTGGTTATAGGGCAAAAAATATAAAATTTTCAATTTTAAAAGGATAATTCTCAATAAAAGCTGTTTTTGTGTTTAACCTTGATATTTCATGAAATATATTTAAATTGACAGCTGATTTGTGCGTTAACATACTCGCTTTTTTTAGTTATGTATAGTTTAGTGGTTATAGGGCAAAAAATATAAAATTTTCAAATTTAAAAGGATAATTCTCAATGAAATTTTTTAAATGGATGTACGGTGAATATTTTAATTAGATAAACTATTTCCAACAAAAACAACTTTTTTTTTTAAACTTGTATTTTTGTAAAATTTTCATTATTTTTATTTTTGATATAAGTCCATATAATTCTAAAACTTATTATTCAATTCATAATTTTTTTATACTAAGTAATTCAAAAAGATTTATTAAATAAATTTTTTTTTTAATTTTTTATCAATCTTTAGAATATTTTGTTGAAAGAGTTTAATTCCAAAACTTCAAATAATATGTCCTCCAAATTTAAAAATAAAATTCTTAAATTTAAAAAACTCATATATTAATAACGTAAAGTATTTCAAGTATTTATTATAAACGGTTTTGTAATTATATATTAGAGTGCGTCTTAAATGCCATTAAACATTATTTTTAAAAATTTTAATGAGACACCCTTTCAAATGATCCTATTTGGGGAGAAAACACATGTGTAAAAATTTTGGGTAATTTAAATAAAATTTAGGGGTTGATACCGGCAATAGAAATTACCACTATCATGGAAAAAATCAAGTTTTTTTATTTGAATGTATAAGAATGTGAGAAAAAGAAAAATCTTCATTGTCAGCTTTTTTTTTTTACACAAGATTATTAATAAACTTATTGCAAACATAAATAGTGTATATTTTTTACTATGAAATGTTAATAATGAAGAAAAATTGTGAGATCGTGAATTTTTTGTTTTCAAAAGAAATTGTTATCATTGAAAAGTCATGGAATTCCTCCCCCCCCCCTTTCCCCAAAAGAGTACGAACCTTAATGTACCTGTACATACTAACTACTTAACTTCTTCATGTTGGCTCAATCACAAAACAATTATTTTATTTGAGCTACCACATATTGTTTTAATTTCGTTGGTATTCAGGCATTAGCCCACACCTTCATTACAAGTATAGCTACTGAATGACAGGCATTTCTAGTGGTTTGCTTAAAAATCTGCTTGAAATGAAAAAATATACATGGTTTTTCTTTTGTATGGAAGTTTTCTATGATTTAGTGATGATACTTGGCCTATGACACATATCGTGGTTTGTTTTCTTGTAGTAGATTTTATCATGAAAACAATAGTGTTGCTCTAATTAAATTGATGATTTAGAACATTTGTAGATATTTTAAACTAATCTTACAAATAGTGATAAAGATTAAAATACATTTTCAATAAACAAAAGCTGATTAAAATCATTAGAAAGCAAAGAAAAAGCAGATGCAGTTGCATTAGAAGAAAGTAATTATAAATAGTGAAGTGGTTGCGTTTACAGTTAAGAAACAGTTAAATGGCTACATTAATGCACTTTTACATAGTATTAGCTTTTTTTAGCACAAAAACAAGGTCGACGACGATAAATAAAGAGAGGAAAAAAATTTAAAGTAATGATATAAAAATTAAGCTTATCAATAAACGAAATATTTTCAAAAAATATCATCTTGAGTGCGTTTCTAATTTTAGTTCTTTAGTTAAAATTGATATGCGCTACTACTAAATTGATATGAGTTTCTTGGAATAAAATCAATATATAGCTGTTTGAAGCATAATATAATAAAATGATTCAATAACTACTGGCCAAAAAGTTAAATATTCTAATGAATACATGAAAAACATCAATTGCAATGCTTGCGTAATGCTAAATTTGTCAGATTTTGCAGAGCTGGTAGTAACCTCTAAATATCATTTGATTTGAATAAAAAAAAAATTGAATTTTTTTCTCATCAAATGGAACAAAGTGAGAGGGCGTTCCGTAAAAAATTAACACCTTCGAAAATAAGACGCATCCTATTATATATATTCTAAATTCATAAGATGGGGAAATTATTATTACCAAGAAAACTGGATTTTAAAAAAGGCATAGTTGAGATAACAGTACCATGGTGCTAATTATTTAATGTTAAAACTTGTGTATTTCAGGTGGTTGTATTCAGATTATCTGGCGCCGTCAGCAACACGAGGGCTATAATGCGCCGAAACATTTCGTCATTTAACAAACCAACATACATTTACAAACACCCATGCCTACACGGGACTCGAACCCGCAACCTCGCGGTCTAGAAGCCAGCACGCTAACCACTATACCGTTTGGTCGGCATATTTCAGGTGGAGTTTAACTTTTGATTTATTTCAATTCAGATCGATCAATATTCTTTTTTAAAACAGAAAAACAATATATTTTTTTTTATACATTTAGTGTCCCATATCCCTATAAATCTTTAACATGTTAAATTTAGAAATGTAATTCAAATTTTTTTCATTTGCCATCCTGTCCAATTGATCATAATATGCAAACATAAATCTCTGCTGGCGATTCATAGAATGTAAATAAGGGTCATTACAGTTGTTAACCATGAGGTATAAACTTTAATGGGATATTAATTTTATATGTCAAGAGGCAACTGAATAACTTCGAACTTAGCTGCTAAAAATAATTGCTTAGTTTAAATAACTGCTAAAAATAATTGCTTAGTTTAAATAACTGCTAAAAATAATTGCTTAGTTTAAATAACTGCTAAAAATAATTGCTTCGTTTAAATAACTGCTAAAAATAATTGCTTAGTTTAAATAACTGCTAAAAATAATTGCTTAGTTTAAATAACTGCTAAAAATAATTGCTTAGTTTAAATAACTGCTAAAAATAATTGCTTAGTTTAAATAACTGTTAAAAATAATTGCTTAGTTTAAATAACTGCTAAAAATAATTGCTTAGTTTAAATAACTGCTAAAAATAATTGCTTAGTTTAAATAACTGCTAAAAATAATTGCTTAGTTTAAATAACTGCTAAAAATAATTGCTTAGTTTAAATAACTGCTAAAAATAATTGCTTAGTTTAAATAATTGTGTAGTTAAAATAGAAAGTAATTGAAATAAATGTGTTTTTTATACCTAACGTATTCAAACCATGTTAGTTATGGGGTACTCTGTAAATCACGACTAAACGTGACATACAATAGTTAGTTTCAAACTTTTTTATTTTTAAATACTCAAGTCTGAGTATTCCTGTTTGAGTTAAATGTCGAAACTTGTAGATTCAACGATTCAAATAGCGTTTAATTGAATAAATGCGATTTAGTATTCCATTTCCCCCCCATGTGTATGATAAGTAGGTGGGTATTGTTATGAATTTTTCCTCTGAGGTAGTGATGGCACAGTTTTTAAAATAAAAACTACTATTTATTCACTCTTCAAAGGCACAACATTTATTCACAGACAGCAGTTTAATCACCCGCAAGCTTCAACACAAGCTTCAGTAAGAACAACTTCGAATACAGCGATTATACAAGTTCACTTTAGTAGGTAAACAAAGCGATCAACTCACATAGAAGTCCGAAATCAATCTGAAAACTTTCCCGATCTCCGGTCTTTATATAGCAGGCGCGTGAGAACATTCGCGAAATTTTCAGCCAATTCGTCGATAAAGAAACATCTGGAAATTTCTCGATTGCTTTAGGTGTTGCCACCTTTTTCTAACCTGTATAATCGCTGTTAATAAATAAAATAAGAGAAAATTAATTGCAATAGAATTTTAAAATAATACGTCACTATTTATACTCTAAACAGACAATTTGTGCAACAGTATGTTATAGTGAAAGAAATCTTTCGCCTTCATCTCTAGACTAAAATATACAACACAATGTTTGTGACCGTCTTAAAATTGAAGTTACCCTGCTAAAAACGGTCATCTAATATAGTTGGATGCATAAAAAAAAAAAAAAAATCTCTTATTTGAAATTCCAAACTGTACCGGTATGCTTATATAGACATATTTATATTATATATTCCTATAAATAAAGTAATGTGATGATGCTGGCATCAAAATAATTAACGTGGAAGACTTTTAGGCAAATCACATTAGAGAAGGTGACATTTTAATTTTTTTTTTAAAATCGATTGAAAATAGCAATAAAAATTGCTAAAATTAAAGACAAAAATAATACAATAACAATTTTTGAAATCAATTAGTATTTACCGATCCCGCAAATTGATTAAAGGTGGGGGAGTTTACAACGATGTTTCTGAAAATTTAGGATTTTTTGGCAATTGACAAAAATTTTCAAGTTGTGTTAAAAATCAGTAATTTGTGTCATTATGATGACCCTAATAATTAAAAAACGTCATGAAAGGATAAACGTCCATCTAGAAGAAAGGGAAAAGAAGTCATTTTCAATTAAAATGCCCAAAACGATATAAAAAGTATATTTTTTTCGAACGTGTGATAATTTTTTTTATATTGTATAAAAATTTATAATTTATGTCATTTTAAATTCACTAAGTGTCAACGCTCTCCTAAAGACAAGTAACGAGGTCATTTTCAGTTATAATGACCAAAATATGATAAAAATTCAATTTTTTGAGCGTACGACACAAATTTTCAGTTTGTGTTAAATTTCTCTATAACGAATTTACTAACATTAAAAAAATTCCATTAAAGCACAACTCCACTCTAAAAGGAAGTGACATGGTGTTATTTTCAGTTGAAATGTTCAAAAAATGCTAAAAAGAAAGCTTCTCAAGCTTGTGGAAATTTTTCAGATTACATTAAAAATCTGTAATTTGTGTCAATATAATGTCACTAACATTAAAAATGGTCATGAACGTGATAAAGTCCTTTTAAAAAAAGTAGAAGGGGTTACTTTCCGTTGAAATGTCCAAAAAATTATAAAAATTTATTTTTCGAATTTATAAAATTTGAAAAAAAAAAAAAAAAAAAAAAATCAGAGTGCATTTAAAATCTATAATTTGTGCAAAATATGATGTGACTAACATTGAAAAATCATCATGAAAGGATAAACGTCCGCCTAGAAGAATGGGGGAAGTAGTCCTTTTCCATTAAAATGCCCGAAACGATATAAAAAGTTAATTTTTCTCGAACGTGTGATAAAATTTTTTATATTGCTTAAAAATATATAATTTGTGTCATCATCAATTCACTAAGTGTCAACGCTCTCCTAAAGACAAGTGACGAGGTCATTTTCGGTTAAAATGACCATTCGAAAGAGAGGAAAAGCGCTCAATTTCTGTTTAACATTTACAGAATGATCAAAACGCTCCATGAAAGGAGAAGAATTCAACATATTCTTCTAAAACTGTTAACATCGAACTTTAGGGATAGTTTTTAAAAGGAATCTATATAGGACGTTTTGTTCCAGTCAAGGAAGCCTTATATTCAAATTCATTGATGTATTGCTTCTGAACAATTATAGGACATATTGTTTCTGAAAAAAATGTTTTAGAACATTTTAACCATTACTCATATTCACTAAATGGTCATTTTAAGCAAGCTCAAAAATGTAACTTTTGGTTCATTTGCACATAGAAATAGTGAAAGGACTCAGAACTAACTCAGATAGAAGTTATCTCATACACATTGGATATAAATACCGGACTCTTTCGACTGGAACAAAAGTTTTCGCCTTCACTCAGGGCCCGATTTAGAATTTTTTTTACTGTAGGCCCAACATTCAGAGAGGGGCCCCCCAATAGCAAATATTTATTTCCTTACGTCACAATATTACCAGATCAAGCTACATTCGTTAAGACTAACTTTTTACAATTAAAACTCATAGTTTACTTTCACACAATTTTTTTGTTATAATTAGTATGATCTTGATTTCCTCAAAACTTTTAAATTAATCAAGACCTCCCCATGAGCACTGATTTTAAAGCACACTTTCCTGTATTTACATTTTACCACAGGATCCACAAATTATATAATAATAAAGATTACTTAATTTTATAACAATAATTGTAAATAATACAAAGTAACCTTGCCACGATCTCACCAAAAAGAAGGGCCAAAAAAATTTAAAAAATCCACGGAAGAGCCTGCAAACCAACCAATCACAAAGACTCTTTCATTTCACAATATAAGAAGTTGTATATGGTTGGTGAACATCTTTTTACAAGAGGGGAGAGAAGGAGAACAACGGCGTAAAGCCTTTGTCTCCGTGTACATATGAAGAAGTTGTATATGATTGGCTGAACAGGAAAGATTTGCTTGATTAGGTTTTATTAGGTTAATCTATCTAACTTAACTCTCTGTGACTATAAAAAATATGGAATTTGCGGTTGTGTAACTAAAAATTTTTATTATTTTTGTTCATTACTACCCATAAAAAGACCATTATATTTAAAATTTTCAGAAAACTTTCAAAATTTTGGGGCCCCCAAATTTGGGGGCACCTAGGCCCGGGCCTAATGGTAAATCAGGCCCTTCCTTCACTTTAAGAAGTGTCCTTGAGTCTAGATGTTGAATTTATAAAGGATTTGAGAAGTACTACTTTTTCCATGACTCTATTTATCAGTTTTTGAATATTTTGAAAGAGAATGACCCCGTATTTTTTTTTTATCTCGAAGGCCATTGACACTGGTATGACAATTTTCATTATTTTAATGACCAAAATTATATATTTTAAACGCAAAAAGACAAATTTGTCACCTAAAAAAAAAAAAAAAAATCTTTTTACCGTTAGAACATTTGAACTGAAAATGATTCCTCCTACTTTCTTCTTGATGGACGTCATACATTTAATGAAAATTTTTAAGTTTTAGTGTCATCATCATGACACAAATTACATATTTCTAATGCAATCTGAAAACTTATTTAACAAGTTTGAAAAATTAGATTTTTATCAGATTTTAGGAATTTTATAGAAAAATTACTCTTCTCATTCGTTCTAGAAGAGCGTTAATACTTTGATGACAATTTTTAACTGTTAATGACATCATAATAGCATAATTACAGTTCTTTTTATGCAATCTGATTTTTTTTGTGACAAGCTAAAAAAATGGCTTTTTATCCCTTTTTACATTTTAACGGAAAATTACTTCTCCTTCCTTCTAGGAAAGATTGTTTGTTCGTACACTCAACGATTTATTTTTATACATAATGATAACTAATTAGGCCTACAGCTTATTAACCTACAGCTTAACGTTGAATCCGAACCACAACGAATTCATGCTTAACCTTTGGACTCGAATCCGGCAGCTTTGGCATGCGAGACCAGAGCACAAACCACACAGTCATCAAGTGGGCTCTTGTGGGAGAGCGCTGATCCTTTCATGATTTTAAATGCTGTTGAAATTATAATTACACAAAATGCTGATTTTTAACACTACTTGGAAATTTTTGTCACATGCTAAAATTTCATGCTCCGTGAATATCATGCAACTTTCCAAACTTCAAACGATTTGTGGGTGAGGCAAATATTAAACGATTTAAAAAAAAAAAAATTGTCGCATTGTTTTTGTCTTTAAATTTAGTAACTTTTTCGCACAATAGATTATGAATCCACTGGTCTGCCATGGCAAAAATGACCGAAACTGGTCAAACATCAACTTTTAAGGAGTTGAACTAAATCCAATTGCCAAATGCACCATAACGTGCCAAATAATGAGCATTTTTTTTATTTGGTAAACCTCACTCTTTAATTTTCAATTAAGAAGGTTGCAGACGATTCGGATGTGTGGCTATGGCTTACTTGCATCTTTCACAAATGACCCAAATTGGCAAAAAATATTGCGTCATTGATGACGTAACTGATGTCACCAATTTGGCTTATTTTTAGAAGATACAAGTTTTCCGAGCCAGAGATCAGAAATCGTTTGCGCTTTTTCTCATTGAAAACCAAAATGCAGTGGGTTGCCATACGAAAATATTTGTTCCTTTTTTGGCAAGTTATGACATATTTGCCAATCGGATTTTAGTTCAACTCATTCCAAGTCAATCTTTGATCAGTTTCGGCCATTTTTTTCACGGCAGACCAGTGGATTCGTAATCTACTCACTTTTCTCCAATTTCTATGAAAAATTCAGAGTGATGTTCGATGGGGTCCAAAAATTGCAGTTGCCTCTCTGACTATAAGGGGTTCTCCCTCTCCTCCCTTCTCCTTCGGGGTATATCAGATGGTTGATACGTCCTCTAAAACTCAGATGATTATAATTCAGTAAGTATAATTGTTGCTGTCCACCTGATGACTTTGTGGTAAGTACTCTGGCTTCGCATGGAATGTAAGTACTCTGGTATCCCATTGGGCCTGTATTTTTTTTATTTTATCTATTATTGAGCAGGAAAATAGATCTTTGAGTGTACAAATCAACCGAGAGATTTGCTGCGATTGAACTGAAACGCATATTTATATTTTTGCTTATCTTTTTTAAAGTATTTTTTAAACAAATAATTGAAATATTTAATTTTATTTAAAGCCGTTGAATACTGAATCATGTAATCCAATTAAAATATTTTAAATTACATTTTCAGAATTGTACTTATCAAACAAAAAGTTTATAATTTTGAACTTGTGTATCACTATTGATTTTAAACTTACAAAGTCTATTCTTGTGTTTTTATAAAGTATTAGTTAATGGGGCTCAATATTTTTTTAAAATTATTTTTCTATGATTACGGTTTGTTAGGTATTCAATGTAAAATGTTTTAGTTTATGGACGATTTTTCTTTTGTTTGTATTAGTATATAATAATCATTTAGGGCCAAGAAAGAACATACATCAAACAAATTACAACAAAATCCTTATATGAATTTTAGATTGAGGTAAGTGTCTCGAACAACATATCAAAAGTTTTAAAAAATCATAGTAGTGGAAATTTAACATATTGGTCTCTAGTTATTGAACACATAACTGTAGTATACCGAGAACTGTTGTTGAGATAAAATCAAAATAGAAATATTCAAATTTTCAAGTACTTAAATTCTTTTTTTTCCCCAATCATTTGACTCATGTAACTAAATGTAAGGATATAAGAATCAAAAGTCCCTAATCTGATCACCAAGATCTCAGAATTCACTCCACTGTTTTTGTGTTCTTTTTGGGCTACGTCAAAGACAAAGTCTACTAAAGGCACTTCAATGATGTTAAAGACATTCTTACCTCAATAACTGCTGTCATTGATACTGTGGCTACCGTAATGCTACTGCGAACATGGATAGAATTACCGGCTGTATAGGGGTACTAAAGGAGCCCACATCGAAGTGCACTATTTTTTATTTATTTTTTAAATATTTGTGAGCCTGTTATCTAATTTTAAATTTTTTTTTCCTGAAAACTTTGTGAGCCCTGTTATCTAATTTTAAATTTTTTTCTGAAATCTTTGCGAGTCCTGTTATCTAATTTTAATTTTTTTTTCTAAAATCTTTGTGATGCCTGTTATCTACTTTTACATTTTTTTTGAAATCTTTGTGAGCCCTGTTATCTAATTTTACATTTTTTTCTGAAATCTTTGCGAGTCCTGTTATCTAATTTTAATTTTTTTTCTAAAATCTTTGTGATGCCTGTTATCTACTTTTAAATTTTTTTTGAAATCTTTGTGAGCCCTGTTATCTAATTTTACATTTTTTTCTGAAATCTTTGCGAGTCCTGTTATCTAATTTTAATTTTTTTTCTAAAATCTTTGTGATGCCTGTTATCTACTTTTACATTTTTTTTTAAATCTTTGTGAGCCCTGTTATCTAATTTTACATTTTTTTCTGAAATCTTTGCGAGTCCTGTTATCTAATTTTACATATTTTTTTTATGCTTTTTAACTTTCTATTGAGTATAGCGGCCTCTCCGAATTGGGACATTTGATTCGGACACTATGTATTATGATATGAATATATTCTTACACTTTATAATATTTTATTTTTCTTTAATGTATGAGAAAAAATGACGTTGGAAAAAGTGCCTAATGTTTATGTTTTACAAACTGCTTTAAAAGACCCGATAAAAATAATGATAAACTAAAAATGTGCAGTATTTGGTTTAGTTAATAAATAGCAAACACGCTATAAATGATACTTATATTTTATACATTAATAGAACTTTAAATAAAAAATTACATTTAGCAAAAACTATCTGTTGATTGTTTGCATAAGGCAAGTGAATCTGAATGGGAGTTCAAAGTTAAATAAACTAATCATTGGAAAAAAAGAAAAATGACATAATTTCAAAAATAAATACAGAATTGAGTAATCACACAATATTCTCTCGATGAAAGTGCAGAAAAAAAAAATTACTTTCAGGTTAAATTAGAATCGGTTTCTCAGTTAGAACATCAAACGAGAATCAGCACATAAAAATGTTAATTTAGCAGACTGAAATAACAAGCTGAAAACTCCGATGAGTGTATATTGAAAGACTGAAATAAACTGAGAATATATTCTTTAAATAAAATAAAAATATATATTTTCAACTTGTTTACCAGAAGTCCACCTGCACTTTATATGGCGTAAGTCACACTAAATCGGTTTGTTGAAACACGCAGTCAAAAGATTTGAGGGGAAAAAAACACAAACATTATTGTATGAGTAACAAAAGTATTCTTTCGATACTGGGATGGGGAGAAAAATATTAGAGAATTTTTATTTATACGTTTCACTTGTTTGTTGAAACAGTAAATAAAAACTTTACTTTCCCAACACGTCGGGGAAACTAAAAGAAATGAGGAGAAAAAAGATTAAAAGAGCCCCCGCAGATTTTTTTTTGTAAATGCTGTTCCGAAAACTATTTTATATGTAATTTTTTACCCATTTCTTTCCACGACTTTCAGTTCATTTTCAGTGTATAGAAGCTGTCAAGCTTTTCTTTTCTGCTTATATCTATGTCCAGAGTGACCTATAGTAGATGTTGGAGGAACGGAAGAAGAAAAATTTTTTGCCGGAAGAAGATAAAAATAAGTTATTTTTAGATCTTTTCTAGCACGTTCTCAGCTTTTTCCCACGGAACTTCTCTTCTTTGATAATTAGAGTGATAACTGATTCTCTTTTTAACGAAAAATATAATAACGATATCAAAAAATAGATTATGGTTCAATTGAAGGACTCCTACGCCAATTATATCATAGAAAGTTAAAGACTGAAGTTGGGAGTAGATTATTAAATTGTTAAGGATTTTATGTTGTTATTCATTTATTGGCAGGTATGGTTTGGATTTTTAAATAATTCCACTTCGATGAAATAAATTATGCGGTTAACATTTTCTTTTTTGTACTTGATACATAAAATTGTAAAATATAAATAATATTTCAAATTAAAATATTTATCAGAAAATTCCAAATTCATCTTAAAAATCTTTTTGCGTTCAATCGCAATTTTACACTCTGTTATAAATCTATAACAGTGAACTGAAATGTATGTCATTGAATTAAAATGTTGAAAGTGATTTACTGAAAGGAAATCACACAGTGAACTTTAGGGTGAAAGGTATGTTGGAAATTTCCCTAGATTTTACACACTGATAGACAGTTTCCCTTTAGAAAACCTTCCAGAAGGCCTTTCACATACACCGCGATCTATGTTGTCTAGCTTTTGCACCAAAACATCCCCAATACATCGTATTAAACAATCATACAGAAGTTCAGTAATCAAATTAAATTGTAATATATTTATGTTTATTACATAAAACTACTTATACTAATATTACCGAGTGCTGAAATACTTCTATACTTTAATTATTGCATTATTTATATAAAACATCACATATCTTTTGAAGTGGCATTATAGCTTTTAGAATTAAGTGATATCACCTTACATATTTTCATATTTTTAATATAATGGACATTATATAAATACTTTTAATATGCCCTTGAAAAGAAAGTTTCTCATCTCAAAATCCAATTGAATTTAAAAACTTAGTTCGTGCGAATTAGTTCACAATTTTACATAACCTCTCTTTATAACGATGTGTTTGCGACGTTTTACGTTATTAGCAAGAATTAAACCACCTCTATATTTTAAGTTTGGATTTATATTAAATATCAACTTCTTTTGAAGTGATATTATAGCTCTTACACTTACATTATATCATCTTATTTACTTTTATATTTAAACTATAATAGAATTGATATTAATACATTTTTAGTAACTTCCAAGAAAAGATTCTGAGTTATCTAATTTACATATTCAATTAAATTTTATCTTTTAATGCAAATATATCATATATCTTTTGAACACACATATCACATCACATATCTTTTGAAGTGGCATTATAGCTTTTAGAATTAAGTGATATCACCTTACATACTTTCATATTTTTAATATAAGGACATTATATAAATACTTTTAATATGCCCTTGAAAATAAAGTTTCTCATCTCAAAATCCAATTGAATTTAAAAACTTAGTTCGTGCGAATTAGTTCACAATTTTACATAACCTCTCTTTATAACGATGGGTTTGCGACGTTTTACGTTATTAGCAAGAATTAAACCGCCTCTATATTTTAAGTTTGGATTTATATTAAATATCAACTTCTTTTGAAGTGATATTATAGCTCTTACACTTACATTATATAATCTTATTTACTTCTATATTTAAACTATAATAGAATTGATATTAATACATTTTTAGTAACTTCCAAGAAAAGATTCTGAGTTATCTAATTTACATATTCAATTAAATTTTATCTTTTAATGCAAATATATCATATATCTTTTGAACACACATATCACATCACATATCTTTTGAAGTGGCATTATAGCTTTTAGAATTAAGTGATATCACCTTACATACTTTCATATTTTTAATATAAGGACATTATATAAATACTTTTAATATGCCCTTGAAAATAAAGTTTATCATCTCAAAATCCAATTGAATTTAAAAACTTAGTTCGTGCGAATTAGTTCACAATTTTACATAACCTCTCTTTATAACGATGGGTTTGCGACGTTTTACGTTATTAGCAAGAATTAAACCGCCTCTATATTTTAAGTTTGGATTTATATTAAATATCAACTTCTTTTGAAGTGATATTATAGCTCTTACACTTACATTATATCATCTTATTTACTTTTATATTTAAACTATAATATAATTGATATTAATACATTTTTAGTAACTTCCAAGAAAAGATTCTGAGTTATCTAATTTACATATTCAATTAAATTTTATCTTTTAATGCAAATATATCATATATCTTTTGAACACACATATCACATCACATATCTTTTGAAGTGGCATTATAGCTTTTAGAATTAAGTGATATCACCTTACATACTTTCATATTTTTAATATAAGGACATTATATAAATACTTTTAATATGCCCTTGAAAAGAAAGTTTCTCATCTCAAAATCCAATTGAATTTAAAAACTTAGTTCGTGCGAATTAGTTCACAATTTTACATAACCTCTCTTTATAACGATGGGTTTGCGACGTTTTACGTTATTAGCAAGAATTAAACCGCCTCTATATTTTAAGTTTGGATTTATATTAAATATCAACTTCTTTTGAAGTGATATTATAGCTCTTACACTTACATTATATCATCTTATTTACTTTTATATTTAAACTATAATAGAATTGATATTAATACATTTTTAGTAACTTCCAAGAAAAGATTCTGAGTTATCTAATTTACATATTCAATTAAATTTTATCTTATAATGCAAATTCATTTTCAATTTCACACAACCTCTCGTTATGCGTTGTACTGGATAGTCAAACTAGATGGTTGACCAATTTGTAGAATTAATATAATCGAAATCTTAAAATGTATAATTTGATATAAGTTTAAAAGCTATCATGCCGTGCAAAAGATGGTTCATGTTTTATATAAGACATGAAATACTTAAATATAGATGCATTTCAATACTCGCGAATAAATGCCACACAAAGAGTTGACATGAAATAGTAGGCGGGGCCTAAAGGTTTCGATGATTGGGTACAAGGACCACGTGATTAAACCAAGACAAGAAGGGCATTGGGGTGTATATCACTAATATAATTCCTTTTCTTTCTATTTCAATTCTAAAGCTCTTTAGGAGCCCTTACGTTAATAAGTAACGTCAAAGAACATAATTAATAAATTTAATTTTTTTATTATTTACAGCATTTTGGATCTGGTACTTTAAAAAAATGTAGGATTTATATAATGGGATACCAATAATGTGAATCTGATTGAATAGATAAGAAATTTTAAATTTCTCGAAATAATTCATATACTATCAAAACTGAGTAATAATTATAAGCATTTGAATGAAGTGGGTAAATCGTGGAAAGTATTTTGATAAAAGAGGTTTTCGAATTTGTTTTTATAAGGGATTTAACATATTAAGTTTAAAACATGTACAATGAATATTATATTTATTTGTACTAAGAAAACAGTTTTTTATTATTTTATAATGTTATTTATTAACAAACAATTGAAATAATTCTAAAAATTATTTTAAATTAGTAAGATTAGGCATTTACGTAAATTCTACTACTAAAGGTACACACTATTGTAATGCCTAAAAGTAGAAATTCCGTTTTAAAATACGTAAAAGTCGCAAATTTCTTACTTTATTTGTCTAATTCTGGTTGGTTGTATTCAGATTATCTGGCGCCGTCAGCAACACGAGGGCTATAATGCGCCGAAACATTCGTCATTAGACAAGCCAACATACATTTACAAACACCCATGCCTAACACGGGACTCGAACCCGCAACCTCGCGGTCTAGAAGCTAGCACGCTAACCACTATACCGTTTGGTCGGCTGTCTAATTCTGGAAAGATTTTATTATATTTTTTGAGTTGTTCACCAGACAAAGGGGAAAGAATTCAAAAAATATTTCAATGGCAATCAAACCTGCATATTAAAACACACTTTAGGCAATATTTTTGGAAATTTAAAGTTTCTCTTGGACATGTTCATTTTGTGTCGTGTACATAAGCTTTTTCAACAAAAGAATTTAGTGAATAATTAATTTCTTTTTCAACAATTCAACTTCATTAAATGTAAACCAGTGACCTTAGGAAAATCTCACTTGAATAATTATGATTAACTTAAGCAAGAACTAATGTAAAACTCAGATTAAATCCCCTATAACCATTTGAAGAAATTTTCTTCGGAGCACTTTAAAATATATTTATCATTTTTCGTGACTTTCTTATATAGAACAGTTCTAATGCGACCCCTTTCAAAGCAAAATTTTTCAACTCAACAATACTTCAGAAAACTGAATGTTTTGGATTGAAGTTTCATACAAATAAAATACTTCTTGATAAATTAATACACTTACAGTTCAATTAGTTCAGATCAAGTTTAAATAATCCATTCTAAGTGCCAAGCACACAATGTGAAATGTCACCAAATAATCGAGTGTCTTTTTCTATAATCTTAAACACAATTCAAGTTAAAATGCACTTAGTATAGATTCCAGACAAATATCTTAAGGTGGCTAAAACAGTCTCTCTTGAGGTCTTGGTAAAATTTAATTTTTATAAAGCAATATAGGAGAACGTCTTTGAAGATTAAAACAATCCTTCATTCATATGTAAGGAAAGCGAAGGAAATTGTATTTGATCTTCTGTACTCAGTGAGCAATTTGTCATTTTTATTTCAAATAAACGTCAAGGACGTTTCTGAATTTCAAAATGGCTTCAGTTTTTTAATTATTCTGGAGTCGAAATATATGGGATTGGATTTTAACTTTAAAAGTATAATTTTGTTTTCCTATACATTTAGACCAAATTTAGACTATTTACCAAAATCTAGACTTTAGCGAAAGTATAATAAAATATATCGTGTCGATGTAACTGTTTAATTCTTAAGTTCAAAACTTAAGATTTAATTTTTTATTTTTGAAATTGAATATTTGATAATTATGTTCAAATTACATTGATTTTCAAGGTGATTGTGGGTATAATTTGAATAGTTTAAGTGTTAATAATATTAAGCAATATTTTGAATAGTCTTGAGTGTATGTTTTGAAAGGTTTTGGAGTTGGAATAAATGGGATTATATTTTAACTTGAAATTAAGATTTTATTTTCTATACATTTAGACTTGGGTTCGATTTATAAAAATTCAAAATTGAGTACTTATAAAAAGTATATATATCTTTTTTACTTTCAATTATCCATATGTTTACATATTGGAATGAAAATATAGTATTCGGTAAATTTGTTGTTGTTGATATTTTTGCATTTCTCCACGTTTTGGGACATCCTGATTTCAAAAAAGTGATCTAGAAAAAATGTCTGTGTGGGTGTACGTGGTCAGCATAACTCCTGAACAAATTGACCTAAGATGTTCAAATTTGGTGTGCAGGTCGGTGAAGGCACAGGGATCTACCATTAAGGTTTTCGTCAAAATAGCGCATGCGCATAAGGTAGCTGCCATTGAAAAAATCATGTTTTTCAGTAATTGCAAAGAAACGGCCCTAACGATTTTGTTCAAAATCGCTTTATTAATGCCTCTAAGCGTGTTCTAAACATCCCCACCTCCAAAATTCCCGTAAAAATGCTTTAGTGGCGTAAAAAGTTAAAAAACGAATGCCTTTAACACAGAGTTTTCTTTCATTGAACACGCGATTCGCTGGTTAACGCATCAGTTAGATTCGGCAATTTAGGTAAACCGACAGTACATTTTAAATTTGACAGTAAAGAGAATAAAAGATTCGCAAAAATCACTAAGGAAAATGTAGGGAAGCCTTTTGCAATTGTTCTGGATAACACAGTCTTAAGGAGGTGCGGTACCGAAAATAAAAAAACTTTATTTATGTACATTTTTACGTCAAAAATTTATTTTATGTATGAGTTACTATTTAAATATCTTTGAGAAAATGTTTTTTTAAATATTGTGTTTTGTTATTTAAAAAAAATTTAAAAACCAAGAAAAATCCGTAATAATTGATGTTTGCGTATTTTGATATAAGTCAAGAAAAAATATTTTTTTTTTCAAAGTGAAAGCTTTCTGTAATACATAATTATATAAAGAAAATTTTGTCTTCACAGAATTTTGATAGGTGAACTAAAAAAAATTAAAAAAATTCTCAAAGTTAAAATATTGAAATTTTTGCTTTTTTTTTATGTTATCTTTTACTCTAAATGTTATATTTTAAAACAGAATTGAAAAAATAAAATTCTATGAAGACAAAATATTTAAAACCATATAAATAAAATGCTCCAAAAATTTGAATAGCCAATTGTTAATGGTTCTGGAGATATATCGATTTGAATATGCAACATCTGTGAAAAACACTAGTGCTCGAAAAACGCACTTTAAGCAGACGCTTCAAAGTGTTATGCCCATTAGTGATGTTTAAATCACAGGTAATTTGGTGGCGTTCTAATCACAGGAGGAATAAGATAAAAACATCATTCTCTTCAGGAATGTATGAACTATTTTTTAAAATCAGAAAAATAATTTGGGATTTTTGAAGAAATTTCGGTACCATACCCCCTTAACAGTACCTACAATACGCGAATCAATTTCAAATGGAGAGGGAGAGATTATCATCAACAATTGTTTTTTCTTCTCTCCTCAGTTTCACTTATAAGAAGGGATAATATAAGAATTATCGAAAAGTATATCGCCAAAATCATCATTTTGGTGAAGTTTTTTTTTTTAAAGACCCGTACAAGAATTATCGCAACAAATATCGCCTTTTTGCTAAATGAATTATGAAAATATAAAAGCGGAAAATGACACAAATCCATGTCAGTATTATAGTGTAATTGAAAATTGTGCGATGTTCCACACCCCTAGTTTCGTCATGCCTAGATTCCTATCTCTTGGTTCGACAATTCCTGTTCATAGGCAGTGAGTGCAATGGCGTTCTACTGAAGGACAATAAGAGATGTTCGAAGTTTATTTTTTAAGGCTAATTACTTTTTGCTAAACGAATTATGAAAATATAAAAGCGGTAAATGACACAAATCCATGTCAGTATTATAGTGTAATTGAAAATTGTGCGATGTTCCACATCCCTAGTTTCGTCATGCCTATCTCTTGGTTCGACAATTCCTGTTCATAGGCAGTGAGTGCAATGGCGTTCTACTGAAGGACAATAAGAGATGTTCGAAGTTTATTTTTCAAGGCTAATTACTTTTTGCTAAACGAATTATGAAAATATAAAAGCGGTAAATGACACAAATCCATGTCAGTATTATAGTGTAATTGAAAATTGTGCGATGTTCCACACCCCTAGTTTCGTCATGCCTAGATTCCTATCTCTTGGTTCGACAATTCCTGTTCATAGGCAGTGAGTGCAATGGCGTTCTACTGAAGGACAATAAGAGATATTCGAAGTTTATATTTTAAGGCTAATTACTTTTTGCTAAACGAATTATGAAAATATAAAAGCGGTAAATGACACAAATCCATGTCAGTATTATAGTGTAATTGAAAATTGTGCGATGTTCCACACCCCTAGTTTCGTCATGCCTAGATTCCTATCTCTTGGTTCGACAATTCCTGTTCATAGGCAGTGAGTGCAATGGCGTTCTACTGAAGGACAATAAGAGATATTCGAAGTTTATTTTTTAAGGCTAATTACTTTTTGCTAAACGAATTATGAAAATATAAAAGCGGTAAATGACACAAATCCATGTCAGTATTATAGTGTAATTGAAAATTGTGCGATGTTCCACACCCCTAGTTTCGTCATGCCTAGATTTGGTTCGACAATTCCTGTTCATAGGCAGTGAGTGCAATGGCGTTCTACTGAAGGACAATAAGAGATATTCGAAGTTTATTTTTTAAGGCTAATTACTTTTTGCTAAACGAATTATGAAAATATAAAAGCGGCAAATGACACAAATCCATGTCAGTATTATAGTGTAATTGAAAATTGTGCGAAGTTCCACGTCCCCAGTTTCGCCATGCCTAGATTCCTATTTCTTGGTTCGACAATTCCTGTTCATAGGTAATGAGTGCAATGGCGTTCTACTGAAGGACAATAAGAGATGTCCGAAGTTTATTTTTTAAGCATTATAATGATTCATTTTGAAATAAATATTCCTATACCGAAAAACAAACTTCCAAAGTAAGAAAGGGATTATCTTTTAATTTATTAATGAGTCTAAGCATTTAATATTATTTAGAGAAAACATTATTTGGAAGCTCATCAGAGTTAGATATTTTACTGAATTGCTCTGAGAGGTATAAAACTCATTAGTTTTTCTCAACATTCTTAGGCCGACCAAACGGTATAGTGGTTAGTGTGCTAGCTTCTAGACCACGAGGTTGCGGGTTCGAGTCCCGTGTTAGGCATGGGTGTTTGTAAATGTATGTTGGCTTGTATAATGACGAATATTTCGGCGCATTATAGCCCTCGTGTTGCTGACAGCGCCAGATAATCTGAAAACAACCAACCAATCAACTCAACATTCTTAAATTGCTATTATTTATTTTTCTTAGTGCTAGCATATAGTAAAACAAATTACCATAAATTTTTGACTATTTCTGATATTTTTTCTCCTATTTTCAAATAAAAAAACCCCAATGTACAATTGTATATAAACTATTCATCAGAAGTGGTGGTCTTAGCCCTTAAGGTGGTATATGATTTATCAATGAATGGTTTTGTATAAAAAGAGAAAAAAGAATCATCTTAAAAAAGCTCAGTACTGAATTAATATATTATTATATGATAAATTTAAGCAAGTACGGACAGGAATTCTTAAAGTGTTATGTTAGTCTATAATAGTTGTTTTTTGTATTCATAGTTTTGAACCCCACCCACTTTCACTCATAAGTTTCAAATGTAACTTTTTTAGCCCTACTATTTAATCAAATAAAAATTGGATTACGTTTTCCTCAAATGATGGGTCAAATAACCCTGGACCCTTTTCGTTTTGTTCGGAATTGAAATGGAATTAGCAGTCAAATAATATCATATCTTAACATTCATACCCATCAAAATGCAATTTTTATGCCGAATAAAAGTTTTTTTTGTTCTCGAGTTATAACAGAAGAACGGAATGGCTGGCATAAAGCCTAAAGCCAATAAAAGAACCAAAAAGGCTAAACAAAATTTGATTTGATTAGGAACCATTGTGTTGTATGGCTCTATTGTTAAAAAAGTTATTTCAATAACACAAATATTATTCGTTTCATATTGATTATTTTTAAACATTCAAATTATTGAAAGCATTTAATAAAAGAAATTATGTTAGTTGAATGCGATAAAAAAAAATTATCTTCTTAAACCCTACAGGAACTCGGTAGTAATCTGCCGCCAAGACCGATGTAAAAGCCGCAGACAAGCAAGTGCATAGTACGTTAAATGATCTTTTCATCACCTCACAACTTAGCTTTTATTATAACTAGAACACTTATTTGTTTGTTAGCGCATTATCCCGGATGAGTACATGAAAAATAACGGCATAATTGTTAACATTGAACAAGGGAACATGGCACAAAATTTCTTTGAAAATCTCCTAAGTCACCGGAATTTTATTCTCCTGATTCTTTTGGTTGTGACCAAAACTTTACCCTTACAGTCAAACTATTTAATGAATTTTGACCTTTTTATTTTATTCTTCTCAGCTTGATTAGAGGAAGTAAGTTCCTTTTGTATTATTTAACGTGAACGAGGGTCTGTACCCCGGAAATGATCCTTAAAGTTATGAATTTTAGCTAAGCATGGAGTTTAAACGATTTGATTAATTCTGGTCATTGTTTTTTTTTTCTTTTTTCTCTCAGTTTGATTAGAGGAAGTGCTTCTTGTACGATTGAATGTGTATGAGGATTTATAACTTCCCTCCCAGAAATGATCCCGTAATTTAGGAATTTTAGCCAGGGTAAATTCTGATTTAAACAGGTCAACGAATTTCGGATATTCTTCTTTTGCTCAATTTCAAGATGTGAGTTACATATTTTATATTGTACTATTAAAACAGTCTCATTACAAATAAATCAAATTCACTTATTTTAAATTAAATTGCATGTCAATCCAAGCTCTGAAAGCACTTCTACTTTGAGTTATAAAACCACTTTCATTTTAAAATAAATGTGTACACATCAAGGTACCTGGTTGGTTTTGAATCCCGTACCTTCTGTATTGTACCTTCTTTACCATCTTCTAATGGTTTATTCTCTTCCTTAATTACTGCATCACCGAAGACTGCACTGTTAAAAAAAATTGTCCACCTTGCACCAAAAATTGGTTCCCATTTAGCTGCCACCAACATTTGGTGCTTAGTTTCGCGATTTAATGGTGCTTACGGTCCGAGGTTGCACCATTAAATCGTGAAACTAAACACCAAATGTTGGTGGCAGCTAAATGGGAACCAATTTTTGGTGCAAGGTGGAACAAAATTTTTAACAGTGTGCTAAAGTAATTCTCAAAATTATAGCAAACGTTCTTTTTCAAAGTTAAGATGAAAGTTGTTCTAAATTACTTTTTTTTATATCTATTTGTATGTAAAGATGATAATCCTCTACGATTTCGTATACAAAGCAAGTATTAATTTTTTTAACATGTTAAGCTTTTTATTAGTACTTATTTTTAGTTTGAATTTGCATGTTTTGCATTAAAGTTAAAACTAGTTGGTACATATCTTAAATTATGAATAAACATTCTTTCTTGATGTGGTAAGGATAATTTTTACTTAATGGAAACGAACCGAATTTTTTATTGTAAACCTAAATCTCTTTATAACATTGTATCGTGATATTTATTGTTGCTCTCAAAATAAAGAGTCATACTTGAATCTAACACTGTTTTAGTTTACGTCATTTTGTATTTAGAGCAACAATATGATTATTCATGCTAAAATACTCATCGATCTTACCCTACTCATCTCAAACATAACAAGTGCAACAAAAAGAATTGATACCTCCCAAGAAACAACTAGGTATTTAAAAAAAAAACGCCAAATAAAGTTCAGCCAGAAAATTTTAGTAAATCTAATGTTCGCTACAAAGTGACCGTATTTTTGAGTTGCTTGTATAAAACGAACTAAATTCAGACTATAAGAAACCTCATAGGTTATCATTACTTGGCATGCTAGGGTATTTATTTACACATTCATTCTATACAACTCAAATAATATAATTTATCTCAATTCAGTGCAATGGGTACAAAGTAGTTCAAACATATGAAATGAGATTATTTAGAAATTACTTTAGCCTGTCATTATTTAGAAATAACTTTAGTCTGCCAAGTATACTGATTGCCTATGGGAAGTTCTTCCCAATATTCCCAATTCAGTTCATTGTGTACAAGTACCCCAAATGAATTAAATGTGGCCACTTGTCAGCAAACATTTTGATTTCATATCTTTTTCTGGCTGACCTTTTTTTTTTTTTATTAAACATCTAGTTGTTTTTTGGAATCTGTATTAAAGTTTTAAGTGATAGTTTTGAAAGTGGGTTAGGCTTTTCTATATTCACGAATAGGATGATTTAATATCTGTTAATGATTCTAAACAACTTCTGGAATGTGCATCAGACATCAGTTTGAAGAATCCCAATTTCATATTTCATTTTCGATTGTTTTTCCAATCATTGTAGCGAAACTTTTCCTATAATATTTTAGATTGATGTTTCAATACGAATGTAGCACTGATTTTCCATTTTGATAATTTATTGAAGAATTTAAATGTTTTTTCATTTATCCTTATTAACAACTCAAATATATGCTTGATACTTCACACCAATTATAAAATGCTTTATTCGTAGAATTTCGTGTACTTTGTACTGTACAGTTTCGTAAACCTTACAAGAATCATTTAATGCTGAATTTGATTTTTATGGATAAAAATTGTAGATAGTTGCATTCTTTCATCTAATGGCTGACAGTATTTAAACACACTCAACAATACAATATTGTTTTACGAGAAGTAGCATCTTCGTAAAACTAGATAGGGCATATTTCATTATCTAGGTTTTCAATAAATTTCCGTGGAATTATTTTAGCATTGTACAATGTACACATAGTTAATCTGTTGCACTTCCTTTTAAATTTTATTTTTAATTCAATCTTATTTCTGTTTGTAAACTTTAGCATTGGGAAGCAGCTTTTCCTTTGAAAAAACTTACAATATTAATACGACTTTAATTCTGTAACCACTATAATATCTTACATTTGATATAAAAGGTAATTTTTTCATCAAAACTACAGATATTACTTCAAAGATGACTTGGACTAGTTAAATTTTCATACAAAGTTCTTCGAAGTTTTCGACTTATCTTTTAAACCAATAAGATTTTTATTAAATCCTTTATATTAACGTTGATTTTCTTTGTGTCTGTTGGTGGTGAGAAAATCTGTGATGTTGGTGGTGATAAATTCGTTTCCGATGTTATATTATCTTTAACTTATAAACCGCAAACCCTTTTTATGAACTTCGATTTGTTTTGAATCTTTTAGGTGGGAAAAACTGCTGCGAGTTGAAACTTAGCAGATGTATTCGTCAAAGCATGCTATCAAGTTTTAGGGGCTATCATTAAAATGCCATTTTACAACCATTCTATTACTATACGGAGTATTAATTAAACTACTTTCCGTCTTCGAATTAAGCTGTTGCATGCTATCAAGTTTTAGGGCCTATCATTAAAATGCCATTTTACAACCATTCTATTATTCTACAGAGTATTAATTAAACTACTTTCTGTCTTCGAATCAAGCTATTGCATGCTATCAAGTTTTAGGGGCTATCATTAAAATGCCATTTTACAACCATTCTATTATTCTACGGAGCATTAATTAAACTACTTTCCGTCTTCGAATCAAGCTATTGCATGCTATAAAGTTTTAGGGGCTATCATTAAAATGCCATTTTACAACCATTCTATTATTCTACAGAGTATTAATTAAACTACTTTCCGTCATCGAATCAAGCTATTGCATGCTATCAAGTTTTAGGGGCTATCATTAAAATGCCATTTTACAACCATTCTATTATTCTACGGAGCATTAATTAAACTACTTTCCGTCTTCGAATCAAGCTATTGCATGCTATCAAGTTTTAGGGGCTATCATTAAAATGCCATTTTACAACCATTCTATTATTCTACGGAGCATTGATTAAACTACTTTCCGTCATCGAATCAAGCTATTGCATGCTATCAAGTTTTAGGGGCTATCATTAAAATGCCATTTTACAACTATTCTATTATTCTACGGAGCATTAATTAAACTACTTTCCGTCTTCGAATCAAGCTATTGCATGCTATCAAGTTTTAGGGGCTATCATTAAAATGCCATTTTACAACCATTCTATTATTCTACGGAGCATTGATTAAACTACTTTCCGTCATCGAATCAAGCTATTGCATGCTATCAAGTTTTAGGGGCTATCATTAAAATGCCATTTTACAACTATTCTATTATTCTACGGAGCATTAATTAAACTACTTTCCGTCTTCGAATCAAGCTATTGCATGCTATCAAGTTTTAGGGGCTATCATTAAAATGCCATTTTACAACCATTCTATTATTCTACGGAGCATTGATTAAACTACTTTCCGTCTTCGAATCAAGCTGAAACTTAGCAAACACACTTATTGTTGATGACAATGTATTCTGTACTGTTTTAGGGGTACAAAAGAGTTTCACTTAAAAAATGACAATCCGTATAAAATATTTGCATTAAAAACTTTGCTTTTAATGGTTATTTTATTACCAACCTGTTTTCATCTTTGTTTGAGGGCTCTCTTAAGGATGACAACAGCATTCAAATTTGCCCGGTCGCTAACTGCCTCCAATAAGAAAACCGGAGTTCCTATCTTTCTGTTGTCATCGAGAACACAAAGGACAATGTTTCCTTCCGTATCCACTTTTCACAAGACACCCCTCAATAGAAAGAAATCGTTGAAATTGTTGGAGAGACTCAGAGTCTCCATTCTAAAGTAAAAGTCGCGTATCCCGAACCAAAATGACATCTCGAAATGGGGGGGATGAAAAACGAATTTCGTCAAGGGATCTTCGGCTATCGGATAAACGAAGAAAATAAGTTGTGCGAGGGATATAAAACAGGGAGAGGGGGGGGGGGTAGATAAAACATGGGTTTCGAACTTGTCCCTGTTGTGTTGCAAAACCTCAGAAAGCTTTTGATGTTTCTGCTAAAATAAATATACCAAGTTCCTTAAACTTTAATGGACGTCTTTGATATTTGGTTTGATGTATTCACTTTTACATTTTAAGGCATTATATAATGTTGTTGATGTTTTCTTCAATTTGGCTTATTCTTTTACGTTATGGTACGAGTGTTGTATTAAATCCATATTATATTTTAAGCCACTCAAAATAACTGGGGGATCTTAAGGTTTAAGGAATTCTCAAATAGCTTGTTGTTTATGTAAATAATATTAAATATAATTTATTTATAATATAAACTGACAACCAGACTTAAGAAAAAAGTAATTTTAGTGCTTCAAAACTATTTTTTCAATCAACATTCAAGACGTAATTAAGAGACGCTGAAGCAAGACCTAATAGAGAAACCTAATAAGCAAGTAAGTATCTAGTTTATATTTAATATTTTTATAAGCAGCACACTATTAATGAAACACACTATATGATGACTTAAAAGTCCTCCTGTTATTTTAAGTGGCTAAAAGTATAATATAAAATAACATAACATTCGTACCACATACAAATAGTCCACATTTTCCGAAACTTTAACATTATCATATCGCACCCTTGTTAAAAAGGGACACAACTCAAAATTCTTTATTTTTTATTTAAAGTGTGCACACAATCACAGACTTCATGTACTTGTATCTGGAAAAATGGTATAAGTCAGTTTCAACTTTATTTCAACTTTAAAAAAAATTTCGTTCCATTCACCTAGATTTAGATACATACACATACCATCTCTGATGTTGTTCACAACTTTTACGTAAAAAGAAGAATTTTGAGTTGTGTCACTTTTGTAGCACGACGGCGATATAGTAACTTAAAATATAAAATTGAATGTATCAAACCAAATATCAGAAATCCCCAGTAATGTTTAAAGAACTTGATATAGTTATTTTAGCAGAAACACAAAAAGATTTGTAAGGTTTTGTGAGGGGATTGTAATTTGTCCTTAAAATTTTTTCTTCAAATTTTATTAAGAAAATTTTACTGCTTTAAAAAAATGTGCACTGTAAAGGTATACTTTATGTAATGTTATGACCAAAAATATTAAGTACTAGATATAGGGCGTAGGGTATTGCCTCTAAACGTAAGTGATTTTGTATTTTGCGTAAATAGACTATTATACATCTTATATATTTATATTTAGTAATATAACTGTCTACAAAGACTAAGATTATTTTTGTCATACAAATCTCAATTGTTATGCAATTTTAATTTATTCAGTACCTGTTCTTTAACTTTTTCAGTTTGGAATGAAATACGAAAACATTCTAATAATCCACATAATAAATTAAGAAACTAAAGCTTTGTTGAAACGTGTTACTGCAATTAGTAAAAGTTTGAAAACAATTTAATTATTATAAATTTAACATGGCCAATTAAGTCGACTTAAAAGTTAATTAAGATAAAGAACTGAACTTGTTAAATTTGTTACCAAATTTAAGGGCTAATTTGCGAAAAAATAAGTTTTCACTCCATAAAAATGTGAACAAGAAAAAAATAAAGATTAAGTAAAAAATATTCCTTTGAAAACTCATTAATGATTAAAAAATCGATTCTAAGATCACAGTATGCATACTTGGGATGATAAGATTCAGGAATTAAGCGAAATCTACCGAATAAAATAGCCGAGGTAATGTACCGATATTCGACTTAAATTGCAAAAAATAATAGTCCAATTGGATGACGAAAAGTTAAAGAAAATTTTTACTTTTTAATTCAAAAACACACATGAAGAGTCGAAAATGCTCTAAAGTGGGTAAAATTACCTTAATGTATGAAATAAAATTGATGAGTATTATATTAATTCTTTAAATGTTTTGTGAGAAAATGGTATCCTATCACGATAATTAACTACTTGAAATATAAGATTTGAGGAAATATTCTTATCATTTTAGGATGTAACAAGAAAGTTCCAGATATTAATCATATGTCACATATCTATATCTATAATTTATTGATACCGATTAAATAAAAATAATTATTTATATTTAATCTTAATTTGAGGGAGTATGCATGGAATTGACCAATTCATGATACAGTATTATGGAATACAGTAGAAGTATTATGAAACTTATTCAGAAACCTTTTAAAATAATAATACACAGTATTTTTTATTATTTATAGATGGTTGAGACATCTAGTATTCCCTGTGGGGATAATTCTCAAATAATGTCCATTTTAAACTTCAAAGTTTTCAAACTTCATTTATTCTAAATTTGAGCAATTTTTAGGAAGAGGAAAACTGTATCCTTATAAATTTATGAAAGCTTATGAAACATATGAATTTACTTTGAAGTTAATTATGCTTAAACATTTAAGTTAATCAGAATGTAATATTTCTATCCTAAACAATGCAGAAATCATATAAATTTAGCTACTATTTTTGTAGATTGAAAAACATGAGATTTTTTGTATACTTTACGTAAAACTTTTATTAAAATAAAGTTAATTTATAAAGATATTAATAGAACTGAATACTTAAAAGTCTATTAATAAAATATTCAATCTCAAATGAATTAAGTTCCTCAAAAATTTTATGAGGACGGTAATGACTTTCCAACATGTTTTAGCAATCATAAAGTAAAGTATGTTTTTTTTTTTTTTTTTTTTTAATTATAAATTTAGAACGCAAGTTCATCTAACAAAAGAATATATAACATAATAATACGAATTATAATTTAATATAACAAAATAAGATTAAGGAGGATATTGACAGCAATAAAAATATTTTTACTAATCTTCAGTTTCAGCAATCCTTGCTAAGATATATAAATATATTTCTAAGGAGTACTGTTGTTCTAATCACAACTCTTAAATTGTTGCTTCTCCCAAAGTATTTAAATTGATCGAGTAGTATCATTTAGTTGGCAAGAAAAGTTATAAAAATTGGTGCATGGTAATGACACAAATACAAAAATTATCACAACTCTCCAAATTTGCTTAGAACATTTCAATTTTTTTTATAATTTCAATTTCTAAACAATACAATGCGCAAATTTAAATATAACAGTACATGGGGTGTTGACTGTTATAAGAAGCAAGTCGTGGTCGAGTTAAACAAAAGTTTATGGCAAGAGACTAGATATGGGATGAGACGGGGTTGACGATTGGCTAGCGTGATGATTTAATTGATATAAAAAAGATATAGTCGAACAGAAAACTGGGAACATTTAAAGATGGTGATCGCCAATGAACCGGTCCAAGACAGTTTAAGCTAGACCAGACCAGATTAAAGGCATGTCTTGCTAACTCCAGAAAATACTAGAAAATACTAAAGCCAAAATTGGAAGTTCTAATGGGAATACATTACATAAATGTACTATTCGTCAGAAGCGGAGGTCTTAACTTTTAAATTGGTATATATTCATCAATTTTGCTTTTGTATAAAGGGAGAAAAGGTATCTTCACACACATAAAACCGCCGTGAGAATTAAGTATATAAGATGTGGAATTGTACCACAAACAGGTCAAAATCCTTCAGAATTCTGTATTTAATCATTACTTCTATCTTTGAAACGTTATGCCACACGATACTCCAGCAATTCCATAAATTCTAAACTAAAAAATATGTGCTGCTTTCCTTATGAAAACATTCATTGCTGATTGGACCACGGACCTTGCTTAGCTTTTACGCATTCAGAGAAAATCCCAATAAAATGCATATAACATCACTACTTTACTCCATATATAAAAGCAAACACCGTTCATCTCCTTGATTGCAATCCTTTTGCATCCCCCAAGTGAGGGAAGTTTCTACTTTTGTGACCAGTGCATTATTTATAACCTACAATCCAAAAAGCAACTGAAAATATTTTGCCCTCGTGCGATTTACTGCATTTAGTCGACACTGTATGGGGGAGGGGGAATGCAGAAGACATGGCTATGAATAATAAGCAGGATCAGATTATTCGCGTTTCAGATATTAGTGCCTGGTTCACCCTTGCGCATTTACTCTGCGTTATTCGAGAGGTTGTTTTTGATTTCGTGATGAGAATGGCTAAAAGGAGTAATCTTGGGTGCCCAGTGCTCAGTTGTGTTGTTTTGGGGGTAATTAGAGAGCTTGGGGTAATTTTTTATCCTTTCTAAGGATGAGAGAGATTAGTTGTTTTTTGTTGTTTGAGATAAAGTTTCTGGTAAAAGTTGCTAGATTGAAAGCTTGTTGAATGCGTGACCTTACGAGAAAAAATTTAAATCTATTAGAGGCGACGTAATGCAAATTAAAGTAACAAATCTTTCCGGATTGTTTCGCGTGCTACGAAGGAATTTCAGGAGCTTTTAGTAAGAAAATAAACTTTTTTTTTCTTTTCTTTTCCGACGGAGAAAACTTTCGATTTTAAAATCTCTCCCTAAAATGTATAAAAATCGTATTAAACTTTTTAAAAAGAAACTGCTCATTAATTAAATGAGCATATTCATTCGTGAATGAGCATTAGCTCATTGATGAATGAGCATTAATCGTTCACATTTAGATTTTTGGAAACTTTTGAAATTTGTTCTGCTTTTTTAGTTGAAAAATTCAATGTTAAGTGTCTTTCATTGACTGCAAGGAAATTTTTATGTTAAAATGATTGAGAAAACTAATGATTTTTACACTATGAAGATTTCTAATCCATAACTTGTTCTGGGTTATAAATTAATAATTAAGCATTTTTATTTAGTCGTATGCATTATTTTATTTATATGTAAGAGTTTATGATAATCTAAAAATATTAATAATAATTGCGAAGTATTAAATGCATTTTTTTTTTATTTATAGGAGTTTTTAACTTACCTTTAGCTAAGAGAAAAAATGAAAAGGAGATAATTCCCTTTTGTTAAAGTTCCTATATTAAAAAAAAATTCTTCTAAATTTCTTACTATCATTTTCTCTAATCACTCATTTATCACACATTTATTTCATCTATCAATTTACAGCTTTTATTCGTCTTATTTCCAAACATACTAAAATGTGATTTGAGATTACGAATGGAGTTAGCATCTTTTCACTCTATAAGTAACTCACTCTCTATATAAGTAAATACTCTACGGATAAAATAAACCGCATATTAATGAGATACATATATAATTTTTATTTCCAAAAATTAACAAATATAAATTAAATTCTATCAAACACATTGTTGGATTTTACCTATTCGTATTCCTGGAACCAATATAGTGTTGTTTTAATTTATTAATTTGGCAAAATTTTGCTGCTGTTTGCAAAATTGTGTTGCCTTATTACAAAAATAACAGCTTTAGCGTAGTGTTTCTTAGTTACATTGTTCTATCTACTAAATAAAGTAATAAAGTAAGTGAAATACAACTGTGTCTAAAGAAGAACAATTTAGTGCTGGATTATTAGAGAAAATTGATGATGACAATATCGGCTTTTATTGTGATAAAGTTAGAAGCGTAGACTTACTTTTCTTGTTGGACTAACTGTAGTATTCCGCTCTTTTCTGAAACTGCAATTTTAGTTTCAAAATCTAAAATATGCTTACTTTAACATTTGTGTAAAAGATTGTAAGTTATAAAATACTTATTGCACATTAGCAGTCAAATTGTCTAATATAAACAGTTATTATAATAACTATTCATTTTAATGTTTTAGGAAAACAATAGCATTAATTTAAAATTATTGTGAAAATAGGAGAAATCAACGAACACATGTTATTTTAAGTTAGAATATTTTGGTGAAATTTTTTTTGCAATAATGTATTTAATAAAGTAATCAATTTTTTTCAATTAAATAGTTCAATTTAAATGTTGTTAAAGATTTAAGTTCATTTTTTTTCTTTGAATGAAACTGGCTCTATAATATAAAATTATTTACATCCATTAATTTCGGTTTCAATATTCGTTTATGAAAGCCATTGTCAAAATATTCATAAGGAACACAATTATTTTCTAAAGCAAAAAAAAAAAAAAAAATAATAATAATAATTCCAACAAGTTGTTAGTTAATTTGAAAATATTTACTGTTGATGAATTTTTAGATATTTTTAAAAATATTTACTAAAATATTTATTGAAGAAAATTGTGTTAGTAAAATTATCATCAAAGCTTTCTTAATTTATTTTTAATGAGAAATAGAATTTAAAAAATTAATCATACATATTGCAGACAGTGGAAATCAGATTGCCCAGCAGAAAAGATAGATTGTCAACGTAATATAAAATTGATGTCAAAGATCTTATTGATTTATTTAACAATGAAAAAACACAATTTAAAAAATAAATACATATGGCAGGCAGTGGAGGTTAGATTGCCAAACATAAGTCTTAGTTTGCCAACATTACGATAACATCAAATAAGAAAATTGATGTTATCGTAATGTTGGCAAGCTAACGTAATGTTAATAATAAATTAATATCAAATTAATTGATATCAATGTAATTCAAAACGAATACTATAGCAGATAGTAGTGGTTAGATATCATTGTTCATTGCTAAGCATTAAAGGTATAAATTGGTTAAAAAATGTACCTGGTAAAAGGTTTTGAACACTATAATTTTGAGATAAACATTAATAGAAAAATAGTATGTAAATGTAACTTTTGTTTAGATTTCTTTTGTCAAATGCGCCGTGTACAACAAAATAATGATTTTAAGCGTAATCTGTTATTTAAAACAATGTTATTCTGTAACTTCTGTTACTTTGTGAAACTCTAACCTCAAAATACTTCATCTACTCACCTTTTCCAGCTTACTCTTAAGAATAAGTAACACAATAACATTGTTTTAAATAACAATGTTATTCTGTTATTTATTCTTAAGAGTAAGCTGGAAAAGGTAGGTAGATGAAGTATTTTGAGGTTAGAGTTTTATAAAGTTTTCGAATTAAGTTGCGCCTAAAAATAAAGTGGAATCCGAAGTTAATTACAAAAGTTTCCCCGAGTTTGCCCTGAAATGACAAATGTCTTAAATTGATAACTCTTGTTTTTCTGGCTAAAAGAACTATTTAGATGATTGGATAGAAGAATGAAGTTCCATTTAAGAAATTAATTTTTGATGTTTTGAACTTGGATCAAGGTAAAAATCCAAAAAACATTGAAGTTAAGGTATACATATACGTTGGGAATCGCAAAAATTGACCCAAACAGGCATTTTTGTTTTTTCATTCTAAAATTTTCTCCAATTCATTATCTATAAATTGATACCAATAACTTTCTTATAGTTAAAATACTTTTTTAATTACACGCAATTTAGTAAAGGTCGACGTTTAAAACATATTGGAAAAAAGAAAATGTCGAAAACTTTGAACTCAATTTCTGGAAAACTGCTTTTCATTGTTGAGTGAATGTAAAGAGTTAATTAACTGATTTTTAAAATTTAAACTGTATAATTTAGATAACATTTTAGAGTACGGGCTCTACCTGTTTACAAAAATTTTGGTAAAAAATAGATTTTTTTATGTATTTTGGAATATTTTTATTTTTTGAATTTTTTTATTTTTTCTAGTATTTTTCATGTTAAATGTTAAAATTTAAAAATTATTTAAGTTATGCATTATATTTTGCTTGGGCCCGTGTATCAATACCTTGTCTTTAATTTCCAGTAAGAAATTTGTTTCAAAATTAATTAGGTATTATTTTATCATCGTTGCAATTAGGCCTTAATTAGTGAATTGAAATTCAATCAATTAAATAAATATTTTGCTTTTTACTTTTTGTTACTGCAAATACATTAAAATTTTTGCTCTTGTAATTCTCACAAAAATTTGACACACTGGCATAGTAAATAAAAAAAAATTTCCAACTTATATGTATACCTTAAAAAAGTATACATGCATCACTATACTGACTATCATACAGTTGTAGTTACTATCAAACACATGTTTTATGAATTGGAAATAAAGAAAATCATTAAAATGATTGAAACTATGAATTTCAGCTATTTGTATTTAATTTTTTATCAAATCTAAAGTTTCGTATAATTTAAAATTTATTTTAATTTTAATACTATATTAAAATAGTACGAAGCGTATACAAAGGCTCTATCCGTTTGTGCATCTCTGTGTCTGTATGTCCTTCTGAGGTCAATATTCAGTGAAAATACTGCAAAATGTAGGTTCTGGGTTGACATCCCATACCAAAATTTAAAAAAAAGAAAGAAAAAAAATGGGGATTGGAATTGAAATTCGTTAATCTTAAACTATAAATGCATTATATATCAGTTTGTATGTCTAAGCGAGATTATGTGATTATATTAATTTAGTGGACCATGCATTTATAATTGCTTAGGGGATTTTTTTCGAAGTTCATAAGTTGGTTGGTTGGTTGTATTCAGATTATCTGGCGCCGTCAGCAACACGAGGGCTATAATGCGCCGAAACATTTCGTCATTAACAAACCAACATACATTTACAAACACCCATGCCTAACACGGGACTCGACGAAGTTCATAAGAGTTTGATATTGTGTTCTATTGAGGAGAGATACAATGAACCGAATCGGAAGGTCTTAATCATTTGGAATCAGAAATTTGCACAGCTGGACACACGTGGCTGGTCAGTCAGGTGCTTTATGGTATTCTGTACTTCCCTCATAGAATATCCAATGGTACTTTTTTGATATTTAATTTCAATTTATCAACAAATAATTAAGGAAATTGTTTAAAGATTAGAACTTCATTTTTAAAACAGCAATGTCTTACAACAGGGCAAGAGATGATCTTAACCGCACCGAGACAGCACACCCCCTATATAGAGTACCTTCTCAAAGTGTTCCAAAGTACCCTCTACATAGAATTTCTCCTCATAGAGTACCAAAAAACCCTGTACATATAGCTTTTTCTCACAGAGTACCAAAAAACCCTGTACATATAGCGTCTTCTCACAGAGTACCAAAAAACCCTGTACATATAGCGTCTTCTCACAGAGTACCAAAAAACCCTGTACATATAGCGTCTTCTCACAGAGTACCAAAAAACCCTGTACATATAGCGTCTTCTCACAGAGTACCAAAAAACCCTGTACATATAGCGTCTTCTCACAGAGTACCAAAAAACCCTGTACATATAGCGTCTTCTCACAGAGTACCAAAAAACCCTGTACATATAGCGTCTTCTCAGAGAGTACCAAAAAACCCTGTACATATAGCGTCTTCTCACAGAGTACCAAAAAACTCTGTACATATAGCGTCTTCTCACAGAGTACCAAAAAACCCTGTACATATAGCGTCTCCTCACAGAGTACCAAAAAACCCTGTACATATAGCGTCTCCTCACAGAGTACCAAAAAACCCTGAACATATAGCGTCTTCTCACAGAGTACCAAATAACTCTGTACATATAGCGTCTTCTCACAGAGTACCAAAAAACCCTGTACATATAACGTCTTCTCACAGAGTACCAAAAATTAATTATAATTAAAAACAAACAAATCGGGGGATCGTCAGGGCAATAATTGGGTTACACTGGCTAAGTAAGTAACTTATATTTTGTGCTTTGTATACATTTAATTTAGGTTATTTAGTTACTATATTTGGCTACTTATGTTTGCGTACTGTTGGATTTTATAAAATTTGTCAGCATGCATTATGTATTGCATTTTTCCATTATGATTGTCAAACGCTGTGTCAATTGTATTGTATTATTATGTATAATGCTGTAACTATTGTATATTGCATGTATGATCCTGTAAATATTGTATGCAAACTCTCTCTCTCTGTATATATGCATAAATATATATATATATATATATATATATATATATATATATATATATATATATATATATATATATATATATATATATATATATATATATATATATATATATATATATATATATATATATATATATATATATATATATATATATATATATATATATATATATATATATATATATATATATATATATATATATATATATATATATATATATATATATATATATATATATATATATATATATATATATATATATATATATATATATATATATATATATATATATATATATATATATATATATATATATATATATATATATATATATATATATATATATATTACTAGACCAACCTTGTTGGGCCTTGAGCCTGTTGTTGGTCTTAAAGTTTGTGTGTAAAATTTGTAATGAGCAATTGTAAATAAATTATTCTTCAGAAGCGGAGGTCTTAGCATTTAAACTGTTGATTATTTATCAATTTTGGTTTTGTGGAAGAAAGAGGGATCGTCATTAAAACACTATCCTGAAATAATATATTACAGTCAATCGGATGTTTCAACCGGATGTACTTGAAAATTCGACCATAAGAATGCTTATGAGATGCCCCTATTTGGCTAAATATAAAAAGGGATATCGAATGGATATGGATATATTATGTGATGAGTTTTCTTGTCAACATGCCTACAACTTTGTTAATAAAGCAATCTCCAAATAGAAAGTGTTTTTGTTACTATATGCCTTCCATAATACCTGAGGAAAGTACAATCATTAGATGTCGCAAAAATTTTCATGCTTGGTTTCTGGACTTGTTTTAGTATAATAGAAATAAGGGTAAAAGTGGCCTTTTAGTAATGTTAACAATTACAATTGAATTTGTTTATTATCTTTAATATTAGGTCTAATATATCCCTCTAAAGTTTGGCAATTGAGTATACATTTTATATTCTTATTGCCTGAATTGCCTGAAATTTTGTTTTACAGTAATATTCCTTTGTATCTCTCTCTTCCCTTCCATTTCCAGCTCTAACAACTCCAATTGCCACCAGAAGACATTTTTACAGATGGGTAAACCATAAGAAGTTTTTACTGCTAGGTAATATTTTTTCTACCAAAACGTGTTGCACAATTACAGGTAACTGTAATTGCACAAATTGTCTTCTAAAAGCTATGACTAAGAGCGATTTTATCTCACTTAGTTAACAAGTAATACACCAAATCAGTTTGTGTTTTGGCCTGAGAATATTATATAATTTTTTTTTTGATATTGATAAAACTAATAATATTCTAGAATTGAACTTTTCCCAACTACTTCTAACAACTAAATTAAGTATTTTTGGACCTTGTTCTTTGAGTCGATTCACGACTTCTGAATATTATATAAATTCTTTGTTGATAATGAATATCTAGTGATAACATGGAAATGCACTTTTCTCAACTTCTGCTATCAACTAAATGAAGAAATTTTTTAGCTTTGTTCTTTGCATTGATTTAAGACCACTCAATACAATATAATTTTTGTTGCCATGTAATAGGAAGAAATAACATGGAAATGCACTTTTCTCAACTTCTGCTATCAACTAAAAGAAGAAATTTTTTAGCGTTGTTCTTTGCATTGATTTAAGACCACTCAATACAATATAATTTTTGTTGGCATGTAATAGGAAGAAATAATATGGAAATGCACTTTTCTCAACTTCTGCTATCAACTAAATGAAGAAACTTTTTAGCGTTGTTCTTTGCATTGATTTAAGACCACTCAATACAATATAATTTTTGTTGGCATGTAATAGGAAGAAATAATATGGAAATACACTGTTCTCAACTTTTGCTATTAACTAAATGAAGTATTTTTGGAAATTATTCGTTATGTCGATTCAAGATCACTGAATATAATTGTTATGTTGACAGGTATAAATATTATAGAATTACATTCTTGCCAACTTCTGCGATTAACAAAATGAAGCATTTTGGGATTTTGCTAGTTATTGATTCAATACCACTGAATAGGTGTTAAATTTTTATTGACATTGAAAAGAGTACATACATTCTTCTCAATTTCTGTTATCAACTAAATGAAGTATTTTTGGAAATTATTCATTATATCGATTCAATGTCACTGAATATAATTTTTTATTGACAGGTATAAATATTATAGAATTACATTCTTAATAAGTTCTGCGATTAACAAAATGAAGCATTTTGGGATTTTGTTAGGTATCGATTCAAGACCACTGAATATGTGTTAAATTTATATTGACATTGAAAAGAGTACATTCATTCTTTCCAATTTCTGCTATCAACTAGATGAAGTATTTTTGGATCTTTTATTAGGTGTCCATACAAGACCTCAAATATAATATAAAATTTTGTCGACGTAGATTAGGTAGAGATAACATGAAATACAATCTTTTCAACTTCCGCTATCAACTAAATGGAGAATTTCTGCAACTTATTCTTTAAGTCGATTCAAGACTACTAAATATAATAAATTTTTGTGAACATTGGAAAGGTAGCAACATCCTTCAAATACATTCTTTTCATCTGCTATCAACTAAAGGAAGAATTTTTAGACCATGTTTCTTCGTCAATTCAAGACCCCTAAGAACTAACAAATATAACCCATACCCGATTCCAAGCAATAATCTAGAAGACGGCCAAAAGCGAAGAACCCTTATTACAGTTTAAATGATGTATCTCCTGATTATTATGAAATATAAAGTTTACATTTATGATATTAATTGAATGAAATACTCCACGAATACTACCGAATTTTTATCCCATTGAGAAATCACAAGTTGATTATTTTTTTCCCCCTATCGTTGGCTCTCTTAAGCATGTTTCTTGATGCCAACAATTCCTTCAGTATTTCTATTTCGTAACTTCATTCTTCCTGATATATCTTTATTCTTCATAGCTTTTCTTTTTAGGCCCATCAATTACTGACCATTAGAAGATGAAACAGAACGAAATGGATGGCCAATTTCCTTGGGCCTTCTTTCCCAGTCTTTCATCCACATGAAAATATGTGGGAAAAAATGAGACGTCAACCGGAATAAATAGCCATCGGATAGAAGTTTACATCCATCTGATGTACTCAGTTAAAAAGAGAAAGAATAAGTATTATTGATGCCCTTGCAATAAATTTAGAGCTCAAACACGAAAATTATTGCTGGAAAAGTATTACTAATTTTCGTTTTGTTAAATAGATTAATTATTTTATAAGCGATATCCATTACTTATCTCAACTTAAATCTTTTGATAAGTAATGGATGGCAGTTTAACTGATGCATAAGAACGATTGCATAATTAATATTTAAAAAGTAATTGGCGACATCAATCTGCGGAATGAAACAAACATTATTCTTTTGGGGATGACTGCTGAGTTTTAGAACTTTTAATCATATAAAGATAGACAATGCTTTGAATAATAACTTTGAAAAAAAATTAGAAGCAATGCTGGTTTTAGTTATACATGGTATTTTAAGCTGTAAATTGCAATATTGACTTTTAATAGTTTTGGCTTCTTAATTAAGCATTTGTTGGGACCAATCATACCTAAGAACGGATTCGTACTAAAGTCTATTTCATTTGGCTAAAAATTTTAAGCATTCTACTAACTTGAAGATGAAGTTAAACTTAAAAAAAAATAGTAAATTGTCGAAAACACGCGCTTCACTTTTGAAGAATTGAGACACCTTGATTAAGCTAAAAAGAAACACAAGCATTTAACGTTTATCCAGAAACTGAGTTTAAGTCAAAAACTAGTGGCATAAAACAACGCACAACTTTCAATTACACACTGTTATTTCAAGATGCATGCCAACTTGGCTATTTAACTATATTTTTGACGATAAATATCATATTACACAAAACACAAAAATTCATCTAAAAAATTGGTGATAATTACTACATTATTCCTCTTGGTTAAGTAGCCTGTGGAAGGAACAGTGGTTGATGGGAAATGTTCAAGGGAAGAGAACTCTATATTAACCCTTTGCACTCCAGTGGCGCCTCTCAGGCGCCACACGATTGGATGCCAAACCATGAGAGGACCATTAGGTGTGATGCGGAAATTCGATGCAAGGCCAATGACTGTGTTTAGTTTCTATGAAGCAAATCCATAAACTCCAGCCGAAAATAAAATGTCTCGAGTTGCTGATTCCTCCGCGCGAAAAAGGCCTGGAGTGCAAAGGGTTAAAGCTTCAACTTTTTACTTCTTTAACGAATTTCCACGGGAATTTTAGGGTAGGTGATCTTTAGAACACTTTAAAAGGCATTACCACACAGATTTTGATAATCCCCCCCCCCCCTTTTTTCTGGCAATTATTGAAAAAAATTAATTTTACAGTGACAGCTACCCTATCCACATGCGCTAATTTGAAGAAAACCTTAATAACAGGTCCCATGGTCACCACTGAGGACTACATGGGGACCCGAATAAAAAATGTAAACATCGTAGGCTAATTACATAGTTCGGGAGTTATGCTGAACAAGCACTTACACGCTTGAGTATTTCTAGAAAATTTTTTAGACCCAGGACTTTTCTAAAACTTGAAGAAATGCAATAAAATCCATTAATTTTACTGAATGCATACTTTTATTCCCCTATATTAATATCTGATGAATTGTAAGTAGTATATAATATTTTGTATTAGTTACAATTAAAAATCTGATTAAGTGACCAGTTCTATATTAAGTGAATATACTCAATATTTAAGGTATGTGCCTACCCCAAAAATCGTTTTATTTGTGGAAATTCGCAAATTTTTTTTATTACAGAATTTTAAAGCCCAAACATTTATAATTCTAAAAATATTTTATTTTTGTTACTGGGATGATTAGAACCAAAGATACAATACAAATAACAAACCTGAAATGATCAATTCCAAAACCGGAAGTGCCTATTTTAATAGCCATTTAGTGTTAACAATGTGTTTAAACAGCTGTTTTTTAGTCCTAGATAATTTATATACTTACTTAGACTCTTCTGAAAACAGTATGTAGCAAAAATGCTTCATGACTTGACACAGCACAATACTGAGTCTTTTAACAATGTACTGTTGAACATAATGCCAAAAGAAAATGTCATTCAATTACAAACCTTGTAATTAGGTGTTCATATAGCAATGATACTTTTTAATTCTTATTATACAGGTCTTAAAATAGATTTTAAAGAGTTAAATATCCCATGCGAGTTAGAAATTTTGGAAAAATACAAAGAAACTGATATTGAGCGAATTTAAAAAATCAAGGCGATCCACTACAAAATTGCCCAAAAAATCTTCTAATCTAAAAAGAAAGTCAAAATCAATTAAAAATGAGGCAAAAGATGGTCTGACTTATAGTTATGGCGAGTTTTAAGTGTGAGGAATGTATATAAATTTTTTTTGTGTTACTTTAAAATGTTCATTTGCGTTTACTGGAAAACTGTAATTTTCATTGTTTTCAGTTACGAAAAATCTCATTTCTCAAAAAGTTTTTAAAGTATTGAAATAAAACTTTTCTAGTGTGTTAGGCTCATCTACGGGTGTGTTATAAAGCAAAAAATAATCTGAAAGTATGTAATTATTTGTTTTGGAGCTATTTTTACTTAAAAAAATGATTTTTAGTTTTATGATTAATGTTTATACACACAAAAGGGCCTATAATTCAGCAACTTTCAGATATATTGTAAATCTTTTGCAACAGAACACAGATAAGGGTTTCTCTAACATAATGATGTCTCAAAAAGTATACTATGTTCATTAGTTTTTTAAAGAGGAAGGTTAGCGTAAACCTATTATTTTACTTATGTTTGACTAAAAATTACCAAAAATTTCAAAAATAAAAATAATTTTCTTTAAAATTACATTTGGATTATTAGTTTTATACTCTATTCTAACAAAAAACATACATGGCTCATATTTTTAAAATTTATTTAAAAAAAATTGCTCCGAAGGTAGGCAGGTACCTTAATTACTTAGAGTACATACCTATACAGAAAAACTCAACAAGATAAATAAAATTCAAAAGGAAATGTAAATGCCCAAAAACACATTTCTCTCTCATAGTATTTCAGTTACTAAATTTAAAAAAAGAGAGAGAAAAAAAGACTTCACATTCACCAGTAACATATAATAAGACAGAAATAATATTTCAAATGTCCTAAGGTGACAAAGCTCAAATTCTATAAGGACAAGTATTTTGACGGTCTTACGTTGAGAAATAATTCTCTCAAAGAGAAGCTAATTTTTGGATTGGACTCGTGTTAAAATCTCAACAGCAATCTTCCCATGTCACCATTCTTCTTTTCCAGCTAAGAAGCTTTTCTTCTGCCCCGGGCTATGGTATTGCAACTGAAAATGGCGAGGATAACGAATTTTACATAAATATTTGCAAATGCCTTTTCTCAAAAGTAAAGTGAGTAATATGCGAGCTTTCGCTCGGTCCTTTTCAGTTAAGGATAAAAAATAAAATGTCTCTCTCGCATCACTGCTAGCCATTTCGAGAATCTTTTCTCAACAGACGTTTTTTTGAGTGCATAGCCCTCTTCTATTCATAAGTTGGCAAGTATTTGCCTTTTGTAGCATTAACATTTCGACGCGAATGCATTCCAAGCGACTTTTTAATCATTAAAGAATTCCTGTCGGGGACCTCCACGGGGGATATGCATTCAAGCTGGATTTTTAAATACAAGTAAGTTTTCTTTCAAATGTTTTCTTGTTGTGAACTTCTTTCTGGGTGTACGCGGGAATTTTAATGCGAAGCGGGAAAAAGGTGCGAATTATTGTTCGGAGTTTATAGTGATCGAAGTCAGACTTATTTATTAAAAATATACTTTTCCAGTTTTGCTTTGAATTATTTTTTAATAACATGAGAAACAGCCTAGTTTATAACTTAAATAAAATTTAAGTGGAGTTTCTAAAAACATGAATGGGGTATTTTTTAGGCCCTATACTGTTAATGTTAAAAGGACAGTTTTCTATTTACTTTTTCTAAGTAACTAAATTTCAAATGGTTTTGAATATTTTTCTGAATATGATGAAAATCTTCTTTTATATTCTGAGGTTAACCTTTGGACAGTATGTTGGCTAGTTTTTGAAAAAAAGAAAAATTAACCAAAAAATCTCAAAAATCTCTGAAAATCTTATTTCTTCAGAAGAAATATTTAAAAAAAAATCATGACTAAAAATTTTGGTAAAAAGTTTACCAAAGATTAAACTATAAAATAAGATAGATGTATGGATAGGGTCAAAATTTCATGAACAATCTAGTAGATATTTTTTTTTCTTTTTTAAAAATGCATCAAAATTTGAAAAACGATATTTAAAGAACAACATATCTTTTTCTGAAAATGTACCATGACAAATCTGTATTTAAATTTTTAAAGACTTTTTCTCTGGAACTAGAAGAAGTAGAGGCCACAATTTTTTGTCAAAAGATGTAAAATTGTTTGAATTTTAAATATATGAAAAAATAACAATTTAGATATTTTTAAAAATTTTTAGCTTACTGAAAAAATATCCTTAAGATAGTTATTTGGAAATAATTTCTCAATAAAATAAAATTCAATATTTTGTAGACTTTTTTAAAACCTCGATATGAAATAGAATATAGTTTTCATATTAAATAAATCAATTTCAATTCTGTATATTCTAAAATGATACTATAGATTTAATATATAATTTAATTGTTTTTACTTCAAAATGTTTATAATGAGAAATATGTATTTTATTTTGGAAAATATGTACAGATTTTCGATTCGAAATCACCTAAAATTTAATGAAATAAAATGTTCTTAAATTTTTAGTACAACTCTGGTTGATTTGTCATTTTTTTTATGTATGTATTTCATTTAAAACACGCAAATGTTTGTAAGTATATATCTAAAACTTCAACGGCATAAGAAACTGAAATGAGAAAAAAAAAATGTCTAGAATGATATTGTTATGAAAGTGCTAAATTGTATATAAATTAAAAATGTACTACTTTATCCAGTTCTTTAAATTAAAAATATGTCTTTGTTACAATTTTATATTAAGACTTAACTTTACTACACTGGTGGACAAAACTTAAGTATGAGATGGTTTTTCCTTAATAACTTCTAAATGGAACAGCATAGACACATGAAATTCACATCAAAGAGATATCTTTATGTAACATAAAGATAAGTAAAACAACTTAGTCACAAAATGAAATGTAAAGTGTACGTGGGGGCATATGCAAAAGAAAGGAGTTCCATTAGTGTACTCCATTACAGATGCATCCATATTAAAAATCACACGATTAAAGAATTGACTTTTAGTACGAGATATGATCTCCCCTGTCATCAATGTTTACTATGCACTGTATTCTCATACCTAACATGAGGATTTTTATGAAGCATAGTGGCAAAATTACTCGTTCCATTTACCAGGTAATATCATGTTCCCACCTTTCAGCAGATTATCTGACTTTCAATATCCCTCATGAAACTAAATGCATTCCTTTCAGTAAAAACTATCTGATGTTAAAAAATGTTGGAATTTGGATGAAATATGTTAGATTGCTGTATTGAGCTTCCCAGTAACGCAAAAAACAATTAAATTCAACTTTTGACCAGTAATTACGTTACCTAGATCTAGGCAAGTCTGTTGGGGTGAAATGTTGATTTCTAATTTATGTTTATTGATATTTATGTCATGTTTTATCTCACTGTTGCTTTAGATAAACGATTAAAAATATACGAGCATCACTTCTATACCTCAATATCCCTCATGAAACTAAATGCATTCCTTTCAGTAAAAACTATCTGATGTTAAAAAATGTTGGCCTTTGGATGAAATATGTTAGATTGCTGTATTAAGCTTCCCAGTAACGCAAAAAACAATTAAATTCAACTTTTGACCTGTAATTACGTTACCTAGATCTAGGCAAGTCTGTTGGGGTGAAATGTTGATTTCTAATTTATGTTTATTGATATTTATGTCATGTTTTATCTAACTGTTGCTTTAGATAAACGATTAAAAATATACGAGCATCGCTTTTATACCTAAATATCCCTCATGAAACTAAATGCATTCCTTCAGTAAAAACTATCTGATGTTAAAAAAATGTTGGCCTTTGGATGAAATATGTTAGATTGCTGTATTAAGCTTCCCAGTAACGCAAAAAAACAATTAAATTCAACTTTTGACCTGTAACTACGTTACCAAGATCTAGGCAAGTCTGTTGGGGTGAAATGTTGATTTCTAATTTATGTTTACTGATATTTATGTCAGGTTTTATCTAACTGTTGCTTTAGATAAACGATTAAAAATATACGAGCATCGCTTCTATACCTTAGCCAAATCACTCATCTAACGCAAATTTTATCAAACGTGTGGGACGCTTCACTGACACGAGTTGTGAAAAAATTCGATGTATTGGGAACTTTCCATTTCTTCAAAACTGTTCAAAAGCAATTTAGTTGCCATGCCTCACAAAAATCCTCATGTTAGGTATGAGAATAGAGTGCAAAGTAAACATTTATGACAGGAGAGATCATATCGCATACTAAAAGTCAATTCTTTGAGTCGTATGATTTTTAATATGGATGTATTTGTAATGGAGCAGACTAATTAAACTCCATTCTTTTGTATATGCCCCCGAGTACACTTTGCATCTCTTTGATGTGAATTCCAGTGCCTATGCTGTTCCACTGAGAAATTATTAAGGAAATACCATCTCGTTCTTAAGTTTTGTCTACCATTGTAGATAAATTAAATTTCCTTCCTTTTAATAAATAGAATTTCTATATTTTTTATGATTTTAGTAAATTAAAAAATAGATCAAGTAATATTTGACCGTATGTTGGATGGTAAATTTAAAATAGATTATGTTAAGTAAGCAAATTAAGTGAATCTACAATGTTGCAGTGATAGACTAATTATTAATTTAAGAATCTTAATCTCGGAACCATTTAGATGTTAGGATAAAATTGACAGTAACTATTGGCAGTAAAATTGACAGTCTAAGGACATAGTAAATGTACATTGCGGCATATTGTACTGCCAATATTGACAAATGCATTCTGTGTGTGTACAATGGCAAAATGCCTATTGGCGATTCACAATGGATAAATGCTTATTGTGTGTAATTTGGATGAATGCCTATTAACGGTGCACCATATCTATTGTGTGTACAAAGTACAAATACCTATTGTGAGCGTAAAATGTAAAAATACCTACTACGGGTTTACAATGGATACATTTCTATTATGTGTACGGTTTAAAAATGTCTATTGTGAGTGTACAATGAACAGATGTCCATTGTGTGTACAATTGTGAAATTACTACTGTTGGCACACAATGGGCAATTGCAATTGTACACACAGAAAAATAAGAGCATTACAATAGGTAAATGCCTATAGTGGGTATGCAGTGGAGTATACAAAAAAAAAATCCGAGTGCTGGCTATATCTTGTGTTCTAATTGATGAAATAAAAAAAGTACTGTTGTAGTTTGTTGAAGGTTTTAAACAATTGCATTTAGTATTTTTTGTCGGAAGGGTTCATCTACACATTAAATCTAAACCTCACTTTAAAAAGCTTACAAGGAACCCTATAATATTATGTCACAATTAACTATTTCATCCTTAAACACGTCTTCGTCATAAGTGTTGATTCAGGAATTATTTACATAGTTTATTTATTCAGAATCATTTTAATTACGGTTTGCTTTTCCCCACTCCGCTTTAATTCCTTGGATGACTTTAATCGATGAATTCCTCGGATGACTTTTTCTCAATATACTTCCTTTGCTTCCTTCCGTCTTAAATTTATAAATTTATGTTACTTTAAAATTTACTTCCGACTTTGTTAAACTTGTTTTGTATTAGAATTTTTTTAAACATAACACAAAAAATCGAAGCAGTAACTGAGTAATTTTAGTCTAATAACTATTTCATCCTTAAACACGCCTTCGTCATAAGTGTTGATTCAAGAATTATTTACATAGTTTATTTATTCAGAATCATTTTAATCCCGGTTTGCTTCTCCCCACTCCGCTTTAACCCTTTGCACTCCAGGCCTTTTTCGCTGGGAGGAACCAGCAACTCGAATCATTTTAGGTTCGGTTGGCGTTTACGGATTTTCTTCATGGAAACTAAACACAGTCATTGGCCTTCCATCAAATTTCCGCATCGAACCTAGAGGTCCTCTAGTGTTTCGGCATCCAATCTTGTGGCGCCTGAGAGGCGCCGCTGGACTGCAAAGGGTTAATTCTTCGGATGACTTTAATCGATGACTTCCTCGGATGACTTTAATCGATGACTTCCTCGGATGACTTTAATCGATGACTTCCTCAGATGACTTTTTCTCAATGTACTTCCTTTGCTTATAAGTGACATGGTTTTGAACATGAAAATCTAAAATTTTGTATATTGAGTTTTTAAAATTTTATATGAGTGAATATGAAGAAGGAAATGAAATGAAAATTTGAAGAATTTTATGAATATGAAATTCAAAGAATTTTTTTAAAAATTTTATTGCATGAAATGGGGCTATATATATATATATATATATTCAAGAAGATATGGAAAAAATTTCAGAGTACTAGAGAATTGCAAACATTCGATTTTTAAACTTTTATATACTGATCTACTATGAAGTTGTATGCAAGTTTTTATTTATAACTTCATTTTTCTCGAAATCTAGATTTGGCAACTTTAAAACTTTAATTGTGATAAAATTTTGAAAGTTAAAGCTTAATTTACTTAGCAAACAGCCTTCCAAGAAAAAAGCTCATACTAGACCTATAAAGAATTACTTTGATGTAATAATATAAGAGTACTACAAAGGATAAATGTCTATTTTGGGTTTAACCGTTATGTAAATTATCAGAAAATAAAATAATACTAAAAGAAACTAAAACCAAAAGCGGTTTCCAAAGAGGTAGCGTATTATTTTCATGTAAAACTTTATGATTGCCAGGGTATATAACAAAATTCCAAGAAGAAAAAATCAGATTAAAATTTGATGCAAGAGATTCTACTTTGCATTTTTATAGAGTTCTTGGACAGTGCTTGGAGATGAAAAATAAATCAGTGGATAGGATCGACTGAATAGATATTAGATTTAGCCTGTTTTAGTTTCGAATCAATATCTAACTTGAATCTTCATTCAAATATGAGGGTCAGAGAAGAAGAATATACTTCAATATCAGTTTTGAGTTTCCATTTGTTTAAATATCTTTTTTGCAAAACGTAAGAACCATATATTTCTTTTTTTTCTTTGTTTTAAAAAAATACTGCTAATTTGAAAATAATTATACAGAAAAGAAAATAACTATAAGATTGTATAATAAATTCCTTGTTTCATTGAATTGAAATTTAAACATAATAGCTAACAGTCTTGAAAACATATTGATGTCATTATTTTGATTATGACTTATTTGATTATATTACTTATAGAAACCATTTAAATTTTATTAGAAAATGTATCACTGTTGTGCATCATATTTTGAACAAATGGTTGTAATTGTAATATCAGCCATTCCAAATAGATGTACAGTTAAACCTCATTTATCCAAATACCGATTTACTAAAACCGTTCCAGCCAGTAAATTCAAAATTTTGGACTTTTTCTAAACTTTAGGGCTACTTTAATGTAGTATTACGTTAATAAATTTATAAGTCGTGGGATATAAAATATATATTGTTTTGTGTTTAATATTCCTGATTATTTGTTTTATAGTGTTTCTATGATATTGGTGCAACGATTTTTTTGTAAATGATTGGGTATGCGAAAAATTATTTATCCGAACACCCCCCCCCCCCATCCCTAATTTGTTTCAAATAATTGATATTCTGCTGTATTTCTTTTATTTTAAACATTTATGAATCGAAGTTTTTCTTTGATAGGGTCATTTGGAACTTTTTTTCTACCTGTTTTAGTTTTTAACTGAAACGTCTTATGTTTTTATTCAGTATTCCTTTATAAAATTCATTTATTCAGTACCTTTTCAATTAAATTTCTGAGTTCATTTTTTGTTCAACTTACTGTATTTCTAATTAGAAATGACTGACATTCCTGAACTTTAGCTCTGAGTAAATATCCTAAATAAAATATCGTCTCAATAAGATAACATTTTTTTCAAGAACATGATTGCTTTACACAAAAAATACTATTACGAACACAATGCCATAAATAGAAAATGTTTATAGTTAAGGGAGGCCCGTACTCTAAATATCGTAAAAATGTGAAGAATTTTTTTTAAAATTTTATTGCATGACATGGGGCTATATATATTCAAGAAGATATGGAAAAAATTTCAGAGTACTAGAGAATAGCAAACATTCGATTTTTACACTTTTATATACTGATCTACTATGAAGTTGTATGTAAGTTTTTATTTATAACTTCATTTTTCTCGAAATCTAAATTTGGCAACTTTAAAACTTTAATTGTGTTTAAAATGCTAAGGCTTTGAGAAGAATTTACTTAGAACTAAACTGTTAAGATTTTTGAAATCTTGAATATCTGTTCTATAAATGTACGGAGAGTTTTTTTTAGTAAATTGTATTAATTTTTTATAAGAATTAAAAATATAAGAATTTTTTGTGAAAATTTAGATATTTCCTATGAAAAACACAAAATATTTTTTTAAAGCTGTTTGTCAAGCAAATTGAAAAAAAATCTCTCCCTACATCTTTAGAGGGTACGTCAATATAGTAAATTAGTTTTGAAATTTTAAAAAAATATTAAAAATTGAGGGAGGAGTAGTCATTTTTAAAAAGCTTATATTTCGGTCAAAAAACACTAAAAAACACCAATATAAAAAAATATTAAATTTAGAAAACAAAATTTTTTGTCTATAATTGTTTAAAAATACATCTTTTACTTATACAAAAAACTTGATACTACTAAATTTACTAATAAATATTTTAAGTTTTTGCTTACGGGTCTCCCTTATCATGAGATTTCAATGTTCCATATTTATGATTTTCTTACCCATTCAAAAGTTAGCAACTTAGCAACAAAACGTTCCCCATTAAATGCAATGCAATATCAAGAAGGAACTTGAGTAGCAAACCGTTTCAACAGGGCCTCATTTGAAACAAACTCAGAGTCGCCGCTATGGCTCCTTTATAAATTACATCGACCAAAGAATCTCCATAAATAATTTTTTGTGTTAAGAAACATCCGTGCATTTGTCGGCCATAAGAACCATCTTTACAACCCATCATAAAGACTCTATCTATAGAAACGGAAAAATAGTGCGAAGTGGAAAAAAAAAAAAAAATACTGCGTCTTGAAAGGAATTTCGCGATTTATATCTTATTCTACTTGCTTAGCTCGAAGGCTAAAGGGTGCATTCAGTTATGGTGAAAGGCACATGTATATGTTGCGGTTAGAGGTTTCAATTTCTTGCGTGTGAAATAGAAATCGGGGATTGGGCAAGGGGCTTTTCCATTTGTTGACGACAGTATTGAAAGCGTTAGTGAATATACCCTTGTCGATATTCCCCCCCCCTAAAAAAAAATAAAAATAAGAAGTGTAATGCGTTACCGATATGAAATGGCTTCAGAGTTTTCTTGGTGATTTTTTTTTATCGTAATCATGTTTTGCCACTATATCATCTTACTATTGAGAGTCGTGAGAAAGTATATTTTTGAATAAAACAAAGTTTTTATAGTTGACAAATGAAGACTAAGGGGGAAGAGTGGTGTAATTACACTTTCTGTGAAAATCTGAAATATTATTTCTGAACGGTATTTTTTTTTTTTTTTTTTTTCGTGCTGATCCGTTTTTCTCTTTTTATGCAAAACCAAAATTGATAAATAATACACCAATTTCCAGGCTAAGACCTCCGCTTCTGAGGAACACTTTATTTGCAATTGCACATTGTGTTATTTTACCTTAAATTGAAGTTGACTATTTTTGTTCTGGTACTCTATGATACGGGATTCAATGTAGAGATTATTTTGGAGCTCCATGAGAAGGGACTTTAAATAGAGGATATTTTGGAATTGTATGAGATGTGGCTGTCCAAATAAGAGCAGATCTGTAAAGGATACTCTATGAGAGAAGATGTATCGTCTTGGCCCGACAATGATCCCCTCTTCTTGGTCATATTTTAAACAACAGAAAAGAAATGTATTACAATTTTTAAAATGTAGTTTTTCACTTTAACAATTACCTACATTTGTTGATAAGCCAAAATGTTAAAAAGCTCCGTTGGACTCTGTGATGGATATGTGTCATCATTTGGAAAAAGAAGGAATTTGTATAACTCTTGTGTATTACAAAAAGAAAACTAATAAGTCCACTTTCTGTTAAAATCTTACATATTAGTTCTAATAGCTGATATTTCTTTTTGTGCTGATCCATTTTTTATTTGTTATGGTACTCTATGATAAGGGATTCAATGTAGAGGTTATTTTGGAATTTCATGGGAGGGGACTTTATATAGAGGGTATTTTCAAATTCTAGGAGATGTGACTGTTCAAATAAAAGTAGAGCTGTAAAGGGTACTCTATGAGAGTAGATACATTGTCTTGGCCCAACAATGATCCCCTCATCAACGGTGCATACTTTAAACAACAGAACAGACATGTATTACAATTTTTAAGATGTAGTTTTTCACTTTAACAATTACCTACATTTGTTGATAAGCCAAAATGTTAAAAAGCTCCGTTGGACTCTGTGATGGATATGTGTCATCATTTGGAAAAGAAGGAATTTGTATAACTCTTATGTATTACAAAAAGAAAACTAATAAGTCCACTTTCTGTTAAAATCTTACATATTAGTTCTAATAGCTGATATTTCTTTTTGTGCTGATCCATTTTTTATTTGTTATGGTACTCTATGATACGGGATTCAATGTAGAGGTTATTTTGGAATTTCATGGGAGGAGACTTTATATAGAGGGTATTTTGAAATTCTAGGAGATGTGACTGTTCAAATAAAAGTAGAGCTGTAAAGGGTACTCTATGAGAGTAGATACATCGTCTTGGCCCAACAATGATCCCCTCATCAACGGTGCATACTTTAAACAACAGAACAGAAATGTATTACAATTTTTAAGATGTAGTTTTTCACTTTGAACAATTACCTCTATTTGTTGATAAGCCGAAATGTTGAAAAAGCTCCATTGGACTCTATGATGGATATGGGTCCTTATTTGCAAAAGAAGGAATTTGTATAACTCTTGAGCATTACAAAAAGTATACTAATAAGTCCACTTTCTGTGAAAATCTTACATATTAGTTCTAATTGCTGATATTTCTTTTTATGCCGATCCATTTTATGTTTATATGCAAACCGAAAATCGATAAATGGTATACCAATTTAAAAGGATAGTGTTATTTTTCTTTAAATTGAATTAATTATTTTTATTCTTGGGCTCTATGAAAGAGGATGCGTCACCTCGTCCCGGCAATGATACCCTCTTCTCCGGCCGTACTTTAAAAATGAATTCATTGCAATTTTAAAGTTGTATTTCTTCACTTTAAACATTTCCATTAATACTTTGTTGATAGATTAAAACTAAACCTTGAAAAAGTTCCATTGAATACTCTATGATGAATACACGGGACACGATTCATCATCAGGCCAACCAGCTACACAAGGCGTGGCTTACCCAGTTCTGCTTTCCAATTTAAGTTTCATTACATCTCTCATCGATGGAATGCAATTTTTAACTCTGATAAACTTCTATAAAAGTAATTTCTCTGAACAAGCTTAAAGTGCACTGATCCATTAGTAAAGCTAAGAGTGTTTCAGTTGGTATATCGTTGTACTAACCGATGGTAAGATGTCAAGGGTAAAGAACGGTGTAGTTCAAGGTGTATTTCACAGAACAGACTATACGTTTTAACTAGATTCTAAATGCTTTTAAATTTTTAAAATATGTTTTTTCATAATCCCTTTCAAGCGACTTTTGCAATTTTTTCCCATTAGTCTTCAAACTGTATGTATGCATCAATAGAACTAGAAAACAGCGTATAAAGAAATTAATCATTAGGGAATTATTAGAGTTTGTTGATTAATTATTTTAAGTTGCCATTGAGACTTGGAGATAAATAATATATTATATGTTTTTTAAAACTAATATTATGTAAAAAAAATTAAATTAAACATTATAAGTTATGTTCCGTACAAAATATAGGTTTCGTTTTTAGAAAAAAAACCAGTAATTGTTTGCATTTAATAAAATTATCGGAATCACTAAAACACGAGATTTTGAAGAAAAAAAACATCCTCATCTTCCTTTTGAACCTCTAAAAGAGAATGGTATGATCCTAACTTGAGATCTACTGAACCAATTTCAACCGGTTATTTATAGATATCCTTACTAATCCAGATTTTTAGAAACACAATTTCATTCCAATGTTTTGTGGTTAAGATGGCGAAATAAAAGATTTTGGGATGAATGATGGCATGCTCATATCCTGCAACCGGGTTGTTACGTGCAACGCTTAGTTATTTATAGATATCCTTACTAATCCAGATTTTTAGAAACACAATTTCATTCCAATGTTTTGTGGTTAAGATGGCGAAATAAAAGATTTTGGGATGAATGATGGCATGCTCATATCCTGCAACCGGGTTGTTACGTGCAACGCTTAGTTATTTATAGATATCCTTACTAATCCAGATTTTTAGAAACACAATTTCATTCCAATGTTTTGTGGTTAAGATGGCGAAATAAAAGATTTTGGGATGAATGATGGCATGCTCATATCCTGCAACCGGGTTGTTACGTGCAACGCTTAGTTATTTATAGATATCCTTACTAATCCAGATTTTTAGAAACACAATTTCATTCCAATGTTTTGTGGTTAAGATGGCGAAATAAAAGATTTTGGGATGAATGATGGCATGCTCATATCCTGCAACCGGGTTGTTACGTGCAACGCTTAGTTATTTATAGATATCCTTACTAATCCAGATTTTTAGAAACACAATTTCATTCCAATGTTTTGTGGTTAAGATGGCGAAATAAAAGATTTTGGGATGAATGATGGCATGCTCATATCCTGCAACCGGGTTGTTACGTGCAACGCTTAGTTATTTATAGATATCCTTACTAATCCAGATTTTTAGAAACACAATTTCATTCCAATGTTTTGTGGTTAAGATGGCGAAATAAAAGATTTTGGGATGAATGATGGCATGCTCATATCCTGCAACCGGGTTGTTACGTGCAACGCTTAGTTATTTATAGATATCCTTACTAATCCAGATTTTTAGAAACACAATTTCATTCCAATGTTTTGTGGTTAAGATGGCGAAATAAAAGATTTTGGGATGAATGATGGCATGCTCATATCCTGCAACCGGGTTGTTACGTGCAACGCTTAGTTATTTATAGATATCCTTACTAATCCAGATTTTTAGAAACACAATTTCATTCCAATGTTTTGTGGTTAAGATGGCGAAATAAAAGATTTTGGGATGAATGATGGCATGCTCATAACCTACAATCGGCTGAACCAGTTGTAACCGTAACGCTTAGTTATACCTATTTGAGTCAAGTTCACTAACGAATACAAACACATAATACAAAAATTCATTCCTCTCTATTTTAATAATATTGCTTGCACCTTTGTGGATGCATTATATAACCCTGGGGAACTCTGTGTTGCAATAATTGAAATAACACTTAAAAGAAATAAATCAAATATTGAGAAGTTAAATAAAATATCATATTTTATAATTGACATGTTTATTTGGTTTAACAAGGTTAAGCAATAAAATTTCAGTTCTGTAAGAATAAGATTATATAAAAGTGATAATGTATTTATTGAATGAACCCTGTGCTCCTCACAACACTGCAAACAAAAAGACCAATCACTAATAACAGTCCACCGAAAATTAACTTCGCTTTATTAATATTACTTTGTGAGTTTTGACTGCATAACTTGGTCGTGCATTCCCAAAAACACCACCGTGCAGTAATCATTTAAGCGAGTTACCTTCCGCAGCAATCACCGAAAGAAAATCACCCACTGTACAAATCCTCCCTGAGTAATTTCAAATTTATTCTGCTTTGTGCATTCCAAACGGCCATTCATCATCACAACCCCAATCGAAATCGTAACTAGAGATTCTAAAAAGCACCCCAACAGAAGCAAACCCCTATACTTTTCAAAACTGAGGATAACACTTCCAACTGGATTGATGTAATATATCTACAAGATCATTGTAATTATGTTCCACCCCTCTTTTGCTTTATCAAGTAGGCCACATAATAACCATCCAATTGCTTTGGCTGTTGTTAATAATTTGCCTAGCCATCATTTGTATTGCCTTCCCATTCATTCGGTCAAATTTTTGGAAAGGTACCCCTTTGCCATTGATTCGCTGTGGGTCGAGCAACGGTGCCAAGTACTCTGTCTTTTTCAAATCGTGCAAGCGAAGAAAAATGGGAACATTTAATTCCTTTTTTTACTTTTTTCTTTTTGGCGTTCTTTCTCTGTTAACAGGAAGGTAAGGGATTGTGGAGAAATATTGCATTTTCCGTTTTGAATTTATCACCATTGATGGCGTAGGATTTTCACCATTTTATGAGCTGTCTTTAGATAGATTGGAAGATGACAACGAATAAGGATTGTGGAAATAGAGAAAGTTTGTCACAAGAGGATTTATATTTTATTAAATAAAATACTGGCATTGTTCAAAGAAGCATTGGTGCTCTTAACTGACTTACACCATTTAATTAACTGAACTTCTAATCAATTTTTTTTACAACTGTAGAGACAATATATCAATTTACTATACAGTTATCAATATATATTCAAGGTGAAATAAACTAACAGAAATTAAAACAAAATCCAAAATTCATGAACATATAAAAGTACATGTGGTTTTCATATAATTAATGTATCTTAATAAAGTAATGTTAAGACAACATTACCTTTTTTCTACACAAAGTAAAAAACAGTTCATTTTTTTATTAACAGATGGCGCTTTTCTTTCCCTACATTATATCGCTTCGAACTGTTAAATAATTGTTTAAGTTATGGGCAATTTTATGTCGTTTGTGGGAACACTTTTTCACAATTTTAATAGAAATTGGGCTATTTCATCGAACAAATGTTCCTTTAGACATAAATTTATACATAGTTATAAGTGCAATATAGTTAATTGAACTGCTTACAAGCTTATTTTTTAAAGAATTTAAGTGTCACGTATGGGACAGAGCAGAATAAGAAAATTCATTGTTGATTAAATTCTAGGACATTTCAGATAATTGGCAAAAAGTAAGGCGGTGAAATATTTTTCACTTTAGAACATTGACACTTAATATAGTATATACTACTTTTTTGAATTAGGCAAACTATTTTTAGAATTCTAAATTTAATAAAGTTTTAATTGCATTTGTCGCTTGTGGAACGAACATTTTGAACTTTTGTCCCACATAGCCCTAGTTCAGTTTCAATAATCTAAAAGTATAATGATAAAAGTGCAAAAACATATGATTTTTATTTAGGTTGGTTGGTTGGTTGTATTCAGTTTATCTGGCGCCGTCAGCAACACGAGGGCTATAATGCGCCGAAACATTCGTCATTAGACAAGCCAACATACATTTACAAACACCCATGCCTAACACGGGACTCGAACCCGTAACCTCGCGGTCCAGAAGCTAGCACGCTAACCCCTATACCGTTTTATCGGCGAATTTTATTTAGGATAAAAATTTTATATTTCTTATGATAGATACATTTCTTACATGATAAGAGTTAAAAATAATTACTTTTAATAGTTGTTGATTTTTAGAAAATGGTAATAGTTACTTATTAGATAACATTTAATAATAGTTACTTAATAGAGAAAACTTATAATAGTCACTTAAACTATAAAAGTTACGTGAAAGAAAATATTTTATAAAAGTTACTGATTAGATAATAGTTAATAATAGTTTTTTAAGAGATAATATTTTATGAGTTAATTAATAGAGAATAGTTAATAATAGTTTTTAATAGATAAAAGTTAATAAAAGTTTCTTTTAATAGAGAATTGTTATTAATAGTTGATTTTATGTTATGTAGTAGATAAAAGATTTAAATTATACACTGCAAAAAAAATCCCGTCAAATTTACGGTTTTAAACTGGCAGCTGGGTCGCCAGTTTAAAACCGTAAAAAATACGGAAACATTCCGTATTAAGTACGGTTTTTGACTGATTGCAACAGTATTTCCCCGTAAAATGAACGGAAACTTTCAGTAATAATTACGGTCATTCCGTACAAAATACAGTTTTCTCCCGTAAAATAAACGGAGGCTTTTCGTATTAAAAACGGTTATTGACTGGTTGCTAACATTGATCCCCGTAAAATAAACGTAAACTTTCCGTATTAAATACGGTAATTTCATGCAAAATAATTTACTCCCGTAAAATAAATTAAAATTTCCCGTATTAAGTACGGTGATTCCATACAAAATGCAATTTCCACCTGTAAAATAAACAGAATTTCTGTGTTGAATAAGGTCAATTCCATATCAAATACAATTTCTCCCGTAAAGTACACGGAAACTTTCTGTAATAAATTTCATATAAAATACACAGAAATTTTTCTGTATAAGAAACAGTTTACCGCTATAAGCGAAGTTTTTCTAATACAAAAACTTCCAGTGACAAAAAAGGTTTACAAATGTAAGTGAACGGTTTGCTTTTGCAAAATATTAAGAAACTTTACATATTAAAAGTAGTTTACAATTGTATATGGAAAAGCTTCTGCCACAAAATATATGATTAATTTTAGTATTAAACAGTTTACAATATCAAGGAGGCATTTGTGTTCTGCTAAAGGTTTTGTTAGTAATAATGACCATATTCAATGGATGAAAATCATAAAAATTAAAGTACGATTCTGTATCACAGCAAAATATTCTATGTCCCATTATAAATTAAAGCGAAAAAAATTTCCGAAGCAATAAGGTAATCCTTCAACATAAATAGAAAGGTAAAAAATATATCACAAAATGAGCATGTCACACAAAATAATTTATTAATAGCTATCAGTCTTTTCTTATATCAAACTATAATAATAAATTTATTTGGTTATCTATACTATGATTACCTAGACTTTCAATTTGATTAAAACATTAAAAAAATGCAATAATTTACTAACTTTCAAAATATTTTTTAACGCGACAGGATTTAAATGTATTTTATGACACTGTGTATTAAGTATTAAGTAAAAAAAATTAAATTTGATAAAAATATAATTTTATTTCAATACACATAATATAAGTATACATAATTATAAAATTTCAATACTCACGAATGAAAAGTGGTTCAGATTACTTTATTTAATAAACAAAATATTAAAAATTTTCTAGGAAGTATCTAGGAATAATTAATCATATCATTCAATACAAGCTGCGGCAACTTTTAAGGCCATATGAAAGTCATTATTAATTTTTCAATTTAGAAAAATATGCAAAATATACGAAAAGGAAAAATTTAGATTGCGGAATGTACAAATTATTGAACACATCTAATAAATAATAATTTTAAAATTTCAATACACACGAATGAAAAATGTACAAATTATTAAACACATCTAATAAATATAAATTATAAAATTTCAATACACACGAATGTAAAGTGGTTCAGATTACTTTATTTAATAAACAAAATATTATTGAAGCACATCTAATAATTATTGAACACATCTAATAAATTTTCAAAGTTGACAGTATAAAAGTATACATAATTATAAAATTTCAATACACACGAATGAAAAGTGGTTCAGATTACTTTATTAAATAAACAAAATATAAAAAATTTCTAGGAAGTATCTAGGAATAATTAATCATATCATTCAATACAAGCTGCGGCAACTTTTAAGGCCATATGAAAGTCATTATTAATTTTTCAATTTAGAAAAATATGCAAAATATACGAAAAGGAAAAATTTAGATTGCGGAATGTACAAATTATTGAACACATCTAATAAATAATAATTTTAAAATTTCAATACACACGAATGAAAAATGTACAAATTGTTAAACACATCTAATAAATATAAATTATAAAATTTCAATACACACGAATGTAAAGTGGTTCAGATTACTTTATTTAATAAACAAAATATTATTGAAGCACATCTAATAATTATTGAACACATCTAATAAATTTTCAAAGTTGACAGTATAAAAGTATACATAATTATAAAATTTCAATACACACGAATGAAAAGTGGTTCAGATTACTTTATTTAATAAACAAAATATAAAAATTTTCTAGGAAGTATCTAGGAATAATTAATCATATCATTCAATACAAGCTGCGGCAACTTTTAAGGCCATATGAAAGTCATTATTAATTTTTCAATTTAGAAAAATATGCAAAATATACGAAAAGGAAAAATTTAGATTGCGGAATATACAAATTATTGAACACATCTAATAAATTTTCAAAATTGACCAATGCAAGTTATATCTGAATAATTATGACTCTACAAAATAACCATCTTATAAAATGTCCAATTTACCACAGTAAACATACTTAAGGTATTTAACTGCTGCTGGAGAGTCTGAAGAATCATTCTTTCACTTACTTCTGTGTGTGGGAGCGAGTTGCCTGTTGTTGTTGTTGTTGCTAATCCTCACTGTCTGACGGAGTGAGACAAGATCCACGAGTTCGTTGACTAAAAGGTAGTCGAAGACTAGGAGAGGATTGCTAAAGAGACCCTCCTTAGAGTCCCATGTAATCCAAGAGGTGCTCAGGAGAGGCCTGATGATTTTGGCACTTGGTGCAGGTGGCGAAAGTTTTCCTGCCCTCGTTGAAAGTGAGGCACTTGATGTGACCGCTAGCAAGCCTTGATAGAACAGTTCGGGTATGTCTGTCACACGGGAGGTCAAGGGACAAACCTGGTTTTGTGCCCTTGTACCAATTATGGGTTGGGAGTGTTTTCCACTCCTCCGAGATCTTTGATTTTTCCAGAGAGTACAATTCCAAAAAAATAAGTGTGGAAGAGGGAGATGTTGAAATCCTGCAACCCTCCTTAGCAAGGATATCGGCCTGATCGAGTTGCCTGGTCTGATTAATAGTCATTCATCACGGCCACGTTCTCTTGGGCGTCTCTGGGACCCGTGGTTGTGGTAGAGCAGACCATGAATGCTACAGGGTATCGGAACATCATTGCGGTGACTGAGCCTTTGTCTGGATTCATACCCAGAAGCACCTGTGATACAGATCAAAATAAAGTTTTTAATATAAATCCTTTATATGCATTGGCAACTTTTATGTGCAATTACAACCAGTGTTTAAGCTTTTTAAATGCCACTAGCATAGCTCTGTTACAATACTAATGTCATAATTAGCATTCACAAAAGCAAAACTATTTTTAAAACAAACCTCAAATAGTAAATGAAATAAACACTTATATGTAAATGATAGCAGATTATCAAAACTACTATTACCGGGTGGCCACAAAATTTACGAAAATAAGTTCCCTGATTTTACTGCAAACTTTTTATCCAATTTCCACAACTTATCCAGAAGTGTAGACATCCTGATCAAATAGAACATGTATGCTAAAGAGATAACGTACCAATTTTTTAAAAATAGTTTTGGCGGTAATGAAAAGTTCAAATTATTCAGAAACATTAAAATTTCAACGATTACTGCCACAATTCTCTGGGTAAATGGTGCCAAAATGTGGATGAACAGGGAAACGTGCCTTCAGAACAAAGAAAATTTCCCTGATTTTTGTGAAATTTAAAAAAATTTCCTGATTTTTTCCAGAATGAGAAAGTTTCCTGACATTTCCATTTTTCCAGGTTTTCTGGCCACTCTGTATTAGTGTCATTTAAGTATAGCACTTCTAACAAAGGTGAAACAAGCAAGTTCTTGTAAAACTTATCTTCCCACGGAACGTTGCAAGAAATAAAAATGTTTAATTCTAATTATAATACACTAAGTAAATTTATTCTAAAAGCACTACAATTTATTCCAACAGTATTCTCACTTCAAATAAATAGTGTTGTATTTGTCCCTAAATCCTATGTATAAAGCAGTGTTGAAGCTGCTGTACAAAATTTTTTCAGCAAAAAAGCTTAAGTCACAATTTTCATTTCAGCAAAATGCTAAAATGGTTACGAGCTACATCCCTCGAGATGTTTAATTTAACTCAATGAAAACACTTTCATTGAGTTAACACACAGCATTTTGTTAAAACAGCACCCACAGCTTAATCCCAGCAACAAAATAAAATAATCTCTATAGTTTACCTGAAAAGTGCAGAGAGCTTTCGAAGTCTTCAAGGCATTCAGCACAACTGGTAGTTTCTTTTGGAAAAATTCCAATAAACTGTACAAAATATGAAAAATATTGTAAAATTTATCATCCTTATGTACATATATTTACACTCGCGAAAAGAGTCAAATGAACTAGCTAGCATGAAATCGTCTTTTAAAAACCTTATTTTAAAATATGGATCTGCACATCAGGTGGGTAGTCTAGGGATGGGATAAATCACCTTCAAAAATAAAATTTAAGTTTATCTCCTTAAAATAAAGACTCAATATTTCACACAACAATATTTCTTATTATATCATTAGGTCCATGGCGTTTAATGTTATAAGTGATAAAACGATAATTTGCAGAAGGAATGGATTAGAAATTCTCAATTACTACTATCCGTTAACGCTAAAAAAAGAAATTTATCGAAAGAAAATCTTTTTTCTTTGCTCACAAACGTAGGCTCATTTTTCAGCTACGTTTTTAAAGAATTTTACATTAATTCAAGTAACACATTTCATAAAATGAAGAGGTCTTTTAAACCCTGCATTGAAAGGCTATATCACCACACCAATGCTATAGTACTTGAAAACAGCAACATTTTAAGTATCTGTTTTGCGATTAATTCAATCCCAAAGATCACCAGCCCTTCCCTTACTTTTGCCAGTGACCAAGTACGATAACATTTATGACAGATGATCTAGTCTTGACAAGCAAGCTATATAATCTTAAAGAAGTCAAAGTCCTCAGTCAAAGGCGGTGGGTGCCATGTAAGAGACTGAATATGTTCCCAAGTGATTTCTAATGCAATCCCAACAGACTGATTTGAAACAATCGCAATGAAACTGATGTGTCTTTTGACTGAGACTTCACACAATGGAACAGATGTAGTAGGACATTTGGCGATAAAAAAAATCAAAACAAGATCAAAAACATGGTAACTGAATAAGTTAAAACATAAACAATAATAAAATCAAATTAAAATATATGTAATAAAACCGTTATTACATAACTAAAGAGCACATTTCTAAATGATAGCCAATGCAGTTACTTAAACTTCATTTAGTTTTACAACTCTTACAAACTCGTGAAATATTACGTACAATATTCTATATCACACGCATATGTTTCAGAAATGCAATAAAACAACAATTGCTGTGTGTTTTCCCATTAAATAAAAGAATAACATTTTCTGATTCTGATGTAATTTTATGTACATACATTAATTTAGAATTTCAAACTAATGAACAAATTAATTGTATAATGAAAAGAAACTTACGAAGGAAGCCACTTTCTTTCAAAACAAAAATGCCATCCTCGCCGTTCGGCGTCTATTTTGAAGATGGTGTAATGCGCATGCGCGGAGAGCGATTTTTGGTGAATGACGGTTATTAACCGTAGTCTTGCCTGTGAAAACTGCTTTAAACCGTAAATTCAGGTTTACGGATTTAAATCGTTACAATTACTGGGAATTTCCGTATAAGTGACGGTTTTTTTTTACAGTGTAGTGATTTTTACGTCATATATTTCCGGCTTCTGAAGATAATTCTTGTACTGTTGCAATATGGGTTATGTACCCCTTCCCCTGATTTTGCCATCATCCCCTATAATACGCATGTTTTTTCCGTTAGAGATTGTGATTATTCTTTGATATTACTTCTTATGAAATTTGCAGAAAGATAGATGTACTAAATGCGGATATTTTGAAAAATCAGATACATGCGAAAATCTAACTGAGCTCAACACGACTTTTGTTTAACGCTTTAATACAAGTGACATGCGAACTTTCCTTTTCTAGATTTTATTGTTTTATCTGTTTTTAACAAATCATTGTTGTTCGATTTGTACAATCAAGGTGGAATTAGCTTTTATGAGCAAACCTCTTATTTTAATAATACAATCAATAGACTTGATTCTAACTTAATATGTATGAAAAGAAAGAGAAAATTAAATAGATATAGGAACTTTTAAAAATATTTGAGTAGTACTGGTGGTCCATGATAAGAAATTAGGAGTAGCTTATGGAAAACGTTACCCAAAAAGAGCAGATTAAGAGGTTTAGTTGCGATAGAGAAAAAGTTAAAAGTAAAAAATGCAATTGGTTACATATTTGTGCAAAGAGGGTAAAATTGTGTCCTTCTTTGACTTTTTAAATTTGACTTATTTCGACTATTTTTCAGATTATGGTTGTTCGCCAATTTCATACAAACGATAAAAAATACAACTGTCCTAGCCATTTTGGAACACACTATATATAGGAGAAGTTGCTCTTTTGACTAATTTACGAAGTTTCAATTTTCTTAACTTGAATATTAAAGCTAAATTCAATTTCTTATTTTATTCTAGTCACTGTCATATGATTTATCATATACAATTTTCTCAAGGTGCCAGTTTTACTTTTTTTTAAAAAAATATATTAATATTGCGGCTAAATATACAACATACAGGTGCACCACTGGCCATGAGTTGTACCTCTGACAAGTTAATTAAAGAACATAAAAATGAAGATAAAAATCATTTCATTCAGTACAAATAATAAATGTAATAATGCAGGAAATGATAAGAATGTTGTTAATGCTAGTATTTTAAAAGTTTGGTATTTGTTTGGTTCGACTTTATATGATGTAAAGTCTACTATAAATGACAAACATTCTAACAATCTAGCAGTTCCACTAATAGTAATAGGGGTAGGAAATTTAGCCGCAATTTCTTCTTTATCAATATTTCACCTCTTTTAAACTTGCCCCTTAAGGGATCTGTCTACTTTGATACATGAAAGAAAAACTGCTATTTTCATAATTTTCTTTTAAGAATACTGATATGTTTATTGACATAAAACTTATTAGGCTTAGTGTGAAAATGCCAGGTAAACAGGAGTCCTCAAAAAGTAGGTAGGTGTGCGCTGTTGAAAAAATCTCAAAATCTACTGAACTGATCCTTATGATATTATTATTTTAACCACATATTCTGTTCACTTATCGCTGTATCCCGTACCAAAATTATTGCAAAATTTCAATTTTTATTAATTTTCTTTTGGCAAAAAAACATAAAAAAAAACCCAAATTTTTTTGTGTCCACCATTTTGTTATTTTTGCATATAAATTCATATTAGAGGTACGGGATATAGCCACTGTCTCATTAAACCTAAAACCATTAATTTTTTTTTGTTTCAGATGGACCATTGTTCAGATATTTTCAACAGCGCACTCCTACCTACTTTTTGAGGACTCCTGTTTACCTGTCATTTTCACACTAAAAAAGTGGTATATTGATTTTAACCACTTTTTTAGTGTGAAAATGCCAGGTTAACAAATATATATATATTTTTTACGAATGTTTTTGTTAAGCCTAATAAGTTTTATATGAATAAACATAACAGTATTCTTAAAATAATAATAATAATAATAATAATAATAATAATAATAATAATATCCAAAGTAGACAGAGCCCTAAATGTTTGTTGTTTCGAACAATGGATCTGAAACACTGGATAATTACTAATAATACAAACCTCTGAAACAAAATACTTAATATTTTTTTTACTTAAACTTTTAACAAGAAACCTTTTTTCAAGACATCTTTCTACAATTGCAGCTGGTCATTCTAATTCATGACATTCATCTGGAAAGTTAAAGTCACTTTCCCCTGAAAAAATTTTGGTATGGCTATCGGATTCAGAACTATCCTCCTAGAGAAAAAAGTTTTTTTTGTTCTTTTTTTTTTCGGAAAGGGGTTGTTTATGATGTCTTGCGTTTAAGGTGTTGCTTTTCTTTTTCAGCTTTTACCAGCTTTTTAAGGTGCATCAGTCAGAATGCGAGATTTCCTTTTAAGCTGGTCCCTGTTTGACATTTTCTTTGTCTGCGCTTTTGGATGAGGCTTCACAGTTTCAGGTATAACAATAGCAGGTGATAGATCTATACTTTTACACTGAGGGTTGATATTGTCAGTTTGATCTTCACCATTCATTGATGGCTCATCAAAATAAAAAAGATATAATTTTTCAGTGGTGTGGGTTCCTCGAGGCATAAGAATGTGTTGTAGCTTTGATCTGGTCAAAGGAACAACAACTAATCATGGTCAAAGGTATAACACCAAAACAGTACAAATTAAAAAGCATACTACAGCTTTAGGGTTAAGATAAAGATTTTCATAAGCTCCTTACTATTTTCTAAAGTGTATAGATACTATTTCAAATGATTTTTATCAACAAAGACATAACATAAAAAATATTATTAGACAACACGTTATATATATATAAAAAAATGCTTACATTTTTATTATGGAAATGGATTAGTATTCACATTTCAAGAATCCTGTGTTGTTAAAATAATCAACAGTAGGTTGTACAAGCCTTCCAGTGAGGGAATTATGCACAAATTACATTAATTTTCTAAAAGTGATGCAAGAGAGCAACACATGTTTGGTGTTCAAAGGAAAAACATGGTTGAAGGTACAGTACCCCCAAAAAAAAAAAAATCAGAACGATGGCTATATCTTCGGTTCAAATTATCGTAGAATCTTACGGTTTGCACCAAAATGTTTTGCTTATGATTTTCTATATATCTGATGCAATTTTTTTTTCTTGAGGGACCGTTTATTAAGTAAAAGTAAAGCTATCTTCGAAAATTTCAATACGAACCCTTATTTTTATCATTTCATTCAATTCAGAATACATCATTTACTCTGTATTCCAAATTTCAATGCATTATGTTGAAATTTCAATGTGTTATGTTCAATGCATTATGACCACACAAAACATATGTTCCACGATTCCAAACACGTTAGACAGATTAAAAATATACATACAAAAAATAAAACTGCTTTGTTTGTATAAAATATTTTTTTTTGTAATCTCAAGAAATTCTGTTCCGATTCACCCCGCTGTTCCTATTCACCCCATTTTACGATAATTGAACGCTTTTCCACACCTCTAGTTTACCTTGAATTAATCTTTGATAGTTTTCAAAAGTCGTATACTATACGGTCCCTTAAAGTGAGCGTTTTTTACATTTTCGCTAAAAAATAGAGAACTAAAAGTCAAAATTAAAAGAAAAAATTGTGGTGGGGTTTTAGACCATGGTGAATTTAATGAAAACAAAAAAAAATATATGTTTCTATTCAAATTTTTTTTTAATTCTTTTATTAATTAATAATTATTTATTAAAAAAGAAATTGATACAAAAGTTCTTGCTATTTATGTTTGGTCATTTACAAACTATCTTTTGAAAAAAAAATTACTGAAATATATTAATTATTTAAGTATTTATGACCAAAAATCCAATTTTTTTTTTAACAATTATTCATCATTTTCTTTTTATCATTTAAATTACAAACCATTCATTAGAAAATTACGAATTTTTGTATTTCGACATTTTATTGAATGCTGAATCCAAATATGGGATAATATTATGAAGTTGCTATTGAACTTTTTAAAGTTTGGTTCTATTTTAATATGTAGATGACCCCTCATGACAAAAAAAAAAAAAAAAACTACATGCAACTATTAAAAACCTTCCACGATTTACAACGGTACCTTTTGTTTGTTATTTCAAGAATTAGAGCTCAAGATATAACCATCGTTCTGATTTTTTTTTTGGGTACTGTACAAAACTTTTTCCTGCATGTTATGAAAATGAAATTAATGTACTAAATCAGTACTACGATGCTAAAGCATTTCTTAAAGAAATATTTCAAATAAAAGTTATTTTATGTCATTACAATAGAAGAGTTTACTAAAACAGCTATTGTCAGTGAATAACCATACGGTGAACGCAATATTCACTTACTTCCTAAAAGCAAAGCACTTCTTTACCTGCGTTTTTCAAATTGACCTGTTTATATTTGGGTATCTTCGAAGAACTCCACCAAACGGGAAAAAAAATGAAAACTTCAGAAAAATACTTAAACAACTTTTTCACTCGAACCTCCCATCCTAAAAATATGCATGGTATAATAGCATAGCCCCTCTCTTTCGCATATCCCTTGTGCCTGCTCATCAAGCCGCTCTAGAATACAGAGAACTCGTTATACAAGAAAATAAAAAGAATAAACACAAAAGAAAGAAAACCGAGAATCAAAAATAGCGAGAAAATTTCTGAAAAAAAGTTCGATGCCCTTGAGTAAATAAAGTTCTAGCCGTTCCAAATCTCATCTCCATACTTTGTGCCATTTCTTAAGAAATCTCAGATTCATAATGCAAGGAAGGAGGAGGAAAGCAAACGAAATTCAGACGATGTGGGGATGGCTAACAAACTGAATTGTTGAATACAACGCCATGTGCCCACTGAAATTACTCAAGAGGTTCCTTGCAAATATTCAGGTTTGGATTCGTTTGGAAGCTTCTATTTCACACATGAGAGACATGCATGGGATGTGCTTATTGGGCATGGCTTAATATGAGTTCACTATTGGCATTAGTTAGTTTTTGATTTCCATGTTGTTGTATACATCGTTGAAAATTCTTCGTGTGCCTTTATCTGAATCACGGAAAAGAAATGGCTATTATTTTTTTTAATAAAAAATATGAAAAGGAGGATATGGGATTGGGATATATTTTGTTTTTTGGCTGGTTTTATAACATTCTATGCATAAGAATTTTCTCAGATGTATATTTTTTATAAATAAATGTTTATGAATTAGGAGTAAATATAAGAAAATACTTCATTTTAAAAAGCTCTCTAGACCACATTTATAATTTGTTACAAAAACAAACATATGAACCAGTTTGAGTGTTTACCATACTAATCTTTACATTATATACCAAAACTAATCTTTATAATGTAATTAATAAATATAAATATACAAATTTTCTGCTAATTAGTTGAACCTTTATTTTTAACTCTAAGTCTTTTGAATATAAATATTCAATAAATTGTTTTCCATGGATTACGTTATAGACAACCAAGTCGTGTATTTTCTCTACTTTTACTTAAAGTTTTTTTAATACTTTTATTTTCAATAAAAAACAACCTATATAAAAAAAAAAAAAAAAAAAACTCAATATTTTACAAATATGTGTCTTTGTGTATGTTATGAATTTAAATGTATAAGTTAAAGATGGTTGTATGTCTATATTTTGGCAATGCAAAGTCATTATTAATCCTATAACTATATGACTTATTACTTAGCACGTCTTCACGTGGTAAAGGTCATATATTGACGACAACAAATAAATGTTATAGATTTTTAATTATTGTTACTTATGGCCCAAAATATTATTGAGTAAATTAAACTTATTTAACGTATAATTTAAACGTACATAATTGGAGGCTATCTTGCACCTCATTGCAAGACAGCCTCCAATAATATACGTTAAAAAATATATCACTTATGTTTTAATTATTTTATTTAGATTTTTTTTATCTGGTAACCGAGTACTTATTGCAGTATTATTAAATTTCATGAGCCATAAATAACAATAAATAAAAAATGTATAACATTTATTTGTTGTCATCAATATCTGACTTTTGCATTTTAATTGTTATACTTTTTTCCATTGCTCACAAAAATTCCATCCTGATTTTTTTTAAGGAAATTTTATTTGTCTACTGAATTTTATATAAGTTTTTTTTTATATTTAATCTAGTGAATATAATACTAAAAATATAATTTTCAAATCTCTTACAGTATTTCTAGGTATCAAATGTTCTACCTATAGAAATGAATGCTGAACCAAGAGAATAAGAATCTGAGCGGCAAGAGAAAAAAAATTATATAATTTTAGAGCATTTGAAAGAAATTTAATACACATATCACAGTATTTTCTTATTAGTCGTTTGAAACTTGACTATGATGTTGTTAATAAACAAACTTGAATCTGCTATTTTATCAAAGGAACAGAACTTACTATGAATAAACAAAATCCCTTTTGACAATTTAAGAATATACTTATATTTATACATTCACAAATACATAAACAACTCTGCTGCTTACCAAATTCTTATTTGTAATAAAAACAATTATAATATTATTATGTAAAATCAATTAATTGCTTTGTCAGAACATTAAAAAAAAAACTGCCTCAACAATATTGATAAAACGTATTTGTTATATGACACATATTTGTAAAATATTGAGTTTTTTTTTTTCTTTCTTTTTATATAGGTTGTTTTTTATTGAAAATAAAAGTATTCAAAAAACTTTAAGTAAAAGTAGAGAAAATACACGACTTGGTTGTTTATAACGTAATCCATGGAAAACATTTTATTGAATATTTATATTCAAAAGACTTAGAGTTAAAAATAAAGGTTCAACTAATTAGCAGAAAATTTGTATATTTGTATTTATTAATTACATTATCCTTAAAAAATAAAATAGATATCAATAACAAATTCTCTATCATATAATATACTAAATAATAATCTTTTTTACAAATTATTTATAAATAAGAATTTGAAGAAATTTATTGTTGAACTATTTGACTTCAAACATAATAAACAACCAACCTTAACAGGTGAGTAAACTGATGATCCTTTTCACTTTATAACAAAGTAACACATACTTGACATTGATCTCTTGGAGAATAAGTTTAAAAGAAATATATTTTTGTCACTTCTTTGCATCTTTAAAACTTGAAACAAAAAGGCACTTTACTTTTGACTTAACGCTTCATTAGACGCCTGGATTTATCTAAATTTTTCACTAGAAGAAATTCAAAATGAAAATAAAAACACCTTTTAGCTAGATTTTTTTTAAAAGTTTTTAAGACTTCAAACGAAATATTGATTTAGTTTTGGTGAACATTTGTGAGTGATGTATTCTATACAATTTAACACAGCAAATGGTAGCCAAAGAACTTATTTAATATTTTTTTCTGGTGATGTTGAGGACTCATAGTCTTTTATTATAGTATGTAACAGAATGTAACGGAATGTAAATTATTCTTATAAACTAGAGATAAAATTATACATGTCAACATTAAAATTATACAAATTTCAACGATAGCATTCATTTTTGAATGTACGCCAAATTATGAATGTTTCTAAAAATTTCCAATAAAAATTCACACCCTATTTTTTTTAATTTTTTTTTTATTTTGAATTGATAATCCTCAAAATGATTTAAACAGATAATTTAATCCATTCCATAGTTGATTTTTAAAAATTAATAATTCATTCTATCTGATTAAGAATAAAAAATGTGTATGTTTCAATTTATTTTATTATTTATTATGTGTTGTTCATAAGTTTCTTTAAAATATTAAATTATGTTTACACAAATAATTATGTTATGTAATTTTTGCATGTCTGATTTTTATTCAAGATAAATCATAAGTTTCAAAACTTTACAATAAACACTTTAAGATTGAAAATACTTTAAGACTAAATTTCAAGCAGGTTTGACTGAAAAAAATGTGTTTAATTAATGTCGTAAGAACACAAATTACAGGAAAAAAATTCAACACAAATAACTAGTAAACATTAAAACAAAATAAAGTTATTAATTAAAAAATTTTACAAACCACTTCATAAATAATACATAAAACTCATACATACAGTAATATGAAGAAACTAATTTTAACTAATAATCATAGTTATGAGTGTAATAATCAATTTAAAATGTATTATAGAGTATTTTACTAACAATACAATTTTTATAAATATTAATTTTCTATATATTATTAAAATAGTTTTTTATAAATTCAATACAATCAATTTAAAACACAAGCAAATAGAACACATCTAATGTATAATTGTAGTACAGAAGTTTAGAAGAAAAAATAGGAGAAAACGAAATTTCTTAGAGAATGAGTAAAAAGAAACGTTAAACTTGAGTAAAGAAGAGTTAATCTTAGGTACTAAAGTTTTCTATTTGCTCTGTGTTTAGTTTGCTTGCGCATGCCAATTTAACTTTAAAAGTGGATACTAGAGTATTTTAAGAGAATCAGTGTCAATAGATCTTAGTTTAAAGTCCACTCAAGAAAAACTAAGTTGGATGTTTTATACGCTTTTTTATTTCTCTATTTTTGGATGTTAATGTGTATTTAACATAAAATACCAAATTGTGTATGTATTTTTTAAAGTTCTTTATCTTTATTGAAAATAACGTAAAGATTCATAAAATTACTTTTAAATCTGTCTACTAATATTCTTTAAACTGTAAAAACGCGAGAACTGGTTGGCTGATTGAAATGAAATTTGGCACACACATTTAATCTATAATATACCTATAAACAAAATTAGAATAAAAGAAAAACAAACAAAAATGAACATGTTGAACTTATGTATTAATTTCAAATTTGAGAAAATTTGTTTGTGAATATATTTTGTTTAGCAGTGAATTAAATTTGATGCTTTAAGAAAGAAGAGTTATCTGTTCTACCTCTGTAATTTTTCATAATTTGTTTTATAAAATATCTAAATGAGCACTACAAAACAGTTATCTTTTCTATTCATAAACTTAATAGCCAAAAAATTGGTAAAACTTTTCAACATACAAGATCATTTTACTGTCAGGAATATAATTTATTCTTTATAGTTGGAACAGCAATTAAAATTATTTAATTTTGCTACTTTGAAACCATAGAGGAAATTACAAATTTTCAACAAAGAACCCCATTATCAGACTAGGTATATAATTGTGTTACTTAGAACAGACTAGGTATATAATTTTATTGTAGAGTAGTATTATCAATTAAACTTACATAGTTTCAAATACAATTTTTACAAACCTATTTGACTGCTTCATATTGAATTGCCGTGTTTATTAAAAAACAACAACATAAGCTCAAATTTAAGGAAATTTTAGCTTCATTCGTTTTCACTAATAAGATTTTGATTTTGATGGCTCAAAATATTCATCAAATAACCAGCAACTCAAGTTCCCATTTCCACTTAGCTTAAAAGCAATCGAGTCAGTATCAGTTGGCTTTGCATATTTATGGCTCATATTCGATTAATCACAAAGACTGGGACAGCTTATTGCCAGCGCAATAAATTGGATTCGGATTTGTATTCAAATCATGCGCGTTTCTTTTATTCACTCAACTCAAAATGATGTTAATGAGGCACTGATAATGCTTGAAATATTCTATCTGTGGTCATTGAAGTTTAACTAACAATTAGTGTTGCCAAAAATATATTGATATTTGAAATCCTTATGCAAAGGAAACTAAACTTAATTGCGAAGAGAAAGTATTACGTGTTTCTAATTGTATTAAGCTGTGTAAAATATTTCTAGCGGTAATTTTAAAGTTTGCAAAAAAGCAAAGTAATACGAGAATATTGGTTAAGCATACTAAAATATCACATTGAATTCAATGTTAGATTGCAAACTTAATTTTATGCAATACGAAAATATTCAGCTTAATAATTCCGCATTGGTGAAAAATAACTCTACCTAAAGGTAAATTATTGTCAATCTTTGAAAATAATAGAATAAGAAGTAAATAAAATAGTGTTGGATCTTCATTTTAAATTTAAATGAATTATAAAAGTAATAATTTCTTATATAATTCAACATTAACTGTTTAAATTCATATGTTTATATAGTTAACAATATGGTAATTTAACGAATATCAGGATGAATAAATAGTAGTATATAAGAATTTGAATAGAATTATGCACAGATGGAAATTTAAAAACTAAATACCTTTATGAAATATTATCCCGCTTTTATGATCGTTAATAAAAAAAAGTAATGCATTGATGTGAGCTAGAAACTATTATAGTAATGCTCGTAAGGATTATCATGCAAAGTAAGTTCAGAGAAATCCAAAATAACAAGAGTTTTGAAAAACTGAGGATTTATGAAAATTCGGGATTGGTAATATAAGGTTTTCATTCACAGAAATACTCAGGTAAAGAATATGTACATTTTTTTCCATGATATAATTTTTGTTATGGAGAATATATATATATATATATATATATATAGATATGATTTCAGTGATTGATTTCAGATTATTTGGCGCTATCAGCAACACGAGTGCTATAATGCGCCGAAACATTCGCATTTGACAAGCTAACATACATTTACAATCACCCATGCCTTACTTGAGACTCGAACTCGCAACCTCGCGACCTTGAAGCTAGCACGCTAACCACTATACCGTTTGGTCGTCGATTTTCTATGATTGAAATTATTCATATAGAACTTGTACAAATAACTTTGGAATGATCTATTGTAGAAATTTTGGTAGTGATTTTTTTCCAACAAGAACAGCTGACATTATATTTTACAATTTAATTTCTATAAACAATTTTACCAGAGGTAAAAATTAACATTAATGTAAAAGTATGTTGGTAAAAACGCAAAACTTATTACAAGTAGATGGGACTCATTTCCATTTTACTTCTTACATCTCAAAGTTTTACATTTCTGTTACGCATACATCAAACAAGGAACTCTTCCCGAAAATTCGTGCTTCCATTTTCATTACTTATTTCAACTCATGAGAATTTCATGTGATTCTAATTGAAAGAATTGTAAAACTTCACGAGAGGGGCAAAGTAATATTTCTTCTTGAAAAACGGAGGAAGGAGAGAACACCATATATTTGTTCAACTGTTCTCTCAGAACTTAAAAATGTAAAAAAAGAGAGAACACATTTACAGCAGTTGAACAATCTGTTTCTTCCAGCTACAGTCCCTTCAAGTTTGTTCACACGCACGAGCATTTTTTAACAGCATCTCCTCACGCTATTGCATGATGCGTGCAAAGCCGCTTAAGCCCCCATAAAACTTTATCTTATTAAAGTGGAGTCGGCAATAAAGCACTACAAAGCTTTCATTACATGTGGGAACAAGGGAGGTTTTTTCCATTGGAATCACCTTTGCTCGTTGATATCTTTTCGTTACGGAAGAACTGAAAAAAGAGTAGAGAGAAATAGATATAACAGGAGGTTGTTACCGATGCCGACTGATATTGCAATAAAAATCCGGTAATGAAAAGCATGGATAAAATTTTAAGAGCCTCTTTCACATATTGTTGTAGAGTACTATTTATGAAGAGAAGATGTGTAGTAATTTTGTTGGAGTTGAATGTTCTTTAGTTTTTAGATTTTGTTTGAAATTAGATCACAAACAGTTCGGTCATCAAATAGAACCGAAATGTTTTGCAATATTAAAATGCTGGTTTCAAAAATTTGTAAAGGTTTGATCCTTATGCATTTTACATCTGTGTTTTTAATCAGAAAAACTAAATGAAATTCGCAACCTTTTGTATCAGTATTTTGAAAGTTATAAACTAATAAAACTACTTTGTTATAGTGGCGAAATATTTTGTGCCATATTGCTTCATGTACTATGTTTTATATAAGATATAAGTATTTAACAAATTTTTAAGTCTTTTTCTGAAAATCCAAGAACAGTTTAACGTGAAATGAAGAATGATGCCCAACAAGAGATGCAACTCGAGTGCAGATGTGCATTACTGTTTATAGTGAATAGTTATAGCATACTTAATTTGATTTTATTAGTAAAATGAATCATACTTTGCTTATATGTTTTATTTTTGTTAGTTAAATTGTACTATGATGCTTAATCCACCTTATAATGATACACATCTACCATAATGTGAGGAATCGAATATCCAAATACACTTCAGTGCTTCTAGTAAGTGTTCTTTACACACTTAGCATTATATTTCATGCTAACCGAGGAAAATTTTACACTTTTATAATCGACATTTCTTCATTATAGCTCACAGTTTTTCAGATAGCGAATCTTTAAATTGATTATTTTCTGTAAATTGCCACTAAGAGTGCTGCAGTTTTTCTCATCAAATAGGCTTTTTCTCATATTACTATAGGTAGACATCCATTTCCTAACTAAATTTTTTTTTCATTTAAAAGTTGTTTAAGAATTTTCAGACTTTAGCTTGTTTGAACTTTTTATATACCAAATGCTATATAAACGTTTATAACTATTTATAGTGCAACATAAATTGCTTTGATGAGTGATATCCTGATCTTGTTACAATAGCGGTCACACAAAAAGTCTTTCGTTTTTCGAGGGCAGGAGGATCTTGTAAGTCTGCTCTAAATGTCAAGCTCAGCGGGCTTCTCCTGGACACATTCTGGACTGTCTGGGACTTTTCAGAGAGGACATATACTCTTTCCCCCCTTCTGATTCTCGACTTCCTTAGGGTCAACAGAGTAATGGAGTAATGGACCTTGTCTGACTTCGTCAGATAGTTGGAGGATAAGCCACAACAACAACAACTTGTTACAATGAGTTATCTTCCCAGGTATTGGCAAATGTCGGAGACAGAGGTTTTGGAAGGTTGGCAAATCGTGGCCAAAAGTCAAGCATCGTTCTAAAATAATTTTTTTTTTTAAAGAATAATCATGTCGGAAACATCACAAAATATAGTTTCAGCCTTCTGTCCTTCCTTATAATCCCTCAATTTTGAAACTGTGTATCAACATTTCAAAACTCCCATTATATTTTCTCAGCATTGGACGAGATTTGCTAATATCAGTAACATACAATGGTCAACATCAGGATTGGCTAATGTTGAGCAATATTGGCTAGCGTTGCTGTGCTACTGGGGTTATCTCAATGAACACCATGCAAGATATCCTAATTTGAAAAAAATTAAGAGAACAGGATTATGAAACAATGCTACACTCTTTTATGTCTGCATTGATTTTAACAATGAAACTGATAATAATTATTTTTGAATTTGAAGTAAAATAATTTTTAACAAAAGTTTGCTTTATTACGCATGCAAGCACGAGTGTTTCTAGCTCACTTTGTCGTTTCGACTACATCCCATTTACCAAACTTCTTTCATCTTACATGCACTATGTACTGTTTGTCTATCACACGAATTGCTCCCGCCACATAATCTAGATGTCTGTTGCCTTATAAATAAGACTAGCCCTATTTATTACAGGGAATTCCATGAGTGAGACATCTAAATTTGTCATATTTGAATTCAAGCACCTCTATTTTAAATCGGCGAGTCTTTATTTCATAGAGACCTATACCAACTATGCTATCTGGTGATAACTATTATCCTGATAGGCAGACAATACCAAAGTCTTGATGATAGGCTGAATTTCGTATTTCATTGAATTCAGCATAATAGCAAATATATTCGATATTTTAATCTTCTCCAGTAGCACAATAACTTTGTCCAATATTGGTTGACATTTTCCAACCCCGATGTGGAAAGTTGTAAATCGGTCTCTAGATACCAATATTGGCCAATCTCGCTCAATGCAGGATAAAATATATAGGCAGGTTTGAAATGCTGATGTTCAGTATTATTAAAGAAATATTTTATTTCTAAGAAAGGATAGAGGGCGTGATATTTTTGTGTGATATTAATGACTTTATTTTGACACAGTACTTTTTTTTTTTTAAAAAATCGAGTATTTTGGAATGATGCTTGAGTTTCGATCAGAATTAGCCAATCTTTCAGAAATCCTTTTTGTCATAGGTTAATACTGTTATGCTACCTGGGTTATTTAATTGAGTAGAATAATATGAACTATAGTGTGGGGAAATGTGTCTTATCCTCCTCAAATTGTAGGAACAACAACCGTATCTCATAGAGTTAAATATTATTAGTCATTATTTTCGTGTAACGGGTGAATGAATGCCTTTGTATTCTTATAGTCTTGTGGTTGGTTGGTTGTAATCAGATTATCTGGCGCCGTCAGCAACACGAGGGCTATAATGCACCGAAACTTTTCGTCATTAGACAAGCCAACATACATTTAAAAACACATATGCCTAACAGGGGACTCGAACCCGCAACCTCGCGGTCTAGAAGCCAGCACGCTAACCACTACACCGTTTGGTCGGCCTTATAGTCTTGTGACTTGAGATCTTTATTTTAATCGCATTTTGTAGGATGCTTATTCATAGATGAAAATACTGTTACTTAAAATATAAATTACTTTTCCTGTTAATGAAATTAAAATAGAAAAAAATATTTAAATTCAGAGAATTCGTTTATTGTCATTTACAATATTTAACTTTTGAGTGCTTAAAACTGGAAATTTGATTTATATACAATATTAAAAATATAAAATATTGTATGGGTTATGATTCTCAAAATAAAAAATATTGGTTAAGTTACGGTGCTTAAAACATGACATATTGTTTAGATTTTGATAGTTAAAATAAAAAAAAATTGCTTAGGTTACAATTCTTAAAATTGAAAATATTGTCCAAATTGCTGAAAATAGAAATTTCTTTTAAGTTATAATTCTTAAAATAAAAAACATTGTTTTAGTTACAATTACTGAAACACATTTTTTTTAAAGTTGTGATCTTTAAAAAAGAAAGGGTTAATTTATAATACTTAATACCGTACGTACCAAAACTGTCTACTTAGAAATAAATCTCGAAACAGAAAATTGTTGCTCAAACAATAATTTACCTCTGATTTAAAGATTTCTTTTAAATTATAATTCTTAAAATAAAAAACATTGTTTTAGTTACAATTATTGAAACACATTTTTTTTTTAAGTTGTGATCTTTAAAAAAGAAAGAATGGGTTAATTTATAATACTTAATACCGTACGTACCAAAACTGTCTACTTAGAAATAAATCTCGAAACAGAAAATTGTTGCTCAAACAATAATTTACCTCTGATTTAAAAATATTTATCTTAGGTTCTAGGAACTAACATAAAATATTTTACTATTGAAATCCTAATTAAAACAATGCACATCTGTTTTTGTAATTTTGAATTGAGCTCGACGCAGCAATATCTCTGCTGTTAAATTGCTGTTAGTTGCATAGTCATTCAAACCACTGTTTCCGCTTCTAACTCCAAAGATAACACAGCTTCGTCAGTGTGCTTATTCCGGTGGGTTCCATAACTCAGTTGTCTCTTGAAGTGATATGTGACATTTCGCTACATTTTAATAGATGATCCTATCGTCAACTGAGGCTGTTATGCAGTTGGCCATATTTATTAGATTTCTACCTCAGGATAAAGTGCATGGGGGAGATCCACTTTGTATCCTCGAAACCCGACTGACTGGTGCCTTTGATCTGAAGATGGAACTCTTTGTAGGAAATATGTCGAATTTAATGCCATGTGAGGCCTAACAACTGAATAGGTTCAGAAATTGAAACATAAATCAAAAGCGTGCTTACGGCATTTTGTTATAACTGGTCCTAGATTCAGACTTAGGTGACTTTTTGATTCAGGATCGTGTTTCAATGTTTTAAGTATTGTTTTTAATAGTATGCTGTAGTTTGAAATATAATTGTAAACCCTCTGGTGTAAGATTTTTTTCTTTTTAATGGAATATTTTTTTCCCGTTCAAATCGATGAAAAAATATCCATTTCTTAAATAAGGAATTGGAACTGATGTGAAGCTTTATATGCCAACATCATTAGCTAACAAAGCTTTTTCTCCTCGATAAGTTCTGTAGCATATATGATACATTACGCCATTAGATAGTCAATGTGTGAGGAAGGATTAATGCTTATTGAGAGTAATACAATAATTAAATAATGGTGACATAGAATAGTGTAGATATATGCCAAAAATAAAAATAAATATAATTGTAAAATTTTTAATTGTTTAGAAAATTGATAAACTCTGAACAATATTTTATATATAATTATATTACAACCGCAGTTTTAAATATAATGTTTGTGTGTGAGGAAGGGTTACGGTTGATTTATTGCTTTCAGATTATCTGGCGCCGTCAGCGACACGAGAGCTTTAATGCGCCAACATTTGTCATTTGACAAGCCAACATACATTTACAAACACCCATGCCTTACACGGGACTCGAACCCGCAACTTCGTGGTCTAGAAGCTAGCACTCTAACCACTACACTGTTGAGGAAGGGTTACGGCTTATTAATAATACAATAGGTAAAAATGATGACAGAGAATAGTTACATAGAGATTTATGCCAAAATTTTTTTAGAAAATTGGAAGAAACTGAACAATTGAACTTGTAAAGTTCACGAGGAAAGATGAAATGGGATTTTTAAATTCTCAAAGATGGAAGAATTTAAGATGGTAAATAAAGTATTATTCATCATGTTGTAGCTCAAAACTCAAATTGTTAAGGATATCCATACAGTCAAATCGTGGACTTCATTTATATATGTAAAAGTATAATTTTAACTTCTTCAGGCTTTTTTCCGTTACTTTACCCCACTCCTTCCTCCATACTAGAAGAGTGGAAAAACATTTTCCCAATCTTCAACTGATTGGAAAATAATATTTTCAAAGTTTTAGTTTCTGATGAAGCTGATTCCTCTTACTCATAGGGGGAGGAGTGGTACAGTACACTGTTAAAAATTTTGGTCCACCTTGCACCAAAAATTGGTTCCCATTTAGCTGCCACCAACATGTGGTGCTCAGTTTCACGATTTAATGGTGCAACCTCGGACCGTAAGCACCATTAAATCGCGAAACTAAGCACCAAATGTTGGTGGCAGCTAAATGGGAACCAAATTTTGGTGCATGGTGGACAAATTTTTTTAACAGTGTAAGCAAGAAAAAGAATCTGAACTATGACTATATCTTCTAATTATAGTAGAATCTTGTGATTAGCACCAAAATGTTTTGTTTACGATTTTCTATATGACTGATGCAAAAAAAAAAAAATTCTTAGGGGGCTGTTTACAAAGTAATGTTAGCTCTAACTTTGCAAATTTCAATACAGCCAACTATTTTTTTAAATTTTGTCCCCTATTTTTATTATAATACATCAATTACTCTAATTACAAAATTTCAATTCATTATGTTGAAAAAACTCTGCCCTTATGAGTAAAAATGTTTTGGCCATCTTCAGGGCAAATCTCAGTTTTAAGAAGCGTATTTTTAAGCTCAAACTTTAAAGCGGGGAGGAATCGAACCTTTACGAACGGAATGTTTCAGGAGATTATAAAAATACAGGTATTAGTCTAAAATTACACAAAAATTACTTGGATTTATAGTGCCATGTTTAACAATATATTAATACAAAATCATCAAAATACTCAAAAGTAACATAGTTTATTTAAAAGCTTAAAGATGTGCCAACTTGACACGAAATAAATTAAACATTGAAAAAAACAGGGTGGCCAGCATAAAGGAGGTCCCAGATTATTTTCAAAACATAAGTTTAAAATTACGTTTAACAATATGTTTGCTATATTAACAATATATAACCCTGGGCTGCTTATACGTTGGCTATCCTATATAATTACAGAAATATTATCTATACTATTGTTGATAATACAATTGATAAATACAAAACTTAGACATTTGTAAACAAAGAAATTAACAAAGTGTATTTTTTTCAGAAACGTTATACAGCAAATACAAATGTAATACGAATATTGAAATTATTTATTAAATGTAATTTATTTTGTAATCGTTTGTAAAGTTTAAATTAATCCGTGTCTATCTCATTTTAGAATGCATGAAAATTTGCATGCAACAGTTTCGTATTAGCCCTATTAGCCCTATGACCTTTGTCATTAATTTTCAGAACAAAAACTACTGATGACTACTTTTAACAAATAATATTTTTTTTAATTTTGTATATTTTTTAAATATAATTATGTTCCGTCAATACCAAATTGCAAAGTTACTATTCTATTATCAGAAAATGTTAGCATATTTTATGTTAATTAGATCACGCTTATTTTTATACGTTTCCCTAATCTAATGATGATTGGCTGAATAATTTTTTTTTTAAACAAGTATTAAAACTTATTTTTTTAAACAATGTGTATATTTTTTAATTAATGGTACGTTACTTAGGAATACAAACTTGTTAAATAGCTTTGCTATCTGATATTTATGAAATATCCCATGCGGCGAATTTTTGTAAATTTATTATGGTTCCGAACTCATGTTGGTGTGAATTACATTTCTTCTGGGCAATAAAAGATCGGGTATATCAAAATATCCCAACACATACAACTGATATTAGTCTAATTTTAAAGCGAGAATGGATTATAGAATGGTCTTTCATAGAAACAATTTGCATTTGATTATTGAATGGGAGAATGACAACTCTGTTCAATTGATCCTACAATCCCTATTTCCAGGTGACCGAAAGTCGAAACGGGTTCGTTTCATATGCTAGTCGTGTATGTTGCCTCTGATCCAGGAGTTTGGCTTCAATCAGTAGATATAATCTATTTAAGAATGAATTTGATACACACTTCTCAAACATTCAGTTTAATTTAAAAAAAAAAGTGGCTAAAATGACATGACATTTTATCTGTATATACCCAAAGAAGGAGGAAACGTTATGGCATAAGAAAAAAAAATATTTTGAACTATTTTTTATTGTGCTATATCATTGCTTTTTGAAAGCCACGATATTGTATAAGAAAAAATTTCATTTTTTCGAATTCCTACTTTTTGAATGTTGAACTCTATTGTAATGAATTTTTCCGCTGAGGCAATGATGGCACAGTTTTTAAGATAAAAACCACTATTTATTCACTCTTCACAGGCACAAAATTTATTCAAAAACAACAGTCGAATCAATCTCAAGCTTCAACCCAAGCTTCAGTAAGAATAACTTCGAATACAGCGATTATACAAGCTCTCTCCAGTAAACAAAGCAATCAGCTCTCATCGAAGTCCGAAGTCAATCTGAAAACTTTCCCGATCTCCGGTCTTTATATACTTGGCACGAGAGAACATTCGCGAAATTTCCAGCCAATTCGTCGGAAAAGAAACATCTCGAAATTTCTCGATTGCTTAAGTGTTGCCACCTTTTTCTAACCTGTATAATCGCTGTTAATAAATAAAATAAGATACAAATAAATTACCATAGAATTTTAAAATAATACGTCACTATTTACACTATATACAGACAATTTGTGCAACACTATTTATAATCACCCGGTGTGATTATAATTGATGTTCAACTTTCAAAATGCTTACAAAAATAGTCGTCAGAATCACCTAATGTCACTGGAATAAACGCGAAAAGAGAAAAAAGGGAATGCTACAAGATGAAAAAAGTTGTTCGAGATAATTTTTTGTTGCTATACAGTTTCCCCCTTCTTCGACTTCTAATACAAGTCAAATTTTAGGTCATTCCAACCCATGTTTTTTTCTAGTTTTTTGAATACTGCACTTTAATTGTGCTGCCCTATAAGTTTGTGATTATTTGACTTTATACAGAATATTTTTTTTTATGTTTGCCACCTATGCAAGCACTTAATGAAGATATTATAAATACTTACAAATATAATAATGACATATTTTTTTACTTGAATAAATATTTAACTGTTTTCATATGTACGCTATTATACGGTCCATTAAAGATAGCTTTTTTTTACATTTTTGCTAAAATATTGAGAACGAAAGTCAAAATAAAATGAAAGAAATTCTTGGGGGATTTTCGATGATGGTAAATATGAAAGTAAATACTATTTATATATATATTTTTCGATTTAAAAATTCTTACCTATCGTTTTATTAATTAATAATTAATTATTAAAAAACTGTTTTGTTAAAAAGTTGATTGCTATTTATGTTTGGCATTTAACAAATTAATCGTTTGAAACAAAAATTACTAAAATATATGAATTATTTAAGAATGTATGGCTAAAAAAAGCAACTTTTCTTTCAACATTATTTGACATTTCTTTGTTATCTTTTAAATTTATAACCATTCATTGGAAAGTTCTGAAATTTTGTATTTCGCCATTTTTTAGATGCTAAATCTATGTATAGTATAATGTTATGTGGTTGCCATTGAACTTTTCAAAGTTTGGTTTAGTTTAAATATGTATATGTCTAGCATAACTATATACAATTATTCAAATCCTTCCACGATTTACAACGGTACTTTTTTGTTCCATCAATTAGAATACAAGGTATAGAAATCGTTCATTTTTTTTTTCTTCTTTCTTCTCTTTTTTTTCTTTTTTCTTTTTTTGCGTACTTTACATGATTCTTTAATTTACAACTGGTTGTAAAATTATTTAGAGTTTAAGTTTCTGATGATGTTAACTACCTCTATCCATAGGTAGGAGTGGTATACAATTCTCATAACTGGTTGTAAAATAATATATTAAAGTTTAAGTTTCTGATTACGGTGACTCTCCCTTCTCATAGGGAGAAATGGTACTTAATTACTAATTTACAACTGGTTTTACAATAATAAAGTAAAATTTAAGTTTCTGATGACCCTGACTTCCCCATATTGGAGAAGGGGTACGCATTTTCTCCAATTTTCAACTGATTGGAAAATGATATTTTCGAAGTTTTAGTTTTTGATGACGCTAAAAATTATTTTAGCAAAATTATTTAAGAAACAGAGCACAATATGTTCAAATGTTTTTATAAAGTGTTTCATTCATTCCTTCGTTCACCTTCATTGAAATATACAGCAATAGAAAATAGTGTTATAATCGTACATACTTCAATGAATTTTTAATAGTTAATGAAAAGTGTTAGATTGGCAGTCATGGGGGAGGGGAGATCCATGTGTCTCAAATTATTTTGAACTCAAATACTACTTTTAGACATAACATTCAAATGTAACACGTATATTGCGACTGGTATTTAGTGTTAAGCATTTTAAATAAAATTTCCAAAAGTACTCATTTAATAAATAAATTAAGTACTTTTTACTTCAGTATTAATGACCGTTTAAGCAAGTATTTGAAGCATCCATATTAAGTGTACTAAGTATACAGTAAATTACGTATTAACATTTCGAATTGATTTAAACATAATAAACAAATAATCTTATACGAAATATTAAAGAAAGTATTTGAATTTTCTAATAGTATCTTTTATATTAACATGTTTTAAAAATAAATGATGCACTACATTAACATTAGAAAATTTAAGTTTTTGAAACATCAAACCCTCTAAGATTAATGTACATCAAAAAAAGTTTTTGTTTTTGAATTTCACAAATTCCCCCATTTATTTTTCACGTATTTATCAAATCAGACTAAGACTCAAAAAGAATTCTTTCTAGATATCTAAATACAGCATTCTGAGTAGGAGAAATTGCATATTGATCTAAAAAATGTCGCATAAATAACAGTTTATGCCTATGTTTTAAAATAAACTTTTCTTCTTCGAAATGTTATGATACGCTGGAGAAATGCACAATCCTGGTAAAAGGACAACAGAAAGAAAAGGCTTATGTACAACGAAATCCATTTGATCGAATTTTGAAAAGATTTCGCCGCTTCTGTGTTCTCTTTCTTACATCCCATCTTACAATGATTCAAAAGGGAAAAGAAGTGTACTTTTCCTGCAACAGTCATTCGAGAAAGTAACTAATAAAAACATTTCCGTTTTCCGCAACTTTATGGAGAGATTTATACCGTCTGAAGTAGAATTGCGATGCTTTTCTTCACCATTTTTTGTGGATCGATCTAGAAGGAATTAAGTTGACATACAAACTGGTTTTTATAACAATCAGGACCATTTAGTCAAACGGGAACAAATTCTTTTAGGAATTGTTGAAATTTCTTCGTCGATGTACCTGTTTGTGTGCTTTTTGAATTTAATAAAAGGGAATAAGCTTGTAATGTAATTGTTGATATCTAAGTCTATGATCACTGTTTCTTTTATGGCGAAATTATGTTATTCCTGGACGATGGTTTTTTTTTTGTGATGTCTCTTGCTTTAATCTCTTTTCTTCTCCTTTTACACAAAAACAAAAATTGATAAATGATATATCAATTCAAAAGCTGAAACCTCCGCTTGTGGTGAATATCTTATATACAATGGTGCATTGTTTTATTTTTTTGAAAATCGAAGTTTAAAATTCAGAAATAGTACAAAAAATTTGGGAAGTTCTGATTATTTATAATGGATAGAAGAGAGAGCAAACATCTATTAAAGAACGTTGAGAAAATTTAAGGAATTTTATATCTCTCAACAATATGATACAATAGCTAGTTCTGATGAACGTTTAGAAAAGTAATTCATTTAAGCAATCTTAATTTTACAGGCTGCTTAGGGACCCATAAGTGAATCTATTTTATGAATTTCTAGATAAAAATAATTTATTTTTCACGAATTATGCGACTACGAAACTAATGTATAAAGATTTTACTTATTTTACTCATACAGATTAAAAACTTATTCCAAACAAACAATTTAAAATTGAAATACTAATTTTGAATTCTTAAAAGATTTCGCGAACATTTATATACAAGTTAAATTATTACTTTTCTTTTTACCGTTTTTTCTTCGATACCAGATACCATACCTAATTTTACGTTAAAACTAAATGTTTGATCAATTTGACTAAATGTTGACTCACCATATCAGAATATATAAAACTCAGGAAATATCTAGAAAATACATTTGACTTTATTTCAGCTATTTTAAATATGTTGATACACAAATGTTCTATATATAGTTGTAAACAGTGACCTATTCGTTTAAAGTTCTACTGTATTTTATTTTATCTTATTTTATTTGTAAACAACGATAATACAGGTGGCAACATCTACAGCAATCAGGAAATTTCAGGATGTTTCCATTTGACTGGATATTTCGAGAAAATTCTCACGCGCACCTATAAATTAGACGGCAGCATAAGATCGGGGATCAGTTCGACTACGTTTGTCGATTTGAAAGAAGCTGAGTGTTTTTAGTCCGAGAGGCGACTGCAATTTTTGGACCTCATCGAACATCATTCTGAATTTTTTATAGAAATTGGAGAGAAGTGAGTAGATTAGGAATCCACCGGTCTGCCGTGGCAAAAATGGCCGAAACTGATCAATAATAGACTTGGAATGAGTTGAACTAAAATCCGATTGCCAACTATGTCATAACTTGCCAAAAATAGAACAAACTTATTCGTCTGGCAACCCACTTTATTTTGATTTTCAATGAGAAAAAGCGCAAACGATTTATGATCTTTGGCTCGGAAAATTTATATCTTTTAAAAGTAAGCCAAATTGGCGACATCAGTGCGTCATAAGTGACGTAATATTTTTTGCCAACTTGGCTTCCTTTTAATAGATGCAAGTAGACCCCTCGCCAGATATCTGAATCGTCTGCAACCTTCTTAATTGAAAATTAAAGAGTGAGGGTTACCAAATAAAAAAAATGCTCATTATTTGGCAAGTTATGGCCCATTTGGCAATTGGATTTAGTTCAACTCATTCCAAGTCGATTTTTGACCAGTTTAGGGCCATTTTTGTCACGGCAGACCAGTGGATTCGTAATCTACTCACTTTTCTCTAACTTCTATAAAAAATTCAGAATGATGTTCGATGGGGTCCAAAAATTGCAGTCGCCTCTCAGTCTATTTGTTTACATATTTGAGTGTGGCTGACCTGAATTATCGCTGTATTCGAATTTGTTTTTACTGAAGTTTGATAGTGATTGCACTGTTTTTCGAATAACATTTGTGAGCTTTTGAAGAGAGAATAAATAACAGTTTTTACCTAACAAAAAGTGCGCCATCATTGCCTCTGGAAAAAGTTTACAACAATATTTCAAGTCTATTTTGAACAGAGATTTAAAAAAAAATATCTGCAGATACATTGAGAAAGAATTCAATTGACATCCAACCCAAGTTTTATAACAATCAGAATCGTTTAGTCAAAAGGGAACAAATGTTCTTGAGAGACCATTTCTTTTCTGCTTGTATACACTTGAGCTTTTTCGGTTCTTTTGTACGAACAATTCGCTTTATGCGGTTATTTAACAATAAGACTAGCGCGTGAGTGGTTTTGATTAAAAAGTTGAAATCCTATATATATCTAAGTTAATTAGTAGTATTCTTTATATGCTGAGTAACTATGATTTGTAGTTTTCTTAAAATGGCCGAAGTGGATACAGCATATATTGTTTAGTTCAAGAAAGCTCACAGCTATACGATACAAAGATTTGGCAAGGGTGAAGGGGGGATGGTATCTTTCATTTTTTTGGTAATATTTTTTATTCTGGGACTGCAAGTGAATTCATATTATTTGGCTTTGGGCCAAAGAGAATTGAAGATTTAGCGGGAAAAATAGACGGCTCTTTTCCGTTGGTTTTTATTGTTTTTCTGCTTCTCTTAAAAAGGATTCGTTTTTTTTTTCTGCGTGGTTTCAACAAGTTAAATCGAGTAGAACTTCCTCCAAGCTAAAAAAATTTCATCTCATTATGAAATTGTAGGGAAACATGAAAAATTGTGTCGTAAACAATGACCAAAATAAAACTGCAAATTTGTATAGTTTACATGGATGTAAGTTTGAGCGATAAATATTCCACTCAAATTGGCTATAAGTCAAATATTTAGGAAAAATGGAAAAACATAGAGAAAATATATAATTTTTTTAAAAATAAGACATCTTTCGACTAAATAAAACTGAAGAATTATATATTTTTGTTTACTTTTATTGATAAAAAAATCTTAGTCAAATCTTTTAAAACACATGCTATAGAAATGTCACGATAAAATTCTCAGAAAATAAAATATATGTTTACTTGAATTGACATATATTTATTTAATGTTAGGATGAAATATGTGAATATGAAACAGTAAAAAGTTTCACTAAATACCGAATATATATTTAAAGAAATAATAAATAAAAACAAGAATTTGAATTTACATCAACCTCTCTCTCTCTCTCTATATATATATATATACATACATATAGATAGATATAGATAGATATAATATATATATATATATATATATATATATATATATATATATATATATATATATATATATATATATATATATATATATATATATATATATATATATATATATATATATATATATATATATATATATATATATATATATATATATATATATATATATATATATATATATATATATATATATATATATACATATAGATATATATATAGATAGATATAATATATCTCTATATATATAAGGCAAAGCCCTCACTCACTGACTCACTCATCACTAATTCTCCCACTTCCCACATAGTCACAACTCTGAAAATCGGCACAAATATCAACAATGGTAAAAATAGAAAAAGTAAACTATTCCGATCTCGATTAACACACTTTAAGGGGTCGAAAAGGGGTTAAACGTTCCAAACGGGGGACATTCGAAAATCCTACTTCCCACATAGTCACAACTCTGAAAATCGGCACAAATATCAACAATGGTAAACATAGAAAAAGTAAACTATTCCGATCTCGATTAACACACTTTAAGGGGTCGAAAAGGGGTTAAACGTTCCAAACGGGGGACATTCGAAAATCCTACTTCCCACATAGTCACAACTCTGAAAATCGGCACAAATATCAACAATGGTAAACATAGAAAAAGTAAACTATTCCGATCTCGATTAACCCACTTTAAGGGGTCGAAAAGGGGTTAAACGTTCCAAACGGGGGACATTCGAAAATCCTACTTCCCACATAGTCACAACTCTGAAAATCGGCACAAATATCAACAATGGTAAACATAGAAAAAGTAAACTATTCCGATCTCGATTAACCCACTTTAAGGGGTCGAAAAGGGGTTAAACGTTCCAAATGGGGGACATTCGAAAATCCTACTTCCCACATAGTCACAACTCTGAAAATCGGCACAAATATCAACAATGGTAAACATAGAAAAAGTAAGCTATTCAGATCTCGATTAACCCACTTTAAGAGGTCAAAAAGGGGTTAAACGTTCCAAACGAGAGATATATTCGAATGTACTACTTCTCATATTTTCACAATTCTGAAAACTGGTGTGAATATCAATAAAGACAAACGCAGAAAAAGTAAACTATTCCGATCTCCGGTGGATCAAGAATGCTTCTTTCATCTTGATGTTTGTAACTTATCTAAAGTATAATGATTATAATTATATATGAGCTAATTATTAGTGGAATACCAGCACTTGCGAATTCATTTTATTAACGTCACCCGTGGATTGTATAAGTAGAATGATCTTCCACAGATGGTTGGTTGGTTGGTTGTATTCAGATTATCTGGCGCCGTCAGCAACACAAGGGCTATAATGCGCCGAAGCATTTCGTCATTTAACAAACCAACATACATTTACCAACACCCATGCCTAATACGGGACTCGAACCCGCAACCTCTTTTCCACAGATGGCTTAGAGGAGGAAGTGATGTGCCAAATAGGATCGGAAAAGATTACTAAGTGACCTAAGAACTGAAACTGAATATCTGCATTTCTTGATTTTAATAGATACCAAAAGGAAGTTGAATGGGATTTGGTCTTTTAATTGGTAGGTTTAAACCTATTATTTAATTTTTTATAAAAATGTGGTTAGTTTTTTTTATAGTAAAGTTTCTTGTCTTTTCAACTTATTTTTAAATTTTCTCACTGTTCTTAAAGAAAAAACAATTGTTGCCACCCAATTACTCCCTTTGAGGTGCAGCTATTATTTCTGTTATTTTCTTGATCAATTACAATAGCTCCATAATAAAAATTGAACACAATAAAATTATTAGCTTACAATCAATTCAATAAAAATATCACTTGATTCAATTACATAGGTTTGCGTAAAATAAAATCATTAGTCTTTACCTAGATAAGTTCCCTATTTACTTCTTCACTTCATATCAAGTGTTATAAAAAAAAAAAAAATTACAGAGCAAATATTAAAATCTTATGTCCAGTTGTTTGACTGTAGAGTAAATATCTATGTAAGAAAAGTTGTGTAACAGAAATATTTGAATTCATCAGGTTAAAATAAAGTCATCAGCTTTTTTAATGTAAGTTTCTTTTTTTACATCTTCACTGTACATAAAGTGTCATAGAAAAAAAATTGGGGCTTGCAGAGGAAATCTATTTCCAATTGTTTGACTGTAGAGTGAAAGACATAGTAAGTAAAGCTATTTTACAGAGTTACCTGAATCAGGATAAAGTAAAGTATTTAGTTATATTTACCAATATTATTTCCTTATATACTTCTTCACTGCATTTCAAGTACCATAGAAAAGAAAAAGGTTTACGGAGCCAATCTGTGCCCGATTGTTTGATTGTTAAGTAAATGACTTAGTAAGAAAAACTGTTTTACAGAGTTACTTGAATTTAAGCAATGGTTTTATAGAGAAAATTTGTGACCGGTTGTTTGACTATACAGTATTCCCCCCCCCCCCCCCCATAGTAAAAAACACTATTCAATAATCAGGAAAACTAATGACTTATTTTATTCTAATAGAATTACAGGCTTTTATCAGAATAAAATAAGTTATCAGTTTTTCCATGATAAGTTCCCTATTTAGCTCTTACCTGCTAAATGTCTTAGAAAATGGTTTTTAGATCAAATATGTGTCCAGTTGTTTGACTGCACAGTAAATGCCTTAATACAAAAAATGGTTGAATGAGTTATTTGACATCAGGTTTCTATAATTGAACAAATTTAAAAATACGCTATAAAGTGTTGCAAACAATTTTGCACCACCAAAAAATCAACTTTCACTCTACAAAAATGTTCTTTCTTTGATTATAAAACACCTTCATTTGTTCCAGAATTTAAAAAATATATATTTATAGGTCCCCCAAGATCACTGAATTTACATAAAATAATCAAAATAATGTGAAGTGAGGTATTTTCTTAATAACTACATTAAAAACTATTAGCGTTAACATATTTTTTTCATCATTTATTAAATTCCTTATATATTGTTTCAAATACATTCTTTAATAATTATGTTTATGCTACGAGAAAATAAAAACAAAATATTCTTAAAATCAAGAAAATGAGATTTAGTAGGTATTTTTTTAACTTCTCAATAAACTTGAGTAAACAATTATTTTTTACATTTGTTAAATATGACTATTGAGGAAAAATATTTTCAAACAATCACAGACTAACAAATTTTTTTTACAATCGCACCTTTTTTTTACCAACTACATTTCAAGAAGAGTTATATTTCGTAAAGTTCTTTCTGTACATCTATAAGACTTGAAGCAAAAACTGGTTTTGCTCTTAGTACTCATTTGCACAATAAAAAGTTATGGATAAATGGAACAGCTTGTTCAGAAACATCCTTTACACAAGGCAACTTTTTAACGAATATTGCAGCTTTTTTTATTGAATAGCGTTTCAAACCAATCTTTTACTGGTACACAAAGAAAACTATTATCAATTTCAACTGTTTCAAAGAAACTATAAAAAATACACAAATAATCCAAATTGAGAAGAAGTATTTCAAATCAGGCCTACCAATTAAATCAAGTCTACCAATCAAGGCCAAAACTAGTTTTTATTTTTCATTGCCTGAAACAAGATTTCTATTTTTTTTTTGTAACACTATATTATGACAGAACATTTTTGGAGAGTGAGACCTGGCATTCTCAATTCCTGGCATTTTCTTGCATTTCACTTGGGTTTTCAAAGTTTCGAAGTAGAAATTTCTAAATAAATATTGCATGTTACAGGGAAGCGGGTGGATTGTTAAACGCATTTACAAATTGATTATGGGATACTGATCCTATTACGCTTAATCTCCTGAGATTCCAACTTTTTATTAAAGTAGTATTCAAATATTTCGTCTTTATTAAGGTATTTCAAATATCACTAGTTTAATCTTAAAGGAATTATTTCACGCACATAAAATTTATTTGAATGATTTGACTTTTCTTATTTAGTTCAATTTAATTATATAATGATCTTTAATGACCTTAATGAGCTTTTTAAGTGTATGATATATTTATTACCCATAATAAACATTATCTTGCATGTTTTCAATTAATTTTATTCTTTATTCATTAAGCTTATTCAATCATTAACTGCATTATTTGGCATCACGTTTCAAGTAATTTGAATTTTTCTATAGTTGCTGAAATTACAGGCAGAGTGAAGATGGGATTATTTCCTAGTTAGATCATAAAATCGAGTTATTACATTACTACGCAACTTTTATTTTTAAATTGAACTAACTATCACGGGAACTAATTACCCTATTGCGTAATTTATTATTCTATAAATAAGCACAAAGTTTTTAACATTGTTGCCCTGAAACTAAATTTAAAGTACAAGGCTAATACAAGTGAATCATCTGTGGTTTTAAAACAATTTTCATTTAGAGAGATATAACTATAAAGTTGGGTGGTATATAAAAAGATGCATACACAAATATGCATACAGATTCTAAATGTATATTGCAGATTCTAAATGTATATTGTAGATTCTAAATGTATATTGTAGATTCTAAATGTATATTGTAGATTCTAAATGTATATTGTCGATTCTAAATGTATATTGTAGATTCAAAATGTATATTGTAGATTCTAAATGTATATTGTAGATTCTAAATGTATATTGTCGATTCTAAATGTATATTGTAGATTCTAAATGTATATTGTAGATTCTAAATGTATATTGTAGATTCTAAATGTATATTGTCGATTCAAAATGTATATTGTAGATTCTAAATGTATATTGTCGATTCTAAATGTATATTGTCGATTCTAAATATATATTGTAGATTCTAAATGTATATTGTAGATTCTAAATGTATATTGTAGATTCTAAATGTATATTTCTAAATACAAAATGTGTGAACCCAAATGATATATTTATTCTATCCTTGTATTGCTAACTAAATTACTTAATGTTGTTACCCAATACGATGCTCTGTGAATATGAACAATTATAGATAAAAATTCAAATATAAACAAAGCGATGGAAATAGTTCTCCAAATAATAAAGAATACAATTTCATTCTACTTATTTCCACTCCGGACATATCAACTAGTGTTTCCTCTTTCTCATCATCATGTAAATGGGTAAGGATATGAAATTGTGATTTGAAAGATTAAATATTTTAGATCAAAAGTACTTCCAACCAATACCAACGAAGTTGTGAAAATAATTCCTCCCCAATAAATAAGAAAAAAATGTTATTCTACTTATTCCAACTCCAGATATATCAATTAAGATTTTTTATATCTTAATATTCAAATAAATGGGTAGAAATAGTTTAATTTTTCAATTTTCCAAAGAAGATATACTTTTATATGATGTCCAAACATTCAGTTCTATAAATTGCTCTGTTTAAATTTTCTAAAACTTTTTTCTAAAATTAAGTTTCCTGATTTTCCTTAGAATGTAAATTTCTACATAGATTGTTAGTAAATTTTCAGCGTAATGCCCTTCATGCAATGGCTTTTTGATTTTAGCTTTTGATCGGTTAGATTTCTGAAATTTATTCAGAACTTCAAACCAGTCTTCTAGAGAATTCTTTAATTTATATTGAAAACATTTAATGTCTGTCTTATTTACGAATTTCATATTTTCCAAAAATATATTTTAGTGACCAACATGGTATTGAGATTTAATGAAAAACTATATATTGTTATTATATTTTATTTACAAATAAAAGTGACATTAACGTTAAAAATTGTAAACCAAATTTAAATGGACTATGGAGTTATATCACCAAACACTTTTTTTTAAAACAATTAATGAGAAATGTGATTTTTCTGTTCGTTATTTTGAACGGAGCTTATAATTTAAAAATATTTAAAATGTACATTATAATTTATGTGGTATAAGTTTCATATGTTTTTAGGAAACAAGCGATTAATAGTACTCAGACAGTTATCTGGGGTAAACGCATGGGACTATATGCATTTACTACATACAAACCATGGGACTATATGCATTTACTACATACAAACCATGGGACTATATGCATTTACTACATACAAACCATGGGAATATGCACTTATAACCCACGGATATGGATATATCCTCCTGAGACCCCGCGTACATTTAAATGCACATCGGATTTTGGGTGCATAATTTTTCTTTGGATGAAATAGCCGAATTCAGTCCTACAGCTGATGATAGTGCCACCGATTGTGACGAAGTAAAGCCTGTAAAGAAATGGCAGAAAACAGTTCTTCTGCCAGTAGAGGCGTCACAAAAAAAAGTTGGTGCGAAGCACATGCCAGCAATGGACACTAAGACTTTTTCCATACGTTGTCGGATATCTGGATGTTCAGCGCGAAAAAATTTTGTGCACTAACTGTAAAGTATTTTTATATTTCACGTCCTCACGAATTTTTTTTGCAGCCTTTTATGATTAAAAATCACATCTGAACAATAAATTTCAGAATTTTTGCTAGTTTAAGGAAATAGTCATTTTTTGTCCCATGTTTATAGTTGAAACCCAATAATTTTAAAAGTACGTTACATAGATCCAAAACAATAAAATACATAAAAATTAGCTTTAAATCATGTTTCAAACAATTGTGGGTCTCAGGAGGATAGTAATAAATGTGTTAGTTATAAATGTGTATAATGTGTTATACACATTTACACATGTGTATAATTAGTTATAATGTGTAGTTATAAATGTGTATTTGACCTAAATAAAATAATCATTTTTACATATAACTTTGCCACCAATTAATAAAACTTGGCTTTCAGATTTATCTTAATTATGCAAACAATATATACAAATATTCAAACTGTCCCATACGTACATCAGAGAATTTCCCGGTCTTATAAATAAATAAATAAATAAATAAATAAATAAATAAATAAATAAATAAATAAATAAATAAATAAATAAATAAATAAATAAATAAATAAATAAATAAATAAATAAATAAATAAATAAATAAATAAATAAATAAATAAATAAATAAATAAATAAATAAATAAATAAATAAATAAATAAATAAATAAATAAATAATAAAGTTCAATTAATAGTCAAATGTCAATCCTACATTACATTCCAAAAAACGTAATAACTGCTCTATTTTTGTGTTCCCCGAACATCAATCTTGAATCCACTCTAATATTACCTAAGCATTCAATCACTCATCCATCAGTCTCCCCCAAAACCCCAAAATTCCTCAAAATAATTAACGTCCAGCAATCCAAGAACCAAAATCACACGCACATCCCCACAGAAAAGTTTCTTTCTCCTCCGAGCTTGAAAAACATTCTTTCACCCACTCTCCCCCGTTCGAGATGCGCACGCAGCCCCTAACTTTCTTCCGATTGGCGGGAAGAGTGCGTCTGCCCCCCCACCCCCACTTCGGAACGAAAGTGTTTGAATTCTCAGTCAGGCCTCACGGGTCCTTTCAAAGTGGACATAGGAAACGAGCTGCGATGATGGGGATGGCGGGTAACTCTTACACGGCGTGGTTGTGGATCACCGTGCTTTGTCAATGCTGTAGCTTCATTCCGCGTAAGTGGAATTTATGTTATTGTTATTTAATTTATAACTTAGTTATTAGAGTTAGTTTTGGAATGAATAGTAGTCGGGAGATGCGAGAGGAAAAATTTAAATGCATCAGTTATCTGTAATTGAACATCACGATAAAATTCGCATCGTCAACTAATGATTGAGTTTTATTGCTGCTTATTGGATGGGGAAATTTATATTCGTTGATAAGCTGAAAGCAATAGTTGCAATTTTTTACCATCTCAATTATAAAATATTTTGTGAAGAAAAATTCGAAATATCATTTCCATATCACAATTGGTTTAAGTTAACTACACATATTAATTTTTTCAATAAATACTCTTATTTATTACCCCTCAATACAACGCAATAAAGAAAAACGTAGAAGCTTAATTTTGACTAGTAGTAGTTACATATTCTACTATATGATTACTTCTGAAGTTTAAATTTTAGCGGTTCATCTAACTCTATGTCGACAATGTATTGTCATAATTCGAGTTTTAAGTTGCTTTAGTTTTTTAACCAGGCGGAAATAATAATTTATTTCACTGCAATAAGAGCTATGTTAACTATTTTGCAATAGATATAGAAACGGCTGATAGATTGTAAACATTATTGCACTTTATTATATGGTTGGAAGTATATTTGCAAGTATTTCTTAGTAAAAATTGCAATTTAAAAAAAATAATTGTATTTTTATGTAGTCCTTAAAATTACTTCAATAAAACTATATAAATTAAAATAAGGCCAGTTGTGTATAATTTTTAAGAAAAATAACTAGCGTTACTTTTTTGTATAACGTAAATAACTTAAAGCATCTTGCAATGCAGTACAGTCGTATTTGGTTTTCAAGTAAACTATAACGCATTTTCAAATGGCATTAAAAATCCAAATACATTAATATTCATTATTGTTACATTTAAAAATAACAACTTTGATTTAATAATTAACTCGCTTATTAAAAAGCTTTTCATTGACTATTTATCTGGTAATGCGGTAGTTTTGGGAAAAATTTGGTATATTATTGCACAGCAGAAACTTTGAGCATTAAATTATAACGTTTTTAATTTCTATTCTACTAAAATTCAATACTTAGTTTAAGTATATAATCCAGTACTAGAAATATGATCAACTTATACTTTATAATATATTATCATAAGTACTTAAGATGAAATTATAATTCCTTATTTGTTCAACATTCCTTCATTTAGATATTATCGGCTCTTTCGGATTATCCCATAAAATTTTGCAAAGAAAAAAAAATTGTAGTTTAATAATTTGTGAATATTTTGTTAACTGGTACTTCAAATTTAAATAAATTTTCACAGGATTACTCTTTGAGAAAAAGTAATTATATAGACTTAAACGACAATTAAAAGGCATATTTTTCGAAACTATTGTTGATTTAATGTATTTCGTATAAATTTAAGGATAACATGTGGCAATAAATGTATAACGCATTTTTCTCACTAACAATAATGAAATGGCTTTCGTTTAGAAATTTTACAGTGCCGTTCAGTGTTTCAAATGTTTTTGAGATAAAATCTTCATTTTTAAGGTTGAAATACATATATTCGGAACAGAGTAAGAAGTTTCTATGAAACTAACTGTTTGTGATCTGAAATTGTAGATAACTGCTAAAAGTTAAGTCGCAATAAAAAGTATGCTGAAATATAAAATTTCTCTTTATTTAGCCGATTTAATTTTTGTTTGAATGTTCTCATATTTACAACTTTGTAGGAGAATTTTATTTCCATTAGGCTTATAGAAATTTAAATTAATTTTAAGAAATAATTAATTTTTTTAGGGTAGTTCTGTGAGTTGTTTGATGTTTTCTGGCATAGTTTTTGGAAAGTTCTAAAAGGAGTATTTGACATTTTAACTGAATTTATTTTCAATTGTGTGATGATTTATTGAAGTCCAAAATTATGTTTTAAAACATTAGTAAAATGAAAACAAGTTTTGAATATTAAACATTGCTAACTTAAACTGTATAAATATATAATCTAAGACAACTTATGTAAATTGTTTTTTAATAATTATGAATAAATTTAATGGTTATTGCGCATAATTAAGCTAGAGTTTGTAATAAAGAAACACATAAAAGAGAAAACAAAAAAGACATATATTTCTACTATTAAAATAACCAATGTTCACAAATAAAAATGTCAAACATATAAATATTTTTATATAATTATTTCGTTTAGAACGACAATGATTGCAGAATTTTTGTGCACTATAATTACGACACTTCAATTAATATGAAACGATCAGATATATTTTCATTATTAATTGCGTAAATAACTTCACTTTAAATATAATATTTCTTTGATATTGAAGATTATGTATATGAAAAAATTTTGCTTTCATTTTTTCACTTTTTATATTATAAACTAAATATCAAAAACATCTGCTTCAATTTTCAAGCATGAATACATCATTATGCTAAAACCCAAATTTTACTGAAAGAAGAATGCAAATAAATAATAGTTGTCCAAAGAAAATAAATTGAAAATATTTTTAAAAAAATAAGACATAGTCATTTAAAAATTGTCTTCGGAGTCGGTTGTAAAGGCCCTTCAAGAACTAGTTTGTATATTATAAGGATATTTACTTATAAAAGAGAGCAAAGAAAATCAAAAACTATCACCAAAATAAAAGTAAACAACTGAAATCTACAAAAAACCACACTATTGAAAACATTTAAAAAATAAGATATAAACATTTAAATATTGTTTTCGGAGTCTGTTGTAATTGCCATTCAAGAACTATAGTGTACAATGCAAGGATATGTATTTATAAAAGGAAGCGCAGAAAAACAACAACTATCACCCAAGTAAAAGTAAGTAACTGAAAGCTACAAAACCACACTATTGAAAACATTTAAAAAATAAGACATAAACATTTAAATATTGTTTTCGGAATCTGTTGTAATTACCATTCAAGAACTATTTTGTACATTGCAAGGATATGTCTGAAAACTACAAAACCACACTATTGAAAACATTTAAAAAATAAGACATAAACATTTAAATATTGTTTTCGGAATCTGTTGTAATTACCATTCAAGAACTATTTTGTACATTGCAAGGATATGTCTGAAAACTACAAAACCACACTATTGAAAACATTTAAAAAATAAGACATAAACATTTAAATATTGTTTTCGGAATCTGTTGTAATTACCATTCAAGAACTATTTTGTACATTGCAAGGATATGTCTTTATAAAAGGAAGCGCAGAAAAACAACAACTATCACCCAAGTAAAAGTAAGCAACTGAAATCTACAAAAACCACGCTTATGCAGTAGTCAAGATTGCCGTGTCTCAAATCCGTTCTTGGTCTCCTTCAAAATATTTATACGAGACCTCAATTCCAAGGCTATATCAGAAGGAAGTAAAGGAAATCTGCAATAGCCCTATTCAGTTTCAGAAAGAGATGGCAGATAAAAGAAAAATTGGACAAGGAAACTTTCGGAAGTAAATTGTGGAACAAAACAGAATGCTAAATTTTGAATTGGATTGGCATAATTCTGAAGTGGATGATGGCTTTGTGTTTGGTTCTACTGCAAAAAAGAAAAGAAAAAAAAAAAGTAAAAAGAACAAGGAAAAGGAAAGGGATATAGGGTTTTTATTCTGGGTTAACCTTGGATTTGGACAAATACAGATTTAATATTATACCTGTTTGGTTGTATTATTACATTCTTATTTAGGTCCACTTGATGGTTGTGTGGTTAAGGCTCTGGTTGTACATGCCATGACATGTTGGATTTGAATCTTGGAATATGATGGAATGTTCCTAATGGTTCGAAAAACACGCTAAAGGTAGTTCCCGGTCGGTTAGTTGCTATTGTACATAAAATTGTGCATATTTACTCGACCAACCCTGTTGGGCCTTGTGCCTGTTGTTGGTCTTAAAATTTGTATTGGTATTTGTAAAATTAAGTCCCTGTTGGTGGGAGTTACAAAGAATAATACAATCCATAAAAACAAAGTTTTTAATACAAATTCTTTATATGCATTGCCAATTTTTATGTTCATTAACAAAGTTCCAATTCTGTTATCAGCGCGTGGTTGATGTTCGCATCTAATTTTAAATATTAAAAACAGCTTTATCAGCAAAATATGCTACAAACTAAGCTTCAAAATTTATTTATTTGACGAAACTATACTCCGTAGTAAATTTATGCATTCATTCCCAAGTATCTTTTATTCATTTGGATTAAAATAATTTTGGCGACATTAAAGAGTTTCGACAGTGATAGGTTAAATGGGATTTATTAGTATTCCAAAATGATTATAGAAACGTGCGTAAAAGCGAACTTTTAGTAACAGTGATAGCCCCCAAAACTTGATAGAATTGATATTGAATCTATCTGCCAAGTTTCAACCCTACCATATGTGGGTTAGAGTGGCAAGTGGGTTAATTAGGTTTCCGCAGATTTTCACACCAGCCACACACACACAAACAAACAAACATAATATAAAGGATTTAAAAATGGTAGTTGTTTGTAAGTTTGTTAAAAATTTTAAAACTAACTATTCTATCAAGTTATAAAACAATGAAATAAAACAACAGAATAATTAGGAATAATATTAAATGTAATTTATATATATTGAATTTGAACAACTTCTATTGCACATTTGTAAGTCTTAAAATATATCATGACATCACAGTATGTATGAAACTGGTATAAAAAAACGCATAGTGCTTCTGACCGAAATTGTAGGACTTTGTTTGTGAATATGTGGGTAAATAATGCTATGCAGTGGACTATGAAAGTTTGATGTTTACGGAGCTTGAAATCATGGAACTATCTCCTTCCTTATCACCAAAATTGAAGAGATCAAAATAATTTGTTAAATTGCTTCAGACTAGAAATGACTAATAAAAAATGGGTCTGCAAGGGTAAATTGTAGTTGTCATCAACTAGTTGATGCTCGGCCAGAACTTCGTGTGAATTGCAAATTACAACAAACAACTTTTTCAGAAAATTACTTACTTAATTTAGGAATTGTATTAAAATGTAGTGTAAGGTCATATAAAGATTCAGCTTCGTTTATCATGTCTTTTAGGTAATATAATGTGAGTCTACATTAATCGGTTAAACGTTAATTGAAAATTTTAAATAAATAGTAGATATGCTATACTTTTAACCACCTGACATACACAAGTTTCATATTAACTCCAGTAGTTATATACTTTGGAATAATATTTATAAGATAAGGACCAAGAGGCCACTTTGTTTTCAAAATGCTATTTACTCTAACATTAATATACATTGAATTGTAGCGCATGATGATATAATATTTAAGCATCGTTCTATTATTACTTTTACATTGTGCAGTTTGATTTTACATTTGTAAGTGACAGCAATTGAAAATTTTTTATAAGCAGAAAATATACAATATTTTAACCACCTAACTAACAGGTAAACGTTAAATACTGACTTCTGAAGTAATGTAATTTGAAATCCGTGTTATAGAATTAGACCTAGATACAACTTTGTTTTTAGAATTCTTTATTACTATAATATTAGGATGTACTAACCAATAGTTCATGGCTATATAGCGTTCATGCATCGTTTAGTTATGACGTTTGCGTTGACAAATTTGTAACTACATTTGTCAGTTAGACTATTGAAGTGTATTGTGTATTGGAGTGTACACAGTGTATTGGAATAAAATACTCAAGAGTTGTTCTACACAATTTCGCACTATGTTTTTAAATAAAGCATCGCAAATAATACAGTACTTTTTTACTTCCGAAAATGGTTTTTGGAGTCTATTGTTAAATTTGTTTGCCCTAACTCTTAATGTCATGCTTACTGTTTGTCTATCAAGATAATAGCTCTCATTAGAAAGTCGAGATGAAGGCGGTTGCTATAGAAACAATACTCATTGTTTTAGAATAAGGGTTATGAATGCAGACTCTTGTCAGCCTAAAAGGTTAGAGTATATTAATTGTCTCGGTGATTATAAGTCGTTTACTTTAATCAATCTATTTTGATGATCTATGAAATATCACCAAAACGTCATCAGGTATTCAGCAAACTAATGTTGACGTATTTCTCCTAAAATCTCCCGTCAAAAATGCGATTAGTCGTCATTCCATGGGAAACAGAAAAAGCTAGACTACTTGGCGGGAGCTAGTCTTGTGATAGACAGATAGTACTTTTGCAGATATTCATACCACAACACTATGAATTAATGCAAAAGTATTCTCTATCTTTGATTATGATTCTCCAATGAATTCATAAGAGAAATTCTGTGAGGCTTCTCCATGCGTTCATAAAAGAAATTCGGTTCAAAATGTAGAGTTACGTTTCTTTCTATACACATAAAACCCATATATGTCCTTTGTATTCAATGAATTGTTTTGAGATATTGTTGCACAAAATGTAGAGTTATATTTCTTTCTATACCTATTAAACCCGTATATGTCCTTTGTATTCGTTGAATTGTTTTCAGACCATTAAGTTTGTTTTTGGAAAACGTGCATGATTAACTCGAAATATAAGAGAAAGTCATAACCACCTCAAATAAGACGTAGTCCTATTAAAAAATCCTATTCGATCGCTCTGCTAAAAAGCGATGTGATTATTTCTTTAACTGGATGCTTATTCTTGTCTTTATTTTCGAAGTTATTCAAGTATTAGCAATTTAAATGGTTTGAAAAACTTCGACCGGAAGAATTTTCTCCACTAATTAGGCATGTCACCAAAAAAAAAAAATAATAATAATAATAAAGAAAATAAAAAGAATCTCTTTTGTATCCTTTCTAGAATCGTTAACAGGAGAATACCAAAAAAATTGCCTTCTCATAAGCCTGTGCCCTTATCGAAAATAATTTTATTTTAAAATGAATTTGAAATGTTAAGTATTCCAAGAGAACGTATTAGAATAACTCGCATTAAAATATTATATATCTTAGTTGATGTTAAGAATTGTATGCTATTTGAATTAAGTTTGAAGAATTTTGTTTTATCTAAAAAACCAGTGAACACATATCGAAAGTACGCGTTCAAAATGTAAAATGTATAGTTTACAAATCGTTTATTTAACAGGAAACGTCACAGTATGTCTCTGTTACATAGACATAATGCTTTCTTTTTTCAGCCATAATTTCTGCCGGAGTATTGATTTGAAACATGTGAAATTTTATAGCAGGCATAATATCAATTATAAAGTTCATTAAAACAATTTAAAGCATTTAATTAAAGAAAAACTAATTATAGCTTTTTATTATTACATTTAAAAAGTTTTTATAAGTAAGCTTATAATTACTTATAATAATTAATTATAAAATTGCCATCAAAGTGTTTTTATGAACTTTAAAATGACTGATATCATGTATGCTATAAAATAAATATGCTTCCAATCAGTGTTCCGGCAGAAGTTTATGCCGGCAGAAGTTTATGCCGGCAGAAGCGTTAAATCTATGAGGCAAGGAGATACTGTTCCCTATTAACAACTTATTCATTGTCAAATATAAGAGTGTATGTGTAACTCAACGATTATACAGGTATTTATTTCAATAAGAAGTATTTACCCTACAAATTAAAAACTACATTCCTTCAGATTTAGGATTCTTAATGAGACATCCCATGCAAATTTGTAATTTCATCAATAAGTATAACTTTTTTTTCTGAAAGTAGACTCTAAATATTTAGTTATAAATATCTTCAAGTCATACTTAGTTTGTACTTGAAATAAAGTACATTAAATTCTAAATAAAATGTCATCTACTGTTTTTCAGAGCGGAACAAAATATATTACCAGATCAGTTTTTGTAAAGTTTTATAAATATTTTTAATGATTAGGACAGTTTTTGACCGACTCATGGTGATTGAATTTAATTAAAAGTTCAACTTTCAAATCGCTGTGAAACTAATCACTCGTCAGAATAACCTGGAATTTGACCTGAATATACGCAAAAGTTTGAAATATTTTTTTTTAATCCACACCATATCCCCCTGCTTCGCGTTTATTCAGGTTAAATTTCAGGTCATTCTTACCAGTGGTTATTTTTACGTCTTTTTGAAAGTTGAACTTCAATTATAATCACTCAGTACTTAACATTTTTTAACCATTTCAATAATGTAATAAAAAAATTCATGTAAAAATTTACAAATATCTATAAACCTATAATTTCCTTCACATATGGTTTCGTATGACCCTAAATGGCATCAGGACGTTTATCATTAGATAAGAATCAAATAATGAAAAATGACTTCTAACTGAAATATTAAAATACCCATTTGATTTCCTTCAGTTAAATATACTAAAACTAAGTTATATCTTGATAAATATATTGTGCTTTCATAGTAAGGTAAATAAATAGTCATTTCCTAGCATTCCTCTACTCTATAAACTATGTTGCATGTTGAAATTGCAATAATCCTAATGGAGCGGACTTTAAAAGCATATTTATAACTAATGCATTTCGAGATCATTAAGACTCCATTTTATGATTGGAAGGATTAAACCATAATTGAAATTCAGAAGTTAGAAGCTGATAATTATATTAGACTCTAAATGAAATCAGTTCTGCAGTAAACTTTTAGAAAAATTTAAAATACGATTTTAAGAGAAAATGATTTTTATATTTTCAAGTAATTTTGTTTTAGTGCAACAAACATTAGTTCATTATTGCTTCCTATATCTCTAAATGTAATTGTAAAGTTGATTATTAGATAATAATTAAATTGAGAAAAGTGACTTAGAGCCACTCTGTTAAACTGAGGTGTTAAAATACATATTTAATTTTTTTCATAATTTTTTTTTTATTTATATGAAATAATTTTATGCATTAAAATTACACCTATCATAAAAATCCAAATGACATAAAAATCCATTAACATATTGTTTCGCATAACCCTAAATAGTATTATAATGTTTAACATTAGATAATGATCTGAACGAGGAAAACAATTTATAACTGAAACATTTAAATATCATTTGAATTTCTTTGGGTAAATTAAACTAAAAACTTGTTGGTAAAAATCTGGTAATTTTTTAAAAAATAATTCTGTGTGTAAAATTCCTACGTACCCATTAACATACAAACTAAACACACCTTCACTAAGTAAAAATAATATGATACGGTTATGCAAATATATATACGTCATTTGATTCCCAGTTTTTCCAGCAATACACAACATTTTTAAATTAATAAATAAAATTTAAAATGAAATATTTATTTCTTTATTTTTATTAGGATAATAATTATAACATATATAAAACAAAAAAAATAAAAAATAATGTAAAAAAAATTATGGATTTGAATTAGAAATATAATTTTAAAAAAATTGAAGAGAAAACAACTATAGATATCCGCCCATTCCCATGACCGTCAGTGGGTTAATGTATACCTTGTTAAAGGGATTAAAACCTTTCTCTGAATGATATTTCAGAAAATTCTCATGCAGTAGTGAAATAAAAAGGTTATTTATAATTTATTTGAATACTATTTAAAATATCCTTAATGTGGTTATAAGCTATTCTAACTTTTTTAAAATATGATTTAGAAAATTATAAAAATAAAGCTCCGATTGATTCATATCAAGTTTTGTATCTTAATAACTTATAAAAAAATTTCTTATTAAAATAGCAATGCTGTAATATTAAAGAAAACCAGTACATATGCCTCCCACATACGTCCTTACTTTCATTCAAACAATTTCGCACAAAATATTAAAACAACTGTGAAGATTTTTGTATTGTTAAAGTGGTACAGTATGCAAAGAAATCAGATTGCTAGTTATATCTTGTATTCTAATTCATGAAATAAGAAAAGTACTGTGGTAATTCGTGGAAGGTTTTTAATAATTGTAAATAATTTGTATTGTCATAAGTGGTTATCTACTTATTAAAACTAAACCAAATTCTAAAAAGTTCAATGGCAATCCTATAATATTATGCCATAGTTAGATTTTAATTCCGAAAAAGAAGCGAAATGCTAAATTTCATAATTTTGCAAGGAATTGTTAGTATTTTAAATGATGACAAAGAAATCACAAATTAATGTAAAAAAATATTTTTGTTATAATTTATCAAATTATTAATATATTTCAGTAATGTTTTGTTTCACGAACTACCGAGCATAAATAGCGTTCAACTTTATCCATAAATGTTATTTTAACAATAAATTAATAAAACAATTTTTTAATTTTTTAAGTAGAAACATCTATCATTTTACTTTTATAGATTTTCCACGGTCAAAAACCCACTAGAATTATTCTTTCCTTTTTGACGTTCGCTTTTCAATATTGTAACAAAAATTTAAAAAAAAAGTCTACTTTTAGGGACCGTATTCTAGATTACATCTGGAATTTATTAAAGTTTAATTGAGGTAAAAAAAAAGGCCTCAATGTAAAACATTTTAAGTGGTAAGCATTTATATTTTTACTAGTAGATTCAGATAGGCCAAAACGAATATTGGAATGTGTATTTTGCAACTTAGAAGGTGCATCAAAATCATTCCTTTGCAAGGTCTGTCCAGTGATCCAAAGTCAAGTGATCCAATGATCCAAAATTCTTGGATCAGAGGCAACTCACGTGTTTATAATGTGAGACTATTTAAGTTTAATCCTCAGCTGTGGCTCTAAGTAATTTATGTTTTCAAAAATAAATAGAACCAACGGGAATTGTGTTTCCAAAGTAGGTGTTTTCAAATTTTGAGGCATCTCCTTTTCGATACTTGAAGTGCAAAGAATTGTCCTTTAAAATACCATTCTCTCAGGCATTCTGCTTTTAAATTGGGACTAGTATAATAGTTTAGATGTTACAAAATTTGTAGTAGTATAGCTTTAATAGTATAGACTTCATTTATATCTTTTTGAGCAATGAAAAAGAATAAAGATGCAACAAAAATGTGTTCGAAACAATAATAAAAATACAAACATTTCGGCCTCAAAAATCATCAGGGAATTTATGAACATTTCAGAAAGAAGCAAAAGCACATATTAGACAATTATTTAATAAATTACAACCTTAAGTAAAAATATAGCGAATTTCCATAATATTTTACTTCAATTTAAATAAAACGTTTCATCATTTTCAGATAATATAGGGATTTAACAAGTTTGTATTCATGTTCTATGACGTTTAAAAAATGTACCCAAAGTTTTAAAAAATTTGGTTTAGTTAATTAAATACAAAATTTCAATAGTTTTTTTTTTACATTAATTGGAATGTGGATGATAATGACTTATGTTCTACTTTGTTAGTTATGTTATAGAACCGAAGATATAACCATAGTTCAGGTTTTTTTTTTCGTACTATACCACAATTTTAAAAATAAAGTCATGAGATAGAGATACTTTTTTAAAACGTGGAGAGTTTACTTTCTGCTATGTCATTATATGGCTTGTATGTATAAATGTTCTTTAAAATCTTAGAAATGCACTGTGAAGACTTCATAAGAAAATAAGGAAGTTATTCTTTTAAGATATTACTTTCTTACTAACACATTACTTTCCTTGTCTTTGTAATAAAACGAGATTAACTGTGAATATTTATAAATACTTTTAAAGTGGTACCACAATTTAAAAAATAAAGTCATTGTAATTTAGTGATATTTTCTTAAATCGCGAGACGTTTATTTTCTGACGCGTCATTATATGGGATATGTGTATAAATGTTCTTTAAAATAAACTTTCCATCTTAACACAATGTTTTTTAAGAAGTTAAAATTATATCGAATTCTTCTCTTAGAAATAGACTTTGAGGACTGCTATTCTCTTAAGATATAATTTCCTTACTAACACATTACTTCCCGTCTCTTTGTAATAAAACTAGAGCAATAAATATTCTCACCAACTTGCGATCAGTCATGTATGGAAATAGGGATAGAAAATTTCATTAGGATAATTCGTTTTCTCACAGATTTTCTCACGTAAAAGAAAGATATTAAAAAAAAAGAATAAAGGAATTGTCCATGTGGGTTGTGAGGAATTTTTTTCGTAATTTCAGGCGAAATGAAATCAGAAAATGCCACGTTTGCAGGTAAGATTGCATTAAATTGTCCAATCAGAACCTGTCTTATCATCATCAGTAAGAATTCTTGGTTTCTTGTAGACTTAATTTCAGTGTTCTTAAAAGGACATTTAGGCGACAAGGGAAAATAGCTTTAATATATTTTTAATGATGATGTGTAAATAATAAAGGTACTTTGAACATCGCAGTCACTTCATATTTGTGTCAAATGAACTAAGTTTTGCCTATTTGATTAGGTAGAAGTAAATGTTAATTATTCTTTGCAAGTTTATTGATTGTTGCAATTAGACAAAGTAGAGAGTGTGATTTCTACGCAATACTTTTTGGGAACGCTTCCAACGAAATTAGAGTAGTCTGTCGTTTTATGGAAACTACGTATTTTTTATAAATCGCTATCTCAATATGTTTTTACTATTTCCGCTTCGATTTTGAGAATTTATTAATAAAGATCCGGTGTAATCTTGTCAATGAATTTATTGCTGTAGTATTAAATTTTGTTGAATGAATTTATTATTTTTTGTAAACATAAGTCAGTATTCTTTTATCAACTAGAATCTTTAACTGAAAATTTAAATAAGATAAGTAATCTTATATATTACTTATGGAGGGAGTTTTTTTCTTATGACCATCCCTTTCTTTCCTTTATAGAAAACTAAAATTAGTAACTGATATACTAATTTAAAAGCTATAACCTTGTTAAATGTAATAATATCTCGGCAATTTTTTACAATATCTAGGAGACCCGTTGGCAAATTGCATATTTAAGGCTGTTAGATATTTTTTTTTTTATTGCTGACGTAAATCAATCATGGAGTGTTCAATATAACTTTTTAACATTTAAGTTTGATCTATCAACAAAAGATGAAGGGAATTGTTTAAAGCAAAATTTTATATATTTAAACAATAATACTTTTATTTTCATAGTTTAAAGTACGATAGGAAAAGCAGGGATGATTTTAGGGCTGTATAGATCTGTATGAGTACATTACTGGTTAAAACATTGATACTGGTGACAAGTTATATTGATTTAAATCTGAACAATAAATATAAATAGTCACTGCTTATTTCTAGAAGCTACAGTATCGTAACAAAAATGTTTTAACAATCGCAATGAGTTAAAAGAGGCGAATTCCATCGTCTTTCTGATCGACTAGTAAACAAAGTAAATATCTTTTATTATTTTTTTAGGGCTGTATAGATCTGTATGAGTATATTACTGGTTAGAACATTGATACTGGTGACAAGTTATAGTGATTTAAATTTGAACAATAAATATAAATAGTCACTGCTTATTTCTAGAAGCTACAGTATCGTAACAAAAATGTTTTAACAATCGCAATGAGTTAAAGGATGCGAATTCCATCTCCTTTCTGATAGACTAGTAAACAAAGTAAATATCTTTTTTTTATTTTTTAGGGCTGTATAGATCTGTATGAGTATATTACTGGTTAGAACATTGATACTGGTGACAAGTTATAGTGATTTAAATTTGAACAATAAATATAAATAGTCACTGCTTATTTCTAGAAGCTACAGTATCGTAACAAAAATGTTTTAACAATCGCAATGAGTTAAAGGATGCGAATTCCATCGTCTTTCTGATCGACTAGTAAACAAAGTAAATCTCTTTCTGGAAGACGACGTGTAAGGCGGAAAGAATGCGACAAGATAAAAGTCCCGTCCGTCAAGAAATACCTCGCCGGGGCACCCAGAGACAAGCAGACCGGCACCGGGAGTGGCAGTTTTCCCTTCTATTGAAATAACCGTCAATTTATCGGTGACCACTGCAAAAACAATAAAAAAGAATCCCATGATCGAAGTTCCACTGTGACGGCTGCATCAAAGATCATTGCCCAAAGTTTCGAGGGCTAAGAAAGCAGCCTAAGGTTCGTCTTCGCCAGTGCTGTCAAAGGATCAAGTATTCGTGAGGAGAATTCTCCAACAGCCTTTTTAGAGGCTTTGACCAACTTTATTCGGGATTCAATCGATAGAAAAGCGCGCAAGTTTGACGTTAGTATCTTGAAATCTGGGAGAAATGGCGCCAACGTGCTAGGCTTTGGAATGAAGGTTTACCCAACATGACTGTCAACTATTTTTTTGTCTTTGGCCCTGGGTCTTGTTGGAGAAGGCTCATTAGGTAGATTGGTTGGGATTAGGAAGGTCTAAACAATACTTGTTAGGTCTTTTGGCTGGTCTTTTTTTTTTTTTTTGGATGGGTATAATTTTTATGAGTCCATCTTGTTCCGGGTTAGATGCTTTTTATTATCACTTTTATTTGTGAGTAGTGGCTTCTGGGAGGTTGTGGAATTTCGTGGTTGAAAGGAAAGTTTGGTATGTGATTCGGAAAAATTATATTCGTTTATTGTGTTGCGTATTTTCTCACAGAATTATTGAATTTATAGGATTATAGGATTTAGAGAGGAATATTTTTTCTCGTCTTTTATAATCCGATTAGTTTTAATCACAAACATTTTATTTGAAATTACTGTTAACCCATTAAAGACGACTTAGAAATGGATAAACAGTCATTGTTTTTAACTTTTACCTTGTTTATTTTGATCCTTTAAGGTATATTTGGATTTTTTCAGAATTTTTGGGAAATTATTTGAATGATTTTTAAAAAACACTAAGTGGAACCAAAATAGCAATTTATTAGCAAATAAAAAAAAACTAAAATGTCGTTTGGAAAGTTTTCTTGCCATTCGACGTTAATGGGTTAATGGGGATCATTGTTTAAAAGTTGTTGAGTATAAGATGTATTTGTTTGGTAAACTATTGAAAATAGAATTGTTTATTTTATTCATTTATTGAATCTTATTTCTATTGCATGAATCATATGTTACAAGGTACTCTGTGTGATTTGGATAATTTCTTCCTGACCATATGAAGTGATTTAAATGTCGTACATCAAATTATTTCAAATAAGAAATTAAATAGTTTTTGTCTTAAAACTATGACTTTTCTAAAAATGTTCTAGCACATCAAAATTCAACATAATAGAAGTAATTGATTGCGCAAACAAGGCTTATAAAAAGAACATACCCTTGTAATATAAATTACAACTGGCTATAAATGAAATTCATAAATTGTTACTTATGTGTTCAGTTTAACTTTATATTTTAAATAATTGTAGAATTAAGGTTTTGCTAGTGTTGTTTTTATTGCATATGTATACGGAGATAGGGGTTTAATTCCCGCCATTCTCCTTTATAACCTTCGCTTGATCGGAGGTCTACCACCACCGCCATTATTGTTTTATCGTTTTGAGGGTTTATTGACTACAAGCAGACAAAAGATAATCAATTTCTAGCATAAACTTTGTTTTAAAAAAAAGTAAAATTACAACAAACTTCATAAATTTTTAATTTATTAAAAAAGTTTTCTGAATGAAACTTTCCATAACCGCAGTTAAAGCATTATGTATCAAGTTTTCTACTTTCAATTTGGTTACAAAACTAAGTTTGAGAATGTAATACCAAAGAATAAAAGAGATAGCATTACGCCGTGGGGTGGTTTCAGCTGGTTTGGAAAGGGATCACTTGTTGAGGTACATAGTAACGTAAACTCTAAGATCTATCGATTATTCAAAACAACCATGTATTCCTTACGGGAATCATGTTTGTACACAAAGAATACAGTTTTTACGGGACGTAGCCACTCTTTTTAATGTCGAAGAGAGTTATGTTAATTCTGGTTTTAAGGGGACACTCTACTCTAAACATTCCAAAATTTAAATTTTGTTTATTTGCTATAATTATAGTTTGGAATCTTCCAAATACGCATGCAAAATTGTAAAACTGTATCTAAGTCTTTAATGAGTTATGTGACATTTTATGCTGGATGATAAGATGATCTGCTTAAGAAATGAAAGTTTTAAATCGATTTTTCTCACTGTTTTTTGTTGATGCGAGGTTTTTGGAAACTCTAATGCTTTTTTTCTAATTAACGGAGTGATCTTTTATTTTTAGATCCTGTTGTAAAATATGTCTTTTTTCATAAATTGGCATTCTAATTAACAAAATATGTTGTAATTTGCATTTTTTTAACACTAAAGTAAAATTATGGCAGATTTATAGAATGAATTTTTTTTTTGGTATTATTAGTAAATATTTGTATTATAATTAATTGTTACGAGTATTCCATATTTTAATTCTAATTCTGATATAATAGAGTTGAAAGAATTTTTTAGTAGAAGCTGTGGGGAAAATGTTTAGTTTTTAAAAAAGCCTTAGAATTTTAAAGAACGTGTAAAAAATTTGAATCATTAAATTTTTTAAAAAATGAAATTTTTTTGTTGTTGAAATTTGGTTATTTCATATAAATTAAAATAAGGGACATCTGTCTTTTTATTTAAAAATATAATAATAATAATAATAATAATAATAATAATAATAATAATAATAATAATAATAATAATAATAATAATAATAATAATAATAATAATAATAATAATAATAATAATAATAATAATAATAATAATAATAATAATAATAATAATAATAATAATAATAATAATAATAATAATAATAATAATAATAATAATAATAATAATAATAATAATAATAATAATAATAATAATAATAATAATAATAATAATAATAATAATAATAATAATAATAATAATAATAATAATAATAATAATAATAATAATAATAATAATAATAAAAAGTTTAGATGGTAGACTTAAGCCCTTAAAGACTTGTAATCTATAACTTCAATGACAGATCTATTTTAGTCAGATATACGTTAAGGACTTTTAAAAATAGGATTAAATTATCTGAAGACTAATTAAAAGTTTAAAATAGGTTACTATTATTTATTATTTGTTTTTAAACTAGGAATTGTGGAGATTTTTAGAATTAACTGTGCATAATTGAGATTTTAAACACTGACGATACTTTTTTATTAGTATGATCACTTATAGAGAGGAACTAGTTATTAAATTAAAATAATCAATAGTGATTTTGTACTTTATTGTTAATACGTTATTGTAAAATATGTTAAGATCCATACAGTATTCCAATAATATAATTATTTCATGACCCATAGAAACATTCAATGCTGAAATATGAACCTGAATTAAGTTAAAAGTAAGTTAGATGGAAATAAAAATGCGCACCACTATGTATTATTTTATAATTCATATCATTTAAGCATTACATTTAAACTAGTTTTGATAAGTTATTTAGTTTTTGCTTGATTTAACTTAAGATAACTCATACGATATATTTTCATGTTTTCTCCAAAAAGTGGAATAATATCAGTAAAATTATATACTCTGAACAGTTTTTTTTTTTTTTTTTTTTTAATATTACGATTCATTTCTTTCCTTTTATACAAACAAAAATGGATAGATGATTGAACAAGTTCAAGACTAAAATCTCTACTTCAGATAATAAATAGTTTATTACAATTTCATCTGTTTTAAAATTAAAGTTGAAAAATTTGGATACAGTAAAAAAAAATTAAAATTTATAATTGTATTCTGTAGATGGCAGCACTATAGGAAAGAGAAATCAGAAAATTAAGCACGTTGAGGGATCTTATCTTTTAGCAATATAATACAGTATCTAACTTGGAGGAATTTTGAAAAAGTAAATTCCTCTAAGCAATTTTAAATTCGCATGTGCCCACTAGTATTATAGATAACTGGAGTAATATTAAAAATTATGATTACTTATACGTACTCAATACCTTTTCGAATAAATTCATGCTTAATACTAAATTATCAGTATAAATTCATTGACATATACATTAAATATGATTTAAACTCAATGATTCATATTAAAAATGATTTACACTCAATGATTAATATTAAAAATAATTTAAATTCAATTATTAATATTAAAAAAGATTTAAACTCAATGATTAATATTAAAAAATGACTTAAACTCAATAATTAGTCTAAAAAATGATTTAAATTCAATGAATAACATTAAAAATGATTTAAACTAAATGATTAATATTAAAAATGACTTAAGCTCAATGATTAATATTAAAAAGGATTTAAACTTAATGATTCATATCAAAAATTGTTTGAAATCAAAAGTTAATTTTTGAAAATGATTTAAACTCAATGAAATAAAAAGAAATGTATTTGATTTGAAGCACAAAAGCTTTTTTTTTAATGAAACGCCTCCTAATCCACCTGACAGCTTTAAAAGCAAACAAACTAAAGTTAAATTCTCTTCAGGGGTAGAAAATATAGCCCACCTCTGACAATGAGCTCTTCAAATGCCTTCCAAAGTGATACAGTATACGTGAACGGGGTTTAAATCGAATCGGTTCTTTGCGAATAAAAAGGTGTGAAACTGCTTAAATAACAGAACTCGATAAAATATAGAAACCTTGGGGAAAATGTTAAGCAAAAAAATGTTTTTCTTAACCATTTTTGTCATGTTCAGTGGACTACAAAAATGCGTAACTATATTGAAATATTAAAACTACCACTTGTTATGTTCGTTTATTGTAGTCCTAGAAAGTTAGAGTAAAAAATTGTATTTTTAATGGCTACAGGTGGTGGTTTTAGTTTTAATATTTTTTTTGCTTGCATTACTTATACTTTACTTTGCTTATATATAGTTTCTCTATCACTTCATAAAAAATAAATATTTAATCCCCCCCCCCCAAAAAAAAAAATATTTAAGAGTGTCGATTTTCGCACAACTTTCAATTGCACAATACATAAATTCAAAAAGTACGCCAAATTGGTGATTTTTTGGCGATAAGCATTATATTGACAAGAAAACCCTACAAATATTTAAATTTGATAATATTTTTGGCGATAATTAATAAGTTATTCATTTCGAATAAGTGGAATGGAGAAGGAACAGTTCGATTGGGAAGGAAAAAGAGCTCTATGTTAGATACTTTCGTTTTTCAATATGATATGCCTCTAATATTGAATTATCATCGAAGTTTCGGGCTTGTGGATTGTTATTACTTTTTAAAAAGCATCACCGATTCTAATCAAAAACGTTTCTAGCTGTTTTTTGAAAATTGCTGAAAAACACCAATTTTTCAATGGCAGCTATTTTATGCTCAGGTATTGTTTTGACAAAATCCGTTATGACAGGTCCCTGATCCTTCTACAAAAGTTGAACATTGATAGTTAATTTATTTGGTAGTTGTGTTGACTTTAGACACATATTTTTTTCCCTAGATTATTATTTTAGACTTTTAAAAAAAATGTGTCGAAGTGCAAAAAAAAAAAAAAAAAAAAAAAAAAAAAAAAAAAAAAAACAATTACCAAATGCAATACTTTTATCATCCTATTTTAATATATGTTTAATTTAAAGTAGTAAATGTAGAAAATATCTATAAAATTGCAACAAATAATACATTTAAGTTTAGTCAAGTTTTGTAGAATTAAAATTGATAATTTTACCATGTAAATGATGGAAATATTTTTGCTTGCTTTTTAATTGCCACAAAGTCTTATTTCCTCACAATTCTTTTAAATTTTCTTAAAACTGAATTGATGTTTTAAAGTTTTTTCTTAGCAAGTTGCCATAATGATGATTATAAGCTACACATTACAATTCAATTTATAAATCATAAATTATTATAAACTACACAATACAATTCAATTAATTTAACTTTAATTTCCTACAATAAAATCCTTCAGTCATACTAACAATTTAAGACAACCACATTATTGTACAATTTAAAGATACGATCTGTCATCTGAGCATAAATTACACATCACATCCAATTGTTTTGCTCAAACTTTCTTGACTATAAGTAGAACCTCCCTGAGCAACAAACACAAAACTTTCATTGAGTTTTAATATAAAAACTAATTATCACCAGAACACTTGAAGAAAAATGGATAAGAATGGTTACCTCGAACCGTAGAAGGAATTGCCATCAAAAGATGCCTTCTCTATCATGTTTTGCAGGAAAAGGAAACGGCAGCAGATTAAAAACAGAAACTGGCTGAATTCCAATTCATTTTAGACAAAGCACTTTTCGTCTCGGAACCAAATTACACGGTCGGCGTATCCCTAGGATATACTTTAACAGTGATGGAGGCTCCGACCTTTTTTCCGTATATGCGGATTACTCGGTCGTTTAATGCTTCCTCTAAGAGGAATTTGATTTCTGGATTTTTACGCATGAAAATTTGTTGATTATTGTTCTTTTTTAATGGATAAGTAGATTTGAGTTTTGTTTGGTGGATTCTGTTCGTAGTTTTTGACTTAATTGCGACGTTTCCTGAAGATTCAAACTATCTTATTCATACGAGTGCTTACACAATCTCTGAAAAATTTGACGCGTTAGATAACCGCGCGAAAGTGTTTTGGTAGTAATCCAATTTTTTGCTGGTTTTCTGCGTGAAGTATTCAAAAACGTGACTTAGACTATTTTAGAAAAATTATCTGAGGGAGAAATTCAGGGAATCCAACACATTTTAGTATTGTTGTTTTAAGGTCTAAAAGAAATTAAAAAAGAAATTATGATCTATTTGCATACATTATTTTATGTTAGGAATCAAAGTCTCTTATTCAATAAAAAGTTTTAATTGAACATTTCAAATCGATTGTAGAACAGATTTTATAAAATTCTATCAGAAACACGTAAATTCAATTTTCTTTAAATAAAAATAGAGTCGCATCAATTTTAAATTCGGTATAATTTAGTAATTTTTTAAGATTGTGTTTTTTTCTTTAAATTTAAGTTATTTGACTTCAAGTTCACTAAATGACCATTTCCACAGCGCCTGAAAAACATTCAAATTCAATAGTTAATTTTTTTTTAATAAATTGCTCTTTGAAATGAAACTAAATTTTTTACAATTTCACTTTTGCAATTTATCCTTATGCTCTATTTCAAATAAGAAAGGAAATAAACACAGTGAAAAAAATTTCTGGAACACTCTTTATACTAAAACTTTCTTGACGTATTTACTGGGATTGTATTAAGTTTTGATTGGAACATCTATACTCAAAGAGTTATTTCAGAGATTAATGTGCATTATAATGCCTATATTTTTGTGGATAAATGAAAATTACATGTATGTTGTATTGGAAATATGTTTTAGTGCTCACGGATGATTGACCACATTTGGGACTTAAGGTCAGATATTCTTGAAACTTCGGTACTTTAACAATGCCTGAATGAAAATTATAAGTATCTTTTATTACAAATATAGATGTTTTAATCTATATTTGTAATGGTAATGCAAGAAACTACAATCCTAGTTGCGACTAAGGATTGCATTTTTTTTAAATGAATGTATTTGTACGATATTTTAATGGAAACTAATATTATCCTATATTGGTTGGTTGTTTTCAGATTATCTGGCACCGTCAGCAACACGAGGGCTATAATGCGCCGAAACATTCTTCATTAGACAAGCCAACATACATTTACAAACACCCATGCCTTACACGGGACTCGAACCCGCAACCTCGCGGTCTAGAAGCTAGCACGCTAACCACTATACCGTTTGATCGGCCTATTCTATATTGAAAATATAGATGTTTTAGTGCACGCAGCTGATTGGACTATATTTGAGACTTGATCAAACTTTCTTGAAATTTAAGTACTTTACAATTAAAGATTTACTCATATATGATGTATATCACATACATTTTAACACTAGAAAGACGGGAGCTTAGTATATACCTATATTGCCTGAAAGCAGTCAAAATGACTGCATTGTGAAAAAATAACTAATGCGCAAAGAAATTTGTTTTTAATATATTTTTTATCATTTACAGTCATATAACAAGTTATTAATAAGTATTAACAATAAAAAAAATGTATTTCAGTTCGAAAAAAAATAATTTATACATTATCTGGACATTTTAGCTGTATCGATTACAGTATGAGATCATACACTCAGTGATCCTCCTTCTCATCTGAATTACGTTACAGCGCGTTCAAAGGGAAAAAAGCGCGTGGCCAGGCCTGGCATAAAAATTCGAATAACAAGTACGAATAACAATAACTTTAGTTATTGCTATCATGTTATCAGTTATTGTTATCATGTTATTCCAATCCAGAGCCGAACTGGTCTTTTTCAAGCAGTCAAAATGACTGCTTTTCGGCAATATAGGTATAACATACATATATATCGGAAGTGAAGGAGGGGGGGGGGCAACAACAATGATTAATTAACCCATTTATATGTTGTAGAAAAAGTCACAAAATTATAAGAAGCTTGTCATTATTTAAATAATTATTTTTTTAATTGAAATTCAAAAGCAGTCGAAATGACTTGCTTAGGCAATCTAGTGTTAAGGAAATGATGAAAACGTTGATATATTTTTTTTAATTTTGACTTACTTGAGGTTTGACCCTTCTTATTATTTTATTTCAATTACTCTTTAGTAAAAAGACAATAATTTCTGCACTGGTACTTTAAATCAAAAGGTACTAAAAAAGTGCTGAATAATTTCGAAGCATACTTCTTAATAGAAAATTGGCTTTCTGCGTCGCAAAAAACATTTTGTTGAAAGGGCAAAAAAGGGATTTCGAAACAAAGGCGAAGTAAATTGGAATTTGACGGCAAAGAAAGTGTTGGGGAAATAGTCAGCTCTAGCGACTTCATAACTTAAAGATCACGCTTTTAAAATCAAACCTTTAGAAACAGTTTGTACTCGATCTATCTTTGCAAAAGGAAAGGAAATCTTTTTGTTTCAACTTCATTTTCTTCTGGTTTCTATAGTAACAGATGCCCAAAGACAATACAAAAGTGCCTTATTGTATTTCTGATGTTTTTACTTGTTGTTGGAATCTTTTTGTTTGGAAAATCTAGCTTTATTGCGACGAACCTGAATCTTAGAACGTCTTTGCGGATCTTTAGTTTTTTTTGTTTTTTTTTCTTTCAGGAAAGGCATCTTTTTTCATTCCTTGCTGTAAATTGCTGGCTGACTTTTTTCAATTTAACTTACAGATACCACAGAACTAATTTTATGGACCTGTCAATTTTGACTTTAATCCCTGTATCTCCCAATAGTTTGAAAAATGTTTGTTGGGTTTGTTGTAAGTTGCATTTCAAAGATTTGTTTGGTTCATTAGCTTCAATAGAAAGGTAGTTCGGTAATCTTAAGGGAACATTTATAAGACTGCAATCTAGTTGTGGTTCATGATGTGCTATTTATTTGAAACTTTTTTACAGTAAATTTCATTATTTAATAATTATTTTGAATAAAATTTGCCTTTAGATTTTTGCATTTTTTTTAGTTTACAAGCATTTCAATTAGCTTGTCTTAAAAATGTGTTTTATTTATTAAAACATTTTTAAACTTCCTTGATGTAATATTTAGTTTAATTCAATTTTAACAAAGTGTTATCAAAATAAAATAAACATACAGAAAAATTTATTATCGTTGTGTTTAAACAACAATGTTTGTTTAAAGCTAGAGGGTGATCTGATGAGGTGCAGCATAAGCAAGCAGGTTAATGTACAGTAAGGGAAAAAAAATTAAAAAATTCGTTGTGTTTTAACAGTAATGTTTGTAAACATACATTGACTAATGTTGAGTAACTTCATATGACCAATATTTATCCATTATCTTTTAATTAATTGTATAAAACCTAATAAGTATTTGGGGGATCAGCTCCCCACATCGGAAATGGTCAATATCACTCGATATTGGTCAATCCGATATGTTTACAGATATCGTCCAATGCTGGATAAAACATACTGTAAGTTTTGAAATGCTGATGCGCAGTTTTAAAGTTGATATATATTATTTGTAAGAAAGGAAAGAGGGCAAAATATGGGTTTTGATAATTTTGACATATTTATTTGAAAAAAATCATGTATTATGAGCGATGTTTGAGTTTCGGTCATAATTGACCAATCTTCTAGAACTCTGTTCCCGACATAGGATAATATTGTTGTGCTACCTGGGTATAAACTGTCTCCTCACAAAGTTACTTTTTTTCTAGATATTTTTATGACACTATTAAGGTGGCTGATGATTTCTGACAAAAACTAAACTAAGTTCTGTACCGAAATACTAGATTATCAACGCTTCTTCATACTAGAAATTCTTCGTATTTAAAATAAATTTTGAAAGCATTAAGAAATAGAAATTTAATGATACTAGTAAGCCATTGGACAGCCTGCGAATTTTAGATTTCTTGGGGGTTTCTTAATTATATTTGCTTACTTATATTTGTTAATTATATTCTATTGCTGAGTGATATAAGGTTACATAGGTTTCTTCAAAGTACTTAAATATTTTTTTTTAAGTAGTGCCATATACTATATACTGTTATGAATTTTTCCGCTGAAGCAATGATGGCACAGTTTTTACGGTATAAAAATATTTATTCTCTCTTCAGAAAACTCACAAAATTTATTCAAAGGCAACGGTCACTCTCAAGCTTCAACACAAGCTTCAGCAAAAACAACTTCGAATACAGCGATTATACAAGCTCACTCCAATAGGTAAACAACGCGATAAGCTTTCATCGAAGTCCGAAGTCAATCTGAAAACTTTCCCGATCTCCGGTCTTTATATAGCAGCCGCGTGAGAACATTCCCGAAATTTCCAGCCAATTCATCGAAAAAGAAACATCTCGAAATTTCTCGATTGCTTTAGGTGCTGCCACCTTTTTCTAACTTGTATAATCGCTGTTAATAAATAAAATAAGATAAAATAAATTACAATAGAATTTTAAAATAATACGTCACTATTTACACTATATACAGACAATTTATGCAACATTACTATCACAATTTCAAAATTATTAAAAATATTTCAAATATTTTTTAATTTTGATTTTAAAAAAATATAACATTTTGTTGTAAATAAACTATTCGTCAGAATCGAAAGTCTAAGTCTTTTATTAATCAGTTTTAATAATATATAAAAGGAGGAAAATGAATTGTCACAACAACAAAAAATGTCTCGTTCAGAAATAACATAGAAATTACGCAGCAACAAGTAGCTTCTAAAGATATTAAAATTAATATTTTACAATCAATATTAATTTATAAAATAAGGCAATGGAAGAAGTGGTTTTCCTAATTTTTTTTAAATGCAATTAATTTTCAGAATCCGATTTTAAAGAAACATAAAAATATTGACAATATAAGCAATACACATTTAAACACACCCACGACATTTTAAAAAGAACATTAACTTCAAAACCATCCTTTCTTTACAGGTTCCAAACATCCCAATACCACCCATAATATAAAACCCCGCGCATACACATACAGCGATGTCAATTTATTCCGTGACAATTGCAACAATTGTTCCCGCAGGAGACATAAACCTAAAGCGAATTTGCAACATCCCCTTCGTTCTAGACTCTGTCCATTCGTAGCTGGACACCATGCTGAAAGTACTAGTATCCACCCTAATTCTGACTCGCCATTCACCGAGTTACACATCGCATTCGCGTTCTTTTATCACCTCATATTTTAGTCCAGATCTTTATCTTGACATCTCATCTCGTCATGGCTCCAGATATCACGTAACGCTTAATTTCATTTATAAATGGCTTCCGGCCGGTTCTGACAGCAATCATATTCTTCCAGCCAGGAGATAGGAGTTGCTTTTTGTTATCGTTTCGAAAGAGCTGCTTCTATTAGAGATATCGGGCCTTTCACAAGATGAGACGAGATGCTATCGCTGCACTGGCTGGCTCCGTAATATGGACTAGGTTTATTATTTACGAGGTGCAATGCTGCCCTGGTGTCATCTTGGACATGTTATTTGAAATAGGCTTAAAAGGTAAAAAAAAAAAAAAAAAAAGACAGTTATTGTTTTACTTACTCATCTTACGAAAGAGAGAAATTTTATCCAGAAACACATTTTGGGCACGTTTTGTGTTATTTGAAATAGGCTTAAAAGGTAATAAAATACCAGTTATTGTTTGACTTATTCATCCCATAAAGGTGCAAATTTATTCGTATGAACTAAAGATCTTAATGGATGAGCACGTTAAGTGATATTCAAGTTCACTTTAAATTCCACTAAGCTGTAATTAATATAAAACGTTTCAAAGTTATTTCCAAGTTTTAATAAATGATATACAGCCACACTAATGCTTTTGTTTCCTTGTATAACTTTACATAGCAGTTTAATAATAGTCAAAATTACTTTATAAATAAAATAATAAGGTGCAAATTTATTCTTATGAACTAAAGATCTTAATGGATGAGAACGCTAAGTGACATTCAAGTTCACTTTAAATTCCACTAAGCTGTAATTAATATAACACGTTTCAAAGTTATTTCCAAGTTTTAATAAATGATATACAGCCACACTAATGCTTTTGTTTCCTCGTATAACTTTACTTAAGTTTAAAAATAGTCAAAATTACTTATTTCACTTACTTTATAACAAGTTCATAATACAAATTTAATTTAACTTTCACTAAGATAAAATATATATATAAAGTCACAGTATCGAATGTCTCCACTCTGTTGGGTTGTTGGTTGTATTCAGATTATCTGGCGCCGTCAGCAACACGAGGGCTATAATGCGCCGAAACATTTCGTCATTTGACAAACCAACATACATTTACAAACACCCATGCCCAACACGGGACTCGAACCCGCAACCTCGCGGTCTAGAAGCCAGCACGCTAACCACTATACCGTTTGGTCGGCCCACTCTGTTGGGAACATGAATAATAATTTTAATACTAAGAAATGCTAACTAGAATTTACTGATTTAAATTAATTTCCACTAAGTTTTTTACCAATTTAACTTAATTTACACTAATGGATATCAAAATTTATGTTTTAAAGACTGATATAAAGCCACACTAATACTATGTATGTTTCTTACACAACAACAATAATAATAATCAGTACACATAAATTAAGTAGAAATTATATTTAGATTTTACTTAATTAACTTACTTTCCACTAAGTTTGAGATTTTACAAACTTTTTTTCCACCAAAACTACTGACACTCGGTCAAAGTCTAATTTATTGTTTGCTTGTTTTTAATTTTCTTTATCATATATGGAATTCATGGACTTGAAAGAAATATCAGGATTATTTTATGTTTTATTCTGGACTGGGACCTACAGCTGAACGTGGATTCCGATCAACAATGAACATCCATGTCGAACCCGGGATACGTTTTGCATTAAAAATTGCATAAAGTGGCATTTCATTAGGAAATTTAAATAAAAGTTTATACACAAATACATGAGCATGAACTAAAACAAAGACTTTAAAAATTGAACTTTCTGAATTAGGTTTCTTTTGTTGAGATTTTACAAACTTTTTTTCCACCAAAACTACTGACACTCGGTCAAAGTCTAATTTATTGTTTGCTTGTTTTTAATTTTCTTTATCATATATGGAATACATGGACTTGAAAGAAATATCAGGATTATTTTATGTTTTATTCTGGACTGGGACCTACAGCTGAACGTGGATTCCGATCAACAATGAACATCCATGTCGAACCCGGGATACGTTTTGCATTAAAAATTGCATAAAGTGGCATTTCATTAGGAAATTTAAATAAAAGTTTATACACAAATACATGAGCATGAACTAAAACAAAGACTTTAAAAATTGAACTTTCTGAATTAGGTTTCTTTTGTTGAGATTTTACAAACTTTTTTTCCACCAAAACTACTGACACTCGGTCAAAGTCTAATTTATTGTTTGCTTGTTTTTAATTTTCTTTATCATATATGGAATACATGGACTTGAAAGAAATATCAGGATTATTTTATGTTTTATTCTGGACTGGGACCTACAGCTGAACGTGGATTCCGATCAACAATGAACATCCATGTCGAACCCGGGATACGTTTTGCATTAAAAATTGCATAAAGTGGCATTTCATTAGGAAATTTAAATAAAAGTTTATACACAAATACATGAGCATGAACTAAAACAAAGACTTTAAAAATTGAACTTTCTGAATTAGGTTTCTTTTGTTGAGATTTTACAAATTTTTGTTTCACCAAAACTACTGACACGCGGACAAAATCTAATTTATTGTTTGTTTTTAATTTCCTTTGTCATATATGGAATAAATGGATTTGATAGAAATATCGGGACTATTTTATGTTTTGTTTCCTTAAAAAATTAATATAAGAATATTATTTTGGTGAACTAAATTTTCAATATTTCATTGGAAATACCCAATCTAAGATTCCTTCAGCCCTAACATTGTTAAGAAAATTTACAAGTCATTCCCTGTTGAGAAATATGTCTTGAGTCAGAAATTTCGTTCAGAAAATTTTAGACAAAAGTGTGGTGATTTTTTTTAGATGAAATGACTCTATGTGGAAAGTAGCTACTTTTAAATGCTCCTGAATTCCTTTTACTTTTACAAACTACCGGTCGATTACATAATTCAAATCTTCACCCATTACTCTCATAAATAAATGTAATGATTAATAAACCCACACAAGATAAAAAAAAATATGTTTGTCCTGACTAGAACAATAATATGCAAAATAGTGGTATTCGGCATATAAGAATATAAATGAAAATATTAACCATATGGAAATAAAAGACTATTTAAAATCTTTCCCATTTTCAATTTAGAAACTGTCCAAATTCACTTTATCATAAATTCCTTCGGTTTCCGGAAAGCCTTTCCAAACATGAATATTTCTCAGCGTCTGAAATGGTATCCAGACAATACATTTTTTTCTTCTCTTTTCGGTCAGTAATTTTTTTTAATGTAACCAGAATATAGATACGTAAATAAGGCAGTTTTAAATTTCTTTATTTTTTCTTTCCCAATCTCTCTTAAAAGACATTACAAGAATGATTTCGATAGGAATTCCATCTCAAAAACGGAAAAAGTTTTCTACCTTAAAAAGGAAAGCTGAAAAATGTTTATCGATTATTTGTGTGGTTACAGTCAATAATAGAATACTCTTCTGAATATAGATTTCAGACTTTTTAAAAGTGCAAGGTAGTAGGATACGTAAGTGAAAAATATAAATCAAACATCTTTATAAACATTAATAAAAACCTGAAGTTGATATAAATGGATAGACAGAAAGATAGATCAGTACTTTTTTTCAAAACAGTAGTCTAGTTTTAATTAATTTCTGTATAGTTTCGTAAAAATAATTTTGCAGCAAAGTACAAGTGGCCATTTATTACCTTATGATAAAAACAAGGACATTGGTACAAATGGTTAGCCGGAAAGAAACATCAATACTTTTTGAAAATTATAGTCCAATTTCAATAAAATTATGTAATATTTTGTAAAAATCATTTTTTAGTGAAGTACAAGAAACTTTAATTATCTACTACAAAAATTCGGAATTATATACATAGAAAACACGGAATTGGCTGATTTGTATGCTCAAAAGCCTATTTTTATGCACAATAACGGCTCACACAGCCGTTATTGAACCGTTCTATCAAGTTAAGATCACAAGGCCGTTGAGAACCCTTTCAACCAAAGACCATATAAGAACGTGGTATCTGAATCCCTACGATCATCCATGGCTAACCCATCATTCAAACCCGGCACCTTTGGCATGCGACGGCACAGCGTTAACTACACAGTCATCAAATGGTAAAAAATACGTAATTATATATAACTATAGAAAAATACAAAATTTAGTATAAATTTACAGCCGGAGAAAATTACCACTTTTATAAAACCCTTGTCCAGTTCAAATTGCATTATGTATATTTATGTAAAAAGATTTTTAGTAACGTACAATACACTAAATAGTATTTACTTTAATGAACATTAAAAAAAAATATCAGATTTATAAAACTTTTCATTAATACACATGTGCGATCAATGATTATTTTTTCGGTTACCGGTTTGGTTGTATTGGATATTTTGTGACACAGATATGCATAAGGTCTATATATTGCAACATAAGTCATACTAAGTAGTAAGTTTTTCCAAGAGGAAACTCCTTCTCGATAATCTTTTAAGGGGAACAACCTGCCTATGCATCTTTAATCAGAGAACTCAGGTAGCACAGCTGTATTGGCCAATGTCCAGTTCCAATTACATTATTTATATTTACGTGAAAAGATTTATGGTAACGTACAAGACACTATATAGTATTTACTTTAATGAATATTTAAAAAAATTATCAGATTTATAAAACTTTTCTTTAATACAGATGTGCGATCGGTGATTATTTTTTCTGTTATCGGTTTTGTTGTATTGGATATTTTCTGACACAAGATATGCATATGGTCTATATATTGCAACATAAGTCATACTAAGTAGTAAGTTTTTCCAAGAGGAAACTCCTTCTCGATAATCTTTTAAGGGGAACAACCTGCCTATGCATCTTTAATCAGAGAACCCAGGTAGCACAGCTGTATTGGCCAATGTCCAGTTCCAATTACATTATTTATATTTACGTGAAAAGATTTATGGTAACGTACAAGACACTATATAGTATTTACTTTAATGAATATTTAAAAAAATTATCAGATTTATAAAACTTTTCTTTAATACAGATGTGCGATCGGTGATTATTTTTTCGGTTACCGGTTTTGTTGTATTCGATATTTTCTGACACAAGATATGCATATGGTCTATATATTGCAACATAAGTCATACTAAGTAGTAAGTTTTTCCAAGAGGAAACTCCTTCTCGATAATCTTTTAAGGGGAACAACCTGCCTATGCATCTTTAATCAGAGAACCCAGGTAGCACAGCTGTATTGGCCAATGTCTAGTTCCAATTACATTATGTATATTTACGTGAAAAGATTTATGGTAACGTACAAGACACTATATAGTATTTACTTTAATGAATATTTAAAAAAATTATCAGATTTATAAAACTTTTCTTTAATACATATGTGCGATCGGTGATTATTTTTTCGGCTATCGGTTTTGTTGTATTGGATATTTTCTGACACAAGATATGCATAAGGTCTATATATTGCAACATAAGTCATACTAAGTAGTAAGTTTTTTCAAGAAGAAACTCCTTCAAGATAGTCTTTTATGTAGAGCTACCTACCTATGTATCTTTATTCGGAGAACCCAGCACAGCTGTATTGGCCAATGTTGGAAACAGGGGATTTGGAGGATTGGCCAATTGTGGCCTAAACACGAGCATCGTTCCAAAATACGCGGCCGACCAAACGGTGTAATGATTAGCGCACCAGCTTCCAGACTGCGAGGTTGCGGGTTCGAGTCTAGTGTAAGGCATGGGTGTTTATAAATGTATGTTGGCTTGTCAAATTACGAATGTTTCGGTGCATTATAGCCATCTGAAAACAACCAACCAATCAAAATACGCGATTTTTTCTAAGGACTCTGTTTACATTGGATGCATGAAAAAAAAACGCTATTTGTATTAATTTTTTTTAAGAATACTGTTGTGGTTATTGACATAAAACTTGTTAGGCTTAAAAACAACATTCGTAAGTTACAAAAAAAAAAAAAAAAAAAAAAAAAAAAAATTAAAAAAAATATATATATATATTGATTTTAACCACTTTTTAGTGTGAAAATGCCAGGTAAACTGGAGTCTTCAAAAAGTAGGTAGGTGTGCGCTGTTAAAAAAATATGAACAATGGCCCATCTGAAACAAAAAAAATTGAATAGTTTTAGGTTTAGTGTGAAAGTGGCTATATCCCGTACCTCTGATATTAATTTATATGTAAAAATAACAAAATGCGGTAAAAAAAAAATTAAAAAACGTGTTTTTGTTGTCAAAAAAATAGTAAAAATTTAAATTTTGCAGTAATTCTGGTACTGGATATAGTCATAAGTGTACAGAATATGTGGTTAAAATTTCATTAGGATCAGTTCAGTAGTTTCTGAGATTTGTTTGAAATGCGCACACCTACCTACTTTTTGAAGACTCCTGTTCACCTGGCATTTTCACACTAAAAAAGTGGTTAAAATCAATTTTTTTTTTAAATTTACGAATGTTTTTGTTAAGCCTAAAAAGTTTTGTATCAATAAATAATCTTTAAAAAAATTTTTTTTTTTCATGCATCCAAAGTAGACAGAGCCCTTAAATAAACGTGTCAAAAACATAAAAAAACTGTTTTTTAATTCTGTCCTTATTTATAAATAAAATATTTCAACTTAAAAACTGTGCATCAATACTTCAAAACTTCCAGGATATTTTATTCAGCATTAGGCGAGATTGGCCAATATCTGTCACAACAGCCGGTTTACCACGATACACATCGGGATTGGCCAATGTCGAGCTATATTGGTCAGTTTTGCTGTCCTACCGAGGAAAAGATATACCACTTCCACTGGCCAGTCAATATATCTAGAGTATCTGGTATACTATTTCTACCAAAGTACCAGATACTCTCGATAGCACAGTAGACTACTTCTATCAAAATGCTGGACAAATTAACCCCGTCTGAAATAATACTTTAGAGCTAACATTTTTATCAATAAAGGTAGGTTATGATTGTCCATTAGTTGGTTGAATCCTTTGGAAGCTTGCCTTTCCCACACACAGTTATCAATATTGTTTTACAAGTTTAAAAACTAGAGCGCTCATTCAAGTCTTACTGTATAGATTTCGTTTTAACTATCGAAACGTCTTTAAAATAAAAATGAAATTAAAAATTGTCTTGTTTTAATCTTAATTTTTGTTTTGTTTGAATTTTTGTTTTAAAACCTTCTGAGGGTCATGGGCGTATATATACGTCCTTTGATCCCCAGTTTTTCCAGCAATACACAACCTTTTTAAATTTATAAATAAAATGTGAAATAAAATATTTTTTAAATCTTTTTAGTAGGATGATAGTTTAAAACCTACTTAAAACAAAATAAATAAAAAATAATTAAAAAAAATTATATATTTGAATCAGAAATATAATTTAAAAATTATTTCAGGGAAAACAACTATAATTTCGCCCATTCCCTTGACGCTCAGAGGCTTAAAGTTGTTTTAATGAGTACATGGATATTCTTCTTTGTCACTAAAATTTGTTTATTATTAAAACAAGTAATTAGCTTTTGTTACAGGTGGGAAGAGGCAAAAACAGCAAAATCTTATTTTTTTGTAATAGATATATTCGTTTTTAAGTATAATATTTCTAATCATATTGACCAAAAATTTATTTTTCTTTTACTCTTCGAACTTGTATGATTTCATAAATAAATTCATCATGTGGAATCCCTAGAAGTTTCATTAATTGTTTCATTTTACGCATCATATTGTTGTCACTAAATGATTTGTAGTCTTAAAATGGTATTTACCAGTTAAAATAGTGTTCTAATTGCTAGTTATATGGAAATATTGGGCAATTTTATTCAAAAAAATATTCTTCCTACTGCCAGCTGTCGATTTTTACCTGCCACAAAAATTTAACAGTTTTAGATTACTTTTAAATAAACTTTGTTTACCTTGGACTCTTTAGCTATTTAAAGGAGCTTATTTTCAAGAAATAATTTTTTTCTCATATTAAGTCTTATGCAAACGTTGCTTTTAAGCTTATAAAGGGATTTATTTGGATATTTCTATAAACAACTTTCTGAAATACTAAAATATATGAAAATAATTGCAAATATTTGAAAAAAAAAGCGATCTCTATTTAAGTATAAAAGGTCATGTTTTATGAAGGTAATGCTATAGGCAAAAAAAAAATTCTACAAAAACATTTTCCGAAAGATTTAAGCTTTGCAATAATAACAAACGTATATGTGAATTCGAAGAATTTGTTAGCATAAACTTTTACAATATATATTATTGCTACAAAAATTTAAAATATGTTTTGCTGAAATTTCATGACAGTAAATGTGAACAGATAAAATATAAATTTAAAAGTAAATAATTTAAGTTAAAATACGAAACTTCTTAGTTCATATTTGTAAAAATCTATATGAAACTAAACATAAAATTCAACAAATTTGACACAACAATAGAGTTTAGTTTACTAGTTTCTCAATACTAGTAAAACTAGTACTAGTTCTTCAAAAACGGCCTTTATAGAATATAATGGTAAATAAGCCATCATAAAATAAAATACTTTGATTTTTAACAAAAGTATTAATATTTTTTTTACTTTTGACTAACTTTTTTAGTCAAATAATTCACTGGGCATCGTTTTTTTCTTTTGAATATAGAGATTATAGTGAGACATCTGAGACGTAAACATAAGGAATTAATCTAAATAATGTTAGTATTTTTATGTATTATATTGTACAATACTTTTGTGATACTGTAATGTTGATTGAAACGAGTTTCTAAGTATTAGCTTTTCAAGCAGAAATTTATGTAAAAAAATGAACATTCTGCCTCTGAGCTGTGAGTTCAGACCAACATATACTCATAAGTAGAAACAAAAATAAAATAAACACAGAAAGAATGTTATGTTTGTTATGAAACAAGACGTTTGTTTTTTAATTGAAGTACAAGTGTATCCAAGAATATACTGCTTTACGATACTAAGTTGTAAAAAAATCTTTAAAATAAAAAAAAACACGATATTTATAATTTCAATACACTTGTGTATTAAGTATAGAAACTGAATATACTTTGCATTTTACAGAATTTTCAGTAACTTCAACTATTTGATTGATTCAATGCTTAAAATTGCTTAAAAAACCCTTTTACGTACTATTAGAACATGCACGAAAAGATTTGCTCAGTTGGACATTTCTCGAATAGATATATGAAATCCATCTAATGTTATCTTTAAAAGTATTTTGAAAGACGGTTTTGACGGGGCTACAAAACAAATACAAAGACGCCAGTGTGTGCAGTTGATTTTTTTCTATCATGAATTCCAAGTATGAAAGTATTGTTCACTCATTTTAGAGTTTTCCATCGATTTAAACGCCCTTTCATGCATAGCGATCTTATACTGAAGTGCCTCACAGATTTAGATTTTCAAAATTCTTTGTATTGGTGGGTAAAAAAAAAGTCGTTAGTGTATATTTTATTCAATTTCCAAAGAAGAAGGCTTTAGAGTGAAAGTAAGAAAAATATTTTGTTTAGAATTCTCTCACAAGAAATCAGAAATACTCAATTGGAGAATGTGCGAGTATAAAATGAGTGAGATAATGTCTCTAACATTCTATTCAAAACTCGTGTTTTGTATCGTTTTTGTATGTGTGTAACATCAAAAGTTATTTTAAGGAATTAATCTAAATAATGTTAGTAGTTTTATGTATTATATAATACAATACTTTAGTGATTCTGTAGTGATGAATGAAACATGTTTATAAATATTAACCTGCCAACCAGATATATGTATAAAAAATATTTAAAGATACCTAAAATGGATAATTATCTAAAGTATTGGTAAATAAAAAAATTTAGTATCAAAAACTTTAACTTTTAAATATTTTTATATTGTCTTATAGAGATAATCCTTTCACCCAAAATAATAAATATCCAACATAGTACGTTTTTATAAACCATTTATGATGTAAATTTCATTGCTTTAATACCATTAAAAAATTTTAAGAATATTTACTTTTCAGTAATTTTGTATCTATTATGAAGAGTTTTAGTGCATTATCACTATATAAAGCATGGAAGTGAACAATAATTATGATAGTAAAATGGTATTAATGAAAATTGATTTTTTTTTATTTATTTATTATTTTTTTTTTTTTTTACTTTACCTTTGACTTGTTCATCCAACCTTTTATTTCTTTTGTTGCCTCGGGTGTATTGAAGATAAAAAAAGTTATCTAGAAAAGATAAAATACTATAAATCCAAACCCTTACGTCTTCATCGAATAAATAAAAGAATATCATCAAATGAAAGTTTCCTATCATAATTGAATTCGCAACTCTTAATAGCATAGATGCAAAACAATCTCTTTCTCCTGTTTGTTTTACAAATAAAGATCCTTCATATAAGACGTTTATTCAAACAAAAGAACATCAAATGAAATTAACGTCGATTTTAATTCGTCTGATAAACACTATTACAATCTGGACAGTTGCACTTGTTTTAGCTCCAAACTGGGGATTTTGAAACCCTCCCTGGCACTTATTTCTTTCTTGGAGTTTCGATCAATATTTTGCTTATTGACTTCACTCGAAGAATCCGTTATTATTATCTTAAAAAGTTCAGTATGCGTGGGTGAGCTACAAGTTTATTACATTAAATGAAAACGAGACTTATTCTTTGAATTTTAAGTTACTTTGGGTTGTTTTGGGGATGGAGATTTTATAAGTGTGTATACTTTAGTATATGGGGTTATGAGATGGTATATGCGTCATAAGTGTTTGTTCTATCAATTACCGTTGGAGGGCATAAATTATATATGAAATCTGCATTAGTGGAAACATTTTAAATACAGAAAAGGCTTGATATTCTGTACATTTACAAGTGAGATAATTTTTTTAATTTCTAGGTTATAATTTCAAACTTTTTGGCAGTATATCAGAATTAAAAATGACGCATTTTTATACATAAACTATTTTTCCGTTAATTTTTCAATCAGCTAATTGCAATTAAAGTGACTAATTAGGACATTATTAGAACATGTATAAATTAACTTGTAATTAACTTAAAGGTATGATTTTTTTTGCAAATAAAGATAGTATATTGACGCATGTTTCGATGAATAATTGTAAATTTGGTTTTAATATTTTATTTATTATAAGTTTTTAAATAAAAAGTTTGAAAAATACATAGCTTTCATCCAAAAACTAAGATTAAATTATGTATAATTTTTTTTTATTATTAATATATATTTGATTCTAGTAGGAAACACATTAACAACTATTGTCTACAAAAAAAAAAATTGTAAATTGGACCATTTATAATGAAGTTATGACCGTTTACGGGCAGTCATATAACACCAAAATGTCATTTATCAGAAAACGCGTTTACAGTTTACTACACTAATGAACGTGATACAAAACAGGTTCACAAAACCTACTGTAATTTAAAAAGTTATTTGAGTCTCGAAAAGAAAATTGTATCATTTTAAAGGTAATGAAATCAAGAATATTTAAGAAAAAGAAAAAAAAACGCAGATTTGAGTCAAATTTTGCAATTCCTAATGTATATGTATACCTTATAATATAAGAGATGACTAAATACAAATTAATTTATTATTAATAATACTTTATTAATAATGTAATAGCCGACTTCTATTAAATATAACGTTTCCTTAAAGAAGAAAGCTATCCGTGTTGTTTATTTAAAATTCACAAACACTGATATGGTAAAATAATCGTGCTTATTAGTTCTACTATTAAGGCATTGAGTGCCAGAACGGATCCACTCACAGTTTGATTTTTGCTGCTTCAAAATCCTTCATGCTAGAATGGACCAAATGGTTTATCTGATGGACCAAAAATAAAATTGTGGGATGATCCTTTCTGGTGCTCAACGAATAAATTAAGAACGAAGTTATTTATTTCTTCGTACATGAAGAGATAGAAAAGTACTTAAAGTATTGAAGATATAGAAAATACTCTTTTCCATCCTTAAACTCATCTTCCGATTCGCATGTAAAAATAAGTCAAGCCTGTTATTATTTTTATTTTAATGAAATATTGATTTTATTTCTTTAAGCTCAAAAACTCAAAGCTATTTTATTAAATGAAATGAAATAATATATCCATTTGTATTTAATGGTCTACGGACACAAACTTAGAAATCCTTTAGTTTTAAATTGATTTGAAAATTAGTAATCGTTATTTTTACCACACTAAAAATTTGCATAGGTATTTGTAGTGGTCAATGGGTTTTAAAAATTAAGTTTATTTTATTTTCATGGATGTAATACTTTTACATATTTTGAAATTTATATCGATATTTTTTATTCATTGTTTATATCTAAATATAACAATACTCAATAATTTATAATAGTTGTACGTGCCATTGTATCCAAAGGGCTTTTGTAATTTTTTTTAATTAATTATAATGATTATACTGAACTGTTGCTAAGAAAATGTACTAAATATATCTTTGTTGCTTCTTGATAATTTATGTAATTACATAACCATTATAAAGATTTGAGTATTACATCTAATTAATAAGATATTTTATAGTTTATATCCGAGTTATCTTTTAATTTATTATAATATAAAATTTAAAACACAACGCAATAAATAATTCACTTAACTGGTGAGGTGAAACTCTTTCTAAATAGTTTGAGTTTTAATACAATATTTCTTATATACATTAAAACTATTATCTTATATATAAGCTATTGTTTTTTTATACAAAGTGAGTAATATCAATTCTTTTATATTGTGTTATAAAAGTTGTGTTGATATTAAAAGTTGTATGTAGGTCCCAACTTCTATAACCTTTTTTTGGGAGTTTCCTTATTTCTCAACTTATTTCAATTTTAATTCATTTATAGCTGCAAATATAGGCTAAAAAATCTCACTAAAAAAAGAAAAATAATTAATCACTTTCGAAAAGTGATTTCAAAGCACAAGGATCAAAGTTGAGCCCACTTATGAAAGTTTTCTTAAAGAAAAAGAAAAAGACGCCTTTCTAAATGCCGGTTCATCATTGCTAAAAAATTAATTAAACTAAGTTGGTAATTTATGCTTGACTAAGAACAGTTTCCCATTTTCACGCTCGAATCAGGCGGAACCATCGGTAGTTAAAATACTTTAACAATAAAAAAAACGAGAAAAAAAAAACCAACAACAAAACAAGAGTTTAAAAAATGTACTTTAACAATGTCCACTAAAACTAATACTTGTGAAAATGCTTAACATTGTAATTATATTAATAATTCATGAGCAGTGGAATCTATTACAGCGACAATCCCCGGAACATAGCCCTATTGTGAGAGTGTGACATTATTTCCCGGAAAGAATTAATTCGTTTTAAAACCAATAAAATGCACCAGAAAAATAAATCAAAATGGGAAAATAAAAAAGTTTGCGAAGATACAGTGAAGAAAGAAAATCTTTGTGTTCTTCCAACAACCACCTGAAAGTGTTCGATCGCAAACCACGGGGATTAGCCGAAACTTCTTTTCTCAAGTCTCTCCTAAGATACATACACGCGTGTGTTAGTCTCGGAAGATTTATCTAAGTTATTTTGAGGTTCCTAAATGAAATAATTACGTGGATATATAAGGCTGGGATTTTAGCTATGGGTAGTTGATTTTGAGAGTTTCGGGATGACGGGGAACGGGCAACATTACTTTCTGAAAGAGGATGAGTTTCTGGTGTGTGGTGTAAGTAGAGTGGAACTGAGAAAACTAGAGTTCTCTTAACGTTGTACTCATCAGCGTCTACTCTGTAAAGAAAATAGGATTCTGGTGCGTAGTTTAGGGGGGGGGGGGAATGCTCTACCTAATCCATGTTAAAATGGCGTTTTTTATGTACCTTTTTCTCAGAAACTACTCATAGCATTTGTTCAAAATGCTGTACAGCCAATATTAAAACACTTTAACATAGACTGACATATGCTTTTGTAAAAATAAGGTTTTGTTTAGAATATATGATGTTTTGAAATTTTTTTATAAAATTTTCCAAAAAAAAAAAAAACTTGGTTAGGAATTTCTTTTTTATAAAATCTAATCAACATTTCTGTAATAACTTTTTAAACATTGTTCTAAATAAAAATCACAGTTTACAAGGAAATAACTAAAATAAAATAGCGAATAGCTTATTTAAAAAAAAAAAAAAATAATGAAAACATCTGAAAATAGACGAACCAATTCTTCAATTGAAAATCCACACGGTTGCAAATAATCGGAAGCCATGCGGGTATTTCTCGTTAAAACAATTATTACTAATAATTACAATGGGCACCAATTGATATATAGAAACTAAAATATCACAGTTCCGTTTATTTGAAAAACTAATCTTAAGCACTTTACTACAGTATCTTCTTTTTCATTTTAGCGAGGTCATTACATACTCTTTTACAAAATACCAATTTACATACAGTGTATAAAACAGACAATGAGAGCAATGGGAATTTTAATTTATGTAATGGTAATTATCTCTCTCTTTGTGATTAAGGTCGAGCTTAGTATTTGCGAAAAGCTATTTTAACCGAAAAAAGTTTAAAGGCGATAGAAATAAAGAATACAGATAGAAACAAGTTATAAACAAGAAAGAATGGAATGGCGATAAATGATTGTTTCGTCGTTGATAAGTGAAATTAGGAGAAAATGCTGCTTAAATTCCGTAATGAACTCAAATTGAGACGGATTTTCAATTAAAGAAAATGGGAAAAAGCGAATGAAGATCTCCTAAAATAGTCAGTTAAGTTCATCTTCACTAAAATAGAATTTAAGAAATAAGTATAATTAATTGAAATTATTGTTTTCTTCACTTCAGTTTACGCTATTAATAATACAATTTAAATAAAAGGAACAGAGTTCAAGATTAGATATTTGGGAAGTAACAGTCTGTTGTTTGTGATGTGAGTAGGGATTTAGAGATGCTTTTGTGCTGATGGGTTAGAGTTATATTTACAGTTGGTTGGTTGTATTCAGATTATCTGGCGCCGTCAGCAACACGAGGGCTATAATGCGCCGAAACATTCGTCATTAGACAAGCCAACATACATTTACAAACACCCATGCCTAACACGGGACTCGAACCCGCAACCTCGCGGTCTAGAAGCTAGCACGCTAACCACTATACCGTTTGGTCGGCTATATTTACAGTTGATTTTCTGATATTTGACTAATTGCTGGGAGTTGTTTCATGGAATATCTGATTTCATTTTCAATGAATTACAATGCTTTATTTTGGACACAATGCAATTTATTTAATAAGCCCCTTTCAAAGAGAAATTATTTACGCGTTATGAGCGTTATTTACACTAACCAATGCGTATTCAAAAATGTGAAAACAGTCAATTATTTATTAATACTTATAACTGAAGGGCCAAATGATGAAGGGGGAATGTGAAATTTTTTAAGGGGAGTTGACACCCTAAAATTTATAAAAATCGATTTTAAGTTTATTATTGTTTATTAAAATTTAAATTCTCAACTTTTTTAAAATGGTACCTCATTTGTAATAATACCTTAATTAGAAGTATTTTTTATAAATTTTTGAAGATAAAATTGGTAACTATTAGTGTAAGTTAAGTTTTCATTAAGGCCTTTTTTTTTCCAAAACTGCATTTTTCATAATTCATTTACTTTTTTTCTCAGAAACTGCACAAACTACCTTCTTAAATTTTTTTATCACACATTCTTTTTATATATCTGTATATACTGAATTGAATTAAAAAAATAAATATTTTTGTAATGTTATTTTCTAGCAAACAAAACTTGTGTTATTTACAAATTTGAGCGATTTTTAACAAATTTGAGTGATTTTTAACAATTTTGAGTGATTTTCAAGATAATTCATTTAAAAAAAAAGTAAATGAATTACAATTAAAAAGCTAACTTCAGTAGAATAAAAAGTGTCTGCTAAATACACTGAAAAAAATCTAGGCTTCTATGTCAATTACTTTATAAGAAAAAGGTACATTAAATATGCCAATTTAACAATTAACATTACAGTTTTAACAATGAATGAAGAGGTTCGTTTTATGCTAACTTCTAACACATACACTTAAATTTTTATTGACATATATTTTGATTAATGGAGAAAGGCATGCCCTATATCAAAGAATACAAAAGTAAATAGTTTAAGAGGGACTTTATGAGACCTCCTTTATGTGATCTTTGCATACCTCCTTCATCTACTTAGCCTTTCAATTAAAATTCTTAATTGTCATTGGTTCCACGCTTTAAAATATTTTTCTCATGAAAGAGAATATTGAAACAAACATTATTTTTAAATAAAAGGTTAAAATTACAAACTTATTGAAAGTTCTTGTATGATATGTATCGATAATAGTTGTTTTAAATGTAGTCATTTTATAATGGATAAAAGTAACTCAAAACAATACATAAAAATGAATCCAATTGCTAAATTTAATTAAACCTTTAATTGAGACTTCAACAGATTTTTTTTTCATAGTTTCACAGGCACCAATTATTAAATTACATTAATACATATAATTTCAAGAAATTACCAGTAAAAAATACTGTAAAAAATTAATTTTTTTTATTTACTGACATTATAGTGCTACTCTTCACTCTAATTTCAATATTTCTCTACTATTTAAATTTTTCAGTATTTTTAAAATTTTAAATAAAAAACTAGGAAGAGATTTTTGGAAATTTGCGTATAATTTTTCATTCATAACAATATAGTTTCTAGAAAATTTTCTTAAATTTTAATTTTGTTAATTCAGAAAAATATTTCTATAATATTAAAAAAAAAAAAAAAAAAAAAAAAAAAAAATTATAACTTTTAGATATTTGGAAGTATTATTAAGTAAGAACTAAATTTTATTTAAAAAAAGTTCACATGCTTTAACTATTCAAAATTTTAAAATTAAAAAAAAAAAATAATCATAATTTTTCAAATTCTATCTTCTTTTTCATTTTTTAATATTTTCCCCTGATTTTTTAATAAATAAGTTTCTAGTAATATATTGTAACGTTTTAGGCATCGGATTTAGAATAAGTAAAATAGTTTTCTAGAAAAGCGATAATTGCTGTATATATATTTTAAAAAAGGGTAAAAAACGGGTATTTTACAACATTTAAATTTGTAAAAAAAAAAGTTTTTATTTTATCATGCCTATTTTTTTCAAATAGATATTAAGAATCACACAAAAAAATTTCAAGTCATTTCCTTTAAAATTGCTGAACTTATAGCATTTCGAGTAAGGTGTAAATTTTAAAAATCACGAACTGAGAAAAATGCATTCGAAACATCGAAGGAGCTATTGCAGCAATGCTAAATTCTCCATAAAAATATAGTTTTTCTACAATTACAGTTTTCGTACGAGCTCAAAAACTTGCCAGAATAAGGAGAAGGTTTCAAAGTTTATAAACACCAAAAAAATAAAATAAATAATATTTTTATTATTTTTTGTGAAAGCAAAGGGTACCAAGTCCTTTTAAGGTCCCTATTGAACCATCTTTCAAATTATAAACAATATGCTTCAATAAGATTTTATAAAGGAATCAGTATGATTTTTACGGAATGAATCCAGGTATAATATAAAAATCACATGATAAAAGATTATTTTATTGTTATTTCTCCCCATATTGTATTCTGAGAGATATAGCGTAAAATAAAAAATACTTTCTATTTAGATGTACATGTTAAAATTTCTAACACTTGTGTTGCAATAGTAGAAACTTTTTTCTATTCCCCTGAAATAAAACGTATTTATTTACTAAATTATACATTTTCTTATAGAAAAAAAAATCCAATGACACTTTTTTTGTGCTCTAACTTCAAAATATATAATTAATGAAGTCTAGCTCGTCAATGTCACTCTTCTGATGATTATCTGTAAAGCCCATTTCATTTCTCAAGCCGCTCAAAATCTCATATGAATTTAAATAGATCAGAAAATGCACGATACAAAAGAGAGATAAAAATGAAAACCCCAAAGCTAACAAAAATAAAATCATAAATCATTATTTATCATCTCCATTCAGAAAACCCCATCATGGCTCCTTCAAAATAAATAAATAAAAATAAAAACGTAAAAAAAAAGAAAAAACCGGAAAAAAAAACCCGTGAAAGACGAAAAGGGGGAAGAGGCATAAAAAATCTAATCTACGGAGAAATCAAAACACAGTGCCGAAAATCGAAAGATATATGACGGTTTGAAAATCGTCAAAAAGCTTCCATACATTCCCACCGTATTTCTTGCAGTAGAATGGTGGGTTACTATATATCCGTCCGAGTTTTTCCGGAGAGCGTATCTTCAAACATCAGGAGATTATCCATCTCTGACAATGGCCCCCAAAACATTTATTTTCACCATCCCTCACACATCGAATAGCACTCAATGCTAGTCCAGTGCCAGACCCATTTACTGGGCTCCAGAGCTAAACTTTTTGCTAGTAGTGATTCATAGGTGTTGGCATGAATTGTTGTTTTGAACCTCTGTTCCGGACGGAATATCTTTTTTCTTTTGAAAAGATGGCCTTCTATCTAACCCATGTTAAAAATGCCTTTTTCAGGTTCATTTCTCTTTAAATTTTATAACATTTTGTGTGAAATTTTTTATTAATTGTTAACTGTACGCTTTTTCGGACTATAATATTAGATTTTAATGATATTTTTCTCATCCTAGAAGGGTTTTTTAATGAAACTTTACAAATTTATATGAAAGAAGCCACATTTTTATGTTTGCTTTTGATTCAAATCAGTGGTAGAAGTGGTGAAAAGAAAGTGGGGAGACGCCCAAAATTTCGTGACAAGTGAATCCCTCCCCCCCCCCCACCCTTTCTCCCATCTTCAACGATAAATTTTATATTTTCGTAACTTATAATAAAAATATTAACTAGTAAAGAAATAACTTATACTTCCTAACATTAACATTAAAAGAGGGTCCAAAATGTATTATTATTTTAATGAATATTCGGCGATCTAGTTTTTCACTTGGAAGTAAGAGATAAAGTTAAGTAATCATTCAACGTTATAAAAAAAACTGTTTAATTAGATTTTAAATAATACTTATAAATGTGCATTGATAGAGAATTCTAAAAAGTTAAAAAAAAAAAAAAATAGCTTGACTTTATATGAAACAAGAATAGAAAATTAACTTGAAAGAAAGTTCTTCCCAAGTTAAAAGTTGACCAAGGGTAACTGTATTTGTTAGTAAAAATACTATTTCTTTATACAAAGTATAGTACAATACATTTTTATAATAATACGATATATATACCATAAATAGTTATTAAGTTTTCAAATGTAAAAATAAATCACTTTTTCTCACTGTCACTACATTTAAAGGTTAATGTTATTTTTCAATAGTAGTTCTTAGGCGGATTGAGGGCTTTTAAAAGTGGGGGATGGATTTCAGTAGTTTTAGAAGTGGGGAGAAACATGGATATTTTCTTGAAAAGTGGGGGACGCGTCTACCCACACTTCTAGCACTGATTCAAATTAGTATATAGTGGTTCAATTTAAAAAAATGGATGAAAATATCAGAATTTTATAATCATTTTTTGTTAGGGGTCTGTTCCTAAACAATTATTTTCTTTTGAAAAATTCGGAGGCTGATTTATTTTTGAGTGGTAGTGACTGTTAACTACTATTTTAGTTTAGTTCGAATCAGCGGTGTTCAAATTAGCCAAAAATAGTTTTTTTCATTTAGTAATTTGCTAGGAATTATTTCTATACATGCCCTCTCAATTGAATTTGTTATTTTCTCAAAATACTCGTGCTTAACTTGAAAAGATTTCAACGGTATAATCATATAGAACGACACTAATGATTTTGTTTTTTGTTTTTTGACATATTAAGCTCATAGTAATCAACATATCTTCATAAAATTTTGTATATTACTACTGAAATCATGGGAAAATATCTGAAGAAAATAACATCAATACCAATTTTTTCCTCAAGAAAATGCGAGAAATATCGAGAATACGGGAAATTTTTAAATAATCTCTTTTACGAAAAAGAAAATTATCTAGAAAAGTTTTGAATATCTTTTCGTTAATTTCTGTCATTGATGTGTCATTTACGAAAATTTCAATCATATTTTATAAAGCATTTATATTTTTAGTTAAAAAAAATATTTTATTTTTTATATATAATTTTTCCATGAAGTCATAGTATTTTAAGGACTTACATGGATGTTAACTTAACACGTGCAATATTTATCTGAAAAAATGAAAATGAAGTTAGATCATAGTATTTTAAGGACTTGTATGATTCTTAAACACTTAATTCTAACCAGAGAAAAAAAGAGTCTGTCATGTGATCTGGCGGCTCCAGTAAATCAAATACTGTCTTTTTACTGGCACGTCAACTCCTATCATCCAATCACCTGCGCTCTTCCAAGACAATTGACAATGTGAGTAATGCTCACTCAATAGCTGGATTGTTCCAGTGCTGGCACTGTGTAAAAGTAAAGCTTATATACTGATCAACGCAAGGCAGTGACGTTCCAATAAACTTACCAGCTGGCGTTACAGAGATGTAACATGTAAATCAGCCCTTGTAGCATTTCATGCTTTCGACATAGTGGAAAAATTTACATTTGGATATCGAAATGCTTTAATATTTGGTGTTGGTAAGTGTTGATGGTAGTAACTGTAGTAAAATATATTTTAAACAAAATTCCATCACAAAAAAACTTCATTTTTTGAAAGCTGTTGCCATAATTATTAATTATAATTTATTTTTTATCATATATTTTTTAATTAAAAATTACAGCAAATAAATATTGATTTTCGTTTCTTTTTCAAATCTCATAAATATATATTTAATCTTAATGATTACTATTTCGTAAATGTGTAACTTTACTATTAAGAATGTAATGTATTAAGTACATAATTCATAGCAAAAAAAAAAAATTATATAAAGAAAATAACGACGTAAAAACCATTTCAAAACTTTTATTATTTAACTTTAAATACGAGTTCATTTTTTTTATATTAAACATTGGCATTATATTTAATTGCTATTTATGTGATTATTAAATCATAACATATTCGTAAAAATAATTTAGTTTTTAAGAATAGTATAGTATTAAGGAATATTATGGTTTTTGTTAAATATTAAACATTTCCTTCTCAATATATTTTTATATGCAAAGTAAAAATATTTTCAAATGAATATATTCCATAAATGCAATAATGTCAACATTTCCTTATATTGGGTCAAGTATATCTATTAGTTTAGCTGAAAGTAAAAAAAAAATCTTTTAGATAGTATAGTATTAAGGAATATTATGGTTTTATTATTAAATATATTCCATAAATGCAATAATGTCAACATTTCCGTATATTGGGTCAAGTATATCTATTAGTTTAGCAGAAAGTAAAAAAAATCTTTTAGATAGTATAGTATTAAGAAATATTATGGTTTTATTATTAAATATATTCCATAAATGCAATAATGTCAACATTTCCTTATATTGGGTCAAGTATATCTATTAGTTTAGCAGAAAGTAAGAAAAAATCTTTTAGATAGTATAGTATTAAGGAATATTATGGTTTTATTATTAAATATATTCCATAAATGCAATAATGTCAACATTTCCGTATATTGGGTCAAGTATATCTATTAGTTTAGCAGAAAGTAAAAAAAAATCTTTTAGATAGTATAGTATTAAGGAATATTATGGCTTTATTATTAAATATATTCCATAAATGCAATAATGTCAACATTTCCTTATATTGGGTCAAGTATATCTATTAGTTTAGAAGAAAGTAAAAAAAAATCTTTTTGATAGTATAGTATTAAAGAATATTATGGTTTTGGTAAAATATTATTAATTTCCTTCTCAATATATTTTTAAATGCAAAGTAAAAATGTTTTCAAATGAATATATTCCATAAATGCAATAATGTCAACATTTCCTTATATTGGTTCAAGTATATCTATTAGTTTAGCAGAAAGTAAAAAAAAAAATCCTATTAAAATTAATGAAGTAAAAAAAGCTTTCAATGCAAGAAAAATCGCTCAAACAAAAAGAATAAGATTGCGTTGGCTTACAGTTTCACTAAAAGTTTCTTTCACAAACGTCGCTTAGAGTTTCTTTCTTGTTTTTCACTTGATTGGTGAATAGAAGTTGTAAACAGAGACCCGTACGTTTTCTTTGGAAAAAATTTGATGTCGTCTTAGAACCAGTAGTTTTAGTTATCGAAAGCATGCCAACTTTAGAAGTAGGTATAAAATTCCTTAGGAACAAACTCAATAAGTCAACAAAAGTTCGCATTAATTCCGAGACACTACATATTTTTTGTTTTTCTGAAACGTGTTATAGATTCCTAGTTTGGTTATTAAAATCTAAAAAAAAAAGTACATCAAGGTTTTGTGTGAAGCTTGGAAAGTAAAAAAAAACTGATTACGTCAATGAGTTATTTGAAAAAAAAAAATTAATTTGAATTATCTGTGTTAATTCTCTAATATAGCTCGTTCACACTTTTGTCCTTTGGGATACATTTATAGGTCAAGATAAGTTCGTAATATTTCTAAGATTTTATGTTTCGTTTTATATAAAGAATATTATATAAACATAAACATAATTATATAAACATAAGGTATTATATATTTTATGTTTTTTTTATATAAAGTAATATTTATTGCAAGTTAGGTTATTAAAAACTAAAGAAAGTGTACCTATTGTTTTTGTATGAAGAATGTAAAACAAAAAGAATTTATAAATAAACTATTTGGGAAAAAATTACACTGAATCATCTGTATTTTTCTATCATTATGTCTGTGTACACTTTTGTCTTTAAGAACAAACTTAATAGATCAACAATAGTTTGCTTTAATTCCAAGACTATGTGTCGATTTACAGGTTTAGTGAAACTTCATATTTATTACACGTTTGCTTATTATAACCTAAATAAAGTAAACCAAGAATTAGTTTTAGTTTAGTTTGCATGTTCCCGGTTTCTATTTCTTCCGAAGTGTTTGTCACCGTCAAATACGATCTGTTATTTTGAACTATAAGATTATGAGGTCAAAAGCTTATTGCCCGAACGTCTTTCTACAGCTCCACAACACCAAAGATGGAAAATTTAAGCTACGAGCCATTTAATGTGCACCATCTCCCATTATTGTACACACTAGTAATCGGCGGGGCCATGACCGAACCCATGATATACTGTTCATGAGATCAGTAGTAAAGATTTCAGTAACTTTAAAAAAAATTGTAATGAAGAACTAATTGCTACACAGTTGAACATAAAACAAAATCTTGTTATATTTTACAGTTTTAGTGTTTTACAACTAATATGATTTTATCAACTAGAGTTGGTAATTCAGTATTTGTAGTAAATTAAAAATTTTGACTTATAAGGAAGACAAAACTATTATTCTCGACGCAGCTGATATGTTGCAGAGTTTTTATACAACTTTAAACGTACGAAATTTTGTTCACTACTCTCCACAGCTTACTGAATTGTTGTTCTGAAGTAGTTGAAAAATTCAAAGTCAATTTTTTTCTGAAATAAATTGCATTAAAATTGTATATATATATATAATATATATATATATATATATATATATATATATATATATATATATATATATATATATATATATATATATATATATATATATATATATATATATATATATATATATATATATATATATATATATATATATATATATATATATATATATATATATATATATATATATATATATATATATATATATATATATATATATATATATATATATATATATATATATATATATATATATATATATATATATATATATATATATATATATATATATATATATATATATATATATATATATATATATATATATATATATATATATATATATATATATATATATATATATATATATATATATATATATATATACATACATATATATATATATACACATATATATATACATATATATATATATATATATATATATATATATATATATATATATATATATATATATATATATATATATATATATATATATATATATATATATATATATATATATATATAAAGTAATAGTATATATATAGATTCTACTAAAATTGCAAATTTAACGTACGTATATTTTTTCAAAGAATTTTGTTTGTAAAATATTTAAAATTACCAACTTTTTATGAAAACATCAGGATTCAAAATAAAATGAAAATCAATAATTTCATGACTGCATTATATCCTAGTAAGTTCCCTGTCCTGTATTAAATACCTAAAATATCTTAAAAGTCTCTAATTGGTGGATTCAATGTGTGCTGAAATAAGTAGTAAAAATAGTTCTTACTTTGATAAAGATTTGCTCCTCACAAATAAAGTTTGAAGTTTGCAGTAGTATTCTTTTAACATTGTATACCTTCATAAAACTGAAAGTAGTATAAAAAGTATTTTCAATATCAAAAATAAGATAGTATCACTTTAAATTTACCACGCTAGAGAATATTTGAGAGTTAAAAAACAAAATAGTTATTTCTCCAAATTTCCTGATTTCCAATGCATACCGGTAGTTTAATATTCGCTTAGTGAGATTAATATTTTCACAGTGTTTCACAGTCAATGTGATGTGTTGATCTGTAGTTAAAAATTGAGCTCTAGAAATGGAAAACGACCTAAGTACCAAAAAAATCAAAAATCTTTTTTTTTTTTTTTTTTTTGCGGAAAAATGTCTAAAGATCAAGCGAAGCAAAGTAGAGAACGTAGAAAATGCGAATTCCAGTAGCAATAGTTCAAGTTCAATCTGATACTTAGTCATAGACTTAAGTATCATATGCGAGTGTTTTTAATTTTTCGGGTCACATGAAAAATTTTCGTTTTTGGACTTAGGTCGTTTTCTATTTCTAGTCCTCAATTGTTTTACTATAAATACCCGAGTTTGTATACCAAATGATATTAAAAAAAAAAAAAAAAAAAAAAAAAAAAAAAATTCAGATCAAAATAAAATAAGTGATTTTTTTTTTCTTAATCTGTCAATTACAATATACTGCATTTGATTCTAGCTTAGCAAACATACGTTCAACTGTACATTTACATTAAAAATTGTCAGTCTCATGGATATTGTTATATATTAAAAGAAAAATGAAGAAAAAGTATTTTGACTTATAACTGATTAGTAAAGGAAATGAAAATAAAAAAAGAAAGGGTATTTGTACAAACTTAAATGTTTTATGAAAATCAAATTAAAAGTTATAGCAAATTTAACAGTTAAGGGTATATGGTACATAATAAAATTAAAATTTTCAATTTTAAAGGGATCAATCTGGAACCTTTTTTGAATAAATGTAGTTAGAATATTGTAGAAAAACTATTTTATATTAAAACAGTACTTTTTAACTTTTTGGAAATTTAGATTTTAGTAAAATTTCAAATATTTTTTTCTACATTTTTTATATTAAATTACTCACAAAGATTCATAAAGTAAATTGTCTTTTTGATTTTTGTTAATCCTTATTAGAATATTTTTAAAATAGAGTAATTGTAAATCTTCAACTGGTATTTCATAATTTTTTTTAATCCTAAATTTTAAAAAAATTCATATATCAATAATTCAAAAAGACAAATCAAAGATATATATTTAAAAGTACAAGTGAAAATTGGCATGCATATATAACTTACGGTTATAAAAAAACGGTTATAAAGAAATGGTTATGAAGAAAAGTTAAAAAAAGAAATGTAGAAAAGTTAAAAAAGTGTTGAAAATAACGAAACCAAGAAAACTGAATTCGAAATTAATTTTAGAATAACATGGTTGAGAATATACTATCATGATGCAGATTGTTAATACTAAAAGTTGTACTTCAGGTAGTGTTTAACTATAATTTTTTTTAATTCAGATCTATCAATGTTATTTTTCATTGCAGTAAAAATGATTGAGAAATTTGTCAAAATTAGTACCCTCTTAAGTCTGTGCAATAGTAATAGAAAAACACTTGATACTTAGAAAAATATTGTATACCGAAATCACCCAATAATTTCCACAATGTGTTTTGAAGAAAATATGTGGGAAAAAATCTTTTCCGTCCACTAGGTGCTGAAAAGAAATCTACGGTCGAACATTCTTTCCTTTTCAGCTAAAAACCGCAGGGTCCGGCTGAAATCCGGAAGATTTAGTGAAGTCTTCTCTTGCCTTGAATCAGAACCAAAGCTGAGGAAAATTCATTTGAAAGCCGGATATTTTTTAGACCAGCTTTCTTTGAATTTTTTTCTTTCTTTGTTAGTGCTACTTTTTGTCCTTTTTTGATATTAGGGATGTAATTTTATTTTGATAAAGTTTGGTTTTATAGATTTAATACTACCAATCGGTTGAAGTAATTAAATTTTGTTTTCTGGTTTGAGAATAAAACTTAATTTGGCACTTGAAATCAGTATCTTAAAATATTTTGCTAGTTTTTATTAGACGGATTTGTACGAGAATTTTGAAGCAAATGTTAAATTCATATTTTTTAAAGTTCAATGTATTTAAATAAAATTATAAAAATGCTTTCTAAAACTGTTGAAAATAATTCAGTTACTATTGGTGATAATGTTATAATTGACTATATTTCAGTAGCTTACTCATTTAAGTATTAATTATTACCTATTTAAAATGAACACACATTTTATGAGGGGCTTAAGTCATTACAAAACTAATTAATAATATAAAAGAAAATCGGTTTAACCAGGAAATTTATATAATTTGAGCATGCATCCAAAAAGGTCACATGAACATATACTGATTATCAATATAAGTTGTTTGTTAACATATTGGATTCAACGCTTGCTGAATGGTTAATCGAAATTAATATGCTGCCACAGCATTAAAAAAAAAAAAATAGACAACGCGAGCATAGATGAAAGTTTCGAAAGGCTTAAATGATGAAGGATATCTTAGAAGCAGCCTAGTTTGGGAGTGTTATTATTGATGAGCACGATACTGGATCTACGAAGGAAAATTATTTTTGCTGTGGAGCTCCTTTGAAAAAGAACAAAAAAATATAAGAAATATGCGAATGAATACGATGTATTATTCTACTGATTATGACATGAAAATTTTTTCAGATTAGGTGGAATCCTTAAGATAGCTGTCTTTGCGAGCCTGGTATGCAAAACAAACTGATGAGGTTTACGGGATAACCCTCAAGGGTTGGCGAACATCAGAGAGAAAGAGGTAGAGCCCTCTAGTAAATAATGTTTGCATTATAAGATCAACAATTGCAAAAAATCCATTGCAACTAAAGAATTTTCTTCAAAATTCTTTTATGAAACATATTTTCTTAAAAAAGATAATAAAAAGTGCTGAGTAAATAATTCAGTCACTAAATACCTCTTACAATACATTCGCGTATTCAATGAAAAATCAATTAAGTAATAAGTTTTTAAGTAAACTAATGTTCTTCAAAGCAAACTAATGAAGGTTGCGGGATAACCCTCAAGGGTTGGCGAGCATCAGAGAGCAAGGAGTGGAGCCATATAGTAAATAATGTTTGCATTATAAGATCAACAATTGCAAAAAATCCATTGCAACTAAAGAATTTTCTTCAAAATTCTTTTATGAAACATATTTTCTTAAAAAAGATAATAAAAAGTGCTGAGTAAATAATTCAGTCACTAAACACTTCTTGCAATACATTTGCGTATTCAATGAAAAATCTATTAAGTAATAAGTTCTTAAGTAAACTATTGTTCTTCAAAGCAAACTGATGAGGATTTGCTGGATAACCCTCAAGTGTTGGCGAGAATCAGAGAGCAAGGAGTAGAGCCCTCTAGTAAATAATGTTTGAATTATAAGACCAACAATTGCAAAAAATCCATTGCGACTAAAGAATTTTCTTTAAAATTCTTTTATGAAACATATTTTCTTAAAACAGATAATAAAAAGTGTTGAGTAAATAATCCAGTCACTAAATACCTCTTGCTACATTCGCGTATTCAATGAAAAATTGAAAGTAATAAGTTCAAAGCAATAACATTATATCTTTAAAACTATATTATTTACTGAATTTAGTAAAAAATAAAAACGTTCGAACTAAAGTGGTTCAACATCCAATGATATGCAATTAACAAGCATTAATTAAAATATTGCTTTACTCTTCCAATAAATTGGCTTATAAATATCACGCGCAGTATATAGTAGCAAGACAACTTGGTGCTGCATCAAATGTAAAAGTAAAATCCCATCCAACGAGTAAAAAAACAAAAACATTCGAACTAAAATTGTTCAACATCATGGTATGCAAGTAACAAGCAATAATTAAAATATTGCTTTACTCTTCCAATAAATTGGCTTATAAATATCACGCGCAGTCTATAGTAGCAAGACGACTTGGTGCTGCATCAAATGTAAAAGTAAAATCCCATCCAACGAGTAAAAAAACAAAAACATTCGAACTAAAATTGTTCAACATCATGGTATGCAATTAACAAGCAATAATTAAAATATTGCTTTACTCTTCCAATAAATTGGCTTATAAATAACATGTGCAGTAACTAGTAGCAAGACGACTTGGTGCTGCATCAAATGTAAAAGTAAAATCCTATCCAACGAGTAAAAAAACAAAAACATTCGAACTAAAATTGTTCAACATCATGGTATGCAATTAACAAGCAATAATTAAAATATTGCTTTACTCTTCCAATAAATTGGCTTATAAATATCACGCGCAGTAACTAGTAGCAAGACGACTTGGTGCTGCATCAAATGTAAAAGTAAAATCCCATCCAACGAGTAAAAAAACAAAAACATTCGAACTAAAATTGTTCAACATCATGGTATGCAATTAACAAGCAATAATTAAAATATTGCTTTACTCTTCCAATAAATTGGCTTATAAATAACACGCGCAGTAACTAGTAGCAAGACGACTTGGTGCTGCATCAAATGTAAAAGTAAAATCCCATCCAACGAGTAAAAAAACAAAAAAATTCGAACTAAAATTGTTCAACATCATGGTATGCAATTAACAATCATTAATTAAAATATTGTTTCACTCTTCCAATAAATTGGCTTATAAATAACAAGCGCAATAAATAGTAGCAAGAAGCCTTGGTGCTGCAGCAAATGTAAAAGGGGATATCGAATCATGCGGAAATCATCATTCCGGTTTAGGCCAGATAAAATTCGTCTCTTAGAGTCTGCATCTTTAGTGGGATGACAAATAACTTGCTGTCATTAAGGCACTTAAAGAGGAGTAGCAGCCAAAAACCCGGAGATGGCATAATCTATAAACCATGGCATCAACTTTGCTTTAATGACTGGGCTAAGAAATGGTGGTTTCTGATGAGGACGATCGTTAATCAACCCCCCCCCCCCAAAAAAAAAATGCTTTTTTTATTAAACTCTTATTCATTTTCTAAACGCGAAGAAACATTGATTACACATCTTAGAATTAAAATAGAAAGAAGTGGGGCAATTTGTTGCGAGGTATTTATGTAAATACATTTCTCTAGGTCATGGATGATTTCAAAAGTTAGTCAACTGATTTATTTCAATAGATTACATTTGATGAAAGTTTAGTAAATTCGATATTCATTCATTAATATTGATAGAAAAAATAATTTTTTTTAAGTAATTGTAATTTGTTTGCGAAATGAAATGAAATATTCATTACTTCAGGGATGAAAGAAAGCAAATGATAGTGGTATTTATATGAATGTAATTTGGACTTGCTAATAATTAAATCAGTTAACAGATTGATGCAAGTATAGTAATGCAAAATCAGGGAGAAATTTATTTTTAAGTTATAATTATTTATGCAACAGTTACTTGGTATTTATGCTTAGCCTTTAAAAAACTATCGTTTGAAACAAAAGTTACTAATATATTTATATTATGCAACATTTTAAGGCTAAATAAAAAAATTTGTTTTTAACATTCATTAGTCATTTCCTTTTCATCATTTAAATTACTAACTTTTCATTGGAAAATTTTTACCAAGCTGGAGCAAAAGTCTATCATTCCTTGAAAATTGAGTTATTCTTTAATGGTAATGGTTACAATGGCATTAAGTGCCGGAGAGTTTCAAGGTATGAAACAATTTAATCAGTTTGTTGAATATGAATATTTGCAGATTTGGTTACTTGTCGATCTTCCTAATGGTGGTTTACTGATTCAAAGTTTGAAAGAATATAATGACAAAAACTTAAGCAATAAAAAAAAACTACACAGTATACTATGTCATTCCCGATGAATGGATAGTTTAAATGTAGAACTTTAAACACTTGGCTTGTTTTCATACCTTTTTTCTAAAATATTTTCTAAATAAAATTTTCTTGATTTCAGTAATATTTTTTGTTCCTCCCTACACTGAGCTAAACATAATTAATACAAAATTTGGCTCAAATAATATATTTGTAGCATTTATCAATGCAGAAACATTCAATTTGAACATTTATAGTTTTTATAGTAGTAAATACAAAAAATACAATTTTTCACATTATTTTGGCCATTTTTTTTAATAAATTCACTGACCTTGCAGGACCTTTAAATATTTTTTTAAAAAGTTTGAAACAATTCATTTTCATGTACTCAGAAAGAGCATTTTTTGCAGGTGATAATTTACATGTTTAAATATTTATTTTTGGAACACTCTAATGTATAAGCCTATTCTAAATTTATCAGTCTTGTATCTATAGTAACCGGCACCAAACAGGCAATCTGATGGGAGCTACTATACTGATAGACAGACACTAGGACTTATCCCAGAAAATACCCATTGCAATCAAAATAACTTGTTTGGAACACTTTTGTATGTGTATAGTTAATAGTTAACATATAGTTAAAATCCTATTACTTTAGTTCACTTATGGACTTTATTATCCATGAAAAAATCACTTACATACTGATATTTGCTGTATAAAAACTTCTACTATCATAAAATCAGTAAAAAAATGACTTAAAAATTTAAAGCTCAAAGCATAACTAGATAAACATGCAAAAATCTAGAAACAGGTTTTTTATTGTTATATGTTATGCAAAAAATGCAAAAAACTGAGAATCACCAATTTTATTTTATTGTATCTGCAGACACTTTATTCATACTAATATGAACCGATTACAAATTCTTTGGGTAATCAGAAACTATCTTTCAAATATTTATAATTTTTTGCAATCTGATTCATTTCTAATATTACTTTCTTGTTTAATAAAATTCTTTCTAAAAAAAAATGCATTGTTCATAAACTAAACTATTTCAATAATACTGCAAATACTATAAGTATTTTTAAAAATTTGAAATATATTAAATTAGATATTTTTTTGGAAATCTTGAAAAATTTTATGGTCTTGTAACATCAATTTACAAAAGGACTAATATTCATTTTTCATTAAATTAATTCAGCTTTTTGTGTAACTCTAAGTAAATTTTGAAAACTGCATCTATTAAGAATATATTTAAAGTTTTATATGCTTTTACACTAATTTATTTACTTTCGGAATGCACATTGATAGTTCAATAGTTTCATTAAACACAAAATTACAACATATTTCATTTTTCAATGAATCAAGTATAACATAGTGTACGGGAATTATTTTTAAAACAAAACTTGAAGATGCAGTAAGAAATATATAGATAAGTAGTGATGCTTATAGATGCAACAGAAATACATGAAGTTTTTTAATGCATTTTTTAAACTATTTCCCAGCTAGCCGTTATTGCAGACAGCCTTTTCATAGAACAAGAACGTATTTTAGTAATTTATTTTAGTTTTATTGCACGTCAAAGCTGTAAAGCTTTCATTCTTATACATCTCGTGTAATTAAACATTGCAACATATTCAATAGACGTTATCTGCGTGATATTTAAGATTTGCAGCATTTGTAATAGATGATAACTATAAACTAGCAAACATTCAAAAAGATTAATAGATGATATCTGTTAACTAATAAATATTGCAAAATTTGTAATAGACGATATCTGTGAATTATTAAACAGTGCAATATTTATAACAGACGTATTCTGTTAACTGTTAAATATTGCAGCATTTGTAATAGACAATATCCTTGAACTATTAAACGATGCAATATTTGTAATAGACGATACCTAGGAACCATTAAACATTGTAATATTTGTAATAGACGATACCTAGGAACCATTAAACATTGTAATATTTGTAATAGACGATACCTAGGAACCATTAAACATTGTAATATTTGTAATAGACGATAACTGTAAACTGTTAAACATTAGCACATTGGTAATATACTATTTCTGAGAAATATTGAACGTTGCAATATTTGTAATAGGAGATATCTATGAATTATTAAACATTACAATACTACTGAAATCGACGATAACTGAACAGTACTTTAAGAATTACTTAAAGTTCGTATTTCAAATGTTTCTTTTTTAGTTAACAACACAAAATAAAGTATTACATTGTATATCGAAGTGGCGTAATGCTTGACTTTTTGCTGTCTCAGAGATATCTTTCCGTCTGCTAATTTGCATATCTTTTTAATACAGAAAACACATATAAGCATTTAAGCTAGCCTGAAGAAACGCTCTAATAGTTGTAATGTGAAATGCAAATTGAGAAGGTTATTTGCTCGTACCTTTTGGCTGGAAGACATGAAATAGATAGGCTCTGGAGATGGCTAATTCGAATTAGGAAGGGTCTTCCCCTTAAAGTTTTTATTTTTAAGGAAAAATATACTTCACTTGAGATAATTAGGTTGGATTGGAATACATAAATTTGAATTTTTTCTTGTTCTTGTCAGTTTTTGTTGCTACCCGTTGGGAGTGTGTTTTACCATTGAAAAAAAAGGGCAGATAATAAAATATAAAAAAGGTTATTAAGTCTTTTAGTTTCAAATCTAGATCTTTTTTTTTTTAACCTTACAACAAATTTAAAAATCAGTTTTAAAGTTGGATTGTAGAGATATTTTTAGTTTCATAGTCTATTTTCATATTAGAAGGTTATATAGTATCTTGAAGAAACATAAATATAATATAATATAATATAATATAATATAATATAATATAATATAATATAATATAATATAATATAATATAATATAATATAATATAATATAATATAATATAATATAATATAATATAATATAATATAATATAATATAATATAATATAATATGATATAATATAATATAATATAATGTAAAATAATATAATATAATATAATATAATATAATACAATACAATATAATACAATATAATACAATATAATATAATATAATATAATATATTATATATATATATTATATAATATATTATAATATAATATAATATAATATAATACAATATAATATAATATAATATAATATAATATAATATAATATAATATAATATAATATAATATAATGTAAAATAATATAATATAATATAATATAATATTATATAATATAATATATTTAATGTAATACAATACAATACAATACAATATATATTATAAAAATTAAATATTTGCCTAGGTAATTTCAACTTTGTTCACCTTGTTATGGAAATGATTTCTTATCTTAGCTGATAAATTGAAGAAAAAAATAATAAATACACTTATTGAATTAAAAAAAAATATATCAATATAAATGATTACCTTGTCATTAATCTCATTCAAACTTTGCTTCTCATTGTTATTTAAATGTTTTCTATCAATAGCTTTTTTGCCATATTCAGAAAAATATACTACAGCTGTGATGTCACTCTACAAGATGTTTATTTTAGTGCTAAAAAATCTTATTTGTCGATTCTCTTGGCATAATATGGCATAATAATGTTGCTTCAATATACTTTTCAATTTGGGCCTCAATGAGTCGCCTGAAATGTTAAATAAATCTAATAGCACATCTTGTATTTAGTAATTGTTAAATGGGCTGCTATATATATCATTAAATATGGATAACAATCCTCTTTTATTGAGTATAAATAAAGTATAGTTTCCTACGCAATCATTGTCCAATATATCTCAAACCATTATTCTATGTATCTGGAACCATTTTACATTAAAACCTAATTTAAGAATAAGTTGAGCATGAAAGAAAATTTAGAATACAAACAAAATTTGCAGTTAATCAGAGGTTTTATTGAGACTGCTTACAAAAAAAAAAGTTTCATTTGGTCGTACACTGTTAAAAAAAATTGTCCACCTTGCACCAAAAATTGGTTCCCATTTAGATGCCACCAACATTTGGTGCTTAGTTTCGCGATTTAATGGTGCTTACGGTCCGAGGTTGCACCATTAAATCGTGAAACTAAGCACCAAATGTTGGTGGCAGCTAAATGGGAACCAATTTTTGGTGCAAGGTGGAACAAAATTTTTAACAGTGTAGGTATAATACTTTTATGAGTTATTTTCCCTTCCACTTCCATTAAACAGTATTCATTAAGGCCTCTTTTACACGAGACAACTAGTTGATTCAACAAGTTTATTTTGCGGGTGATTGGTAGTGTAGCCATTTAGGAAAGGATAGGGAATAGCCTGAACCCTTTCACACGCCGTCAATTCGTCCGCCCAGGCGGTTTGTTTGCAGGCACAAGTGGCGCTAACGTTCTCATCCTAACTAGTTGACTCAACACAAAAGGACATTACTTGTATTTGTTCTTTCTCACCAGACGCTTAGTGTAATCAATTCAGTTCACTATGGAAATGGTAAGTTTCAATTGCAAGTTTCAATGTGGAAAGTTTGACGAAGAAATGTGCGTTAGTAATCCAGGTACATATTACTATCAAACTATATACAATAAATAAATATCTATATAAATAAATAAATACAGATGGTCTACTCAGTAAAGTAGTCGGTACCATTCAAATTTAAAAGTACATTTGTTATTTTGTTAATTGTGTTAATAATGGTAAAAAACTCCTACTATAACTATATATATATGTATATATATTTATATATTTACAAGCCGAATTGTCATTAAAAAACAAATAGAAATATATTTATTTATTAATTTTTACAAAGTATATTCTTTATCATTGGTTTTTTATTTGATGTTGCTATGTTGACATACGTCACTCTCTTACTAAACAAACAACTTCACATTGATTAGTACAGGTTAAGAATATTACTTTTAAAAAAATGTGGAGCACCAAATAACCCAAATTTATCTATTATTTAATTAAGAAATTTATCTACATTTTTCGAATATCAACATCGCCCCATGCCTGCAGGAGTAGTTTTCGTACATTAAAAATTAAAACATTCAACATTTCCAATCCTATTTTCTCCAGTCCTCGGGTTCTAATATCGTACTGACCTCCCGTTAGGAAGAGAAGTTGATTCCGCAAGTTGCCTCTTGTAAAAGTGCTAAGATAGAGTGTTCACACGGCAATCAACTAGTTGAGAGTTTACCAAGTAACTTAGTTGAATCAACTAAATCACCTCGTGTGAAAGAAACCTAAGCCTAAATACAACATTTTCTAATTTAATTTTTTTGTTTAGAGAAATTTTTATAAATATATATAGATTTTTTTTTTAATATACAAATTGCGAATCACCATATTATATTCCCGTACTTTCTAATTAGTATTATTGTTCTTTACATTGTTTGACTATTTCCTATAAATAGATAAAACATTTACCCTGTCTGTGAAATTAGATGATAACGTGTCTACTCATATGATGTTCCATTAGCAAACTAGCACTTATGGTAATGCACAACAGTTAAATTATTCATTAGAAACTAAGCACGCTAGTAAATTTGACGACACCAAACAATTTGAATCATACTGAAAGCGTAAAAATGCACACAAAGATAGTGATAGTTGAATTTAAGCTATCAAACCTCAGTAAATTAATATTGTACCCAACTTTTTACTTACTTTCAATATACGCCTACCCATGCAGCACAGCAATATTAACCCTTTGGGTACATTTGGCGGCTGAGACTCGTCATGCACTTGTTTTGCCTGTTAATAATGACGAACCTAATTCGTCATTCAAATAGGTTGATTGGATGGATTTTAATGTCACAAGAGCTATGATTGGTTAAGCCAAGCATCGGTTGGTTTACCTATACTTTAAAAAAATAATTTGTTTAGCTGTGTTCCTTTAAAGTTCCTTTATTGTTTTGAACCAACCGTTCAAAACGCAAGAATTTTCCCAAATAAATCTGTACCCAAGGGGTTAATCAATGTCAGAAACTGGAGGGGGGGGGGGGCTTGAAGATTGGCCAATTCTGGATGAAAGTCGAGCATCGTACCAAAAGATGCAAATTTTTTTAATAATAAATAACCCAAAACAACACAAAACCTATTTTTTAGCCCTAGGTCCTTTCTTATAAAAAAAGTATTTTAATTTAAAAGTCTGTATCAACATTTCTAAACTTCCAGTACATATTTTCCAGCATTAAATGAGATTGGCTAACATCCATTACATCGGCTGGTTTACAAGGATCCACATCGGGATCTGCCAATGTCGAGTGATATTGAGCAGTGTTAAAGAGTACATGCTTACTTTAAAACACATAAAACCTTTAAAAAGTTACGATTATCTTTCTATCCTAATTACATTTTTCATGTTATAAAGATGCCCGAAACAGAAAAGGTTAATGTATGATAGATAATTTTCTCATACAAATAAAATTAGTTAAGCGTGCATAAATAAGTATAATAAGGTAGTTTAGTAAAGAATAATTTAGTTTACAGAAATTCAATTGGTCAATTTTTTGACATCTGTTGTAAACAATGACTAATAAATATCGTAATTTTATTGGATATGATATATTTCAAATTCTAGATACTTTTTTTGCGCAACATTATTTTATCTGAGAAATTTACCCACCAAAGGAGTTTTCGATTCTTTTTTTATAAGAATCATCTTTCAAGTTTATGTAGAATGAGTACTTATATAAAAGAGAAGTATGTTAAAGTATTTTGTTAGTATAAATATTTTATTTAGCATTACTCTTACAAAAATGGATTGTAAATCTTAAAAAAGTAATAAATAAGTACAAACAGATTACTCAGGCAGGAAATTAATTTTCAGAAATTCTTTACATAATTTTTTTCTGCATATGGTTATATGGCATATGGTTGGTCGGTTTCAAAGCTCGACGATCTCTTTTTGTCCACGATAACGGCTAATCAGGCCGAGTTGGTTGTTTTCAGATTATCTGGCGCCATCAGCAACACGAGGGCTATAATGCACCGAAACATTCGTCATTTGACAAGCCAACATACATTTACTAACACCCATGCCATACACATGACTCGAACCGGCAAACTAGCGGTCTAGAAGCTAGTACGCTAACTAATATATCGTTTGGTAGGCCTAATCAGGCCGGGTTGGTTCATTGTATTCAGATTATCTGGCGCCGTCAGCAACACGAGGGCTATAATGCGCCGAAACTTTCGTCATTAGACAAGCCAACATACATTTACAAACACCCATGCCTAACACGGGACTCGAACCCGCAACCTCGCTGTCTAGAAGCCAGCACGCTAACCACTATACCGTTTGGTCGTCAATAATCAGGCCGGGACTTACAACTTAATGTAGATGTTGGACCAGAACGAACATCCGTGCCTAATTCAGGATTTGAAACTGACACCTTTGGAATGTGAGGCCAGAGAGTTAATGGCCGACCGAACGGTATAGTGGTTAGCGTGCTAGTTTCTAGACCACGAGGTTGTGGGTTCGAGTCCCGTGTTGGCATGAGTGTTTGTAAATGTATGTTGGCTTGTCTAATGACGAATGTTTCGGCGCATTATAGCCCTCGTGTTGCTGACGGCGCCAGATAATCTGAATACAACCAACCAATCGAGTTAACTACACAGCTATCAGGTGAGCACTTGTATTGTAAAAGGTGATAAATGAATATGATAAGTTTATTACATTTCACGTATTTTCATTGTTCAAGTACATGTAAAACATTAGTTTAAATTAGAAAATTAGCCGCCAAAGGAGTTTTCGATTCTCATCTTACAGGAATCTTCTTCTGAGTTTATAGGATAATTGAGGACTAAAAATGGAAAACGACCTAAGTACCAAAAAAAAAAAAAAAAAAGATCGAAAATCTTTTTTAAGGAAAAATGTCCTAAAGACTGAGCTAAACTAAGTGGCAAACGCCCAAAGTGCGAACACCAGTAGCAATAGTTCAAATTCAATCTGAAGTATGTACTTAACCATTGCCTTAAGTACCAGTTGCTATCATTTTTCGACTCTCCTGAAAAATTTACTTTTTTGGATTTTGGTCGCTTTCCATTTCTAGTCCTCAATTGTCTAAAAGAAAAGTCTGTTAAAGCATACTATTTGTAAAAGTTTGCTTTAGCATTATGCGTCCAGGAATGGAACAGAAACTTTGAAGAAGTCATCAAAGTGTCATGTGACAAAAAAGGAAATCCTTGGTGAGATCCGAAACTCATCATGAAAAATAAAACCAATAGTTTTAGACAAAATAGAGACGATGCCTTGAGATTGAATAGGCTTTAAAACCCAAAAAGTACATATAGATTGCTTTTATTTGACTTTGAATAACTTTAAATTACCTTTATTCATCATATATTGCGGAAGCATACATCGAGTGTCCAATTTCCTCCTAAAGCAAAATGTTAAGTCGAGTGTCCAAATCCAATTATAAACATGTATTTAATATCTCGTTGGACCACCTATAACACTGTATCGATTTTTCATGGAATGGATTCCATGCAATTGGGAAAAAAACAACTCTTGTTTAAAACTAGTTCGGTATAAATAAATAAATAAATAAATAAATAAATAAATAAATAAATAAATAAATAAATAAATAAATAAATAAATAAATAAATAAATAAATAAATAAATAAATTAATTAATTAATTAATTAATTTTTAATTATATTCTTTGCATGGCTTCGGTTTTCTAATTGTATTCTTACTCTAAAAATGTGTGAATTTGTGTTTTTATCCATATTTTCACAAAAAACGTTTCTACTGCTGCCGTCAGCTATCTTTTTTATAATAGACTTGTCCTTATACTTAGTTCAATATGATACAGTAACCAATTTTCTTAAAACTGTATGATTATCACATCAAATTGGCGCTGAGTTTATAAGTGAGGAAGCTAGAGAAAAACATTTGAAATACATGTTGTTTTAATCTAGATATTTGTTGTGACAATAAGCAACTGAAAAGATCCTGAAACTATTTTCATACCAATTTATCCCTTATATCGACAACCGCGTAACGTCCCCATAACTAATTTTCTAAAAACTGTAGGGTGATCATGCTTATTTGGCATTCAGTTTATACATGAGGAAATTATAGAAAACCTTATCCAACAAATGTTTCAGATTGATACAATTTTTTACAGTAACATATGCAGGGTCTTTTAAAAAGGACTACCTAACTTTTAAATAGTACAACTGCAAAACAGGATGTACTTCGGATAGACAGGTATGGAACTTCAAATACACTGGTTTTCAAAATTAGTCACAATATTAAAATGTTACAACAAATTGTTGTAAAATCTAAGTATAGAAAAATGAGTCTATCGTTTTAAACATTAAATAGTGCCCTATGATTCTTTTACTAGATAATGCAGCCGAAACGGTCACTTGCATAAAGCTGTGTTTTTGCAAGACACACAGGTGGATTTTCAGTACCTCATATTCACCAGTTTTGTTTATTGACCCGTCAATAGAAAATAAGCCTCATCACTAAACCATATGCGGTCATCATCAAATTTACTCTCATCAATCTATTTTTCAAACCGCTGTATTTAAAATTCCATACCTGTCCAACATACAACTTGTTTCTTCTTTCTGTCTCTAACTGTTTTGCAATAGAAAATAAGCCTCATCACTAAACCATATGCGGTCATCATCAAATTTACTCTCATCAATCTATTTTTCAAACCGCTGTATTTAAAATTCCATACCTGTCCAACATACAACTTGTTTCTTCTTTCTGTCTCTAACTGTTTTGCAATAGAAAATAAGCCTCATCAGTAAACCATAAGTGGCATCATCAAATTTACTCTCATCAATCTATTTTTCAAACCGCTGTACTTAAAATTCCATACCTGTCTATCCAACATACATATTATTTCTTCTTTCTGTCTTTCACTGTTTTGCAATAGAGAATAAGCCTCATCAGTAAACCATAAGCGGCATCATCAAATTTACTCTCATCAATCTATTTTTGAAACCACTGTACTTAAAATTCCATACCTGTCTATCCAACATACAACTTGTTTCTTCTGTCTGTCTCTCACTGTTATGCAATAGAGAATAAGCCTCATCAGTAAACCATATGCGGTCATCATCAAATTTACTCTCATCAATCTATTTTTCAAACCGCTGTACTTAAAATTCCATACCTGTCTATCCAACATACATATTATTTCTTCTTTCTGTCTTTCACTGTTTTGCAATAGAGAATAAGCCTCATCAGTAAACCATAAGCGGCATCATCAAATTTACTCTCATCAATCTATTTTTGAAACCACTGTACTTAAAATTCCATACCTGTCTATCCAACATACAACTTGTTTCTTCTTTCTGTCGCTCACTGTTATACAATAGAGAATAATCCTCATCAGTAAACCATATGCGGTCATCATCAAATTTACTATCATCAATCTATTTTTCAAACCATTGCACTTAAAATTCCATACCTGTCTATCCAACATACAACTTGTTTCTCCTTTCTGTCTCTCTCTGTTTTGCAATTTTAATTGTTTGCATTTCAAATTTAGGAATTCTTTCTGAAAAACCATGCATTTAAAAAAAGTATCTCACGGGGCTGAATGTGAAAGAGAGAATCACTCAATTAAAGCAAACTCCTTAAAAAATTCATTTTACCTCTGAATTCTTAGCCGCGTTTATCCGGTTTCAATGCTCGGAGGAAGTAATTACAACCCAAAAACAACTCAGTGAGAAAAGGCCGTGTGAAACGGCACACGTAAAACTAGCCAATCGGAAACAAGTTCAATTTCTGCATAGCATCCTCCATGGTAACAATTAGCCAACTACTCTGAATTTTAAACAGAACCGGAAAAATTCCCCCACAGAGTATTTGTTCAAACGTGAACATCTCAAGAATACCGCGGATGAGCACTTTGAGATGAGGCAGTGAAAACAACCTGAAGGCGACCGAGAAAACTTTCTCGGTCTGAGAATGTTAATGCTATAGGATTTAGATTGATGGGAGAGGGGGAGTGAGCCACGTGGCAAGCCAAGCGTTTGCTTCTCTTATTACATACGTCTAGAATGGTGTGCCTGACATGCAAATAGGATTTTCGTGTTCGTATTCTTTATGTCGGAGCGTTTTTTGTTTTGCCTGACAACGCTTCATGGGCGGTGAGTTTGCTGGAGCCTTCTTATAAGGCAGTTTGGAAGGGATGAGTGATAGAAAAAAGTACTTTTTATAAGTGGCTTTTCTGTGAAATGTTTTTTAATTTGGTGAGATCGTTTTTTTTTTCTGTTATTTAGTGATCGGGAGTATTAATCTGTATGTGGCAGTTTTAATTTTGAAGCTGCTGCAGAGAAGTTGTTAATATACGGATGTGATACAAATTTATTTTAAGAGCTGCTTTGAAAAATGGGATATTAAAAACTGGTTGTACACGCTTGACATTTGACTTTACTTTTATTTAAAGTAATACAAAATAAAAAGTAAGATTTTTTGTGGAAAACTAAAGAAAAACTTACCTTATATATTATTTCTGGAAGGTGTTTTTTCGGTTATCCCTTTTTATATCCCTTTATGCATAACCAAAATTGATAAATGATGTACAAATTAAAGGCTAAGAATTCTGCTTCTGACGAATAGTTGATTTACAACTATACACTGTATTATTTGTTTGGAGGTCTTAATTTCTATTTTTAATTTTGGTATTCTATGAGAGTGGAATCTTAGTTAAAGATATTTTGGTACGCGATAAAAGGAGATTATACGTAGAAGGTATTTTTGAGGTATGAATGATGTATCAAATTAAAGACTAAGAATTCTGCTTCTGACGAATAGTTGATTTACAACTATACACTGTATTATTTGTTTGGAGGTCTTAATTTCTATTTTTAATTTTGGTATTCTATGAGAGTGGAGTCTTAGTTAAAGATATTTTGGTACGCGATAAAAAGAGATTATACGTAGAAGGTATTTTTGAGGTATGAATGATGTATCAAATTAAAGGCTAAGAATTCTGCTTCTGACGAATAGTTGATTTACAACTATACACCGTATTATTTTTTAAGAAGACTTAATTTATATTCTGTATTTTGGTATTCTCTGCGAGTGGAATCTTAGTTAAGGATATTTTGGTTCGCGATATAAGGAAACTATACGTAGAATGTATTTTCGAGGTATGAATGATGTTTCAAATTCTAGGCTAAGAATTCTGCTTCTGACGAATAGTTGATTTACAATTGTACACTGAATTATTTGTTTGGAAATCTTAATTACCCATTTTTAAGTTTGGTATTCTATGAGAGTGGGATCTTGGTTAAGGATATTTTGGTATGCGATGAAAGGAGACTATATGTAGAAGGTATTTATAACTCTCAACGAACTCATTGGTGGCTCTTCCACACTTACTTTTTTGGAATTGTACTCTCTGGAAAAATCAAAGATCTCGGAGAAGTGGAAAACACCCCCAACCCATAATTGGTACAAGGGCTCAAAACCGGGGTTGTCCCTTGACCTCCCGTGTGACAGACGTACCCGGACTGTTCTATCAAGGCTTGCTAGTGGTCACATCAAGTGCCTCACTTTCAACGAGGGCAGGAAAACCTTCGCCACCTGCACCAAGTGCCAAAATCATCAGGCCTCTCCTGAGCACCTCTTGGATTGCATGGGACTCTCTAAGGAGGATCTCTTTAGCAATCCTCTCATAGTCTTCGACTTCCTTTTAGTCAACGAAATTTTAAACAAGCAGGATGTGAAAGGGTCCGCTTGAAAATAGATATTAGTCCTTTTTTAATATTTTTTTCCCTATAAAAAATTAAAACCAGTAACAAATTCTTCTACAATATTGTTTTAGAGATATTGACTAGTCACGAGCCCATTTTACATAAATTGAAGTTAAGCAAAACAATTATCATATAATTTTTTTAATTATTCTATGATACTAGTGGTTAGAATTCTTGAATGTTGAAATGTGCTTTTAACTCTAAAAATGAGGAAGAAAAATGTGGAAGATGTTTCATAATTGCTTTGATAAGCTAAAAATAAGTTAACTTCGCCTCTATAAACTAATTATTGATATATTTACAAAAAAGAATATTTATAATATATTTAAATTATATATCAAGCTTTCATATGACTCAAAACCTGTATGTACATTATATCATACATAATCAGTTCTAATCGTATGAATGATAGAATGAATCTGTACCATTGATTCATAGATATATTTATTTTAGACAGATTACACATAAACAAATAGAGAACAATGAATTATCAGAGTTATTTTCCCTCAACATGATATTGTCTGTGTTCAAAAATCTCTAAAAATCTAATTGGTATTCTGAAATATACTTCTTGATTTTACACATCTAAAAATATACAAAATATCATCTTCTATTTATATAACATCACTTACCATGCACTATTATGTGAGGCAGCTTACAAATAAAATATAATTGCACGGAGTAGAAAAAATATATGATTTTTATGCTTAAGTAAGTTATTTAAAAGTTATAATGTTTATAAATATTTTGAGAAAAAGAAATAATTGTCTTATTGAAGCTTAAGAAATATATATATATATATATATATATATATATATATATATATATATATATATATATATATATATATATATATATATATATATATATATATATATATATAAATTATTACATATGAAAATAAATATATTTTAAAAACTAAATTCACAGTGCGATCTTTGAATGCACATCTTTTCTAAATTCTAGAATATAAGAAATTAAAGATTGAATAGTAATATTTTCCTTCAGAGAAATGTAAAAAGCTATAAAACTATTTCTTGTATTGAACTATAAAAGTATAAAACAATAAAATAAAAATATAAAATGTACTTGAATGGTAGTTCAAATAACATAAATACATCCTAACATATAAATATAATTAAATTTAGAGAAAGATAATCATTCACTAATTCCTATATTTCTATTTATCTCATTCCCACCCCAATCGTCCCTAGTGGCAGCTTTTATTTAATATCCCCACTAAACCACTCCGATATCCAAGACGCATTGATAGCTGTTTAGAAAACTCATTCTTGAAAAAGTGGTTGAAAAAAAAGTGAAAAAAAAGAAAGATATTCCATGAAGCTGTCGCCTTGCCAAAACCTTTAAAACATTGTTTCAAGAATCGCCCAGAAAGCCTCGTGTTTTTCACTTCACAGTCAGAGGAATTGAAAAGAAGAAGTGTTCAAGCAAAAATCGATTTTATTCTATTTCCCGGTCGGCTGGCGGCTCTGTTACGGCTGTTAACCAGCTTTGGGGGGTTCACCCTCAACCCCTCTCCGAACATACTCCCACCCTTACCACCCTTTTTCGAACTATTCCTTACGTCAAGATTCGTCCCTCCAAAATGCTCGCGGTTTGTACCCCCTCTACTCACCCTCTCTTGCTTTAACCGAATAAATGCACTTATCTTTTTCCACCCCCCCCCCCCACACAAAAAAGTACTCTAATCCAGTTCTTCATCTTCGAAAAGAACCGACGAAAAACACGGATACCCCCGAAACAAGCGATGAAGTTTAGAAGGGGTTTACGCAGAGAAAAGAAACAAGCGAAGAAGTTTACGCGAAGAAAAGTTTTCTTCATGGTCCACAATCCCCGCGAATTGATAGACTTTGGGTTGAGATCGTTTTGAGAGTGTTTTGTTAATAAATGTGTCCTTTATTTGAAAGCTTTATATCTTGTCTATACGACTCTTTTAACACTTCAAGAATTTGAAGTTTTATCAAATATTGTTTATCGAGGATTCAAAAACTTTATCAATTCAATTGAAGAGTTGAGATTGAATTTTGACATTTATTAACAACAGTTTAATTAGGAAGAAGTCAAAATATTTATGATGTAAAGTACATAAATGTTTTGTAGAAAGAAATTGAAAGATTGAATAATTAAACGTGATACACTAAAACACTTCTCAGTTAATAACACAAATCACTTTTTAAATCATTTATATTAACTTCGATTTTGTTTGTATGTATCTGGTGGGAAATTCTTAGGAGGACTAATTAACCTACTTGCCGTCATCCAATCGTACTGAAACTTTTGCAAATGGACTCGTTGTCGATGACCAATAATTCTATTAAGCAATGGAAGATGTCACTAAAATATTTTCTTTGCTATAGACGAACACTGTTAAAACACGATTTTATTTAAAAAACGCTTAAATAAGTTGCAATCACACATGAAAGTTAGCAATGCATAGAAATTATTTTTATCAAAAACTTGTTATGGGTTAATTTTTATATTTCACTAATTTGTGTGTAATTAGTTTATGAAATAAATTTGTCTTTATTTCTTAATTTAAATGTATTTGTTGTTAATTATTTCATTGTTTTATGACCCATTATTTAAACTTGGTATTGAACCCCGTATTGAAAAGTAGCCTAATAAGTGTTTTCTGATTTAAGAACTCAATAAATTTACTATATATTTGGCTTACATGGAAAAGGCTCTAACCTCAAATTATGATATCTTTCAGAAGAGCAAAAATTTTCTAAATTCCTTATTGAACATGAGCTTAGCGCTTTAGCTTATCACTCATTTCTTTCAGTGATCAAGTTGCAATTTTACAAATCAATAGTTTTTCTCTTTATATTTCCAAAGGTACCAGAAATTGATTTGAGACTGAAAGTGGAGTTAGCACTTTTTCACTTTAAGTCAATGATTGTCTGCTATATGACATTACCAAGCTTGAAAGTGTGTGCAAGGTTTTGGGTTTTTCATGGGCTTTTCGATGGTGCATTGCAAATTTACATTCCATTACCTATTTACATTGCACTTAGTAAAGAATTTTGAATTATTATGCATATTTCTTTCATTATTCATGTTTTAATATAATAACCTATGATAAAAAGGTATAGATAATATTTATAGGCATTATATGTAAACAGATACAATTATTATTTTGTAAATTTGAATAAGTAATTATATTAATTAATGAATACAGTTGTATTAACCGACCGTTGAGAAAAATGTCAGCAAATTTCTTTTTAAAAAAGTTATGCTGGAAGAACTTATCAACTTTTAAAATAAGAGTATTTATCAATCTATACACCTGCAATAATCTTTGTTGAACGTATGTATTGATGCTTTGAAATGATCTAACTCAATTTCGAACAATGAAACCTCTTTACTAACGATACTTTAAGAAATTTAACATCATAAAAAGTTAACTAACAAAACATAACTTAATAAAAGCTCAATTATAGAAGGTAGTAATTGAGAGTCTGATTCGAATTTATATCGTCCAGAGGCTTGGCTGCTTGTGATATTGTCCGTCAACAGTTGAGTGGTATATGTCGATATACAATATGCCGCACCGCCACAAATTTTAAGGTTTAAAACAAATGACAAAAATTCCAACTACACTTTTTAATATAAATGGAAAAAGTAGTCGTGTTGGATAATGTTAGTTTCACAAATTTAAGGCATCCGTCTATGTTCGGAGTAATTTAAAAAAAAAAAAAAAAAAAAAAAAACATCTTATTAATGAAACTTTTTTATTGCATTAAAATGTTCATATTATGGTAAAAACATTAAATTGGCAAAAATATTAACTTTTTTAAATTTATTTTTCTAAAAAAAGAGCTTTTTGGTCGAAATTAACAAAAATTTTGTCGAAACGGCTAATGTTGTAAAAAAAAGTTTTAAAATATATTTTGTTTTAATTTAATAATGACCTAATTTCTAAGTTATATTTTCTAAAATAAAAAATTTATAGGCTGTTGTATAAGACTACACATAAATTTCAATATTTTCGCAACATATTATTATGTATATATAGCAAGAATTTTTCTAAAAAAATAGGTATAATTAAATATGAAGGCTATTATACTCAACATAGTATAACGAAAAATTGTAAAAAAAATTATTACTCTATCATAAATACATTTTGATATATTATTAGCGAAAAATCTATTCTTTAGAAAACACGGTTTTGGATTATCTCTGCATGGATTTTCGTATTAACAACTGTTTTTGAACGACTGTAACTAAACTTCTACTTAAAGTACAAGAAAAACACAAACTGACTTGAAAGAGGAATTTTCAATTCATATGAAACGAAAAAAAAGATGAAATTTTCATTGATTTTGGCATTTTAAACGTAGTCGGTCACCTTGAAATAAAAATATTTTATCACTGATAAGGTATTTCTTTCCAACAAACTGTTTTTACATTAAAACACTAAATTCGTTTATAATATTATAAGTATATTTTCAAAAAATTTATTTTATCCTTTACCACATACAGATGGGGAAATCATCCATTTATGCAAGAAGGACCGACGTAAATTGTTCAGTTGTGTGAAATGTCAGATTTAAATAGAAAGAAAACAAAATAGAAAAACCACCCCCAAGGCTCTAAAAATATTTAAGTCTGTCAAGAAAACAGGAATGACGTAAATTGTCCACATATGTTTCGCAAATAATAAATCATCCTTTTGACAAGCATGGCATTTGACGAGCTGTTAAAATGAACGTGTAAAAAATTTCTTTTGTTGTCACACCAGTAAACTTTAAATCCCCTTTTTTGGTTTCCTATCACAATAAATTGGACATAGTTATTCTATGTGTGTTGCATAAGGATAATATTCATATTTTGTTTTAGATAAGTAATCATTTGAGATGTTTCTTATTTTAGATGATAGTGTCACAACTGAAGCAGAAAATGTTGAATATCACATCATTTTTAGAAGGGTTTCAGTTTTGGTGCTTCTCTAACATATGTTTATGTTTCCATTTTTATATTTATTCCCAATATGAAAGAGTTCATTTTGGTTTCACTGAAGATAAAAATGAGTTTATAATAATTTTGTCAGTTATGCAAAAGCCTATATAACGATACTGGAGAACAAGTGCGACTAATGTTATTTTAAGGATACAGTGGACTGTCAAATGAACCAAAAATCTCATCTCAAAATTAGGATGTTACATAGTTTTCTTTCTTATAAAAAATGCTAATTTATATAATTTACTTTACATTTATTTTAATATAAAAATTTGTGTATATACTTCCTAGTATCTATATTTTTTTGTAATGCTGTTTTCTCCATTAACGAAAATTTATAAATTTGAAGGCTTTAAAATGTTCCAGATGCGGTAATTTCTCTTCAATTTATTTAATGCTTTTTGATAGCATTGATGAAACATACGTAAACACTTTTTTGGAAGCATAATTGTACTTTGTATAAATTATAATGTATATTTTTTATGAAATACAGTATATGAAATGAAATATTTATTAAAAATTTAGGTAAAACCATATTTTTTCGCATTTTCTTAAAAGTACTTCCAAATTGAAAAAAAAAGTTCACAAAATTATGTTGTAACATTTATGATGTATTTAAAAATACAATTTTAAAAAAAAATATTAAAAATTAATGTGCCTGGAGTGTTTGAAATATGTACAATATTGGTATATTTTAAAACTTTAAATGCTTATAACTTTTTTAAAAAGTTATATTTTTTCTCAAGTTTTTTTTTTGTCTTTATACTATAAAAAAACTAATATATCATAAAAAATTTGGAAAAATTACTTTACAATTAAAATAAATCCTAGTCCACTTTACCCTGAAATATAAATGAATGTCATTAAATCTGAATTCTTAAAAATAGCACACAATAATCTGTAATTTTCTTGTATGGATATATATTTTTTTAATAATAAAATAAGGAACTTTTCAGCAAGTTATTAAATTTTTACTACTGCATGCTTCAATGTTATAAAAAAAAATAAACGTGTAAAATTCTGAACAAATTGTGAATTTCCATTTGTAGGTTATAATAAAAACAAATGCAGATTACTTTCTTTGTCATTCCATTTCCTGTAAATAATATATTCATCATGTCATTCATCGTGATAATAACATCGTGTTAACAAGTTAAACTTGTCATTAATTTTCCGTAAACGTGTCTAAAAATAAAATTGGTTCACAACTTTAATTGCTTATAAATACTTTGATAACTTGGTTGATTGGTTGTCTGTAATATTGTTTGAATTAATCACAGAAAAATGTTGGAAAATTGGTGCTTTTTTTAAATATTCTAAATGGATACAATACCTGTTTCTATCAATCATCAGTCGTACTCTCTAAATTGTCTAAAAACACTTAATGTAATTATTTTATCAATAATTATTTTATTAATTATTAATTATTTTATCAAATAATATCATTATTTATCAATATTTGATATTGAAGTTAAATTCCAAATTATTTCATACTCAGAAAAAAGTATGAATTCCTAAAAAAGACATCAACAATACAAAATATGTTCATTAAAAACTATGTTATAGATATTTTGCATAGTTTTTATTTTATATATTAACCAAGCTAGATTTAACCTTCTGAGGGTCACGGGCATATATATCCGTCATTTGATCCCCAGTTTTTCCAGCAATACACAACCTTTTTAAATTTATAAATAAAATGTAAAATAAAATATTTTTTTAATCTTTTTATTAGGATGATAGTTTAAAACCTACTTAAAACAAAATAAATATAAAAAAAATTAAAAAAAATTATATATTTGGATCAGAAATAAAATTTAAAAATTATTGCAGGGAAAACAACTGTATAATTTCGCCCATTCCCTTGACGCTCAGAGGGTGTGCTTTAATCAAAATTTATTTAATAATTAATATATATATATTTTTTACTTTTTAAAATAACTATTCCAAGTATCACGTATTCCAACTTCTTTTTTACAGTATGGTCTGCGTAAAAGAGACACCAGATTAAAAGTGGACTCGCGTTTCAAATCTTTAAGCTTAATTCTGAATGATCGATTCCAAACTTATGTTTTGAAAACAATCCTGGACCTCTTTTATGCTGGCCACCCTGTATTATCAATCAGTATCCAGAACACGCTTTTCTCATTTTTTTGTCAAATCCTTTGTAATATATATTCTTTATTGTTGAAGCAAAACTGCACTTGACTTCAAATGCTTTCCATTCGTAATTTGTTGTATGATCATGTTCATAAAAGACAATTTTAAGGAAACAGTGAATGTTATTTTTCTACAGCTTCGTAAGATAACATTCAGAGATAAAGGCAAGAGACCTTCAATAGAAAAAATATATAACCATTCATAATGAATGACCTAAAAGCCACCATCTCAGTAAATCATCCAAGAAATATAAAATCACTAGCTTTTTAAAAATAAAAACCATATATATATACATCTTTATCTTTTACATGTATGCTAATTTTTTGAAGAGGATCCAACTAAGAAGTATGTTCTTACAGATGGCACAAAAATCAAAGAATTCTTAATTTTGCAATAACCATTGTGAAAAATTTATTTACGAAGCCATGAATTACAAGAATGAAAACTAGGAATCCTTTGTCATCATGATCTTTTCTTAAAAAGATCTCTTATTTGTTTTCTCTTCAATAGCAGTCTATTCAAGATAGTAATTGCTCAAATGGTTTCAAGGAGGAAAATTTATTATTGTTCATATATATTTATAGCAAACCACTTTTAAGTAATTATAAATAAGTAGCATATTATATTCTTTCTTTGATAAAAATAATTCAAACTTTTAGTTATTTTTGTTAATAGCTTAAAAAAATACTTAGTAAAAATATTTCAAAGTTTATAAACCTATTCACAGCAAAAATTGATTTCCATTGTTTCAAAGTAACTGTTTGTTAATTTTCGAATTTTCAGAGCCAAACATATCAATAAAATATTTTAGTTCTTTTCTCAGTGAAAATCTAAAATTTAACATAATTTAAACCTTTTTACTCCTTATGATACTTATTTACGACTGCAAAATATATCTCCCTGATTTATACATTGCAAACCTAAACACAAATACACCTTTAACTGAATAGTCGTATGTGTTTAATGTATTTGAAATTCGAATTAATTTAATATAACATTATTATTTAAGTTAATCTCCTAAATAATGATGACTTTATTTTTGTTTCGACTGTCCATTTAATTTTATTGGCTCATAAAATTAATACCACTGCAAAACTAACGTCAGTAAGAAACTTCTAAAATGAAATCTAACATATATTGATCTAAATTTAGCATTAAGGTATACGTATAGGTTTCAATATTTTTTTTTAAATTTTCAATTTAAAAATTAGACCTTTGCACCTTGAAAAGTACATTATTTGTTAAACTGTTTCCAATATTGTTTTTTAAAAATATATTTAATTTTAATAATTAATTAACATTTAATCAACTAATTAGGCTAATTTCGAATGGTAATGACAAAAATTCTAATTCACCCACAGATACAATTTTGGTGTTCAATAATGCGGAATACCTTGCTCTATGTTTTGACCCTATTAACAGAATTTTACAGTGTGTATATTTTGTGATATCTTACTTTAACTGAATCTATTAGAAAAATCCAAGTTTTTTTATACAGAATCTTATCTTTAAAATTCAATTAAAAAAATATTTATTTACAAATCACTTAGTATTTACTGTCAAAACATTCAACAATGTATGCAGATTATATAGTAAATAACAAATTTCAAAAAATATTATTTAGACTGGAGTTATTACTGTTTGAATGAAATGCAAAATATAAAAAACTACAATCTGAGAATAACTTTTTAAAAAGTATTTTTTTTATATAAAAAACTGCTATTATTATACTAATTATTATATATTTCCTTTTTAGTATGCTCATATGCTCATTCATCATAGGGTTTACTTCTTTTGTGTAATTTTTATTTTTCTTTTGTTTTTTACGGCCTTACAGAACTTCTCCGAATTTTGCGAGTTTTGCGATTTGAAGCCTGTACGTATACCTTAATACGAAATACATTACAAGTAAGCTTCATGAAATTTTATGATTAGAATAACCACTAAAACGGTATTATACTAATTATATTCATTTTTCTCCTTGAATATTTTTCTTTTAGTTCAAAAAAGTAAAATTTCATTTCGCAGTGAAACTTTTGGCATTCGAATAAACTTTGCATATCGTTACCACAAGAAAACAACAAAAAAGTAACGACTACTTTTTCACTAAATCAAATAACGATTTGCATCTCAATGTCCTTTTATAAGGGGATAAAATTGATACACCCCAAGCCTAATTGCTTCGATGACGCCAAATACTCCAGCAATCTTGGCACCAGTTGAAATTAATGTTGGAACACTTTGAAATCTGTCCGAGTTTTATTAGATGGTTGGGAATGGTATTCAAACGACTTTATTCCCTCTCATGCACATTATACATAGAAACTTTTTATGGCATCAATCATTTTATGTCATTTTTCGAGAGGCACACTTTTCTGAGTCCCATTACTCTGAGGAAACTCATTTTGCCTCTCTTTTGATTTCATTCTGACACAAGTTTTTTTTTCCTATCGTAAAAAGAGGAGATTAATATATTTTACATCGAAGTCAAAAATATACATTGGAGATCAATTTGTTAAATTCTGTGGCATATATGTAAATTACCACATTTAAATCTTGTTAACAGGCTCTGAAAATATTTAAATCTGACTTGATCATAATTTCTACTTAATGTATTTTTATCTAACCGAATAGTAATAAAAATGTTTGAAATTAATAGGGCTACATTTTGATGTTATAGTAGACTTTTTTCATTAACAGTCCTTAAAATATGTTTTCTCTTGAAATTGGTTTATTTTGTATTGCCTTCTTAAATCCAAAAAAATTAAATATTACTGACTGTTTTTGCTGGATAATTAAATATCAATAGAAAATATAATGGCTTGATAAAAAAGAGTATAAAATTAAAAATGCTTTTTTTTCTTTTATTTTACATTTTACTAATTATGAATAAATAAAATGAAACGAGTTGTGATTGTTGTTGTTTTAATTGCTTTGAGTGCGTACAAAATAGTTCAAATATTTTTTCATGATATCAATTCCTTCTTGATGGTATTTAAGTTTCATTTCAAATTTCTTTAATGCTCTATTTAGTGTATATCATAGGAAAGGAAAACTGGATTTCAGTTGTTTTTCGAAAGAAAGTTAAGATCGTAATTTTGAACTAACTTTACTCAGAGATTTTTAAATTGTGGAAAGCAAATTTCTTAAAAAATCGGAATTGAATGTTTTTTAATATTAATAAAATATACCGGAATGCTATTATAACGTACAAAATAGGGGGGAAAAACCTGAATTAAAATTCTTGAGTTGCAAGGGTTCGATGCTACGTAGTAGAAACTTCCTGTCTTTCAGAAGGAAATCAAATATCGCATGCTAAATAGAGCTTGGCTCAAAGTCAAGTATGTTAATCAGCCATACAATGTAACTCCTTTCTTCAAATTCAATGACTTGTAACTATTAAAGAATTATTTTTTGCTAACCTTAGGATTGCCGTGAATTAGAATTTTGTTATTTTAATCTGTAAATGTCTTTGGAAGTTTTCCAATCGGGTTTTACTTAAACACTTGAAGAAGGAACGTGTGGTAAAATATTCAAAGGAATTTATAAGGCGAAACTGTCAATTTGTAGTAGGTGGTCAAAATTATATTTCAGGTTATTTCACTACCTTTTTATTAGTTAATCTTTCTCTAAGTAAACATTACGAATTTTATTATTATTATTATTATAATTAATTCACTTGGCTTTCTTTTAATGATTAACTTGTTTACAAAGCAAATTTTGTGAACGATCTATAAAGATTTTTTTTTGTAAATGTAGTAGCAAAAAATTCTTCGGATTTCAATCTAGGAAGACGACAGTGTTCCAATATCAAGATCGCAGAAATTGCAAGTATAATTAAGTTGATAGAATTCAGACACCTTCGGATTAACTTGTACTATATCTAGACTCTTAATTTGTTACTATTGTTTTGTCTCAGATTTAATTTTTTGACAAAAAAATAATAACATAATTATTCACATTTAACAAGGGAAATCGGCAAAAAATTTCTTTGAACGTCATAACAGGAACAGGAATTATATTCTACTTCTCATTGTTCTTATAGTTCTAACCATTAGACAGTTCTAGAGCCGACACTCTCAACACAAAGAGGCATATGCGAATTTGAAAAATTATATTTTCACATATGCTTTTTTGTGTTAAGACCGACAATGTGATGATATTTAGGGTTAACATGAACATAGACAGTATTTTATTCATCTCGAATTTATCAAGTGTTGCCAAAAGATCTGATGTCCCCCCAAACATCAGCTAGACATTAATAATAATAATAATAATAATAATAATAATAATAATAATAATAATAATAATAATAATAATAATAATAATAATAATAATAATAATAATAATAATAATAATAATAATAATAATAATAATAATAATAATAATAATAATAATAATAATAATGATAATAATAATAATAATAATAATAATAATAATAATAATAATAATAATTATAATAATAATAATAATAATAATAATAATAATAATAATAATAATAATAATAATAATAATAATAATGATAATAATAATAATAATAATAATAATAATAATAATAATAATAATAATAATAATAATAATAATAATAATAATAATAATAATAATAATAATAATAATAATAATAATAATAATGATAATGATAATGATAATGAAAATGATAATAATAATATTAATAATAATAATAATAATAATAATAATAATAATAATAATAATAATAATAATAATAATAATAATAATAATAATAATAATAATAATAATAATAAAATAATAATAATAATAATAATAATAATAATAATAATAATAAAAGACACCAAGCAAAATAACCAGCCAGAAAATGTTTTGAAACCAAGTGCTGGAATCGCTGCCGCCAAGCGACCACTTTTATTTCTTCGGGGTACTTTGCACACAATTAACTAAATTGGAACAACCCTTGTAAGCAATCATTATTTGGAATGCTACATTATTTTACCCAAATTATAACGCTTCGTGTTTTGGCTTGTTTTCACCTAATGAACTGAAACTCTAGCCATATAAGTACTGATTGCCTGCTGAAGTATTTCCCATTATTGCGAATTAAGTTCATTGTGTGCTAAACCCCACAAAAAAGTGAAACGCGCAATCCTTATGGAAACTATTAGATTTCATAATTTTTTTTGGCTGACCATTTAACTTAGCGTGGTTTATTTTTACAACATTTACTGGTATTTTGATTTATTAAGACTTGTAATTGGACATTTTTGTTCATACTCTCTATTTCCTATGTGAAACTTTGTCATTTTCGGTAAAGCGATACAATGATATTCCAGCTAAATAATTCCAGCATTGATATTCCAGAAATAGATCACGAAACTCTATGAGAACTCATATTGACATTCATCCAATTCTTCTTTAAATATTTATTCCCATGAGTAAGTAAAAATTGCCTATAAATACTCAATTTTTGCAAAACATTATAGTTTTAACATAAGCCTCAATAAATCTAGTTTGCATCCATCAATTTTGTACAAATTCCATATAATCCTTTTTATAATGGGTTTAATTTTATACAAACAGTGAAATACTTACCCTACCTGTTTGTATATTCAATATTGTCTAAGGATTAAGAATTATTGAAATTATTTTCTTAAAATTAACTGGCTTATTCATCATTCCCAGTATAAAACTAAAATGTGTGTACCTGCTGTATTTTATACTTTATAGATAAATGCTTAAATTTTAAGTGAATGACTGCAATTATTTCCAAGCCTTTCTCGAAACTCTAAAAGCTGAGGATTATCATTTTTAAATCTCTTGTGAAAATATGAGTACTATAGGTATTTGTTTCAATAATTATTTAAACTACCTACATTTAAACACGAATTTAATTGAACTATGAAAATACATAATTTTTAATAGTTACATCCCAATATGTCAATCTACAATAAATATAGACTCCTGTTTTAAATCTTCCATTGATAAAAATATTTTTTTCAGAAACATTTAATCTAAATGGTAAGTTAACGATTTAGGTTTGTAAATACAACATGTCGTGTTAGGTTTAATACCAAATCCAATGAATATGAAGAACTTCGAATACAAACATAATGAAAGTGAATTTACCTTCCCTTAATAAGTATGTAAAGTAGATTCAAATAGATTTATCAGTTGAATATAAAGCAAGCTTCATTTCCCGCATTGTAATAATGTCTGGAGTCAAGAGTTGAATTCGTAATCATAAGGGATTCGTAGGTATACTCGAGAATAATCATTCGCATTAATTATTGGCGAATTCTTAATTTCTTTAATTGATTATATATATGTATCCAAATAAATCCCGGCAACTTAAAGAAAATGTGATTTAGTGATAAGTTTACATTTAAGTTAGAAGCAAAAGAAAAAATATAATTAGTAGCCTTTTCATTTTATGCACAGGAATGTACTGCCCAAATAATATTGAAGCTTTGCCATGTAAAAGTAAAATACTATGAAATAAATACCAATAAAAGTAAATACAAATATTCTTATTATATAAATATTGAATACAAAAAGGCTCTTCTTAATATAGTAAACTAAATTTCGAAACTGTCAAGGATAGTAGATAAACTTTATACAGATATATCTATCTACATTAAGTCCTCTTTATTATAAAGGAACAAGAAAATTATAAGCGTTAGTGTTTAAGATAACTAATTAGTACTAGTAGTCTCATACCCATTTAAGCTGGTTTAGAGGAATGACTTTTTCGAACTTCATCAAAGTTAGATATTGATTCAAATTTTGAATGAATAACTGTGTAAAATTTGAATATCGACATAAATTTTGGGCTATTTTGCTGAGAGATCGGATATTCCTTAGTTTTCCTCAATGTGCTTAAATTATAATTTATGGTACTGCCATTTATTGTGCACCATCACAAATTCCAAACATTTTGGGACTATTCCTGATTTTTTTTTATTTTTGAGAAAATAACACAACGTGCAAACGTAATTGAACTATTTATCAGACCAGGAGAAGATTTTTGTAATTGATCAATATTGGTTCTGTATAAAAGAATAACAATGAATCGTCACAAAAAGATAATAAATAATAATGTAGAGTATATAATACTCTACATTATTATTTCCTCTATTCAGTCACGTTTCGGTGAAGTGGGATTTCCATGTTTTGGTTGAATTAATTGCACCATTCCATCACCAAGATTCTTCCCGAATGAAGATTCAGATTACAGGAGTTTACAGATACTTTGCTTTAAGGATTTCGTGGTGGCTAATTCCTGATCAAAGCCTTTCTCATCAGTCAAAATTTAGGCTCCATTAATCGACCGTACTTGTCCAGATTTCTGATCCTTTACGCGAATTTGTAGATGGTGTTGTAGGCATCACAGGATATCATTTGAAATGGAAATATTTTGATTGATTCGATACATTGTGAATGTTTAATGTTTTTGAAAGTGGTAATACTAAGGGCTGTAACAGAGTGAAAAGTTTTCGGTTATCCTACAACAGCAACTATCAATGAAAGGTATTGATGACAATTATTATAACATTAAAAACAATTCGTGCTTTAATTAAAAAGGCTAAGCAAATTAAAATAACCACTTTAATAATACAAAAATAGTGGGTCCGTGGGCGACCAACACATTAAAGTTACTTATAGAAATTACTTTTTAAAGTTCATAAAGATATTGTATTGTGTACTGGTATATATGCGTATATTCTTCAAAGACAATAAAGATCAATTATCTTTTATTGTCGTTGCAGAATATACGTATATATACCAGTATGCAATACAATACCATTACGAATTTTAAAAAAGTAATTTCTATAAGCAACCTTTAAGTGAGGGTCACCCACGGACCCACTATTACATACCTATCTCTCTCTCTCTCTCTCTGTATATATATATATATATATATATATATATATATATATATATATCCTAAAATAATCATCGTTATTTGTTTGTTGAGGCTTCAACAACCTCCACCTCCATAGGTGTTGTTCTGAAGCAACCAGATCAAAATGGTATATATATACATATATATATATATATATATATATATATATATTATAGAAATCTCTTAGTTCTAGAATGGAAAGCTATAGTATGCAAGTTCCCATTTTGATCTGGTTGCTTCAAAACTACACCTGTGGAGGTTGTTGAAGCATCAACAAACAAATAACGATGATTATTTTAGGATTATATAAATTTTAAACTAGCTTAGAAATTGGAGCATTTTTTGGCATTTCAAAACTTTTCTGACACTCATCAGTCCAAACCTTTGGTGTATTTTTCTTAAGAAGTTCATTTAAGGGATATCTTAATTGAGCATACTTATTAATAAATTTGTTGTAGACAATGATGGCACCTACCAATCTTTTCAACACTCTAACAGTTGTGTGTGTGTGGGGGGGGGGTTAGTTTTTGAATATTGGTTATATTGATTTTAGAGGGAGTGATACTACCGTTTTGGATTTCATATCCCAAAAAGTTAATTTTGTGTTTATCAAAGACACATTTAGATAATTTAAGTTTAATGTTTTCTTTCTGCATGACGTCGAATAATTGTTTTAGGAGTTGTAAGTGTTCTATAGAATTCGAGTGGACGATTATGTCGTCAAAGTAATTATGAGCAAAATTAATGTGATGCTTGTTAAGAATTCTACGCATAGTGCAATTGAAGTCGGACAATTCAGTCCTATCAGTGATAAACAGTGCTTTTTGGTGACAACAACATATTTCTTTTCTGTGTGTGGTCATTTAAAACTTGTTTCACACTGATAGAGCATTCACATAGCTCAGTGGTTGATTTCAAAAGTAACTGACACTTTTTTTTTTATACCCTGGGAGCATTTTTGTCAGGGGGGATATGTTATAAAAATCTCTTTTTAGAATCGACATTAAGTTTATACCATCTTTTCACTGCCCGCAGTCATATTTTTAATTCATTCAACAACTTCTTTCGATGGCTGCCCACGCTAAACTAATAGTGTGAGATTTGAGGTGTCAGTATTTTTGTTATTCGTGTCCCATAACTGAACGTGCCCCTGCTGACGTCACTGTGTTATCGTTCACAAACAGAGTATTTAAAATATTGCTGAGATCAGCGCGTTTCCCACACTTCCATACATTGGTATATCACAGTGCTCTCTCTCGGACAATACGCATTTCATTCTTTTGATATCTTTATTACTAGTAACTCGTAAGTTCTGCTCTCTCTTCGTGTATATATATATATATATATATATATATATATATATATATATATATATATATATATATATATATATATATATATATATATATATATATATATATTGCTGTTAGTGTTTAAGTTATGCATGTTAATGTTTATGTTAATTAGTTAATACTATTTGAGCTCGTTTTCATTTAAGATGGCTTGGAGAAATTAAACATTATTGTGGTCTGTGCTCGACCTATGCTTTTGTGATTGTTATCAAAATTACTTTTTTTAAGTTTGTCCGAAACAGATATTGTATTCTATTGCAGTGAGATATATAATTAATTAGATTTCTTCAACTTAAGTGCTGTCATCTGCTGTGCACTATCATAACTTCTCAAAATTTTTGAACTATTTTTATTATTTTTAACATCAATTTTCAAAGAAATAACGCAATGTAAAATTGTAAATAAACTATTCATCAGAAGCGAAGTTTTTAACCTTTAAATTGGCACACCATTTATTAATTTTGCTTTTCTAAAAAGAGAGAAAAGGGTTCGTCACAAAAAATATCTTTCAAAAATAATATTATTAGATATTGAAAAGTTTTAGTTTTTGAATTATTGCAAAGTAACACACTTTCAATAGGTGTATTAATATTATATAACTAGTATAAGTTTCTAATTATTAAAAAGTCTTCGTTTTAAATCCACACTTTGTTTAAAAAATTTTATTGAAATTTATCACTTCTGTTAAGGCAATTTTATGCCTGTTATTTTTTGGACATTATCTTTGTAGACATACTATCAAAAATACATAAATAGACACTTCCATTCTAGGATTTTACGAGACAGAAAAACCAAAGATTAAAATTCATAGATTATAAAGAAATCTAAATAGTTTTAATAGCCTCCTTTCAACGACTTTATATGAATTAAAAATATTTTAAGGTAATAAATTCATTCGTAATTTTAAGTATGTTTTTATCGGTGACTTTATTTTTTCTTAGGTACTTAGTTAAGATCCCATTTTCATACATTGTGACGTGATTTTAAAGTCCAAATACAGATTAAAAAAAAATAAAAAAATTCAAACAATGTAACACACGCTACATCTACAAAATATTTTAAAAAAGGTCTCTTAAGGGCCATATTTTCAACCCTGTTCTTTTTTCAAATAATGGGGCGAGAGATTTTACTACGTCATAAAATGTTAAAACAAATGCTACCTTATGTTTCAGGGTTTTATGTAACGTGATAAAGTTTTAATACTTTTTTCTTATAAAACAGATAAATATAGCTTATTCCAAAACTAACATCTTCGATAATAGTAAAAAAAATTTGTTTGGTATAAGGTTAGATACGGTTACTAGTTTATTACATATACTTAATTATATGTTGGAAATAATGTACAGATCTTTGCTAAGTTTTGAACTTGGTATGGTTTGAATCGAGGCTGGGTAATTTTCTTTTAAGTAAAATGTCAAATGATTTAACTTGGAAGCAGTGTGTCCTAAAAATGTTGTAACAGATTTTATTTCTTTTGCGATTGACAAAAGAGCATCAGTGTTAACTGTTTGAATGCTCAAAAAAAGTTTAGAAATAATAAAAAGATTTCATGAATAGTGTAGTTTTCAAAATTTGATTTATGTACCCATACTTAAGAGTAGATACTCTACTTTATGATATTCTATGAAATGGGGGCTTAAAGTCCCTTCTTAAAATTCTAAAAATTAACTTCGATTTTTAAGCAAATAACAGAATATGCAATTGTAAGAAGGTTATTCATCAGAGATTGAGACCTTGCTTTTATATTGGTACATAATTTATGAATTTTTGTTTTGCATACAAGGAGAAAAAGTGATTTTCGCAAAAAAGAATACAATCCTGAAATAATATAAAATATTTCGTTGATAAAAAATGTATGTGAATAAAATAAAGAATCAATAAATATGTACGAAGATAAACATTTAAAATAAAGAAGACAGTTCTACTCCCACATTAAAAAATATTAAACAATTTAAGAAAAAATTATAACGTCACTCTCTTTTTTTTTTTCTTCTTTTTTTTTTCTTGACACTGACGACCCGAGAATTGTATGCGGAGTTTTTCTCCCCAACAAAACTTGAAACAAATCAACATTAACTTTTGACACTCGACAAATTGCTTAGTGGAAAAAAATCATCGCCACCAAGTATGAAACTTCCTAACAAACGTGACCAAGAGTTCAAAAAGGCGAGACAGTTTTTATTTTTTTCTTTATTTTTTTCTTTCTTTTTTGGTTTCACCGATAAAAAAGATTATACATTACTATTATGTTTTCAAGAGCCTCGGTCATTCAATTGAGATATCTATTTTGATTTTCATTACTCATTAGATTTTTTTGCGTAGTATAAGATTTTTTCGGGACTTAGTGTTTCTTAAAATAAATTTCGTCTCTGAATGTTCTTGATTGTCGTGAAAAAGATATTTCATCAATTATGCTTGGCTCTTTCTAAAGTATCAATTCAATGCTTAGATATAACCGAAATATTTTTCTACATTTAATATTAGCTTTAAAATTTTTATTTCGTTCTGAGCTTCACGATTTATTATCGAGAAATATGAACTGAATTTTTCACAATAAAACCAATTTTTAAATGAAGTTAATTTGGAAACATTTATTTTTTACAAAAGATAAATCATAGTTTTGAAATAAATGGGTTTTTACAATTGAATAATTAGTCCTAATCGAAAGCAAAGTCTTTTTAACCATAACAATAAAATAAGTATTTTTATGATGCTCCCTATTTTACTTAAATTAATTTTCAGCAAAATTTTCATACATTCCTCTTAAACTTTCCCTAAAATATATTTATATGCATATTTTTAAAACTAATGGATATAAATAAGAAGATAAAGTAACACAATATTAAAGTAGTCCGATTGATTTTAATGCCAGAAATTATTGTTAATTTTAGTTTATCAGTGATATGTTTGAACTACATTGATACCTGCATTTATTAGTATTTAGGAATTAAAAACTTTCATTCGGTTAGGCAAATTCGTTAAGGAATTCATCACGTCGCTGTAATTTTAATTACCCGTAACTCACAAATTAGTGATTCTGCGGTTACAAGTTTTTTTATATATTTTTAAACATGCCCACTTATTTGAAAAATGCCTAATAGGCCTTAGAAAAAGCACTACAGTGGAAAGACTGTTTAAAGAATTCTTTACATCCCAACTTTTTAATGTCCCAATTTATAGTTTCTTAAGTCTCCTGAACAGTTGCGTTTTCTTGGTAATTTTTATTTTAAATGTTTTTGTAATGCCTATGCGATTAAAACTATAGAGTGCAATATAAGTTGACATCAAAACTTTGTCTTTTTAATATATACGTTTTCCTACCATGCCATATGCGTAAATATTATTAAAATTTTAATTACAATACAGGTTCTATGACTACTGTATTGATTGTCACTAGATATAACTCAGTGTCTCGATTATATAAACTTTAAGTCCACTAGTTGTACATGTTTGAGATTATATTGTTCCTATTGATATGTTTAGTTATTGTTAGATCATTTGAAAAATCATCTATTAGTGTCCCTCAAATGGAGATTAAATATATAAATATTTACTATCTATTGTCAAAGCGAGAAAAGATAATAAATATTTAAATGAAAATACACGTCAAACTTTGTTCTTCAAAAACAGTTTTTATTGATTCATTTTGAACAATGCAAAAATCATTGAAGTTAGAGGTTATAAATTTTTCTTTCAGTTTTTCTAGCAATTATTGCATTTTGAGGAATTTAAATAATCTTTTAAAGAACACTAAAATTCTATTTTATACTATTTTCAAATATTATAAAGAATTTTGTTCTATTTCTGAATTGTATAGTAGTAATTTTCGAAAGATTTTTATCTTTATTTGTAAGTCACTATATACATATTTTTAACTTCAATTATTTTATAAGTTCTTTTATAAGCCACTTGGAATTTCATTTCTGCCATTTATAATTTATATGTGCTGTAAGATTGATTTCATTTATACTTATAAACAAAATATATATAAAAAAAAAATTATAAATTACTTAAAAAATAGATCTAGACATGTTATGTGGATTATTCATATGTAGAATTTGGTGAATTAAGGCAAATTATTTGGATAATGCAGAGGGTTATTTTGCACTCTTTTGTTTACACGTAAACAAATTAAATTAGTAAAATTATGATGAATCTAGTAGTAATGTTTTTTGTTATATATATTATTAGTCGGTCCAAAAGTTACATGGAAAAATAACTAGTTTAACTAGAACAAACACACATTAATATGTCACCAAAGCATGTTACACGAAAGTGCCCTATGCGTTAGATGTTATACATCTATATTTGATCTAGTTAAAATAGTTATATAACTTTGACACTAACATATAAAAGCGTGCTATTTAAAGTTTGGAGTTTTTTTTTTAATGGATATTGATACTTAGTTCATCCAATTTCATGAGCAAAATAAAATTCAACTGCGCAAATATCCGAAGAATGTTAATCCACATATTACCTAAAAAGAAATTTTATTTTATTTTGTTCTGTATTTTTTCACTGATACTGTAAATTTTGAAATGTTGGCAAGAAAATGTATGGAATAACTTTCTTACTCCTGCAGACTTCAATTCTCTGATTTTCACCAAATTTTCTAATTTTCACTTTGAAACCAAAACATAAAAGCGTGCTATTTAAAGTTTGAAGGGCTGTTTTAAATGTACATTGATACTTTATACATCCGATTTCATGTGTAAAAATAAAATTCAACTGCGCAAATATCTGAATACTGTTAATCCGCATATTAACTAAAATTATATATTTTTATTTTATACTGTATTTTTTCATTGTAACTGTAAATTTTGAAATTTTTTCAAAAAAAATATGCGGAATAACTTGCAGATTTCAATTTTCTAATTTTCAATATGTTTGTAAAGTAGGTAGCTATGCTATCATATTTATAAAATTCCTCTATATTGAATTTAGACTAAAGTACATAGTTGATTAATCTAGAATCTAGACTAGTTAACGCTTATCCTGCTTAAATTAAAGCTCATTTCTCTTAATCATGATGTTCATTTGTAATGGGTACCTTCCCATGTGAATCTCCACGGGAACAAAATGGCCGATATTCTTGCTAAGGAGGTTTGCAGGATTTCAACATCTCCTTCCATACTTACTTTTTTTGGAATTATACTCTCTGGAAATCAAAGGTCTCGGAGGAGTGGAAAACACCCCCAACCCATATTTGGTACAAGGCTCAAAACCGGGTTTGTCCCTTGACCTCCCGTGAGACAGACGTACCCGGACTGTTCTATCAAGGCTTGCTAGCGGTCACATCAAGTGCCTCACTTTCAACGAGGGCAGGAAAACCTTCGCCACCTGCACCAAGTGCCAAAATCAACAGGTCTCTCCTGAGCACCTCTTGGATTGCATGGGACTCTCTAAGGAGGATCTCTTTAGCAATCCTCTCATAGACTTCCTTTTAGTCAACGAACTCGTGGATCTTGTCTGACTCTGTCAGACAGTGAGAATTAGCAACAACAACAACAACAACAGAATCTAGACTAAAGTACAAAGTAAAGTTGTTTGTGAAATTTATAGCTTCCCATTTGACTTAGGGGCAGCTTTAAAATTGAAATTGCACTACCTGTTACTAACAACCATCAAGTTAATATTCGAATACAGGAAACATAAATAGCATACATTCTTATACGTGAAATGTCAACTTCAAATAAGGATTTTTATTTAAACATATATATTTTTATAAACTCTCTATTGCGTCAGAATTTTTTTTTTATTTGATTCACACAGAAGACAAAAATCGAAATATTTTTCAGAATTTTTATCTTACTTACCTGTATATGGAAAATTAAAATAATTAAATATACGAGCTTATATATTTGAAAACACATCTTTTCTAGTCACAATTTTCATTAAAGCTTATTTTAGAGAGATGAGATCAGGATTATGTCTTGGTGTTATTTTGGGGGATAGTGTGGATTATATACCATTTTATACTCTAAACTTGAATGATTCGCAAAGTAAAAACAAGTCATCTGTGCAAAGATTTTTGGACGAAATTCGCGAAAGATTTGAAACTTTATAACTATAAGTGAAACAATTACTTTTTTTAAATATATAAATAGTAAAATTTCGTAGTGATTATGAGAATTCTTCTAATTTTAAATTTGATTGAGGCATTTTAACAAACACTTTGAGAGGACCGGGGGTCCAGTACCGAAATTTCTTCAAAAATCACATTTTTTTTTCTGATTTTAAAAAATAGTTCATACATTCCTGAATTGAATGATGTTTTTATCTTATTCCTCCGGTGATTAGAACACCACAAAATTACCTGTGATTTAAACACCACTAATGGGCGTAACACCTTGAAGCGTCTGCTTAAAGTGCGTTTTTAGAGCACTAGTGTTTTTCATAGATGTTGCATATTCAAATCGATATATCTCCAGAACCATTAACAATTGGCTATTCAAATTTTTGGAGCATTTAATTTATATAGTTTTAAATATTTTGTCTTCACGGAATTTTATTTTTTTAATTTGGTTTTAAAATATAATATTTAGCCGTAAAAGATAACATAAAAAAAAAGCAAAAATTTCAATATTTTAACTTTGAGAATTTTTTTTCATTTTTTTTAATTCAGCTATCAAAATTCTGTGAAGACAAAATTTTCTTTATATAATTATGAATTACAGAAATATTTCACTTTGAAAAAAAAAACATTATTTTTACTTGACTTATATCAAAATACGCAAACATCAATTATTATGGATTTTTCTTGGTGTTTTTTTTTTTTTAAATAACTAAACACAATATTTAAAAAAAAAAAATTCTCAAAGATATATAAATAGTATCTCATACATAAAATAAATTTTTGACATAAAAATGTACATAAATAAAAAAAAAAATTATTTTTGGTACCGGACTCCCTTAAACGTTAGAACAATTAATTATCAATCATTTAGATCAGTTCAATATTTGTATAAATCCTTTCAAAATAAATTAACAATAAACAGCATTAAGTATTTAAGGTTCTGAACGATTTCAATAATCACCCACTAGATAACAATCGAATATAAAAGTATCAAAACAAAGAATTCCTCGCCACAAAACGAATGTCTTCTGAAGCGATAGCCGATAAAATAAGCAACAAAATCACAAACAAAATGAATGCAAAAGCTTATGTAACACTTCGCAAAATTTAACTCTTGGCTTTTTACCAAACAAATTCTTCAGAGAACGAAGATGTTTCTTCTTTTCGACCTCAGGCCTTTTTCTCTAAAAATCAGTGACAAAGAATGGGTGGAGGAATATTATTTATGATAGCTCTTTAACTGTGAAGTCCCTTTATAGCGTTATTTTTTAACAATCGGAGCGTAGCCAGTATTTTTGTCAGCTTTCTAATGTTTTGTTAAAAACACAAACAAAACAAACCTTACTCGCATTGCCACAATGGATATCCCTTCTGTTTATGAATTGTATGACGAAACTTTTGTAAAGAATGCTCTTGAAGGAAACGCTGCAATGGCAGAACTAAAAAGTAACCAAATTGGTTAATTACCGTGAAATTTGGCAATAATTACTGCAGCCAGCCAGGCGGTTGCTTTGAATAGTAATTTTTGAAACAATAGGTAGAAAGCTATTCCATGAAGCATTTTTTAAGATCGTTTCGGTTTATCACTTTTCCGTTCAAATTGAAGTTGTAAGATATTTTATTTTATAAGGTTAGTTTAGACGCGCATTATAATTCATTTGATATTTTAGGTGTTATTTTCTCTTAAGTAAGAAAACATACAGGCTAGAAGAAGTTGCATTAGTTGAAAATGGTACATATAGATACGAATGCATTTTTAGTAAATTTTAGGTTTATCACTCTTCCGTCCAAATTGAAATCGAAAGATATTTTATTTTATAAGGTTAATTTAGACGCGCATTATAATTCAATTGATATTTTAGGTGTTATTTTTCTCTTAAGTAAGAAAACATACAGGCTAGAAGAAGTTGCATTAGTTGAAAATGGTACATATAGATACGAATGCATTTTTAGTAAATTTTAGGTTTATCACTCTTCCGTCCAAATTGAAATCGAAAGATATTTTATTTTATAAGGTTAATTTAGACGCGCATTATAATTCATTTGATATTTTAGGTGTTATTTTTCTCTTAAGTAAGAAAACATACAGGCTAGAAGAAGTTGCATTAGTTGAAAATGGTACATCTAGATACGAATGCATTTTTAGTAAATTTTAGGTTTATCACTTTTCCGTCCAAATTGAAATCGAAAGATATTTTATTTTATAAGGTTAATTTAGACGCGCATTATAATTCATTTGATAATTTAAGTGTTGTTTTTCTCTTGTAAGAAAATATACAGGCTAGAAGAAGTTGCATTAGATGAATATGGTACATCTAGATACGAATGCATTTTTAGTAAATTTTAGGTTTATCACTTTTCCGTCCAAATTGAAATCGAAAGATATTTTATTTTATAAGGTTAATTTAGACGCGCATTATAATTCATTTGATAATTTAAGTGTTGTTTTTCTCTTGTAAGAAAATATACAGGCTAGAAGAAGTTGCATTAGATGAATATGGTACATCTAGATACGAATGCATTTTTAGTAAATTTTAGGTTTATCACTTTTCCGTCCAAATTGAAATCGAAAGATATTTTATTTTATAAGGTTAATTTAGACGCGCATTATAATTCATTTGATAATTTAAGTGTTTTTCTCTTGTAAGAAAATATACAGGCTAGAAGAAGTTGCATTAGATGAATATGGTACATCTCGATACGAATGCATTTTTAGTAAATTTTAGGTTTATCACTTTTCCGTCCAAATTGAAATCGAAAGATATTTTATTTTATAAGGTTAATTTAGACGCGCATTATAATTCATTTGATAATTTAAGTGTTGTTTTTCTCTTGTAAGAAAATATACAGGCTAGAAGAAGTTGCATTAGATGAATATGGTACATCTAGATACGAATGCATTTTTAGTAAATTTTAGGTTTATCACTTTTCCGTCCAAATTGAAATCGAAAGATATTTTATTTTATAAGGTTAATTTAGACGCGCATTATAATTCATTTGATAATTTAAGTGTTGTTTTTCTCTTGTAAGAAAATATACAGGCTAGAAGAAGTTGCATTAGATGAATATGGTACATCTAGATACGAATGCATTTTTAGTAAATTTTAGGTTTATCACTTTTCCGTCCAAATTGAAATCGAAAGATATTTTATTTTATAAGGTTAATTTAGACGCGCATTATAATTCATTTGATAATTTAAGTGTTTTTCTCTTGTAAGAAAATATACAGGCTAGAAGAAGTTGCATTAGATGAATATGGTACATCTCGATACGAATGCATTTTTAGTAAATTTTATATTGAGAGCTATTTATGTTGCAATTCATTAAAATCAGTTGAAACATGTTTGTTAAATTACTTGATAATTCTCTAATAATTAATTTTTATAGATCATATTTTGTATATTCCTCACTTAATGAAAAAAGTTTGAACAATTACTAAATTATTCTCTAGTAAGATTTTGGTGTTCTTATTTTGTATATTCATCACTGTGTAAAAATGCTATTATTTAATTTTATTTTAGTGTTTTTGTTTAAAGCCAAAACTTTCATAGTTTGCACTATAGTTTTTTTATAGTTAAATTATAATTATTTTTTTCACAACTGAAAACCGCTGTTTATTTCACTGCTTTCGATATGAAAGTGAAAAGAGAAGATTGACTACAAATTATTATAATATTTAAAAAACCGTTTAATATCTTTAAGTATTAGAATGAAAATAAGAAAAGTTTAAATTTTCAAATGCCATGAAAAAGTATGGGATGATTTTAAAATCATGCTCATCACAGTTTACCTACTCAAAAAAGTAAAAGTTTAAGAATGTAAACTAAATTATCACAGAGGTTAGTTGAATTGTTGGCTTTTATTTTCAGCAGACAATCTTTAAGTGTTACAATAAATGTTTGAAATGACATCCTATATCATGAATTCATTTTCTTGGATTTAGGAAGGCTCTGTGGAACATTCACTGTTAAAAATTTTGTTCCACCTTGCACCAAAAATTGGTTCTGATTTAGCTGCAACTAACAGTTGGTGCTTAGTTTCACGATTTAATGGTGCTTACAGTCCGAAGTAGCACCATTAAATCATAAAACTGAGTACCAAATATCCAAATTTTTCACAGAATAGCAGTATTAATGTTAGATATAGCTGTTGTGATATTCATTTTCATTTAAGATTTTTTTGTTGATTATTCGGAGAACTTAGAAACTTCGTTTCAACTTCTCTCAGTTTTTCATCTTCCAAAATGGAGGAACTGACTCTTTTCTTGACAGCTACTGATCTAGTTGAACTGAAACGGTGAGGTAATCTAATCCTGTCACCGTTGAATTATTGGATACTTCAGCATCAGGTTATTTTGTGCGAAACTTTTCAATGACGTGAGGATATAACTTTCGAGCAAAATAACGCTTCAACTTGAATATGCATTGTTCCTGGCAAAACTCCATGTCGCTGGCTTGAATAACAAACGCTTCACATATGATGTCTCTGAGCACGAGGTCACATATACCAATTGAAATACATTTGAGACAATACACACTGTTATCTAAGTGGAGAAAATCATAACTCAATACATTATCACTGAATAACGACCCATTAAACTTTGATGTGTGCTACTTTAACACCCCCAGTAACAGAAAGATTCAAATATTATAGTAATTAACTTTTATTCTCCTTTCGATTATAAGTGTTACTTTAATACATTATGTCTAATTCTTAATTTGTGTTAATACTTCTTTAAATATTTGATGTAATACATGTTTTATATAAGAATGAAATATTGTATGACGAAAGAAGAAAATGTGGAGTCTTGCTTTATATCTGGGATTGTAAAAGTAGAAGCTTTATATAAGAAAAAGCCTTGTCTTACTCACACAGCCAGCCACTCATCACTAATTCTCCCACTTCCCGAATAGCCTAACTCTGAAATCTGATACAAATGCCAACAATGACGATCATAGAAAAAGTATGGTAATCTAAGCCCTATTAACCAAATTTAAGAGAACAAAATGGTTCACACGTTCTAAATGTGGAATATCCTAATGTCTTACTTCCTTAAGTGGAACTATTAATTGCACATAAATTAGTACGCATGTTTAAAAAGCTCAACATTGTAAAACAATCTACTAAGCAATCACGAATTTGACTAACAACAGTTAAAAGGCATAAAAGGGGTAAAACGTTCTAAATGTGAAATACCTCTTGATGTTCTACTTAACATAAAGTCGGAACTATAAAATTGCATTACAAATGTTAACAAGTATTATAATATGCTTCTTAAAAATTAGCTAAATTAAATCCAATGTAAAATCCTTTAAAAACACAAAACCATCTATAAATGATATTTGAATACTTATACACTTGACAAAATTAAAAGATAAAAGAGAAATATCTAGTAAAAATAAAAGTTGAAATCATAGATAATGCCCATTTCAAAGATTACATCTATTGCTTGAGTGTTGTGGATCTCCACTTGCCGTAACACTATCCTTCTCAAAGTAAATGCAACCGCTTTTTTGTGCCTTTAGCGTCGCTAAAAGGTAGAAACAAAATCTGGTCAAATTTGATCTCTTCTCAGGATAAGACTGCGAGTGCCTTTCGGTGTAGAGTTTGGAAAATAAATACAAATACCTTTTCAGAAATGTGTTATAGAACATGAATCTAGGTATTTTAGGCAATTCTTGTGTCTTACATATTATTTCTGGATGGTTTTTTTTGTTACAAATATAGATACAAATTTTAAGACAAACAACAGGCTCAAGGCCCAACAGGGTTGGTCGAGTAAAAAATACATATATACACGTATATAGAAATAGAGTTTGCATACCAATAGTTTCAGGATCATACATACAATATACAATAGTTACAGGATTATACATACAATATACAAATTTGATACAGCGTTTGACAATCATACTGGAAAAATTCAATACATATTGCAAGATGACAAATTTTATGAAATCCAACAGTACGCAAACATAAGTAACCAAATATAGTAACTAAATAACCTAATTAAATATATACAAGTTTTGTAGCACAAAATATAAGTTACTTACCTAAGCAGTGTAATCCAATTATTGCCCATTGACGATCCTCCAGTGCATATCTAACTGTTTCTTAAAATCTTTACGCTCACGGAATTTATAACATTTGCTGGCAAATCATTCCAATAATTGATTATTCTATTGTAAAAATAGTGTTTTCGCCTTTCCCCATTAATTTGAGATAAGCCATTCCTTTCGGTTCCTGTATATCTTTTTATACAAAATTGATAAATGATATGCAAGTTTAAAGGATAATGACTAAAATTCTGATGAATAGTGCTTTTTTTTTTTTTTTTTTTTTTTTTTTTTACATTTGCACATGGTGCTACTTGTTCGAAAATCAAAGTTATTATTGCATATATATAGATTGTGTAAATATCTCAGATTAATAATATCATTATTGGTTATCTGTCCATGGCTTTTATAGTTTGTCCTTTGGAAACAACTCTAGAACGAAATTTCATCCAGTTGTAAAATACACAAGATTTATGTTAGCAAAAAAAACTTTCATTTCGTGTTTTTTTTTTATATAATCTGGTTTTTTGTTGCTACTTTTCTTACCACACAGTGTAATATCTCCAAAAGCTTTTGCTTAAATTGCGAAATAATACTCATGTATGTACTAAATACGAAGGGAATGAGCTAAAATCACATTGACGTACTAAACACACAGTGATTTAAAAGTTTTTTTAAATGTTTAAAAAAAGATTTTAAAAATTTGTTTTTAGCTAACTTTTTTGAATTTTCAATTTCAATACATATTAAAATGTTTAAATATTGAAATATCTGTTTAAATCTAATTCCGTAGCCAACATATATTTCAATTTTATTTTCAATTTACAAAATTAAAAAAAAAAAAATTTTATTTGAAACTGCGAAATGTTCATTTTTATTAGTTAATCGCAGTAAAAACAAATTTAATTATGTTTTAAATATATTTTTATGTTAATTCAAACTTTTTGCTTTTATTGATAATAATATACACTGAATCGAAATCACAAATAAATTTAAAAAAAAAAAAATTTCCATCGATGTTTGTATACCTTAAAATATATGATTTTTTTTTACCAAGCATAAAGACAGTAATAAAAGCTTATTCACAAAGCTTAAAGGTGAAATAAGTGGATGTTTTTTTTTTTTTTTTTATAATTTAAAATATTTTTTAATTTTTATAACAACTTTGGAAATTTTTTATTTACCTTCAAATTTTGTTAATTAACTTTTATTAATATATCTGGCACAAAAATTCATATATTTCAAAGCAATACTAAAGACATTGTGGCCCTATGGGAATAAAGACAGGATGACGAAACCTCTTAAACGTATATCTTTATAACGACTTTATAGTATTTATTACAATGTTAGTCAGTTAAAACAAAAACTATTAAAAATCAATAATTATTCAGACACTAAGAAGTTTTTTTGTTATTATAGCTAAATGTATCCGTCTAAATAATCAATATCTGGTATATAGCATATAAGGCACGCACAAGTCGACATTGTTATGTTTTGAAAAAGTACTTTAAGATTGATGTTGGCTCCAAAATTCCATTTTTACAAAGAACAATATAGTTTCTGAACATTTCACAGTCAGTGAACATTTAGGACTTCTTTTTTGGCCAACGGTCAGCAATTCAGAATTCTTTAATGGAGAAGTTTAAAGAAATAAACTGAAAAGAACAGATATCATCTTCTTCAATATCATTCCATAATATATGACATAGTGACATTTTTTTTCTGTCATAAGCATTGAGCTAAGAAATACGACAGTCAAACAATTCAAATCGTTTGAGTTATGTATCATACCAACAAAAAGCTTACACCAAGACCCTTCTGAGGTTAACATTAAATGACAAAAATATAAATGCCTTAGTCACGGTGATATGTAAAATGAAAGGTCTCGTTGTGATTCTTTCCCATATAAAAGTTCAAACGTAAGTGCTGGAAAGAGTGACCCTAAGTTTATTTGCAATTCTTTAATTTAAAACTTTAAGCACTAAATATATGTCTAGATTTGATTTTTCAAGTTTCAATAAGACCTGGCCGAAACTCGAATATCGTTCCAAAATACACGATTTTTTAAAAAATAAACATGACAAAACCATCACAAAAAGATATTTTTTATCCATTCGTCTTTTCTTAAAAAAATATATTCCATTTTTAAAACTCTGCATTAACATATCAAAACTTCCAGTATTATTTAACCAGCACTAGACCAGAATGGCTATGATCCGTGGCAACAGCCAGTCTACATCAGGATTGGCCAGTGTTGAAAGATATTTGACTGCGTATTTGTGCTACTGGGGTTTTACAGTAGAATATTTTAGTTATCAAATATAGCCAAATTGCTCATGCTTTGTATCAGGGGCAGCGGCGACCTGTGATCGAAAATACTAATGCAGACGGAAGCATTCTATCCCCCCCCCCCCCTCTCCCACACACCACAAACTTATCACAATCGTCTATGAACGCAAAGTCTTTAATCTTCATGGACGTCATCAGGAATATTTGCAGGGAGTGTAAGACTAGGTTCTATAAAAATCATTAATATTTTAGAAATGTTAATTAATAATTATGCATTCTAATTATTCTTTGAGAATAGTTAAAAAAATCCATGCTATATATTTTTGAAAGTGCAACCCTGTTAAAGAGAAAAAGTAGAAACTATAGTAAAAGAATATATTTTAACGATTTCTTTATGATCCAATTTGATTTCACGGCATTCAAGAGACAGTGTTTAGAACAGAGGAACTCGAAGATGCAAAAATACAAGTATAAAATTTTATTTCTTCCAAGTTTCGGAAATAATTTAAAAAAAAAAAAAAACTTTCATTCTCACTTTCACCTACCCACTCAAATTTTCGACCAATCAGTTCATCGAATTCTCAAGGTCAGCCGAAGTTGGAAAAGTGTTCACTAGCAGTCTCGCTACACACTACGTGGAGGGAAAAATCTGTTGGGTATATTGGTTACCATGGCAACGTCTCAGCCGAAACACGTTTCAGGAACACTCGGCTGCTGTTCGGAGAAAGATCACCAGTTTGAGTTGACTTTGAATATTGAGGCAACAAGTTTGCTATTTATCGTATTTTTTTTATTTTTTTCTCCTACTTTGCGTAGGAATTGGATCTACATTTTAGAATATTGTAAAATACATAATTTTAGTTTTGAACTAATAAATTTAGATTCAGCCCAGCTGTACTGGCTGTAGTGCACGAGTCGCTACTGATCAGGAACGGATTTATCATAATAAAAAGTGCATAGAAAGGACTTAGTGACAGTGATTGCCACAATCCAATCAGCTTAAAATTATGTAAGGAATTCCTAAGATATTTTAAGAATAAGTTATAAGGATTTCTTGTTGCATTATGTTAATTCATTTCAAAGTAAACATTAAATTCATGTTTTTAAAATGCACTATTTGATATATAATCATATCAATATGATATTAATCATAATGTGATATTAATCATATCATATTTTAATTTATTTTAACAAAAAAATGTAGTCTTGATATGGCTTTCTCAAAAGGAAACCATATATAAATACAAACAATAAGTTTTCAGCAAAATCAAGAGTTTATATCTAAAGTTAATCTATATCTATAAAAGTAAGTTGTCTGTACGTCTGAACCTTATACAAATCCACAGTTTTGCACCTAGAGGAATGAAATTTGGTACATAGAATCTTTAGTACATGGAGATTGTAGAGAACAACTTTGAAATTCGATTGAATGTTGCTTTCATTAAAATTTAATGACACGAACAAAAATTCTTGGAATGGCAACTATATTTTTTTATTACATCAGAATAAAACCAAAAGTTATTTTAATGTGTCCCTCTTATTTTTCTGATTATTGTTATGTGTTACAATCGTCTGTCCTATGAGTGGTTCGTATACAATTATAATGTTCCATATATTTACTGTGAAACGACGCTCTGCGCATGCACCATTTGATTGAACTTAATTGAGCGTACTATTGAAATCCACTGAAAACTTTCAAACCATTTCGACATTTGCTGATATTACTTCTTATTTCCAAGTAAATATTTATTTGTTCCCTTTATCTAGAATTTCATAAAATCCTTCTTTTGAATGTTTTTATTTTTAGTATAGGGGTTTTTGTACTGTGTATCCAAGCTCCATATAATTTAATATTTCAATACATTTTTTGTGTTATACATGTTTTACTATTTACACTAGACTATTAGACTATTTTACAATTTACACCAGAAGCGTAGTAATTCATTTGCCATTTTATTTCTTTGTTTTTTTATTTTGGTCGTGATTATGAAGTTGGTAACTTCTTTTTTCTCTCTGTACTAAAAAAAAATTGAAGAATACATAACTTTTTTGCTTCAAATGTTGTATAAAACATTTCTTTGGTGAGATTTTCTTTGGTGTTTTTTCACAGATAAATGCGGTTTCTAGCAATGGTTTTTATTTTCAGTTTTTATTATAATTTATATTTTAACTTAAGTTGCTACTAATCTGTTAGCCGGGTACCAGCTAAAAATCGCCAAATCGAAGACCTATGTAATGCAAACTACCAACTTTCAAATAATTTATAATTTCTATAATCGGAATTGGAGATGCATTAAGCGCCATTTAAGCATTTAAGTTTGGCACCAACTGGTAATCGCCTAACGCAAGATAGTAATATTAAGTGTATCTTAATAAATATTTAGAGAACCCTTAATATTTATATTTTAACTTCATTTATTATTATTCATGTTTTAATATTCTTTTAGTTACCGTGTTTTTGATTTTTGCGAATTTTCTGATCGTTAAATAAAAAAAATCGCCAAATGCCCTATACTACAACTGTTCCACTTTTTCTTAAATGTAAACTTCTATATCTTTCAATGGGTCCCCAGTAGCGCGGGGCCACACTGCTAGTTATTTTATAAATTCATTTATAAATGTGTTTTATGTAAAAACTGATGTTTAGATTAGTTTGAAGTATTTTAATTATAATATATGAAATATTAATATTAAATTAATATCATTCTAATTATAAAATTTAAGGTAAACATAATACAATTGAACTACTTCACCTATGATGGGGAATTTTACTACTCCTTTAATATTTTACAAACTATCACTGTTAATTCTAATTATGTTACATTTAGAACAGCACAGTAATAAATAGCACTCTAAATTATAATACATTTTTTCTAAAAAATTGTGTACAACTCTTAAGGAAAATATAGAAAAAATTTTAATACACACAATTTATAAAATAAGAAGAAGAATTTAATTTTTAACAGATAATGTGAGGAGTACACATTTGATAACAAAATGGGAATTTTAAATGAAAGTTAGTGAACTGATAAATTATAGTTTAAACATTCTAAGTGGGAAATAAATATATTTATATTTTTCAAAAAGGGATTAGATAAAAAAAAATAATTACTTATGGAAAGTTCAAATTTCATTTACTTGAAATAGGTTTTAGATTTCACCAAAAAAAGAGTAGAAAAAGCAAATCTCTAAGCAAAATATTTCGGGTACCAAAATATAAAAACAAAGGATACAAAATAAACTTGAAAAACAAGAAAAATAATATAATACTTTGCCAGGAACTAGTGAAGATGAAAACAACAGTAAAACTAAATCTATAATTTATTGGAAAAAAAAGGGGAAAAAAAATGACGGGAACAACATTACTTTATTCGGAGGAAAATTAAAATATTAGTAAATTTTTTTATCTTTAGAAAAAAAGAACGTATAAAAAAAATCTTGATTTGTCTGAAATAAAATTATACATTACGATTCAAGTTCTTTTTCAACAAAAAAATTCCATAAATCATTTATTCATGATATGCTCTAAGTAATTCTAGAAAAATACATTTTACAGAATATTTCTATAAAAAAAATGTGTGATTAATCTTATATTCATGATATGTTCTAAGTGTTGATTATAATTCTAGAAAACTGCATTTCACAGAATATTTCTAAAAGAAAAAGTGTTATTAATCTTATATTTATGATATGGTTCTAAGTGTTGATTTTAATTCTAGAAAAACACATTGTTGAGAGAACACATAGAATGTTTCTATAAGAAAAAGTATGATTAAACTTATATTCATGATATGCTCTAAGTGTTGATTATAATTCTAGAAAACTGCATTTCACAGAATATTTCTAAAAGAAAAAGTGTTATTAATCTTATATTTATGATATGGTTCTAAGTGTTGATTTTAATTCTAGAAAAACACATTTCACAGAATGTTTCTATAAGAAAAAGTATGATTAAACTTATATTCATGATATGCTCTAAGTGTTGATTGTACTTCTATAAAACTGCATTTCACAGAATGTTTCTATAAGAGAAAGTTTGATAAATCACATATTTATGATATGCTCTAAGTGTTGATTATAATTCTAGAAAACTGCATTTCACAGAATATTTCTAAAAGAAAAAGTGTTATTAATCTTATATTTATGATATGTTCTAAGTGTTGATTTTAATACTAGAAAAACACATTTCACAGAATGCTTCTAAAAGAAAAAGTATGATTAAACTTATATTCATGATATGCTCTAAGTGTTGATTGTACTTCTATAAAACCGCATTTCACAGAATGTTTCTGTAAGAGAAAGTTTGATAAATCACATATTCATGATATGCTCTAAGTGTTGATTGTAATTCTAAAAAAACTGCATTTCACAGAATGTTTTTATAACAGCGAATAAGCTCTCGAAAACAAAAAGTGAAAGGATATTCACAGAAAACTCTTGACATGGACAATTTATCTATTTTACAGCTCTTAAGCAACCAAAGAAAAGAGCGAAAAACACATCATGCACGTGCATGCTTCTGAATTGAGTAAAACATTTCCAGAAGAAAACCTCTTGAAGTAGCTTAAAGCATACAGTTTAGACAAGTCAGATTTTATCACCGGTAAAAAATAGATGAAAACAGAAAACGTAAATCATATTTAAATCTTGCAGTTGGGACAAATGGAACCATAAAAAACGAGCCATTGGAGACCGGATACAATTCATACGTGTTAAATAGAAACGCTCTCTATAAATGGACATTACTTTTATATATTTATACCTTATATTTTTGTTTTCACAGTTGTGTGTTTTATAATAGGGCACTAGGGTGTGCTGAAAGAGGATGATTCTGGGAAAACCAGAGGTTGGGTTCAACTTCAACTGACGCACCTAGCTTCAGATTCTCATGAATTGTGGTTTTTATTCAATTACATTATTTTCTGTCAAGTTCAATTTATACTTCGTGCACAATTCAATTGATACGTTCTTCTCCGTGCGGCAGTAAACTTTGAAATGAATTGTGAAATGTATAAATGTTGAAAAGCTTCGGGTTTGAAGTGTGAAAAATGTGTTTGGGTTAAAATTGCGGTTTTGAATGGGAAAGGGAATCACTTTTATTTTAAGAGTAGTGATATATGACAGAACGCAAACACTAAAAGATGAAATGCTTTGAAAGGTTTGTTTTAAAAGACCAGCATATCCGTAAAATAACTATGCTTACTTTTTTTATATCCAATGTGTAAAAAAAGTATAAAAAGATAACCTGAAATGGGTTATAGCACTTCATGGTAAAGCATATTTCTTCTTATACTAATTTTATAAGAATAAGGCCAACAGAAGGCGAGTTTTAATTGAGTTTTATATTGAGAACTTAGTTAGCATATAAATATTTAAAATTCAATAATTCAAAGTACACAACATGTCTGTCTGGATGTAGTCTTAACAGAAAAGTACCTCTTTTTTGTTGTAGTTAAACAAGCAGTTTTAAACAGTTTACTAATATAAATATTAGTTTTAAATTAATATCTAACCATATGATTGTTTGTATCATTATATTTTTTGATATTTTAATGCAACCGAACTACTCGAAGGTTATACTGTGTCGGAACATCGTTACATCAAGATCTGGGATAGCTTTTCAAAATAGATTGCTCCACATTTGTGTTTTAAATAGAAAACCAAGAAACAAATTTCGGCAAACCAACTACAACCGCCACCTTGTCTATTCAGTTTTAAAAGAGACCCTGCAGACTCTATACCAGTACCATTTACATGCTAGGCAAATACAGTTCTAATAAAAAAAATATAGCTTTGAAATGTATGTATTGATACGAACATAATACCAAAAATTGTGATTTTGACAAAACTAATTCCGTATCAAGTAAAAAGTTCAATTGAAAGTTTCAATATGACAAAGTACATTGATTTTTTTAATAATAAGACATTATTTTAAGAAAACTAAGTGTTTTTTATTTTATTTGGAGCTTCATTAATATATTTCGTTCTTAATTTAAAAATCACACAAAATACTACATTTTTTCCTATATGTACACAGTATAAATGAGGAATTCCTTCTCAAATTGCATTGTAGTACATAGAACGAAAATACCTACACCAAGCATCTATGCTATCATATGACATATTTAAACAATAGCATTGGCCTAAATCGTTCACGTGGCTATAACGTGACGTAATTCAAAAAGAAACTTCTTGGAGGAAAGTTCTATTTAGACAGTGATGGATAGAATGTAGAGATGCTACAAGAGAAATGTTGTGTTTATTTATGTATTTTTATTTTTTTGAAAGGAAGAAGAGTTGTTTTTATTCTTTACTTTAAGTTAGGACAACCAATACGTTGCACTACTTGCAGGCATTTTGAGGAACATTTCTTCAAGCGATATTTTCTACATATGTTCGATTCTTTATCGCTTTTTTTAAACTTTGGTAAGAAACGATAGATATGTTTGTTGAACCGTATGTGACTTTAACGTCATTTTCTCAAGACTTTGCTTTTTGATATCGCTTTTCCGTCCTCGTTTTTTCCCTCATTTTGGGAATTTCAATGGTTTTGGAATTCGTGACCTCTTACATAAGAAGATTCTGTAAAAAATATCAGTATGCGTTAGAAACGAAAGTGATCTCAATTCTAGAAAGCACGATCGAAGTTTTACGAGGAAAGATTGAAGAGTGTTCTTATGTCAAAGCACAATTATAGTTTCCGGAACGATTACAAAAGAAATCTATTAGTTCTCATATCTAAATAAAAATTGAATTTATGTATTTAATTACAATAAGAAAACTTTGTTATTGCACTTAAGGGGACTGTTAAGTCAAAAATAAAAATTCTTCAATTTTTGTCTAAAATTCATGAAATTTTTTGTGCAGTTCAATAGCAATTAGATGAAACACAACCTAAAATTTCAAAAATTTATATGGATTTTTTTTTTCAAGAAATTAAATTTTTATTGAAAAATTTAGCGTTTTTTCCGTAATTTTAAAAATGCTCCTTGCGATTCAATTTTTTTGCAATCTGTCTCAATTTTTTTGCACAAGCTAATTGAATAAATATTGACATAATTGTGCATGGATTTTGAATTTGACTCATTAGTTAATTATTTAAAAGTAAAACTTTTGTTCAACGGCCAAAAATGTAAATTTTTTAAATAGAAGCATTACGAAAATTGCTGTAAAACAATAAAAAAATACCAGATTCTAAAATCCATGCACAATTGTGTTCAAAATAGTATAGTAAACAATATCTCCAAATTAAAAAAAAATACATTGATTTTTGAATCGCAAGGAACAAATCGAATACCCTAAAAATCTTAAAATACACATGAAGAGAAAAATGCAATTTAAGAAGTTGAAATACATACGATTTCAGATATGTGCGCTTACAAAAACTCAAATAATATTCTTAATTCTTCTCGGATCAGCAAAAGTAAGGTATGTACTGAAAGCTAGAATTGAAGGCTATATATTTCCATTATAATATAAAAATAGAAAATTTTGAAATTTTTGCCTTAACAGTCCCCTTAAATTGCCATGTCGCTGATTTACAGGGTGATTATAATGATACCTCTTGAGACATATAATACATTTTTTTTTTAAAGTGATTGAAAGAAAATGGGAAAAGTTTTACCCGATTTTACTTAAAAAACAAATTAAAATTCATTTTAACTTTGATGTCTTGTTCGATTTTAATTGATATGTTAAGTGCGTAATAAAAAGGTACCATGAATAAACACACAATATATTCTAATAACAAACAATCACAAGGACACCTCACAAACTAACATAAAAACCCACTAATTAAACACAATCACAAGACAAAGAACATCAAACATCAATCAAATCATACCCAACTCCCAGAGCTAAGAAACGACACTTCTTGCCTCGGTTCGGCCCTGCCTCTCTCTGTTTATGCTATAAGCCTTCTCTCACACAATATTCAAAAATGGAGCCTCTCGGAATGTTTATTACACTACATTGACTTTTCTTAAATACACTAAAGAGTAATTAAAAAACAATTTGGCCATTGCTTTTAAGATGATTTGGTTATCATTCACATAATCAATTTCTTTTAGTATTGATAGATTGATATTATTGTAGGCGATTATAATTAAAGTTAAACTTTCAACAATCTGTAAAAATAAGCCACTGGTGAGAATGACCTGAAATTTGACCTGAATATTCGTGAAGAAGGGATAAATCGTCAGACATAAGAAATAAACTATTTGGAACTTTATTTTATGCCATGCTGTTTTTCCTTTCTTCTTATATATTCAGTTCAAATTTCAGGTCATTCTGACAAGTGGTGAGTCTTTTTTACAGCTTTTTAAAAGTTGAGCTTTAGTTATAAATATACAGCATAATCTCATTTTGATGTTTTATCAAATACATATTTCCTTTTGATTAGTTTTGAACACACCGTGAGTTGCATTTCCTTATTGAAATGCTTATGATAGAGAATTTTTATTGCAACCTAGTATTTATGTGCAGAATAAAGACTTTATCTCACTTTTCTTATGTTTTATACTAATTAAATGATATTTCATGCTAATATCTAATCTGTTATCGTTAACTTAATACAAAGCTTTGTTTGAAAAATAAAGTTATTTCAGTAACAATTAAGTTCAATGGTAACTAAATTGTATGTCTTTCTTGAGTTATAGAAAATTACGTGGTGCGTAAACAATGGAATGAATTGAATATCTTATATATATCACTGCTCTTATAAATTCATTATATATAAATGACAAAAACATTTATACAGTGTTCAGGTGTGATTTAACAAGTTTCTAGCTAAACACTTTTCTCAGTTGAAGCCAAATATAATTGTTTTTGCTATATGATCTGACTAAGCCAAACAATAAAAAAAACTGCAAAATGAATTAAAATTAAAATATATATATATGTATATATATATATATTATTTTTATAAAATTTAACCTCAGTAACTTATATAAGATCTATTTAACCTATATAAAAAAATTCAAACGCATTTTTAAGAACTTTACAAAAAAATGTACATCACATGACGGTTATTGGGAGTATTGAGTCCCCTTTAAAGAATAGGCATTTCATAATTTAGTATCCAGCAAATTATAATTATTTAATATTTTACATTTTTTAGCATACTAAATTTTTTAATACCAACTCAATTTGTGGTTCACCCCTAAACTCTTGTTACCCGTTTTCACCTAAATGCAGAGGTCTTCAACATCAACAAGCAATCAATTTGGGCTCCTTGAGAGCCATTTGCAGCGGCAGAGACTTTAAGTATTTGCCAGTGCATCCGTAAATTGCCACTTTATAAACTGTACTAGACTCCTTGCTGAGTCAATAAACTATAGATATAAAAGGAAGCTCCTTTTCTAAGACTATTCTAGTACAGTAGACGAGACACCAGAGAAGTGGAAATTATTTTTTTGCTTTTCAATAAGTACTTTAGCCTTTAGCATTCTCATCCTACGATGTTAATGATTTCATGGCTATTAGGTGGTCAAAGGGGAATATAAGGAAGAATTTTCTTTAATTTAAAAATCTTGAATGAACTGGAATTTTATGTTTGACTGTATTGCTTTTTAAAATAAAAATTTTATAAATGATTTTTTTTTAATAATAATAACGGCATTCTTTAAATAAATTAGTTAAAAATAGATTATTTAATTATTAACTGTTATACAATAAATTGATTTCTAATAATGATATATAATGCTACAATGCACATCTACTGTCATTTACAAATAACAATTTTAAAAGCATTAAATTTGTTGAAACATTTAAACCCAGAATTCGCATTTAATATTTATACACAATTTATAAAACCGTAAATATTTCTTAAATAATTAAATTCTTTAATTACAGTTTATGTTTTTCAAAATTGTAAGGTTTTAACTTTCCTTAAAACTGTTTTCCTTTCGAAAAATAGTCTTTTTTCCAACATTAAAAAATTTTATGAGAGAAAATTTATATTCATATTAATAGGAAGCTACGGATAGGATTTTCAGCTTTTCATAAATTAAGACTATTTCAAAACATGTGTGTATAGAAAAGTAATACCATAAAATTACAAATAATAAATTATTTGCGTTGCACACAGAATGATACTCATACACAACTTCGAATGCATTGGAATCATATCTATTATATTTGCCATCAAAATGAATATTTATATTTATATAAAAATAAATTGAGTGCCATTTCAAAATAATTTTACAACACTGTGTTAAGTTAAATTGTAGTAATTTTAGTTCAACATGGAAACTACATAATATATAAGTGCAATCCAAATCTTTTCTAAAGAGTAAATAAACAATTTAGTGATAAAATGTTTACGTTGCTTTTTAAATATGCTTTTATGATAAGAAGTTTGATTATAAAAATTATGTGATTTTACTTATGAAAATTTAAACAATGTATTTAATGCTTATAAAATAATATAATAAGATATTGTGTGGGTTATATTGTTAAATTTATTATGACAATAATCAGCTTCATAAGAACACACTTCATATAATTTTAAATCGATTTTAAAGAGGAATTTATAATAACGATTCACTTGTTTTTATCTAAAATTATCTTTTTCAATTAATCGTAAGGAGAAAATGAACATCATTATCTTGATAAAAAATTTATTGCGTGAAAACTATGATACTAATTAACAAACGTTTTTTAGGGAAACATATGTTTTTTAGTGTACTAATTTTATATGAAAACGAATTACCTTAATACACGTCAAGGTGTGCGCTGTTGTACCTCAGAGGATATCAATTTGGTAATATAGTTATTCTTCCGTGTTGTCCAGAAAAACGCTTAACTATCATATAAATAAATGTTATGTCGTGTTTTGCGTAGAAAGAGCCGGATTACCGAGAAAAACATGCTACGAGCTACAAAAATGACAAGTGTTGTGAATTTTACTAAAATAATTGGTGCTCATAAGAATCATATATTCACTTTTAATTTCCAAAGAAAAATTAATTTGTACATTAGTTTGAGTGAAAAAAAAATATTAACCAAGTAGGGCTTTATGCTCATACTATATCTTACAATAGCAATAACTAGTAGACTTATATTCATAAATAAATTATTTATTTATATTCATAAAGAAAAAAATTTATATTTATAGAGAAGGGTAATTTATATTCATAAAGAATTTAATTAATTCATAAAGAATTTAATTAATTCATAAAGAAGTAATTAATTTACATTCATAAATAAGATCCATGAATTATACATTAAATAACTAAATATTTATATAAATATAAAGTTTCAACATGATTCTGATAGAGTTGCATTATTGAAGAAACTAACTGAAATGAATTATATATCAGTGAAAAAAAATTACTCTAAAATTAAACATTCATCAAAATCTATAATTACAATATTTCACCATGAATGTTGATGAAACTAATATAAGCGTTAGTTTGCTTGATTATAAATATTAACAAATTATCTACTCAAGTAAATGATGGTTTGACAAACAAACGAAACGGAACTAATTGAACATTTTAGTTTATACATATTTAAAAGATTTGTTTATTTCAAAGGAAATAATGAAAACTTAACTATTCAAAGACAAGCCATTTCATTCTGTCGACAAGACAGTTTATACCACAATCAAACCGTATCCATATGAATTTTTTCCTAACAGGAGTTCGTTTCTGTGAGACACATGTGCTGATTTTCTCATGAATTAGCAATTTGAAATGTCATTATTAACTGAAAGAAAAGCAATTCGTAAATTATTACTAAAAATCCACTGTGAATCATTTGCTCTATTCTATTTGAGACATTAATTCTATAATTATTTTTTAAATAAAACTATGATTTATTGATGAATATTTAAAATTTTATTGTAGCAATATTACGGAAATCAAAAAGCATTACAACAAAAAAAAACAATGTGTTGGTTTGTTCAATTTAAGACAAAAATTATGTAGTTATGTGTTAAATAATACCATGTGACATTTATGCATTAATACTTAAATATTATTATAGCAAAACAATTATACATTTCACAAATCATTACTAGAAAAACGAATATGTATCATTTGATAGTAGCCAATCTTTCAAAAGTTATTTATTTGGTGATATTTATGCAGGAATATTTAAAATTTTACTGTAGATAAACAATTCATTGTACTAAGTTCTTTCAATTTATTCCAATTTTGTTTACGATATGTAATACGTTCTTATATTGCATATAGAACTAGTATTTAGTTTGACAGATAAAATGTTAAAAATTTATATACATGGATTTCAAAATATTGACTAGAATTACATCGCGGAGAAAACCTTTACTTTATTTTTATGTGGAATAAGGACTTTAGAATAAAGAAACGGTATGTAATGGTACTATTTATAATAACTTTGAAAACCCTTCCTTTACTGGATTATTTTATGGCTATTAAATTTTTTATTTGTTTTCCGCTTTCGTGTTTTTAATGTGTTGACTAACTTGGATCGAACTTGGCCAAAGTCAACAACAAAGCCATTTAACTTCAAAATAAGATGTTTATATACAGACCGACAGCAAACTTCTGAATAATTTATAGGCTTGTCATTCAATATATTATTTAATCTTCCAGTTTGTTGTGTATATTTTTATTATTATTATTATTATTATTATTATTATTATTATTCATAAACTGTTGATCTAAAAATAAATAGAATGCGCTGTATATTATTAATAAAGTTGATTTACTACACTTCGATGTAAGTATGACATACGTTATATTTGTATCTATATATTTAAGATCATCAGTATTTTGCTGAGTAATATATAGCCAATACGGTCTTGATGATAAAACTATCAATTAGAAATATTTCAAAATGGATGTGAAACGTACTTTTATATCTTTATTTCTATGTAAATACATTTTTAAAAAATACATAATTTATCTAACAGAATGTTTGCCTATTAATAAAAAAAAATATTAAAAAAAATATTCCTTCCAACTGTGTTCATTGTATTGTAATACCAATGATCCTTCTTTTGAAAAAAAAAATGTAGAGAATACAACACCGGAAAAAACACCGTAAATTATACAATAATATAAACTATAAAGTTAGTATTTACTAACCCATCGGGAATTGCTCCGCAACAAACTACTTAAGTTTTTCCTAGCATGCCGCCCTACTATTACATGATTGCGTTATTCAATAATATTTTATCATAATAGACTTAGGTTCTTCCATACATGCTACCCTAATATTCCATGATCACTGTGTTATGTAGTAATATTTTATAAAATAATATGTGTTTATAAAAAAGTTTATGTGTTTTTACATTATTATAATCTCAAAACTTGTGTCATATAATAACATGCTATGCAATAATATGTTATAAAATAATATGTTTTGCAATAATATGTTAAAAAATAATATGTTTTACAATAATATGTTATAAAATAATATGTTTTACAATAAAATGTTATAAAATAATATGCTTTTCAATAGTACATGTGTTTATACAAAAATAGAATCTAAAAAGTATGTGTTATCCATAGGGAATTGCTTTCCCACAACAAATAATGTAAGTTCTTTCTGACATGCCACGATAGTATTCCCTGATCACGGTGCTTTACAATCATATGTTATACAATAATAAGTTCTACAATAATATAAGTGTTTATACCATAATATAATCTAAAAATTATTTACTAGCCATAGGGAATTTCTATCCCGCAACAAATAATTTAAGTTCTTCCTGACATGCCACGATAGTATTCCATGATCACTGTGTTTTACAATAATATGTTATACAATAATAAGTTTTACAATAATATAGGTGTTTATACAATAATATAATCTAAAAAGCATTTACTACCCATAGGGAATTGCTATCCCGCTACAAATAACTTAAGTTCTTCCTGACATGCCGCCATACTATTCCATGATCACTGTGATTGGTCGACAGGACTGTCACCTCGAACGATTACGCTTTTATCTCTGGACCAGCATTTTTTCTGACTCTTTTCTGTTCTGGAAGCAATCGGGGCCCTGCGTAATAAAACGGAAGCTGATAGTCGCTAGCCTTGCGGTTTGACGACCACGTGGCGCCATTCGAATGGGAAGTTACTTATGATATGCGAAAGCCCTTTTCGGATAGAACCTCTTCATTGATTTTATTCCGATGATAAAGGATAGGGAGAATTGATTTACAAAAAGGAACGGAAAGTGTTGTCATAATTTTACCGTCATTCTGTCAGTGGAGACTTGGTGTAATGTTATATCATGTTTGTTGGGGGAGAAGGATTTGGGATATTTATAGCTCCTGTTTCGCATGTATGTCATGAATCTTAATTTTTTTTTCTTTCTCTCTTTTCGAGTTTGTGTTTCTCTTGGAATTATTTCGTTATTTTATAATTCAATTTAGCATAGATAGCAACTAGTTTAGGTTTAAAAGATAAAGGAAATTCAATGGCAGAATTTTCAGGACATGAAAGTTTAAGTTTTGAGACTCATTTGAAATATAGTAATAATCTATTTATGTGATAAAAAGTTATGATCGTTGTTTGAACGTCGCTTTTTATCAAAGAAGTTAGTTCGTACAACAAAGAGACATCATCAGCTAAATAAGTAAGGACTTTTCAGAAATTAGGAAATTTATATCCAAGCATTGAACATTAATTTTATATATTTTAAACGTTGTTATTTCCAATGCAGTTATCATATATTTATAGGATCAATAGTTACGTTCATTATTTGAACGTCCCTCTGTTAGCAATAAAGTCAATTTGAAAGTCCTTACTTATATCTTTTGATATATTTCAAAGATATAATAAATAAGTTTTCAAAAATTAGGAAAACTATATCCAAGCATTTAACTTTCATTATACATCTTTCATATGTTATTACTTGGATTAAAGTTGTACTCTATTTATAGGTTCACTAGTTGTGTACATTATTTGAACGTCACTCTATTAAAAAAAGTCAATTCGTACAATAAAGAAACATCTACTAAATAAGTAAGAGCTTTTTAGAAATTAGGAAATTTATGTCCAAGTATTGAACATTCATTTTATATCTTTTAAACTTTATTATTTCAATTACAGTTATCATATATTTATAGGATCAATAATTACTTTCATTATTTTAACGTCACTCTGTTAGCAAAGAAGTCAGCTTGAAAGTCCTTTGTTATATATTTAATAATATTTAAAAGATATAAGTAAGGACTTTTCAAAAATTAGGAAATATATGTCCAAGTATATAACTTCCCTTACATCCTCAAAATATACAATATTAATATAAAATTTCAGAACAAAACTATTCCGTAAAAATTATTCCATTTAAACATTTCTAAACTAATTAAATATTATTTCAAAACGCTAGTATATGAATTGGTTTATCAACTCCTAACCCTACATTTAAATATTTTGCATAATCAATAAAAATAAAAATTGTTTTTTTTGCATACAAAATATAGTTTTTTTCGTTTGAAATTTTTTTCACTAAATAATCATATCAATTAAATAATGTTGATTTCAGACTTTGAATTTAATGTTTGTATTTTTCTTGCTATAATGGGAGGTTGAAAAATGCTGCATTACTGTTTAAGTTTTTTATTGACTGAAATTAGTAAAATTGTGTTACTATATAGTTTAGCTGGCTAGTTATTTTTTGTATTAAAAATAATGGAACCTGATTATGATTTTGTGTTTATTTTGCTTAAAACTCTAAAAAGAATTAATACTTTTTTATATGCAAGCTTGCTCTTATAAATAAAAATTACACATATCCTAAGACTAGATAAATTAACTCTAAACAACTACTGATAATTTATTTATATTTTGGTACTTTTTTTCAAATTTTAAATTTAAATTAAGAATTCTTGACAATAAAAAAGTAATCATTTTAATTAAAACCTAATAAACATTGGTATAATATCATCATTAAGAATCATCTTATTGAATTTAGTAACAAAGGAAATATTTTGATTACTAAGGGAGAAAAAATTAACCCTTTTTACTTTTTATATCAAATTCTTTCTCTGGAACTTTACTAAATGAAATTCTAAATCAAAACTTCTAAATTTTTGAAATCATAATAATTCAAAGCTTTTAATTCTAAACTACTTCTCAAATAGTTAGATTCTTTGAATCACTAATTTATTAATGCATTTTTGGATACAACTAATTGAATTGCCCGGCGTTGCCCGACCTTCAACGAAGAATGTAAAGGTTTCATTTCTATTTTTACAATTGACAATTTTGCAAGGTGTATTGAATTTGATGAAATATACATTACAAAAATATATACATCGGGTTTTGAAATGATATTGTGCTAACTTTGTTGTAAGAAATAATAAACAGTTTTGCATAAGAAACGATATCAAATCATTATACGTCTTATGTATTTTCTACAAATACAAAAATAATACTTAGTTATTAATATAATAAATGTAATAATATATGGATATAAGTACAAAGCTATGAATAATATATAGTTACATAAATACATAGGTATGGTACAATGTTACCCTGCACAACCTGGTTCAAATTGGTTCGGTAGATTGCAAGTCATGGTCATAATCCTTATCCTTAACCAATAAACATCGAAACGAATTGAAATTCTAATAATCTCCATCAGACAAGCAACCTGTAGAAAACAGCTCACATTGGTTCAGTAGATCTCAAGTTATGGTCATCCTCCTTTTGGAGTGAGAAAGAAGAATGAGGGTGGTTTTTCAAAATCTCATACAGATAGTGATCTTCTCTTTATTTTGAAAATTAAGTGTTAAAATTTTACCAAAATTGCAATACAACAGAAGATTTTCATTATAATAATAATAATAATAATAATAATAATAATAATAATAATAATAATAATAATAATAATAATAATAATAATAATAATAATAATAATAATAATAATAATAATAATAATAATAATAATAATAATAATAATAATAATAATAATAATAATAATAATAATAATAATAATAATAATAATAATAATAATAATAATAATAATAATAATAATAATAATAATAATAATAATAATAATAATAATAATAATAATAATAATAATAATAATAATAATAATAATAATAATAATAATAATAATAATAATAATAATAATAATAATAATAATAATAATAATAATAATAATAATAATAATAATAATAATAATAATAATAATAATTCAAACCTAATCAACTACTCATATTCGCTTTCTCTATTTAGTATATAAAGAGAGAATTAGTATATCTTAATAATCATAATTTCTTCTTAATATATACCCATTCTCATCATCCAGAATATAGCCAACTCGATAAAATTATCCAATAAAACATTTTAAATTATATTCTACATTTATTCCTATTGAAAGTGTTGGAATTACTCAAACTATTGGTTACTTTCAAACTACACCATTAGATGGAAACCCCATGTTTTTCAATGCATAAAGAAATTGTTAGTCATTCTCTTACAAAGCTAACGATTTCTTCTACGGGGTTAATGGCTTGTTGCACTACATAATCCCAAAACCATTTTCTCATCGATTTTCAAAATTGAAAATAGAAAGAGATACAACAAAAGGGATAACAGCAGTAAGCAGAATAGAAACCCATCATAGTCCCGAATGCATCGGAAAAACTCTTTTATATCAGCAGTTGATGAATTTTAATAGAAGTATTTTTAGTCGATCTTTTTACTTTTTACATCAAATGGATCATATTATGTTGATATCAAGATAACCAAAAAACGAAGTTGTCCTCTGTTTCTAGAAAAGGCGGAATAAAATGGAATATTGGGTACAAGAAGGTACTCTTAGAAAGGAGGACAAAATAGCAATTTGTCATAAGACCAGCCTTCTATTTATGGCTCATGATCCTACAAAGGAAGTCCATTTTTCCTACATCCAACTTTTCCGGGGGTAGCTTCTGTTTCCTTTTTATGGATTTATTTACCACACGTGATTTTATATTTACCCCCTAGTATATAAATTAGTTTTGATTTATAATCTTAAGTGTCAGTGACATGCTGCCAGCAAACGTGTGGCGGATTTGAATTATTACTGTTTATAAAGTTTTTTTTTTTTTCATTTTTACGTTTTTGAGCTAAAACTATTTCTTTTTTCAATGTTGCATTAAAAAAATGTAAAAACGGGAATGTTCTAATGTGCATTTAAGAAGAATTACTTAACCATAAAAATCTGAATTTTAAGTATGTAATTACCATTTGCATGTGTTAAGTAATTGATTTTTACAATAACCACAGTACAACCCCTTATATAAAATATATTAATATTTACCTTCATACGTCAAACTTGGTGCATGACCAGGTCAGAATTTTTTTGGGGGGACATATGCACTACCTGATGGTCGTTTATCACATACTATCATTTATATAAAATTATCTAGTCGTTATCAGTGTTTTTTATCATTTTTTTTTTAAATATTTTTAATTTACGTGCAAATCTTAACTAGTTCATAGTTTCAATTTCTTTTTGGATATAACGTTTTATTTTCGATTTTTATATTATTGAAAGAGTTGCCTAGAATATAAGGGAGACTTGTGTATCTAGGGCCGCCTTTTTTCAATGCCCAAAAAATGAGTAAATGAGACGTTTAAAAATGTGAATCTGATATGCATACATCGTTATAGTAATTATTTTCCATTGGGATTAATATAAATACTTAAAATAATAGATTATGTCAGAGAGAAGGTTTTTAAAGAAATTTCACAAATGGTCCTAGGTACAAGACCTCGTTGTACCTAAGGTGAGTAGCTGATGTACCAAAGGCTATTCTTTTTAAGTGAGGTTTTAGTCCATAATGAATAGAAAACAAACATACGCAGATGAATTTTATAAAAGAAACAATAACTAGTAATTATCAATCATTGGTTTATCATATAACAACTATAATTAATTGCAATGTGTCAAATTATTAACGAATTATAAGTATTTTCATAACTTGAAAAACTGATTAAAAAAATGAGCTGTGTGCATTATCGCTTTGAAGCACCAACAGATTTTGGTTTTGGTAATCTGAACAGAATAAGCAACTATGTGGCCCTAGGTACATGACTTGGTAATTTCATATAAAATGTTTTCTACAAAAAATACACATCGAGAAAGGACTTATTTAAACATATATTTTAGTACTTAATGTTACAAACAAAATTATTTACTAGAATTCAAAGAAAAGTATTTGACTTAACTTTGTAAAACAATAGAAGACATGAGCTGCAAAATGTTACTGAAGACCATATAAAAACGTTTTCCAGTTATAACTTGTCATAGCTTTCACCTCTAAGATTTCAAAATGGCTGCTAAAAGAGCAATTGGGTGTTGCCACTTACTGAAGTGAGTAAAAAAAATTAGAACTAAACATGATTCAACACTATTCACACAAACGAGAGGACATTGAGTGCATGACATATTTAATGTGCACCAACCCCCATGATCGTACACACCAGTATTCGATAAGATCAGGACTGAACCCCCATAATCTTCCACTTATGAGCTAAGTGCCTTTAACAGCAGAACCACTGGAGCCCTTTTTTGTGATTTATTGATTTATTATGAGTTATGACAGCCATAAAAAATGTGAATTTGAGGACTGTTCAGTTTTCCTACTTTTTTTTGTTTATGAAAAATTTCAATTTCACGAGTTCTAAATGCATGCTTTTAGCTATTAAATGTTTTATACCACACACTGTGTGATACCCTGCCATAATTATTCGGATAAAACTCTGTAAATAGAAATTCATGTCAAAAATATCCGGCTAACTCAACGTGGATCCAAGTAAGCTATTATGGAGCTCAGTTTGCACAGCCAAACCTTTTTTTCATGGTTTCTGAAAAATGTGTCGAATATCAAACCAAAGTGTAAATCGTTCAACAATAAGATTTCTAGGTAACTTCGATAATAACATGAAAATACTGTTGTTACAGCGAGACTTGAATTAAAACAAATGGGATGGAATAGTTTTTCCAAACATTAACTAGTAGAATATTAATCTGTCCTATAACTGTTTCTAATTTTACTGCAGCACTTCTAAATGAAAACACTACAGAACAAATTACATTTAACTTTTGTTTAATTGTAAAATTCAGGATGTCCCAAGTAGATTGCACGAGATATACTATTTAAATATGTTAGATGTTTTCAGAAAATCAATAGAAATTCTTAAAACTGCTTAGAATAAGGTAAGATATCATATTTTTTTATTTTTTTTGGTTTTCATCGTTAGCATATTATAACTTGCTGAATTTTAATTGTCACACATCCCCCGTAGAAGAAGGTCAATTGAAAATATACTTTTGAAGTTAAATAACATACAGGTAAAGAATAACATACAATATTTAAAATTGAACGAATTAGTCCATGTCAGATAAGCCATCTATAAGAGTAATACAATAGACACAAACCATTTTTTTATTTTTTTTTTATTTTGAGAATTCTAAAGAATACTAAGGATTATGAATTATTTTCAACTATAAAAGCACGTATGGGAGCAAAGTCTTTCATACAACACTAAGTTTAACTTAAATGTTTAAAAAAAGATATATTGAAACAGATTTATAATATTACCATCAGAAATCTGTGAATTTTCTTTTTCTAAATAAAGAAATTAATTTTAGCATGATGCCAATTTTAAGGATAGAACTTTTTTTTTGTATTGTGAATCGACCACAATGTCACTTTTGTAATTAACATTAGTTCCCTATAGAGCTTGCATAGAAATTAACTTCCGACTTTCAACATAGATTATCCATAAAAATCACAGTATAGGGATACCCTTTATATTTATCACATTAACTCATAAAAAATTACATTAATTTGAGAAAAAAAATTTCAAATACTTGAAATAAAGAAAAATGTGTACTAGATAACAAAATTTCTACAATTCCTTATATAGAAAATGCACTATTTAGTTTGTACTAAACATAAACTATTTTGTTTGAACTAAAAATGCACTATTTTATTTGCACTAAAATGTACAAATTTAAATTTACTAATCAACACTATTTTCAAAAATTCACTTTTCAAGATGAGATCGTTTATTAATCTTTGTTTAGGATAAATTTTAATTGTTCCTTTTCTTCTTAAAATATTCCTAAAGTAATTTAAAATATATATTCTTATTTTATGAATTATCAAGCTTGTTTAAAAAATACAATACTATATAACCGCATATATTATAATTACCACATAAATAAACTTGGCTTAAAAAGGTGTTATCTCCCAATAGATACCTTCCTTTCTTTGAGCCAACAATGCTTTCCTAGATATCGAATAGCATTTCGTGAGCAGATGCTTAGTACCCTTCAGTAATAGGCAGCAATTCTAGATGGTCATCCAATCAGCGTTTGATCTTGGAATTCACCTATGGATGTCCAAGGTGCGACCCAAACGGCGGATTTAGAGTTTTTGCTGTAATAGATTTTGTCATCTATTCGACCGCTTCTTTGCTTCATTTGAGAGGAACATTCTTTTAGGAGCTAAATTTCATCCAAGTCGTCTCTGGAATTCTAGAAGGATTCTTTTCCTTTGCTTTGTTGATTTCGAATCCCTTAAGGCACATGTGATGTGAGCAAATTTTCAAGCTTCACTTTAAGGTTGCCATGACACACAAGACGTTTGAGTTCTTTGCTCTTTCAAGACGTTTGTTTTTGGCTCTTTTGTTACTTCTTAAGGTATACATATACATTAGGAATTGCAAAATTTGACTCAAGTCTACGATTTTGTTTTTTTTTGTTTTAAATATTCCCGAATTCATTAACTTTAAAATGATACCATTTTCTTTCTGAGACTCAATTTACTTTTTAAATAACAGTGGGTCTTGTGAACCTGCTTTGTACCACGTTCATTAGTGTAGTAAACTTTAAACTCGTTTTCTGAAGAATGACATTTTGATGTTATATGACTGTACGACAACGGTCATAACTTCATAATAAATTGTTCGATTTACAAAACCCTAATTTTGTTCCGTAGACACAAGCTGTAAATGTGTTTCCTATGGAGAATCTAACATATATTGTTATAAACAAATTTTTTATGAATATTTTAATCTTAATTTTTTGTTAAAAACTATGTATATTTTAAACTTCTTATTTAAAAATTTATAATTAAATAAATATCGCAGCCAAATTCAAAATTCTCCATAAGAACATGCCTCAACATAATATCTTTTATTTGCAATAAAAATCATACCTCTAAGTTAATTACAGGTTTAATTATGTATGTTCAAATAATGTCCTGATTAGTCACTTTAACTGCAATTAGCTGATTAAAAAGTTGACGGAAAAAGAAGTTTATATATATAAATGCATCATTTTTAATTATGATATGCTGCCAAAAAGTTTGAAATTATTACCTAAAAATTAAAGAAAATCATATCAATTGTATATGTATATCTTAATTTTAAGACTTATTGATTAAATTCAGAACATGCTTTTCAAATACTGCAGGGTAGAAATGTAGAAATATGTGTGTATTAATGCATAAAATAATTTTATGCTTTTAATATTAGTATAGATAATAAATAAGAGAAAAATCGGCTGTCAAACTTTAAAGAGAATGTCCAGTGATCTCAAAGTAACAGGTATATTATATAGGTAGAGCCAAAAGTAACAGGTTTTTAAAAATAGAAAATTTACAGACATTTTTGAGTAGGAAGATTCAGTGTATGTAATGGTGGATTCGATGGATGAACATTTGATTTAGAGCTACCCCTAAGATGTACAAAAATCTTATTGTATAACGATTTGTCTCTTGTTGTAACATTCTAAACATTTCGTTTGCCAGAAACTGTAGAAAAATAATTTTGGTGGCTCAAACTAAGCTTCATAATAGCTATAAAGATCCACGTCGATGTGGCCGTTTTTTCTCACATCAATATATTTTTGCTGGGTTTCATCTGAAATCCAAAACATCTCAAATCTAAAAAGAATGAAAAATTACAAAATTACAGTAGCCCTTAGTCACCCCTCTCATATCCATAATCCGAGAGTCCGACGTTTCTCTTACTGTCTTAAATTTTATTTTTTACGCCAAAGTTAGTCAACGAACAAACATATGATAACGTAGATTGATAGGTAACTTCTTCAGTGATTAAGTCATTGAAAATAAAAGTCACATTTGGTCCAAATATAAACTGAATAGATGACTTACTTCAGTTTTACACGTACTTTCAAAGCAATACATAAAATCGCACACAATCTTGAATAATACATTTAAGAATTTCGTAGTAACCATAAACACAGTTGCAATGATATCGTTTATTTCTCTAACAGCTAGATAATGTTTCATTTAAGAAATAGTTGGTATTGAAAAGGAACACGTAGTCCAAGTCTCAAAAAATGAATGTTATTCACAAAGTAGGCTTTAAGTCATTCATTTTGACAGTAATGGGATACCTTATCATTAGTTAACTATGCCAATAAAATTTGATATTATTAATCGTATCCATATAGTCATATTTTTCAGGTGCTTTTATCGAATTTTCACAAACTCTAAGCAAAAAGTATGCAATAAATTAACAATTAAAGTAATTTAAAAATGTAAACTTACATTTGTTATGGCTTGTGAAAGGTTCTAAATTGTAAATTTATATTTTATTATGTATTAAAATATAGGTAAAATAACATGTAAAAAATTTATATTATGTATTAAATTTATAAGTACACTTAACACATACTGCAGTTAGTTGATATATAATATTTATAAACATAAAAAAGACTTGTGTAGCTTTTAAGTGGTATTTAGTAAGAAACACTTATGCACTAAAGCATAACACATCAATTGTCAGTTTTTAGTATGAGGCATTCACTCATCAAAAAGTAATGCTAGGCACTGAATGACTTATTTATGGATATGAATGTTTCCTGTGCTAAAATGGTCTCAGGGAATAATGACTATTTTTTGTAATTAATGGTATGACAAATACATATATCTTTCCTTACAAAATACAAGTTTTACCTTAATTGAAAAGCTTATTTTTAAAATGAACCGTTCCCATTCATTTTGTTTCTTGACTCTACTTAGATTGAAATTATTTCGGTTACAGAATGAGGTAAAAGCATCAATTCATGCTTCGGTAATCTTATTGAAACTTTAGTTTTATATTTAGAATTATATATTTTAAGTTTTTTTTTAAAAATATCCACTTGTGTTTAGTGTTACTTGTTTCAAGGAATAAATATTTGGCTTGATTTGTTCACACAAAATGTCATCATTGAAAGAGAAAAATAAAGAAAAATTAAGCTTCAAACTTTCAACATAAATTTCCCCAAAAAATTAAACTATCGGGACATCCTTTATATTTATTACATTAAATTATAAACATTTCAATATTTTGAGCGATTTAGAAAATTGTATTAAAAAGTCAAAAATAAAAAATAAAAAATGCGGATTAAATAAAATTTTGACAATGGTGCAATTTTCTAAAAATGCACTATTTAGTTTGCACTAAACATTAACTATTTTACTTCTACTAAAATACACTGTTTATTTGCACTAAAAATGCTCTATTTTATTTACATTAAACACGCACTGTGTTGTTTGCGCCTACAATACTCTATTTTGTTTGAAATAAAATTAAACTATTTTGCTTGAGTTAAAAGTGCAATATTTTTCACTAAATATGCACTATTTTGTTTCTACTAAAAGGGACCTTTTATTCATACTTGAATACTCTATTTTATTTGCACTGTTTTCAAAACTAAACTTTTCAAGAAAGGATTGTTTATTAATCTTTGTTTAGGTTCAATTCTAATTGTTTCTTCACAGAACATACATAAAGTAATTTAAAACATATATTCCATATTTTTATAAATTAGTTTATTAATATTTTGTTTTGGGAATTTCGTGAGTGATTGATATTTATTAAATAGACTAAAGGGGGCTTGACGTTTCTCAGTCCCATATTAATGTTAATTTCATTTAGTTTGGGTTATTTGTTCTTCGTTAACTACTTTAAGAATTGAATAAAAAATACCTACTTAAGTTTAGTGTTATTTGTTTCGAGGAATACATGTCTGAATTTACTTGCTTACACAAAATGTAACCATTGTAAGTGAAAAATAAAAAATACACTCAGTTTTGGTATTTTTTTATCCCCCACTCTATGGAGCTTATTTAAGAGAGCATTTATATTGCATACTTTGCCATCCTAAAATTTTAATTTAGATTGTTATTCTTGTTAAAGGAAATAATATTAGAATAATCAATTAGCCTATGTGACATTTTCTGAATTGTATTAGATAAAACTATGCAGCCCTGATATCAGCAAAAAACACGTGTTCTTGTACAAAAAATAGTGGGGGAGGGACTCTGAAGTAAAGGGTTGATTTGTAATACCTTTACTGAAATAAACCAATACCAATGTCCATTTCTTCAATTTTCAATAAAAGACCTAATTAATTTTCAGTCAATTTGAGAATCAATATGTAATACAAAGATTTCCCAATAAAAGCTATAAATATACTTTTTACAAGAATAATACATTCTCAATGAATATATTCATCTTTCTTCACTCCTTCAAATGAAGATACATTACCATCCCTTTAGAACGATAACAATGAATGCACTTTGTAACCTTAGTAATAACGACTGCCAAAACTCTGAACTAGAGGGTAAATATATGTAATACAAAGATTTCCCAATAAAAGCTATAAATATACTTTTTACAAGAACAATACATTCTCAATGAATATATTCATCTTTCTTCACTCCTTCAAATGAAGATACATTACCATCCCTTTAGAACGATAACAATGAATGCACTTTGTAACCTTAGTAATAACGACTGCCAAAACTCTGAACTAGAGGGTAAATATATGTAATACAAAGATTTCCCAATAAAAGCTATAAATATACTTTTTACAAGAACAATACATTCTCAATGAATATATTCATCTTTCTTCACTCCTTCAAATGAAGATACATTACCATCCCTTTAGAACGATAACAATGAATGCACTTTGTAACCTTAGTAAAAACGACTGCCAAAACTCTGAACTAGAGGGTAAATATATGTAATACAAAGATTTCCCAATAAAAGCTATAAATATACTTTTTACAAGAACAATACATTCTCAATGAATATATTCATCTTTCTTCACTCCTTCAAATGAAGATACATTACCATCCCTTTAGAACGATAACAATGAATGCACTTTGTAACCTTAGTAATAACGACTGCCAAAACTCTGAACTAGAGGGTAAATATATGTAATACAAAGATTTCCCAATAAAAGCTATAAATATACTTTTTACAAGAACAATACATTCTCAATGAATATATTCATCTTTCTTCACTCCTTCAAATGAAGATACATTACCATCCCTTTAGAACGATAACAATGAATGCACTTTGTAACCTTAGTAAAAACGACTGCCAAAACTCTGAACTAGAGGGTAAATATATGTAATACAAAGATTTCCCAATAAAAGCTATAAATATACTTTTTACAAGAACAATACATTCTCAATGAATATATTCATCTTTCTTCACTCCTTCAAATGAAGATACATTACCATCCCTTTAGAACGATAACAATGAATGCACTTTGTAACCTTAGTAATAACGACTGCCAAAACTCTGAACTAGAGGGTAAATATATGTAATACAAAGATTTCCCAATAAAAGCTATAAATATACTTTTTACAAGAACAATACATTCTCAATGAATATATTCATCTTTTTTCACTCCTTCAAATGAAGATACATTACCATCCCTTTAGAACGATAACAATGAATGCACTTTGTAACCTTAGTAATAACGACTGCCAAAACTCTGAACTAGAGGGTAAATATATGTAATACAAAGATTTCCCAATAAAAGCTATAAATATACTTTTTACAAGAACAATACATTCTCAATGAATATATTCATCTTTCTTCACTCCTTCAAATGAAGATACATTACCATCCCTTTAGAACGATAACAATGAATGCACTTTGTAACCTTAGTAAAAACGACTGCCAAAACTCTGAACTAGAGGGTAAATATATATAATACTAAGATTTTTCACTGAAGTGAACCAATTACAGTGTCTGTTGTTTAAAAAAAAGGCATTCCGAATTAAAATCTCAATATGCAATACAAAGTTTTCCCAATAAAAACTAACATTACCCTTTTTTTTTCAAGAAAAGGTCATTCTCAATGAATCTATGCATCCTTCTTCACCCTGGCAAATGAAGACACATTGCCATACCCTTGGAATCTTTCGACACTAACGAGGAAGGGTGAGTCATGCCAGGATTAATTTGAGCCTCCTTCAATTGAATCCTATCTGGGGGATGGGGGTTGTCCCACCACTTGTTTTAATCACAGCATTTGCTCATTTAGGGGAAAGAAAGACAAGTGGATAAGAGAGTTTTGCTCATTAGGTGAAGAATATTTAGATCAATACAAATGATCTATGGGTAAGTCATATATTGTCAGTGTATCAGGCGCTCTTATAGTTGAAACAACGGTTACTATTTGCTTGTAAAATTGGATTTATTGTTTTATAATTAATTTGTGAAAAAAATACGCGTGTTTGTTTTAGAATATAAATAAAACACTTGGAAATAAAAAATTTATTGTCATATGTAACAGATGGCATTGTCGGTATCGTTGAGCCAATGTAAATTCAGTGGGTTTCGGGTTACTAACCATTAAGCTATGATGTAAAGCGCCATCTATTGATATAAAAATTAAATTTTCTGTAATTTGTGTAGAAAAGTGTTTCTAAGCATTTCTATGAAAACAGTTTCTTCTTAATCTTAAATGTCCGTGAATCCTCGATTTTCCAAAAATCCTGTTAAATTTAGATTGACCTGTGGGATTGTTTTATGAACTTGATAACACTATTTATAATAAAAAATTGATAGTTTTTGCAACGCATATTAATATACAGCTTGCAAATAATCAATTTAAAATTTCGTTACCTCAAAGAATTTTTAAAGAAGATAACAAAGACGTGACATTTTTTTTTCCCTTTTAAGGTTATTAATTGAGATTTTTAATGGATATTGTAAACATTTAAATGAAATAAATATTGATAAATATAACATATGTTAATCACGTATATTAGAATTTCACCTAAAGTTTATTAACAAGTGCATAAGTTTATTCGGAAACTCTAATTTGTACAAAATTTATTTTGTACTTATTATTTTAATATATACGCAGCAATTTTACACTAATCACATACGGAAGTTATGCTTCCGCATGTCATCAGTCTAAAAGTGCGGAAGTTACACTTCCTTGTGAACAGCATAGGTAAACTCTCTACCTTCGTCAATTACTCATTCTCTATTATAACTTTTCTTAGCATTGACTCAGATTTATACTGCTTCTAATGAAAGTAAACAGATATAGATTTTCAATATTTTAATTTTTTGAGAGCTGCTAATCTAAATCCCCTTTGGAAGGGGTGAACGTTATGGCATAAAGAAAAAACTATTTCGAAAATTAAAAAAAATTCTTGTGCCTTATCACTTTCTGTATTCTTCAAGTGCATGCAGGTCAAATTTTAAGTCATTCAAACGAGTAATTCTTTTTTTTTAAAGCTTTATGAAAGTTGAACTTTTATTATAATCATCCCAAGATAAATATAATTAAAATCCAATTTTCAAAAAGCATGCTTTCCAAAGCATGAAATTTTTTCGTATGCCGAATCATGGTTTCCAAAAGCAATGGCATGACATAAGAAAAATATGTTCAAAACTTTTTTTTTCTCATATCATACCACACACACATTTCCTCCTTCTTCGAGTATATGAAGGTAAAAATTTAAGTAATTTTGACGAGTGTTTCTTTTTGTCATATAGCTTGTTAAAAGTTGAGCCAAAACCATAATCACTCGGGGGTGATTATAATTAAAATTCAATTTTCAAAAACATGAAATTTTTCAAATGCCAAATCATTGCTTTCGAAAAGCAATGTTCTGAGATATGAAAAAAATAGCTTGAAATATTTTCATGCCATGCCGTTTTTTCACATTTTTGAGAATATTCAGGTCAAATTTTATGTCACTCTGACCAGTATTTTTACAGCTTTATGAGAGTTGAGCTTTAATTATAAATACCCTAAAATGATATTGACTCCCATTTGAATGATGTTTAGGTAGTTTTTTTAATTTACCATTTGACTTGCATCTGCTGTTAGGATTAACCCTTTGGGTACATTTGACGGCTGAGATTCGTCATGCACTTGTTTTGCTTGTTAATAATGACGAACCTATTTCGTCATTCAAACTAGGTTGATTGAATGGATTTTAATGTCACAAGAGCCATGATTGGTTAAGTCAAACATCGGTTGGTTTACCTATACTTTAAAAAAATAATTTGTTTGGCTGTGTTCCTTTAAAGTTCCTTTATTGTTTTGAACCAAACGTTCAAAACGCAAGAATTTTCCCAAATAAATCTGTACCAAAGGGGTTAAGGCAATCCTTTGTAAAATAACACACTTAGATCTACCAATGAACATTTATGTGCCAGAAACAAAAGTTAAACAGTGCATAAACAAAATGCTTAGCTTAAAATGTGAAGTATAAACAGTTATTTCAAACCAAAGCTAAAAGCTTTTCTGGCCTCCGATTTTCGAGTTAGAAAAGGAATTTACACTCTCCATCCGTTTGGCTTTTGTCCAGAGCAGCCGACCGTTGAGTCAACACTTTTGCTAAACTGAAGAACGTAGATTTCATTAGTAAGTATCATATACTATGCATGATAAAAAACCTAGGCCGTCTTTTGAATATTTTATTTCTGTGACGTGGCAAGAATACATTTGTAGATGTCGCTGAAAACAATATCCCAAATTGATTTGAAGAAGTGATGTGCACTTGGGGAACACCAGTGCAGAATTCAAGTAACGTTTAAGGGTTAGTCATTTTGTAGTTGGTCGATGCATATGGATATAAGACTGATAGATTTTGAGAGAAGTAATTAGTAAAGAGGAAGTAGAACAATACTTATTTTATATTTTTCAATTAAACTAATGAGGAAGTGTTTTTAATGTTTTTGTGTCTTAATGGAAAAAAGACAAAAAAAAAAAAAAATAGAGTTAGTTTTTATAGTTTTTAATAAGAAAGTATGCAAATTTAGTTTTAGTATTTTATAACAGAAATTATCTTAATTCTTAATAATACAATGTGCATAATTATACGAGAACCATGTTAATTGTCCAATACAACGTCGACATATCAATGCGCTTAAAAGTTGTAATGTACTACATAAAGTGATTTTTTTTATTTTTAGAGCTTGCTTCGTATTTCTACAAACGATGCATAATTGTAAAAATAATACTACATAAAAATAATATTTATTCGGCTATTTGTGTACAAAAGTGAAAATAATAACAGTTAAGAAGAACTGATGGCTTCTTATGTATGTGACTTCTTATATTGTTCCTACTATATGTGTGTCTTTGTTAACTTATTTAATGTACACATTTTTAAAACACATTTAGTAGTATTAATAACTGCTTTAACTTTCAATTCGTTTTCATAACAGTTTTTGTTTTGTTTTTTCTTTATATTTGTATGAATTTCTTTAAAGTAGTTAAGATTTAAGTTAAAATAATCTCATTGACAATGATGTCATTTTGTAATTATTAACAACGTTTTGAAAATAAATTTAAAATAGCAAAATTAATCTATAAGTATGTAATAGATGCTTAAACATTACCTTTGATACAAGTTTTAAATTTTTATGATAATTGAAATATCATTAAAGGTAACTTTACTAGGTAATTGTAAAGTTTTTTGGACAAATATGTTTTTGGTACCAGACCTACAAAAGTGCTATACTGCGTCATAACATCGTTAGATCTATAACCGCTTGAAGAGAGGAGATGTCTTCCGGGAAGTCTTTTTAAAGGTAAACTACCTTGTATTTATTCGTATCAAAGAAAACACATACTACTCTACCAGACAGCTTGAAAACCGGCGTAAGTCAATAAAAAAATAGTATGAAACTTTTTTATGAAATGTTAAAATATGTACTAAAAAGAAGAACATTTGAAATAGCGTGCTAAGCAATTTGTCCCTTCCCCAAACATCACTTTAAATATTAAAAATTACTTTAAATATTTAAACATTACAGTAAATATTAAATATTACTTTAAATATTAAACTTGTATCACATGTAATCATTACTCGAAATACGCTGATAGAGAATATGCTCGAAATATGCGTTAGAGTATATCCTTTCAATATAATATTAAAATACTAAATTATTTAAATGATTTGGCCTCTGTGTCAGCAAATATGAAATTAAATGTAAAGAAAAACGTTAAATGTAATATAATTCAATTTATTTTTGTACCAGATGTCTCAGCAGTAGGGTTACAAACTTCTAGGAGGGGTTGGGTACAGCTAGACGACTCGGAATGACATACGGTAATAGTGTACGCAGAAAATACAAGAAAGGAAAGGAGACCACGTGAGCGAATATGCACCTTTTTCTTTTCAATGAGCATCAACAAAATTAATACGATCAACTACATACAAGTCAAAGAAGGTGTTCAAATTGTCATCAACGAGCTGTGATGTTTACGATGTATGCACGTCATGTTTGAAATAAAGAGTCTCTACAAGAAAGCAGGATCTCGCGATGGGTCTATACAGGAACGCTCGAGGATTCCGCGCACGAGCAGCGCAATTTATCGTGTTTAGCAATTATTTCCGACCCAATATTGCTAGGTGATTCCTAGTCGTCTAGGTGTACCCAATCCCTCCTAGAAGTTTGCAACCCTGTTGCTTAGAATCCTTGAATAACCTTGTTCAAAAAAAAAAAAATCTTACACAAAATTTAAATATTAAACTATTAAAAACTTCATACCAAATTGTTTTCTTAGTCAAATTCAATAATCTCATTCTTGTCTATAAATATATTTAGATGTGTCCGGAAAATTTCAATCTAACTCAATCTAACTTCGATTATAAATTACGAAACTTAACCGTTGCAACACAAAAATAGAAATGCGTTAGTGATTATTTTTCCATCTATAATTTCTTGTTTAAATCCTCACTGTAATATTAAAATAACATCAATATTGAAATGAATCCATTTGAAATAATTTCCATTGCACAAATCACTAGCTCATCTCTTCACAGAAGCGTCCAAATATGTCATCTAATGATTAGCCCTGCATCTGACGGTGTCATTGTCACCCTTACAAGCAGACAGGTGACAGTCGCTGCCACAGTTGCTTGTCAAGATTGTCACTTCGATTGGATTATTGGCCACGAATTGCCAGGCTGGAGTAATCTCTTGACGCTACGCCCCTGGTCTGCACGGTTTTACGCTCAGATCAATAATTTCACCTTTTGAGAGAAAAGATTTTTTTCGCTATCGGGTTATTTTTCGGTAAATGGCTATTGACTTCCACTTCATGGGGACACAAATCGAAAGGGAACTTCTTTTTGACAAATTAACGAGGTAAGCTGACGTTACTATCATAAGAAAAAGACCTGTAGAAGGGAGAGCCAAGATGGATTGATATAATAAAGTGTAATAGTTTGGATTCAGTATTTTATTTCGCAAGAGGGAGTTATTTATTTTTATTAGTAAAGATAGTTTTTTGTGAGTGTACATTTATAATAGCATTTTGTTCGTTATAAAATAGTGTACTGTGGCGGTCTCGTATACAAAAGACAGATACTACACCTAGGCCCTAGTAATTACGTTTGCCTAGTGGTTAGAACGTCGCTCTTCAGATCAGGGAGTCCCGAATTCGACTCCCCGTTAGAGCATATCGCTACAGTATATAACTCGGATACATATGATAACTGAATAATATTTATAGCAAAATGTATAATTTTTTTATCACTGCCATTCGAAGTGAAACAGAGTAACTAAGTTACTACCATCAGATCAGGGAGTCTCGAGTTCGACTCCCCGTTAGAGCATATCGCTACAGTATATAACTCGGATACATATGATAACTGAATAATATTTATAGCAAAATGTATAATTTTTTTATCACTGCCATTCGAAGTGAAACAGAGTTACTAAGTTACTACCATCAGATCAGGGAGTCTCGAGTTCGACTCCCCGTTAGAGCATATCGCTACAGTATATAACTCGGATACATATGATAACTGAATAATATTTATAGCAAAATGTATATTTTTTTTTATCACTGCCATTCGAAGTGAAACAGAGTAACTAAGTTACTACCATCAGATCAGGGAGTCTCGAGTTCGACTCCCCGTTAGAGCATATCGCTACAGTATATAACTCGGATACATATGATAACTGAATAATATTTATAGCAAAATGTATAATTTTTTTATCACTGCCATTCGAAGTGAAACAGAGTAACTAAGTTACTACCATCAGATCAGGGAGTCTCGAGTTCGACTCCCCGTTAGAGCATATCGCTACAGTATATAACTCGGATACATATGATAACTGAATAATATTTATAGCAAAATGTATAATTTTTTTATCACTGCCATTCGAAGTGAAACAGAGTAACTAAGTTACTACCATCAGATCAGGGAGTCTCGAGTTCGACTCCCCGTTAGAGCATATCGCTACAGTATATAACTCGGATACATATGATAACTGAATAATATTTATAGCAAAATGTATAATTTTTTTATCACCGCCATTCGAAGTGAAACAGAGTAACTAAGTTACTACCATCAGATCAGGGAGTCCCGAGTTCGACTCCCCGTTAGAGCATATCGCTACAGTATATAACTCGGATACAATGATAACTGAATAATATTTATAGCAAAATGTATAATTTTTTTATCACCACCATTCGAAGTGAAACAGAGTAACTAAGTTACTACCATCAGATCAGGGAGTCTCGAGTTCGACTCCCCGTTAGAGCATATCGCTACAGTATATAACTCGGATACATATGATAACTGAATAATATTTATAGCAAAATGTATAATTTTTTTTATCACCACCATTCGAAGTGAAACAGAGTAACTAAGTTACTACCATCAAATATTTTACTAATTTGTGGTTGAATAAGTTCATTTTAAAAACTTAAGGTATCTTTATCTCTATATATAAAATCCGAGACTTTTACTCACTTACATCATTAATTCTCTCATTTTCCAAATGCCGACCAAACGGTATAGTGGTTAGCGTGTTAACTTCTAGACCGCGAGGTTGCGGGTTCGAGTCCCGTGTTAGGCATGGGTGTTTGTAAATGTATGTTGGCTTGTCTAATGACGAATGTTTCGGCGCATTATAGCCCTCGTGTTGCTGACGGCGCCAGATAATCTGAATACAACCAACCAACCAACCAACTCATTTGCCAAATAACCGCTACCCTAAAATTTGGCACAAATGTCCACAAGAACATTGAAAAACTAATCTATTCAACTCACAATTAATTAATTTAAGGTGTTCGAGAAAGAGTTAAACGTTCTAAAACGAAGAATATTCAAATGTAGCTACAACTCTTAAATTTGGTACAAATTTTAACTTGGCAAATCATAGAAAAAGTAAGCTATTCTGATCTTGATGAATTAACTTTCAAGTGTTGAAACGAGTTGAAACGTTTCAAATATAGAATATCCCAATTTTCCATAACGCTGGGACGCTGAAAATTGCTACAAATTATCATAAAGCTGAAGGTAGTAAAGCAAAGCTAACACGATTTCGGATCCCTACTTTTTTGTATAAAAAAAACTTAAACGTTTCAAATGTGGAATATCCCAATGATCTTTTTCTCGTTGTGCCAGGACACTGAAAATTCGTAAACTTATTTCTAAATTCAACATAAACCAAGTTATGACAATCGTTAAAACTCACATGCATTGATTACCAAATCACATACTGTAAAATTTCGCAGAACAGCTAGCCATGTAAACTTAGAACTTAAATTTAAAAAGTTACTTTATGATAGATTTACGAGATCCAATTTATCACCAGCTCTACCAGGTACTTAACTGTGCAGAATGTTGATTTACAAATCAAGTTTCATTATAACTCTCAACAATAGACTACAGTATTTAACTGATGAGCTTCTAAAAAAGTAATTCCTATTAGCAGTCTTGAATGTGATGGTTTCGCATGGATCTACTTGTACTTGCAAACAATATTAATCTCAGACTACATTACATGAAAACCATTAGTTATTCAAATGTAAATAATACCTAAACTTAGCAGAGGAAGATTAAAAGAGTATATATTTTTGTAAAATGTCGTTTTACTTGATCAATGTAGGGTGCTCAGTAATAACTATCCATTATTTAATTAATTTATTATAAGAGATGTACAAATAAACACATTAACAAACTCTTTTCGAAAAACTATGTGCTGGTTGCGCATGGGTATACTTGTACTTACTAAAAATATTAACCTCAGACTACATTATATGAAAACCATTAGTTATTCTGTAAATAATACCTAATCTTAGCATAGGAAGATTAAAAGAATATATATTTTTGTAAAATGTCGTTTTACTTGATCAATGTAGGGTGCTCAGAAATAACTATCCATTATTTAACTAATCCATTATAAGCGATGTACAAATAAACACTTTAACAAACTCTTTTCGAAAAACTATGTGCTGGTTGCGCATGGGTATACTTGTACTTACTAAAAATATTAACCTCAGACTACATTATATGAAAACCAGTAGTTATTCAAATGTAAATAATACCTAAACTTAGCATAGGAAGATTAAAAGAATATATATTTTTTGAAAATGTCATTTTACTTGATCAATGTAGGGTGCTCAGTAATAACTATCCATTATTTAATTAATTTATTATAAGAGATGTACAAATAAACACTTTAACAAACTCTTTTCGAAAAACTATGTGCTGGTTGCGCATGGGTATACTTGTACTTACTAAAAATATTAACCTCAGACTACATTATATGAAAACCATTAGTTATTCTGTAAATAATACCTAATCTTAGCATAGGAAGATTAAAAGAATATATATTTTTGTAAAATGTCGTTTTACTTGATCAATGTAGAGTGCTCAGAAATAACTATCCATTATTTAACTAATCCATTATAAGCGATGTACAAATAAACACTTTAACAAACTCTTTTCGAAAAACTATGTGCTGGTTGCGCATGGGTATACTTGTACTTACTAAAAATATTAACCTCAGACTACATTATATGAAAACCAGTAGTTATTCAAATGTAAATAATACCTAAACTTAGCATAGGAAGATTAAAAGAATATATATATTTTTGTAAAATGTCATTTTACTTGATCAATGTAGGGTGCTCAGTAATAACTATCCATTATTTAATTAATTTATTATAAGAGATGTACAAATAAACACTTTAACAAACTCTTTTCGAAAAACTATGTGCTGGTTGCACATGGGTATACTTGTACTTACTAAAAATATTAACCTCAGACTACATTATATGAAAACCATTAGTTATTCTGTAAATAATACCTAATCTTAGCATAGGAAGATTAAAAGAATATATATTTTTGTAAAATGTCGTTTTACTTGATCAATGTAGGGTGCTCAGAAATAACTATCCATTATTTAACTAATCCATTATAAGCGATGTACAAATAAACACTTTAACAAACTCTTTTCGAAAAACTATGTGCTGGTTGCGCATGGGTATACTTGTACTTACTAAAAATATTAACCTCAGACTACATTATATGAAAACCATTAGTTATTCTGTAAATAATACCTAATCTTAGCATAGGAAGTTTAAAAGAATATATATTTTTGTAAAATGTCGTTTTACTTGATCAATGTAGAGTGCTCAGAAATAACTATCCATTATTTAACTAATCTATTATAAGCGATGTACAAATAAACACTTTAACAAACTCTTTTCGAAAAACTATGTGCTGGTTGCGCATGGGTATACTTGTACTTACTAAAAATATTAACCTCAGACTACATTATATGAAAACCAGTAGTTATTCAAATGTAAATAATACCTAAACTTAGCATAGGAAGATTAAAAGAATATATATTTTTTGAAAATGTCATTTTACTTGATCAATGTAGAGTGCTAAGTAATAACTACCCATTATTTAACTAATCTATTATAAGAGATATACAAAGAAACAGTTTAACTATATCTTTTCAAAAACTATGCAAGTCAATGCAGAGTCTTTGTCGAAAGCTATTTCTGGAATACCAAAAACAATCATCAGCAGATTAAATATGTAATATCTATCAACACAGTTTAATCCAGTGACTTTTAAAGGAATAATTCCTTCTAAATAGTCCCATTTTTAACTTCAAACTTCACACTCATCACTCCGCTACGACTTCTTTTGCTAAATGTGCAACAAAGTTTCACCGACAGCAAAAAACAAACTGTAAAAAAGTATCCACGACAGGTCGAAATAATGCTAAGAAAAAGAACAACTCAGCAAGAAGTGTGAATTGTATGGCCCTCTTATTCACCTTGTTGGAGCTATACTGAGTATGAAGAGATTTTTTTTTTGTCTGGTTCTTTCTTTATGATATCTCCGTGCTTTATCGCTTGTCGAGCAAGAGCTTCACAGACAAATGAAGTTTTGTGCTTCCTTGTATCAAAAAGCAGATCGTGCTTCATCTCATCTTTATACACCTAGATAAAGTGATCCTGTGGGGAAATATTTGAGATTTAAGGCTCTTATGGGGATGGAATGTCGCTTTGGATGGATATTCGAGATGGTTCTAGGATATGTATTTTGGGTACTTTTTTGGATTGAGATGTGTGATTAATGTTCATTTTTTATGAATAAGAATAAAATGCATTGAAGCTTTTATTTTTATTAATGTGCTACAAGAGCGCTGTTGCTAGGTGCATGAAATATGAAAAACCCGATGGAATTTGATTTTACACTGTAGAAAAGTTGCTGTGTCTAGAAAAAGCCTGATTATGTATAGGTTGTGATACGAATTTATTGGGATAGAAAATCCAATTGCCCGAGTGTTCTTGATAAAATACAAATTAACCGTTTCTCTCATATTTAGACTAAACGCAAACAATGTATGCGTTAATATTGCGTTTGTTGCGTTGATACTTTCAATCATAACGACATTTCCACAATGCCACAAGAAATAATTGAACACAATTAAATAGCCTTTGTATAAATACGACTTCTACTTTTTTGTCTGTGTAGTTGACAAATCATAGTCTTTTCTACTCCTGGGAAATTCGCAATGTATTTGATCAATACCTTTTAAAAGCAAGTATCAAAAATAATATATTCTAATACATTAATATGTTTTTATCATAAAATGTGTATTTAAAATATTACTTTGGTGGGTAATTAATATCTTCGATTTAAAATTACTGATATTTTATTAGGTAGTTATAAAAACCGGTAGAGTGCAAATACTTACTCACCGAGTGATCCATACTATTGAACATAACCAACAAATTATACGGTGGTAACCGGAAGTCCAGTATGTAAAACAATTCAAAAGCGGGATTTGGAACCATTCATCTCCTTAAATAAAATCCTAGGCTAAACCAACTAATGCATTTACCTCACTAGATGTAATTTAATAATTGAATCCAAGTATTTTTTCCTGAAAACAATTTGTTGTCTTCTATTCAACTGATTTATCCCCAACTTTTCTATTAACAGTTGGTTAATTTTAAACATTATCTGCAGGAATGGGATGCTGTACCGAAAGTCGTTAGACTGTAGAGTATTATGTAAAACGCTCACCTTTGAGCTTGGAAATAGGATTAAGTCCAAAAACTACCAATATATTGTACAACAATCGACACAAAACTATATATCACGATAGCCACTGTGTCTACTTGTTTTTTAATTTGCTTCAAGTTTAGAAAGTATCCTACTTCTAATTAGAGATTTTGGTGTTAAAATTTATAAAAAATAATACTTTTGTCAAATATTATTTAAATAATCTGATCTGTTCCGTTCCTTTTGATCAATGTAAAAAGAAATGCTTTATTTTAAAATCAGGAAACAGATGTGACAATATTTTAAATCCTCTGATCTATAAATTTCGTTTCACCAGTATAGTTATCAATTTTTTATTTTGAAACTTACAAATACATATGACATTTCTTTAAATCCTTTACTCAATATTTTTCGTTTAGTCAAAACAAATATCTATATCTTACTCTGAAATTTGGCGCAGCATGGCCCTAGTGAAGCCCTTGCGCCATAAAACCCCAACCAACCAACTCTGAAACTTTAAAAAAAGTTATTGCATAAAAGCATCATAGTAACATTATTAACACAAATTCTTTATATGCGTTGCCAACTTGAATGTACAACTGCAATTAAGACAGGTGAATTATTGTAATTAGTCCTCGGAATGGGAAATAGAAATATACTCTCACTTCCAAAAGTTAAGCTTGGTTTGGTTGGTTTTTTTCAGATTATCTGGCGCCGTCAGCAACACGAGGGCTATAATGCGCCGAAACATTCGTCATTAGACAGACCAACATACATTTACAAACACCCATGCCTAGCACGGGACTCGAACCCTCAACCTCGCGGTCTAGAAGCTAGCACGCTAACCAATATACCGTTTGGTCGGCAAATTAAGCTCGGTTGGTTGGTTGTATTCAGATTATCTGGCGCCGTCAGCAACACTAGGGCTATAATGCGCCGAAACATACGTCATTAGACAAGCCAACATACATTTACAAACACCCATGCCTAACACGGGACTCGAGCCCGCAACCTCGTGGTCTAGAAGCTAGCACGCTAACCACTCTACCGTTTAACAAGTTAAGCTCGGGGAGGTAAAATGTGAAAATATTAACAAGTACTGCTTTGATTGACATGAAATGCTGTAATTAAGTAGCTCTATGTTTATTCATGAAACAAAACAACGAATTACAAACAGAGATAAAAAAAAAAATCGAATTTTAATATATTATAAGATGACGTCATATTTGCGTCATTAACAAAATTATGTTTAAATTCAAAATAAGCTACAAAATCCGACATTAATGGGGTATGTGAGCACCCCTTCCCTGCATACAAAGTGTACAGCGTGTGATCATGCATGTTACGAGATGATCACCCCCCGCAGAGTCCAGTAATCGCCGTTCCTCCTTTAGCGCAGCTTCTAAATCTATGAAAGTTGCTGGAGCTGGAAAACGCCTACATACAGCACGGACGAGGGCATCCCAAAAAATTTCAATTGAATGAAGGTCTGGCGAGTAAGCTGACCACTCCATACGCTCAATCCCTTCACTCTCCAGAAAGTCGCCAACGATGGCAGCTCTATGGGAACGTGCATTATCGTCTATTAACCCTTTGCACTCCAGTGGCGCCTCTCAGGCGCCACACGATTGGATGCCAAACCACGAGAGGACCATTAGGTGTGATGCGGAAATTCGATGCAAGGTCAATGACTGTGTTTAGTTTCTATGAAGCAAATCCATAAATACCAGCCGAACCTAAAATGTCTCGAGTTGCTGATTCCTCCGCGCGAAAAAGACCTGGAGTGCAAAGGGTTAAATAATGAAAGAAAGGCCAAACCGCTGCAGCGTATAGTTTCACAATACAATGGGATCTAAAACTTCATCTCGATACTGTACAGCCGTCACAGAACCTCGCCTGATGATGTGCAGGTCGGTGCGATATCCCAATGAAATCCTTGTCCAGACCATGATGCTTCCACCGCGGAATACGTGATGTACGGTGCTGTTCTGGAGCCAATTGCGTGTGCCTTGTTCCCTCCAGACACTTACACGTTATCATCGGGTTGTAGGGCAAATCTGGACTCGTATGTGAGCATAATGTTGCCCCAATCAGATACAGTCCAATTCACATGCTCGACGCACTACTTTGATCGTGCCCAATTAGTTTTACGGAACGCGAGTCAATTAGCTCTCGGAAGTCCGTCACAAACACATAAACATACCCCCAAAATCAAGGTAAATATAAAGAATTGATGACTTTATAAAACTTAATTTCTTAATGATTTTCATTGTTTTCTTTATTAAATTATGTTTTAGCAAGTTGTGTGGGCGTGTCATGTTTCATTTAAATCCACTAAACCGTTTTCCTCGCTATTCAACTTTTAAGGGAGTCTGGAACTCAATTTTTTTTAAATTCTAAAAAAAAAATTATAATTGTAAAAAATAATACAAGTATTGTTAAATAAAATGGCAACAAAATTTTGTTTTTATCTTTAGTAGAAGATGAAATATGTAAGTTTTTGTTACATGACCACTGTATCGCAGACATCATACCTTGAAACTTTTGAAACTGTTTTTCTCGATTATGACTTTGTGTCCCTTTTTTTAGTTTAAATTGATATAACACAAAAACTACTTGTTATAAATCTATGAAACTTTCCACAATTATTTTTCATATATATTTCTTTACGAATTATGTTTTTTTTTTTTGTTTTGTTTTTTAAGTTTTTGGAGATTAGCATATATGGATTTTATACAGTTTTTGCACAAAATATTTAAAAAAAATAAATTCTAATTACTTTATTGAAAAATCATGAAAATATTTTTTTTATGTGAATTATAAAAAGTAATTTTATGTAAAAATGAAGTGTTGTTTTTAAAAAGTTACTTAGATATATCAAATTTATAAAATTACAAAATTTTAAAGTTGTTTAATTTTAAAAAAAATATTTTTTTTTAATTTTAAAATTTAAAATAGTTTTTAAAGTTTTCAAAGCCTCATACATTAGTGCATAAACAATTTCAGAAAAATAATTCTAGAAATAAAGATTTTAAAATTTTGAGTTCCAGAACGTTTCAGGAGTACGGATATCGAATGCATCTATTCGTTTTCCAACCATAAAAATCGTATTCAAACTAAAAAAAAAATAGCATTTCTGAAAATAACCCCCCCCCCTCCCGATTATTCTGAAGTATTAACAAAAGATAATAATCCAACAATTAATATTTAAGATATTTTATTTGAAGAATCCTCAGTGAAACACCTCTTTATCAAACTAACCCTCCCCTATCTTCTAAAGTTTAAATGATTAATATCCTATACGAATTAATCAAATCATTTAATAACTAATTAAAATGTCAAATGATTTAGAGATCCTTTGAAATAAATCACTTTAAATTTTATTAAGGTAGCAAACGATCAAAGAACAACAACAAAAATTTCTGAAAATTATCCACTTAAAACAGAAACACAACACAAAATACACATTACTTCATCCCCCCCGATTCCTTTAACATCTATCATGTCAACACATTCACCAGACTTTTTACCCCGTACTATTTATTCTTTTGTTTCAACCTATATTTCCCCACCACTTAGGAGTATCGCCGAGGCATAATTGTCAATTGAAACAAACAGGAACATTCAGGAGTGGGCAAATTTAAAAGCGGAAGACGTTGAGAGTAGCAAATGAGCCTTTTCAAGTACCCGATGTTCTTTCTAGATCAATAAAGCTGTTCAAGTGTCTGATACTTCCTCTTAGCCGAACGTGTTTAGCATCCGACTAGGCTGAAAATGAGACCATTACGGGATACAAAGAGTTTCACTAACTGACAAAGACCTTTTAGGAAACCCACGCCCAAATAACGGAAAATTTAATTGGTATTGTTTGGGCAAGTGTTAATTTGTATGTTCAATATTTTTACAACGGGAGTTTTGAAAACGATGATTTATCCCATGGGATAATTGAAATCAGTAAGCAATTTCATAGATACTATTTGAGATATTTTTTTTTATGGTATATATTTACTAATACTCACAAAATCATGTTTCTCTCTCTCTCTCTCTCTCTCTCTTTCTCTCTCTCTCTCTCTCTCTCTCTCTCTCTCTCTCTCTTTCTCTCTCTCTCTCTCTCTCTCTCTCTATATATATATATATATATATATATATATATATATATATATATATATATATATACATATATATCTAAGCAATGATAACTTATTTAAGTCTTTTTTTATTTTTATTTTGTTTAATTTAGGTTAGTTTTTTTTTATGTTATCTATTTCATTTTAAATTTTTAGTTAATTAAATCTGGTCAGATATTTTTCACTTGAATCTGTCTTTAAGTATAACAGCCAGGATCTATACAATTCAAAATTAAACCTATTCAAATGTTTTAGGCTTAAAAACACCACAAAGTGCTTTTTAAGTATTATCAGTAGCAGTATGAATACTTATTATTTATACTCAGAGAAGTATATTTATTAGTATAGAGAATATCCATCTTACAAAAATGAGAAAACTCCCAATGGACAAATGGTGAAATTTTGGATTTATTTAACTTTTTTAAAATCCTTGACCAATCACGCCTAAATTGCTGAACTAGTGATTCGTCAATGCATAATTTTCTTTTTTCGCTAGCATAACACTTAAGCCAATTGTTTGAATCTTAAATCAAATAATTTATAATCGATGAAGAAGGGGGCATTGAAAATATCTCGATAATGAACGCATCATTTCTTATTCCATCAAAGCTCTTTCCTATAAATATCTCAATACAAACTCACCCCTCGCTCTCCAAATCTAGTTATTTACATTCAAGATCTGTTCCAGCCTAATCTGTTGGACTAGATTAGATTGTTATAGATCACTCCTACTGTCAGATTTCCCCCTACAAGCAATTACAGCTTTCTCCCATTGAAAAAAGCAAAAGAGAAAAAACTTCCACTAAACTAATTAGGTAACGAATAACTTGGAATCACGTAAAATTCTAACGTGGTACTAAATTGAGGCATAACTCAAACCGTGGCGTCCAATTCCCATGGTGCTCGTCTAATGACATCTAGCAAAGGGGAAGCAAAACGAAGAAGCACTAGGGCACGGTCTGATATAGTTAATAGGGGCAGGAAGGTTAGCTCTAAAAAGCTTCATTAATTTACCCCTAAAGACCAAGGAAACAATTCCCATGCTGATTAATTTAGTAGAGACCTAGTACTATTAATTCGCAACACATCGTACGCATAAGGCACTTGAGATGGTGACTAATGAATTCATTGGATCCGAGACGAATTTTCCTGAGTGTTGGGAACAGAGGGTTTGAAAGTGTAAGTGGATTTTTTAAATTCCAGGAATGAACAGTTTTGTAGAACATTAGTGTATCTAAATACACAACCGATATTCAATAAATGTTCAAAGAAGTATATATGCCACAACTATAAAAGAAATGTGTTAAAAAATATTTAAAAAAGGATATATAAGACAAATATTTAATGAAAGTTATTGGCAACAAACATTTAAAGAAGGATATATACGATAAATATTCAATGAAAGTTATTGGCAACAAATATTGAAAGAAGGATAGATTAAATAAATACCCAAAAAAGGATAAAAGAAACACGTATTCAAAGAATGACATATGAAACAATTACTCAAATAATAATATTTGAAACAAATATTTAAAGAATGATTTATGAAACTAATATTCAAAGAAGGATACATGCCGCAAATATTCAAAGATGGATACGTATAACAAATATTTAAATAAAGATAAATTAAACAAATACTCGTAGAAGGAAAAGTGAAACAAATACTCAAAGATTAATTTATGCAAAAAATATTAAATGAAAGATATATGCAACAAACATTAAAATAATTGTAGATGGAATAAATACTCAAAATAGGATATAGGAAACATGTGTTCAATAAATGATATAAAAACATATATTCAAAGAATGATATATGAAACTAATATTCAAAGAAGGATACATAGAAAAAATATTCAAAAAACTATATATGCAACAAATACTCAAAAGAATAACACTTACTCTTTCAGATCTTAATATAGGACGATTGAATAATGAAACGTTAAACTCGACTTTATTTGTCCTTGAAATGATTACTAACCCTTTGCACTCCAGGCCTTTTTCACGCGGAGGAATCAGCAACTCGAGACATTTTAGGTTCGGCTGGTGTTTATGGATTTGCTTCATATAAACTAAACACAGTCATTGGCCTTGCATCGAATTTCCGCATCACACCTAATGGTCCTCTCGTGGTTTGGCATCCAATCATGTGGCGCCTGAGAGACGCCAAAGGAGTGCAAAGGGTTAAACTTGAAAGCTGATATGTACTTAAACAATCATAAAATAAAAAAATACTATCGAAAATTCCTTGCCAATGATATTGTACTGAAAAAGATTAAGCATGTAATGACAAAAATAATTTTAATTAAATAGCACTTTACTTTTTATAGGTGTCAAACGACTATTTATCGGTGGCAAAGAGCCTTATGTTCCACTATGTTGAAGTTTCTTCACAAAACCCTGTCCAAAACCGATTTGTAGAGTCAAACGTTTACAAATAGTTGCGTCTATAAACTGTTAATGGTCTAACTGTTAATATTATCAAATTAGACATTAATATATTTTATTACTAATATATTTAATGAAAAAAATTTTAATTAAATCTATAAATTGTTTTGTATTTTCTGGTCAAATTATCAAGTTAAAGAAATGAATCTTATAACATTTTATTAAGAGCTTATTGTTTATTTGTTATATTGTAATTTATGTAGATTTATGCTGAATTATATTAAATAATTTTTATTCCCTTTTTCTTTTTGGAAAACCCTAATGCAATGGACTAGTTCCATTGTTTTACTTAGAAACATTGAATATACAAGGCTTTATAAGGAAACGAGGATGTTGTGATCCCAACATTTTGTAGATAGAATGAGAAAACTGTTGAGAATAACATTTCATGTGTGTTTTTATGCCCCTCTTCCTGTACTCTTAGACTTTTCGGGAAGTTTGTCTAAAAGCACTAGAATGAGTTCTAAATTTTTAAGGGGGTTCGGTCGGCCCTATATCACTAATGTTAAAAGACCCATTTTCTAAGTACATTTTCTAAATAACTAAAAACGGATACTTTTGAAATGTTTTCTGAATATTATTTTAACCTTTTTTTTTAATCTGAGGTTAATATTAAGAGAATATGTTTACTTGTTGTTTTTTTAAAAAACAATCTCAAATGATAAAACATCAAAAATCTCTGAGAATCGCATTTTTTTAAGACAACATATTTTTTAGAAAAATAAATAATCAAAATTTTTTTAAAACGTTCACTTCAAATTAAAATATGATATATGGCAAATATAGGTTAAAAATTTCATAAAGAAGCTAGAAACCGTTTTTTTTTTGTTTTTTTTTCAAAAAGGTACATAGAAGTTTGAAAATCGACATTTTGAGATAAATGCGAAATTGTAGCATGGCAAACATGGGCTTACGTAATTTAAAACTAACTTTTCTACTGACCTAGAAAGAGTAAAGGCCAAAACTATATCTTAAATGAAGCAGAATAGTTTGAAAATTAAAGATATGGAAAAATGACGAAAACAAAAATTTTGAAATTTTATGCCTACTGAACCCTTTAAACGTATGACATAAGATATTAAAGCAAAGTTATGGAAGATGTGCTTTCATCAGAAAAAATGGTTATATAAAAATACTGTACTTCACTTATGCATTTTATGTCAGCGTACGCTTTGTAATTCTAGAAAAATTTAAAGATTTGAATTTCAAAGCCAGGCCTTTAGTTCATCCACTTGTAAAATCATTATATGTCTAAATTCTTGCTGGATAAACTTCTTTCTTTCCTTTTAAATTCCGTATTTTTCTCTTCAAGTATAAAGCTTAAAACTACTGATTCATGTTTAAGAAAGATCTCAATATAAAATTATATCGATTATTTAGTTTAAAATGGATGTATTTTATGAATTTTGTGATTCCCAAAGCCTACTCAATTTAAAAGATAAACCCTAAAATTAACAATAAACTTAAGATTAGATTCTGATGTATAAGTAACTTTATTAAGATACGATTAAATTTCTTGATATAAGTGGGCACATTATCTGTATGTTCAAATCAAAACATTATAATTCTACAAACAAACATTTTATCCAGAACAGCAAGAAGTAAAACATAAACAATGAAGATATTGAATATCTTCAAATTATGAATATAGTTGAGTAATATCTTTAAAGTTTATTTAGGATGAGTAAGGAAGGTTGCGGTGACACTTAGAAAAGTTGCAAACGATGGTAGTTTGTATATTCTGTCCATTTATTCTATTAACCGCATTTTTGCTTGTTTAAATCAGATATATAAACTAACAAATAAACTTAGGACGTCCCAAGGTACTTTTATTACTTTAAATTGCCCATATATGCACATAAGGTAATGAAAGTATAGAATTCGGTAATTCATTTGACATAAATGCTTGAAAGTTTTTATTCATGTTTCTCTAATATATCCAAGTACTTTAACAAGAGGAATAATAGCTAAGTAGCATACTTTTAAAAAAAAAATTAGTCTGAAATTTTAACATTTTTTTTAAGTATATTTTTAGAAAATTCTTTTAATATTCAAAAAATAATAAAAATCTCGCGTTAAAGTATTCAAAAGTATCGAAATATCATACTATGAAAGTTTCATAACGATTGAAGAATTCATTGTTAAATGAGATGCCCCCAAAGTTGTTGAATGTAACATGGGCTCCTATGGAGGTGGCAGATCCTCTTAACACAGTCAAGATACAAGAAGAAGACTTCTAAACTCGGGCAGATAATGAGGTGAATTCCTGAGAACTCACTTCTTTATCAAACTTCATTACACCAACGAGAGGGCATTGAGTCCATGGCCAATTAAATACATTCCAGTATGTATTATCATACACCTTGGTATTTGACTAGGCAGGATCGAACCGATAACCTTCCGATCACGAGTTTGACGTCTCAACTTTCTGAGCAACCGGAACACATCAAAGGAAACAACTTCAGTTGCAAAATTAGTAAGTGAATAGTTATTATAGATTCGAGAAATGATTTTTTTCTAGAATTAATGTATCATTTATAAACTTATAAATTAAAAAAAAATTTGGTATAGATAAGATTTACTAAGTATTAAGCAACAGAGAGATATTCATTAATTAAGAAGAAATATTTGAAGAATATTAGAAGAATATATATTATATATTAGAAGAAGAATAACTTCTTTCTTACATAACTATAATGTACAACTCAGATGTGCTGACATCAGTCTCCGTTACTTTATTTGTTCATAGTGTTAGTATTTGTGTTTTATAATCCAATTAATAATACTACCACGAGCAAAGATAAATACAAATTCAGCTCTTGAAAATGACTTTTGCAAAAATTTGATAAAAATACTATTTTCTTAATTTAAAATATTCTTTTTTGAATGAATGCGTCACTTATAAAATTATCAATTAAAAAAATATATTTACTTTAGATAATATTTACTGAATACTGATTAACAGATGGAATTTCAATAATTAAGAAAAACGATTTGAGAAAAAGAAATATTACTTTTTTATACAACTATATTGCTTAACTATAGTATGCAGACATTTCTCTCAATTACTTCATTTATTCAATCTATATACTTGAGACTAGTATTTCTGTTTTATAATCCAATTAATCATACTACCACAAGCAAATATAAATGATTTCAAGTTTTCAGAATGTACTAATAATTATCCAATTAAAAATAATTATTTTTTAATTTAAACAACCCCTTTTTGAATGAATGTGTTACTTATAAACTTACATTTTTTAATACGTTTTTGCTAAAGATAAGACTTACTAAGCATTAATGAACCATTTTACTTTATACTATATTACTTTATTTGTTTATTATATACTTGTTTATTATATATTTGTTTATTATATACTTGAGACTAGAGTATTACTTTTTGAAAGATTATGCAACTTAAAAATTAAAAAAGCATATTTTCTATAGATAAAATATTGTTATGAATTTTTCCGCTGAGGCAATGAGGGCACAGTTTTTAAGATAAAAACTACTATTTATTCACTCTTCAAAGGCACAAAATTTATTCAAAGACAACAGTTTAATCACCCTCAAGCTTCAACACAAGCTTCAGCAAGAACAACTTCGAATACAGCGATTATACAAGTTCACTCTAGTAAACAAAGCGATCAGCTCACATCGAAGTCCAAAGTCAATCTGAAAACTTTCCCTATCTCCGGTCTTTATATACTTGGCACGAGAGAACATTCGCGAAACTTCCAGCCAATTCGTCGGAAAAGAAACATCTCGAAATTTCTCGATTGCTTTAGGTGTTGCCACCTTTTTCTAACCTGTATAATCACTGTTAATAAATAAAATAAGATAAAAATAAATTACAATAGAATTTTAAAATAATACGTCACTATTTACACTATATACAGACAATTTGTGCAACAATATGCTAAATATTTAGAATCAGAGAGCTTTTTAATACTTAAGAAGAATGGTTTGGAAAGAAGGATTGTTACTTTCTCCCAAAATTTTATTTTCATCTGCTGACATCTCTCTCCATTACTTTATATATTTGTTATAGATATAACTATTATTGTATCTATTACTTTATTAGTTCATTATGACAGAACTATAATAATTTAGTTTATAATTCAATTAATAACACTGTCAGAAGCAAAGGTAAACTATTTCAATCCGAAGCATTTTCTTTCAATAATTTATTTCTGTCATTTCCGACTACATTTCCGAAACAAACGTTACGGTATAAACTTTGACCCAAGATTCGCAAAAAGCGTTGATACTATGGAAAGAAGGTATCTATTACTTTATTAGTTCATTATGACAGAACTATAATAATTTAGTTTATAATTCAATTAATAACACTGTCAGAAGCAAAGGTAAACTATTTCAATCCGAAGCATTTTCTTTCAATAATTTATTTCTGTCATTTCCGACTACATTTCCGAAACAAACGTTACGGTATAAACTTTGACCCAAGATTCGCAAAAAGCGTTGATACTATGGAAAGAAGGTATCTATTACTTTATTAGTTCATTATGACAGAACTATAATAATTTAGTTTATAATTCAATTAATAATACTGTCAGAAGCAAAGGTAAACTATTTCAATCCGAAGCATTTTCTTTCAATAATTTATTTCTGTCATTTCCGACTACATTTCCGAAACAAACGTTACGGTATAAACTTTGACCCAAGATTCGCAAAAAGCGTTGATACTATGGAAAGAAGGTATCTATTACTTTATTAGTTCATTATGACAGAACTATAATAATTTAGTTTATAATTCAATTAATAATACTGTCAGAAGCAAAGGTAAACTATTTCAATCCGAACCATTTTCTTTCAATAATTTATTTCTGTCATTTCCGACTACATTTCCGAAACAAACGTTACGGTATAAACTTTGACCCAAGATTCGCAAAAAGCGTTGATACTATGGAAAGAAGGTATCTATTACTTAATTAGTTCATTATGACAGAACTATAATAATTTAGTTTATAATTCAATTAATAATACTGTCAGAAGCAAAGGTAAACTATTTCAATCCGAAGCATTTTCTTTCAATAATTTATTTCTGTCATTTCCGACTACATTTCCGAAACAAACGTTACGGTATAAACTTTGACCCAAGATTCGCAAAAAGCGTTGATACTATGGAAAGAAGGGGGCATAGAGGAAAAAATACAAAAAAGAGCATTGAAGAAACCACCCGGAACTCTGAGAGTAAGACTCGGCGAGTATGAAAATAACCAGAAATCCAATCCTATATTTGCATTTTAAACGGAAAGCTCTTGAAAAAAATATTTTTTTTCCTTTACTCTTTTTTTTTTTTTTTTTTTCATGGTAGTGCACGTCCTAGAGAAAATGCGATTCCAGTGGTTATGTACTTCAAACGACGCTTCTAGCGTTGGGCGATTTTCGACTACGCAAAAATGATGGAGCGTTTTCTGTGGGGAAGGGGGCGGGGGCGAGAGTTAGGGGGTCCAATCCCGAGGGTGGGGGGCTAGGCAGACGAAATTCACCGCTTGAGTGCCCCCTATAATGTAGGCGACATACGCGCGGTGGGTTTTGAAACTTTATCGCTCTGCCATATCGTACGAGGTGGTTTTATTTCAGCGCTTTGGATGCGGCATACATATGGTCACATTATTTAAAACATTTAGACTAAATGTGATCTGTTGCGAGAGTTTTACGTACAATATGTAAAGAGTGGGCATAAACGTTTCGATGAGTAAAGCAAGTTGGTAGTATATTGTCTCATATATGGGATGAAATCACTCGTCTTTATTCAAAGTATTGTTTTTGGACCGAATTCGAAAATTGGGAAGAGAAATTTTGAAATTTGTTTTTGGACAAGAATTTAGAGCTGATATTTTAAAGTAATTTCGGAAGTAGTTTTTTATTTTTACTTTATTCTGTTATATATTTAATATAAATATTTTTATTAACTTGTAGATTTTTCTTCGAAGGTTAGGATACTTATAAGCCTCAAGTGTGTCCTAAATAAATTATGTTGCATGTTTAACATATTTTTAAACACAAATATGAATTTTATTTTATTGATTAGTATTGACTTGCATTGCTGGTGTTATATAAAATATTTTGTAACTTAAATATATTATATTCAATAATAACACTACGGCTACTTCAAATACTCCCTTAAATCATAAAACAAATATGTATTTAAATTAACCTTAACGATAATTGTTATTTTAAAGCATATATATCTTACAATTAGGTTTAAGAAAAAATTAGAATTTTGTGTCTACAGAAAACTAGCTTAGTTCACGTTAACTTTTGTAATACTGCTTAAGGTTCTGTGTATAAGCAATATCAACCACCAGGGTTATTTTTTAAGTATCAATAGAAGCATGGTTCTTTTTTTCTGATTTTTTCAGACTCATTGTATAACCTAAAAGTCATATCATCGTTGATAGTTTTCGAAATAACTAAATAATACGCCATTATACTGAGTATATTATGGAGTTTAAATATGTTTTAACAAATTTGTCTGAAAATTATTTATTGTTTGAAAATGATTATTTCACATCTATCCACCAATATAATAGTAATATAATGCCCAAATTTTTATGAACCCATTCCAATGTCATAAATCCAAAACCATAAACTGTTCTAATGCCAACCGCTTTCTACTCTCAAGCTGATGAAAGTCCACATCACATATAACCACTTCCAACACATTTAAATAATTTAGCAATACCCATTATAAAACTTCATATAATAAACCTTTAATAAAACAGCTACTAATTTTTATAAAAACAATTATTTTTTCATAATCTAAAACCTACTATTTTCTCATTACATAATTAATCACATAAGATCATACACCATTTGAATGCAAACTACGTTCTACTTTCACGTTGATCAAACCAAAAATCCATATCGTCTACTTCAACTACATATAAACAATTTATTATTTCTCATTATGACACTTTACACAAGAAAGCATTACTACAACAAAGCGTAACTTTTGTAATCTAATTTTTATACTTTTATAATCTAATTTTTATACTTTTATAATTTAATTTTTATACTTTTATTATCTAATTTTTATACTTTTATAATTTAATTTTTATATTTTTATAATCTAATTTTGATACTTTTGTAATATCATTTTACACTATAATCATTATGTTACAAGCACTAACAATCCTGTTTAAGTTCTCACACCATTTACTCCACAGGAGGGCGCATTTTTTAAAGCAAACTGATTTCTATCCTTACATTTATGAAAGTCCAAATTCATATCCCTACTTCAACCACAACTAAATAATTTAAGATTACACATTAAGACATTTTACATAAAAAAGCTACACTAACACAAAGCCAAACTTTTATAGCCTAATTGTAATACTTTTATAATCGAATTTTTATTCTTTTATATTCTAATTTTTCAACATTTAGAATCACATTTTTTTCTTTTTACAATCAAATTTTATAATTTAATTCTTACATCACAAATACAAATAACCCTGTTTAAATCATCACACCCTTTTTCTCACAAGATCACAAAATATTTGCATGCAAATTACTCTCTACTTATACGTTGGTGAAAATTAAAATTTATAGCCCTAAACTACGTAGAAATAATTTCCCATTATGCCACTTTACATAAGAAAGCTTCCCTAAAACAACCCCCGAACTTTTCTAATCTAATTTTTATACTTTAATCCTTAAACATCCAACACAAAAAACCCTGCTTAAATCATCACATCCTTTATACCACTTTAACTACAAAATATTTGAAAGCAAACCGCTTTCTACCCTTACGTTGATGAAAGTCCAAATCCATATCCTCCCCACTCCAAGCACATGTAAATACACTACCACTCACGCCACCAGTCAAAGCACTTTTCGAAATACCTAACACTGCGAATAGGGTTCCACGTTTCACACAATACCCGTATCTCGCCTGCTGATGACGCATTTAAACTTACCCGCATACTGTGTGAGTCTAACTTATTCATATTCATTTGTAAGAGGTACATTACGATATCCCTCAACCCTCATGACAAGAGCAGGGATGATCCAGTGGCATTATTGGATATATGGCTGTAAGTTCTTGTGTAAATGGATAGGTGCGTGTCAATGAGATTACGGAGTTTGCTGGAAGCCTTCAAAAGCCACAGCTCGTAATTCATACGTAAGGGTAGAAAGGTAAAAGGGTTGTGTCCGCCTGGAGCGATAAGGACTTTTTTCGGATTAAGGTAAAGAAGATGGTGTGAATATTAATGATTAAGTTGTTTTGACGCTTGTCGAAGGCATAACCGCGAAATGCGAATGGCTTTGAACTCTGTATATGTGTTTTGGCGAGGTTAACTACGGGTAGATAAATTTAAAAATAAAAAATCTGTATCCCAGAGGTATAGAATACTATCTTCTTTTCTCTATTTTTATGTTGTAAATGTGATATCATGTATATTTTGAGTTCTTTAAATAGTATATGATACTTTCAAGGGTTTGCAATGAAGATAATCTATTTATATAAAACTATGTTGTATGTACGTCTGAACCTTATACAAATCCACAGTTTTGAACCCTAGAGGTACGAAATTTGGTACATAGAAGCTTTAGTGCATGGAGATTGTAGAGAACAACTTTGAAATTCGATTAAAAGTTGCTTTCATTATATATTAATGACACGAAAAAAATTCTTGGAATGGCAAATATACTTTTTTATTACATCAAAATAAAACTAAAAGTTATTTTAATATGTCCCCCTTATTTTTTTGATTATTTTTATGTATTACAATCGTATCTCCGATAAACGGTTCTAATTTCATTATAATATTTCAATATATTTACTGTTAATTTTTACAATTTCTGCGCATGTGCGGTTTTAAAGCAATATATATTATGCATCGTTTGTTTTTCTACGTTTTAAATTCCTCCTGTTTTGTTTACATTTTGTGTTGTCATCAAAGATGTATTGTGCTCAGAATGTATTGACATTTTTATTTTATTTAATGAGTATTAATAACATTTAAACAAAATAAATTTGTTAAAATTCCTTTATATTTTATTAGGAAATATCTTTTCCATTATAATTATCATATATATCTAACATATAAAAGTTCGTTTACCATACCACTATGCGTTCATGCCGTTATGGGATACTCTCAGTCGGATTTTGGTCATCTTAATAAATCGATTATAACTATTTTCCAGAGAGATAGGGCATCACCGCTGCAAAAACAGCATCAAATGTAGAATGACCCAGCGCGCTATTACAAAATGAACGAAAACATGCAAAAACAATCGATGACTGTTACAGTACATTGGAAGCTAATCACTAACAACAATTAATCCGAAGACATTCTGATTCTATGTAACACGCAACTGATAGATGTCCTTCAACGGGTCCCCAGCAACGCCGGGTCACACAACTAGTAATTTATATAGTTAAGCAATAGCTAGAGCAGAAAAAGCAGTTTCTTAAATTTGATCAGCTAGGCTTTCAAATAAGAAATATATTCAAGGATGTATACAAAGGAAGTTCAAGAAAGTAATTCTTTTATAAATGAGCTCTCGAGGCACGTTGATTTAAAGTTTCAAGGGGAGTTGATATCCAAAAATTTATAAATAATAGATTTTGAGTTAATTATTTTTTATCGAAATTTAGATTCTTACCTTTAAAAGTCATTTGTAATAATACCTCAACTAGAAGTATTTTTAATAATTTTTGTTAAGACAAAATCGTTAACTATTAGTGCCAGTAAAGTTTTCTTAAAAATACGTTTTTCTCAAAACTACATTTGTCATTCTGCATGTACCTTTTTCTCAGAAACTGCGCAAACTATCTTCCTGAAAATTTTACCGCATATTCCTTTTATGTATCTGTACATACTGAATTGATATTTTGTTGCTATTTTTCGGCAAACAAAATTTGTGATTTTTAACAAATTTGAGTGACTTTCACGAAAATTCATTTAAAAAAAAGTAAATGAATCACAATCAAAAGCTAACTCCAGTAGAATAAAAAATGCACTGTAAAAAAATTAGGCTTCTATGTCAAATACTTTCAGAGAAAAAGGTACATGAAAAATGCCAAATTAACATTACCGTTATAGATGGTACCAACTCCCCTTAAAGAAATTCATGCTCTAAAAACTAAAAATAACCATGATTGATTTTGAAAGACAAATGAAAAATAAATGCACCATTCCTGTGAGAACCATTGTATTTTTACAGTTTATGTTATTAGAATTTTCATCACTCCCAAATACTATTTATCCATTACAAAAAATTATTTCAATTTTATTTTCAGAATAAAAAAAAATACTTCACCTGAATTTTTTCTTACAGCAATTTAAGTATAAAAACTAAAATATAATTAAGTAATATTTATAACTATGCATAAATACATTATATCCTGTTTATAACATATACAAGGGAAATACACATACTTTTTAAATTTAAATCCATACAATACACTATAATATTAACTATAAAACTATATTATTTTGAAATTTTGAACTAAAGTACATTTCAAAAGCTAGTCAATTCAAAAAACCCATTTTGATAAATGATGTAACGAATATACTAACATGCTATAGCATGCATGTTCTGGGAATTCTAGTAAAGCTGGTGCGTATGAGAGATACTACATATATTTCCTTTTTGTAAAAACCTGAAAAGCCCCCGATCATAATTCATATAAAGAAGTCGGAAGGTGAAATGTGTTAGCCTGTGGGTGCGATAACGGGTTTTTTCCCCTGTCTCACAGGAATACAGATATAGAGTGTGATGGATAAGTTAGCTATCTATGCAAGTCTGTTGACTAGTTGTTTTTACCACTTGTTGAAAAGGTGTTGCTCAGTAGCAAAGACTGATTAAATGAATACTCTGTGATGGATATTTAAAGTGTGGCATTAATATGTTTTAAAAAGCCAAGTAGTAAAGTTGTATGATAATGAGAAAGTTTGCTATGTTCAATAGCGATTATGATTCCTATTTTTCTGTAATTGAGCAATGCTTTGCAAAGTATTCAGATTTATCGATATTAAAAACGTCTCTGATTAACTAAACATTAACTAAGAAACATGCGAAAAAATTTAAGATCTAGTTGTTTTTACCACTTGTTGAAAAGAGACTGATTAAATGAATACTCTGTGATGGATATTTAAAGTGTGGCATTAATATGTTTTAAAAAGCCAAGTAGTTTAAAGTTGCATGATAATGAGAAAGTTTGCTATGTTCAATAGCGATTATGATTCTTATTTTTCTATAATTGCGCAATGCTTTGCAAAGTATTCAGATTAATCGATATTAAAAACGACTAAACATTAACTAAGAAACATGCGAAAAAATTTAAGATCAGTTATTATTTTGAAATGTCTTTAAAATGAATGACTAATAAATATATTAGTTATATTTTTTTTATGTTCAATATCGCAATGAACTGTTCATTTGTTAACATTAATATCTAATGTATTACGTTTTTATATTTGATATTAATTTTTAGTGTTTTATTAAAGGATTATAATGTAATATTTATAAAAAAAAAAAAAAAATACTACGTTATAATCCAGAACTGTAAAACCTAAATATTTTATAGTAAATATTTAAAAGCATTTTCATTCGAAAAGACGCCAAATGTATTTCTAAAATATTTTAACCTGCCTATCTAATAAAGGCATTAAAAAATAACGATAGTTCCACAAATATTTGGTTAGTTATTATTACAGCTTCAGCGAGATTAAAGAATTAAAAACTGGTCTTCTGCATTTTAAGCAATTAATGCCTTTCACATAATTAGCAGTTTATTTTTTTTAGTTTGCTTCCGATTCAAAATCACATGGATCTCGCAACTATAAAATAAAAATTTTATTTATTAAATTAATTTGAGTATTTTTTACTGACAATTAAACCTGTTGATACATCTTTCATCTTGTTTTAAAACATACTATATTTTTAAAAAAACTTTAAACACGTTTTTATTTTTACTAAATCCTAAAGCAATCATACTTTTTTTAACAATTTGACTGTGAACTTAATAAAATATGCTTTACGATGTTGTTACAAGCATCTTATAAACGAGATTAAACTTTTTATACTTAAAAATGAATTCTGGTTTTTATGTGAGTGCATGAGTTTTTGATGTTCCGTATAAAATCCAGCACAAAATAATGCGATATAGAACACACATTCTTGAAATCTATAACTTTATGGAATCATTCTGAATTTTTTAAGATGTTGAGTAAGAATTAGAAAAATAAATTTCCACAAAAATAGCATTTTTTTTTTTTTTTTTTTTTTTTAATTTTAAAAATTTCAATTGTGTCATTGTATTAAATAATAATTATTATTAAGAAAGCAAACATTGGTATATGAATTGCATTAATTGATACAGGAAATTTGTAAATTGTAAAATAAATCTTAGTTTTAATATCTCTCTAAAATTGATAGAATATTTTTATCATGGTACCTGAATATTTTTGAATAATTCAATAATTTTTCAAAATATACCAATAATACAAAAAAATAAACACAAATATTTTATAAATATCTCTGAAATGTCATGGATTTATCATATATTATTCTATTTTTTTTTTTTTTTTTTATATATTGGTTCAAATTTTTAAGATGAAAAAACTATCAACGTTAAGAAAATTGACTTAAAGTTTCCAAGTTGTATGGTTGGCTAACAGCAGTTTGGGAGCTAATAACTGAATACTAAACATTCAAATTCAGGCAGATTTGTAATGTTAGTTTTATTTAAATATTTAAATAATCATAAATATAATTTCTAAATAGTAAAAAAATATTGTTAAAATATTTGTATCATTTTATACCCTTATAATAAATTACCAATCAAAAGCAAGTCAATCCATTTACAGAAATAATAGAAACGTGGCCTAAAAATTTTTTGTACAGTTTTATAGACGTTGGAAGAGAAATACATGGTTAAAGAGATTTTTAAATTTAAAAAAAAGTCAGTTTAGTAATTTAACGTTTGAATTATTAAAAAGTATTCACTGAAATTATTCATAATGAAATTTAAAGCATTTATACGTTTACAATGACTAAATATTTAATAGTACCAACTTGTTAAAAATTAATAAGTGTATATAGTATATATACTTTTTTTATAAATCAAATGTAACCAAAATAACGAAATGTATTTTTAGTTATGTATACCAAGTACAAAATCAATTCAAAACGAACTAATGTAATAATGCCAAAATTAATAATACTAACATTAAAATAATAGAAAAAAATATTTGCTTTTGAACAGACAACAATTTTCAATTCCTCCCCCCCCCCCCAAAAAAAAAAGAGATTTAATTCAATAAAAGAAAAAAAAAGCACTCTTCTTCTTTTAGAAATTAACATCTCTGAAAGTGTAATTTGCAACGCGATACAAAATATTAAATTAATGACATGATTTTAAATTTTTTTATAATTTCAAATCATTTCCTTTTTCTCTGTTATCTGCGATGACATGGGATAAGTAAATGGGCTAGTGAATATGCATGAGGATTATAAATAAGGATGGTAATCTCTTTAATTGTTAATTAAACTTCTTTTTGGAAGAAAAGAGTTGAAATAATTGAGGAGGGTAAAACGTTGTTTCAGCATTAATATGATGCTGTATAATGCTTGATCATGTTTGGCGTTTGTGAAAAAAGTGTGATTTATGTTGCACGAAGATCGATTTTCTTTCTATGCAAGAAATGTGTCAAACTTTATCGGTGAAAAGTGGATTTTTTTTTATTGTGTTTAACCCTTCTTCCATTTCAAAGTTTTTTTGCATTTAACATTAGTTCTTTTAACATTCTTTTAGAGTTTTTCTTAAAATTCTTGTTTTTACATTTCTGCTTCAAACCTTTTTTGTATACTTCCTCTCTTTCAGCATTTCCATTCTTAGTATTTTTTTTATATTCTTTATACAGAATGTTGCTCACTTTCAGTTATTCCCTTGAAGAAAATATTTCTACAAAGGTTTCCTATATATCTATAAATACCCGTGGAAATATTGTTTCTTTGAAATGGTATATATTTTTTTTAAGACTAAAGATCCGTAAGTAAAAAATGTGAAGGATCTTTCAATTATGTGATTGTCGAGACTGCCTTTCTGTTTTATAGCTCTGAAACCCAAAGGAACAGAATCATATTTTATTTTCGAAAATAAAATATATACATATTTTATTTTCGTGTTATGATCATGATATTATATGCATTTCGCAGTCATTTTAAAATATAAAAAAATTCCAATTCTTATACAATGTTTTACAACGGAAATATACATTTTTAAATCCTTCATATTAACTTCGATTTTGCTTGTTACGGGGAAAATCTTCGGTGCGAAAATTAATCAATTCTTCGTCATCCAATCAAGCTGAAACTTGGCTGATAGACTCGTCAATGACAATGTATTCTACCAAGTTATAAGGGCTTGCACTAAAAGGCACCGCTTTTACACACGTTGTGCTACTGAACCACGTATCCAGATACTAAGTCATATAAGGTCGACAACATATAAAAAATATAAATTTTGACATTTTAAAATTTTTTATGTTAACTACGATTTTCCACTTGCCGTCATCCAATTGAAATGATTGAATGCATTGTTCCAACACCGAGTCTATTAAGTTTTGGAGACAAAAAGAAAACTTGTCAATTGCACAGATTATTTACTTCATAGTGGTCAAACGCTATGAAAACTCGATCTGAGCTCAATATTGCTTAGATGAGTACCAGTTGCACATAAAAGTTGACAATGAATATAAATGATTCATAGTAAAAACTTTATTTTTATGGGTTAATTTTTTTAAAGTCTAAAGAACATCAGTTTTCAAACATTAAATTGCTTTCAACTAAAACTAGGAAAATACACAATAGTATACAATACCTCTTGTTTAAAAAAATATTGCATAGCACTTTTTTTACTATTATTTTTATTGGATGGGTCAAATATTATGAGAAATAGGTTTTATCATTTGGATTTATGTCTGCAGTTTTGCATTGAATTACAGACGACTTCAAAAACAATATAGTTTAATTACTGAAATACGCACAAATATTAATGAGAATATTTTGTCAGATGTTTCATAAAAAAATCCTTTTCATACAAAAGTTGTCGTAGAAAAACATCATTGTTTCAGTATCTAAGAAGGATCGTCATTCTGCCATTTTCCCCATTGTCCTAATGCATCATGTTTGAGGCCAAAACTTCTTCCGCAGTATTGCTTTAAAACTACTGAATTTTTATACTACGTATGGCAACAACAATAAAAATTCCTCAACAAAATTTGAAGTAAATGACAATTTTTTTTTTTATTATTACTTTTAAAAAAGTTATTTTTGGCTAGCTTTTAAAAAAGTTTTTAAAATTAATAAAAAACAATATTTATTTTCTCTTTATATTTTATTAATGAGTATTTATTTATGTTGTTACACCTAGAATACAAATTTATATCTTTTACAGCAATACTGCAGCAGATATTTTGGCAAAAAAAATTAATCATTAGGTCTATGAAGCAGGGACAGATTTCTTTTCTAACAATTTCGTGTCCAAAATCAGAGTCAGAATACATAAAACAGGGCAAATTGATTAAGTCTTCATTCTAACTGACATTCCCTTTTTTCTACTTCAGTAGTTATTCTTCCGCTGTGCCACTGCTTCATGTGATCCATGTTAAACGTCCCGAATCGCCGTGACCAGAAATAATAAATGTGATACTCTATGACTATATCTTCAAGCTAGTGGAAAAACATCAGCGACAAATTCGCTAAAGTTTCAGCTCGATTGGATATTGAGTCTGGCGCTTGTTTCACCATCTAATAATAAGGGTTTTGTCTTTCTCTGTTTTACCCAGGCTATGGAGGGTCCTTTTAAACTTCCAGCACTCAACTGTCTGCTTAAGTATGCAGCCTATTCATCTTTGTTTGAAGAGGCATAAACTTTCTATTAGAGCTATCAATCTTGTCGTTTGACACCGCGTCCGTAAAAAAGTCGACTATCTGGAAAAGTGATCTATTTCATGACATTGACAGTCCTTCCGGTTTGAAGCTGTCTCGAAAGGGGATAGAATTAATCGCAGTTTAGTGTTTAGCTTCAATAGACTGGCTCTGCTGAGATTTACTCTTACATCTTCTAGAGAAAGCTTGGTTTAATGTTTGAACATATAGACTTTTTAAACTCTGTTCAACAGGAAGGGAAACCACCAGAATTCTTTACATGTAATTCTATAATAAGCTAACCTTTATTCAAAAGGCGTTAAAAAAATGATGAATTGATGGATTGTTTTTGAGTTCACTCACTATATTAACAAGATCCTAAAATGTGCATATATTTACATAGATATCATCGATAAATATTGTCAGTAGATTTAAAAATGTTAATTGATATAATTTATAAATGCTTTAAAAAAATGCCACTAAGGCATTTATAAGTCGCTATTTATAATTTGTCCATTTTGAAGTATTAATAATTGCACCATTTTCGCTTATATCCAGGTCACATATTTAAGGTAATTTTGACCAGTGGTTCTATTTTACAGCTTTTTGAAAGTTGAACTTTAATTACGATCACCCTGCATGTCAAATTATACGTGATAACCTTATCACTTAATATTCAGGTATATTACGTGATAACCTTATCACTTAATATTCAGGTATATTACGTGATAACCTTATCACTTAATATTCAGGTATATTACGTGATAACCTTATCACTTAATATTCAGGTATATTACGTGATAACCTTATCACTTAATATTCAGGTATATTACGTGATAACCTTATCACTTAATATTCAGGTATATTACGTGATAACCTTATCACTTAATATTCAGGTATATTACGTGATAACCTTATCACTTAATATTCAGGTATATTACGTGATAATTATAAATTATCAAAGTTGATATGTTTCCACATAAAGGTTATATATTTCCACATAAAGTTTATATGTTTCCACATAAAGTTTATATGCTTTCACAGGGTAAATCATCATCATCATATTTGGCACGACAGCCCAGGATGAGCCAAAGCCTTCCGTTGAAACAGGGTAAATAGTCAAAGTAAGATGTTGGTTAAGCATTTACAGTTGGTTAGTCTTTTATTAAATATCTTTACAATGGTTAGCAAAAGTTATCATGTTTTGAATGCTTTAAGAAACCCCGAACAAAAAGGTATGCGGACTTTGAACTAAGGAATTATCCAACATGATTTAGACTAAAATACTGTTATCGTCGGAGACTGTTGAGAATATTTTTTAGGTGGTGGAGGTGTTCTTGAAAAACGATTCATTACAAATTTTAAGACTACCAAATATGTACGTTTTATAGTATGCAAATAATTAAACAATTTTGTTTGTTTAGTTAGAAAATAGTTTAAAGTGCGATTTCTTAATAATATGAACATAAGTAAAAAATTTCATTTGTTAGATAATAAAAAGCGATATCAAATCACGCAATTTTACTATTGTGTATGAGTTAAATAATTAAATTAAAACAAATAGCAAATAAACAAAAAACAAAGATTAGTTTGGCTTTCAGAAGAAAAAAAACAGTACTCAAACATTAAATGTTATTAGAACTGGAAATGGAATAAATGAATATGATTTCAAAATGTTTGAAATATCTTTTTCTTAAAGGTTCCAGGGGAAAAACCATCAAAGTAAACTTCTGGTACAAATTTAGCTGACAGTGCCATTTGGAGACAAATATCAGGGAAAGTTAATCAGAGCATTTTAAGAAACGTATACTAAAGTTGTAGGAAGTACATTGTATTCTAATTTTCTCAAGCCTAATCTGGATGAACTTTGGTGGGTGTTTCCCCTGCACCTGTAAACAAAAAATTTGCTTATAACCTAGATATCAATAAGTAGTTGCAAACATATTTTACAAAAACATTTTTATTCTTCTTCATTATCGAATTGAACTACCCAAATCAAACTTTTTTTTTACTTTCCATTTCTAAAAAGAAATTATTTTTTATACTACTGAGAGCTACATTTAAAACCACTCATTTCACTCTTACTAACTATTACAAAGAATATCCTACCGAGTAATCCACGTTGAAACAGAAGGCTCACCATCCATCAAAGCAGCATTGTGATTCGCAAGGTTGGATCAACCACCCATTAACCAAAAGCCTTATAAAAGCCCTCTCGCTTCAACAACTTAGTCCGTAAAACCATCCGGAAAAGAAAAAAAAAAGACAATAAAAATACCACAACCAAAAAACAATACTCTTGGTAAAAACAGAATAGAAAATTATAAACAGGAATCCATGAAAAAAATAACGTTTTAAGATCTAACTCAAACCCCGATTTCTGCTGACTCAGTTATATTTGGAAAGGCTATCCTTGAAGTAGGAAAAGCAACCGAACTAAAAGGTGATGGGGGATCCTAAGGCGCCAACTACACTGTCTCGCCTTTTAGACTCCCTAGCATATAAGTATACAGTGATGGATCTAGTATTGAAGGCGATGGGAACAGTGCACTTATACTTTCGAACCGTGTAATCGCTGCAACTCAGCTGCTTTAATGAGCTAATTGCTGAAAGTTGGATTTGTTATCCAGCCATTTGCCGGATCAATTTGTGACGGTTTCTCGAACTATGGGAAGCGTGACTGAGCGAACCCGCATTGGGTAGCCTTGCGTGGAGTTTGAAGAATGTTAGCTCGTGTTAAGTCATTAGAAAATTGGCTATTTATATACTAAGTAAATTGTGGCACTTAATTGTGGGGCATTACTTGTTTATGCAGTAAAGCGTAATTTGGTTTGTTTGGGGTGGAGGGGCATTCAAGTGTAAGTTTGGTGTTATGTCTATCCTAAGTACTTTAATTTAATTATTGTGTTTATTCACACACTATATTCTTAGTCCACGGGACAATTTACCTAAGATATTTTCAATATCGCAGGTATATCGTTCGGTGGATAAACAATATAGTATGCGATTTGGAAAGTAGTGTGAAAATTCAAAATTTTATTTGTGAGTTGTTTATTTTGTTTCGAAGCAATATATATTATAATTAAAGTTCAAATTTCAAAAAGCTGGAGGGAAAACACTGGTCAAAATGACCGGAAATTTGACTTAAGTATACGCGAAGAAAGGGAAAATGGTATAGCATAATAAATAAACTATTACGAACTATTTTTTTTTCTTCTTTTACCATACCATTTCCTCTTTCGTCACATGTTTTTAGGTAACTCAGACGAGCGGTGACTTTTTTGCTGTAAAAAAAGAACCACTTGTCAGAATAGTATAAACTTTAACCAGAATATAAGCAAAGAAGAAAAAATCTATGGCATTAGGAAAAAGGTATTTCGAAATAGTTTATTTTCTTATGACATACCATTAACCATTCTTTACGTAAATTCAGACCAAATGACAAGTTATTCTGACCAGTGGTTCTTTTTAACAACTTTTTGAAAGTTGAACTTGGGTTTATATTGTATATCAATCACCCTGTTAATTATTAACAAATAAACTAAACAAAATATAACTCTCAAAGAGAAATACTCTCGTATAATAATTTTCATGCATAGTTCGTTAAATAGTACTCATGACAATATATCTTATTATGCTAAAGTGACTTGCATTCAAGGAGTTAGCACACTAAAATTTATAAAAAACCGATTTTGAGTTTATAATTGCTTATTAAAATTTAAATTATTCCCTTTAAGATTATACCTCATTTTTAATAATACCTCATTTAGAAAAAGTTTTAATAATATTTTGAAGATAAAATTCGGAACTATTACTGAAAGTAAGGTTTTCTTTAAAATGCTTTTTTCTCAAAACTACATTTCTCATTACTCATGCACCTTTTTCTCAGAAACTGCACAAACCATCTTCTTGAAATTCTTACCACATATTCCTTTTATGTATCTGTATATACTGAAGAGAGATTTTGATGTTATTTTTTTTTTAATTTGTTCTGGCTTATTTCGTTAAAAAAATGTGATTTCTAACAAATTTGAGTGACTTTCAAGATAATTCATTTAAAAAAAAGTAAATGCAATACAAATAAAAACCAACTTCAGTAAAATAACAAAAAGTTTTAATAATATTTTGAAGATAAAATTCGGAACTATTACTGAAAGTAAGGTTTTCTTTAAAATGCTTTTTTCTCAAAACTACATTTCTCATTACTCATGCACCTTTTTCTCAGAAACTGCACAAACCATCTTCTTGAAATTCTTACCACATATTCCTTTTATGTATCTGTATATACTGAAGAGAGATTTTAATGTTATTTTTTTTTTTTTAATTTGTTCTGGCTTATTTCGTTAAAAAAATGTGATTTCTAACAAATTTGAGTGACTTTCACGATAATTCATTTAAAAAAAGTAATTGCAATACAAATAAAAACCAACTTCAGTAAAATAACAAGTGTCTGTTAAATGCACTGAAAAAAGAATTAGGCTTCTATATCGAATACTTTCTGAGAAAAAGGTGCATGAGTAGTGAAAAAAATAGTTTTGAAGAGGCGCATTTTAAAGAAAATCTTACTTACACTAATGGTTCCCAATTATCTTCAAAAAATTATTAAAAATACTTCTAAATGATGAATTATTAGGATTTTGAAAGGAATCATTTTAATTTTAATAAGCAATAATAAACTCAAAATAGATTTTTCACAAATTTTAGAGCACCAACTCTCCTTAATTCTTTAAAACATGTTATAACTCACTTCTAGTATGAAAACATGCTTTACCCCTATTTTCTGCGTAGAAATAACGATAACTTTATAGTTGAAATTTTATTTAGACAATCGATTTTGCAAATTTGCCTTATGTCAACTCTTAGAGGTACTGTATAGGATAAGTAAAAGTATAGAAAAACGATTTGGAATATAAATATGTATTTAATAAAATTGAATTGGTATCTGTATTTGTCCAGCAGTATAAGAGACAAAATAATAGGTTTGAAAAAGATTCTTCAATAAAATGAGTCACAAAATTTCTATAGTATCTAGACGTTAGCCGACAATACATATACATGCAATCAATTTTATTGAACATTGAAGTTCATTGATATTATCACAAAATTTTATAATCATATAGCTTGCATATAATAACAATAAAGTACGTAACTGATAAACAACACTATAACTAATGAGATAAATTAGAATAAATGTAAGTGAGTGAAAATGTTATATTTAATATTTATGCTATGTGTTATTACTCGAAATCATTTCGATTTTATGTAGTCAGTTTACAATGAAAATACTTGTGAAAAAAGATCTCTGTACATTATCTTTAAGTGTAAAGTCAAATGGTTCAACAAGTATGAACGAGTTGGAAGTGTTTTATGAATTGGTTTAATTCCCTTTTCTATAGATACTTTGATACTTATTAGGACAATTCTCTGGATGACGCATGGGACATCTTCATTCTTTTTCTACTATTGAAATTTCAAAACTACAATGAATTTACTACAACTACTACAATCAAAATGCAACTTTAAATCAAGTTATTTCATGGTAAAGTTAAATGGAAAAATAATTATTTTAACAAGGTGAATTCTACATTTATAAGCCTCCAACGCACAGTACATGTCCACCTTATAAATGTATATTTTACCTAATTAATTAAATTGTTTTTCCATACAACTTTGTATCCACTAACATTATTTTTTAAAAAAACTACTAAATTCATTGTAGATTTGAAACTTTAATTTGTTTAAGAGTAGAAAAAAGGCAAAAAAATTTCCTTGTGTCAGAAACTCAGAGATATGCTCATTATATGAATGAATCTTTATTAAATGTGTACATTCTTTATATTAGCTTCGATTTTCTTTTGTGTATGGGAGTGTTTGTTAGTTAGTGGTGGTAAATCTGTGGAGGACAAATTAACCCATTTGCATCATTTCATTGAACTGAAACTTGGCAGATAGACTCGATATCGGTGACAATGCATTCTATCATGTTTCCAGGTCTGTCAGTAAAAAGCCACTATTACACAAGCTTCAATTGCCTTAACATAGGGCAAGTTAGCTCTCTTGCAATATTCCACTTAAGGTACTTCTTCTCGAGTTTATCCTAAGCAACCAGTATATACAGGAAAATTTGAAATTTGTTAAAAATAACCATTTTTGTTTTTTACTCTAAAACATTTTCTAACTTGATAACATTAAACTGAAACTATCTTCGTTATAATATTCAAAATACTTTTTCAACTATGTTCATATTTATAAAGGTAAAAAGTATAAAGTAATAAAAGATCACTACCGCATTTGTTAAACTTGATTTTTGAGGAATTAGTTTTTGCCAGAGAAAGACTTTATTTTCACAAGAGCTAATTTGAGTTTGATTTAAGCAATAGACTGAGAGGCGACTGCAATTTTTGGACCCTATCGAACATCATTCTGAATTTTTTATAGAAATTGGAGAAAAGTGAGTAGATTACGAATCCACTGGTCTGTAGTGGCAAAAATGGCCGAAACTGGTCAAAAATTGACTTTTAATAAGTTGAACTAAATCCAATTGCTAAATGTGCCATAACTTGCCAAATAATTAACATATATATATATATATATATATATATATATATATATATATATATATATATATATATATATATATATATATATATATATATATATATATATATATATATATTTTTTTTTTTTTTTTTTTTTTTGGTAAACCTCACTCTTTAATTTTCAATTAAGAAAGTTGCAGATGATTCGGATGTGTGACAATGGCTTACTTGCATCTTTCACATATGAGCCAAATTGGCAATAAGCATTACGTCAGTGATGACGTAACTGTTGTCGTCGCCAATTTGGCTTACTTTTAAAAGATACAAGTTTTCCGAGCCAGAGATCAGAAATCATTTGCGCTTTTTCTCATTGAAAATCAAAATACAGTGGATTGCCAGACGAAAAAGTTTGTTCTCTTTTTGGCAAGTTATAACATATTTGGCAGTCGGATATTAGTTCAACTCATTCCAAGTCGATTTTTGATCAGTTTCGGCCATTTTTGCCACGGCAGACCAGTGGATTCGTAATCTACTCACTTTTCTCCAATTTCTATAAAAATTTCAGAATGATGTTCGATGGGGTCCAAAAATTACAGTTGCCTCTCGGACTACAATTAATTATTCTCAATGTTATTTAAAGTACATAATACAGGGCAGGCAACCTACCATACGCAGAGCATAGCAAGGAACCCATTCTACTATCCCTGCAATATTTGATTTTTAACTTATTTTTGAATCTTGATGTTTTTAAAAAATATGTATAATTTAAATTCCTTAAAAGTAAAATTCTATGAAAAAAAGTTATTTAAAATATATTTACAATTTTTATAGGTTCAAAGAAGTGTGTATCATTTGCATTTAAAATTTATATTCTAAATAAACTAAAAATTCAGTAATAAGTGTTGCAATTAGACTCTATTTAAGAAATTAAAATTTCATTAATTACTTAAAAATCATCTAATGAAGAGATTTTATGTATATTTATTAGTTTTATAGCACTTATTAAAAATATTCTGAATCTAGTTTTAAAATTTTAGAAAAAATAATTCTAATGCATATTTTTGCATCTTAATAAAAACAACCGTAAATAAAGTGTTAAAGAATTACAAAAAATTCCCTCTAAATTGGATCAACAATCAATCCAATACTTAAGAGGATATGGCTTACAAAAAATATTAAATCACCTATTTTAAAGGATTCATTATGATATTTTTTCGGTAGTTGAATTTTGAATAGTGTAATTGATAAGCTATTTTGTATTAAAACAGCGCTTTTTTTTTGAAAATTTAGATTTTTGTAAAATTTTCACAATTTTTATTTTTGAATTTTAGTTTAAAACTTATTATTTAATATGCAATTTTTCATAGGAATAATTCACAACAATTCATAAAATGAATTGCCATTAATATAAATAAATTTCAGATAATATTTCATAACATTTTATTTACAAACATTCTACAATTTTTTTAAGTAAATTCATACAGCAATTCTTTAAAAGACAAATTAAAGAAATATATCTACAGAATACTTGTAAAAATATTCATGTATGTACTATATACTATTCTAGTGGAATATCGATTCATAACTTAAAAGATGGGAATAATACCATCTCAAAAAAAAACTGTACTTTTAGTTTTCGAATAGCATGTTCGAGAATCAACTGTTATGGTGCTAATTATTCAATATTAAATGTTGTAGTTTAACTTTTAATTTTTCTCACTCATATCTATTGATATTAATTTTTAAAACAGTAAAAAAATTTGAATATTTGGGAAATTCTGTGTCCTATACTCGCTGAAAAAAAGCCTCCATACATATTTAAAGTGTTAACTATATTCCAAATTAACTGAGCCAGCAACAATCCAATACTTAAAAGGGAAGTAAAAATACATCCTATCCTTCCCAACGTTTGTATTCAAAATTATACTCAACTTAAATTCTACTAAAAAATTTTACAAAATTTAACAAATTTAGTATCCTATTCCCCATTATAAAAAACAATCGTATATACAGTATTAAAGGATAAAAGCATTCTCAATAAATTGAAACAGCAATCAATACAATATTTAAATAGGACGGAAAAATACATCCTATTCTTCCCAACGTTTGTATTCAAAATTATACTCAACTTAAATTCAACTAAAATATTGTAAAAAATTTAACAAATTTAGTATCCTATTCCTCATTATAGAAAACAATTGTATATGCAGTATTAAAGGATAAAAACATTCTCAATAAATTGAAACAGCAATCAATACAATAGTTAAATAGGACGGAAAAGTTCAGCCTATTCTTCCCAACGTTTGTATTCAAAACTATACTCAACTTAAATTCTACTAAAAATTGTAAAAAATTTAACACATTTAGTATCCTATTCCCCATTATAGAAAACAATCGTATATACAGTATTAAAGGATAAAAGCATTCTCAATAAATTGAAACAGCAATCAATACAATAGTTAAATAGGACGGAAAAGTACAGCCTATTCTTCCCAACGTTTGTATTCAAAACTATACTCAACTTAAATTCTACTAAAAATTGTAAAAAATTTAACAAATTTAGTATCCTATTCCCCATTATAGAAAACAATCGTATATACAGTATTAAAGGGTAAAAACATTCTCAATAAATTGAAACAGTAATCAATATAATATTTAAATAGGACGGAAAAGTACATCCTATTATTTCCAACATTTGTATTCAAAACTGTACTCACGCTTCAGTTCTACTCAATAATTGTGAAAACTTAGCAAATTTAGTATCTCAAGCTCTCTTAAACAAAACAACAGTCTATACAGTATTAAAAAACTAAAATGTTCCCAATGAATTAAAACAGAAATCAATCCAATACTTCTACGGGACAGAAAGGTATAACATATTCTCCCCAACGTTTGTTTTCAAAATTGTACTCAAACTTCAATTCTACTCTAAAATTATAAAAATTTAGCAAATTTAGTGGTCTATACCCTCTTAAAAGAAAACAACTTTAAATACAAAATTGACGGATTAAAACAATCCCAATACATTGAACCAGCAATCAATCCAATACTTAAACAGGACGGAAAAATACGTCCTATCCTACCCAACGTTTGTATTCAACTTTATCTATTACCCAAACCATCAGCAACGCTCCACAAAGACCCGTACTCCCTCGCGACCGATACCATAAAGAAAAGTAGGCAAATTGTGTAATTTGAAAATCAACAAATAATGCATGACTAAAAAGTCGGGAGCGGCTTCTCGGGGACAAATTACCAGGTGTAGTCGGTACATTAGCGTCATTGGCCGTCTTAATGAACAGGTCATTAGACTAGACTTGGCAACTATCGATCATCTTATGGGTGGAGACAAGATACATAATTCTATTAGACACTCGAAGCAATGTAGGAAAGGCTTTCTATTACACGGTATCTTACAAAGGTAGAGGTTTTCCGGGAACTTGCCTGCGGTTCCCCCACGAACAAATTGGAAGGAAATTTATTTGAACTTGGGAAGGAAGGTGCCTTCTTTAGACAATCGATGGATCAAGGTACTTATTTAAGGGCCAAGATTTTAGACAATGTTACAGAATGGGTTGTGCCATTATGGATAGCCAATGGCTACTGATTTAGTATTTATTATTTCTAGCTTTTAGTGATGACGGTATTGAAAGAGTCTAACAACAAAAATTTAAAAGGCACAGTTCTTCCCATAACCTATGACGTTACAAACATACACCGGGCTATGAATCTTTCTACCATAATATAAGAAGTCATAAGTAAAGATATCTCTTAGGTCTATGCCGTCTGTAGGATTTTCTTCATATCTAGTTTGGAAAGATATTTAACTTATCTTTGGAATTGGATAGATATATTGTTACGAATTTTTCCACTGAGGCAATGATGGCACAGTTTTTACGATGAAACTACCATTTATTCACTCTTCACAGGCACAAAATTTATTCAAAGACAACAATATAATCAATCTCAAGCTTCAGCACAAGCTTCAACAAAAACAACTTCGAATACAGCGATTATACAAGCTCACTCCAACAGGTAAACAAAGCGAACAGCTTTCAACGAAGTCCGAAGTCAATCTGAAAACTTTCCCGATCTCCGGTCTTTATACACTTGGCGCGAGAGAACATTCGTGAAATTTCCAGCCAATTCGTCGGAAAAGAAACATCTCGAAATTTCTCGATTGCTTTAGGTGTTGCCACCTTTTTCTAACCTGTATAATCGCTGTTAAAAAAAATAAGATAAAAATAAATTACAATAGAATTTTAAAATAATACGTCACTATTTACACTATATACAGACAATTTGTGCAACACCAGACGTAGAAGTTTTCTGAAGAAATACAATAAGTCCAGCTATTTTAAGAATTAAATAATAATGTCATTTACTTATAGTGAACAGGCTAAAAAAAATGTATAAAGTTAATTTGCGTTCCAATAATAGTTTTGCTTATTATTTCAATATTATGATTCTATTGAATAGTAGGAAAGGAGCCATAAAATGCAATGCATATAAATTGGGGCTATATCATTCATAAACTTTCCATAAGATTAGCATACCGGTAACCTGTTTTTCCATGCACTCTTTACTTGTTTCTACTTAGTGGTATATAACTACGAAGATTTTCTGACGTAAAAGCAACACGAGGTGAAAGTAGACCCCGCCGCAACATCGTTATTGAGAGTAGTCCATGTGAAGAGGGGTGAAATACTTCTGGGAGGTATTTAAAGAGAAAACTGTCCAAAATTGCATCTCAAAAGAGTGGAAAGTCATAAAACTCCCACCAGGCAGACGAATTGACGCTATCACAATCGCCTCTGTGTCTACCCACTTTGAAACAGAGACTGCAGAGCATCAACTGGAGAATCTACTTTAAAAACATTCAAATACTAGACTGTTTTACTGGAATAAAAGGAACGGCATGTTTATTTAAGTCAAATGAATAAAAGAGATAAATTAATCAAAACAGCCATAAGTGTACTGTTGCATAAAAAATCTTGACTTTAAATACGTAACTGTTTGCCTAAGTACCTATTAACTTAATATGAATCGCTTAGGTGTGTTCTTAAGCTACCGCGTTGGTAAATACTTCTCTAAATTCTATGGGCCTTTCTTAAACACATACATTTTAGACAAAAATGTTACGATAATAAACACATGACTGAGGAGTTTTGGTACCAAATAGAAGTTTCATTAATGATTATTGCCATGAGGCGACCATTATTCAAAAAATTAATTCTTTTATAATTAATACCAAGAGAAAAGATTTTGTAAAATGACAATGAGCAATTCACTTTTTTTTTGTTTTATTTTTAAATAAAAGTGGAGAAAAAATCATCTAAAATATTCAATCAATTAAAATATTCTTTCAAAATTTGAGATCGGATGGATAGTTAAAAAAATATAAATATTTAATTTTTTTCGTTGCGATTTGGCGGGAAAAAGCTACTTTTGCGTGTGACGTCAACGTGAAGATGATGAATCAGTCTAAAACCTGTTTTAGACGAGGAGGTAGTGAGGTTCCTCCTCGTATTTTCTACAGAATATATGCGTAACTACGTCATGGTTTTTTATGCGTTTTGGTCATGTGACTTTTACTTTGATTTCAGAAAATATTCATTTTCCTCATATGTGCAAGTTCCTCATTGTACAGTGAACGCAAAGAATATTCCATAATAATTCCAGTGTTTTAGTTCTACAGGATTGTCAAACTAAAACTCCCCTTGCTTAGAACCATCAAGAGTCTTGAATAATTAACAGATCTTCATAAAATTTTTAATTCTTACTGATGAGGTGACTAAAAATGATACCTGAAGGGGAAAAAATAGCCATCAGTAAAAAAACTTTGACAATCGTGAAAGTTGTAAATGAAGTTGCAGACAAAAACAAATTCAACTAAAACAAAGTTTGGAATATCTCTACTATAGTAAATGTTCTTGAAAAGTCATTTGCAAAAATAAGTTTAATATTTTAAAAGATTGTTATTTTTTAAACAAATTTATTAAGTCATATTTATTTTCTTAACTATTTTATTAAATACTTAATTAGTTATAGTTATTAAATTAAATGTTTAACTGATTAGTTTTGTTAACTTAAATGTTAAATTAAATGTTTAACTAATTAGTTTTGTTAAATAAAATATTAAATAATTAGATTAAATAAAATATTAAAATAATTAGATTAAATAAATTATTACTAAGATCCAATAAAATAAATGTTTGATTATTTAGATTTTTTTTTAAATAATTGCTTACTTAATTACACTTCATTTAAATAATTGCTTATTTAGTTGAATTTATTAAAATAAATGCTTATTTAATTGAATTTGTTGAAATAAAGGCTACATTAATTAAACTTATTAAAATATTTACTTAAATAATTAAAAAATAAATGTTTGTTAAATGTTTAAAGATCATTTCTAAATTATATAATTACTACTTATATAAAATTTTAGAAGATATAATGATTACAACTGTCGCCACCTTCTCTTAACAGAGGAAGTTTTTAATTTCAACCACCCTATGCTTTAACAGATGGTAAAAAAAAGCCTTCGTGCATAACACACTAAAGTGGATCAGGTAAAAATGGGGTTTAATGATTTTTTTTATAATATCATAATATATGGTTAAAACACTTACGTTCAATTATTACAATATTATATCATGACGATTGAAGATCTTTTGAGTTTATCCCGATTTTATTACTTTTTCGTAGGTGATGGAATTGAATTTTTTTCAATCATTTCAATGAATAATTTTTTCTACAGAAATAATATTTATTTTAATAGTTATATTTACAACGACATAAAATAATTGATTTAAAACAGAAATTTCTACTTATGTTACGAAAGGAAACTTATTAACACTTACTTAATTAAAATATTTTATTAATCAATATTCTTTTTGCAAACTACTATCTCTTGCTCTTCATCAAAATAATTGTTTTAAAATAGAAATTTCTACTTATGTTACGAAAGGAAACTTATTAACACGTACTTAATTAAAATATTTTATGAATCAATATTCTTTTTGCAAACTACTATCTCTTGCTCTTCATCAAAATAATTGTTTTAAAATAGAAATTTCTACTTATGTTACGAAAGGAAACTTATTAACACTTACTTAATTAAAATATTTTATGAATCAATATTCTTTTTGCAAACTACTATCTCTTGCTCTTCATCAAAATAATTGTTTTAAAATAGAAATTTCTACTTATGTTACAAAAGAAAACTTACAAATACTTAATTAATTAAAATATTTTGTGATGCAATACTCTTCTTGAAAACTACAATTTTTTGTTCTTCATTAAAATAAAAATGTTCTAACGAAATTTATGGCCATGAGTTATAATATTAAGATAATAAAGCAGAAGTTATATATTTAGATATCGTTGTTAGTCTTGTCTTACAAAGAACTGTGATAAAAAAACAACTGATGTTTTAATAACAATATGCTCAAACATATTCGTATAATTTGTAACTTAAAAGTTTAAAAAAGATTAAAAGACCTTTATTGTTTAAACTATTTTTTTTTTAAATAAAGATTTCTAAATTAAAGATTAATTTAAATTATTAAAAATAAGCGATTTTCGAGTGAAATACAATATCAATGTTACGTACATTTAAAGTTTTAATTACTTCATAATTGTTTTGGAATATATAAAAATTTAATTAAACCACAAAAACACTTTAATAACTTCAACGTGTGGTGTGTAAATATTATAAGCCTAGAATTGTGATTTTCTTAACGGCCACACAAAAAATATTTGAACTAAAATATATCTTTTTTGTCGGTCAATTTTGAAATGGCCTTTCCTCTAAAAACGCTCCCAACTATAAATTCTGAAAGTTGAGACAAATAAAAGGAATCGATTTTTCAGTAAGCAAACAAAGTCTTTTTAAGTAAAATCTTCAAAAGTATATTCAGAATTCTGAAGTAGATTCCTTTATGTGGATTTACAAATACAAAATCTTATCACACATATTCTAGACAATTTTAAATGTCACTAACAACTGTCGAATAAAGGCACCAAATATTTTATTTCGGCTTTTCAAGTAACCAAATGCATATTTGCTACGTTATTTTATCTCAACTCGATAGGTCTAAAATATTGGTTGTTAAACTAAAAAATCATAAAAGAATTTTTAAAATATATTATTTTATAAGTGCTGGTTGAGATACAATTGTAGTAAACGTATATGAAATTCATAAATTAAAGACTTTTATTCATTATTAAAAGATTAAAACATCTCTTTAAAGGTATGTTTTCAAATAAGATTGGTTTATTTAATAAATAATTCATCTAAATAAAAGGGAAAAAATATTTATTTTATTTTTCTTAAGTAGTATTAGATTTTATTGCGATTTTAGTTTTTCTTTTTCATTTACGTTAGTGATTTATTGTAATATGGTTGAAATTAGTGACCCTAAGCTTTTCTGTTGTGTTACTTAAATATTTATTCTCGTTTAAATATTAAAAATATTAAATATTTTAAAGTCATGTCATTATTTTGATAAATAATAAATTTTTCATAAGGAGAATATGACTAAGTATGTTAGAAACTTTATGCTATATTTTTATTGTAAATACCCCTATAAAATGAAAATTGGTAAATTTCAGCTTTAGTGGATCTAAAATTCAATTGGAAACTACTGAAAGCTAATAATTATATAAAAATAATTCTGAAGAAACATAAGAAGTTTAAAATTACTATAATTACCTTTAAAAAACTGTATTTACGGTCGGACGATAAACATATGACAGAGTTCTATTGAACTAACTACTTTGAGGGATTTTTCTGCAGTGATATAAACTCTGCTCAATTTTACCTTAAAAATTATTTACTATGCTAGAAACTTTATGCTATATTTTTATAGTAAATACCCCTATAAAATAAAAATTGGTAAATTGCAGCTTTACTGGATCTAGAATTCACTTGGAAACTACTGAAAGCTAATAATTATATAAAAATAATTCTGAAGAAACATAAGAAGTTTAAAATTACTATAATTACCTTTAAAAAACTGTATTTACTGTCGGACGATAAACATACGACAGAGTTCTATTGAACTAACTACTTTGAGGGATTTTTCTGCAGTGATATAAACTCTGCTCAATTTTACCTTAAACATTATTTACTTTCTCTACTTGACATTGATCGATGATATTTCAGAACACTGCACAAATATTTTTTTACCTCGATAGATGTTTAGTGATTCATTTTGATTTCGAATTTTGTTATTTTGGACTAAATTAAGCCAACAGTATGAATTTGTAGATAAAAATAAATTTAAAGAAACATCATCAATCATAGTTCATTATCAATGGATTTTTAAATATTTTAGCATGAAAAAATTGCATTAATAATTAAAAAAGTTGGCATTTTAAAGGTGTGAAGTACATTTTACTTACATTTAATAAAAAATACATTTTACTTACAAAGAAAAGTTCATTTCTAAGTCATTTAAAGGAGAGAAAATTGAATACGTTCAATGTCTGGTTAAGCATTGTAATATCTGAAATATATCTAGCTTTTGAATGAGAGACCTGGAACATCTTTACCAAAATATTTGAAAATGATCTCATTAGAATAAATCGATCCATGAACAACTTGTTCAACTCTTATCAACAAACTGTGATGGAACTAGGAATAAATACAAAAAGGACAAGTACACGTAAAATGTTAAACGATTTGTGTTGGAAAAATTATTTAATTTCATGTAATTGATTTTTGAAGGAATTGTGTTTCGAAGACCTTTGTGCTAATCAACTTTGTAAGGAAGCCGTTGCCTAGAGGCTGGTTAAAACAATGAAGATTTTGAAAGGAGTTTCGGGAAGAATTTCATCAATCAATGAATGATTTCATCGAAAGATACACATTAGTTCGAATTTGAAATAATCTTAAAACTGTATTTTTTATTATTTTATATAAAGGAAAGTAGCCAGAATACATGATCTACTTCATGTATTCTGGCTCAATTCTTTTCAATTTCGAGAAAAAGGTGAATACGTTACATCGAGTGAATTTTTTTAAAAAAATAGTAACAATTTCATGTATATTTTAGCTCATAAATAATCATCTTAAATTAAAGAATAAAACTGAAAAGTGAAGTAAAACTTTATCATTTTAATGGTAATAACTCACTGAAATTCTCTATTGTATTCAAAACCAACTTAAATAAAATAATGCTCTTAAAACAGTGATAAATTCTTAACATCGTAGCACAGTAAAGTAATAATAAATACAAGATATTTTCCTGTATGTATCTAGAAAACGTGACACATATGCATATGAGTACTACATTTCATAAAGAACTAATGTATACACCTCGATATTAAATAGACCATGATAGAAAGATGTGACAATTATGATACAATACAAGCCATTAATAGTTAATTAAACAAGATATACATAAAATCGTACTCTGCAGACGCTAATTAGAGTTTTACTGCAATTGTCAAAATTACCAATTTATAACACAAGCGCAATTTAATATGAGATTATTCTAAAACAATTTGCAATAAAAATCTGTAAATACATTTTCATGTAACATATTTATTCAGGTATTAAATAAAGATTAGTCAAAATGGATTATTTTTTTTTTTATAATATTTAGTTGGTACACTTAAAGCAAGCATTATACTTGTACAACAATGCCAAATGCACATAATTTTCTTTAAAAAAATCTTTAAAACGCTGTTAAAATAGAAAACATAAGCTCATGCCCCTTTTTACATTTAAAATATTATATTTCTTTCAAACAGATAATATAAAAATGTTTTAAAAAATCTTGATACAACTTTTAAAAAAAACTTTTGCGATGTTTTCTTTTATTCTAATGAACAAATAATAAGCATTTGATTGCCAGTTTAAAAGTTTAAAAAGGGTTGAGATACTTTTAAGTGATTAATTGAAATACGAGATAAACACACTTTGTCTGCTCCCTTTTCAAAGAAGTATGATTAATGTAAAAAATTATCGCATTTGTCACATTTATCTTCCTGTCGTAAAAACAATCCACTTATCTAGATTAATTTCTTATGCTATTCCTTAATAATAACATAAGAAATGGTTTTGAAATAGCTTGATACTTAAATGCTACGAGAATATCTAATTCATCTTTTCAACTTGAGAATGACAACTGAAATGTTTAAATGATAAATTTGTTATACAGTAAACTATAAGTAATTTTATAAATCCCACTGCTAGAATAACTCCATAAAAGGAGAAAATGGAATTTGATGACAATATTCAAAATGCAATTATTTGTTTAGTCAAGTCTAACATTTCCCTGAGTAGTATATGAAGCTATGGGGCTCCACTCCTTCTCGCTGTGCTTGCTAACCACGAAAATTGCTTCGCAATCCTCGTTATTTCAATTTACGACTCAGGCTAGCTTCGCTCTTTAAAAGGTTTAGCTTAATCAGAATAAGTCTTATCATCAAAAAAAGTTTGAGTCCTTATCAATAGAAAATCTTACAGAGAGTATAACTTTTTCATATATTGATGAATCGTACAAATAGTATTATTCCAAGTCATTTTTAACATTTAACGTTACATTTAAAAAAGTAGTACAGTAACCCACTTAATTCTATTATTTTAATTCCGAATCGTTACTGCAAGTCTTGTAAGAAATAGTTCTTTCAAGTATATTCATTAATTTAATAAGAGAATTACTTCTTCAAGATTAAAATAATTTCTGTGCTTAAGTAAATGACATCGAAGATTATTTGAAACCGCAAATCGTAACATTAAAAATTTTATGTAGTAATTAAAGTCAAGAAAAATGTGGGGTATTAATTCAGAAAGCTTTGCTAAATACCAGGACAAAAACGTCTCGCGTAGAATCGACCCATAACTCATTCTTACTTTTGTTAATACACTGAAATAGAAGTAGCAATGTGTATTATCACACATTTTTCGAGAGATTGTAATTGCAAATGTCTAGTTGTTAAAAGTTATGCAATCTGAGAATTCAAAATGAGCCCTACAAGATTGAGTAAACACATATAAACTGAATAAGTATAAAAATACTAAATCCTGTCAACATGATTGAATTATACCCTTTTTGGAGGATATTCTGGTAACCCCACATCCATGATTTCATCCTCTTGACAACAAAACATCAGAATGAAATAGTTTTACTGATAATCTGAATTAGTCAAGATATCTGTGAGAAAAATCTGTTCAAATTGATTTCGTAAACTTCAAATTATGATCATACCCTCTTTCATCCCTTATAATTTATTTCACCATCGTAACTACCAAACATGGGAGCGAAATTGTGTCCCCGATAATCTGGATTAGTCAAGACATCTATCGATTAAAACCAAATTAAAATTAACTCACTAGGTACCAAGATATTCATATTCATATTATTTCTTGAGGGGTGACAAAGGGTAAGGGGAAAGTTTTTTCAAGCAGCCAGGTATCTTTCTCTTGTCCCGAAGATTAAAAGTGTAGAAAATTTCATGAATATCGGAATATAACTGTAGCAATTGACCAATAAAAAGTATACATACATACATACATACATACATACATACATACATACATACATACATACATACATACATACATACATACATACATACATACATACATACATACATACATACATACATACATACATACATACATACATACATACATACACACATACACACATACATACATACATACATACATACATACATACATACATACATACATACATACATACATACATACATACATACATACATACATACATACATACATACATACATACATACATACATACATACATACATACATACATACATACATACATACATGCACACATGCACACATGCACACATGCATGCATACATACATACATACATACATACATACATACATACATACATACATACATACATACATACATACATACATACATACATACATACATACATACATACATACATACATACATACATACATACATACATACATACATACATACATACATACATACATACATACATATGGACACTCTTCTTTTTATATTATATTAAAATATTATTCCCATAACAAAATTATTAAGCATCTAAGACTTTAATTTAAAATAAATGAATATTAAATGGAGTCTCATTTGATCACATGTCTAATGCTTAAAATATTGATCCTAACAAAAACATCTCTGTAAAAATGCGCCAAGTTCTTGATGCAATAATTATGGCCGTGAAAAGTATTGAGATCTAAAGTAGAGCCAAGTTTAAAGTTGTTGTAAATAATGTGCAATGAAAATTAGTGAAATTTTCTTCTCAAAACCAAAATTCCTCTGCATAGGCCTAAATATCTAACTACAAAAAAGCTTGTGTGACTTGACCATTACAAGTCAGTGAACCAGAATACGTAATGGTCAAGTGTCGAAAATATTTTTGGAGCTAGATATTTAGGCCTATGCAAGGGAATTTTAAATTTGAGAAGAAAATTCTACTAATTTTCATTGCCCATAATTTGCAACAACTTTAAACTTGGCTCTACTTTAGATCTTAATACTTTTCACGGTCATAATCATTGCATGAAGAACTTGGCGCCTTCTTACTTCTTACACAGTCGACCGTTGACAAACTTTTTGTTGGAGGCCAACTACGAGCATTGTATAACTAGTCGACTCTTTTATTCTTTTCATTATTAAGGAAGTTTTTAAAAAAATTCGCAACATCCAATTTGCAAAGAATTACACGAAACTTTTTTAAGAGAGTTAAATTTATCGGGCAATAGTCCATGACGTACATATGCATTCAATATGAATGATGATAATATAAAATTATTTTAAATAAATAGCTTATTCAGTTGGTTGTTTTCAGATTATCTGGCACCGTCAGCAACACGAGGGCTATAATGTGCCAAACATTTGTCATTTGACAAGCCAACATACATTTACAAACACCCATGCCTTACATGGGACTCGAACCCGTAACCTCGTGGTCTAGAAGCTAGCACGCTAACCACTATACCGTTTGATCAGCAATAGTTTATTCAGATATGCAAAAAAAGTTAGCAAAAGGGAGAAACAAATAACAATTGGCTATCATTTCGTAGGAGATAAAATATCGCCAATGGTCGATTTTATAATGCCAAGCACACTTTTTTTATTATTATTTCTTGATTTTAGAGGCTTTGCGGCGAGTGGTGAGTTTATCATCTATTTATACATGCTATAAGCTACTATTATTCTAAGTTTTATAATTCTAGCACCAATAGAAATATATTAGAATTGAGAATCAAATTTTTTTAACATTGCCCCTTTGAACATTGCCGCTATTTTTAGATTTTTTCCTCTGCATACATGTTAAACATTACAAGCATACCAGATTTCATATTTCTAACTCTTCTAGAAGTAGCTTTGTAATTTTATAATCAGTGAGTGAGTTTTGGGTTGATTTCAAAATACGTCGTTTTCTGCCGTTTTCAACCAATATAATTGGAGACTTGAAACTTAGGGGTCTTACTAAAGAGGCTAACAGCTATCCGTAAAAAAATTTCAGCTCTCAGGCATGTTGTAATACCCAGATATGAGAGGTCAAAATACTGCTGAGTGGCTTCCTGTAGAAGATGCCTGGCAGTGAACTTGGTGGGAGCACTGCCGTGCACCTAGATTATTAAATAGTAAATATTAAAATATAAATAATTAAAATATTGTTGCGTTGACGGGTTCGAAAGATTTGAAGCCAAAGCAGATCAAAACTTGCAGAAATTTATTCCAAAATAACTCTTCACAGTTCTCTTACAGCTCCAGAACTTCTCGTTCTAGTAGACACAATACAGCTCTTTTCACCTCAATAGAGCACAAAACAGCAGTTAAAAACTTGACAACAACTGCTAAATCGCAGCAAAAGACAATGCAATACAGTTCGCTCAGTATCTCCAGTCAACTAATTCAGTGACTCAAAATCCAAGAACTGACTAACTAACCCCACTCACGGCCGTGCTTATATAGGGGAGGCTGCGAACCTTCTTGAAACCTCTAGAGGTCGATATTTGGAGAACTTTCCAGATCGTAGTCGAAAAGTCCTATACATGTACCTGGGGACCGAAAATGTCGCCAAATGGTCGCCAAGTTTGGAGACATTTGGCTCTATCTCGCCAATTTGGTGAGATTCCCATTACCATAATGTTAAATGCCTCAAGCATTGAGATGCTCACTGAAGGGAAGCCAATTTAACGACGAACTATTGCACTGCCTTATGCGAAATGTACATAAATTACTATTTACAAAATTAACACTACGAAATATTTACAAATATACAAAAATTCGTAACAATATGAATATTAAACTATGCCCTTGAAATAGCTTCCATGCCCTTATTTTACTTACTTCTTGCATTAAGAATGTAATTTTTAGATCTATTTAAAAAGGCGGCTTTTTCTTCTAAATGCTCTAAAATTAAATTTCTGTTAAAAATTAATAATCATAATAACCTCAAAAACGATTTTTTGAGATTTTGAGGTGTAATTTTCAATCTATGTCTGAATTTTAAAATAATTTTAATAAAATTCACAGTAACTAGATATCCATAGTTGTTATATAATTTTAGACACACACAAGGGATTATAACATAATTAACTATTGTATTCTCATTCCTATTGTTCAGAGTGGTAATCAAAATATGTAATCCTCACTGCATCATACAATCTCAGCATTCCAACGCCATTTCAGTTCACATACACCCAAGTGGATTTGTTTCCATATACACGTCTGCAAGTTTCCATATGCTAGTTTCAGGCAATAGATTTGGAAATTGAAGTGGGATTTTCGTATGGGATTTATAAATCTGATTTACTGATTCCGAATAGTTTCAACAAATGACAATTATAACTTCTGATAAATTCCTTATCTTACTTTATGCATTAATAATGCAGTGATTTTTCATATAGTCTAAGCATAACTATAGAATGTCCATATGGAATTTGATTTCAATCTAAAATCGTGTTTAATTTTGTTAAACTACATTATTTGCATTAGGTAATCCGTAATTGTTTCTGGTTAAATTTTATTATCTTCAAGCTGTATTTGTGATAAAGGTACATTTGAAATTCTATTGATATGGTAGAAATTTTGTTTTAAATAATTGCATATTTAGTAGGGGAAACTTGTGTACCTAGGGCCACCGCACTTTTATTGAATAACATTTAGTTCAAAGTTTTTTTACTCACTTGGGTAAGTGACAACACCCAATTGCTCTTTTTGCAGTCATTTTGAAATCTTAGAGGAGAAAGCTGTGACAAGTTATAAGTGGAAAACGTTTTTATATGGTCTGCAGTAACATTTTGCAGCTCATATCTTTTATTGTTTTACAAAATTAAGTCAAATACTTTTCTTTGAATTCTAGTAAATAATTTTGTTCGTAACATTAAGTACTAAAGGAGACGTTTAAATAAGTCTTTTCTCCATGTGCATTTTTAGTAGAAGACATGTATATGAAATTGCCAAGTCATGTACTAAAAGCCATATAGTTGCTTATTGTGTTCAAATTGCAAAAACCAAAATCTATTGATGTTTCAAAGCGAAAAAGCATGCAGCTCATTTTTTTTGGAATCAGTTTCTCAAGTTATGAAAATACTTGCAATTCACTAATAATTTGACACATTGCAATTTATTATAGTTGTTATATGATAAACCAATGACTGATAATTACATGATATTGTTTTTTTTTTTATAAAATTCATGGTGAAATATTTGTTTTCTATTCATTATGGACTGAAACCTCACTTAAAGATAATGGCCCAAGGTACATCAGCTACTGGCTCTAGGTACAACGAGGTCTTGTACCTAGGACCATTTGTGAAATTTCTTTAAAAACCTTCTCTCTGACATAATCTATTATTTTAAGTATTTATATTAATCCCAATGGAAAGTAATTACTATAACGATGTATGCATTTCAGATTCACATTTTTAAACGTCTCATTTACTCATTTTTTGCGCATTGAAAAAAGGCGGCACTATGTTCACAAGTCTCTCCAACATGATGCTTGGTGGTTTTATAATGACCACAGTACCAAAGTACCTTGGTAAATTTAAACATGATTTAACTGGGTGCCTGTTTCATATATCTTCTAACTTTCTGAAACTTAAAATCACATCTTTACAATAATATATTATTATACAAATGGAAGAATTTTTAATTTCAGTTCAATCCGCTTTACGTTAATTCTTGCAAACAATATTATCTTAAAACTTTATATCCTATACTTATGCGCATTTTTCTTGAAACCTATCAAAGGTTTCAATTTGAAAATTTTTACATTTTTTTATGCGTGATATTTTTTTAATCTACGGTGCGATTTAATATTAGGTTCGCTGTAAATTGCTTCTAGAAGGCTTTATTATATTAGATTAAATGGAAGGCTCATTTACAAACTTGATAGCAATAATACAATCCATAAAAACAAAGTTTTTAATTTAAATCTTTATATGCATTGCCAATTTTTATAGTCATTAACCCAGAGCCATTTCTGTTGTTAGCGTAATCTTGGTGTCTGCATTTAATTTTAAATATTAAAAGCATCTCTATCAGCAAAATATGCGGTAAATTACTTTTCAAAATGTATTCATTAACAATGAATGACAATTTTTTTATTCACATTCAAATATTTTTTATTTATTCTGATTAAAACAGTTTTATTATTTATTTACTAAAACAATTTTGGCAACAGGAAAAAGTTTCTTTGTTGATCGTTTAAATGGTATTATTAGTGTTCCAAAACGATTGTAGCAACGGGTGTAAAAGCAACCTTTTAGTGGCAGTGACAACCCAAAAAATTTGATAGAATGCATTGTCTTCGACATCGAAACTCTTTGCTAAGTTTCAGCTTGATTGGATAACAAGTGGGTTAATTAGGCCTGCCGCCATTGACAAGCATACAAAATTGAAGTTACTACAAAAGAACCTACCAAAAAGTATTTTACAATTTTTCCCTCATGCAGATGATATGTGAACTGTTTGGAAAGCTGTCTTATATAAATACTTCAAATCCAAACATCCAAATTTGGTGAATGAGTTCGTTTTCTATCTAACCATAACATCATAACCCACTCAAATGTTTCTAAAGCATTTATCAATAATTATACTCAACCTTTAAATAGAGACTTAATATCGCACTCAATATATTTATTCTGGCGTGAAGTTTTTAATGGTGAGTTAAGATCTTGGTTCTGAAGTACGGATGTAGTTAGCATTTAAAAATTTAATTAAATTTTCTAATTTTTTAATAGCCCTTGCATGAAAGAATAATAGTGCCGCAACTTTTTAAGAATATAGTATATCTTTCATTTAAAAAAAAATTAGCATAACAATTGCACCTCTTTCAGTTTAAATAACTTCAAGTCATAAAATTTCTTGTACAAATTTATATTTCGTTACAAAATCTGTTGTTTTTGCACAGAAAATAACTATAGTGTGGAACACAATTCAGCATACCCTGAAAAGCAATTTTTTGAGTCAGCAGTCAATTCAGCTGAACACTGAAAAGGCAGCTGAAATTAACAATCTATTGCATCTTTCTAATTGACTCATTGCATATCGTTATATCATTTTATAAATTTATATTTAATTCATAATCCAATAAGGTAATGCACTTTTATGCAATAAATAAATATAATACATGACAGAACTATATCCTGATTATTAAATCAAATGAGTATACTCTGTTCACAAATTTGTCGTGGAATACTCTTTTATGCCATAAAAAAAAAGTTTGTGACAGGCCTGTATCCTATAAGATCAATCTTCGCTCACTTAAAGCTGTGTTGCTAAAGGCCCATCAATATTTTTCACATTTTGTTTCCTACCCATTCCCTGAGAGTGGTAGGATGGGAGAGCAGGCATTTAAGCGCAGGACCATGCCTAGCTGTAGGTCAAAGACGCAGGAAATCACGGATGCGTAGGAAACAAATAAGGGCGGGCCGTAAGGGAAGCGAAATGCGATTAGCACCCGAGAATAAAACAGGAATATTTCCTAACAAGAAGTCTCTCATACTAAGAGCTCTAGAAAAGAGAATAGGGCATCTGAGTGCGAAGGGCTATTGTTAGACGACTAGACACTTTTCAAGTCGAGGAAGGAGAACTGTATATGACAACAAAGTGGAGTTTTTATGAAATAAATTGAAAGCTGAAATTTAGCTGTTTAAAAAAGAACTTTAGTTTTGAAGCTAGTGAACAAAGTAGATTTTTTTTCATAGATTAGAAATATTTCCAATCTACTGAACTTTTGAAAATATAAATTTTTATAAACTCAGTGTATAAAAGTAAAAGTTAAAACGTTACTTATAAATTAACTGACGTTAACTTATAAATAAACTTACGTATTTTTTCAGAGGAAAATTAAATAATAATTAAAAATTGGATGTTTGATGTTGTAGTTATATATACCTATACATTTTGGCATAGTCATGTAATAGAAATTTTATGCCATATTCAGCTATCTAAAGTCATTCTTTTCAGACTGATTTTTTAGTAAAAATGTTTTGATGCAGCATTATTTTTACAGTACTATTTGAAATTTTTGTGCTGGTCTATTTATATGATAAAACCCATTGTTACAAAAAAATTTGATTTGTAAATTTCTGATGGTATGAAACATAGAGTTGAAATATTGTTTGCTGAGCCAAGCAAATTCAAAGTAAAAAATACTCTTAAGTAATGGAACATGAAACAAGAAGAAAAGTAAACATGACTTGTTACTTCATAAATGGATTGATTGTAAAGTTGTTGAAATGATAGTGAAATAGTAAAAAACTTACGGTTTATTATTAGATTTTTTAAAAAGTATGATAATGTGATATAGAACATATTGCAAAAAATGAAGGGTTTTGTAAGAATATTTAGTAACAATTAAAAACTGTTTTGATAAACATAATATAAAAAGTGTTTGAAGTTAAAATTTCAAACAGATAAAAGATTAAAGTTAAAGCTTATAGAAGATTCTTTTTTATTTTATGAAAACGTAAAAGTTAAATAATATCACTTATGTCAAACATAATGGAATTGTATTAGATGATGTGTAACAGAGAATAAAAAATCAAATAAATACAAAAATAAATATACTCGTAAATTGCATTAGTATTCATAAAACAGTATCACTACTTTCAACTCCATTTCTTATCACAATAGAGCTAAATTAAGTTTTGTAAAAACTTTTCCTAAGCTTTAGGGAGAAAATAAGTCTAATTTTTTAATCAGAACTGAAAACCTCATTCTGAAAGGAGTTAACACGAAAAAATCGTCGCATCAAAGCAACTCGAAAATACCATTGATTCTAAAGTACCATTGGTGCCAATCAGATTAGAAAAAACGTTGGGATTTTTTTTTTTTTTTTTTTTGATTTTTTTTTAAGATAACCTCCTTTTTTTAACAGTGCATCCAATATACTTACTTGGTAACATGAAATTAAATGTTAATTATATCATCAGTAATTTAATTCCTAATTGCTTATTTTTCTAATAAATTTGATTATGAAAGATTACTATTGAACTTAGAAAGTAGTAAATTATGAGAACTCTCGTAAACATTGATTGTAGGAAAAATCACATTTCTATCCACCTCATAACGATTTTTTAGCATAGAAAGCAGCTATTTTGAGACGTTCTATTTTAAACACACACAGTTCAAAATATGCATTTTTACAAAGTTGTTCTACATGTTAAATATAGTATAACTTACTCTAAGATTCATTATAATTAGGTCCATTTCTACTATTTTTATTTTTTTAATAAAATGACACTCTTTGAGTTGAATATAAAATTTGAAAATTTCTACAATGATATACGTTAGTTTGAAAATGATTGCTTTTACTATATGGTAATTAAATAAGGGTGAACTTAAAAATTATAATTTAATTTTAATAATTAATAACTAACCTGTGCTCTGGTGTGAATTATTATATTATATGAAATTGAGTATTTAAGATTAAGCAATTATAATTTTTCTATTTTCCACAAAATTACATCAATACTTAATATGTTATCGTTATGTTAAAAACGAATTATCTAATTTTGTACATAAAACTGAAAAGAATAATTCTTGCAGTATATTGCTGTTTTTGTGATTAATATATTTGCTTTAAAATTATTGTAGAACTAATATTATAGAAAATTATAGATATACTAATTAAATAATCTAATAAGTCTTATACTTGAAGGTAAGACTAAAAAAGGTAAGGCAATTTCAATGTTAATAATGGCAAGTTTGGCATTGCTTGGTTAATAAATTAATTTCTGATTAGGTTAAATTAAGAAAATTCTAATTAATTCTTATTATATATTTGAAGGGCTAGGTGGTTGTACCTCGAAATAACTTTTGAGATATTAGCTTTTAAAAATTTTCTTTCATATTCTTTTGTGTGTGCCTTCTTCATCGGTTAAAATATTTTTCGTTAAGCATATTATAGTGCCCCAAGATAAGTGTCAGGTTCGTCTGACACACCCCACCTTCATTCATTTTGATATTATTGATTAAAAATTCATACGCTCTTTATTCAATTAGCCCTTCAATTGACAATCTTGATGAAAAGGTAACTATTGTAAAGTTAGTTTATTTATTAAGAGAACTTTCTACTATATGTGTGGGAACACATAAAACTTAGCATATATAATTATGTTACTTACTTGTTTGAATTTGTAATTTTAATCCCGATAATTTAATTTAGTGTAAAATTTAGTATTTAAAAATTAATTAAGTACACAATAAAATATACATCTTTACGCATTAGTATTATTCATTAAGATTATTTTAATGAGAGATCCTTAACATACCTTGTAACTTGAGTTCATTTTAAGTAAGTTCGAGGCATAATTTATGTAATTCATAAACAATAAATAACGGGTATTAAATTTATATTTTTGGAAGTTAATTTTACAAAAAAGGTAAGACATTGAACTAAATTTGTATTTCAATAGTAACTACACAGTGCTTCACCAATTTGCGATGCCTTCATATTTTAGCTGACGGCAGACACCAAACCAAGGCTCTGAATTAGGTACGTGTAAACTTGTATTTCAATAAGTAACTTAAACTTAAGAAAGTAGGTTATAAAGCAAATTAAATCTATGCCAGACTTGCAAGTTTTCTATAATTTTCTTTTGTTTACAGGGGACAAATTTGAAGAAATGAAGGAAATTAGAAGAAGCTAAGTGCAATTCATACTTATACTCAGAGATTTTTAAAACGGCAGAAAAGAGATGGTGGAAGAATCTCTGGATAATAGCACTTTCAGCTCTTGCTGAACTTTTTCATGGAAAGCTTCCCAGTTTACGTTAACCAAAGACTTATAATAACACCTTTTGAAATACATAGTTCACCTCTTAAGTTAGAACATCTAATCATTGCCACCTGTTGAAAAAAAAGCGTCACACCTCCGATTCCCTTCCCATAAACCACATAATAATGAGTTTCAAAATGCTTAGGGTTAACAATAAATTTGATATAAACAAAGGACAAGATCATTATGTATACCAGACAAGACGATTTATAACTATACCTTACCATGATGTGACAAGTTACCTTTATTTCATGAATTTGACTGAAGCCAAGTGTATTAATCTACACACCACTGCGAATCTTTTAAGATATCAGTTTATGAATTTACTACGACTTTAGCTCATTTATCGTATGTTTACTTTGTGTTTAGTATGTTTTCAAAGTGGGGTAAGAAAACTATAAAATTAGAGCTTGTATTAAGGACATATTGCGAGCATAGTTGTTGGACTCCAGACTCCTTAAACCCTTCGAAAATTGAATAAAGAACAAATTGAGAGCATAGTTGATTGTCTCAAGAGATGCAATCACATCGAGGATCACATTAAGAACATATTGAGAACATAGTTGCTTGCCTCAAGAGACTCCTTAAACACATCGAGGATTGTATAAATAACATATTGAAAACATAGTTGCTTGCTTTAATAGACTCCTTAAACCCATCGATAATTGTATTAGAACAGATTGAACGTATAGCTTCTTGCCTCAAGAGACTCGTTAAATCTGTCTAGCATCAAATTAAGAACAGAATGAAAGCATATTTACTTGCCTCAAGAGACTCCTTTAACCCATCGAGAATCATCATGAACATCATCCTCCATGCTAAGATTTGATTTCTAAGAAGGCTCTTTCTAAGAGATCTTAGAAGACTCTTTCTAAGAGATCTTAGAAGACTCTTTCTAAGATATCTAAGAAGACTCTTTCTCTTTTAAAAGATCTGAGAAGACTTTCATTTTACAGATTTATGTAGCACTCTCAATCAAACTAGTTAAGAATTAAATATTTAGATGTCCATGGAACCCTCACAGAAAATTGCCTCATGAAAATGAAAAAATTTTAAGATTTTCAGCAAAATTACCAATCATTCAAAATGTTTTCAAAAGTGGCCAAATATTTCACGAAAACTTGTGCTAAAGCAACAAGAAAAATACATTTGACTAAATTACATTGTAATGGTACCACTTTAGGCATCAAAAATGTTTCAGTGAAAAATATGAACATTTTTAACTATTTCTTACATGAACAGCATTGCAATATGTAATCTTGTGGTACATTCTAGCGTTATTGGAGCTTCTTAGCGTTTAAAGAAGCAAAATAGAATATTACGTATATAAACTCCAAAAATTTAGTGCAATATTTTTTATATAATTTAATATATCAAATAGTATATATTCTACTATATTTCTACTATTCTACAATATACTTTATAGATTAATATTCTTATGTATTCTACTTCCTATATCACCAGAGCGATGTAAATTGAAATTTTGTTTCACTATGTCAATACATTGTCTAAGCCAAAATCGATCTTAAGTGAAAAAAGCTTTCACGACTTCATTTAACTACTTTAAAATATTTGAATAAACATAAAAAAGTTCTAAAATATTTGAAAAAATGAAGAATTTTCATATGTGGCCAAGATATTTATAAAGTTTTATTTTGGTTGATGTATTTAGATAGAGTAAGACATTCATACAAAGTAATATCTTTATATACTGCAAACAGTATACTCACTCAGTAATAGATAAAAAAGAAAAATACAAGTAAATTACGCCGACCAAATGGTATAGTGGTTAGCGTGCTAGCTTCTAGACCGCGAGGTTGCGGGTTCGAGTCCCGTGTTGGCATGAGTGTTTGAAAATGTATGTTGGCTTGTCTAATGACGAATGTTTCGGCGCACTATAGCCCTCGTGTTGCTGACGGAGCCAGATAATCTGAATACAACAACAACCAACCTTATTTTATTCCTTACGCCGACCAAACGGTATAGTGGTTAGCGTGCTAGCTTCTAGACCGCGAGGTTGCGGGTTCGAGTCCCGTGTTGGCATGGGTGTTTGTAAATGTATGTTGGCTTGTTTAATGACGAATGTTTCGGCGCACTATAGCCCTCGTGTTGCTGACGGAGCCAGATAATCTGAATACAACAACAACCAACCTTATTTTATTCCTTACGCCGACCAAACGGTATAGTGGTTAGCGTGCTAGCTTCTAGACCGCGAGGTTGCGGGTTCGAGTCCCGTGTTGGCATGGGTGTTTGTAAATGTATGTTGGCTTGTTTAATGACGAATGTTTCGGCGCATTTTAGCCCTCGTGTTGTTGACGGCGCCAGATAATCTGAAAACAACCAACAACAAGTAAATTACTATTTTAGAATAAATAATGGAAAAAATTAACTTAGTAAATTTTCACGGGTATTTACCCATTTTTTAATATATGATAAGAAATTTAGTAGATGCATTTGTGATAAATTTTAATCAGCTTTTAATCTCAAACAGAAACATAGTATTACAAACAAAAACACACTGCCAAGACATACTTCGACAACGCACATTAATCATTACTGTTTCAATATTAAGAAATTTAAATGCTCGTTTAAGTTGCAGCAAAATTCATTTATTTAAACTTTATTTTAGAGTATATATTAGTAATGATAGTGGTTTTCATAAGTAATTCTTTAATGTAACTTAATTATGTTAGTATTTTCAACAATGAAAAAGACTATTTAAATTAGAAGTATTTTCGTCTGTTGCAAATTGATTTGACACAATTACATTATTTCTTTTTCAAATGGAGTTTTTTCATTTCGCAATTTTGTTTGGTAGCCGACCAAACGGTTTAGTGGTTAGCGTTCTAGCTTCTAGACCGCGAGGTTTTTGGTTCGATTCCTGTGTAAGGCATGGGTGTTTGTAATTGTATGTTGGCTTGTCAAATTACGAATGTTTCGGCGCATTAGAGTCCTCATGTTGCTGACGGCACCAGATAATCTGTAAACAACCAACAACCTGAAACAATTCTGTTAGGTACTTTTCTTGGTAAAAAATACATAGATGGCAAAAGAACTCTTTTGCAGCAACAAAATTTTAGCGGAATTTTGGACTGGTAAATATGGCGTGTATAAGTAAAGTATTGATAAATAATTGATATATGTATCATACCAGAAAGCTACTTAAATGGAAATAAATGTTATAGAATTTTTAGTCTTATTTGATACTTGTAGATAAAACTAACAAGCACGATTCATGAAATTTGGTATTAGTATACAGTGCCCTATTATTAAAGGGGGGTCGGAAAGTTTTATGTAATCCATGTTACAAGGGGCTTTTCTTATGTACCCTTTTCTCAGAAACTATTCATAGCAATGGTTAAAACTTTGTTCAGATTATATTAGAACGCTTTTACATAGGCATACATACACTTTTGTAAATAAAAATATTTACAATTTAAGATGTTTTGAAATTTTTTATAATTTTTTTTTAAATAAACTCTTCGAAATTTTTAGAACATAACGTAATTTATCTTTCAATAACAGCATATGCCTGTTTGTGTAAAAATACAGTATGTAAAAAAAATGTTGAGTATATTCTGAGAAAAAGGTACGTTTGCATGAAGAAACAACATTTTGAGAAAACAAAAATATATAGTTGTTAAAATATAAAATGTATATAATTTTATTGTGATGGGTATTTTTAATACTAAATATTCTTCTAATGTACTCATTGCCCACCAAGTTATACAATTTCGTAGATAGTTTTTCAAATATTGCAATACACTAAAATCTTCAAAATGGATTTTGAGGTAAGTTTTTACCTTCCAATCTCACTTAAACTAAAATTGAAATCTTTGAAATTTTACGATTTTAAAATATCTAAGCGAAACGAACTAATTGAAAATAAAAAGTTTTCCAATTATGCTTTTAATTGATACCCAAACTTGCCAATTACTAAATCAGAAATAAAAGGAGCCCAGGTGGTATTTCGAACGTATATAAGGCGATCTGCCAATTCAGATGTGTATTTCCTTTTCCATCCATTACAGCAAATTGAAGAGTACAACGGCAACTTATCATCTCTGCTATGAGTCCCTGTTTAGATATATCTATACGCAAATGACAGGACGTCAAACGATAAAGGGGAACAGACAGCAATATGCTGTTAAAAGATAAATGCTAACACCCCCATATCAATTATAATCCTCAGTACTCATTGCTAATTTAATGGAATGGCGCTTCCCCTGACAGCGTAAAGTCAGAGTTGGGATTTAGATTGAAAGTGCCTCTGAAATGGCTTTCATACTTACTCTAATGTATCTGGTATGGTACACAAAAAGGAATCAATTTATATCAACTCGTGAAATAAAGAATCTATTTTGAAATACAGGCTGTCCGGATTCAAAGTATCCAAAAGTGACTACTTATTTTTACGGACTTATTAGAAAGAAAAACAAATATTTACAAAGAAAGAACATTTCCGCGAGTTATACAATATCAATAGATTTCGATGTGTGAACATTTCCTCGAGTTATACAATATCAATAGATTTCAAGGTGTGAACATTTCCTCGAGTTATACAATATCAATAGATTTCAAGGTGTGAACATTTCCTCGAGTTATACAATATCAATAGATTTCGATGTGTGAACATTTCCTCGAGTTATACAATATCAATAGATTTCGATGTGTGAACATTTCCTCGAGTTATACAATATCAATAGATTTCGATGTGTGAACATTTCCTCGAGTTATACAATATCAATAGATTTCGATGTGTGAGCATTTCCTCGAGTTATACAATCTCAATAGATTTCGATGTGTGAACATTTCCTCGAGTTATACAATATCAATAGTTTCGATGTGGGAACATTTCCTCGAGTTATACAATATCAATAGATTTCGATGTGTGAACATTTCCTTGAGTTATACAATCTCAATAGATTTCGATGTGTGAACTTTTCCTCGAGTTATACAATATCAATAGATTTCGATGTGTGAACATTTCCTCGAGTTATACAATATAAATAGATTTCGATGTGTGAACATTTCCTCGAGTTATACAATCTCAATAGATTTCGATGTGTGAACATTTCCTCGAGTTATACAATATCAATGGATTTCGATGTGTGCACCTATTCTGCTGTCACTGTACAGTTAAAAATTTTGTTCCATCTTGCACCAAAAATTGGTTTCCATTTAGCTGCAACCAACATTTGGTGCTTAGTTTCACGATTTAAAGGTGCTACCTCGAACTGTAAGTACCATTAAATCGTTAAACTAAGCACCAAATGTTGGTTGCAGCTAAATGGGAACCAATTTTTGGTGCAAGGTGGAGCCAAATTTTTAACAGTGTAGCTGAAAGACGGCTCTAAATCCAAAAAAGATTCAAATGCATAATTTGACGCTTTCTGATAAGTCCTTAGAAAATAATCTTTGTATTTCAATGAGTTGTAGAAGCTTTTAAGTCACACAAACCTATATAGCAATAGCAAAATATGTCATTTGAAATGACGAACGTAAAAGCGTCAATACATACATTCGGATGTTTTTGGATTTAGGTCTTTTTAAATTATGACTGCAGTATTGTAGCACGACAGACGTCTATCGGTAATCCAGTTTTCTCCATGCATTTCGTAGTACATCAAAAGTTATTAGACGACATGCTTGAATAATACCTGTCTTCAATTCATTCACAGATTCAATTTTTTTGTTTATACACAGCGGATTCCAAAATAAACGTTTAACAATGAAATCTACGAAGAAAAATTAAACAATGATGCCATTTACGTGTATCCCTAACCACTCATTGACTCTAAGTGTCTCCCATTATTGTTAAAAAAAACTCAGAGGGATTTTCCAATCTGTGGAGAAGTCGCCTATTATATTTTAATGGATAGTTCCGTAATAAGAAGCCATAAATTTTGGATATATTTAGCCCGGACACCTTGTATTAGTGGTCTTTAGATATTATGATGGATTATGGAGAAAAAATTGGTTTAAGATCCAAAAACTCGGATTCAAATTATCAGGAAACAAGATGAAATGCTCCTTTAATGACAACACAGTTTCGGCACACATTGTGTAACACTTTCGGATACATATAAACGAATTTGTGTGCCTCTTAACAGTGGCATAACCCGCAGCGTTTTCAGCATCGTTTTGCTACTGTTTAAACTAAACTTGTTTAAGATTTAGTGTCATAGCCACAAAACAGGGAATAAAATAAAAGGAACTGAATGTAAGTAATTTTTAGTGTGTGTGTGTGTGTGTGTGTGTGTGTGTGTGTGTGTGTGTGTGTGTGTGTGTGTGTGTGTGTGTGTGTGTGTGTGTGTGTGTGTGTGTGTGTGTGTGTGTGTGTGTGTGTGTGTGTGTGTGTGTGTGTGTGTGTGTGTGTGTGTGTGTGTGTGTGTGTGTGTGTGTGTGTGTGTGTGTGTGTGTGTGTGTGTGTGTGTGTGTGTGTGTGTGTGTGTGTGTGTGTGTGTGTGTTTGTGTGTGTGTGTGTGTGTGATTTCAAAAGCATGGAATTTTTTCTTTTATTAAATATGACTGGTATGGCATAAGAAAAAAGAATAGTTTTAGGTAAGTGTTTTTATGCCATAAAATTTCCCTTTTCTTTGAGGATACTATACAGGGAAAACTTCAAGTCATTCTGACCAGCAGGTTTTGTCAGCTTTTTTTTTTAATTGAACTTTAATTATGGGTACACTGTATATACACAAACATATAAAATACTCAACCAAGCCAACATTCTAAATTCATCTTTAAAAAATGTCATTCCGGAAAATAATTGAAATTATTTATACAAGTAAAACCATAACACACTTAAATCGACTTAACTACAACTTCAATAAAATGGGTTTAAAACATTGTATAATTTACTAAGCATCACTTAATATTAAATAAGAATAAATCTACCTCATCAACCACAAATATTTCTAACGACAAATCCATTGATTTATGTATGCAAATTTAGAGTCTTATTAATCAAATGGAAAGCGAGCCAAAATACTCTAATGCCCGTATTCCTTATTATATTTCTGTATTGCCGATAGGAATTTTTTCAGGATACTTATGGTTGGATAAGCACGAATTTTGCAAAACCCTGCTTTGCTGTTTATTATGATATCCACATTATTTTAATGACCACATATTATGGATGAACATTTTCAGGAACATCATCTACTGAAAGCTAATGAGAATTTTCTAGCAAAAGACTTCCTCCTCGATCGTTTCAATTTTCAATGGTGATACCATCTTACTACGAACTTTAATATCCTTTCATGATTATGCTGGGGTTTGTAAGGATATAAATCAAGAAATAGAAGCACTCTTAATCGAAATTTTCCAATAGGTAGGGCATATAATCTCCTATATTTTTAGATTAAAAAGTTTTTAGTGTGTCTCCTTTTTTTTTACGTTTTAGACAGGATGTTTTGAATCATAGGCTGGATAAATAAAATTGAAAATAGGATGAACATTATCTGATGCATAAGCTAATTTATTTTTACGGCAGACTTAAAGCTTCATTATATAATATACACACACAAATAAAACTGTCGGAAGAAGTATGGGGTAGATTAATTAGAAAATAAGTGATTGCCATAGTTAAAATGTAATTATTTAATAAGTTTTCTACTATAAAAATCCTTTCATTTGATAATATTTATTTAAAAAAAAAATTATTTCAGAAATCATGTGCATTAAAAAAATTTTGTTTGGTATATTCACTAATATATTTAATAAAAATTAACCTAATCAATATTTTCATCAAATTAATACATTTCATTTTCGAAATTAATATACTAGAGAATGAAGGCATAAAAGTTAACAATGCTATAATATTTTTTATTAAATCATAAATGTTCATATCAAAACATAGATTGAAACAAACATTTATATGCACAGTAATACTTCTAATTATACTTAATAAATAGAATTTTTACTCACATACTTTCTAAACGTTTTCATGGAAATATGTAAAAAATCTCCTCGCCTCAAATCGTACAAAAAATAACTTTTGGACATAAAAAAAAAAAACTTATCAAATCTCGAAAACCTCAACAATAGGTGAATTTCATCACTTCCTGGAGTTAGTATTTTCAATGAACAATTTTTAATTTTGAATTTTGTTTAATTTTTAATTAAACATTCGTGGAACAACTTTCCTGAGTTTGGTTTCAGCAGCTGAGGAGTATTAAAGTTTCATGCAAGTTTGTAAAATCTGTTCTACCAAATTTCTAAAACCTAACCAACATGGCCGACCAAACGGTATAGTGGTTAGCGTGCTAGCCTCTAGACCGCGAGGTTGCGGGTTCGAGTCCCGTGTTAGGCATGGGTATTTGTAAATGTATGTTGGCTTGTCTAATGACGAATGTTTCGGTGCATTATTGCCCTCTTGTTGCTGACGGCGCCAGATAATCTGGAAACAACCAACCAACCTAACCAACATGTAATCAGTATATTTCATCATTTGCAAATTTTGATCGTCAGTGATATGTTTTGTAGCTTATCATCTTTCAGTGATTCCCCCCATTTCTAAATCTTCGAAAACAATTAGACAACTCAACGCAGTTCCGACAGAACCGAATTCTGTGAAAGTTGTTACACGCGTAAGTTAAAAACACTCTTTCTCAAATTTTCAGCCAAAAATTGAAGAATTGGATCAATGGAACAGGGGCATGTTAATGATCCCTTTAAAAGGACATTTTACTTAAAATGCTTTAAAAAATATAGATCAATATATACCACAAATTAATTGATTCTAGCTTTTAAGGCAACGAATTGGAGTTAAAAATAACTTAATGTACAATATAAATCCCCCCACTTGCACCTATTGTACTACTGTCTGTCTAAATTTCTTATGTCTAATGATTATCAGTAAAAAATGCAATTTATATAAAATATTCCACTGATTTTTCGAGATTGGGAATTTACCATAGTTTACAAGTAAAGATTTATAGAAAAAAAAAACTCAGATTTTTAAAATGAAAATTTGTTCTTTTACCTGACGCTCAATTATTTCAAAAGTATTTAAGCCTAATATTTAATGTTTTAGAGTGATATCGCAGTGAAATTATCAGAACTTATTAAAAGTGCTTTTTGTGTTTTCTAATAATGTTTTCTAAGGATGTCTTTGTTACTCTTAGTTATAAAGTGAAAACCTATTAAGTGACGAAAGAAAAAAAGCTTAACTTTAAATAGTTTTCTATTATAAGTTTACTTTTCAAATGTAAAGAAAAAATAAATTGCCACTATATATACAGTTAAATAATAATTATAATTTATTTAATTTTTTTTACTTTCTTTTTCTAAGTACAATTTTAATTGTTTTAAAATTATATTAATCATTTTCCTCAATTTATTTTTTGAAGACAACTAAAAAAATTTAATCCACAATTCATGAGAAATAGTTTTGAAATTACTTATAAACATTTGCCTCATGATCTGAAATTATACCTACTCGAATATAAAGCAACACTTTTTATTTTTTCATAAATCTATAAATAAATCATAATTTTGATTATAATTTCTTAGTCCAAAATTGTTTATACAAATTACAATTTTTAAAGATAAATTATATTTACATTAATATTTAAAGTAAATTGCCTTGGTATTTTTAATATCCTAACTAGAATTCACTAAAAAATCACAGATAAAATTATGCATTAACAATTTTAAAACTTCAAAAAAATTGTATCTGTGTATATATAAATTTGATGAATACAAATTTTAAAAAATCATAAAAAAGAACTTGTAAAATATCTCTTGCTTTAAAATTATAGACAAGGTGCATATTATATACTAATTTCTTTTTATAATAAACTGTTCTTAAGCTACAGTGATTCAAAATACAATAAAAATTTTCATAGCTTGAAAAACTGATTCCAAAAAAATTAGCTGTATGCATTATCGCTTTGAAGCACCAACAGATTTTGGTTTCGGAAATTTGAACACAAAAAGCAACCATGTGACCCTAAGTACACGACTTGATAATTTAATATTAAATGCCTTCTACTAAAAATGCACATGGAGAAAAGACTTATTTAAACATCTCCTTTAGTGCTTAATGTTACACAGCCCACTTGATGGTTGTAGGGTTAGCGCTTTGGCTTCGCATGCCAAAAGTGCCAGGTTCGAATCCCGGGTTAGGCATGGATGTTCGTTATGGTTCGGAATCCACGTTAAGCTGTAGGTCACGGCCTGATAAGCCGTCATTGCGCACATGTATAGGTCGTTTGACCGTACAAATCAACCAACCAACTAAACTTAATATTACAAACAAAATTATTTACTAGAATTTAAAGAAAAGTATTTGACATAGCTTTGTAAAACAATAAAAGATATGAGGTGCAAAATGTTACTGCAGACCATATAAAAACGTTTTCCTCTTATAACTTGTCACAGCTTTCTCCTCTAAAATTTCAAAATGGCTGCCGAAAGAGCAATTGGGTGTTGCCACTTACCCATGTGAGTAAAAAAACTTAGAACTAAACATTATTCAATAAAAGTGGGGTGGACCTAGGTACATGGTAGTCCTAGGTACACAAGTTATCCCTAGTGATTAATGTTAACTTAAAAGCAACTAAAATATTTAGAAAAAATTCTGAGTGCTATACTCCGCACAATAACTAATATTTTTCCGCCATATACTTTATGAATCCTCACAATATTCAGTAAAAAGCACAAATTGTGAGAGCCACTTCAAAACCCAGAAACTTCCTTTTGATAATGGCGATCGCTTTTGCGAAACGATTTTAGTTTCGACATAGCATGCTGGTTGGTTGGTTGTTTTCAGATTATCTGGCGCCGTCAGCAACACGAGGGCTATAATGCGCCGAAACATTCGTCATTAAAAAAGCCAACATACATTTACAAACATCCATGCCTAACACGGGACTCGAACCCGGAACCTCGTGGTCTAGAAGCTAGCACGCTAACCACTATACAGACATAGCATGCTGGAGATTTTGTGTTCGGATCGATTCACATCTGATCATTATGTTTTCACAAAATTTTAAAAAAAATTCCAAAATATCTATTTTTTTTTTTCTTTTAAATATTAATTTTTAAGGGAAGCAAAGCATCGTTGATTATTTTACCTCGTATTAATTATGAGTGATCATGAGTTAGACCAGGTGCTATTTTGAAAATGAATTAAAAGTAGAACTATTTCTTAAAGTATATAAAAAAGAAACTGTAGCTAAATACAAAGCAAATATAAAATAATTAAAGATGATAGAAGAAAACAATTTATGTCCTTTTCATTATTATTTTTAAAGCTATTGGGGCAAAACTGCTACTATTTGGTAGCGTCATAAATGTGCTTATTTAGATGCGTCGGTGTCGATACTTTCGGTTACCTAAAAAACTAGTAAAAATCCGACTTATTATTAAGCTTGTTATGATAATACATTTTAATGTTAATATACCTAGAAAACTTAATTTTCTTAAAATTATAAGAAGTTAATTTCCTATGTTTGTTAGTGTTATTCCACGACAATTTTTGTTAAGTTTCTCTGTTAATTTAAATTTTGTTAAAAGTTTCTCTGTTATTTTAAATTTTGTTAAGTTGAGTTAAAGGAGATCTCACACGATATTAACTGTCACATGACTTTTAAGTTCAAGGTTCCCGTAATTAAAGTTTAAGTTCAAGGTTCCCGTAATTAAAGTTTAAGTTCAAGGTTCTCGTAATTAAAGTTTAAGTTCAAGGTCCCGTAATTAAAGTTATCTTGTTTAGAACTGTTAGTCAACAGATACTCATAGACTTTGGCATTGGTACTGCTGAGATCTTGGGTAAAATGATATCAGAAGGGAAAAAAATAAACATCTGTTAATATTTTCGCCTTTAGGTAGAAATTTGGCTCTTTAAGAACTTATATGAAAGTTCACTTTACGGCAAGACCCTAATTTGACTCTAATTTTTGTTGAATTATTCGACCCCAATTGCTATTGAAATTTTTAACAGAGATCAAATCAACTGAATAAAGTTTGAATATGTTCTATAATTGTTGTTCTTATAACGAGATTTGAACAATTTTATAATTCTGTTTAAATTTTCGTTAATTTTTATTTGTTTTTGTTCTTAGATAGTAACTAGTACGTAACTAAAATTTGAAAGCCGATATGAAGGAAAAATCTGGAAAGTGAAGAAAAAATTATATCATGGTTGTTTCTTGTCTCAACTAAAACAGGTTTTTGTACAAATTTAACAGAGCTACACCAATATTCTCTAGTTTTTTATTAAACGTTCTAGATTTATTGACGATTGCTTTTACGGTAAATTTAGAGCATATGACTGGTGAATGGTATATACTGATTGTATTTAACACGATAATCAAGTTGGCATTCAACTAATTAACTTTTTAATTTCTAAAGAACTTCCTCCATCTACAAGCATTCTTGTTCAGTAATGTTCCTTCTCATTGAAGAAAAGATGCATTGCTTGACTGCAAAGAAACATACATTATTTTATCATAAAATCGACTTCACTTTTTTTACTTGAAACGCAAGAGATAAAGTGAAGTAATATTTCAATATTACATACCTTTTTATTTTAGTTTTTATAGTGAGTTTCTTTAGATTTAAATAGTGCTTCTAAATGTGCATACTTTCATGAAATTAAAACAATCTTTTTTTTTTTTTTTTTTTTTTTTTTTTTTTTTAACAGTCTGTCTTTATAAAAACAAGAATAGAAATTTTACCTTAAAAAAGTTCCTTCAAAGTTAAAAGTTGACCAAATGAGCAGTATTTATTAATAAAAATAATTATATCGTTACACAAAGTATGATGGATTTTTATAATAGCGCATGATATATATATAGATATATACTTTTTCTACACAAAGTATGATGGATTTTTATAATAGCGCATGATATATATATAGATATATACTTTTTCTCAGTGTCAAAGGCTAATGTTATTTTTATTTAGTAGTTTTTAGAGGAATTGAGTGTTTTTAAAAGTGGGGGGATGGATATCAGTAGTTTTAGAAGTGGGGGGACACATGGGTACTTTCTTAACCCATTGACGGTCATGCACGTATATATACGTCTTAGGATACCCAGTTTTTCCAGCAATACATAACATTTTTAAATGTATAAATAAAATTTAAAATAAAATATTTTTCAGATATTTTCATTAGGATGGTAGTTTATAACCTATCTAAAACAAGAAAAAAAATTCAAAAAAATTATGAATTTGAATTAGAAATATAATTTAAAAATTATTGCAGGGAAAACAACTGGGGAATTTCGCCCATTCCCATGACCGTCAGTGGAAAAGTGAGGGAACGCGTCTACCCACACTTCTAGCACTGACTCTAACAATCCTCTTTCTTCCACAGGTACTTCAGGGGTGATAGTCTCTAATATCACCCTGATGACTGAATCGAATAGAACCGATTACGCATTGCAGGGCGAAGTCGCCAGCCTTCACTGCAATTACCAGACAGCCCAAGACGAGACTGTGTCATCAGTTCGATGGGAGTGGAAACGTAGGGGCTCAGAAGAGAGTATCGAAGTATATGTCTGGAGACCGAATAGGAGACCTGTTGCCAGGGAGATCTTCTTTGGGAGGACGGATATCTCCAATACGGATCCAACTGTGATCATCATACGACAGGCTCATATGGAGATGGAGGGCAAGTATAGGTGTGTGGTACAGACCAATGAGATGTCGGCTTATACTGATTTCCAGCTGATTGTTATTGTAGGTGAGTATTTTAGTCGAGTTTAAAACATGTGATGTTTATTTCTGTACTGTATTAAAAATTAATAATGTACAAAAGAATGAATGTCTATCAGTAATGTCAAGTGTTTATAAGTAATGACAAATGTCTACTAGTAATTGTAAGTGTTTATCTGTTATGTTAAGTGTATATCAGTAATCTCAAATATCTACTAATAATGTACAAAAGAATGACTGTCTATCAGTAATGTCAAGTGTTTATAAGTAATGACAAATGTCTACTAGTAATTGTAAGTGTTTATCAGTTATGTTAAGTGTATATCAGTAATCTCAAATATCTACTAGTAATGTCAATAAATATATTGCAATTGAGAGAGGGTAAAGGAGCTCCTGTTAAAGTACAAAGATTAGACAATAATCTTATAGGAAAATAGTTATTTTTTTAATAAATCGTACATTTGTAAAAGTTTCGAAAATAGATTAAAGGACTTATTTTGATATTTTTAGTGTAATTTAGTTATGCTTAACTTAAGAGGATTAAGAAATATTTAAACGTTGATGCAAATTTTTTCCCGCAACAATAGATATGATCCCAACCATAATAAATTTAAAAAATTATATTCCAAATTATTGATCTTAAACCGACTTTGAATTACTAATATACATTATGCTTACCTTCCTGTCTAGTGAACTAGTGAAAATAATTAATATCCTTTACGTGGTCACATTAGCTATTCACAGGGCAATGCACATTTTCTGTTCAAATGGAAATGTACAATATATATTTACATGGGAAGGCACATTGCCTATTAACATGGCAAAGTACATAATCCATTCGCATGGCATGCACAATTGCTATCCTAGAAAGCATTTTAACCTTTTCAACACCTTGTGTAAACTTCCTAAACAAAAAGGATACAAGGTTCAAACAACAAGAATGCAACCTTTTTAAGAGCTGAAAAAGGAAATCCTAGTTCAAAGTTAACAAGCTTTTCACGACGCTTTCACAACCAGTGTTTCAACAAGGTTTACACTGTGTGAAGGGTTTGTAAACTTTTTCGTAATACGATTTCTACAAGGTTTGCACTGTATATCCACCAATAAAAAATCAACCTTTTCGGAGGTTTGTCATCTTAGCATTTTCCCCTAATAGTCTGAGAGTCAACTGCAATTTTTGGACCCCATCGAATATCATTCTGAATTTTTTATAGAAATCGGATAATCCACTGGTCTGCCGTGTCAAAAATGGCCGAAACTGATCAAAATTCAACTTGGAACGATTTAAACTAAAATCTGATTGTAATAACTTGCTATAAAGAGAAAAAACCTTTTAGTCTGGCAACCCACTGCATTTTGATTTTCAATGAGAAAAAGCGCAAACGATTTCTAATCTCTGGCTCGGAAAACTTGTATATTTTAAAAGTAGGCCAAATTGGCAACATCAGTTACTTCATGTTTATTGCCAATTTGGCTCATTTGTGAAAGATGCAAGTAAGCCATAGCCACACATCCGAATCGTCTGCAACCTTCTTAATTGAAAATTAAAGAGTGAAGTTTACCAAATAAAAAAAAATACTCATTATTTGGCAAGCTATGGCGAAATTGGCAATTGGATTTAGTTCAACTTATTAAAAGTCAATTTTTGACCAGTTTCGGCCATTTTTAATACGCTTTTATTAGCTTCAGATGTATGTATGTAACGGAATCTTTGAACATGATTTTGACCCCCTTCAAAACGTCGGATTAACTCGAAATTTGGCATACTTATTAAGGACCGATGACAATTCAATAATTCAATAAGTTTGTCGCTTTATCACAAGGATTAACTCGTGTTGCCCTTGCGCCGTTAAATTCCTACCAACCAACCTTCTCCGGAATCGAATCCTGGTGTGCCGTTTGAACGACAGTTATACAAAGCATGTTTTTTTTAGTCGCATTATCCTTACCAGGATCTTCAGGATTAGTGATTTTTCATATTCAGAGACACGGTAGTGTTTTGTGCCAAGTAATACGGTGTGTACTAAGGCATACACATGACTTAAATTTGAGACAAGCATGTGACTATTGGCAGAAACAACTGGAGAGTTTTATACACTAACTAAAAAAAAATTATAGTTTACAGAAAAAATAATTAATAGTTTAAAAACTAAAAAAACACGCTTTAATAGAAAACCAAACTAAAAAGTAGAAAATAATTAATAGTTTAAAAAACTAAAAAAATACGCTTTTATAGAAAAGTGAACTAAAAAGTAGAAAATAATTAATAGTTTAAAAAACTAAAAAAAATACGCTTTTATAGAAAAGTGAACTAAAAAGTAGAAAATAATTTTAAATAAGTTTGAAATAAGAATAGAGTGATTAACAAGAAATATTTATTTTATCGTAAAAAAGCATGGGGTGCTTGATGTCAATTGTTGAAAATATCTTAAAAAGCACCCCATGCTTTTTTACGATAAAATAAATATTTCTTGTTAATCACTCTATCCTTATTTCAAACTTATTTAAAATTATTTTCTACTTTTTAGTTCACTTTTCTATAAAAGCGTATTTTTTTAGTTTTTTAAACTATTAATTATTGCCAAGGCAGACCAGTAGATTCGTAGTCTACTCACTTTTCTCCAATTTCTATATCAAATTCAGAATGATGTTCAATGGGGTCCAAAAATTGCAGTCGCCTCTCAGTCTATAACCCTTATCATAAGAATTGACCTGAGGCCTGATCACTGCAAGTTTAATGATAAGTAAATGACAAGGTTTCAGTAAGAATGAGTACTATCAGGGATTCACATGGTAAAGCAAAATATTAGTTCGCGGTTTAATTTCAATGCTTCTATGTATTAATGCATTGATTTTTCAGATGCCTGCCAAGAGAACGTATGGACAACACACCTGGACATGGATACTTGCACAGATACAATAAACATGCACTGCGTTGGCCTCTTTCCCAAACCATCAGCATCCTGTGGCGTTTACAATGAAGACACGAGGACATTCTTAACCAGTGTTCCTTTCGACCGGATTGTCACCCTTCGAAATCATACCTATGAAATCACTCTCACCAATCAGTATTTCATCCGAGACTGGACCAGCTATACGAATATATCTCTCCGATGTTTCTTTGTCATTGATGGCACTTCTTGGCGACGCGGGATTACATACAGATTGTTTGGAGGTAAGTGATTTGTCTTTAGTGGCGTTTTTAATCATAACTCTTTCAGGAGAAAAATTGCACCTGCAAAGGTCAATTTTTTCTAAAGACTCTAATTGATGTACTGTGTGTAGATTACCTACTAATTGACGTACAGCGTGTACGTCATCTATTGCATCTCATGAAAAAACGTTAATTTCAGGCAAAATTTCAGTAAATAAAGAAAACTAAAGGACACAATTAAAAATAGCTATGTAAAGCTATTTATTTTTTTTACAAAAAACCTATGAAAAGCTGCCTACACAAACATCATCTTTAAGAAAAATGTTTTAGAAATTATAACTATTTTAATATTTATGAGGAAATTGTTATAATTTAGTTTCTGATCTGAGCAATCCCAATTGCCTTATTAAAACTATAGGTAAATTCAAATCACAATCTAGAAATCATAGGCAGAAAATGCTACCAAACGCTCCTTAAAATGTAGATACTACCTATATCAAATTGGTTCTCCTTCATTTGCAAACAAACTTTATAGCATGAATTCAAGACCTTCAAAACAAAACCCAATAAACATTCATTTATTGTGCCAATTGATGCTCTTAGAAAAACCCTACATAGCAATTTATTCAAATCTTTACAGCCGACTAAGTAACTCTTGCATATATTTCTTTTTTTAGACATAAAGGTTTATTAATATGAATTTAGAGGTATTTGCTTATATGCTTTTCATGAAAAATATATTATATTTCAGATGAAACAATTTTCACATTTGGTAGTAATTAGTTTTTGATCAATTGTGCTGATTTTATTAGTTTATTTAATATAGATTGTAAAGATATATATTTTCAAAAGAAAACTGGATATTTTTTATAACTGCAAATATTATTATACACAGAATTTAAAAAAAAAAATTGTGCCGTTTCGATAAACAACCTTTATGGCATATAATGTTACTTCTAAGCTACTAAATTAGAACATTTTATGAATTTCATTAAAACTTACTTCAGCATCACAACAAAGTTATTTAAACAAAATATTTCATACATTATTATGTTATTTAATATAGCCCATTTTCAATACAAAGACACACTAAAGTGCTGCCTGCAAAATCATGAAACATACTTAATGAACTTTAAGAAGAAAAAAAAATTCAACAGGAATTTTAAAAAAGTTTAGTTTTCTAAGAATGAATGTATGAAAAGTTTTAATGCTGATACCTGGTAAAATGCACCCTAAAATCCAACACTAACTTAACAAATTGCATTTAATATATTAAATTAACAATTTTTCCTCTGTAATAAGTACTTCGCCATTCCTCTTATCATCACTTCTTAATTCCATTCAAATTTTCTTCACAGGGGAAAGAATAACACCTCTAAAGAGCTTTAGTGATAAGAATTGCGAGACATTCTCCCTGTAATGCTGCGTATCCGTATCAATAAAATGATGCAAGTTCTTAAACCGTTCACATGCAAAAATTGAATTTAAAGAAGCGATGGTAAAACAACAATAAAAAACAATGAATTTTGAATAGAAAGTGAAAGGAATGCAACAAAAAAAATTCTGTATCTAGAAGTTATTATTCTCCTAAAATGAAAAATGAGGTCACGCATGTAAAAAATGGTTCTTAATTCCCAACTATTGAAACATAACTGTGATTGGAAAATATGATTCACAATAAAGGTTTTATCTAATGAGTGACCTGTACTGTACAAAAAAAGGCTTACTTTAGGGCATGCTAAAATAGTAGTGCTATAATAACAAGATCTATCGAATGAAAACACTTCGTGCATGTTAAATTGCGTCAAGCGAAAACATTTTTCTTCCAAAGAGTATGTCTTATACTAAGATACATTCCGTTTTCTTTTGTAATTTGCTCGAAACTTCATTTCTGTTTGCATTAGATGTGTCGGAGGTTTTATACTTGACTGATTTTGATCCTTGGGAAATTATTTTTTCCGTGTTTCTTAGATGTGTTTGGTGGTGTAAAGTGAAACAACTCTGCAAGGAATTGAAAGTTTTATGTATAATTCTTTGTCTCGACTATACGCAGTTATTGTGGTAAATCCTGTCTTGATGGAATGTATGGTAGTTGATAGAAAGTATTTTTTTATTGATAAAAGTTCATTGTGCGTGCTTTCTTGTTGAGGATTAAGCGTGATATATGCAATTTTAGGAAAATTCACATTCGGATATTTTTAACTTGCTTGTAGGCTCTGTGCGCTTGTCGTTACAACTTTCTTCAACTCATGTCCTTGTTTGTTGTTGTTGTTTTTTTGGGGGGGGGTCTTTTTTTTTCTCTTTTTTTTTTTTTGTAATTAGTTTCTGATATTGCTCTTTGCAAATGCTTAAGTTGGAGTTTTCTGTGAAAACGGAAATAAGAATTGCTGAATTAGTATTGGTAATAGCATCACTTAAGACGCTAATTTAATCTGAGGACAATACTGTAAAACCCCGATTATAAGAGCCCCGGTTATCCGAGTTTCCGCTTTAACCGAGCCAGATAATAGTTCTTTAATTTTTTTTTTACCCCTGATATTTTCCTTTGTCAAAACTAGTACCGAAAAAAATTGGTACATGATCTCTCAAACACTCAAGAAAACAAAATGTTTACATTCCTTTTCATTGTATGACACTGATCCTCCTATCGCGTCGCTCAAGGTCTGAAGGCTTAAGTAAGAGAACTCTTTAAGCATCACTATATATTATTAATTGCATGTGGTTTACCTATAGTATAACATTTGTACTTGTCAAAACATACATTTAAACCGATACGATTTATTTTATTTTTAATTTTCGCTTTAACCGAGTTTTTCGGTTATCCGAGTTGGTCGTGGTCCACAATAACTCGGATAATCAGGACTCTACTGTATTATACATCTGTATTTGACTAAGTGAATCTTTTCCTTTTTCCTTACTGCATTTCTCTAAAGGTAGGTCATCTGAAAATCTCTTTTGTAGTCGAAATATAGGGTTTTCCAAAATAGCTGACACATTTTGAAAAATTTATTTAAAAAACTACTTGGGTAACTACGGAATTTCATCCATCAATATCTAAAACTAATTACAAATTCACCAACATATGACGCTTTTTAAGAAAAAAAAATTTTAAAAAATGGTCGGAACATGTTCAAAATATTATCGATGTTTCATTTGCGCCTTGTTGCTGGAAAGGTGATTACTACGAATGCATAATTTTATAGTTAATGCAACATGTTCAGGCGGGGTTTGTTTGTTTGTTTGTTTGTTTGTTTGTTTGTTTGTTTGTTTGTTTGTTTGTTTGTTTGTTTGTTTGTTTGTTTGTTTGTTTGTTTGTTTGTTTGTTTGTTTGTTTGTTTGTTTGTTTGTTCTTTTAATCAGCAACGTTATCTGTTGGTGAATTGTGTAACTATTTTTGAAAATTGGTTTGATAAAATTATAAAGTTACCCTAGTAGAATTCAATAAATGTTACATTTCTATCATCTTATTCTTAATTCAGTTTTCAAATGAAACAGTCCAAGTTCATCACCTCTATAATAATGCACTATATTATTATAATTGTATTTAGTGATATACCTTGAATACCCCTAGTATTCCAAGCTTATTGTCCGATCGACGAACAGTAAACAAGTATTAGGATAATTAAATTCAGACATTTTTACAATGTTCTACTCTTCAGTTGTCTCCTCCCAAATTACCTGGCACTCTAGGTTATCTTTAACTGACATAATGCTGTTGCTCAATTGTTTTTGGTAATCGGTAACTTATAAACACAAAGCAAATTATAAATTCCTATTTCAGCGTAAAAGCTCATTCTTTCTTTGCAATTGAATATCATAGTATTCACATTAAAGCGACGGTCATTTATTTATTTATTTATTTATTTATTTATTTATTTATTTATTTATTTATTTATTTATTTATTTATTTATTTATTTATTTATTTATTTATTTATTTATTTATTTATTTATTTATTTATTTATTTATTTATTTATTTATTTATTTATTTATTTATTTATTTATTTATTTATTTATTTCCCAATTACTTTTTGCCCATGACAAAAACTGACACACCATCTGCACTTTGACTAGTTAAAATATTGGCCTTGAAATCCATTGAAAACTAGAGGCTACCTTGCAAACTGACTTAAGGAGGCGAGATGGGAATGGTATTATAGTTTGTTTTCTTAATCATTCGCATTGATTTAAAATTTTGGAGGCAAGATAGACATTATTAGACTTTTTTATAAATTGATGAAATTGTTTCCGTGCTCTTTAAGCATCATTTTTATTATACCGGGCCGTTCCATGATCACTTATGTGACATTTGTACTTGTTTTCTACTCCATATAACTATTTAATTAGTAATAAAGATGAATATTTTCACTTTGAAATAACTTTTTTGAAACAGTCTGCTTTTGTTATCATTTTAAGAAAAATTCAGACATATTGGAGTATAAATAAAAATATGGCAAATAAATGTATACCTATCATGTATGTGATAGTTTGTAGAAGTTCTTTCTAGATGCAACACTTGGAGAATTTATTTCAGCTAATATACAAGGGTTTAAAAGCTGTATTTTTCGTTTCAATTGAAATAAAAGCTAAAATTATAGAAAATTGTATTCATACATTAGAAATCCTGTTCCTTATTATAAGATGTCTTTCATAAATTAATTCAACTATATATGTAGTAGCAACATTCATGTTAAGAAAAATAGTTTTTCTGATGCTGATAATGGATTGTTAGGCTGATTACTGAAGAAAAAAAATCATGCAATTGAATCTTATATTTGGAAGTTAAACTAGCGTGCAACAATTAGGATATTTTATTAAGATATTTTAATATTTTTTTTTAAATTGTAACACTTTAAAGCATGTCTTTACTTATAGAACGTAATTTAAATTATACATTCGAATTGTTTGGAAAACAATTTGTTGCTTATTATAAGCTGTCTTTCATAAATTAATTCAACTATAATTAAAATATTTGTTAAAAAAAGTTGAAGTTATACATTTTTTTTTTAATTTTATGTGGTTTTTTTATAATATTTACAATAATTATATTTTTTACTAAATGTTTATATTTTATTATATCTTTCAGATTTTAATTCAGTTTTAGTATGCTAAAAAGAAATTAAATGAAACTTATGATGATCATATTTTTACTAAAGACCATCTCTTTAGTTTTTCGTACTTTGGCAAGTGTAGAACTTTGAAATGATTTTTAATGGTGTATTTATTCAAAACTCATTTAATATTCATTTTATGAAGTGTGATTATTTATAATTTTTATACAATAAGATCTTTCTGAAATTAAATTAATTGCTAAAAACCCTTCTAATTTGAAAAAATTTATTTAATGAACAAACTTACAAAAACTGAACTGTTCTCAAATTGTGTATACCATTTATTATCATATTAATAAACAGTACTATGTATATACTATTTATTTTATAGAAATTCTAATAAATTTCACAGGGATTCACATAAACAAAAGCAGTTTGCTATTGGCGAACTATTAATTTACTTTTTATGAATATTTTGGTGCTCGGGAGTCAGAAAACTTTCAAAATTGCAACAAAAGTAAAATTGGCTTTCCTGTTTAAAATGCATTTATTTCCCTTGATCTCTTTCGTTACGTATTTCCATCTTTCAGAGTTAAACTTGCCAAGAAAACATATCCTATTAATTTCAGTCTCTTGATTATAATAGTTAGTAAAGAGAAATAAAAAGTTAGAGCTAATTACATTTGACACGAAAACTTTAGTTCTACTGCCAATTTGAAAGACTGCCCAATTTTTTCATCAAAACCCTAGTGGTTAAACGAGTATTAATAATACGCGCTTTTCTATCTGAAAAGGAAAACTTTATTTTTTGAAGTTAAAATACTTATAGTAGGTTTTAATTTCCAATTCTTGTTTCAAAGAAAAACCATTTTTGCCACTGCCCTTCCACATGAAAATTATTTTGAAAAATTAGCTAGCTATTGTGTTCTTGATATTTGTATATTCCATTAATTAATTTCTGAAAGAATTATCCATCTTAACATGTATACACATTTTTCTCATTTGACTGCCACTTTAAATAATGTCTGTTTTAATATAAAAAAAATTGCAATTTGTATCTGTGAACCTGAAATTAACTATTTACAATTTCTATTTTTGAATATAGAAATTTCGTCTTTTATATTTTCATAACTCTAACTGTAGTTTTCCAGTTATGATTATTGAATATAACCTGGCATATTTTTAAATATTTTATTAATCCGAATTTTACTTAAAACAACTGGACTCTTAAACGTATTTAAGCTTTTTTAAAGAAATTTCATTCGGAATTTCAAGAGAAATTCTACTATTGTTGAGAGATAAAATCTTAAAGGTTTCTTCAAATTGCTTAAATTGCGATGATTTTTTCTTTTCTATCTAGCTTCGACTTTCTATATATCATCACTATTTTCCAAAACTTTTTTAAAGATGTATTTCTGATTTTTTTTTTTTTTTAATTCCATTTTCAAACAAATAACACTATGGAACACAAGCAAAAAAACTATTTGTCAGAAGCGGGCAGTGTTCTAAGAATTAAAATTGATATACTATTTACCAATTTTGTTTTTTTATAAAAGTATAAAAGCAAACCATTACAAAAAATACCACCCAGAAATATATAAGATAATTGCAAACATATTTAAACTAAGAGTGTTAACTAGCTAGTAAGAAAGGCTGGTTGGTTGTATTCAGATTATCTGGCGCCTTCAGCAACACGAGGGCTATAATGCGCCGAAACATTCGTCATTAGACAAGCCAACATACATTTACAAACACCCATGCCTAACACGGGACTCGAACCCGCAACCTCGAGGTCTAGAAGCTAGCACGCTAACCACTATACCGTTCTAGTAAGAACGGCATTGCAATAGTTAACCCTTTGCACTCCAGGCCTTTTTCGCGTGGAGGAATCAGCAACTCGAGACATTTTAGGTTCGGCTGGTGTTTATGGATTTGCTTCATAGAAACTAAACACAGTCATTGGCCTTGCATCGAATTTCCGCATCACACCTAATGGTCCTCTCGTGGTTTGGCATCCAATCGTGTGGCGCCTGAGAGGCGCCACTGGAGTACAAAGGGTTAAAGTAATAACAAAAAATAATTTTTCAAATGATTGTTAGTTAAATGATAAGCGATGAACTTACCACATCCTTGAAAGATATATGTATGTATATAGAAATGCATTAGTGGTGTAAGTCTTTAATTTAAAAATTATCTACAAACCACACTTTCGTTTATATTATTGAGTAGGCTAATCTAAACATTAAATTTGCATTGATCATGTTTGGTGAACATTCGAAACAACTTTACCAACCGGAAATTCCTTATCTAAACTATATTCCTTCAAATTAGCCATGTATAAATCAAGGAAGTGGGAACGGGTTAATCAAGAGATTGTTCCGTTCACTTAAGCACTGCCGGTAAAGGATAACAACAATTTGTTTCCTCTTTATCTTCACCTGCTTGGGAGATCAATCCATATAAACACCATTTTTCGTGCTCTGCTAGTTGCTCTTTTTTCTTACCCCGATTAAACCGCAGTCAACTAATGACTGAGGGAAGAAAATTCTTCTTTGAAAGAGAACGCTATTAAATTGAATTGCCGATAAATATAAGGTCATTCAGAGCCACTCCTTTGATGAATAACCCGGGAATTTTTTTTAGACATGGTCCAGGTGCATCAGTCAACAAATGCTGAAGCACATAAGTAACATTTCATTTTTTAATTTTTTTCTATTAATTATTTTTTGATTTAGTATTTTTATTATATATTTTTGGCCAAAACCACTGTATTTATTGTACAACATTTTAAAAAGTTGTTCTTTTAGTGTATCCTTGTAATTTAGAATGTTATTTTATCATTTCAGTCATTGAGGCATCGTTGAAGCAATGTTTATGAGGTCATTCTTGTTTTGGCGAATCATTCGGGAATATTTTTAGACATGGTTTAGGTGCATCCAACAGAAAATACTTATGTCCATAAGTAATAATTCCTTTTTAGAATTTTTCTATTTATTATTTTGTGATAATTTATTATTTTTTGATAATTTATTATTTTATTAATTAATTTTGCCCTAAATAAAGTTCTAAAACCTTTCTATTTATTGTACAACTTTTTATGAAGTTTTACTTTTAGTGTACCCTTATAATATAGAACGTTATGTTATTATTTCAATCGTTAAGGTATTGTTTAACCACTCTTTATGAGATCATTTGGTCCACTGTTTTCATGAATCAGTCGGGAGTATTTTTAGACATGGTATAGGTGCATCAGACAAAAAATACTAAAATCAATAAGTAATGATTCATTTTTAGAATTTTTCTATTTATTATTTTTCTCTAATTTATTGTTTTATTAATTAATTTAGCCCTAATAAAATTTCCAAAACCACTGTCTTTTTTTATTAAATTTGTCATGGATTTGAACTTTAGTATATCTTTATAATTTAGTTGCTATGTTATTATTTGAGACGTCGAGGTATCGTTGGAATGCTGGTTACGAGGCTATTGAGGGCCACTGTTTTGAAGAATAATACAACAGTATGTTTTAGACATTGTTTAGGTGCATCAACCAACAAATGCTGAGGATCATGACTTTCCATTTTTAGAGTTTTCATCAAAATACAAAAGAAAAATTCATAAACCACTATATTAGCTTTTTATGAAGTTGCAGTTTTAATGTTTCTTTATAATTTATTTGTCATTTTATTATATGAGTCATCGAGGCATCATCATTGAAGCGATGTTTATGAGGTAATTTTGAGCCACTTTTTTTAAGTATAATTTGGAAGAAATTTTTAGACGTGATGAGAAAACAAATACTGAAAACCATAAGTAACAGTTAAGTTTTAGAGGTTTCATTTAAATGCCTAAAAATTTTTACAAAACGTTTGCCTTTATTGTATAGCCTTTTTATGAAGTTGCAGTTTTAATGTTTCTTTATAATTTATTTGTCATTTTATTGTATGAGTCATCGAAGCATCATCATTGAAGCGATGTTTATGAGGTCACTCTGAGCCACTTTTTTTAAGTATAATTTGGAAGAAATTTTTAGACGTTATGAGAAAACAAATACTGAAGACCATAAGTAACAGTTCATTTTTAGAGGTTTCATTAAAATTCCTAAAAAATTTTACAAAACGTTTGCCTTTATTGTATAGCCTTTTTATGAAGTTGGACTTGTTTGAATCGTTACAATTTAGCTGTCATGTTACTATGTGAATCGGTGAAGGATCGTTGAACCGATATATACGAGTTCATTTTAAACAAAAGTGTTATACAAACCACTCAAACTAAAAAATATGTGTTTTAATAATAGAAATTTCACTAATAAATGCCTCTTGAAATTGTATATTCAAAAAACACTTTTGAATTGTTTATTAGTAAAAAAAAACTTCCAATGGAAATGAGTAATACAAGCATATCCGTGAATTATATTTTACAATGTCCTTTCTTTACTGTACATTTTATTCAAAGAAGATAGAAAATATTATTAATGATAGCTGTTCTCTTGAAATATAAAACAAGAACTAACCCCAGTGGATTCGAATCTGCTTCCTTAAAAGCAAGTTAGTGGTGACGCTTTAACATAGTTTGCCTCAATTGGCGATAAAGCCTCAAAACCGTAAAGAACTAACTTGACATTTTTCCATGCCTCTTTATTAGAAACTTTTTCTGCAAATACTATAATTTGTCAAACCCTTTTTAACGAGACGCAAGAGTCGAGATAACTTTCGAAAAATCACGTTTCTGGCTTTTTAAAAAAGGTTTAAGAAGGCGATGCTTGTATTGTTTACGGGAACGTTGCTGTAATTTAATACATCTTTTGTCGTGTTAGAAACAATAGGAACCGAGAGATTCATTCTGATCTTTCCGGCGAAAATGTGTCGATTTTTCTTCTTTTTTTTTGTGCCTTCCCATGCCCTACTAAACTTGTGTTATTAAAAGGGAGCCGAGTTGGGGAAATGAAACAAGAAAAATGTTTGTTTCTAGCTCTGCTCAAAACTTTTTGTCTTGTCAAGGTGATGAAAAGTACTTTGGATCAAGAGTGAGTAGATTCTTAGGAAACCTTGAACTAAAGTTAGTAATGTCAAGTGATAAGAATTATTGGGTTTTGTAGTTCTCCAATTCAATTCAAAATTCTTAGTTTTACGAAATATTACTAATTCGTAAATCTAACGATTACCACACGAAAATATTACTTATTTGAAGAAAGTTTTAAAGAATTCGTTACAACTTATTCATATGAATAGTTTAGTAAGTAGTCTGCTCTTTGACTCTTAAGATTGAGTGAGTATATTCTTACAAAACCTTGAACCAAAATTATTTAGATCAATTTGTGAGGATAAATGAAATTCTTAGTTCTCTAATTAAATCCGAATTCATTAGATCTGTTCGATTATTAGATTCATTAGATCTGTTCGATTATTAGAATTCATTAAATTCAATTCGAAATTCTTAGTTTTACGAAATATTACTAATTCGTAAATCTAACGATTACCACACGAAAATATTACTTATTCAAAATATTATGAATTCATTAGATCTGTTCAATTATTAGAATTCATTAGATCTGCTCGATTATTAGAATTCATTACATTCAATTCGAAATTCTTAGTTTTACGAAATATTACTAATTCGTAAATCTAACGATTACCACACGAAAATATTACTTATTTGAAGAAAGTTTTAAAGAATTCGTTACAACTTATTCATATGAATAGTTTAGTAAGTAGTCTGCTCTTTGACTCTTAAGATTGAGAGAGTATATTCTTACAAAACCTAGAACCAAAATTATTCAGATCAATTTGTGAGGATAAATGAAATTCTTAGTTCTCTAATTGAATCCGAATTCATTAGATCTGCGTATTATGACAAAAACTCTATTGATTATTTGAAGTAAATTTTAAAGAATTGATTAAAACTAATTTCTATGAACAGTTTTATAAGTAATCTGTTCTTTGAATCATACAAGTGACTGGGTAGATTATTAGAAAACCTATAATCAGAGTAATTGATGTCAATTGATGAGAATGATTGGGATTTTTACTTCTCAAATTTATCCCGAAATCTTTAAATTTACGTATCCACATGAAAAGTTTATTGTTTATTTGAAGTAAGTTTTAAAAAATTCGTTTAAACTTTGTTATCTGAACAGTTTTATAAATAGTGTGTACTTTGGATCGTAAGAGTGAATAAATTTTTAGAAAACCTTGAATCAAAGTTATTGATGTCAATTAAGGAGGATAATTCAGCCGTGTAGCTTATTAATTCAATTCAAAATCGTATAATTTAAGTATTCACATGAAAACTTCATTGCAGTTTATTTGAAATACATCTTGAAAAATTGGTTAACACTCATTTCCGTGAACATTCTTATATAATGTGAAAATAATATAGTTATTAAAAGGGGTACCTGATACTAAATTTGCAAAAATCTCACATTTTTTTTTGCAGTTTTAAGAAATAACACTGATACATCTGAATTGAAAGAAACAAAAAGATAAACGCTACCTGAATTTTAACTTTTAATATTAAACAGTTGCTTCTCAAATATGCTATTCTAAAACTTTAAGTCCAGTTTTTTTGGTGATGGTATTTTCCCATTATTTTGAACTTGGAATTGACATAATTGTAGAACAATATATCATGAATGTTTGACAATTTTCAAAAATATTTTTTAATGTATATCTTTAATTTATCTTTTTGAATAACTGATATATGAATTTCATATACATTTTCTAGAATTTTTAAAAATAAAATTTATCAATTTGAAAATTGGAAGGTAAAGGTGTTTTTTTTTTTTTTTTTTTTTTTTTTTTTTAATATTCTAATGATAATTAATTAAAAGTGAAAAAACAACTCTTTTATGAAACGTTGTGAGTTATTTAATATAAAAATTTAAAGCTCAACTCAACTTTGGACTTGTATCAAAAATAAAAAAAAAATAAAAAATTACAAAAAATATTAATTTCTAAAAGAGTTCAAAAGAGCTGTTTTAATGAAAAAACAATTTATTCAATTACACTATTCAAAATACTCCCGTCTAAAGAATTTCAAAATTATCCCATAAGAATTGTATTTCATGTATTTGTCTTTTATGTTTTTAAGTCAAACTCCTGTTTAAAAAGTGTGTTTCAAACTATAACAGATGTAGTGAAGATGGTAGCATAAATTGAAATCAAATACTTCATTGTGTATCAACCATAAGTATCACCAACATCAAGAATTGCATTCATGTGTAACCATTTGGTAATGACACTCTTTTGAATTGATTTATCAAAACTTTTGGGCTATCACAGCCAAACTAAAACTACAAAATGACGATTGTTAAGAAAAATTATATTGCATAAACATTTCATCAGTATACACTTCAAGTAACCTGAAATCCCGCAGAGCTCCAATAGGTTACAATGCTAATTTATGGATTTTTAATCAATCTTTTCTAAGAAAAGATATTGAATTGAAATTTTTTGAAGCGTTGAATCAAATATTGTGCATTACTTTTACATAAGAGTTTTTAAAATATGATGTCTAGTTTCTGAAGCAAATACTTTTTTTACTAAGACATTACCAAAAAATGACAAAAATCATAGTTTTTATTTTTTAAAGTTGAATAATTTTTTATGATGGATAAATATTTCTAAAATTCTTTATTAAAGAATTATCGATAATTAGCGAATTAGCGCAGTGTTTAAATTTTGTTTCTAGCTGTAGTAGTTCTTAGAAAAGTCACGTCAAACATAAAAAACATATTACTGAAAAGATCAACTTTAAAGTAAACCACCATAATTCTGAAGAGACCAGCTCCATACGTCTGTTTACTGCTGATACTTCTAATATAGGTATTGTTAAGTGTTATATATATATCACTGTAAATGGCACAAAAAAGTTAAATATCAAAATCGACTTTTTTCATAATTTTCGAATCCGGCAGTAATGTTGATTAAAAAATAAAGTATCTTTTACAACAAATTAGCTATTTAGTAAGTTCAAGATTTAATAACAATAATATAATAGAAAACTTGAACTCTTAATAATAAGTTAAACTAAATTTTTTTTAGTAACTTGAAAATGCGCAAAAGAACCCATTGAAAATTTTGACTTTTTGATAAAAATTGCAAATTAAAAACGAAATTAGAACCGCATAACATACTATCTGATAAGGATACACATTTATAAAAAAAAATTCAAATTAATTTCTACAAAAAATGACTAGAAAGATTAAATATTATAGTTAATAGTTTTAAATTATAATGGTATTGGTATATTCTAATGCGTTTATTAGTGATTGTGGATATCAAGACTAAATTATTTTTAATTAGCATGCACTTAGAGTAACAAAACATCCAGTGTGTTCTCACAACACTGGATCTTATGTTTTTCTAAGCGCAATTAAGCACAATTTACATTCTATATGAATTTTTCATAGTTTTTATTCTATAAACACTAATACACATCGAAACTGTAAAATATTCATCCCATTTTCTCGGTGGATCTAGAGATGACAAATGGTTTCGATTTTCACAAGAATCCACCCAGTTTTTTTCGAGAAAAATAATAACTGAGATATATATCTGCACAAAGCAAAAATTATTTTTATGCAAATTATTTTCTTCTATTTTCTCTAGAAGTTTCATACTTATGATAAAGCATTTAATTATTATCAGATCTCCCTGGCATGATAAGAGTTTTTAAAAATCCCATTTAATAATGCAAAGTACGTAATATTTTAGTTTAATTTAATTAGTTTTTATTCAATATTTCTTTAATAAATAGTAAAAATAAATTTGTGTTGATTAGTTCATTATAATAAAAGAAAAATATTTAGAATTGTTTTCATTTGTAATTTTAAAGGGATGACTACTAAAAAAAAAGAATGTTTGTCCGTAATAAAAGCATAAGATGCTTCAATTATATTTTACAAGATGTAATAATAAAAGGTATATTATTACATTTTACAGGTTAACAAAAAATTTAACTATTTGAATTATAAAATCTCTTAACCACCATATCAAAAATTATATCCTACCTCAAATATAACATAAAAAAATACTCAACCCTTGAAAGTAATACATTATTTAATAACTAATTTTGAATTGCATTACTTAATAACCAAAAAATATAACATTCAATGATCTGCAGAATTCCACAGATATCATAACTTAATACCACTTTCGAATTCATAAATCTATTTCTGAAATATATTTTCATAAATACGAAAAAAAATACAAAACATCGCCTTCAACTTGCGTATGAAAAAGAGGTCTTAAACAAATGAAAATAGAGCGAATTAAATGCTCCTGCTGGAAAACAATCTAGGCAGCTACAAAGAATGAACCTTTCTGTTAAATTGAATTGAGACGAAAGATCATCTTTTACGAGTCTGCCTAAGTGACTAGAAGAAGAATTTTTATTTCATCACAGCCTTCTGAAACTGAGAACAATTCATCTTCATTTGTATGATCATAATCTCTAGTAGTTGATGTTTAGATAAAATCTTACTTCTCGGATAACGCAAATAAACTGTTTCCTTGACATTTCCTTAACGAAAACGGAGTATATAGGAAAATATAGTTGAAAATATTTTCAGATTCGAAATTTTACAGTTTGGGTGTTTTAAGGGATTTTATCCTCAGCAATATTTTGAAGTCTAAAGAAAAAGATTTTAAGCAAAATACGGATTTGCGACTGCAAGCAAATTGCAAGTTTGAGATTGTATGCACATTTATATGCTTTATGATTAGCATAAAACACATTTCACTTTTATAACAAATGTATTTCTAATAAAATACTCTGTTTATCAGGTAATTTTTTAATTGAATCTTTATTTTCAAGCTTTTTCAGAAATTTAAAAAAAAAAACACCTACAGATGAAGCTTAAATACGCAAATAATGTTTCAATTTTCTAATACTTACCACTAGTAATGCTTGATCTCTTAAAGGAAGTCCCAGATTCAAAATTTTCATATTACTTTTTGTTGTTTTAAAATTTAATCTGAATCGTTATGTATTGTATGTGATATAAATGTTTTATCTATATCTTTATCAAAAATTGCTATCTTCACTGATTAGTTGCATGACTTTTGTTTACATAACCAAGCAATTTTGCATCATTTTCTGATTTATGGTATTTTACAACTCTTAAAACTTTTAATGATCTAGAATGACAACTCCTCATAAATGTGTAAAATTTTTAAAAAGTACTTATTTATTATTTGTGTTTAACTATTTGCCACAAATTATTCATTTATAAATTATTCATATATTTTTTGCAAGCCTGATGATAATACGACCATAGCTTTGAAAATCCGTATGTCTGAAACCATCCTGCTCATAGAATTCACTAATTGTAATAACCTATGTATTATAGCCAATCAACCTAGTACACTGTTAAAAATTTTGTTCCACCTTGCACCAAAAATTGGTTCCCATTTAGCTGCCACCAACATTTGGTGCTTAGTTTCACGATTTAATGGTGCAACCTTGGACCGTAAGCACCATTAAATCGCGAAACTAAGCACCAAATGTTGGTGGCAGCTAAATGGGAACCAAATTTTGGTGCATGGTGGACAATTTTTTTTAACAGTGTAAAGCCAAAAATAAAGAAGTAGTTGTTAGCTAGGGACAACTGAAAAGTTTTCAATCGTAACCAAACAAAAAGTTTTTTCCAAGGCTCAGAATTCCGCTGAGTAAAGAAGATCAATTTGATTTGTCTTGTGATTCGATATTTTAAATAAACTTATTTTGAAGCATTTTAAACCTGATTTTGAAACTTAGAAACTGAAGTTGTAAATCACTAATTGCGAATATATGTCAGAGAGATATGTAACTCGGTACAGAGCCCAACAAAGCTATGATTGACTTGTTAGGGACACCCCACTTCATAATTATTACACTGTTAAAAATTTTGTTCCACCTTGCACCAAAAATTGGTTCCCATTTAGCTGCCACCAACATTTGGTGCTTAGTTTCACGATTTAATGGTGCAACCTCGGACCGTAAGCACCACTAAATCGCGAAACTAAGCACCAAATGTTGGTGGCAGCTAAATGGGAACCAAATTTTGGTGCAAGGTGGACAAATTTTTTTAACAGTGTATTTATCCAATGTTTTTAATTGTATCAATGTTGTAGCTTTAATCTAGCTATGAAAATTTATTTTAAAACTTTTTTTACAAGTGTCCTCGTATCAAGACTAGCTTGAGAAATTTATGTCCACTATCTCTAAATGAAAGTTGGTAAAAACAAAAAATAAACAATTACTTTTATTTGTCTTAATTGTGAGACCTCATTTTAATTTTTACAATTTAAGAGCTTTCTGATTGAAAAATATTATTTTGTCACTTTACTGATATTGTATTTTATTTCTGGACTGGGGTTTTTTGACAATTCCTCTTTCTTCCTTCATACAAAACCCAAATTGAAAATGATATACCAATTTAAATTAACTAATAAATTTAAAAAATTTACACTTTGATGGTTTGGTTTTAAAATAGTCTTTAAATTTAATGGTCTGTATAGTGTTCATAGTATTAGTATATAAATGTAAGGAGAAACTTTAGAGAAGTTTTCTATTCTGACCTATGACTTTGAGCCTTATTTTTTTATGTTCAAGAGAGTTGAAGAGGAAATTGGAGGTGTGTGATTACGCGTTATGAATCTGTCATACTTTTCTTTTCAATAAGGCTTTTACTCTTCACTGCTTTATTAATCGATGAAATCAAAATGAATAAAAGTGGAGGATGGTCACATTTATCATCTTTGCATTGATGAAAGAAATCTTTCAAGCTCCGCTCATGTTATACAGAAGTAGTCGATATAAACATCATAAGTGACAAAATTGCTTTTATGCGAGAGTTAAGAATGAAAAGTCTATTCAATAGTTAAATGTTATTATAATTAAAAAAAATTTACTTGTCATAGTTGAAATTGTCAATGTAATTTAAAGATAGTTTAACTTCTGTGAGATATTTTATTTTAATTGACCTAATAGAAACTTGGAAATTTTCAATGATAAATAACCCTATCCATTTTTCTTACAATTATTTGTAAATATATACAAATTCAGTGTTAGTGAATCTAGAATTATTTGATAAATTAAATATTTTTGATAATCATTTGGTATTTGATATATTTTTATAAAATTAGAAAAAGTTACTTCTGTTAATATTAAAAGGATGTGTCAAACATGGTTTAATAAAATATGTATGCATCATAGAGAAAAACTGAAAAGAGTATCAATAATTGCACTGTTCTACAATATACAGTTTTAGTTTTTATTATTCATATCTTAAATAGCCCATATTTACTTTTTGAAGCCATATCATTAGTTTGGTGTTCAAAGTAATAAGGGAATATATTTACTATTGTTAGTTTCGAAATAAATTAGGAGTTTTTTACTAAGATAAGCTACTCCTAAAACACTGACCGACTCAACGTAATCCTTACACAAGCTTTTGTAGATTGTAAGTATTTCACAACATTCTAGAACAATACAATTACAGTCTAACAATTTCCAGTACTTTAGAGCTTGTATTTCCACTGCTATTTTTTCACTGGTGAAAAGATATTACTAAAATTGATTGCTGAACTTTATAGTTTAGTTCTGAACAACGTTTTTTGTCAAAATCGTATTTTATCTCTTTATTTCCAACCTAAATTGATGAATGCTGTACCAATTTAAAGGTTAAGTCCTCCGCTTGTTCTAAATAACTAATTTTAATTGTATGTTATATTATTTATTTTAAAACCGAATTAAAAAAAATTTAAAAATCAGAAATAGTAATAAAAAAAAAATTAAAATGTTGAAGTTGTGATAGTATACTATAGATGACAGCACCCTAGAAAAAAAAGTAGGAATTTTATCACGTTAAGGTAATCTAAAGAATCCCTAATACACACATCCTCCGAGGGAGGTCCCTGGGAAGTAATTCGTAGTCTCAGGGATGACTGGGGACTTCCTAGGGACCTCCCTGGGAGGATGCGTGCTTTTAGGGATTTTATATCTCTTAGCAATATTACAATATCCAACCCTGATGGCCGACCAAACGGTGTAGTGGTTAGGGTGCTTGCTTCTAGACCGCGAGGTTGCGGATTCGAGTCCCGTGTTGGCATGGGTGTTTGTAAATGTATGTTGGCTTGTCTAATGACGAATGTTTCGGCGCATTATAGCCCTCGTGTTGCTGACGGCGCCAGATAATCTGAAAACAACCAACCAACCCTGATGAGCTTTCAAAAAACTAATTCATCTAAGCAATCTTAAATGCACTGGCTAGTCAGGGGCCAAATATTAAAATATAATTAGAATTCACGAAATAATTACATGTTGTAGACATATTTATATAATCTCGCTCATAAAATTATTCTGATGTTAAATTGTATTGAATTAACCCATTTCTTTTAAAGACTATGGATGCGATCCAATCCCCCCTTCCCCTGGTCCTGGCACGTATAACATGACAGAAGAGAAGTCCTGTTGGAATCGACCGAGAGAAGGAGCTGTTGTCCACTATAGCTGTAACAGTACGAAGATATTGCGAGGACCGGATACACTCATCTGCAGAAATGGATCATGGCTACCAGAATTCCCAAACTGGGCAGGAAGTGCTAGACCTTACTGTAGTAAGTAATGATCTTTCTCTGCGGAATTGTTCTTGGAAATGGCATGACCTTGTGTCTTTTTTAACTATGACTATTCTAAGTAAAACTTGCAACTGTCCTAATAGACATACCAGCTGCACATCATCAACTATGGAAACCCAAAAAACATCAAATAAAATGTTTGCCACTAAATGGGAAAATGCATCGGGAAGTTAATAACTTTGCATGTAGAAAGATGTAAATGAAGTTTAAGACTAATAAAAAGCAATACAAAAAACGTGTAAATATCTGCCAAATAATTGTAATCAATGAAGCTTCATTAACTAAAATTTCAAACGTTTTTTGCCCAAAAAAAATTAATTTTTCCCCAAAATTGTATCATTATTTCCTCAAAATTTTTATTATTTTTTTCAAAAATTTTATTACCTCCTTTTAATCAAAATGTACTTCGTTTTTTTTTTTTTTTTTTTTTTTTTTTAATTTTTAATCTTTTTTCCTAAATTTTTTTTTCCCAAGATTTTAATTTCTTATAAAAAAAATCCATTTTTTTTTTGCAAAACTTTATTATTTTTCAAATATTTTGATCATTGTTATTTCATTTTTTCATTGTCGCAGTAGTGCAGTCGCATTATAACATAGCAGCTCGATAACATCACACACTCATACAGGGTGTCCGAATCAAATGTCCCTTATTTGGAGAGGGCGATATTCTTAACAGAAAGTTGAAAAGCATAAGAAAAATGTAAAATTAGATAACAGAACTCACAAAATTATTAGAAAAAAAATCAGTACATCTCCACTAAGGCTCCCTTAATAGCCATGAGGATATCCAGCTAGTAAACCAGTTCCACCAGGTTTTCTGTAGCATTTCCGTAGAACAAGGAAACAAGCGTATGGAAAAAACCATACCCAAACGTTTTTAATCGCTCTTTACTATAATAAATTGCATGCAAAATAGTTTTTTGAACTAAATTAAAGTTTAAAGTACATCTATTAACATTATAATGCGAAGAATGGGTTGCTTACAATTAATTCGTATATTATCTACAGACTGAAGCTATATGGTCAATGTTTAGAGATATTTTTGTCATTTTTCACCAGTATATCGCATCTTGCAATCTATCTTATTTGTATATCCAACATACGTTTTGTAAACTGTTTATGCCTTCTTATTAGGGAGTTCTATTTCTTTTTCTGGGCCCAATTTTTCTTTTTTCTTTAGAAGCATCGTTTGGCGGTTTACTAATAATCTAGCGATGTACTAATATTCTAGCGCTATAGTAACATCTTTTGAAATACATAGCTGTGTTTCCAGGAAGTTTTGTTATACTTTTTGCATGAACTTGAACATTAATTCAATTATTACTATTTTTTTTTATTTTTTTTTCATCTCGTCCAACATAACAATTTCATTTGACGAATCTATATCTACTTCAATATCCGTATTACCGTCTGTTGATGAATCCTGAATACTAATATATTTTTTTATCATCATCAAATTCTTCTTCGTCATCAAATAATTTTTATTCATTAATCGTAAATGTATCAATAAAAATTCTCAAACACTTCATTTCTTTGTCGTACGTGAGTTTATATGCTATACTTGCAAGGTGTCTTGACACACGTGATGGAAAAAATCTGAGTGACAAGAACGCTCACGCCGGATATAATATACCCGACACCCCACAAAATACCGGAATTTCCATTTTTAGAATTTGCTGGCCGACTTGATCAATACAAGATCATGTCCCTACATTCAGCTATACCAATATTTGTACATTTTTAAATGAGTGGTTGGGAAATATACAGAACAAAAGATGTCACACCCTGCGCGCCCGGGATGCAGCAATAGCAATGGTTATTGACGCACAAAGGTCATCAACATCAGGAATGTTCTTTGAGTAGACTTTGTCTTTGACGTAACCCAAAAAGAAGGGGAAAAAACCAGTGGAGTAACTTCTGGAAAACTTGGTGGCCAGGCAATTTTGCCTCTGCGTTCTAAAGCACGGGCTGGATAACCACCACCGGAAAATAAAAATTGTAGCTAAAGTCTGAGACTTCAGAAACCAATTTTGTTTTATACCGCCAACTTATCTTATCGCTAATAGATTTTTTTATCGACTTATGAAATTAGGGAGAATTGATTCGAACACCCTGTTTATCTTGATGAAAAACATCTCAGGAGATACAGATCTCATGTGAGTGACATCTCATCTTTAAGCTATAGAGACACATGCACTTTAATTAAAACCACTCTGCATCTTTTCATTTTGGTAAGCTATTTTATTCATGACCGTGTAAGAAACAGCAAATAAATATTCAATTTTTTATTTTCTAGATGCTGCTTCAAATCTGGTGTACTCTTTGGTAGGATGGATAAGTTTTGCTGTTGTGATAGCTTCTAATCTACTTTCTAAACTGTAGGTGACCAATGAACTTTTTCTGACAAATGGAACATCATGAAGCAAACGAGTAACTCTTTGAAGCTTCAAGAAAATTCAATGTCAAATTTCAAAATTAAAAACAGCTACGTGTCAGATATGGATGCTTTTTGAAACCAGCTCCGAATTTCAAGTGCAAGCTTCAAAAGGCGTTTAGTTTAGAAAATGAAATGTAGTTTCGGATGTTCGCATTGGTATATATGTAAAGATGAAAGACGCAATCTCATGGTTTGCTACTTTTCATATACCGTGCAATATGGAACGCTCTCAATACGCTGTGGATACTTTCAAAACGTAATAACAGAAGCTTTATTTCAAACATGATTGACTAATGACCTTCAAAATTCAAAACAACAATGAATTTTATTTTAATTGTAATCTTCGTATTATTATTTTTAAAAAAAGTATGTGATCAAAAGAAAGTAAAAATATTTTATTGAAAGTTAATGGATCTGATGAGAAAAGTATGTGTGCAGCACTGAATAATCTAACCATCAGACTATCAGGTATCTGGCATTTCTACTCGTAATTTAAGTTCTAGAAAATCTCTGATGCTTCAGAAAAAACTTGCCAAGTCAATAATTATTATTTTTAAAAATGCTTATTTAATATTACTTTTTGTGTGAACAGTTTTATGAATACACTTGTGATGGCATATTATATGTATACTAATTTATGAAAGCTACCAATTGAAACTCTGATATAAATTAAAAATGTTACTACAGTTTAAAATGTGAGCTAGTGTAAGTTAACAATTTTAAATTTGGTTTAGAAGTTTTATGCAAATGATTAAAGCTCCAGCCATAAACATCTCAACCTCTGCATAAGAGCTCTGGATGGATATTCGAGGTATTTAGAAATGATTGAAACAACAACTTTTACCCAAGGCAATTTGAAGTAGAAACTTTTCAAATGAAGTATGGTGCTTATTATAAGTACTTACTAATTTATTCGCATAAGGTGATAACCTTATCTTTGTTATTCAGGAAATATAACATTTAAAATCATTAGCATCCTATCATGAGTAGTCTGATTATGTTAAGACTAAGAAAATAATATAGATTTTCCAAAAAAAATTCAATTCTAAAAACTTTTCAATAAGTATTGTCGAAAGGTGTAAATTTTCTAAGTCAATGATACATATTTTGAACTTAGAAAATTGACAAATTTAATCGTCTTGAAGCTTAATTTCATCTGAGTTTTGCTATTCATTCACATTGTGTCAGAATGTAATCAAATGGATACTGGAAGTTTTGAAGCTAATTATATTTACCATTACAAAGAAGAAACCCCACGATAAGAAAACATCAAAAAGTTAATATCGTACATCTATGAGAAAAGGACCACAACTCAAAAAATTTCAATTCTGAATTGAAGACTCCACAGAACACACACTGCGTGGACTTGAGTACAGCACAAATCAGTTTAAACTTGAATTCAACTTAAGGGGGTCCAAGGCTCAAATATTTTCAAAATTGTCAACAACAAAAAATTGATTTAAAAAATATGTTCAATTACTATCATTTTGATACCTCATTTATAATGCTACCCCTTTCCGTTGGCTTTCAGTTGTCAAATTAATACCTGACAACTGACCTACTTTCTGCATGAATTTAAAACAGCTTTTTCTCACTGATGGTTTTTATTTATTTATTTTTTTTACATAATTGGAAATCACTCCATTGGTAATTAAGCAACATACACCAAATTTCCCATGCATATTGTATTAACTCTTTAGAAGATATTCACCAAACAAAATTTTCAAATTTCGCTTTTTACTCAAGATAAGGTTTTTTTTTTTTTTTTTTTTTTTTTTTAATCATAAAACAAAAAAAAATATTAACTTTTATAGTTAAAAGTTTTTATTTTAATATCTGCTATAAATATCAAAATTATGTTTGGTAAATTTTATTGTTATATGTTTGTGAACACATACATATAATTTTTAAGTTTGTTAAGATATTTTTTATTAAGTTTTATCAAAATATTTAATGCGTTGTTTTATAGTAATTATAAAATTTTAATAAAAAAAAAAAAAAAAATTTTAAAAATAAATATATTTTATAGACCAGTACACTTTCCTACAATTACATAAAAAAATTATGTTGATCCAAAAAATATTAAAGAAATTAAAATTCTGGGCCCTGGACCCTCTTAAAAACAATCTTATGCCATTCAACCAATTTAAAGTTTATGGATTCTGGGACACTTAAACTCAAAATAAAGAATTTCGAGGTGTGGCACTTTTCTCTACAATGTGCCGTAGGTGACAAATGAAAATATACAAATTGGAACCATCATTGCTCCAAACAAAACTGAACATAAAAGTCACCAATTCTAATAATTTTGTTATGACTACCTACGACTATACAAGATGAACTGTCTATTATCAGTCATAGGTGCTCTAAGTAATGAAGTCTCAAATTATATAACCCTGCTCTGGATATAATAATCATGAAAAATTAGAAAAAGAACAATATTGCAGATAAAATTTCAATCGAATTGTTTGCGATTTTTGCACTAAGTTCCTAAATGAGATGTTTTGTATTCCTAATTTAAGACAGGTATGGTAAATGCGTTTTAAGAAAAGAAACCTGATAGTAGATCTTACATAAAAAATTTATGTATCTGATAAAAATGTGCTTTTAAAGAATCTATAAAGGAAGTGAACATTCAGTATTGTGTTAAATTGAGAACACATGCATCCATATTGGAAGGTGCAGTTTAAAATAAACAATTGTAATTAATATTTTATTTCCATATTTATGTTTTGCATTCATTTAAACTTCACTAGGTTGTACGCATGCAACATAAATATTTAGTTTCCAGGTGCCATTATATTAGGTATGATTAAACTTCAGTATTATAGTGTGTTTTTAGGTATACCTATATTACACATTCATTTAGTACTTACAATTAATTAATCAATCACAAACACATTTTCCATAATATCATGAATGAACCCATCTATTCATACTGTCAAAATAAAAAGGACCTTGGTTATATGTATATTTATTGGATTGAAACAGGCAACTTGCGTCTTTAGAAATGCACAGAATGCGTCTTAACAATGCTTAAAATGTGCCTTTAGAATGCTTGCAATTTTATTTACAGCATATTGCTTAATTAGTAAAAATGAACGACATATTTCAATTTTATTTACAGCATATTTCTTAATTAGTAAAAATGAACGACATATTTCAATTTTATTTATAGCATATTTCTTAATTAGTAAAAATGAACGACATATTTCAATTTTATTTACAGCATATTTCTTAATTAGTAAAAATGAACGACATATTTCAATTTTATTTACAGCATATTTCTTAATTAGTAAAAATGAACGACATATTTCAATTTTATTTACAGCATATTTCTTAATTAGTAAAAATGAACGACATATTTCAATTTTATTCACATTAAAAAATATTTTCAAGCAAATATAAGCTTATTTTGGCAATTTTTTATAGCAGAAAATTGTCAACCGTTAATTAAGAAACTAATTTTTAGTTCATTTTATTGATTTTTTTATTAAATTTGAATGAATGCACACCAAAATAATGCCCAGTAAGTTTGAAAAAAAACTCTGTATAAATTTCTTAAATCATTTATATTATATTAATAATTATAGGTAAATCGTAGAATGATTATGACGTTAAGGGTTTTGTTACTTTATACAGTTTGCTGGGGGGACTTAAGATTAGTGCACATTACCACCTAACTACGTAAAAAGAACAAAAGAATTGTGTGAAACAATGAAATTACGTTATATAGCAATGTAACCAGACAAACAAATGACGTTGTCCGTACTGATATCAGATTACCCTGCTTGAAAAAAGGATTTGAATTAACCCTTAAAACAAGAGAGCAGCATACTCTGTCACTTTTGTAGATTTAAACATCTATAAATTTCTAATGCACTTAATCAAACATGATTCACATTTCTCCATATTTCATTTCTATACTTTTAGAGATGGAATGAGATTTATGTAAATATGTTGCTGGTGTTGTTTAAAGCAAAATCTTCTATGCTTTGTTGATAGCAATTAAAATTGTCATTGTAACCTCAGTGTATGACTATTGTCTGATTGGAATTTAAGCTGCAAAATTCATCGTTGTGGCTAACTAAGCATTGTTTTTGAGAAATTTAAATAAAATTATGAATTGATAAGAATTGTTTATTCATTGTACATCTTTACTCATTAATTAAACATATGAAAAATGCTTGATGGTTGAAATTTCCATATTTTGTTTATTAATGTAACAATACCTGATAAATGTACACACCTCAGAAATATACAAGTTGAATGTATTGAATTTCAACTTTCAAAAAGCTTTAAAAAAAGAATCACTGGTCAAAATTATCTGAATTTTGGCCTGAATATATACGTAAAAGAGGGAAGCTGTATAACATATGAAAAAAAATTCGAACTGTTGTTATTATTGTTGTTTGTTGCTGTAACTGTTGTTATTAAAATTGCGAACTGTTGATGAACACTGTTATTATTCTTATGCCATACCGCTTCGCCCTTCTTTGCACATATTCAAGTCAAATGTCAGGTCATTCTGACCAGTGGTTATTTTAATTCTTTTTAAGGTATACATATACATTAGGAATCGCGAAATTTGACTCCAGTCTGCGTTTTTGTTTTTTGGTCTTAAAATATTCCCGAATTCATTACCATTAAAATTATACCATTTTCTTTCTGAGACACAAACTACTTTTTAAATTACAGTAGGTTTTGTGAACCTGTTTTGTATCACGTTCGTTAGGGTAGTAAACTTTAAACGCGTTTTCTGAAGAATGACATTTTGGTGTTATATGACTTTACGCCAACGGTCATAACTTCATAATAAATGGTCCGATTTACAAAATTCTAGTTTTGTTTTGTAGACAATAATTGTGAATGTGTTTTCTATGGAGATTCTAATATATATTGTTATAAACACATTTTTAATGCGTATTTTAATCTTAATTGTTTTGTTAAAAACTATGTATTTTTTGAAACTTTTTATTTAAAAACTTATAATTAAATAAATATTGAAGCCAAATTCAAAATTCTCCATAGGAACATGCGTCAATATAATAACTCTTATTTGCAATAAAAATAATAACTCTAAGCTAATTACAAGTTTAATTATGTATGTTCTAATAATGTCCTAATTAGTCACTTTAATTGCAATTAGCTGATTAAAAAATTGACAGAAAAAATAGTTTCTATATAAAAATGCATTATTTTTAATTCTGATATACTCCCAAAAAGTTAGAAATTATTACCTAAAAATGAAAGAAAATCACCTCAATTGTATATGTATACCTTAAGTGTAAACGTAGCCACAATACTATTATAAAAAAAGAATTTAAAATTAATTAAGCAATACTGTCTTGTTTCTAAAATATATATCAATCTTAATTGCTTTTAGAATTGAATTAATTTAATTTGCACTTTTTTTTACCATTTAAAACCAACAAGCACTTAAATATTTTTATTTGTCAAAAAAATTGTAGTTTATTTTTTAACGATCACATGATTTTTTAGACGATTAAAAAATCTCATATAATTAACAAAGAGTTTTTTAAAAATATTAAAATAAATGAAGAATAAAAAATAATTTGTTCACATGCGCTTATATTAATCGATTTCACAAATCCAACCTCGAAAACACTTATTTGAAAAAACTCTTACATATAGTTTCTATGAATACTTTAATACTCCAAATAAAACCATCCACCCTTTTTATTGAAGTTTGCATTAAGCGATTTCCACTGAATTTCAAGTCAAAGAAATTCAAACGTTCCTCCAAACTCAATCTTTACTAAAATGTATAAAGTGTGAAACTCCCGGACAATCTAATTTATTTACCTGTTTCAATTCCTCGAAATGTCAGGCTGGGACCAAATTACCATACAGAAATCAGGGACGGCTTATAAAATTAAAATCCATAACGATTTGCAAGAAGGCAAAAACTGTCGCGTAACGTAAAACTTTTCTTACGCTCTCCTGGGGGGCATTAATGGCGTCGCATTTTTATTTTAAGTCGTTTTGTTGAAGATCATTTTACACCATATATCATGTCGCTTTTACACAACAGTCGCACGATGTGAGAAAAGAATTACTATTAATCATGTCCCATTTCGCCCAGAGAAAAAGAATTTCAAAGTTCCATACTTACTCAGGAAATAGTATTCCTCTGTCTAGGATTGACTGAAGGGAGCGTTCACAAATAACATGAAGGATAGCACACTTAATTAAAAGCCCATTGGTGTGATTAAGATGGAACGTGCTCATTGATGAGGTTATGAAGGAACGTGCTCATTTATGTAGTTAAGACTGGAACGTACTCATTGTTGTGGTTAACAGGGAACGTGCTCATTTAAGTGATTAAGAAGATACGTTCTCTTTGATGTGATTAAATAACATGAAGGATAGCACACTTAATTAAAAACCCATTGGTGTGATTAAGATGGAACGTGCTCATTGATGAGGTTATGAAGGAACGTGCTCATTTATGTGGTTAAGATTGGAACGTACTCATTGTTGTGGTTAACAGGGAACGTGCTCATTTAAGTGATTAAGAAGATACGTTCTCTTTGATGTGATTAAATAACATGAAGGATAGCACACTTAATTAAAAGCCCATTGGTGTGATTAAGATGGAACGTGCTCATTGATGAGGTTATGAAGGAACGTGCTCATTTATGTGGAAAGTTAAGACTGGAACGTACTCATTGTTGTGGTTAACAGGGAACGTGCTCATTTAAGTGATTAAGAAGATACGTTCTCTTTGATGTGATTAAATAACATGAAGGATAGCACACTTAATTAAAAGCCCATTGGTGTGATTAAGATGGAACGTGCTCATTGATGAGGTTATGAAGGAACGTGTTCATTTATGTGGAAAGTTAAGACTGGAACGTACTCATTGTTGTGGTTAACAGGGAACGTGCTCATTTAAGTGATTAAGAAGATACGTTCTCTTTGATGTGATTAAATAACATGAAGGATAGCACACTTAATTAAAAGCCCATTGGTGTGATTAAGATGGAACGTGCTCATTGATGAGGTTATGAAGGAACGTGCTCATTTATGTGGTTAAGACTGGAACGTACTCATTGTTGTGGTTAAAAGGGAATGTGCTCATTTAAGCGATTAAGAAGATACGTTCTCTTTGATGTGATTATGAGAGAACATGCCATTGATGTGGTTAGGAGGAAACATCAGTGTAACCCTGCCCCATAGAACTATTGCCTTAAAATTTTGGCCTCAATATCTTTCAAAGTAATTTTTTAAAACATGTGATTTTTTCACCAGATTTAACAACAGTAATTAAAAAATCATTAAAAAATGTGAAGGGAAAACAATTTTTTTTTTTTTTTTTTCTTAAATGCATTATACTTTGAATATTTTTATACATTAAGGGGACTTGGTACCCTTAATTTTTTTTTTTTTTTTTTTTTATTTAAGCCTTTAAAATTATAATTTTTACATTTTTGGAAATATTACTAAGTAAAAACTAAATTTTATTTTTTAAAAAAAAGTTCACATAGTGCTTTAAAATTTAAAAAAAAAAAAAAAAAATTTAAATTCATGAAATTTCAAATTCTATCTTCTTTTTCATATTCCAATATTTGATTTCCTGATTTTCTTTTTTTAAATTTCCTAGTAATATACTCTAACTTTTAGGCATTGGATTTAGAATAAGTAAAATAGTTTTCGAGAAAAACGATAATTACTGTACCGGTAGGTAAAAAAAGCGTTTTCAACATTTAAATTTGTAAAACAAAAAGTTTTTATTTTATTCAAAAATTCATGTCTATTTTTGTCAAATAGATATTATGAATGACACACACAAAATTTCAAATCATTTCATTAATATTTTCTTAAGTTCTAGCATTTTGAGTAAGGTTGGAGTTTCGAAAATCACGAACTGAGGAAAAATGCATTCGAAATATCGAAGGAGCTATTGCAGCAATGCTAAATTCTTCATAAAAAATATAGTTTTTCTGCAAACGCAGCTATCGGATCAGCTCAAAAACTTGCCAGAATAAGATGAAGGTTTCAAAGATTATAATAAAGCAAAATATAGAAAATTTATATTTTTATTATTCTTTGTGAAATCAAGGTGTACCAGTCCCCTTAACTCACAAAAAAAATAATTATATACAAATCACAAGTTAATTTCCTTCGAAATTCTGCTAATGATATTTTATTACTGTCATTATACCTGGTGAAAAAATTCATATGTTTTAAAGCAATACTTTGCAGATATTGTGACCATTAAAATTAAGCATTAGATCTATGGGACAAGGAAAAATTTACAATCCCTCTTAAGTGTGGACCGGAAACTATTATGCTTACTTAACTTTATAAGAAGAATCTAAATACAGTAGGATTTAAATTAACACTTCTTGAAAATGACAAAAGCAAATCAATACAATAAAATGAAGTGGGCCATAACACTTTTAGTAGTTAGGAAAAACTTGTATTTACGTATCAAAATCATGTATAAATATTTTACTGTGAAACGTGAAGATTGCACTTGATTCACAATAGTCCGAGAGGCGACTGCAATTTTCGGACTTCATCGAAGATCATTCTGAATTTTTTATAGAGATTGGAGAAAAGTGAGTAGATTAGGAATCCATTGGTCTGCCTTGGCAAAAATGGCCGAAACTGATCAAAAATCTACTTGGAATGAGTTGAACTAAAATCCGATTGCCAAATATGTCATAACTTGCCAAAAAGAGAACAAACTTTTTCGTCTGGCAACCCTGCATTTTAATTTTCAATGAGAAAAAGCGCAAACTATTTCTGATCTCTTGCTCGGAAAACTTATATCTTTTAAAAGTAAGCCAAATTGGCAACATTAGTTACGTCATCAGTGACGTAATATTTATTGCCAACTTGGCTCCCTTTTAATAGATTCAAGTAAATTGTCGCCAGATATCTGAAACGTCTGCAACCTTCTTAATTGATAATTAAAGAGTGAGGGTTACCAAATAAAAAAAAATGCTCATTATTTGGCAAGTTATGGCTCATTTGGCAATTGGATTTAGTTCAACTTATTAAAAGTCGATTTTTGACCAGTTTCGGCCATTTTTGCCACGGCAGACCAGTGGATTCGTAATCTACTCACTTTTCTCTAATTTCTATAAAAAAAATCAGAATGATGTTCGATGGGGTCCAAAAATTTCAGTCGCCTCTCAGTCTACAAGTAATAAACGATTTATTTCACTCCAAAAGAAAGAGAGAGAGTTAAGCAAAAGAAAAAACAGCTTATATATACAATTAAGGGGAGTTGGTACCCACTATACTGGTAATGTTAATTTGGCATATTCCATGTACTTTTTTTTCATAAAGTATTTGACATAGAAGCCTAATTTTTCTTCAGTGCATTTAGCAGACCCTTGTTATTCTAATGAAGTTAGCTTTTGATTGTGTTCATTTACTTTTTTTTTTTTAAATGAATTTTCGTGAAAGTGACTCAAATTTATTAAAAAAATCGCAAGTTTTTTTTGCCGAAAAAAGCCAAAACAAAAAATATTTTTAAAATAACAACAAAATCTCACTTCAGTATATACAGATACTTAAAATTAAACCCAAATTTCAGGATGATATTTTACACAGTTTCTGAGAAAAAGTACATGAATAATGAAAAATGTAGTTTTGAGAAAAATGCATTTTAAAGAAAACTTTACTTACACAGATAGTTACCAATTTTGCCTTTAAAAAATTATTAAAAATACTTCTAGTTGAGGTATCATTACAAACGAGGTATCTTTTTAAAGGGAAGTATTTAAATTTTAATAAACAGTAATAAACTTAAAATAGATTATTTATAAATTTTTGGGTACCAACTCCCTTCAAATAATAACATGACCGGATTACATTAGGGACCTAAATCACTCTATGTTAACCAGTACTTAAATATCAGAATATTTCTGTTAATTATAGATAAAACTTAAACCCATGTTAGGAATAATTTAGTACGCCGGAAACACTAAAATTAATTCTTGATTAGTAATATAAATAAAAAATTAAAAGCAATTGAATCAAAGTAAACCAAACTTCTCATATCAGAAGTACGAATTGAATCATTTTTAGTTATTGGGTTTGAATATACTAAGACCTTGCAAAAAAAAAAAAAAAAAAAAAAAAAAAAAAGCAAAAAAAAAAAAAAAAAAAAGGCCTAAATTTTGTTTTCCTTGACACGTTCGCTGCTACTGACGCGCTGGCGTGTCAGCATGGCGCTACATCCCATGCCGGCGACGCTCTGGGACGACGATCGAGTATGGTAAGTAAACTGCTTTAATTTTAGTTCGGATTTGGAGGTTGAACTATGAGGTTTTTGAGGCACGTTAATGAAGCATTATTTTTATATTTTTAGTGCTTGGTTTTTAAATTTTGTATTTAAATGTTTTTATGTGCATTTTTAAAAATGGCGGACAGTACAAGTATTGCAGGACCTTCACAGCCCAAGAAAAGGAAAGTAAATAAAAAACTGACTGATGCCGAAATATTAGAATTACTAGAAAAGAGTGATCTTTCTGATTATGACAGCGTAGACGATGAAGATTACGGTTGGGATTCTACGAGCGAATCGAAAGGAGATAGTGATGTCGCTGTGTCACTTTTTTTAAATTCGGCTTCTGAGGATGGATATATAAATTTTGGTGGCAGCGACTGTGTTAATTAACACTCATTATTGACTTGCTATGTTTGCATTTAAGATTTGTTAGAGATTGCAAGTCGTAACGTCAAGTCATGTCATTACATTGTCATGTTCTATGTATTTTTAGATTCAGTGTCATCGAATGAAGTTAGATTTGTAATTAATCCAGTAATATTTGACCATTAAAAATATTTAAACAGTTAATTAATAATATAGTTGTATTAGTTTTTATGCTTGGAATAATTTTATAGCTTTTTAACATGTAAAAGTAACGGAAAACATCGCAAACAAAATACGACTGGTGCCTATAGTGCGGCTGTAACATCTGTATAAAAAAAGAATACCAAAGACCTTTTAGGCGCAGTATGGCCCTAGTGGAGCTCTTGCGCCATAAAACTCCAACCAACCAAAGAAGTTTTATGCCAAGTTCCATTTTGTTTAAAAATAAAACAACATCTAAATCAAGCACAAAAGCAGCAGAGATTGATAATCTTAATATTGAATGATTTTAAATGCAATGCATCTCTACACAATGCATCTTTAACGCAAATACAAAATTTAAACGAATAAAAAAATATTAAAAAAATAAAAAATATCCACGATAAAAGAAGACAATTAATATTTATATGATTATAAAGTTTTAGATACTCAAATATTGTTAGATCAATTTAAATTATGTATCTAACTTCATATAATGAGATTGAGTCTTAAATACATTGAACATGACAAAGCAACGGATTGTTTAGACTCAATTGACGACAATAACACTTGCAGACTCAATAGACTATTGAACAATTAATGGAAGGATCATGCGAAAAAAAGATCGAAGTCCTAAATAATTCGATTTGTTTTTCTATTTTTTTTTAATCTTTGCTTAAACGGAATAAAATATAACTATGAAACACAGGGAAGAATGACCATAAAGAGATAAATGCAGTATTGTTATACGCAGGAGAAATGCAGGACTACTATAAACTAAACTTAAAATTTAATTTACTCTGAACCTTGCAATTTAATTCAATAATAATGATATAAGTATGAAATACAGGGAAGAATTATCACAAGCTAGATAAATGTTGTACTATTGCATACAAGATAAATACAGGTTCACTAGAAAATGAACTTGAAATTTAGTTTGCTCTGGATCTTCCAACTTAATTTTATTAGTAAGGATTATAAGTATGAAATAAAGGGAATAATAATCACAAAACAGATAAATGCATGCAGGAGAAATACGGGATCAATTGAAACTAAACTCGAAATTTAGTTTACCCTGGACCTTTCAATTTAATTTGATTATTAAGGATGTAAGTATGAAATACAGGGGGAAATGATTTAAAGACAGATACATGCAGTATTTTTGCATACAGGAGAAATACAGGATCACTAGAAACTCAACTTGAAATTTAGTTTACCCTGTGCCTTTCAATTTAATTCAATTCATAAGGAGTAATGTAGTGTCCTAAATTTAGCATAATGTTAATCTTTTCAATGATACCATTTTAAGTATTTTATACATCTATAATAATAAAACAAGCTGTCTGTCTGTCTGTCTGTCTGTCTGTCTATCTGTGGATCTATAGAAACCTACTTAAAATTGGAGTAGAGCTCTGAAATTTTCAGCATAAATAGTTTTGGCCTTCTAAATTTTAGTTAGTTCTTTTTTAATTAATTTTTTAATTATGTTTTTTTTTTTTTTTTTTTTTTTTACAGAGTGACTTCAAACAGAGATACAGCTCTGAAAATTTCAACATATTTAGTTTTAGCCTTCTAATTAGACTTTTGAAAAACAGAATTTTGACATTTTAATTAGTTATTTTTTAATTAATTTTTTGATTAATTAATATATATTTTACAAAACGATTTCTAATAAGGCTACAGCTCTAAAATTTTCAAAATAAGTAATTTTGACCTTCTAATTGGACTTCTGAAAAACAGAATTTAAAAATTTTATTTAGTCCTTTTTTAATTAATTAACAAATATTTTACAAAACGATTTCTAATAAGGCAACAGCTCTGAAATTTTCAATACAAGTAGTTTTAGCCTTATAATTGGACTTTTGACTAAAAATATGTCAAAATTTAAATTATTTTTTAATTAATATTTTCACAAAAAGCGACTTCTAATAGGCCTAGAGCTCTGAAAGTTTCTAAATAAGTAGTTTTGGCCTTCCAATTTTGCTTTCCACAAACACGTGTTAAAATAATTTTAAAGGGGTGTTGTATTATTGTATTAGCGGAATATTAACGGGAATTTTTGGTTTCTCTATTAAGGCTTTAAAGTAGCAATTAGATTTTAGTGAGTGAAGCGAACTTATGCTTCCGCAGCAATGAACCTTTCAGCGAGCGAAACGAGCCTATGTTTGCATACCAATGAACCTTTCAACTAGTGAAGCAAACCTGTGCTAATGTGTTAATGAACTTTTCAGCGAGAGAAGCGAGCTCGATTTTGCGTAGTGATAAACCTTCCTGCGAACGAAGCGCCAAAAACTGAGACCTATACACCAATGACGGATTTCATAGCTGGCTAAAATATTGCACATGGTAAAATTTCGTAGCGAAGCACGGGTATTCAGCTATTATAGTATAATTTAAAAAGCTTTATTACTTTCATATACTTTTAAATTTAAATAAATATTTTCAAAAAAGGCAATCTAAAATTTGAACCAGATTGATGTTTTATATTTGGAGACTCGTAATTAGAATTATAAAATTTTGTGCTATAATTATTGAATACTCTTACCAATATATCAGAAATTTCAAATTAATTTAGAAAACCAATACATTCCACTATATTGATGAGATAATGAACTTAATAACAACGTTGTTATTCAGTATTTTTCTGGATGAATAAATATTATTCTGGATGGGTAAGGAATAAGTATAAATGAAAAATTCGTAATTTAAATTTATTCAGGGACAATTTACTGAATACATAATTGCCCTGGCTACAGTATCTCTAAAAGTAAGTACATTTTTCCATTTCTTTTATAATTATCACATATAATTTAAAAAACGCATTTGAGTGAAATTTTTAATTTTAAAAGGTACTATCAGTATCAGTAAAGATAATCCTGGTCGGAGAAACCACTAACTAAATCCAGTTTAATACGCCAAAAATTGGAATTTAACTTAGATTCGACGAAAACATTTCGATTCGATGCAAAATGCCATCTTAATATTCTTCTTCTTCTTATCAAGGACTATGGGGACTAAGGCACCTCTGCTTGAGCATTTTGTACCAACCCCATATCCCGTACAGATCGGTAGTGGGCAGTACTGCACAGGATGTAAGAGCACACTCGCAAGAGGGAGTGCGCAAGTCTACCTATAGCCGCCGAAGAGTTCATTTCTACCTCTTTCGGTAGCTATCCGGTAGATGGCAGTACTACCGACCGTATGTGGAACTTCTTAATTTAGAGGCATCACGAAGCAGAAGATTCCACCAGGAGACTTGGCTTTGCCACCCCCAGAGGTATTGATTTGTATGGGAACTTGGAGGACTTTTCGACCATGACTGATTTAACGTGCTCCAGTCACCATTAGCGAACACGGCGGTCTTTAGTCGGTCCCAGGCCCGAACTCGCAACCTCAGGGCTCGCAAACTTCTAGTTGCGAGAACGATACTCTCCCGACTGGGCTACGCTAATATTAGTCTTAATACGGCTAATATGAGTCTTAAATCTAATTCTCTATCCTAATAGAAAGTCCACTGGATAAGTTTCTTTGAGAAGGGGATTTGGCATTTTCCGTGTGGACTATAGGATAAGTGATGTGCTCTGAGCCTTGTATATTCACTCAAGCCTTTGTAGGTAACTCAGTGAAATTTCCTGGAAAAAGAATTTTAAATAAATTGCATCCAAATATTTCTTTTATTATAAATAAACTAATACTTAAAAAGGAAAAAATACAGATATGGCTTTGAGAAGTGTGTGGTATAGGCCATTTGTTTTATATCATACATTGTATACGTTGTCTTTGCATTTGTTTTACAGTTTTGTAACCTGCTTAATGTTTAGAAATGATTCGACAAGTGAATAATAACCATTTGAGAGTAAGAGCAGGAGAGATAATTTTTAGCGCCGAGATTGTTGAGTGGAGAAGAGGGATTAAGTTTAAAAAGAGAAGGAAAATGAGGAGCAGTCTGTTTTGAATTGGAAAAAAGAAAATGGTGGTCATTATGTTGATTATGATGCGACCCAAATGATATTTGGAGGGGAGATTGTAATATGTGATATAAATATGTGGTGGAAATATGTGGCTTAAGCCATATTTTTGTATTTTATAAATATAATTTGGAAGACAGTTTCGTAGACCGGAAAAATTGAATTTTAACTGCTAGGTTTATAATTTAGTTTGAAAAACAGCCTGAAAATATACTATACTGTTCCTTATTTTTAAATATTTTTCAACAAAGTTATAAAGTATATACAGAATTATTATAATTAAAGTTCAACTTTCAAAAGCTGTAGAAAAAGATAGCTTCATATTGACCAGTGTTTCTGGTCAATATGGAAGGAAATTTCACCTCAATATACGCAAAAAAAGGAAGAAATTATTTGGCACAAGAAAAGTACATAGAAATATTTTATTTTTTTTATTGTATCATACAAATTTTCTCTTCTTGGTGTGTATTCAGATCAATTTTCAGGATGATTCAGACCAGTGCTTCTTCATTTTACAACTTTTTGAAAATTTAATTTTAATTAAAATAACCATGTACTTAATTAAAATTTAATCCTACTCTTCGAAAGCGCAGTAGTAAAAGGACAATTGTTAAAACTGTGGAATTACATTAAACACAGAGGAGAAATTTGCAAGACAAACAAACATATCCATAACGCCTTCGAGGCAAGTGTAACAGCTTTTAAGATAGACACTCCATTAAGGAATACTTAAACGAACAGTAGCTACTTTAAATCGTAAATTAAATTTGTTCCTGCCTAAGGCCATTGCCCATTTTATAAATAGATTACATTTTTGGAAGAGACCTGCAAGAGAACTAATTGATTCTTAATACACTTACAACAATAAACGACTTGCAACATTTTGAACCTTTGCTAATCCAGTTATTGCTCATGTGTCGAGAGAAGAGTTAGTGATAGATATCGCTAGAATAACAGACAAATGCCTGGAGCTTCAGTTTTTTTCTTAACAAATATCAATAGTAACTTAATATTGTCTAAATTTCTGAGCGGTAATATACCCCCAGTCATCTGTTTTAACATTGTGATAAATCTGTCCTTGAGGAATACAACATAGTAATTCTAAAGAAAGTGCAGGGAATTTATTCATATATCATTTACCAGAAGAGGAAATATTTAGGCTTCTTATTTTTACTTTGTTATGACTTGTAACTTATTTTTGAGCTAATTGAGAAGTGGGGAATGTTATTGATTGTATATTTAATTAGATGATCTCTTCTAAGGAGATGTTTATAAAAAGAAAGGATTACACAATTATAAATCTGGAAATATACTTATTGATGCTGTAAAATCTGGTATACCACAATTTCAAACAAATTAAATTGAAAAAAATTGCTAGTCTTCTTTAAAATTTCTACAAAGCTTTATGAAATGTATAAAGTATAACATGCACTAGTTTTAAAAAGAGTAAATATGTTTAGAAACAAATATATCAGACATAGTTGTCGAATGCATATCTTATAGATGTTTATCTGAAATTTACTTATGAAATATTTTCCTTAAAATACATTTAAGGTTATTCTCCAGTAGGTGAATAATTTAGGTTGAGAAGGAAGAGACATTCAACCTCATCAGAATAAAAAATTTATTTGCATACGTTATTAATAACACTGTACAATTTTTTAATAAATCAAGTGATACCTAAATAGCAACTGTTTTTTTTTTTTTTTTTGTTTAATCCACAAATAGCAATTAAGGAGTACCCATATAGCCCACATACTCCCAGGGAGGTCCCTAGGAAGTCGCCAGTCATCCCCGGGACTTCCTAGGGACTTCCCTGGGAGGATGTGTGGCTATATGGTTAAGGAAGGGACATGAGAAGAAAAAAACAATTGACAATTTTTCCCCTATGCATTAGTAATACAAACATGATTTCATACTAAAATTCTAATTTTCATTACATTATATCTTAATACTACTTATTACAGGTTTTGTTTTCAAAACTGAGGACTAGGAATGGAAAACGACTTAAGTACCAAAAAATCGAAAATCTTTTTTTAACGGAAAAATGTCAAGACCAAACTAAACAAAGTGGAGAACGCCAAAAAATGCGAACTCCAGTGGTAATAATTCAAATTCAATCTGGTTCTTAGTTCATAGCCTTAAGTACCAATGCGAGTGTTTTTCATTTTTCGGCTCTCCTGAAAAAATTTCTTTTTTGGACTTAGGTCGTTTCCCATTTCTAGTCCTCAATTATCGAATTAGATCTCGCTGAAATACTGGGAAAGATAGGGGCAGACAATTGAGGACTAAAAATGGTTGGTTGGTTGTATTCAGATTATCTGGCGCCGTCAGCAACACGAGGGCTATAATGCGCCGAAACATTCGTTATTAGACAAGCCAACATACATTTACAAACATCCATGCCAACACGGGACTCGAACCCGCAACCTCGCGGTCTAGAAGGTAGCACGCTAACCACTATACCGTTTGGTCGGCGACTAAAAATGGAAAACGACCCAAGTACCAAAAAAATCGAAAATCTTTTTTTACTGAAAAATGTCCTAAAGACAAAGCTAAACAAAGTGGAGAACTCCCAAAGTGCGAACTCCAGTAGCAATATTTCAAATTCAATCTAAAATATCCAGACGAAAACCTACACTTGGTGGTACGACAGAAGCCTCGTGGTTTGTAAAATACAGTTGAGGATTAAAAATGGAAAACGACGTAAGTACAAAAATTAAAAAAAAAAAAAAAATAAATCTAAAATCTTTTTTACGGTAAAATGTCCTAAATAACAAGCTAAACAAAGTGGAGAACCCTCAAAGTGCGAACTCCGTTAGCAATAGTTCAAATTCAATCTGAAGTATGTACTTAAGCATTGCCTTAAGTACCAAATGCGATCATTTTTCGGCTCTCATGGAAAAAATTTCTTTTTTTGGACTTATATTGTTTTCTATTTCTAGTCCTCAATTCAACTCCTGAATTATCATTTGCTAAAATTCCAGAACTTAAGAAGCTACCACATTCAACCGAAGACTAGAAATAGAAAACGACCTAAGTCCAAAAAAGAAAAAATTTCAGGAGAGCCGAAAAATGATCGCATCTTGTACTTAAGGCAATGCTTAAGTACATACTTCAGATTGAATTTGAACTATTGCTAACGGAGTTCGCACTTTGAGGGTTCTCCACTTTGTTTAGCTTGTTATTTAGGACATTTTACCGTAAAAAAGATTTTAGATTTATTTATTTATTTTTTTTAATTTTTGTACTTACGTCGTTTTCCATTTTTAATCCTCAACTGTATTTTACAAACCACGAGGCTTCTGTCGTACCACCAAGTGTAGGTTTTCGTCTGGACCCAAAGAGGTGACTCTCTGGAGGCTTTTTGAGCGCCGTGTGAATGTGCCGCATGGTAGGTGGACTTGCCAAAAGGTTGGAATCGTCGATCATCGGAGTGAATATATACCACATAAGGAACAGGGCACATCAGTTTCGTATTCCATCTACTTTCCTGCATAAGTAGTTATGCCTTCAGAAGACGTGTGTCAAATCTTAGACTTATACTCGTGTCTTAAGAAGACATGTTTCTTTTCCATTTTAAGCTTCCAGGACGGTTTGAGTGAACAGCCAGTCATAACCCAAAATTATGGGTTGGCCATCCATCTTGGGGACATAAGCTGAGAATGTGTTCTGTGAGTTCAATTTTGTGTTTTCATCGCCTTTCCTCTGGGAGGCTGGTCATGTAAATATTTATGTATGTTTATCATATTGTGATTGATTTATTTTATATACCCTTTACTTATGAAGTATTAAAAGATTAATTGTTTTGCTGTATTTAAATCTTTGTACTTAGTTGAGGCTTGCTACACACTTTCTGTTATTTGAAGTACGATAAAATACAACGGCAAGTAATTTCACTAACTTTACGATCTCGCTGTCATAGGTTGTTGCTAGAGGAGGTTTTGGGTTTTTGTTGACTTTTCCCGGCATCTTCACATGACAGCTTCCTTCTTCCTTTTAGCATCGCAATCACCTAAAACAGTACCATCTAATCAGTGAGAAGTGAATTAAATTGCCAAGGAATGGTATAAACGCAAAAGCAACGGACAAACATTGCACTCTGTACCTCAGAAACTATGAATATGTTGGTGAATAGTTGATGTAGTAAATTATTTATTGACTTATAAATTTTATAAAGCGGTATTATCTAAGTTAAATAATTACAAGTTACTATTTCTTACCGCTTGTATGTTGAAAACTGCATATGTATACAAGTAAAGGTAGGGACATTTAGTGGTATGAAATACTATTAAATTTTTTTTACTCCATATGATAGGGTTGAGGGGCTGAGAATGTATTTTGGTGTAAACCAATAGCTGCAACTCATTTTTATCATTTATCTAAAAAAATAAATTTGAAAGGCAGCTTGGGCATAAGTTGTTCATTAATGGCGAATTCCCCTCGACTCGGTTTCATTTTAAAATGTTTTGGTACGTTTCTTGAAAATATATCTTCTATTTTTAAACATATATACTTTTGTTAGTATGCTTCCTCGTGACTCTCTGTCTCAAATGAGAGTTTTTCGTATCAATTTGAAAAATTGCATAATTTTTAGCTTTAAATTATTTAACTACTATGTATTGGTAAGCGCTGCAATAATTAGAAAGACTAATGTAAGGAAAACAAATGTATCTGAAATTTTCAAAAATCCGAATTTAGAAACCTCATTTAATAAAGTCAAAAGACTCAAAAGTTTTATGGCCCTTGTCAATGGACTTCCACATGTGCTCCGTTCGTCGCAAGGAGAATATTAAGACGGTAGTCAATTTCGCGCCAGCTACGTGAAAGCATGTCAGTATTCACTGAGGCTATTGCAAATGTATTCCTGGCCTTTAAGTCATTCGACACTTTCCTCCTGTAAACGATATCTTTTACGAATCCCCAAAGGAAAAAGTCCAGTGGCGTTATATCTGGTGATCTGGGTAACCAAGAGGGGAAAACATACAATTAATAACGCACGCAGACGATATTTACAAAAGAAACGAGAAAAACATAAAATTAATAACACGGGCAGACTATATTTACAAAAAAGAAATTATATTCAAATGGGAAAAGGAAATTTTCGATGGCAACGTTCACTATAAATGAAAATATGGCATTTATACATAGAATGATTAATATAAGTTTGTATATCCTCCTGAGACCCCCAACTGTTTGAAACATGATTTATAGCTAATTTTTATGTATATTAGTCCTTTGGGTCCATGTAACCTACTTTTAAAGTTATTGGGTTTCAAATATAAAGATGAGACAAAATATGACTAGCTCCTTAAGCTTGCAAAAATTCTGAAATTTAATTGTTCAGATGTGAAATTTAACCATGAAAGGCTGCAAAACAATTTCGTGAGGACGTGATACATCAAAATACTTTAGTTAGTGCAAAAAAAAAAAAAAATTGAGGTGGACATTCGACAACGTGAGGAAAAAGTCTTAGTGTCCATTGCTGGCACGTGCTTCACACCAACATTTCATGACGCCTCTACTGGCAGAGGAACTGTTTTTTGTCGGTTCTTTACAGATTCTACTTTGTCGCATCAATCAGTGGATCATCATCAGCTGTAGGACTGAATTCGGCTATTTCATGTAAAGAAAAATTATGCGTCCAAAATCCGATGTGCATTTAAATGTACGCGGGGTCTCAGGAGGATATATCTTCATTATTTTATGAATTATTCAACATCAAAATGTGTCCAACCTTTTATAGACACTCTGTATAACTAATATTTATTTAAATTTTGCCACTTGGAGGACTTTGAAAACTATTCTCCCGCGTAAAGTATTTACAACCTTCTTAGACATGTTTAAGAATAATGTCATGTCGATCAAATGTACTGCAGCTACAATGTATTACATTCATCCCAATACCCAATTATAATTAACCAAGTGATTGTCATTTAACCCACCGTGAAATTCATACACACCCCCACACTTAAAAACTCTTCATTCCCATAATAAAGAACTAAATCTCTTCGTTATTACACGGTTTTCGTAAAGACATCCTATTTATTTCTCGAACTTCCTGTCACGTTATCGGGCGGAACTGCCAGAAAGAAACAGTGCTTGTTAACATTCACTTCACCTTTAGCACTGTTTCCTTTCCAGGAACAAATTGCTCTTTAAACTGAATAATTAAGGTATTTGACTCTTGACAGAGGGGAAACATGAAAGAAATCAGCTATTTGTGAAAGAAACGATGCGGTAACGTTGGGCAATATTTTGAAAGCTTGAGGTTTCGAAGTTTCTTACATTGATATTGAAATCCGCAAAAAGAGAGAAATTTTGAAACCGTTCGAATATTCTTTTTATTTAAAATATGTAGTTATCGAATTTCAATATTGGAACTTGAGTCCAGTATATTGCTTTCCAGAAACGGGGGACTTCTTTACTTCCATAGGGGAATTGGGGTGTTTTTTACACACGCGGGATTTTATAAAGATGGTGACGTATAAGCCTTAATAGTAGTGTCAATACAATGTATCACCAAAAGGTTAAAATGCAATTTTTGTAACAATAGATAGGTGAAAAAGATTAATCAAAACTTTAAAATCTTTTATATTTTAAATAAAGTTTTTACGGAGAGTTGGTACCCACAAATCTATAAGTAATCGATTTTGACTTTATTATTGTTTATTAAAAATAAAATTCTCCCCTTTAAAAGAATACCTCATTTGTAATAATACCTCAACTAGAAGTATTTTTAATTTTTTGAAGACAAAATTAGTAACTATTAGTGTAAGTAAAGTTTTCTTTAAAATGCGTTTTTATCAAAACTACATTTTTCATTATTCATGTACCTTTTTCTCAGAAACTATGCTGACTATCTTCCTGAAATTTTTAACATGTATTCCTTTTATATATATACTGAAGGAATATTTGGTAGTTAGTTTAAAACTTTTTTTTTTTTTTTTTTTTTTTTTGCTTTATTCGGCATACCTTGTGGTGATTTTTAACAAATTTGAGTGACTTTCACGAAAATTCATTTAAAAAAAAAATGAATCGCAATCAAAAGCTAACTTCAGTAGAATAACAAGTGTCTGCTAAATGCACTGAAAAAAAATTAGGCTTCTATGTCAAATACTTTCTGGGAAAAATATACATGAAATATGCCCAATTAACATTGCCGGTATAGAGAGTACCAACTCCCCTTAAGTGAAGCTAGTGAAATATTTTTAAAAAATTACTTTTATTCTAGAACATTTCAAAAATGTTTTGGTTGAATTAAAAGTTAACAGATTTGCAAACAAAATCATACATCACTTACAAAATACTTTCAGTGGTTGATGAGGATTTAGGAAAGTGAAGAAAGTATCAATGAAACGTTTTTCAGCAACCTGTGACTAATCTTTAACTAAATTGACTATTCAAATAGTATTTATAATTAAGAAACGTGGTCGATTTCTTTTGGAAATACACGTAAAACACACTTAAACTTTAAAAAAAAAAATATTGCTTCATTTAATGAATCTGAAATTGTAGAAAACGTGGTGAGATTATGCAAACAAACATAAAATACCACATATAGGCTGTTTATTAGGAGAATAGCTCCCGACAAATATTCTAATTAATGGCGATTACTATAGAAATAAGACTTAGAATAGCATGCAAGAAATTGGCGTACAAAAGATTACAATACAGCAAAAGCAGATGACTTTTTGCTGGAATTCATCGCTGAAATTGAGGCTAGTCTTGTTTCTAAGGAAACAGACTACACTAGACAACGTGGCGGGAGCTATTTTTGTGATAGACGGACTTGCTTATCACTGTTTACGTCAATTACTACATATATAATCAATACACATATATATGTGAAAACCTTTAAATCTGTTTTTGAAATTAGAATAACTAGGTATCAAGATTTAAGTAATTAATAGTTGAAGCTCGAGCAATGGAATTTTAGAGTTCGAGATAAAATTTATATGTTCAAGGACGATTAATTACAACAGTCGTATAATTTAAATACAAAAATTCCAATAAAATTTTAAACTTGTGGTATCCGTATAACCAGTAATGTACAGGAGTAAGGTGGCAAGAATCATTTCATGCAATGGGCGTGTATCACTACGCAAATTACATCGGAATTTAAAGCTTTTCCTTCAACAAACATCTATGTCAGGACTGATGAAAACTTCCTTTATCATATACCCCAGTATCATGACAACTTTGACCAATATTGGCTAACACTGGCCAATCCCGATGTGGAACGTTGTAAATCAGCAGTTGGATTCCGAATTTAGCCAATCTCGCCCTATGCTGTAAAAAAATATACTGGAAGTTTTTAAATGAAAAAAAAATTAATATTTTATTTACAAGAAAAGGCGGAAGGCAAAAATATGTTTGAGGATTTTGATGTTTATTTAAAAAAAAAAATTGTGTATTATAAAACGATGATTGATTTTCGATCAGTATTGGTCAATCTTCCAGAACTCCTGTTTTCGAACTTGACCAATATTTATGTGCTCTCTACCTGGGTATGTTTTTGTATTCAGTTTTCAAGTAGAGATTGTGCAAGTAGAGACTATCTGTCACAATCACCTCCCTGCTTAATTACTTTGAAATCAGACGGCAGAGTACAAGGCAAGGTTCGATCCCGAAACTTTTCGAATGCTAGACGCCCATTATATGTTTATGATGATTTTGATGTTTATTTAAAAAAGAATGCTAGACGCCCAAAAATATGTTTATGATGATTTTGATGTTTATTTAAAAAAAAAATGTGTATTATAAAACGATGATTGATTTTCGATCAGTATTGGTCAATCTTCCAGAACTCCTGTTTTCAAACTTGACCAATACTTCCGTGCTCTCTACCTGGGTATGTTTTTGTATTCAGTTTTCAACTAGAGATTGTGCAAGTAGAAACTATCTGTCACAATCACCTCCCTGCTCAATTACTTTGAAATCAGATGGCAGAGTACAAGGCAAGGTTCGATCCCGAAACCTTTCGAATGCTAGACGCCCATTATTTTACTAAATTTAAAAATCAGGACAATTAACTAATAATATTTCCTTCAAGTTTAACCACTTTAACGAATAACTATTATTTTTTAACTTCTACGAAAATCAATTAAAAGACACAATCACCAAGACAATGGTCAAATATCATTTAAAGGTTTGGATATATTTCCTAAAATAGATTAATTAATTTAATAATGAATTTTCACTTTTAATTAGTTACTTTTACTTAATAGTACAAAGGAGGGGGAGGGGGTTGGTGTTGTCAGATCTGTTTTTCCTAATGGATGCGTATTTAATGGAAAGACTACATTTTTAACTCCACTTAATTACCCTCAGATTAAGCGAAATAAAAAATTAAATGAAATACTGTCAATAAAACAGCATACACAGAAAAAAAAACCGAGCTAAATAATAATGGCAACCCGAAAAAAATCCCAGAAAGTAAAAATGTTGGAAACTTGTTATTGATGAAGTAATTTCAACTTATTCGCTATCCATTCGAGCAAATAATTAAATCTATAGCAAGGAAAAATACATTTCTTAATTACCTTTAAACTTTTCACGGAAAGCAGAAGGAATAGAAAAAAAGATGTAGTTTTTGCGATAATCCGTTAACTACGTATCATTACAGTTGAGAAGGGTTTCCATCGATTTGGTCGGTTCTTTTAATGGAATGGCCGTAAATAGAAAACACAAATTGTATTATTCACCAAAGCTCTGTTTAGCATTCGGATCGCTACTTAGGGCTGGTGAGTGCTCATCAGCAGGATACGAACTGCGTGATATTAGGATTTTTTCCCTTTCTCAATTCCTTGTCGCAACTGAAGCAATTATGCTTTTATCCTTATTCTTGGGATCTTTCAGCCTTCTTCGGAAGAAGAAAGTGCTTTCACTGCTGAAGGAGAAGTGATCAATGGTAACCGTCATTTTATTGTTGTGTTTCTAGCAGCGTTTTTATTGTTATCTTCAAACGCCCACTTTAAACACACGCTACTTGGGGATGTGTAAGACTGTGTGAAGCCATTTGTATTATCTATGTACAGCAACAAATGTTAGTATATTGGTTGATTCTCGATTACGCTATAAATTTACCTATAGCTTACTTTAACCATATGAAATTTATTTTAATTGCAACCAATAGCAATCTTATATATTTTTTTCTAGATTTTTTTTTTTTTTTATATTCCTTTTTACAAAACCAAAATTGATTAAAAGGGCCGCGTAGCCCAGTCGGGAGAGTATCGTTCTCGCAACTATAAGGTTGCGAGCCCTTAAGGTTGCGAGTTCGGGCCTGGGACCGACTAAAGACCGCCGTGTTCGCTAATGGTGACTGGAGCACGTTAAATCAGTCATGGTCGCAAAGTCCTCCAAGTTCCCATACAAATCAATACCTCTGGGGGTGGCAAAGCCAAGTCTTCTGGTGGAATCTTCTGCTTGGTGATGCCTCTTAATTAAGAAGTTCCACATACGGTCGGTAGTGCTGCCATCTATCGGGAAGCTACCGAAAGGGATAGAAATGAACTCTTCGGTGGCTATAGGTAGACTTGCTCACTCCCTCTCGCGAGTGTGCGCTTACATCCTGTGCAGTACTGCCCACTACCGATCTGTACGGGATATGGGGTTGGTACAAAATGCTTAAGCAGAGGTGCCTTAGTCCCCATAGTCCTTGATAAGAAGAAGAAGAAGAAAATTGATTAATGATATACCAAATCAAAAGCTAACACCCCCGCTACAAAAGAAAACTTTTACAGTTGCAAATTATGTTATTGTTATAAAACTTGAATCTAAAGAGAAAACAGAAATGTAAGCACGTTGAGGAAAACTAATGAATCGTATATCTCTCAGCAATAGAATACATTATATGCACTCTTACAAAAAAGTATTTCCTCTAATAAATCAAATGTTCAGACATAGCTATTGCCAACTAACTTTGAAAAAAAAAATAAAAAATATTACGCCTTAGGAATATTAGCGGTCGCCTTTCATGGAAATACTTAAACTGAAACATAAATTCTATTTGATAAAACATACGATTTTACATAAAACTAGAGGTGTGGAACATCACACAACTTTCATTTATACTATTATACTAACATAGATTGGTGTTATTTACTGTTTATATATTTTCATTATTCATTCAGAAAAATAATCAGTTTGGCGATATATTTTTGGCGATAATTCTTTTATGGGCCTTTAGAATAAAAATCATCAAAATAGTGATTTTGGCGATATACATTTCAATAATTCTTGCATTATTCTTTCTTGTAAGTGCAACGGAGAAGAAACAGTAGTTGATGGGCGATACTCATGATTAGAGCTTTTTGTTAAATACCTTAGTTTTTAAACTTTTTACGTCTTTATTGCATTATTACGGAATTTCGGAGGTGGGGATGTTTAGAACAACTTAAGAGGGCATTACCTCAGCGATTTTAATCGAAATCATTTGAGCTTTTTTTTTAGCATTTACTGAAAAACGTGATTTGTTCATGTTTTTTAATGACAGCTACCTTATGCACATGCGCAATTTTAATAGAAATCTTAACATAGGTTTCTGGCTTAATGAACATTCCACAAACCCTCTCCCCTTTTTTCACCCTTTAAGGAGTATAATCATAACTTGAGATCAACTTCACCAATTTGAATCCGGTTTTCTAAAAGTATTTTGGCTAATCCAGATTATCGGGAGCACAACTTCATTCGGATTTTTACTTATAAGATGGTGAAATCAAGAATAGAAATCATAACTTAAGATCAACTTCACCAATTTGAATCCGGTTTTCTAAAAGTATTTTGGCTAATCCAGATTATCGGGAGCACAACTTCATTCGGATTTTTACTTATAAGATGGTGAAATCAGGAATAGAAAGTTAAGCGCGGCTTGTCCATACCTTATAAGCTCATTTTAAAATACCCAAACTTGGGAAAATATTATTAAATACCTGTATTACAAACACTATAAATAATGCCACTTCAACTTATTAAATGCATAATACCCTTACACTCCACAATGAATATCATAAATTAAAGAGCTCGTAACGTATAATTTTCAAAATATGGATACTTTAAATCATTAAATGTGCAGAATTTCATCCGAGTGCTACTAGGTGCTAATGTCATATTTATACAGAACAACCAGCTATATATCCTTTCCACAACAGCTTAACGCGAGAAATTTAACACCTTTAAGTTACAAAGCCTATAACTTCTCCCTTACAAATGAATACCGGATCTGGAAAAGGGTAGAGTAGTCATTTAATCGTATCAGTTTATGGTATCAAGTGAATGAAGTAATGTGTGCGACCAAATGCGTTGAATTTCTCTTCTGATTGCCGGCGGAAATTCAGGAATGCCTCGTAATGGCATCTATTCAGTTCTCAGTAATGTTCCTATACCTGAAGTTAAGTCTTTAGTGGTATATACCTCAATATGATATCGGTATTTTTGTATTATGAGTGACTAAATTATTAGTTTTGATAAAGCATTAAAATGATGGAATATGCTTATTCATTTAAAATATTTGTATGTACAAATGTTTCAAAATAATTTAATGTACTAGGGAATTGTTATAATATGTATTTTTGAGAATTTTTAGTTTGATTTCATACTGGATAGATTTTGAATTATGAGTTTTGATAAAACGTAAATATGACATTTAAAAAATGCTAATTCATTTTAATATTTGTATTTACAAATGTTTCGAAATAACTTAATGCAACCAAGAAAAAGCTTAATGAAACTTCATTACTGTATAATTTTAATAACTTTCTCATTTGGAATCAAACATGATAGATTTTAAATTATGTTTTTGTTAATCATTAATATGGCATTTGGAAAATGTTCACTCATTTTAAATATTTGTACTTAAAAATGTTTAAAAATAACTTAATGCAGTCAAGGAACAAACTATTAAAACTGTTTAAATAAGTAATTTTGATAATTTTTTTCAATTGATGCAACAATGATAAGTTTAAAATTATGAGTTTTGATAAAACTTAAATATGACATTTGAAAAATTTTCATTCATTTTAAATATTTGTACTTACAAATATTTCAAAATAAGGAATGTAATCAAGGAACATACTACTAAAATTAATATAATATGTAATTTGAAAACTTTTTCGATTAATACAACAATGATAGGTTTAAAATTATGAGTTTTTTTATAAAACATAAGGGCTATTCTGAAATTAAGGGGAAATTTCTGTCCTTGTGCTTTTAAGGGCTTAGTATTTATTCCTTTAAGTGAGGAAATTGGTATTAAGTAGAAAAAGTTTACATTTAATATTTTCAGTCTTTATTTTACATACATATATATATAATTTTTTTTTTTTTTTTAAACTTAAAATATGGAAAATGTAGCCTCCATGGAATGCCCCCAACCCTGTTTTTAAAGTGTTAACTAAAAAAATAATCCTAATTAATAATATAATTGTGGAAAATGTGGGTTAAACATTTATGATATAAGAAATATAAGTTTTAATTTATTTTATCACTTTATTTTAAACACGTAAGTTGTCCTTAGGTGCTGAGTTAACCTCCATGGAATATCATTAACTTGATTAAAATTCAACTAGATAGCATTACATTCTTCTTTATCAGAGGTGAAATGAAGCTCAGGTCAGCCATTTTGTCTGTTGATGTTGTTGGATGTGCATAGTTTTATATTGGACCTGAAAAAGCTGAACAATCCTCAAAAATCAGGTGAGTTCTTTTTGTCCTTGTAACCTCCATGCTCAGTAAAGCATACTTTTGCCGTTAACTTTTATCAAATAAATATTTTTTTTTTCTCTAAAAGCAAGTCATAGTATCCACAGTCTTTTAGGCTAGGTTTTAAGCATGGCAATCTACTTGGTTATAGCATCTACGGGTTGTGTTAACCACGGAGGTTACAAGCAAAATTAGAAAACTGGGTTTTTTTAGAAAATATATTTTTCCTTTACTTTTTTTGAAGTGGTAAATGTATTAGTTTCGTTAATATAATTCTAAGAGTAAAATTTCCATTTTGTTATCTATTTATTATTTTTATGTGGGTTCTTTTACCACAAATTCCCATTAATTTCAGAATCGCTCATAAATAGGACATTTGTAAAATGCTGATTCATTTTAAATATTTGCATTTACCAATATTTTAAAATAACTTAATGTAAGCAGGGAAAAAACTAATGAAACTGTTATAATATGTAACTTAAAGAAGTCTGTTTGATACCACAGTGAGATGTTTTGAAAGCTGAGTTTTAATAAAAACATTAATCAATCATTTGGATATACCCTTTCACATTTTTAAGGTTTTAATTGATAAAAAGTTCAAAGTAACTTAAATGTTATTAATGACAAACTAGTGAAACTTTTGCAATATGAAACTTTGACAACTTTTTCATTTGATACCGCACATGAGGTTACAGAATTTTGATAAAACATTAATGGCATTTAGTTTCATTCAATGATTTTCCTATTCAATTTAAAGATTTGCACTTATAAATATTTCAAAGTAACTATCAATAATGGAAAAGACTAGTGAAACTGTTATAATATATAATTTTTAGATGGTTTGATTTGCGTGACAAAAATTTTTACCCTAGTATAGCTAAATGTAGTAAATATTTTATTTTTCATGTATCCATGGATACTCCACAAAAAAAAAGTAAAAATCTCTAAAATATCTAAAAATCGATTCATCCACTCAGGCTGTATTGTAAAGTACTTATGCATAATTTTGAACATATGTGTCCCGAAATTACCAGATAATAAATGTCCTTTCCATATGTGTTTAAATGCTCCAGTTAGTATTTATAGATTTTAAACCTATCAAATCAACAGTAATCTTATTTAAAATTTATTTCTAACCAAAAAGAGAAATAACATTTGGCTATATTAATCATTATTTTCTTATGGTTTTTAAAAAATAGAATTTTAATTTTAAATTATCTATATAAAATTATGTTAAAATTATATTTTAATTTGAAACGCTTAATGAAACGTATTGCTATTGTTTTATCACTATGATGCATATTTTAATATTTTTTTTATAAAAGTCCACTGGATAATGATAACTATACTGAAAGCAACTTTGAAAATCCTTTTTGACTATTACATATACTAAACTCTCTGTCAGTCCTCATGCAACTAGAAAACTCGCGATTTTTATTCATATGACATGTATAATATTTTTTTTTCTGCTTACTGTGTACTTGTTTTGAAGCTATTAAAAAAATTGAATAATTGTATTCTGACACATATTATTTATTGCTGAAGTTTACTTGATACATGCTGCTCATTCCTACCACATTAGTGCTTAGCACGTCCTTTACGCTTCATGATTTCAAATTCGGTCAGTGATGAGGTCGACATCTGTGCTGGCACTATTCTCTCTTTCTCACACATACACACATCAATGAGATGGTATGTGATTTTACGTACAGCCCCCATTATTATTCTACATACCAGTGGTATAGCAGAGTGAGGGCCCGATCCCACAACTTTTCAGTCAAGAGACAGAAGTCTTAGCTATTTAACCTTTAACTGCTGTAAGCGGTCAGACAGACCGCGAGTCATTTTTGGTGGAATGCTTCCACCCCCTAAAATATCTCATCTTTGACTTTTATATTAATTTTTCTGATACTATGTTTCTTAAACTTTAAACTGATGTTCATAAATTTGTTTGGCGCAGTATGGACCATGTGTTGCTCTTGCGCCAAAAACCTCAAACCACCCAACCACAGCAGTTAAAGGTTAAGGCAATTAGGGCTGCTTACATTACTTCAGGTCGAAGTGAAAACACTAAAGTGTTACCTACATTGTTGTTAAGTTTGAAATTCAGGCATTGGTGAAAATGAACTTACTATTGATTAGTAAATACTTTTTAAGTAATGATAAAAAATATTGTTTTTTATTTTGGTGAAAACAATAAATTGATATAAAATGGGGAGTAGGTATTAAGTAGTGTGTTTTTTCTCCGGTATGTGTAATTTTAAACTTGGAATTGGGTAATAATATATGAACTTAATTTTCTTAAATAACTTTCTTGGCTTATGTCAACAGTTTTTACAAAATTAGCCTGAAATTAGATTTAGTATGAGTAGGTATTAACGTATTCATTAAATAGTAAATAATATGTTTCTTTTAGAAAATCCTTTGTCGAATTTCCAATAATTTTTCAGAGGGTACCACATTATCTCAAACTTCCGTAATGCAGATCAGTAGGGTCAAAATATTGAAAGCCCCAAACATTTCTGAATAATAAACTAGGGGTGTGGAACATCGCACAACTTTCAATTACAGGCCAGTAGGGTGATATTATTTTTTTGCGATAATTCTTGTATGGGTCTTTAAATAAACAAAACTCAGCCAAAATTGTGATTTGGCAATGTACTTTTCGATAATCCTTATCTTATCCTTTATTATAAGTGAAACTGAGAGAATAAAAAAAACGATCGTTGATGAGGTATGCTCAAGGAAAGAGAACTCTGTGTTGAAGGCATTCGTTTTTCAACTTTTTACGCCATTAAAGCATTTTTACGTGAATTTTGGAGGTGGGGATGTTTAGAACACCTTAAGAGGCATTAGCACACCGATTTTTATCAAAATCGTTGGAACCGTTTTTTAGCAATCATTGAAAAACATGATTTTTTCAATGGCAGATACCTTATGCGCAAGCGCGATTTTGACGAAAACCTTAATGGTAGGTCCCATGGCCACCAGCAACCCGCATACCAAATTTAAACATCGTAGGTCAATTTGTTCGGGAGTTGTGCTGACCAGAGACACACATACAGACATTTTTCTGGATCACTTTTTTGAAATCAGGGTGTTCTAAAACGTGGAGAAGTGAAAAAAACTATTTTTTTTGACCAATTGCTATACTTTCATTACCCTATGTATAATACATATGGGTAGTTAAAAGTAAAAATACACACGTGGTAACACACGTGTTACTCACCAAAATTACCCACCATTATTATCATTTAGCAGATTAAACAACTGATGTCCACTTAATTTCAGAAGGATCCCCATAAACTCAAACTTCCATTACCCCTAGGCCGACCAAACGGTATAGTGGTTAGCGTACTAGCTTCTAGACCAAGAGGTTGCGGGTTCGAGTCCCGTGTTGGCATGGGTGTTTGTAAATGTATGTTGGCTTGACGAATGTTACGGCGCATTATAGCCCTCGTGTTGCTGACGGCGCCAGATAATCTGAATACAACCAACCAACCAATCCCATTACCCCTAGTAGGGTCGACCAAACGGTATAGTGGTTAGCGTGCTAGCTTCTGGACCGCGAGGTTGCGGGTTCGAATCCCGTGTTAGGCATGGTTGTTTGTAAATGTATGTTGGCTTGTCTAATGACGAATGTTTCGGCGCATTATAGCCCTCGTGTTGCTGACGGCGCCAGATAATCTGAATACAACCAACAACCTAGTAGGGTCAAAATATCGAAAGCAAAAATTTACAAACAATAAAATATACATAAATGCTCGATTAAATGAAACGTTAATAAAAATTATCTTACTCTTCTATTAAAGTTTTTCTGATGCACTCTTTTACAAATAGTTTATAAACGCTATTGAGATACCCTGACAGATATATCATCCTAACTTTTTTTTTAAAACACAAGAATCTGCCCATCAAGAAAGAAAACCCCCCATCCTAAGGTTACTATCCTTAATCTCTTAATACCATTCTTCGCAAGCAATGTACTGACCATATCCAGAAAAAGTAGTTGCGGCGCCTATGCGAGTCTAATATTCATCAATCACCATTACTCACCATTCTCATCACTCAACTGATGAAACGACTGATGATCACCTTCAACCTAAATGCTCTGCTATCGACAATGATTGAAGGGAAGAGATATCGTTGTCTTTATAGGATGGGTGGAAGGTAGGTCCTTAAACGGATGAGCTATAACGAACCTATTACACGGCTCTGTTTTTGATGAGATCTAAAACGGTGTAATATTGATTGAGTTCCACTGATTGTAGTCATTCCAATAAATTGTTTTCTCAAAGTGGTGACATACAGGTTGAGGTAGAAATTAAGGGGGTCCGGTACCGAAAATAAAAAAAAACTTTATGTACATTTTTATGTCAAAAAATTATTTTATGTATGAGATACTATTTATATATCTTTGAGAAAATGTTTGTTTAAATATTGTGTTTAGTTATTTTTAAAAAAAACTAAAAACCAAGAAAAATCCATAATAATTGATGTTTGTGTATTTTTATATAAGTCAAGTAAAAATATTTTTTTTTTCAAAGTGAAAACTTTCTGTAATACATAATTATATAAAGAAAATTTTGTCTTCACAGAATTTTGATAGGTGAATTAAAAAAAATTTTAAAAATTCTCAAAGTTAAAATATTGAAATTTTGCTTTTTTTTATGTTATCTTTTACGGTAAATGTTATATTTTAAAACAGAATTAAAAAAAATAAAATTCTGTGAAGACAAAATATTTAAAACTATATAAATTAAATGCTCCAAAAATTTGAATAGCCAATTATTAATGGTTCTGGAGATATATCGATTTGAATATGCAACATCTATGAAAAACACTAGTGCTCGAAAAACGCACTTTAAGCAGACGCTTCAAGGTGTTACGCCCATTAGTGATGTTTAAATCACAGGTAATTTGTGGAATTCTAATCACCGGAGGAATAAGATAAAAACATCATTCTCTTCAGGAATGTATGAACTATTTTTTTAAATCAGAAAAAAAAATTGTGATTTTTGAAGAAATTTCCCCTTAAGTTGTTTGACTCGTGTGAGAAAAAATGGGATTCATATCTGAGACTAGTTTGGATTATCTTTAAATGTGATAGAAGAAATATCAATGTATTTTGATTAGGTTTGAAAAAGTTAGTAATGTTTTTTTTTAAGAATTTTAATAGTAAATTGTATTTTTTATAACTACTAGGGGAAAACTAATTGGATCCTTTATTGATTTGTTTGTAGTTTAAATTTGTAATGTATGTTCGTAAATAAAATAAAGACAGTCAGGAGACTAAAAAACTAAAACTAAAATATATTACAATGTTGTTGTATTTTATTACAATGTTGTAATGTTGTTAAAGATATTTTAGTATTAAGTTTAACAATTTGATAATAAACTGAAATATGTCATATCGAAGACTAATTATTATCTTCTTCATTTAGGGAAATTGATAAATACAATGTGGCAATAAATACAGTACGTTACAATTCAAAAGATTAGAAACGTAACATTTGATTAAAATTTAAATGTGTGTGTATTTTAACATCTAACAATTTGGAAAATTTAAATAACAACATTACAACATTGCAATATATTTTTTGTTTTCGTTTTCCAAATTGTTAAATGTTAAAATACACACGCATTTAAATTTTAAACAAATATTTTGTTTTGAATTGTAACATACTATATTTATTGCCACATTATATTCATAAATTTCCCTAAATGAAGAAGATTATATTTAGTCTTCAATATGACTTTTTTCAGTTTATTATAACTTTTCAAATTGTAAAACTTAATACTAAAATAACTTTAACTACATTACAACTTTGTAAAGCCGAAAAGTAACTTCGAATACTGAATTTAAAGATTATAACTCTATATCAGGAGAAGTTTGCTGTTCTATCCCTCTCAAACAAATAAACATGAAATTTTGGAGTTTACAATGTTTAAGAATCGCATCTTTATAAATAAAATATTGTCCGGCTCTGGCTATTTGGTCGAAGCGGTGAATGCCGATTCTGACATTTTTTTACTCTCAGCAACTGGATCAAACTGATTTATTTTTGCCTTCCCCTTGGCTAACTAGGGCTATACAGGGTGACCACCTTTAAGATTCAACTTTTAACCCTTTCCGCTCGAGCGGCGCCTCTCGGGCGCCATATGATTGGATGCCGCAACTCGAGAAGACCACCAGGTTTGATACGGAAATTCGATGCAAGACCAATGACTATGTTAAGTTTCTATGAAGCGAATCCCTAACCGCTAATCGGACCAATAATCCAGCGAAACGTCTCATGTTGCTAGTTCCTCCGCGCGAAAAAGGCCTCAATTGCAAAGGGTTAAAAAGCTTAAAAAAACACTGATGACCTTTAAATTTCCCTTGAATATACGCGAAAAGGAGAAAATTGGTATGTTATAAGAATAAAATTGGTTGAAATGGTACTTTTATGCCAAAAAGTTTCCCCCTTCTTCGAGTATATACAGGTCAAATTTCAGGTCATTCTGAGCATTGTTTTATTATTATTATTAGTATCATTATCATAAATGTATAGCATTTTGAAAGTTGGAATTTAATTGTGGCCACCATGTATTAGTATAAATTCATGTTGTATGAAATAAACTCTATTGAAAGAAGCATTTGATTATAGATTATTTTATTTTTATAATATTTATAATTAAATTTTTTTCAAATAGTGAAAGTTATTGACAGAACATTTTAAATTAACTTTTACAGTATATGACCTTAATTAAGGGTTTAATATCAGAATTAGTAAGATTTTTAAGCTCTAATTATGTGTACAAGTTTATTTCTACTTTCCATGTTAAAAAATATACTTTGCAAATCTTTCAATCTCTTAAAATACTTTAATTAGTACTCTGATTATTAACTTTTTAAACTACTAAATTTACTGCAATATTAAACACATAATTAGTTAGTGATAAAAGAAAATTAATACATTTTAAAGATTGCAATTACATAATGCAATTTATAATAAAACAGGAAATAACATGTATTTAAATATCATCCATCTCAGTATAAATAGAGTTTAAGTATAAAATTTAAATGCATTACATTTGCAGCAATCATAACGGTCGACGTTACATAAAGGTCATTTTACAGTCATATTTGAATATGCATGTCATTTGAAAATAAAATATGTACATAAAGCCCCCAAAAAATTGAGATTTCACTTTCAGAACTAAAGTGTTTTCAAAATTGAAAATTAAAAAAAGTCGGAGCACGAAACAATGCCAAATGTCAGTAAATTTCATTGATTGAAAGTGTCGCACGAGTTTCCTATATGACTCCGATTTCCCAGTACAATATGCAAGTGAGCCTTAAGTTCTGCATACATATTGCAATACCAAAAAATGGAAGAATTTACATATTTTCTCAATTATAATTATTAACATATTTTAAATTCATTACAAAATTCAATTCTGGTTTGAAAATCTAACTCCGGTAAAAAGTTTTGTAATAACGTTTCTTTTTTCTCCTAAAAGAATTATAAGAGTTTGACAGGCATTTTAGTTTGCTAAAAATGTGCTTATTATTCACATTCAATATTGCTCAGTGTTCCAATAATTATTTTATAAGTATACATATTTTAGTAATTAAGCTTCTCACAAAATCTGAATAGGAATTAATATAAAATTAATAAGCTTCAAGTGCATTTGCATGTGACAATTATTGCGTTTTCCCTTAAAAAGTAAACATTTCAATTGGAGATTTATAGCTAGCAGAATTAAATTGATGAGAGATTTCAACACCGGAAAAATAAAAATATCACAGCGTGAATTTAATGGTCCGTAGTTAAGCACTAAATTCCAGAAAATCCCATCGTTACCATTTGCTTAAATGCTTTAAAATACATATTGGAAGCAACTCAAAAGTTTGTCACAAAAACGAAAATATTTATCCAGTTAAATTAAAGATAGTTATTCTCATTTTAAAAGATCGCGTATTCCGCTTTCAACACAGTGTATTGAATATACTCCTTTGCATTTATTCATCTTCGGAGTATGTGTGGGGAGTTAGTAAAAGATGATAAAGTAATTAGGAGTTCTAGATATGTTCAGAAACTTTTACGAGTTATTAATGAAAGCGACAGATGCAGATGGATATAATTATTTCTCTTCTGAGTGCAGCTGTTTACAACGAAGATGTCTCTAACTTTCGGATAAGTTGCACTTACGTGATAGGATTGTTGTTGGTTCGGGAACAAAATAAAATTTTATTTCTAATAAAAGATTTTGGGTTAGTTTTTTCTAAATAACACCATCAGTTTAGATTTCTTGGATCTTATTAATCAACCAGTTCCAGAAAATCTTTGATAATTATTAAAAATTATATTGAATTTGAATAACATTAGCGATTGGTGAACTGGCATGCTTGAATGGTTAATGACGGACCTTAATAATTCTTGATTTTCTGGCCGAGTTAATTTACCTACGCGCTATCTCTTTACTCAAAATAGTTTCAATTTAAAGTCTTCCATTTTTACGCTTTGATTTAATTTCGAAACTTAGACTGTCTTTCTAAACCTCCGTTAATGATAAACATGGTATTTATCATTAACAAAGTTTTCCCAATAGTACCTTCAGACACCTTCTCTTAAGCTTTGATATAGTCTAGAAGCATAGGCTAAAAATAATGATGATAAACATGAAGCGTTCCCATAATACTGTCCGACTATCACAAGTACAGCTCCTGCCAAGTTGCCTGTTGCCTTGGATGTACAATGTTTTGATATATCGCAGTGGAACTCGCTACATGTGCTTTATCTGTAATGCACTACTGCACAAATGACATGCTTACAAAGACACCGCACTTTAATTACTAATAATGTATAGCCTGTTTTTTTTTTCCCCAATTGAAGTTAGCATGCATACGAACTTCAATGATAAAATCCTGACTATTTCAAAGTTTATGTAGGTTGACATTATCTAGTGGATTATTGTATTCCCTGCAGAAAAATGGCCATTCAACGGAGAATATGTCACGTTCTAAGTTATTTATCAGATTCTCTCTCCAACGTTTTATGGTAATTGTCTAAAAAACAATTCTACTTTAAAATGGACAAATTAATTTCGAAAAATTTCTCTTGATAAAACTCAGTTGGTACATTACAATGGAATTGTTGATATAAAAAATGTTTCCCTTTTATAGAATTTAAAGAACTTTGTTATATTTTTTTCTAGCGTAAGAGTACTAAAATAATATTTTACCAAAACATTGTTACAACAAGATCTGGACCACCGAGTGGATCCAAATGATGAAAAGGAACGTCTTCTGGATGGACTTTCAAAGAAAGTTTTAACAAATATTTCTTTCTCGAATGAAAAAAAAACCTGAAAACTCCCACAAGGTAGACCGAGAATCAACAGAAAACTATCAATTAAAAGTCATCGTGTTAACCTTTTTTAGAAATATGATATTGCCCCAGATCTTCTCCGGAATCAAACCCCAGATTTGCCGCTTTGTTCAAACCAGGAGCTCGATTTGTAAACTTGAAATTTTAATTTTATTTGTATTGAATAACTATAATTGCACCTAACGTGTATACTCCCATTTAACCCTTTGGGTGCATTTGACGAGTGAGACTCGTCATCTGCTTACTTGGGCGAAGTTACGGTGGACGAGTCTGACTCGTCAACCGTCCATCCAAATCCGTCCCATGGGCACAAAAATCTTCAAATAATTTAGTACTCAAAGGGTTAATATTAAACAAGACATGCAATCCGGGAATATTTTTCTGTTATCTATATCTAAGTATATTAGGAATATTTCTCCAATAACAAGGGGTGTCAAACATCGCACTATCTTCAATTAACCCATTTAGTGCCGCGCGAAAACGGATGCCTGTGCGAAGATAACCGAAGGGGACCAACCGGATAATTAGGGGTTGGATAAATGCTCATAAAAACCAAACTAAAACATGATATTTAAGAAATTCAAAATGCAGCGTATTGTGGCAGTCTTGGAGCTGGCACTAATCCACCCCGCTCTTCTCAGCCTATAGTGGACGCCTAGCTTGAAAGAAGGATTTTAGTCTCACCGTGTCGATGCATGATGTGATACATGAACTATCGATAACTATCATAAACAGATTGCGATTACGGTTCCAAGAAACTATCCCGTGTCGAGATTCTACCTTATCGCTCTAGCTTATACAGTGCTTCGGCCCCAACCAACAGAAAACATAACAAAAAGTTCTAATAAATAATTTTTTTAATTGCAATGCAAATAATTTGAACCATTTATAACGTTTTATAAAGTTATTTTGAAATACAGAACTCTTGTAATGCGTAATAGGCGCCAACTCCAGTAATTGGCTCCAACTTTTGCGCAACGATAAATCGTCATTGGTACTTTTCGCAACTGTAGCGAACAACGATATATCGTCGTTCGACACTAAAAGGGTTAAATTATATAAATTGAAGACATACGCCAACTTTGCGAGTTTGACAAAAGTTTTGACTAAGTTTTTGGCAAAAAAATTATAAATTGGCCATTCTTCCATTATTTTTTTTGAGTAAGTGAATCGGAAGAGAAACAGTCGTTGATTGGCAATCCTCAAAGTAAGAAAACTAACTCTATGTTAAAGACGTTCACTTTTCAACATTTTACGCTTTTATCGAATTTTTACGTCATATTGGGAGTGAGGGTTCTTAGAACACCTTAAAATGCATTACCACAGTGATTTTGATCAAAATCGTTGCAGACGATTTTAGCAAATCCTTAAAAACATAAATTTCTCAATAGCAGATATCTTACGCGAACACAAAACTTTAATGACAAATCTCATGGCTACACTGATCCACATGCAAATGTTGAACATCGTAGTTCACTAGCCGTTTGAGGGTTGTGCTGATCACAAACTTATAGAATTATTTTCTAGACCACTTATTTGGACTCGGGACGTTCTAAGTGTGTAGAAATACAAAAATATAATCTATTTTTTTAACAAAATGCAATACTTAGTTCAATGAAAGTATGTTAACTTACGGGTACTTGAAACTAAAAGTGAACTGAGAAGAATCCAATACATTTTGAGCATTTCAAACATTAAACGTGGTGATAAGATCGTGTGTGCCTATTGATTTGCCTTCCTTAATCTGGTCTTTCGGATTTTCTTAAGCACCTCGCTAGAAACTAATGTGTTGGTAAATTCCCGTTTTCAAAGGGAAATTTTTACGAATTAAGCGAACAAAAAAGACATCCCGCGTTAAGTTAATCGAAAAGCAACGAAGCGTTTGATTTACAATAACTCCTTTCCTGGACCTTTTTCTTCTGAAAAGAATTCACAGGATTTGGAATCTTCCAAACGAGGAAACCATACTTTTTTTTTTTTTTTTTTTTTTTTTTTTGCAACCACTACTACCGCAGCAATTGAATGGGGACGAGGCATTCAACAATCGGATGCGCCATTCGTAACTGCAAATTACTATTCAGTGCACAGAATTATCTGGAATGCGAATTAACATTGCTGGGAGAAAACGTGTACGGTAAATTGAAGTTGTTAGTTGCGAAAACCGTCAGGGACGATTCCTGGCGCTACACAATTTCGCTCTTCTATTCTTTAACTTCCTCTTGTTTATTATTATTATATTTTATTGCTGTCTTCTTTTTCGGCTGGCCAACAATGAGAAAAATAATAAGAATGCCCCTTCTGCATTTTAAACGGAGAAACTCCGCCAGGAATTCACGCTGTAAATGAGATTTATACGCCACAACTGGGAGGGAATTCCATTTCAGCAGTTGTTCAAAACGCGTCCATTGCTGCGTTATTATTCCGCCCAGAAATGAGAAGTCCCGCGATTTATATTCGCCGAGGGAAGGAATAACGTACAATCTTCGTTCATCTGTTAAAAAAGGAATCCCTCAACAAAATATAAATAACTTTCGTCCAATGAAATGGTGACACAGTTTTAAAGCAGACTTAGTTACATCTACTCATGGTCAAACATTTGATAAGTGATTTAAAAAAAATCCATACTTACTTGAAATGGACTTGATCCTCTTTTTTACCTCAATCATTTATGATTAAGGTATTGATTTATTATTTTTTTCTCATGTTGCTCAAAAAAAGCATCTACAGAGTGTCCCAAACATGACTGACACGTTTGAAAAAGGACTTTAAGGAGAGAAAAAAAGAAGATAGAAATGTACTGGGAATCCCACTTGGGAAACCAGGGAATTTTACCTCATTAGGATTCCCCAACAGATGAAAATAAGGTCTGAACATGTTGCAAAAACTTCAAAATGTGTGCAAGTATGTCTGCGAATTTCAGTGTCATGTTGTTGCTTGTAATAGAAGTTATTTAAAAAACATCGTTTTGTAGTTTACGCAACATGTTCAGATCATATTTTAGTTTTCCATACAACATTGTCATGCATTAGTGAACTTTGTGACTATTTTTTAATATTGATGGAATAAAATTACCTAGCTTCCCTAGTGGAATGCTACGCAGTATAGCCCTTCTGTTGCTCTTACGTCAAAATACACCCTGTATATATTTTAAAGAGATTACATACCACAGTCTAGCTTCAAAAGTGACTTAACTCAAAATTCTCCATTTTTAGTAAAAGTGTGTACGCAATCACAGATTTGATGCCGGAAGAATGATACTAGACAGTTACGACTGAGCTCAACTTGCAAATAAACTTATATCGTACAACCAACTTCAAGTACTTTCAGTTTGTACAGAAATCTGTACACACTTAAACTCAAAATGAGGAATTTTGAGTTAGATTACTCAAAATAGAGATTTTTTAGCAAGGGTACTATGTAATTAGTTCTATACAATACACTACAATTACATATATTTGATTTATAGGTGAGAAATTTGGTGGGAAAACTTGCTGAGGTCACCATCAGTAAAAGGATTTCATTTGTCACAATGGTTGATCCCATGGCCTTCCGCTAGATTATTGGTGCAAGGAAAAGACTTAAGTTTTCGTAGAAATCGTGATTTTTCAAAAATAATCCAAAATTATAATTTTTTAATGAAATGTTGTTTCTTAGTTATGAATTATTTTTATGTTGAAAGGAATAATTTAAAACTCTTATACTTCCTGTTAATTTTACCACTATTAATTTTGAAACACATGGGGAGGAGGAAGGGTTCAAGTGCTTGACCCTACCTACCGATGCCCATGTTTGATCTTGTGTTAAGTAAAGTCAAATTTCCCAGTTACAAACACTAAATTTAGCACTATCTGGTAATATTATATTTCTTTATATATATTTAGAAAAATTGGGCATAGTACTTAATGTGTAAAGACGGTTAAGTCGGTTTGGGATTATTATTTTGTTAGTTATGAAAGATTAGTTTTGGAACGGATTATAAAAAAGTTTCACTTAAAAATTTTGTAGTATTTGAAACAAAATGGTGCAGTATAAATAAAAGTAACCCCCTAAGTCTCCCCTTCGGGAATACCCCATTTTACCAATTTAACTCAACCTATCTCCAAATTAATAAAAGTGAATAGAGATATCTCACCTACGTTTTGAAATAATCCTATTATGGATATAATCCTATTTCTCTGTAAAAGTTCACCCCCCCCCCACAAAAAAATACTCTTAACTTATTTCGGCCCTTTGTTATATTTAATTATAGAAAATGCTGCTTATGATCAATAGTAATATAGTATACTGAAAAAATATTTTATTTGTTAATATATTTTATTCATATCCAAGAAATGCAGAGTGATTATCATTATTATCATTTAAGCTCAACTTTCAAAAAGCTTTAGAATAAGAAACACTGGTCAGACCTAAAATTTGATATGAATATACGCGAAGAAGGGTAAATAGTAAGGTGAAGGGGAAAATATTTCGAACTACTTATCTTATGTAATAGCTTTCCCCCTTCTTCGAGTATATTCAGGTCAAATTTTAGGTCATTCTGACGAATAATTTTTTAACAGCTTTTTGAAAGTTGAAAATTATTTATAATCATCCCCGAGTGATTATAATTAAAGTTCAACTTTCAAAAAGCTTTAAAAAAAAACTCTTTGTCAGAATGACTGAAAATACGCAAAGAAGGGCGAAATGATATGACATACAAAAAAGATCATTCGAAATAGAATTCTTTCTTATGACATACCATTTTTCTCTTCTTAGCGTATATTCGATCAAATTTCAAGTCATTCTAACCAGTGGTTCTGTTTTTACAGTTTTTGAAAGCTGAACTTTAATTATAATCACCCTGTGTACCAGTTTATTATATCAGATCATAACAATTATTTATATTTTGAGGATCAAGAAATACTAATAAAAAAATCCAATAAAAAAAGACACTAAACAAGACAGTTACGATGCATCTACTCTTCTGTAACTTAAAATCCCTAATCTTTACCTTCCAAAAAAATAACAAAGTAATTGCGTTATATATGCAAATACCAAAAACTAGAAGACAGCTTTTATTTCCATTCCATTTCCAGCACTGGACAATAAATCATCCCTGGCCAAACACTGCTCCATTGCTATTAGAGGATAGATTCGCGAGTATCCAATGACAAAGGGCTCTCCATTAACAGCGAGAAATAAATGGCTGCCTCACACCTGGCCATGTCAGAAATGAAATACTCTCGAAATTCCTCTGCTTATGAAATGTCCTCTGGGATTCAGGTTTCATCGAGTGGGACACAGGTAATGTGGTTAATGCTACAGAAGAGAATGGGTTATGGTTTGATTGCGATTCGGATTCGTAAACACTTCGATCGGGGCGAGAGTACCAGCTGCTGAGGGATGAATTCCCAGACAAGCTTTTCGCTAATCAGCCGAACAAGCTTTATGAGGTGTGTCTCAATTGATGTTGATTTGAAAAGGGATTATCACGTCAATATATTCTCGGACACTTTTGAATACAATGAAAGGTTTCAGGTCAAAGAGTGTTGGTGAATTAAAAAGCTATGCTTCAAAATACCCATCTCATTGATAATATGCAGAAAATAGTAAGGCGTCATTTATTGTAGAAAAAATGTGTGCATTCCCAGTACTTGACATTTTGGAAAGTATTTTAAGTATAAGCATTATAATATGTCTTAATTTGATATTGATTTGAAATGAGGTTGTCGAGTCAATGTATTCCAAGACACTTTAGGATACAATGAAATGATTCAGGTTAAAATGTCAACGTTAATGTTTACCACATTTTAAAAAGTAACCTCAAAACACCCTGCTCATTGGGAATATGAGCGACATTTTGAGGGTGCACATTATGCAACCAAAATGCTGTGTGCGTTTTTAATGCTTGAAGTTTTGGAAACCATTTAAAGTGGTTCCCAAATTGTCACGTATATATAAGATAATTATAATTAAAGTGACTTTTAGAAAGCTGTAAAAAAGAACCACTCGCTATAATGACCTGAAATTTGTCCTGAATATAACGCGAAGAAAAGGGAAATGGTATGAATATAAAATAAAACAAAGAAATAGTGTGAATTATTATTATTATTTTCCTTTATCGAACCATTTTCCCTTTCTTTGCGTATATCTAGGTCAAATTTCAGGCTATTCTGATCAGTGGTTCTTTTCTGTACCGCTTCTTAGAAATTAAACTTTAGTTACAATCACCCTATATTCAATGAGTTTAAAACTGACTTTTATTTGAAAGAAACATACTGTGAGCTTCAATAAGTAAAGTCTCAAAATATTGCTCTCATTGGGAATGGATACAACATTTTGAGGCATCGCTTTTTAAAAATTCATGCTCATTCCTAATGCTCGACATTTTGGAAACCATAAAAATTGAAGTCTAAAATATTGTGCTTATTGGATCGGACACAACATTTATAGACGTTAGTTTTAATTGTGTACAAAATGTTGGCGAAATTCCTAATGCTTTGAAAATTTATACACCATAAGAAATATCTCCTAAATATGCCATGCACATTCCTATCAGGTTTGAAGCCGATCTGTATTAAAACTCGTCCTGATCTATTTACACTCTGTAGATAAACCAAAAAGGGGGAGGAGGAAATAGCGAGCTCTAAGTCATGTCAATGTTACTAAATCCCCTCTCAATAAGTATATTTTCCGAAATTTTAATAGTTATCTCTTAGAAATAGCTTTTATGAATATTCAAAAATTAGAATCCAAAAAGAGTTGGAACCCCTTTTGGATTCTAGTTTTTATAACAAGATACAATTGATAAAAATCTTTAAACAATGCCGCATTTGGATGGTGCACTACATCCGTTCCGTATTATGAATTTAATAAAGTACATAGTATGGACAATTTTAAGAGGGAAAATAACGACAGTTTACATTATCGAAAGTAAGTACTACAAAATTGTAGTACTGTCTTCATTTTGGGTTACCGTGACTTCGGTTGTCATGGCAGTGTCTGGATCACCAAGGGAGAAGAATTCTAAAAATTTATTTATTAGTACAGTACCAATTTAAGATCCATTTTTATTCATAATAGTATTGTTTAAAATACATTTTATATGCTTGAAACAAGATCTCAACCTTTAATTTCAAAATAAATAAATTACTTCAGTTTTTCCTGCTTGACTAATTAAGGTAACTATATTTAGTTCATGAACATATTTTGAAAAATATGTATTCAAAACTAACAATTACGATCTATATAATGTATGGAATTCATTTCCTTTTTTTTACTCAGTTTTTTCATAATAATTAAGTTACTTTAGAAAGACTATTTACTCACAGGGTCCTAATTACAATTACTCCAATGGAATATTTATCCATTAAATACAGAAACATCAAAGTAAAACCATTCATAATTCTCTGACCTATCCCTCAAACTACAGTACTAAAGAAACCAGTATTAGATAGAGTCACTGATTCCATACATTGGTTAAAGTATAACACCGGTCAACCACAAACGATTAAATAACCTAACAATTAGCTGCTAATGTATATATTAATGACTTAAAGATGCGATTATTTCGCTTCCAATAAGCTAATGACCCGAAAGAACTTGGTTGCTGCCATTAGCAATTGATTCATTAAGTGAAACTTTAATAAACAAAGCACCAGTAGTTTCCTTTGCTTCCTATACAAAAAAAAATACAAGTTGTTTAGGTATCTCAAAACTATTGCATTTCAGCACGGCTATTGCAGTTTTTATGCAGCATGCAAGAGATAGTTGATTTCACATTTCATATGATTCAAGCAGAAGATACTTTCGGGGATTTTTAAATTGATGTTCATTAAGCAGCTGTTTTTTTTCAATCGGTTAAACACCGTCCTATTTTTGTAGAGAGTTTAACGTGGAAAAGAAAGGTGAACATAGAGGAGGAATAACGGTTTAAGTCATGGGGAAGTAGTTTTGAAAAACACGCAACATAATTGTGTAAAACAACACGGTAAAACGTTTAGTTTTGTTTGTGAATAATCTCTTAAACTCTATCGTGCCCTTGAGGACCAACTATCTGCCTATAGAGGAGAATAGCTCCCATCAGATAGTCCGTTGATGGATAGTGGCACTATAGAAACAATACCAAACGATTTAGAATAGGGATGTTTTATTTCTACTGCAACCATCGATAAAGATAAACAACTGGATAGACTGCTCCGATGTCAATGCAAGGACAAAAACGCGCATGTGGTTGATAATGATGAGTGAATGATTAACCAATCACAGTTCACTTTTATAGTTGGATGGGAACACGAGAAACCTTGTAAAGTTCTAGAGTATATATTTTTTTGCACATTATTACTAATTAAGGTCTACTATTGACATTTCTGCTGAGTAAAACCCGAAATTTTATATTTAATCCTCGGCAATCCGTATTTTTTGTCCACCCAACGGCATCTAGCAATGGCTTCATTTTCCCAGCATTAAGCAGTCTGTCCAGTTGTTTATCAATATCGATGACTGCCACATGCAATGTAGACAAGTTAACGGGAACTCTTCTTGTAATATACAGGTAATACAATCGGTAAGTACCGCTAATGTGATAACAGATAGCTCTGATAGCTGCATTTTCACAAAAAGTGAACTGAAACTGTTATTTTCCTTTAGTCTTCATTTGTTGACATTCTTATCATACTGTGAACAACTTCAAGGACCTGGATATTTTTCCTGAAAAAAAGCCTGCCGAGTTTCATTTTTATATTAATTGCATAAACCATACTCTGAAAGTTTTTTTAAAAATGTGATGGGTGGAACTAAATGCGGAAAATTATCAGCTTTCCAATGTCCTTTATAGATGTGCAAGAACGAAAATGACGTAAGTTAGTCTCCATAGAAAAAAATAATTATTTCACGTAAGAATTTGAATATCTTTCTAAAATTAGTCTAAATTCTGGAATTGAAATTTCTGGAATCAGTCGAAATTCTGATATTTGTCGAAATTCTGATATTTGTCCAAATTCTGGTATTGGTCAAAATTCGTCAAAATACTATATTTAATAGAATGTATGGAAACTGTGACTAGTAATTAAATAAGTAATTTATGAGGAAAATAAAAGTAAAAGTGTTTAAGTTGTACCACATGAAGTACATAATTAAAATTAAATATTCTTAAGTGGGAGCTAAACATGGGAAACCTGAAGGGCATTTAATTTAAATTTGATATTCGATTTACTAAACATAAAGAAGAGGTTACACATTCTTAACAAAATAAAAGCATTTCTACTAAAACCATTCACGTTAAAATAAACATTGAATCATAAAACAAAGAATATTGTTACCAGTAACGAACCCTTTCCTTTGACAAATATGCTTCACAAATCGAAGTGACGGGTTAAACGTGTCACAAAATGAACCCATTTAATTTAGCAATCTGCGCGCTTTTAAAAGTTGGCCGACTTTTAGGCGACATCATGACTAGGGACAGTGATTTTAATGACTTTCTCATGACTGCTTACATAACATGCGATATGGCGACTGTGATATAAATGCCAAGACAAGCAGATGTGCTTATTTCTAACTTATACGGATAATGATCTAAATCGGATGTACAGCAATTCAGCGAACGAATTCCGGATGTTTATGCAGAAATTCTGTCAAATAAGCGTTTTTTAATTCCGTGTTTTCTTTCAAAGCATTTAATGTCATTTTTACTTTATATTTAGAAGATAAAATTCTCATCTCTTTCTTAAAGAGTTGAACTAATTTTCTTACAGAAGTGGTGTAAGTGATCACGAAAGATAAAACATTTCCGTCGCATTAACTTTTAGGATAAAATATTCTCTTCCGTCTTCTCACAGTATCGCAATTAGAATTCCATCTCAGTTCTTGAATTGAATTGTTCGTTTTGTGTAAAATAAAAAGTTAATACAAATATGCTATAATGATTTGGTATAATGTGAATTTTTTCTATAGGAGATACTGTAGTATCGTCTTCCTTATTCCTTGTCATCTTTCCTATGAAGTTTTATTCCTTATCCTTTTAAGGAAAGTGTGACTTTTCTTGGGCTTTTTATTTGATTTTATACCTTTACCCTCAGAAATTTTTATAATTTTCATAATAAACTCAAAATACATTATTTTACACGTTAATTAAATGGAAGAAGAAACATCAAATGCTATGCTGTTATACTAAAAATAAATAAAATATTTTTTTACTATGTAAATTCTGTTGTCAGCAATACCATGTCTATTAGACGGTAACAGACATGACAAGTGATAGAAATGATATTTCAAAGAAAAAATATTTAGTCTGAATATTTATACCAAAACATAAATAACACATCCCCACTTTCCAGCTCTAAAGGGGTCGGTTCACAACTTAAGGTCTATTGATCAAATTTTTAACGGATTTTTTCTATCGTTTCTTGACTAATACAGATTATCAGGATCACAATTTCATTCCAATATTTTGTGGCTAAGGTTCTAAAATCTAGGAGAGGGGTGAAAGAGGTCATGTTCATTTTTTGCAATCAACCAAACCAATTTGAACCGGGTTTTTCGGGCAATTCTGAGAATTGCAGCTAGAATTGCATATAATAAAACTATGAAATTAATTGAACAATCCATTTATTTCTACATATTGTAAACATTGATCTTCAATTCATAAAATATTAAATAAAAATTAAGTAATACATTTTTTTATTAATATCAGAGAGAACTTGTATAGAACTTCAAACGTTAACAACTCACCATTTCAAAAAAAAACGATTCCCGATTCTCCAATCAATGAAAAGAATTCACAAATACAGAAACCCAACTACAAAAAGAAATCTCGAATTGAATAGAATCTCAAAATCTTATGTAGAAAAAAATTAATGAAATTTGGTATCATCTATCTACATTAGTAAAAATCAAATGTGTATAATTAAAATCTTATAAACAAAAGATTTTCCAATCAATCAAAAAAATTACAAATCCAGAAAATCATCTACTAATAGAAATATCGAATCGAATACAATTTCGAAAAATCATGAACACAACAATTAATTAAATATAATAACATCTATTTTCATTAGGAAAAAAAATCAAAGTATAATAAATATAAATCTTATTATCAAACGATTCCTGATTCTCCAATCAATCAATACTTTCCATATCCAGAAAATCAACTACAAATAAAATTATCTTGAAATCTGATGAAGACTGTAATACATGAAATTTGATATCTTCTATCTGCATTAGGAATGAAAATCAAAGCGATAAAATAAACCATGAAATTAATTGAACTATCCAGTTTTCTTATTTACTTCTATTACATATTCGTCTCCAATTCATAAAATATTAAATAAAAATTGAGTAATAAACTTTTTTTGCAAATTTCAAAAAAAAACTTGTATAGAACGTCAAACGTTTACAACGCACCAATTCTGAGCACGATTCTAGATTCTTCAAACAATCAAAAGGATTTCCAAATCCCGAAAATCAACAACAAGAGAATTATCTCTAAACCTGATGATGACCGAAATGAAGGAAATTTGGCATCTTCTTTCTACATTAGGAATAAAAATCAAAGCGGTATACTAAAGACAAATCTGAAATGAGAAAATAGAGATCAAAATTTTTGCGATATGCATCTGCATATCTAGTAAAAAATTCATTCCTGGTAGGCAGACTTTTAGAGTTATTTAACCAAATGTGGCGCCAATAGAGAAAAGAATAACATCTCGATTCAGAGTCAAACTGCTAGGGTAAGAAAATGACTCCTCATTTGAAATTTAGATGTGTTTTTTGAAAAGGCGGTTTACTTAGGAATGACTTGGTAAACGGAAAGTTAATATGCTTTTTCCATTTTGTAAGTCAAAAGATTTAAGTAAAAACATATCTTAGTCATAAAGAGATTTTACCGATGTCTTTTTTGATAAAAATTAATCTAATATCAATGGGAAAATACAATTATTTCCTTTTTAAATTTTATCGTTAGCGCATACAATTCTACTTAAAATTATGGTCTTTAAACTTTATGGGATTTTATTAACATTTAATGAAGTCTAAAAACGTTAAGACACTTCATTCATTATTCCCTTTTCAACTTTAAGTTAAATATGTCTATACACAAACAATATACACAAATAGGCACAAACATTTTTTATGCCTAAACTCTTTTAAAAATATATACTTTTTGTAGGAATTTAGACATTAATTAATAGATAATCCAGCCAAATAAATATTTACAATCTCGTAATATTCAGCCGTTGTTTGATACATTGATCTTTTCTTAAATTTAATACTTTATTCTTTGCTTAAAAACCGTTGTTTCACTTAGTAGCTCTTGAATTATTGTTATAAACAAGAAACTCATTGAAAAATAACCAGTACCACTTCTGTATAATTGCCATTACTAGCATCTATAACAAATTAATATTCTAATGATTAGTCAAACTCTCGCAATTCTTAATAAATATTTTTGAAATTGGAATACAGATTAGTATACTTGTTATACAGTACGGTGTCCCAAAATACTCAACTTTTAAAAATGTAACGTAATCTCGCACCCTATAAAAATAATCTTTCTGTGAATATAAAACACCTTGCATTGTTTCAAATTTGAAGGGAAAAAAATATTTAAAGGTCCCTCAATGTTACTTATTTTACTTAAAAATGACCAAAACAATGTGAAATATGGTATTTTTTAATTAGCTACAACAACTATTCTGAAAATAAACTAAGCGTTGCAAGTTCACTTAAATATCAGGAATGATGTAAAATCAATATTAATCCTTTATTGCTTAATTGGTATTCAACATATTCTTTCAACCTTTGAGTATTTAAATATTACTAAGTCGAGCATCAACTTCAGATCGGCAAGTAAACCAAAATTAACACATAACAAATTTATAAGATAAATCGTTACATATCTTCAAACTCTCCAGCAATTAATGCCATTAAGGTTTCATTACTATTAAACAAAAAGTCCGTTTTAAAGAACAAATGTCTTTTGTCATCCAAAAAGTTTGGTGAGGAGGACCTGGTTTACAAATGGTAAATTTAATGTCTAATCAAATAATTAACAATGAAAATTTTAAATAAAAGTTTTTAAGTGTCTGATGCTGTAATTATGGGTATTGATTGCTTTTTTGCCTTAAATAAGTTAGGATTTGCCCGATTTTCTTGGAATCTACTTAAATAAAAGGAGTTCAGGCACAGTAGATTGATCAAAACGTACTGAATGCATCCGAAAGTAAAACTTCAAACATTTGATGTCGATATGCTATTCACAAAATGTGTTGCATATTTTTTTCTCGAGAAGAGAAAGTGCTCCATTAAATATTTCCCAATTAGCTGTGCTTGTAGTGAAACACAACCACTTACTTGAGATTTACACTTCCACGGTTGTAAGAACTCGAAAACAGCATCAGCTTCTGCTTTGCTAGTTCCTGACAATAACTTAGGGACGCCAAGAAACTTTGTACTTTCATCTTGCAAAGAAAAAACTAGTACCTCTAAACGATCAATCTTTCCTTTGCTTTTTGATGTCAAATTAGGTAACAAATAGCCATCCGAATGAACAACTGACTTTGATTCTTAAAGCTGTGTTTTTAGTTATTCAGCAGTTTGACATTTTCAAAAAACAGTGCATTTTGAAAGCACTACGCTTTACAGACGGATCAGACGTCATGGTAGAGGAAGATTACTATTTGTTTATTATAGATGCTATTATAATTATGGATTTTCTAATGCTAGTGCAAACAAGCAAAAGCAAAACAGATTATTTAAGGATCTGCAACTGTGTAGTTTTAATTTATTGCCTAAGGGTTTGTTTTTTCATCTGATTTGTATATTTATTGCAAAATCTTTATCAGAACTTTCTTTAGAAGATTTATTAATTTGACAAAAGTAGCATAAGACGTGGTAGAATTTTACAATCTGCATACTAATTAGAAATTCCATTTTAAACGAATTTCTTGTTTTCTATTAGCTTTGGAAACCTCTAAAACTTTGTGAAAGGACTTGAATTTTTGTGTAAAATCATATTACTACAGAAAAAACATTTTAGAGGGTGAGATCTGATATATAAAAAAAAGGGTCACTCATGGTGTATATTTAATATTATTCGAAATTACTTTGAACAAGAACACATAGTTAATAGCATTTATATTCATTGAAAATTATCTTAAGTAACAACATATAATTACTATTTTTATTTATTGTATAAAAATTGGGAGCATGTTAATTAGAAAAGATTCATTATTCATTAATATCCATTCATTAATATTCATTAAATTCGTCAAAGTATAATAGCTACTTTTTAAATTTCAAAAAAAAATCTCCTTTTATTACTATTAAGTTATAAAAATCAGTATTAATTTTAATTTTTAAGCCAATTACAAAACGAATAAAGATTATCACCAATATTGATTTTAATCACATTTATCCTCTTTAAACTAGTCAAAGAGTAATAGTTATTTTTTAAATTACCTTTTTTATCGAAATCAATTTATAAAATCTATTTTAATTTTTAAAACAATTTACGAATCAATTATTAACCGAATACAGATTATCACCAATATTAACTTTAATCACATTTTCTTCATTAAACTAATCAAAGATTAATAGCTATTTTTTAATTTCCTTTTTTATCGAAATCAAGCTATAAAAATAAATTTTAATCTTTAAAACAATTTATGAATCAATTGTTAACCGAATACAAATTTTCACCCAATATTGATTTTAATCGCATTAATCCTGATTAAACTGGTAAAAAATTATAATTTTTTTTTTTTAATTTTAAAATGTATCTTTTTGCCAAAATCAAGTTACAAATAAAAATTTTAATTGTTAAAACAATTTAAATATCAGTTATTTATAGGATGTTGATTTCCACCACGAAAAATTAAATTGAAATTCCACAAGTACTCCAAGGTCTGTTGAAATGTGTCATGTTTTCCTTCGACAGCCATCAAAAAAAGAAGAAACTAAATAGACTACTTTTGTAAAATATGATCCCTCCCAGTTTTCGGCACATTTCTTATAATTCTGATGTCAAGAAATGCAAATTCACTATCGCGTCTGCTTTATATTCATGCCAAGAACTTTTAACGTCGTCTCAGCGTCATTTCCTCAACCGTCCCTCACTTGACGTTGACTCGACAAGTGAAAAATGACACGATGTTGACGGCGACATCATGTAAAATGCAAAAGAAACAGGATGAAAATGCAACTAACGTTGCATTTGATTAAAGGCGTTAGGAGATATCCAAGATATCCATGGAAGTTACTCTACAAAACGAAACACAATGAAAACTTTAATTTTCTTTTCTTTATATAGACTATTTTTGTAAGATACTAGTATGTTGTTGCTTGTACAATCCAGTTCAAATTGGTTCAGTCGATTGCTAATTATGAACCCACTTTCTTATCGAATTTACCAGCCTTATCACAAAACATCAGAATGAAATGGTTTCTTTTAGTCTGGGTTATTCACGATACCTATAGAAAAAACCCAGATGAAATTGTTTCAGTACACTGTTAAAAAAATGTGTCCACCTTGCACCAAAATTTGGTTCCCATTTAGCTGCCACCAACATTTGGTGCTTAGTTTCGCGATTTAGTGGTGCTTACGGTCCGAGGTTGCACCATTAAATCGTGAAAATAAGCACCAAATGTTGGTGGCAGATAAATGGGAACCAATTTTTGGTGCAAGGTGGAACAAAATTTTTAACAGTGTAGATCTCATTCTATGATCATACCTCTTTAAAGGGACATGGGACACTTCTTCCAAAATTCTTTAGTTTTGCTTAGAATTAAATAAAATTTGGCCCAAACATAGAAGATGTGACTTATAACACAACAACAAAATTTGAGCAAATAATATAAAAGAGGTAGTAAATTATTACGAAAAATGCATTAAATTAATACGAAATTTTAACTTTTTTCAAAATGCTCCTCATGACACAATATTTTTACGAACATGAAAGAAAAATGTGAAGTTGTTTATAAATGTATTATAAACATTTTCACACATGTTATTATCTTACGGTGCTATAGTTAAACAGAAATAACATTTTAAACTTGGCGCTAGTTATTTTTTATTTAAAAATGTACATATTTCAGCTTTACAACAGGAAAAAAAATATAAAAAATTATGTGATATAAAAAAGCATGAGTGTATATCTTTATAATACATTAAAAATGTTTTCTAGAAAAAATTAGGTGGATTTATCAAAAAATGAATAGCAAGGAGCTTTTCGAACATACGTTGTTGTTGTTGTTTCTAATCTCCCTTTTGTCTGACGAAGTCAGACAATATCAGTGAAGCCATTGACATTAATGAAGTCTGACACTAGTTGTGGACAGTTATAAATGTCCTCCCAGTCCAGTCCAAGGCAGTCCAAAATGTGCTGAGGTGATGCCTGTTCTTTTTGGCATTTAGGGCAAAGAGGAAAATTTTTGCTTCCCCAGAATATGTGAGGCCTTTAAGGTGACCACTAGCAAGTCGGGACAGACGGGTATTGGTGTGCCTATCACAAGGAAGAGATAGGGAGTGTCCTGGCTTTTTGGCTTTATACCATTCGTGAGATGGAGGTATATGCCATTTCGCTTTATTTTGAGCTATTTTCTTTGAGTATAACTCTTGATATGTGAGTTCTTGAGTAGAGAGGACAGGGTGTTCTAGTCCCTCCTTAGCAAGAATGTCAGCCAATTCATTTCCGTGGATGTCTACATGTGACGGGATCCATCGAACATACGTAAAATGTGAAAGAGTGAAGCTGAGAAAAATGCATTTTTAACTTTTGCCAACAAGTGTGCGATACGTTAAAATAAAGATTTTACCACTTAAAATCGGATTTCAAAATTTCAAACTTGAAATTATAGCTAGTGACGTCAGTCATTTTTGTAGAACGAAAACAAAAAACGTCATTTTTGGTGATTTCAGTGTTCCATGTATCCTTAAGGATAGGAAAAAGAGATGGAGGTGGTTTTTTGAAAGCTCATATAGCTAGTGGCCTACTGTTCAAAGATCAATGCCTCTTTTTTCAAAGATGAATGATAAAATGTGATGACTTTCAACAAGATCAAAATAAAACTGTTGTGTGATTTCTAAAAAAAAAAAAAAAAAACATCCACAAGCACACCCAAGTACACTTCTTTATATCCAGGGTGATTACAATTTAAGTTAATCTTTCAAAAAAACTGTAAAAAAGATCTACTTGTTAGAATGACAAAAATACACACAAAGAAAGGGAAAATGATATGATATAAGGAAATAACTAGATCAAATTTTAAGTCATTCTGTTAAGTTTTATTTTTTACAGCTTTTTGAATCTTGAACGTTAAATTCTATTTCTTTATTTTAGCTTGTTTCCTGATGGAAACAATAAATATTTAATTTGTCAATTTATAAAACCATTTATTCAAATATCGAGTTAAATAATAAATAAATCAAAAAATAAATTAATTTATATTGTAAAAACAAATTACTGTTACATCTGATGACTGATGACAGGAATAAACCTTATTTTCACAGGAGAAACTAAAATTATTTAAATTCAAATATTTTTTCCTTCAAATCTAATATTCTTTCATTTAAAGCATTTTTGAAGAATCTTCAATAATTTAATTCTTATATATATATATATATATATATAATGAAAATTTATACCTAAAATATTAAATAAAAATCTTTTTTTACTTCAATTTAATAGCATTGTAATATCATTATAATACCGTAAAATATTCTGCAGTAGGATAGTTAAAGCCGAAAATGTTTTATTACATACTACTGTTTTACAATATTTTAGTAAGAAAGATGAATAATTGTATCCTTTCTGTAAATTTTTTGATACGTGAAAAACTAAAGTATAACTAATTATTATTTCAACAGTGTTTAAAATTACAAGCTATTGAAAATTTAAAAAGAAAAATATTAAAAGCACAGTTTTTAAAATTGAAATCTCTACTAAAACAAAACACTCGTATTTCTTTTTTATTGCAAGGCACCATACAAGTGGTAGATGTTTAATGCAAAATATTTAAGGGGAGTTTGTACCCAAAAATATATAAATAATCAATTTTGAGTTTAATATTGTTTATCAAAATGTAAATTCTCCCCTTTAAAATGATACATCATTTGTTATAATACCTCAACGGAAGTATTTTTAATAATTTTTTGAAGACAAAATTGCTTACTGTTAGTGTATGTAAAGTTTTCTTTAAAATGCGTTTTTCTCAAAACTATATTTTTCATTATTCATGTACCTTTTTCTCAGAAACTGCTCAAGCCATTTTCCTAAAATTTTTACCACATATTCCTTCTATGTATTTTTATGTATTGAAGTGAGATTGTGTTGTTATTTTAAAAAAAAATTTGTTTTTGCTTATTTCGGCAAAAAAAAAACTGTGATTTTTAACAAATTCGAGTAACTTGCATGAAAATTCATTTAAAAAAAAGTAAATGAATTAAAACCAAAAGCTAACTTCAGTAGAATAACAAGTGTCTGTTAAATGAATTGAAAAAAATTAGGCTTCTATGTCAACTACTTTCTGAGAAAAAAGTACATGAAATATGCCAAATTAACATTACCGGTATAGAGGGTACCAACTCTCCTTTAATTGTTACTATTTCACAGAATTTTGTGCGACTGATTGAATAAATGTATCCTTATTGTTAATTTTAGGACACTTTAACAACTAAAGGAAGACCTATTATTAAATATTTAAACAATATTGAAAATTACAAACTGTCGTAACATTAGAAAGAAATACATTATAACACATAATTCAGAAAAAAATCGATACCGAAAGAAAACATTCCCATTTTTTTGTCACTTTTTATTGCAATTAAATAATATTTAAACATTTTTAATAAGATTATCATATATTGCGTAACTAATGTTAGTATATTAATGTTTCACAATATTTTGAGTACAAAAAATGACTAAATGTATCCTTATTGCTAATTTACGATACATAAACAATTAAAAAATTCCAATTATTATTTAAAAAGTATTTAAAATTACAAATTGTTGCAAATTATATAGAAACTTTTATTATTTTTATGTTTCAAGAAAGAAATATATAGCGAAAGAAAACATTCATATTCCTTTGTTACTTTTTTATTGCAATTTAATAGGATTTGAGTTTTCTTTTAATAAAATTTGAATACATTACATTCATACTAATGTTTACTTATTAATGTTTCACGACATTTTGAGTACAAAAAAATGATGAAATGTATCCTTATCTTACGATACGTAAACAACTAAAGGAAAACTGAAATCAGTTTGGAATCATCTGTATTCTCATTTGTAATTTGTATCAGTGGCTAATAAACTTGCTAAAAAAGTATTTAAAATTACAAATTGTTGGAAATTATATAGAAACTTTTATTATTTTTATGTTTCAAGAAAGAAATATATAGCGAAAGAAAACATTCATATTCCTTTGTTACTTTTTTATTGCAATTTAATAGGATTTGAGTTTTCTTTTAATAAAATTTTAATACATTACATTCATACTAATGTTTACTTATTAATGTTTCACGACATTTTGAGTACAAAAAAATGATGAAATGTATCCTTATCTTACGATACGTAAACAACTAAAGGAAGACTGAAATCAGTTTGGAATCATCTGCATTCTCATTTGTAATTTGTATCAGTGGCTAATAAACTTGCTGCTCCTAGTTCGGCTTTTAATTAAAATCTTTATTTCAATTTGAATTAAAAGAACGTAAAATTAACATGCAAAATCCCCTAGAGATTAAAACTATCACGAGAAAAGTAAAATTACCATGCTCAGTGTTTCATGTCGGTCACGGATTACTAATTAGAAAGAAGAGAATTGTGTCTAGGAAAAAGATTCGGTGCAAAAGTGATACTTGGTTCAAATTATTTATTATAGTTTACATTCAATGAATAAAAATGAGCATTTGTAACTTAAGGGTGATGAGGAGGTAGAAGAGAGAAAATTTTTAAGTCTCAAAATATAAAGGAATCATTCCGAATGTTTTTAGTAGATGCACTTTTATTAGCTACTTTGTATTAAAATAGCATTTTATTACATTTTTAAGAATTCAGATTTCTGTAAAAATTTTGTTTTAAATTAGTCCAAAAAAGGCAATTTGGTTTAACATATTTAATAAGTCCAATAGTTTTATTTTTCAACAAGTTTTAGAAGTCCTTATTATTCAAATTTACATTTTTTATGCTATATAAAAAAAATGTTTTTTATGCTAAGCTTTACTAATAAGATTTACTTACTTATGCCAAGATTTACGAAATAAATTATCTTTTTTATTTCTCTTATTAATTATTTCAAATTATTAAAAAGGAGTTAAGCTCTAAAAAAAAATTTAAAAAGCTCATAAAAAAAATTTAATTCGAAATTTATTTATTTTTTGAATTCATTAATAAATAAATGAAAAAAGCACATTAAATACATTTAAAATGCAACTGTACAAATTTCACCCTTTTAAACTCTACAGTTCTTGAGTTATATCGATTAAAACTAAAAATTCAAAGAAAATATTATCACCAAGAAAACTGAACTTTAAGTTTTGGTATGGTTGGAAAGCAATTATCATGGTGCTAACCAGCCGACTAAACGGTATAGTGGTTAGCGTGCTAGCTTCTAGACCACGAGGTTGCGGGTTCGAGTCCAGTGTTAGGCATGGGTGTTTGTAAATGTATATTGGCTTGTCTAATGATGAATGTTTCGGTGCATTCTAACCCTCGTGTTTCTGACGGTGCCAGATAATCTGAATACCACAAACCAACCATGGTGCTAACCTAACCATTCAGTACCAAATTTGTAATTCAGGTGGTTGGTTGGTTGGTTGTTTTCAGATTATCTGGCGTCGTCAGCAACACGAGGGCTATAATGCGCCGAAACATTCGTCATTTGACAAGCCAACATTCATCTACAAACACCCATGCCTAACACGGGACTCGAACCCGCAACCTCGCGGTCTAGAAGCTAGCACGCTAACCACTATACCTTTTGGTCGGCTGTAATTCAGGTGGAGTTTAATTTTTGATCAGATCTATACATATCTCTCAACTCAGATTTTTAAAATTTGGCATAGTGTCATTATAGATCACAGATCACTTCTTAACTTTTTAACTTACATCAATTATTTGAACCCATCAGAATTAAAATATATTTTTAACAATAACAGATTAACAATCCCGTATATAATTTCAACAAATTTAAAATTGTATGTGTCTATGAATACAAATAAAATGCCTCAAGGTTGAGTTTCTTTGTATAACAACATGAACTTCTTGGGTTCGATTCCGGACCACCAAAGAAACGGCTTCATCCAAAGTGATGTCTCGAAAACACCCTTAACATAAATTGGCACCTCATGCTTTAGCTCACATAAATCGTCCATTTCCACTCCACAAGTTGCTGGTAACATGAACTTTTTTGGTTTACTTACTCATGACGGTTTTTGAACGGTTTTTCTTGCTAGTTTTCCAAGTTGGAAGGAATATATACAAACGAACCTAATTCAGCCGCCCCCAAAAAGACTTGTAACTTACCATCCCTACTAAGGAACTATACACAACAAATGGCAAACTGGGAGTTGAGAATCGCATTTGGATTGTTGCATTGTTAATGATGTACAAATTAAACGAGGGGTATTCTGTAGAGGTTGGAAATATCAATCAAAATAAATATCGATACTATATCGTCGCATAGAAAAAAATATCGATAAAATATCGATACATGCTTTTTTTTTATTTGATTTTCAATTTTGCCAGAAACAAAGTTTTTTGGGGAAAAATTTCTACTTTTTATGATTGATTTTTGGTAAGGTGACTACTTTTTCAACTGAAATGGATCTATTACAAAAAAAAAAAAAATTATATTTTCGCTTAATTAGTGCAGTGATTTTAAGAAAAATTTAGATAATTTTCAATAGCTTTTAAGTGCGTGGAAAATATTGAATATTTGTGCCATTTTAACTGTCTCTCAGCCAAATTCAAACTTTAGTTTTGAAGTTTTTGAAAAGGGAATAAATAAAATCGAAAAAACACATGGAAATACAAAACGATCATCAAAAAACTAAAAATGTTTGAAAATATCGATATATCGGTGACTTTTATCGATATTTTTAATATCGATATTTTTTTAGAAATATCGATACAAATATCGTCGTATCGATATACCGCCGACCTCTAGTATTCTGCTCTGAAACAGTGTAGGAACATGTTTCTGAACTTCAAGAGTATAATTATTCCAGATCTTTCAAAGGGACAAATTTTCGTCTCAAATTGGAAGCAATCTATAGCTCGAGACAACATTTCTTGAGCTTTGAGTATACACTGAAGGATTGTAGGTTGTGTTGATTAATATTTTACCCTTCCGAGTAAAGATATAGTTCCTGATAAATCACAGCTTTTATAGTAATATTGATAACCTGCGCACATAATTTTGTATTAAACTTAAATATATGTTGACAACAAAAAGAAAATAAGCGCTTTTAAGCTTAAATTTTGATTAGTATTTTACTTTTCTAACCACGGATATTATAAGAGTTTTATTGAGTCAGCCACACATCGTTCCAATCAGCCAATCAGAGCTTAGTAAAACCGCTTCACACATCCTTGTAGCGTATTCATTGAGCTCAAGTAGTCCTGTCTCAATGTATAGAAAACTGCCACAAGGCAATAGAAAGATAGACAAGAGACTATATCACAATCGTTCTTATTCATTTTTAAAGTAACAGCAGTGTGCAAACAATAACAGTACTGCAATTCAGTTCTGAATTTCAACGTGTTGCTTCTTAGTACGAAAACTCTTTTGGTGAATCCAGATTTCGACAAACATGTGTAAGAAATTTTGATAAGAGGCATTGTGATAGACTTCATTGCATAGGCACGGTTCTTCACGAGAAAATAGCTCTAAGATAGGTAGATTGGATAGGAAATTTACCCAATAGCTTATAGATAATAGAATACAGTCTCCGGTAAATTATGAAAATATTTAAAAAATCGTATATATAATTAAAAGCTAACTTTTCTCAAATTTGTTCGATTTTCGGCAAACACACATTTGCCCCCCCCCCCCCCCCTCCCCTTCACCAATTGCGCATTATCACATTACTCCATATACTCCTATTATATGCTTAGTAATTAATTTTATTATTATGTATGGAACACGGGTGTTTTTTTTTGTTTTTTTTTTGTTTTTTTAAATACACAACCAGAACGGCCAACCTGACGGCTGTGGAGTTAGCGCTCTGGCCTCGCATACCAAAGGCGCCGGGTTCGAATCCTGGGTTAGTCATGGATGTTCCTTGTGGTCCGGAATCCAAGTTAAGCTGTAAGTCCCGTCGTCATTGAGCATAAATATAGATCGTTGAGCGTACAAACCAACCAAAAAAACCAAAATGTATTAATGATATACCAATTTAAAGTCCTGAAAAATAGCTTCTGCGCATTAAAATTATTTGTCTGAAGAGAGAAGTTAATTTTTCTTTTATTTGTACTCTATTAAGGGGGACTCCATAAAGAGGGTATTCCATGAAGGGGGAAAGGTCAACTCGACCCTGAAAAGAACCCTTCTTTTCACTTCGTCGATTGATGATTGATAAATGTATTACTGTATAAAAGATGTAATTTTCTACTTTAAGCAATTCCCTTTATTATTTGATTTCAAATCAACTTAAATGTTAAGGGGAGTTAGTACTCTCTATACCTGTAATGTTAATTTGACATATTTCATGTACCTTTTTCTCAGAAAGTAGTCGACATAGAAGCCTAATTTTTTTTCAGTGCATTTAGCAGACACCTGTTATTCTACTAAAGTTAGCATTTGGTTTTATTTCATTTACTGTTTTTTAAAATGAATTTTCATGCAAGTCGCTCAAATTTGTTAAAAATCACAAGTGTGTTTTTTTTTTTTTTTTTTAAATAAGCAAACACAAAAATTATTTTTAAAATAAGTACAAAATATCACTTCAATATATAAAGATACATAGGAGGAATGTGTGGTAAAAATTTTAGGAAGATGGCTTGTGCAGTTTCAGAGAAAAAGGTACATGAATAATGAAAAATGTAGTTTTAAGAAAAACGCATTTTAAAGAAAACTTTACATACACTAACAGTAAGCAATTTTGTCTTCAAAAAATTATTAAAAATACTGCCGTTGAGGTTTTATAACAAATGAGATACTCTTTTAAAGGGGAAAATTTAAATTTTGGTATCCAAAAATAAACCCAAAATCGATTATTTGTAAATTTTAAGGTTTGGCCCTTTAAAGTTGTTTCAATGGATATCCTATAATAGATTTGACACGACGGTCTGGCCAGATTCATGATCAGTGCCATGCCGATTTCTGCTTTCTAATTAAAGTTTCATTATAAGTCTCAGTAATATCTAACTCTGATAAACTTCCAAAAAAGTTGTTCTTTTCGGCAATTTAAAATACACAGGCTGCGCGAGGGTCTACTAGTTTCATTTATTCTGTGATACGATACTTAAGGATATTTTATTCATATGATTTTTCGTCTTTGCGATTTCTTTAGCGTAGCAAAATTGTATTTAGAAAATAGACTCAATTTAGAAACTACCTCAAACAAGCATTGCGTAAATTCATAAAATATCCACTTCGTAGATTATCGCACGTGAAAAAATTAACGTTTCATTGCAAGTGTTAATGAATTAAAAAGCTAATATGAATTTTAAACTAGACAACGAAACTCTCCTAAAGCCTCCTATCTAACTCTGATAAACTTCCAAAAAAGTTGTTCCTCTCGGCAATCTGAAATACACAGGCTGCGCGAGGGTCTACTAGTTTCATTTATTCTATGATACGATACTTAAGGATATTTTATTCATATGATTTTCCGTCTTTGCGATTTCTGTAGAGTAGCAAAATTGTATTTAGAAAATAGACTCAATTTAGAAACTCCCTCAAACAAACATTGCGTAAATTCATAAAATATTCACTTCGTAGATTATCACACGTGAAAAAATTAACGTTTCATTGCAAGTGTTAATGAATTAAAAAGCTAATATGAATTTTAAACTAGACAACGAAACTCTCCTAAAGCCATTTCAAAAGTTAATTAACCCTGGTGTCTATTACTAGACAGTCTCTCCTATGAATCAGGAATCGAAACTGATGCCCACTGCTTAAATCAATCGAATTTTACCCGAATTGCCGTTCGGGTAAAGTTTCAAAGGTCCCAGGAGAATCCAAGGGGGTAGTAATAATTCCAAATGACTATAGCTCTACCCTCTTGCTAAAATGGTGTGATTCCCTTCCGATTGACAGTTCCAATAAAGTGTTTGTTTGCCACTGTTGGAAATAGCAAGTGGTCAGTTTGAGATACTATTTGCAATGCCGCAATAGAGTAGGTACTTAAACTGTAGACCATGAAGTTGTGATGGATATCGATCTTTATTACTTTTAGTTTACAAGTGTGTGCACACTTTTTTATTAATGAAAAAGATTATAGATGTAGATTCTACCATCAAACGCATACCTTAACATAACACCATTAAAATAGAATGCCGTAACTATTTGCTGTGTATTATCTTTGTCAAAAAACCTTTTCCCAATTCTTTCAATTGTTTTATTACACATACACAAAATTTGATAAAAATAATTTTGTTTAGTTATTTTTTTATTTTTTTATTATTTTTTATAATTTATTTATTGATTGATTGATTGGTCCATTTATTTTATTTTTATTTGTTTGTTTGTTTGTTTGTTTGTTTGTTTGTTTGTTTGTTTGTTTGTTTGTTTGTTTGTTTGTTTGTTTGTTTGTTTGTTTGTTTGTTTGTTTGTTTGTTTTTTGTTTGTTTGTTGTCTGGCACAAAGGCTACCCAAGAGTTATACGGCGTAGTAACATTGTAACACTGACAACACGTACAGATACGCCTCATAATTGTGAACGTGGCAAGACAACGAGATGCAATCCCTGAGGAAGGACCTCTCTCACCGCATTCACACCATTCCACACCAAACAACATTACTTGGAGTTTTAAACTCCAAAATTAATATAATTAAACGTCCCAAATTAATCCTAAAAAATTTACTTGTATTTTTAAAGAAATGATTTCCACAACTAATCACAGGTAAAAAAAAAAGAAACTATGGACGTCGAACACCGCAAAACTTTCACTTCTATATAAATTAAAGACTTACACCAATTTGATGAGTTTAGCGATACTTTAGTAAATAATTATTTAATTACTTATGTGGGTAAGTGAAGCATGAGTGGAAAAGTCTTTGATGGATACCGAACAGAATTCTATGTCAAAGACGTACGTTTTTCCACTTTTTGCGCCTTTATCGAATTTTTACGAGAATTTGGATGGGAGGGGTTAGAACTCCTTAAAATGCATTATCACAGCGTTTTCGATCAAAATCGTTAAAGCCATTTTTTGGAAATTTTTGGAAACATATAAAATTTTAAATGCCAGATACCTTATGCGCATGCGCAATTTCGACGAAAACCTTAATCGTATGTCTTGTGGCCACCACTGACCCGTATGCAAAAGTTGAACATCATAGGTCAATCGGTTTCGTAGCAATGCCAAACACAGAAATGTGTCCTTATATTTTGAACACAGGACGTACCAAAACATGTAGAAAAAAAAGTTGGGGGAAAAAATTCAACTACCTCATATTATACATAGGGTAATTTAAAGTAATATATATTTCTTGTGCTAATTTATTTTACTTTTTAAACGCATTCAGTTTCTGAATTCTGAAGTTAAAAGAAATTGTATATTAATGACTGATCCCCCCATTCCTTCCATATTTGTTACTATGATGGATGTACACTATTATTTGTGATTCAAATCCCTTAGCTTAGAATATTATGTAGAATTGATGCGTTTGGATGACGTGATTTCCCTTTGCTCATTCGTCTCCACTCATAGAAATATTTCTTTCTAAAGAAGTGCCTAGAAAGCTGAAAATAACATCATGCCTTTTGGATAAATTGAAATGCCAAGATTCTTTTTTCAGAGTTTTGAATTGTGATTGGGATGCAGAGTTATTTCGGGATTTCTAACAAAAAGTTTCCGCGTTTTGCACATATTTGGAAAAAAGTAAGATAGTTTTGGCATAACTTTCAAAACTAGGAAAATTCAGACATTGATTATACATGTGAGAAATCTAGTTTCAAATTGATTGTTTTGTGTGTGTTCACGAGATAATTACATAACAATTTAAAAAGTCATAAATTGATCTGCAGATTTTGTAGAGAATCTGACAAACTGACTGAAAAATACAGTCTTCTATATAAACTTTAATATTTTTTTTACAAATTGAGGTTACGGATTTTCTCCATAAAGGTCACTACTTTCTAAACTGCACGCCTCGTATTAAAATGTCAGAGGAAATACTACTACATCACTTTCATACTTTTAATCACTTTCTTCTATACTGATTCAATTTCGTTTTAGCTATGAAAGTTTAAAACTATCAAAAATGAAATACTTTTGTTCATACATTTTTCATAATTTTGAAATGAAATTTCCATGTGGCTAATACAATTACAAGAAAGAAGTTTTAATAATGGCTTCAAAAAAGCAAAAAGATCAATTTATTTTAAGAAATTATACATAACTTGAGCATTTTTGATATTTTTTTTAAATTCTACTCAAGATTCAATTAATAAAAAGGGCTAAAACTCTTTTCTGTAGAAAGTCTTCACATTCCATTTTCTTCATGAAATGAATTAGGGCGCAAGTAAAAAGTATCCTTTTAAAATCCCTTCATCAGTTTTTAATAACATTTTAACAGCTAAATAATCTTGAACTGTTAATTAATCAAAGTGATGTAGCTACCACAATGGTGTCTTTTAAACATTTGTATTAAGAGTCATCATTTTTACTTAGACTCAATGTTAAGTATAATTATATACGTTCTTGAAGGAACATAGCAACTCTATTTTTTTTAATATTTGAACTCAATATAAACTATTTAAATTATTATTTGTGTATAATGTACTGGGTGGATAAGTTATCATACACACTTGGCAGTTTTAATTATATTAGGTTTGACGTCACACTATAGTCACAAGAAGCTAAAAATAGTATTAAAATTTAAAGCTCTGCGTTTTAACAGTAGAACAAATTTGTATATAAATCTGTAAGAATCTATATGAATCTGTAAGAATCTATATGAATCTGTAAGAATCTATATGAATCTGTAAGAATCTATATGAATCTGTAAGAATCTATATGAATCTGTAAGAATCTATATGAATCTGTTAGAATCTATATGAATCTGTAAGAATCTATATGAATCTGTAAGAATCTATATGAATCTGTAAGAATCTATATGAATCTGTAAGAATCTATATGAATCTGTAAGAATCTATATGAATCTGTAAGAATCATGATTTGACGTACTGTCTGACTATAGGGAGAATAGCTCTCACCAGAAAGTCTAGATAGTGGCGGTTGCTATGGAAACAAAACTCGAAGATTTAGATTAAGAGTGCTGCAGATGAATATTGATGACTTAAAAAATTATATTGCTGCATTTGTCTTGGTGATGAAAAATCGTTAGCTTAGATTAATCTATTTTGATAATCTGTGAACTATTACCAATACGCCATCCTGACGTTCAGGAAGCCAATGATGATGTCTTTCTCCTGGATTCCCCCGTGTAAAGTTGGACTAGTCTAGTTTTTATGGCAACAGACAACACTAGACAACTTGGCGGGATCCATTCTTGTGATAGGCAGGCAATATTTTGATAGATGGATCTTTTTGTAACTCTTGGAAATCGAAGGAGTATCAGTGAACTATTCAAGCACAGTGGTTGTTTAAGTGTTTAAAAACTGGAATGTCAAGCACAAATGAGTGTTAACCTTCTAATTGTGATCTTCATTAACTATTGAAGTTTCGAGACTAATGTAATATCCAAAGTTTTAATACATTACAAATGGTAACAATGCAAAAAATTACGCACATCTAATCAAGGATCATTTCGCACTGCGAGAGAAAATTGGCCTTTGTTAAGGAATTCCAATAAAAGTTGTATCACTTTTCTATCCATAATGAGATATTTCATACCAAGAAGAACTGACGCAGTATTAACATTCACACATTTGATCTGACCGGGATGATTTTATTGCCTCATCCCGCCAACCAATTGTGCGTCAAATATATGGGTGGAAGGTTGCAATTTTTTTTTTTTTTTTTTTTTTTTTACACTTGGTATAATATTTTGGGGTATATATACTTTTTTTTATTCAATTCTATAAATGAACTTAATTAAGTGTTTATTATGTTTTGTTTAAGGGGGTCCGGCACATGAAAAATTTTCAGGTTATTAATTTTGAGTTTATTATTGTTTATCAAAATATGCATTTTTCTCTTTATAATGATGCCACATTTGTATTTATATCTTATTTTAAAGTATTTTTAATAATTTTTTGAAGTAAACAAAATGTAGGTATTTAATGCATGTTTTTTAACTTCAAAGTCGAATATCTCAAAATGCCATTTATTCGTGTTTGGGGGCACATAGCTTAAAATCTATATGACATAAATGCTTGAAATTTTTTATATATGTTTCTCTTATGTATTTAAGTACTTTAACACGAGGAATTATTGATAAGTAGCATACTTTCTTTTTTAAAAAATAATTAGTCTAAAATTTAAAAAAAATTCTTAAACATATTTTTAGAAAATCATAATTATTTTAATTTTTAAAAAATAACAAAAATCTCATGTTAAAGTATTCAAAAGTATCTAAATATTATACTGTGAAAGTTTTATAATGATTGAAGAATCGGTTATTAAATTAGATGCCCCCAAAGTTGTTGAATTTAACATGGGCTCCTATGGAAGTGCCTGACCCCCTTAAACCATTAAAGACGACTTAAAATACTTGAAAATAATGACTTTATACTCTACCTTGTTTATTTAGGTAATTTAAAGTATATTTGAATTTTTCAGATTTTTTTAGAAAACTATTTTTATGATATTCTAAAAACACTAAGTGAAACCGCAATCGCAATTTATATGCACACAAAAAATTTCAATTTGCAAATTTTCTTACCAACCATCGTTAATGGGTTAATATATGAGCCATTGGCGCCCAAGCTCATCGGTCAGCCTATTTCTCCCGACGAAAGATTAAGAGATATCGTCAACCTATCGCTATTCCGTACACTAAATGTCTAATTTTTTTTGCCAAGTATTGCTATAAAACATATGAATTTTATACCAAGTATAACTACAGTAATAAAACGCCTTAACAAAATTTCAATTGAAAATAACTTATTTTTTAAACTTTTAAAAAGTAAACTACCTTACAAAAATGTTTTTAAAATGTTAATAAATAAAGCATTAGTTATTTCTCTTCAATTTTAATTAATGAAATATTATTACTATTGTAGCTTTGATAGGCAAGATCTCTTATAGAAATAATCTTGTTTCACTTCGAAGGGTGAAAGTAGCCCTAATATAAGAACTTGAATTATTTTGGAAAAACATTACACTGCCAAATACAGCTTACCTACTCGGGTTCCTCCCAATAATCCAAACTTAGCTCATCATGTAAAAATTACTCAAAAGAAATGAAACGCGGTCATTATTTTGGAAAAACATTACACTGCCAAATACAGCTTACCTATTCGGGTTCCTTCCAATAATCCAAATTTAGCTCATCATGTAAAAATTACTCAAAAGAAATGAAACGCGGTCATTATTTTGGAAAAACATTACACTGCCAAATACAGCTTACCTATTCGGGTTCCTCCCAATAATCCAAATTTAGCTCATCATGTAAAAATTACTCAAAAGAAATGAAACGCGGCCACTTAATGGGAACCATGATATTTAATAACTTATTTCTGACTCAACTTTTTTTAGGTGTGTGTTTTTACAACGTCTAGTTGCTTTTTTGTGAGCTATCGAAAACCGTCAACGGAATTACAGTTGCAAATTTTTCCGCTTTGACAATGGAACTTGGTGACTGAACAATGCCTTGTTCCTAGATGTTTTAATTAAGTACTAAAAGTGTAATATAAAATATATATATATGTATGAAAGATATGATCAATTTGTATTATAAATGTGGACATTAAAGCAATCACTGTGATTTAATCCAAAACTTAGTAAACAGATTATTTACCAGACGCTTGCAAAAAATGTTAAAGATATGTTACAGCTGAAGCAATTTCTAACTTGTGTTTTTACAACGTCTAGTTGCTTTTTTGGGAGCTATCGAAAACCGTCAACGGAATTACAGTTGCAAATTTTTCCGCTTTGACAATGGAACTTGGTGACTGAACAATGCCTTGTTCCTAGATGTTTTAATTAAGTACTAAAAGTGTAATATAAAATATATATATATGTATGAAAGATATGCTCAATTTGTATTATAAATGTGGACATTAAAGCAATCACTGTGATTTAATCCAAAACTTAGTAAACAGATTATTTACCAGACGCTTGCAAAAAATGTTAAAGATATGTTACAGCTGAAGCAATTTCTAACTTGAATTATCAATAGCAATTAAGACAGTGCGGCTAACTTGGAAAGACAAGGTCCAGTACAAAAAGCATATTGGCAGAATTCCCGTTTCTTCGATTCAATTACTAACTCCTAAATACATGCATTTATTGGATAACCTAACGTTCTTTATTTGATCTTATGTTTCCTAAATCATAAAAGCATACCATTCAATTTATATCTATTCCCTCCAAATAATCCGTTGTTCTTCTCAAGTTTACTGATTAATGCAATATCCCACTCTTTTCCTATTCTTTTCCTGTCAAAGAATTAAGAATAATATCTCCGCACGAACAAATTATTTTTCAAGGGTTTTATGATAGGAACAAAGCTTGGCGCTGAAGAAACCTTTTTCCCCCTTATTTAACTCTAATGTTAATGACTCATTGTTGAATAAAATAACAGAACAGAGATTTTTCTTGAAAAAGAAGTAATCATAACGCCTGGTAGACAGAACAAAAAAAATTATAATAATAATTTCGTTCCGCTCATCTTTTTAACACTTTTCGGGTTGAGCATCAGTTGTGATGATGAGTAGGAGATTGAGAGGGAGGGGGGGGGGTGGAGGAACAATTTTCATTACTCGAATTTTCGTCTCGCTTTTTTCCTGTTATTTGTCTCCTCAGCGAGAGTTTAACCTTTTTCGTAATTTGGCGACTACCACTTGAAACAAAAACGAAAGGGGGTAGAAAAAAATGCATTCAATCTTGCTACAAAAGCAACTTTTTAAAGAGAAAAAAAATAGCAATTACAAGGGAACCAAAACAATGCCCTAGTAGTTATTTATTTAAATTCTAGAATAGAAAAATGGCGAGCGTAAATGTGGCGAAATTTTGATTCAAAGAGTTTTACAGTTTTGCGAAATATTATTTAGTTTGTGTGAAGAATATTCATGCATTAAGTATAAGAAAATGTGCCGAAAAACAATAAATAAAAATATTCCTGTCAGATATGAAGTGAGAGAAGAAAATAATTTCTCTTTCCGGAAAAGGAAATTTATTTTATTCTAAGGACTAGTAACTTTACTGTATTGATGCGTCATGGCTAAAAATTAATCTTCAGTGATTTTGTGCAATCCAGAAAGAAACATATACACTGGCATGAAACTATAAATTTAAGTAAACTAAAATGTGCTGGCCAATAACTTTCAATTGGCAGATGTATTTGAATTTGTGTAAAACTTTTCACTATGGAAATGTGTACCGTTTATTACAAAAAGAAATTTTATAGTTTTTTACTTTAGAGTTCATTCAAAATCCGTGTCATCATTTGGAAACTTTTGTTGAACAACATAAATTGTTAAATCTAAACTTTCAATTCATAAAGTATCTTTGTGCATAGAACCTATTTCGTCAAAAAAAAATTATTATTATTATATTTTTTTCATACCATTTACTTCTTTTTTTAATTCACTTAATTTTAGTTCAAATTAAAATTACCATTAATCTTATAAATTCATTTCAAATAGCTATTCTGCTGCTTTTATTTTTCTTTTTTATTCATAATAATATATAATAATTATATGCAATATATACATTATATAATAATTGTATGTAATACATTATATAATCTCAAATTATAAATCGCCAATTATTAAGCGATTATTCTAAAAAAATTTGCGTAGATCTATTTTGAATATTGTAATCAAATAAACTTTATATTAAAACAGTTCTTTGGATATTTTGAAATTTTAGAATTTTGTAAAATTTTAACTCACTTTTACTTTGATAGAAGTCTAAAACTTATTATTCAACTTTAAAAAAATGTATACCAAATTAATTCACAAAACTCCATAAAATAAATTGTATCTTAAATATTTGTTAATATTCAATAGAATTTTTTTAACTCCAAAACTTCAAATTATATTTCATCAAAAAAAAATTAAAATTCAAGAAATTTTTAAAATTTGTATATTCCATAATTCAAAAGGCAAATTAAAATTAAATATTTATAAAAAAAAAAAAAAAAAAAAAAAAAAAACTGTGAAAATTCTCATACCTTTATAATATCCAGATCTTGATATATATCGATTCCAAGTACAAAATATAGGGAAATAGTATAACAAAAAAATTGGACTTTGAGTATTTGAATAACGTGATTGAGAAGTAACTGTCGTAGTGGTAATTATTTAATATTAAAAGTTATAATCCAGGTAAGATTTAAGAATTGTTTTCTTTCAAAAATTGTGAAAATTTGGAAAGTTTCCAAGTAGGACAGCAGTATTGGCCAAAGTCAAAAAGGGTTCTACAAGATTGGCCAATTTTGGCTGAAACTCCAACATCCAAAATACACGATCTTTAAAAAAAATAAACGAGTCATATATTTTTGTCGAGTTTTGTTATAAACGAGTCACAAACCAAGTACAAAACATAGGGAAATAGTATAACCAAGAAAACTGGACTTTTAAGTATTAGAATAGCATGGTTGAAAGTAACTGTCGTGGCGGTAATTATTTAATATTAAAAGTTATAATCCAGGTAGGGTTTAAGAATTGATTTCTTTCAAAAATTGGGAAATTTTTGAAAGTTTCCAAGTATGACAGCAGTATTGGCCTAAGTCAAAAACCGGGGCTCTAAAAGATTGGCCAATTTTGGCCGAAACTCGAACATCCAAAATATGCACGATCTTTAAAAAAAAAAAAAAACGAGTCGTATATTTTTTCCATAAGATCGCTTCATATAGATAAAATATTTGAATTTTGTAACTGCGAGTAAGCATTTCAAAACTTTCAGTATGTTTTAACAGCATAGGGGAAGATTGGCCAACATCGATATCCAACGGCTGATTTAAAACTTCTACATCGGGATTGACCAATTTCAGCCGATATTTTCCAAAGTTGTTGTGTTACTGTGATTTTAATGTCCTATACCCACTTAATAGGAATTCTCATTTGAGCTATATACGTTTAAATTGATTAGAGGAATATAATCACTAAAAGATGTCAACCAGATAATAATTAAACAAAATAGTCCATTGTTTTTTGTTTAAGGAACAGTCTGTAGTAAAATGTCTCAAATCTAGAGGAATAGTACCAAGTCCGAGTTAACCTTCGTAATTCAAAAGAAGTTTAAACCATTTAAATGGTCCTAAAGATATTCTAATTAATGTAAGGAAAAAAATTATACTGTGAATATTATTTCCTTTCAACATCTAAATTTAAAAATATCAATTTCAAACTTTAATAAGTAAGTTCACATAAGTACTTTTCAGTTAATTTTAATGAAATTAAGTTTTACAATCATCTTAATTGCTAGTACTCATGCAAATACTCAAAAAACAAATTTTCCAAAGAATGCAATTTTATAAAATACAAATATTTAAGATTAAACTTAGTCACAATTGATCATATAAAGTACTCATATAAATACTCAAACAAATTTTCCAAAGAATGCAATTTTATAAAATGCAAATATTTAAGATTAAACTTAGTCGCAATTGATCATATAAAGTACTCATGTAAATACTCAAACAAATTTTCCAATGAATGCAATTTTATAAAATACAAATATTTAAGATTAAACTTAATCACAAATTATCTTATAAAAAGTATGATTTGGGATCAGAAATGCTTGTGGGAAAAAGTGATTTATATCAGTCACTTGCATGAAATAAAAAATTGATTTCCATTTCCTTTTCTATCTAGTACGAAATTGCCCATTTATTTTTTCAGAAATCATTAAGAGAAAGGTTAAGAAATTCGATTAGAAGACTTTCAATTCCAATACTTTGTTACAAATTACCCACAAAAAGCCACAATGTCCAAATCCATACTCCGGAAGGAGATAATAGCTTCCACTAATCACACCATCCCCTGAGCTCAAACTCAGCTGGAACCACAGTGTCCTCCAAGCATTTGATGACAGTCGCTGGAACAAGAAATGTCTTGCTGAGGTTACAAATCAGTCACTTTCTCAACCAGATGTTACTTCCTCCCCCAAGTCCCGCTGTCTTCAGAAGGCCCCCCCGCGTTGAAGAAATCTGCCACATTAAGCTCGTTCAAATTTGAACTGCTTTCCGAGACAAAGGCACTGGAAGGCGTGTCAAGTACCATTGCGTTCAAAATCTATGGCTCCTATCTACGCTGACATTAAAGCTGCTAGACGATAGTTTTTTCTCCACCCCTTTAAGGGTAATGGTTGAGAGAACGAAACATATTCCGAAGAAGGTGGGTTTTACCCATTGAGGAACCTTTGGACTTTTCTTTGCTCATTGTGTAGTGGTATCGAATAAATGTTTGATATCGTGGAGCGGTATTTCATCCGAGTCTGGTCACTACCATATGTCATTTGATTGGCTAAGAAAGCTGAGAAGAAACATTTTATACTCTAGGTGAACTTATATATTTTTATAGTAAATTGTTTACTGATTCTGTGGGAGATACGTATTAAATGGTTGAACTTTTTCTATAATATGAAGAGCTTAGTGGATAAACGTGTTAAGTGGCATGGTTAAAAAATGTAGATGTTTGGGTAAAATAACATGTTGTGGTCTGCTTTAAAAGTTTAACATCCAAGAATTTTCGAAGAACGTTTACAAAAAAATCATACTAATGTACAGTTATAGAGCAAATTTGTATTTCATTAAGTGGATTTCGTGTTTCACAACTTTTATGCATTTTTCACTGGAATTCATGTGTAATATTATATTAAACAATGTTAAATAACTATGCTTCTGTACATATTAATGTGTTTAATTCACAAGGTATTAACACTTCTCGTTGTGATAGTAACTATTTATTTTAGATTTTAGAAACTGATTTAAATTTTAGAAACGTTTATTATTCGTGCCTTTTCAATTTCTTTAAGTAGACTAGAATTGTTTAAACATTTGTGATAATGTTAAATGGGATTGCATTGCTTGTTTTTATAACCTTATTTATAATATAAGTGGTTTCCAAAAAAAAACGAACATGAGTCATTTTTCTTTTTGCATCTTATGATTCTAAGAAGTTTTTTGCCAGGTGTCTCAAAAATGACCGATGATTTGAAAAATCTATATAAAAAAAAAAAACGGAAGACGATAGAAATGTACGGTTTGCAGCATTCTGCTTAAGTAACAAAGGAATTTATCCTAACCAATTTTCAAAATTAGTTACAAAGTTCTTCAACAGATGGCGCTGATGACTAGGAAAACTACAAAGCAATGTTTTCGAAATAACTACCATTTGCAGCAACAACGTGGCGCAGTCTGAGACTAACTGTGGTCCAGGTGATGAAAATCCAAAACAATAAAAATACGCTGTTCTAACGAATAAACCATTTTCGAAGCATACGTTAGGATGTTGAAATAATACTGATCTGAATGGTCATGATGGCAGCGCCATCTACTGACGAGTTTTGTAATAAACTTTGAAAATTGGTTAGAATAAATTCCCTGGATATTTAAGCATAATGCAGCAAACCGTACATTTCTATCGCCTTCCGTTTTTTTTTTTTTTTTTTTTAAATTGTCGGTCCTTTTTGGGACACCCGGTAGATGCAAGAATGAGTCACACAGAGAATTTTATAAATATAAATGAAAAACTGATTTTGATCCACACAGAAATCAACAGTCAATCAACAACTAAGGACTAGAAATGGATCAAACTTGGTGTATAGAAAAATTATCAATGTGTAAGTAAAACCAAAGAATATTGAAAATAAACTAGGCATTGATCCGCGTAAATTCTGAATAAATTGAAAACGTCACAATAAGGGAGGAATTCCTAACAAGATTTTAAAGATAGGCAGTTTGCTTTCCTATAAATCAGCGTCAGCCACTAGGCGGCCCGAGGGCCGGATCCGGCCCGCGACAGCTTTGTCTCCGGCCCGCCGGTAGTACAGAAGAGCAAAACTCAAATTTTGCGGAAATAATTTTAATTTGTCTACTATAGTGTGTGTTTACTACCAAAAACCTCGTTTTCCATTAAGTGGCCCACGTCAGTAAGTCTGAAAAATCCTTTTTTTTTTTTCTGAGACTGCCAGAAAAATAAAAAAAGCAATAATTTGAATTATTACCAATGACGCATTCCTTCGCATTGCTTAGTTTATTACTTATGATACCCAATCCCCTCAACTAGTGAATGGCACAATTCGAATTCTGCTTTTTTGAATGTGATGGGCAGGAGTTGGGTGTTTTAATGCATACTGGCCTATATGAATTGACGTGAAAAGAAGAATTGTGATCTCTATGACTCCAGTGCAATAATAGCGTCGAGGACTAGTTTTAAACGCAAAGTAGATAGTGAAAAGCGGACCCGCCGTCATCGTCTCGCAATTAACATCGACTAAAATGAAGGATTTAGGAGGTATGTTTTAAATATCTTAATTGATTATGAGGCCAAGTCACATTGTAATAGTGTCACTAAAGACTAATTTCTTTCATGACTTTAATGTACAATGTAAAGAAAACTATTTTTTTAATTTATTTGAAACAAAAATCAAATATCAATTGTGTTTTTATTAATATAAAAAAGTTAAATTATTGTTTCAGTTTTCTAAATTGTTTTATATTATTAAATCTTTAGTAATTATCACATTTCTAACATTGAACATATGTAGTAAGGCAATATATTTATTGGTGTATTCGGTATAAATCTGCGGCTCGCAGAAAATTCCAACATAAGTCATGCGACTCGTCTTTAAAAGTTAGTGGCGGACGCTGCTATAAATGCTTGCATTTTTATGGATTTATTCTGCTCTTTTAATCATACAATACTCGATCTTAATATCTTATTTTCAATCTTAAATTTTTGTTTTAGTTTAAATAAAATTAGTTTACCTCCTACCATTTATAATAATTCAGTAAAGCTATCCAAAATCTAAAGTCAAACAGCACTCTGGTAATTGATCAAATTCTTTCTTATATTATCAAGGGCTGTGCTGAGTGCAATAATTCTTTCCAATTCATCAATTAACACTAACGTTTTTCTTGACTCTTGGAATGTACCCAAATTTATACCTACTTACAAAAAAAGGTAACAATTCTTATATTTAAAATTATAGGTTTACACATTTAAGTAATTTTTATAAAATTTTCGAATCCGTTAATTGAGCTTAAACGTTTCGTCAGGTAAAAATAGTATGCATCGTTTAAAAATATGATTTTTCAAAGTTGCATGCAAAAGTTTCTGACTCCATTGACTTTGGTATTCTAATAAATAAACTCTGATTATTTGGTTTTGAGGACAATTTTATCAATAGGTTGTAATCATATAAAATTGATAGAGCCCTCTGTGCTTATTTCAATTCATTTTATTACTGTTTAAAGTTCTCGATTGATACTATTCTTCAAAAGCAAAAATATGTAATCTGTTTCCTCTTTTTTTATTTGATTTTTATAAAGGATCTACCCACAATGTTTTCGCACTCTGATATTCTATTGTACGGTAATGTCATTAAATTATTTATGAATATTTCTTTTTTAGATGACTATAATTTTACATTTTTATTTAGATAAACTTAAATAAGATGCATATTGAACAAATTATAACTAAATACCAATAATTGTGTAGTTTTAACTTACAGTAAAAAATCAAATATTTCAAGTTAGGATTATAGTGTTGATAATAATAAATTTATAGTAGATGTCAGTCCTCTAAGCCCGTCTGATGACTGGGTGGTTAGCGCTCTGTCCTCGCATGTCAAATGTGCGGGATTCGAATCCCGGGTTAGGCTTGTAGGTTTGTTGTGGTTTGGAAACCACGTTAAGCTGTAGGTTTCGGCCTGATTAGCCGTCATAGTGCATAAAAATAGAACGTTGAGAGTACAAACCAGCCATTCAGTCCTATAAAGATTTAGGCGTAACGTTTGATCAAAAACTAAATTGCAATGAATATAACAACAATGTTATCAATTGAGATTATTCTGTTCTTGGTTTTATTTTATGCAAAACATATAGTATCTTCCCCAATATTGATGTTATCATAGTTATTTATGATAGTTTGGCTTGATCAATTTTAGAATATTGTTTTATCATTTGAATGCATAATAATTTTTTTGTAAAATTGAAATTATTCAAAATAAATTACTTAGGTTTATAAAAAGATTATGATACTTTTTTTTTATTTACCCAATTCTGAATTCATTCAATTTTTTTATTTTTTTTTTTTTATTGGAGGGATTTTGAATAACGAATTAGATTTGCGATTATTAACCCTTTGCACTCCAGTGGCGCCTCTCAGACGCCACACGATTGGATGCGAAAAAGGCCTGGAGTGCAAAGGGTTAACAGGCAAAACAAGTGCATGACGAGTCTCAGACGTCAAATGTACTCAAAGGGTTAAGAGATGTATTCTTGCTTAGCGATGCTTTAGGACGATGTATCATTTCTGGACCTTTGGTAAATCAGTAAGATCTAAGATAATTATCCCTTGGTAAGACGCCTTGACATGTCCCTTGGTACACACTATCATTTTGAATTGCATGCTGGTTTACAGGATATAAACTGATAGAAAATCTTGATGTAAAAAAGTAAATTGATGGCCAAGATACCAAGCTAAATTAATCTAACCACGCTTTTTCATTACTATTAACAATAAAAAAAGTTAAACATAGAAATCTCCAACAGCTTTTTACTTTTAGTTTTAACGATGAGAATAATAGAACTCATGAAAACAAAGTTTTTAACCCTTTGCACTCCAGACCTTTTTCGCGCGGAGGTTGGTTGGTTGTTTTCAGATTATCTGGCGCCGTCAGCAACACGAGGGCTATAATGCGCCGAAACATTCGTCATTAGACAAGCCAACATACATTTACAAACACCCATGCCTAACACGGGACTCGAACCCGCAACCTCGCGGTCTAGAAGCTAGCACGCTAACCACTATACCGTTTGGTCGGCTTCGCGCGGAGGAATCAGCAACTCGAGACATTTTAGGTTCGGCTGGTGTTTATGGATTTGCTTCATAGAAACTAAACACAGTCATTGGCCTTGCATCGAATTTCCGCATCACACCTAATGGTCCTCTCGTGGTTTGGCATCCAATCGTGTGGCGCCTGAGAGGCGCCACTGGAGTGCAAATGGTTAATATAAACCTTTGTATGCATTGACAACTTTTATACGTAATTGCAACTTATTTAGCTCAAATCGAGTTTTCATAGAATTTGAAAATAAAAGATACATTTCGAACTACTTATTAACTTTTTTTGTTGTAATAACTTGATTCATCCACAAAGAGTCTATTCTCCAACATTCAGCTCGATCGGATGATGGAAAGTGGGTTAATTAGTCCTCCGAAGATTTTGCCTCATCAATCTTAATAGTGGAAGGTTTCATTCATTAAATATCACCAAATTTTAATTAAGCATGGTATCAGTAAAATTTATGGTGAGTAATAGCTGATAAGTCTGACTTAAGTAAATAGAAATATGCGTAAAAGCGGTCTTTACGTGACAGTACCAAAACCTAATGGAAAGCGTTGTCATCGACAACAAGTTTACAAGCCAAATTTCAAAGTTTCAGTTCGATTAGATGACTGGAAGTAGGTTTATAAAATGTATGGATAGTTTTGTAAGCGACAATTGAAACCTGTGTAAAAGCGCCTTTACAGTGGCAGCCTCCAAATTATGATAGAATGCAATCTTATCGACAACGAATCAATTTATCAAATTTCAGCTTGATTAGATGACGGAAAGTTGATTTTTTCATACTTCGAAACGATAATAGAAGCTTATGTAAAATCAGCCTTTTAACGACAGTGACAACCCCCAAAACTTGATAAAATGAATTGCCATCGACACCCAATTTATGTGCGAAGTTTCAACATGATAGTATGAAGGCAATTTGGTTAATTAGCCATCCGCAGATTTGTGCGCTACACATAGGCTAACAAACGAGTTAATATAAAGGATACAAAAATAGCTCCAGGTAGTTAGTTATTTAGTTAGTTAGTTATTTGGTTTGACGCTGGATTCTTGCTCCGCAAGGTGCGTGCTTATTCCAGTCTTCTTCCACAAAGAAATTTTACTATGCACTTTTTTTTTTTTTTTTTTTTTGAGAGAGAGATTATATTATTTCCACTTTTTTCCTTTCTTTTTCCTAAGATTACACATTTCTTGTTTGGAGTTTGTGCTTAAATTAATTTTTCAGCCTTCTCTAGAAATTTGCAGAGTGCATCAATTTTCTTTTGTCCTTGATCGGACCAGTCCATGATCCAATCGTAGCACAAAGGGACGCAACCAAGCCTTTTTCTCATGTTTTGCCGTTGGGTAATGTATTTGTCACATTCCAAGATGAAATGTTCTGGGGTTTCTGGTTTATTGCAAGAGTTGCAGAGAGGAGAAGTGGCAAGGTTGAAACGGTGGAGAGATGCATTGAGGGTGGTGGACTTGGTTTTTAGGCGAGCAAGTTGAACGTCCATAAGTCTGTTGGGGGAGTACTTTTCTAACCAATTGGATGATGGTTTGATCCAGGGAAATCTTTTAGAATAAATATTCTGGTTCCAGTTGTGGATTTGTGCAAGGTTATTTTTGCGTTTTATTTCTTTGATGATATCTTCCGGGGAGATGAGGGAACAAATAAAGTCTTTTGAGGTCGCTTGTCGTGCAGTTTGGTCTGCGAATTCATTTTCAGGAATTCCGATATGAGCTGGGATCCAAACTAACTCACATGTGTCTATTGTTGACGATAAGTTATAGAAGGAGTTAGCGAGGAGAAGGCTGACTTTGGGTGATTTGAGATTAAGGTGTTGAAGGGCGAGAACGTTCGATTTGCTATCTGTGAGAATAATTATTTTTTTTGCTTTATCTTTAAAGTGTTTCAGGGCAAGATCAATTGCCAGAGCTTCAGCGGTGTAAATAGAATTGAGGTTTGGAATTCTTCCCGAAGCGGTGATTTTTGTATTGAGGTTAGCCGCTGCGATAGCAGTTGAGTCGGCGGTTTTAGATGCATCTGTGGAGATGATAAAAAAATCACCCCAGTGATCCTTTTTATGCTCTTCGAATAAGGTGCGAATATTGTTTGGTGGAAGATCTGATCGTTGGAAAATGAGGTTGTCAGCATGAAAGATGATATTTGGGGGTAGCGTTTTAGGGAAGATGGCTGTTATTATGTTTTTGTTGTCAATATTGAAGCTATTAAGAAGTGACAGTAGTCTTTCCGATAGTGTTTTTTGGTTGCTGTTATGTGTGTTGAGATTTCTAATGTTTCCGAAGATAATGTTAAGTGGGGAAAGTTTTCCTAAAGCAAAGGTGCGGATGCAAAAGATGTCGGTGAGGAGGTTATGCCGAACCAGCAGGGAGGAAGCGCCAGCCTCCATCAGCAGGATAGGAATGGGCGTCCAGCGCGGTAGTCCCGTTGCGGCACGAAGCGCTGCGTAATAGGAGGTTTCAATGGATTTTTTATCAGTTTGGCTTGCCGAGATCCATGTTTGGCAACCAAAGTCGAAAATACTTCTAATTGTGCTATTTACAATTTTGACTAAGTGGTGGGAACGGGCTCCCCAACGCTTCCCGGAAATAACTTTAAGGATGCTAGTTCTGTTAAAAGCTTTCTTTTTCAGGACTTGAAGTGAGTTTGGAAGGATAAGTTGCTCGTTAGGTGGATGCCAAGGAACTTGATAGAGGTTGTCCAAGGGATGATACAGCTGTTATAGGTTAAATTAAAATTCGGTGGGGTGCGCCTTCGAGAAAAGTTAATCAACTCGCTCTTTTCGGGAGAGATGACCATCTTCCACTCGTTACACCATCTGTGGATGAAATGGAGAGCGGTTTGAAGTTTCCTTTGGATTATGTCCCAGTTGTTGCCATGGTAGTACAGAATAATGTCATCTGCAAATATGAGGCATTTAATTCCAAATGGGAGAATTTTGAAAATGTCAGCTATATAAATGAGGAACAGGGTTGGTGACAAAACGCTCCCCTGCGGGAGTCCTCTGAAACTAGAAAGAGGGGTCGAGAGGGTTCCTCTCCATTTTACTTGGATTTCCCTTCCGAACAGGAAATCTTTGATCCAAAGGGCTGGGTGGCCGCTAATACCGATTTGTGTGAGTTTTAAAATGAGGCCGTCAATCCATACGTGGTCGTAGGCGGCTTTGAGATCCAGGACAACTGCTGCAATAAACTCTTTTTTACTTCTTGCTTTTTGTATATCGTTTATGAGAATGGAGTGGTTGGCTTCACAACCTCGAAATGGGAGAAAACCAGAATGGCGCTGTTGAATTGGGGGAGTTAAGGATGATCGGGATGATGCGTTGAAGGATCATACGTTCTAGCACTTTCACTAAAACTTGAGTTAGGGCGATGGGTCTGTAAGAAGTGGGGGAGTCATGGGGTTTATTCTTTTTGTGAATCGGGATGATGATAGATTGTTTCCAACGTTCGGGGACGCAACCGGAGGTCCAGCTGCGGTTGTATATGTTAAGCAGGTGTTGAAGGAGGTGGGAGGGGAGAGATTTAATAAGTTTGGCAGAGATTCCATCTGGTCCAGGGGTTGTGTTATTAGTTTTATTTAACCCGTTCAAGAGTTCTTTGTAGGTAAAGGGGTTATCAAGGGGGATTTGCACCGTACCACTCAAGTCTATAGGAATGCATTCTTTGACTCTTGCCTTGATCAAGGTGGTTACCAGGCAATTTGCTTGAGCCAGCGGTGAAGTAATGCTCATGCCTCCAACTTGGAGGGTGTTGATGGAGGGTGGAGAGTTTGATTCTCTCTTAGTAATGGCTTTAAGGATACGATAGATCGACCCGGTATTGCCTGCCTCGTCACAGACCTTGTCCCAGAATTCCCTTTTCAAATTTGAAATAATGTTTTTTAGTTCGGCACAGATTTTTTTATAATAAATGCATTTTTGGAGAATTTGCTTCGTGCGATTTTAAGGAATCTCCGCTTTTTTTGTAGGAGGTGGGTGCATTTAGATGTCCACCAAGGGCAGTTTTGATTTGGATGATTTTTTTGTATTCTGATGTTTTTTTCCATGGTTGATTTGCAGATTTCTACCAGTTGGTTTAGAGTCAAATTTGACTCGATTGGTTCGGATTGTAGGTCTCGTTCAATTGCGGGCCAGTTGTAACGAGTTCTCGAGTTATTTCTTTTAGATTGATCCCCGAGGGAGATGGAGATCGGGAAGTGATCGCTGTCGAAGAGGTCGTTAAAGACACACAGATACATCCTGCGATATATTCGTAGAGCATAAAGTTAGGTCGATTAGGGATTGGTTGCCCCTGGGAGAGATGTGAGTTGGTATTTCAGAATTCATGAGGATAATGTCATGATTTTCAATCCATTCGACCAGGGTGCACGAGCTTTGGGAATTTCTCTCTGCACCCCAGAGGGTGTGGGAGGCGTTAAAGTCCCCTAATATAATTAGGGGGGTGGGTGCAACCCGCAATATGTTCCTTAGCCATTCTTTACCGAAGATTCCCCTCGGCGCATATAAATTGACAATGGCGATTACTTTATTTTTATATTGGGTTCTGATACCCATAATTTCGTTTTCATGGGATGGTAGGGTTGAGAAGTCAACGAGGGAGGCTTGGATTTTGTTGCTGACTGCAAGCAGAAGGCCACCGCCTGGTTGAAGCCCTGGTCGATCTTTCCGGAAAATGGTTTTGTCAGGTAAATGAAAAGTTCTTGGGTGTTTCAGATACGTTTCCTGACAAGCTAAAATATCATATGATGGAAAGGAGGGATGCAAGAGCCAATGCCTCTTGTTGTTGATGCTCCTACAATTCCATTGGATAATGTTTAAAGATTCGAACATGGGGAAGAAAAAGGAAAAAATGGTTGAAAAATACAAGCCGAGGCAGGTCATAAGGAAGGTAAAAGCTAGGAGTTTGTAATGGGATTCTGCGGGATTTGAGTGTCCATAGTCTGATCGGGGGTGGTTTCCATGTAGCATTCTTCTTCAGGAGGGGAAGTAAAGCTTGAGTGTTTTACATTTGATGTTTTTGAGAGTGTCGGACTATTCTTGAGAGCAACTCTTATTTTTTTTATTGGATTTGTGCTGATTGTAGTTTGTGTTTTGTCTTTATTCGCTGGGGTAGGGGCCGTGCCACGAAGTGCCGTGGATGTTGCAGTACTTGCAAGTTGAGATGCAATGTATCCTACTTGCGTTAGGAGAATAGTGAGTGCTTCTGCCGTCTTTTGTTGTTGTTCGGCAAGGGATGATATAGCTGTTGTTAGATCATTTAGTGTTTGTCCGACTCTGTTATCGATTGCTTTTTTTACTTCTGAGTCAAAATCAGGTTTACTAGGTGATTCCCTTATTTTTGAAACTTCAGCGAAAGATCGCTTGGCTTTGGAGTTTTTGGTGCGGTTTCTAGCCTCCGCGAATGACAGGTTGTACCGTTCTTTGAATTCTAAAAATGCAACTTCATCCAAACGGGATTTACAGTTTTTGTAATCTGCGGGGTGTTGCTCGTTGCAGTTGGTGCATCTGGTAGGTTCAGTGCATACCTCGTGCTTACCCTCAGTACCACAAACAACACAAATCTGGTTTCGGGTACAGAATTTTGTGGGGTGGTCAAAATGAAAGCATCGACCGCATTGGCGTGGTCTATCTATAAAGGAGGTTATTTTATGATTAGCGTACCAAAGCTTGATGCTATCTGGTAGTTTGGTCCCGAGCGTGCTGATTAGTACCGATTCGGTCGGGGTAATAATGTCCCCGATTTTCTTAGTGAAACGACGCACTTCAGTAACCACAATATTGTTGGAGTCTTGGATCTCCTCTTCTATTTCGTCAAGCGTTAATTCGATTGGGATATTTTTTAGGAGAAACCGTTTGGTGATGCTGTCTCGTTGGATGTTCGCCGTGATTGGGATACCGAGCAGTTCTACAACTTCACAAATTTCTGTAGCGCAGTCTTTACTTGGGGTCACGATCAAAATTTTATTTTGTCTGGTAAAAGTGAGGTTCTCAATTGCTTTGTGGTGTTTTATTTTAGTTTGAATCTCCTCTTTTAATTGTTTGGGTTTGTTTTTTGGGATACCAGATGAATTTCCAGAAAGGAAAATAACAAACTTTTCGCAGCCATTATCAGCGGCATTCCTAATTGCTTCTATATTATCAATAGGTTTTGTTCGCGTGTAAATCATATTTGCTGTATCATAGTTAATCCTTACAACATTTAGTTTAGGTGGCCGAAGAATGTCGGCAGCCAGCGCAGTATTGCGTGGGTCCTGGGAGAAAATTAAAGTGTCTACTTACAATTTCTTGGTTCGGCTTGAACCGTGGTTGAAGTCCCACGGAGGGAAGGCAAAAAGAGAAAGAAAAAAAAAACTTATACCAGCCTGGTATAGTTTAATAAGCGACTTGCTTCTTTAGACAAAAAAAGGAAGAAAAGACAAACTCGATATGTATGCACGACAACGGAAAATCAAAAAATAGAGCGCACGCGACTAACTCGAACCTCTTTCGCTCCAGGGGGGGGGTAGTTACCTAAATTTTTTATTTTGTTAAAAGCACTTACCCGACTGACTGACAAGTGTTAAAGTGTTGCCAACATGCCCTCATTAAAATCCAATAATTTATTCTTTTTAAAAAAGTTTCCCTATGTAATACTGCACCTCTTGTAAGGCAGTATCCCCTATTACTAACCAATCTCCGTCTTAAAAACAATTAATTTTTTTAATTTCCTTCTATTTACGTAAATTAGATGTAATTGGAATTTAAAAAATTATCTCAAATAGCGGGGGTTTTTTTCTTATAAAAACTATTTAAAAAATCGGTAATGCAAGCTTTTTATATTAAACATTTTTTATATTAAAAATTTTTTATCATTAACCTAATTCAATTTGTATAATGAATTGAAAATAATAATTTCTTTTTCATATTTAATATTTTTCATAATTAACCAAATTCAATTTGTATAATGAATTGAAAATAATAATTATTTCTTTTTCATATTTAACATTTTTCATAATTAACCAAATTCAATTTGTATAATGAATTGAAAATAATAATTATTTCTTTTTCATATTTAACATTTTACATAATTAACCAAATTCAATTTATATAATGAATTAAAAATAATTATTATTTCTTTCTAATGAGCTCATCCATGTCTTAGTCGTGAAATCATAACTTTCAATAAACTGGGACATTGGAATTAAAATATATTATCACGTTTCCATTTTGAGGTACATTTAGTGACTAGGTCTTGGTTTTTTGGTATTAAAGTCTCTCCTTCACACTTAATAGTCCGAGAGGCGACTGCAATTTTTGGACCCCATCGAACATCATTTTAAATTATTTATAGAAATTGGAGAAAAGTGAGTAGATTACGAATCCACTGGTCTACCTTGGCAAAAATGGCCGAAACTGGTCAAAAATCGACTTGGAAAAAGTTAAACTAAACTCCGATTGCCAAATATGTCATAACTTGCCAAAAAGAGAACAAACTTTTTCGTCTGGCAACCCACTGCATTTTGATTTTCAATGAGAAAAAGCGCAAACGATTTCTGATCCTTGGCTGGGAAAACTTGCACATTTTAAGAGTAAGCCAAATTGGCGACATCAGTTATGTTATCAGTGACTTAATATTTATTGCCAACTTGGATCACTTTTAATAGAAGCCAGTAGACCGTCGCCAAATATCTGAATCGTCTGCAACCTTCTTAATTGAAAATTAAAGAGTGAGGGTTACCAAATAAAAAAAAAATGCTCATTATTTGGCAAGTTATGGCGCATTTGGCAATTGGATTTAGTTCAACTTATTAAAAGTCGATTTTTGATCAGTTTCGGCCATTTTTGCCACGGCAGACCAGTGGATTCGTAATCTACTAACTTTTCTCCAACTTCTATAAAAAATTCAGAATGATGTTCGATGGGGTCCAAAAATTGCAGTCACCTCTCAGTCTATAATGTTTCTTGTAACCTCACTTTAACTGTACGTTTCCATCAATACTATTGCCAAAAACTGATGTTTTTCAAATGTCACATAAATATCCCCATCTATTTCTCTCTGATATCCTAAAAATCCCCCACTGCCTCATATTCTGAAACCTTAACTCTGACTCGAGTGAGAGGTGGTGTTAGATGGAAAGCAACTAGAGTAGAAAGGAGATATGAGAATTGGGCACAAAGAGAAAGAAATCAGTAGCCGTCTGATAAGAAGGAAGGGTCAGGGAAAATGTTATTGAGTAAAGCAGAGATCACCTAAAAAATAGGAAGTATTTATAGGTTTGGACAAGTAAGATGAAAGACATTATATGCATTTAAATGTACATTGAAATCCACTGTAGCACGTTGGAAATAAGAGTCACACTAGTAGATTTCTATTTTTAAAATATGATAATCAGAGAAAATTTTATTGAATAAGCAGGTTCAGCTAAAAAATACGAAGTTGCAGTTTGTAGGTTTGGGTTGGTTGGTTGTATTCAGATTATCTGTCGCCATCAGCAACACGAGGGCTATAATGTGCCGAAACTTTCGTCATTGGACAATTCAACATACATTTACAAACACCCATGCCTAACACGGGACTCGAACCCGCATCCTCGCCGTCTAGAAACTAGCACGCTAACCACTCTACCGTTTGGTCGGCTTGTAGGTTTGGGTAAGTAGTAAGTTGTGTTAAGGGCATTGTATTTAAAACTGTATTGAAATTCACTATAGTTCATTAGAAAATCTGAATCACACTAGTACTTAGTTATTTTTAAAGTCTGAAAGGAGAAAAGGGGTTTTGAAATATGGTTATTGGGAGTGAGACAGAAATCATCTAAGAAATAAGACATTGCAGTTTGTTTTGAACAAATAGTTAAGTGATGGTATTGTATTTAAATTTTTATTAAAGTCTACTGAAGCACGTTAAATATCAGAATCACACTCATACTTATTTATTTTTAAAGTTTGATAATAAAAAAAAAGGATAGGTCCGGAAATGTTATAAAGTGTGGGAGAAATCAATCAATTAATAAATAGGAAGTTGTAATTAATATGTTTGGGAACGTAGTAAGATGAAGAGCATTATATTTAAATTTCTGTTGAAATCCACTGTAACGCGTTGGAAATCAGAATCACAGTAATAGCTAACTAAAAATTACTAGGTGAAAGTATTTATATTTGTCACAAGTTTGTTCTGTAACTAGTGGTCTAACAACATGTATCCGCACACTGTTTTGAAGTTAATTTCATTTTTAAACTTAAAAGCTTATTGAAAAGTATCATGAAGGATAACACTCATGAATTTAACTTATTAAATCTAAAAGCTATTATAATTTTTTAATTAAGTGCTACTCTTAATAATTAAATTTATTTATGCAATTAGTTACATTAAATTTTAATTAATAGTACCCCCAAAACTGAAACTCAGCGGCATTATCACAGCAAATGAAAGAGTTGTTGCAATAAAACAAATAGGCTGATAAGATTGTTTATACAAAAACAAAAAACTGTTTTCCATGGAGAGAAACATTTAATTCGTCGGGAATAAAGTAAGTGTTTTCTATTATTTTTAATGAACTATCTCTTATTGAAATGAATTTTTACATACATTAATTATATTTTATACAAGCAGGCAATGGGAAATGACTGAAACATGAGATCTAGAAATTAGGATAAGTTTTATCATCAGCTTTGTAGTTGTTTCATCGGTAATATTAGTTAGGGCGCCTATTAATATCTTTATGGTATAGCTTATTATATTAGTCACTTTTAATTGACTTGCTATGCTACACATTGACAATTGACAACTGACGTTTATTTCACTCAAGATTTTAGCTTCAATCCAAAATTCAATAAAATTCCATTTAAATTATCATTAGTTTATTATCTTTACGGAAATTTTTTGAAAGAATAACTGGTTCTCACCGGTTAATCCCACAGAAATATTTTTGTGTCCAATAATTTGGTGCAATAAGTTCCCCAAAATTCTGCTACAAGGTACATGCCACTAACAAAAAACATGCAGCCATGTTCCTGAACAATTTTAAGGAAATGGAACTAAAATATTGCTTCAATGCAAAAACTCTTTTTAAACCCCTTTTAGAATATATTTTGAAGGATTTTATGTATGAAAATAATTGACTTACAAATTCAAACACAAATAAAAACTTCGAAAACTCTATGAGGATAGTTAAGATAAACTGAAAACAACTACCTCAAAGTTAGTTGTTTGCTGATTAGACAAGGCTCCGTATCATTAAGTCAATGCAACTTAAAATGTAAATGTGTATTGCATACTTCACATTTCTATTATATTCAATGTGTAATTACTCATTATAATTATAAACTATATCAATGTAAAATAGGATATCGATATTTAGTTAAAATTAAAATTTACACATCTTTATCTCTTTTAATAAATCTGCTACAACTACTAACTCCGTAACTAAACATTTTAAGAATGGGAATGCTTTTATAAAGAACCCTTTATCAAAATTAAATTTATTTAAAATAAAAAAATAAAAAGTCAAGGTGACTTTGAATATTAAAAAATATATATATTTTTTCCAGTTGCATTCCTTTATCGTATAGTACTCCATTAATATTATCAGCTCTCCACTCAAGGTTTTTTTATGTACATCTCCATCACCATTTGCATCGTCATTGTGATCGAATAATTAAAAATCCCCGAATACAATATGAAGATCCAAAGAGTATAGGATGAAAAGAGCAAAATATTCGTGCTTTTATCGGAGAGATAGAATAAATCTCTTCAAGTCTTCTCCCACGAGGATATCCTAGACTGTCAGCGTCTGCGAGAAAAATATCACCATCCTTGAAAGAGGTTACCATTTATCTTCAATCAATAACCAACCGAACCGCAAACCTCTGATTTGCCTTGTCAAGAACACTCTTTTCCCCCTGCTGTGTTATTCTTTGCTATAACGGCGCCAGCTTTGCTTATGCTTATAGACACAGTAGACTTTTTCCCGTTGCTTCTCTCACCATATCTCAAGCCGCTTTTCACGCTGCATCCGCCTTTTTTCAATTCGAGGCCACGAAATGAGATCAATTATAGCGATCTTGTGTATTTATTGTTCGCAAAAATGGGCGGTTAGAGATTAAAGCTGTTGAAATGTGCGGATTCTTTTGAATGAATGTAATTGAAAATAAATGTATTTATGGAAGTAATAAATCATTTCCTGTTATATGTGTTTAAAGATTATCAAGCTAAAACATCGTAATTTGTAGTGGTGCTAAATTAAATGCGCACAATCACAACAAGTAGAAGAAAATCAGTGTAACTTTTGCATATTTAAACGCAATTTTTTTTTTCAACTTTTATGTAGAAAACAAAAACTAATTGTTTACTTGGAGGAATACTTTCAAATTGTGACATGCAGATGTAAAAGTACTAACAATAATAATTAATAATAACTTATAATTAACTTAAGAATGAAAAAAATATCATGATTTTTATAACCATGTGGAAATGTTAAACTGACAAGATTTCAATTGTAAAACTGTGGTGGTATCGTATACAAATATCAGATACTACTCCTAGGCAGCAGTGATCACTTTTGCCTAGTGGTTAGCGCGCCTGTCTTCTGATCTAGGAGTCCCGGGTTCGATTCTCCGTTTGAGCACATCACTACATTGGTGACTCGGATATTCGAACATATCAGTGGCGCCATCAACTGCACGACTTTCACACCACCTAGCATCTCTCTGTCAGCCCACTGCCACACAGCAAAGCAACCTCTGGAGAATTCCCTCCTCACGCAACGCACTCAACCCACACGAAAGCAACTCAATCATTCGCCCCTTCGCGACTCACTGGGAAGAGCCTATGTGGTGATCTCGTGTACAAATAACAGATACGGTACCTAAGCATTGGTGATCACTTTTGCATAGTGGTTAGCGCGCCTGTCTTCTGATCTGGGAGTCCCGGGTTCGATTCTCCGTTAGCGCACATCGCTATAAAACTAATGGAGAAACCCCAGTAGCAAGTGATGTATTCAATCTTCAAGAGGAATGTTAAAAATCCACTAGACTTCAGATAAAAAAAATACACACCCTCTGGCTAGAAAGTAATTATAATAATATTAAGACTTTAGAATGAAAAAATATATACCACGAGTTTTAAAACCATGAGGAAATGTTACACTGACAAGATTTCGATTGTAAAACTAGTAGTGAAACCTCAGTAGGCAGTGATATGGAATCTCAAAAAGGAATGATTAAAATACACTAGACTTTGGATTAAAAAAAATACGCACCCACTCGTTCATGCAGTGTTTTAATAATCACTCGACATGATTTATGTAGTTAAATATAATAATTGGAGCTACTTCATGACGTTAATTTCTTAGCCATGTGTCTCACAACCCCGTTCACCAGGATAAGAATCTCTGACTGGTAATTCAAATAAGGTAAGATATATCACACAAATGTGCACTATTTGTCTGAACTGAAGGTATACTGTATAGGTCAAAAGTCTCATATACATTTTAAATTTCAATGTAAAATTAAAAGTAGTACGGTCCACCTGATGGCTGTGTGATTAGCGCTCTGGCCTCGCATGCCAAAGATGACGGGTTCGAATCCTGAGTTAGTCATGGATGCTCGTTGTGGTTTGGAATCCATGTTAAGCTGTAGGTCCCGGCTTAAATAGCCGTTATTGTGCATGAAAATATGTCGTTGAGCGTACAAACCATCCAACCAAAAGTTGTACGATACTCATAGATGGTGCTGTTCCTTAAAAGCAGCTAACAATGCATCAAAAACTCAAGACGCATTGTCTACATAAGGCATACTAGATATTATATTTAATTCTGGCGTTTCTTATTTGGTTGGTTGGTTTCAGATTATCTGGCGCCGTCAGCAACACGAGGGCTATAATGCACCGAAACTTTCGTCATTAGACAAGCCAACATACATTTACAAACAACCATGCCTAACATGGGACTCGAACCCGCAACCTCGCGGTATAGAAGCTAGCAAGCTAGCCACTGTACCGTTTGGTCGGCCTGGCGTTTCTTGGAGTTCTCAAATTAGGTTTATTGATTATTGTTTCCGACTTTAATTAAGGCTGCGCATGAAGTTTTCACGTTATCAACTTTGTAAAGAAATGTTACATTTTCTGATTAAGTTACTTTACGTAGTTTGTATTAGAATCTTGTTAAAGATAACACGATAAATCCAAGTAGTTTTCTTGTAATTTTACGCTAGTTCCTATCTTTTTTAACTTCCTGAAAACGTCTTTTCGTTTCCCTGCTTTGCTTCTGATTTTTTAAAATACGCTTCGCAATATTGAGACCTGCCCTACACACATTTTTCATCATAAATTACGTGTTTTTCAACATATGGTTTTGAAGTTTTATATTTAGGATAATCGAAACATTCTCGATCGAAAGATGAAGTAGGATTTTGTATTGAAGTTTTCAAAGTTGCATTTCAATTAACTGAGTCAACAGCCCCAATTTTTTTTTCCAAGATTTATAGTAAATTTTAAAATTATATTTGATGCAAACAGCTCTGTTCTAGGAATTTCATAACAAATGATATAACAAATATTCTGACTTCTATTATTTACGTATTTTACATCCGCGAAAATGTGGATAGTACCAGAAATGCATTCCTATAAAATACTAATTACCTGCTTTATTTATCAAATATATTCAATTTGTACAAGTAAAAAGTAAAGAAGAAATCAGAGACAGGTTCTCTAATGCACATTTTTGTGGCAATATTTTCATATTTTAAATATATTTTAATAAATATCCACGTTTTAAATACGGAAATATTCCCAAGAAAAACCTCTATTTTTTTATTTTTTTTAACTAAAATAAAAGGAACAAAGGCAAAAAAAAAATTAATGAACTTTCATAAATTTGGGCATGAAAGAATTAAGTAATTGAACATTTCATTAAACATATAAAGCGATAAACACTTCAGGATATTGTATCAGATCTGTCAAAATGTATTGAAAAATTGATAACCATAAAATGTTGAATGCTTATGTACTATTTTATAGCCAGTTTGGTATGCCTACTATTTATGCCTTCTTACATTCCGTGAATACTTCAATATAAATGTCATCGTAAATAGCTCTTTTTAAAGAACTAAAACTACTTTGCATAACCAGAAGATATTAGAAAATTCTTCGAACTTCACTTTGAGAAAACACCCTTCTGTATATTCACACAATATTGGATGTCATAAGTAGCTTCTCATAAAAAAAAAATTTAAATAACTTTTTCCTTTTTAAATCCTTTATATATTAACTTTAAGTTGGTGTGTATCTTTGTGGTGGGCAAATCTTGGGACGGATAATTAACACACATGCCGTTATCCAATTTATCTGAAACTTGGCAAATAAACTCGTTGTAGGTGGCAATGTATTCTATCAAGTTTTGGGGGCTATCACTAAAATGACTCTTTTACACACCTTCCAATTGACCTTCTGAGAACTAATTAACACACTTGCTCTCATCCAATGGAGCTGAAACTTCTCAGATGTTATCGATGAAAATTCATTGCATGAAGGGGTTTTTTTGAGGGGGGGGGGGGGGGAGACTGGATTAATGATTTTCTTTGTAGTGTTCAAACACTGTGAAAAATCGATCTGAGCACAAAATCACTTAATTAAGTAGCAATTTCCGAAGAAAGTTGATAATATATGTAAATTATTCATACTAAAGACTTTATGGCTATTTTTTATCTTTACCATATAGTGACGTTTAGAAGAAAAGTATAGATAACAATATTTTTAAAACTTTTCTTTAAGGATTACTTCTAAAGGCGGCAAGAACTTATTTTTTATCAATTTTGGAAGATGACTTGTAATAAGTTTATAAGTACCATACCACAAAAATTAATGTATGTTGTATAGTAAATTAATGTTGGCTTGTCGAATGTTTCTGCGCATTATAGCCTTCGTGTTGGTAACGGCGCTAGATAATCTGAAAACAACCAATAGATCTGACAAATACACTTGTACTTAGAAAAACTGTTTTTAAAGCTCTAGTTTTAGTAAATTAAAATTTCTTATAATATTTATACATTGTAAATCACTACATTTATTGATACTCTATAACCATAATCTAGTGATTTCTAACCACATTGCAATTATTCTACCTTAGAAGTACACAAATAAAAATACTTTATTTAAGCAAGCCGTTAATTTATTGTATGCAAGAAAATGAGTAGGGGCTAAAGTGTTTATATACGAAAAAAATTTTAAAAATTGAAAAAATATCTTATGCTGTATAAATTACACAAATTAGCCTGGTTTCCCAAAAAACTTCAACGGATATTTTAATCAAACTTAACGTATTCTTACTAATTCAACTTAACGTATTCTTGAGAAGGACATATGTTTACAAAGAAAATTAATTAATCCGCTTCGCAAACAATCATTAATAAGATCTTATAAACAAATTTGGATATGTGTATTCAGAAAAAATCATCCTTTATCTTTATGTGTTTTAACAAATCATGAAAACAGTTTAATTTATTGAACGTACAAAAAAAGTCTTATGAAAACTATAAAGTCATATTACGTAAATATTTTAAGAGCAATATAAGCTGTTTGAATTTTTTAATAAACTATAAAATCTTTATAATATATATAGCCAGAATTATACTGTACCACTTTTCACATTATTATATTTTATGTGGCCCTGATATTTAAATTTAATTTGTGTTCAGGATTGATTTTTTTTTTTTTAAATTTTTTATACAATTTATGTATCCACTCACATATTTTAATTTTTTCAGCATGTTAAATCTACATAGAGACAATTGCAGTTTTTATAAATGATTTTTTTTTTTTTTTTTAACATTTTACACTAATCCATTACCATAAAAAATCATCGAAAGGCTGTATATATTTCAGAAGTTTTTAAAGCATTTTCTTTTAAAGAAAATATATTCAAAATATTAAAATAACTCAACAGAAATATATCTATATATTTTGTTGAATTTTATTAAATCAATCAAATACTCATCACAAACTTTTTAAAAACTTTATTATATCTAGTATGTACGAGTCACTATAATTCAAATAAAAAATTAAATTAAAAATTAAATAAATTAAACTAAAATTAATTACTAAAATATTAAATAAAAATGTACTAAAATGGTAGAAATTTTTTGTCAGTCTTCATAGATTAAATGTGCCAATGCTGAAGAATCAGACGCTACGTTCATGAATCCAAGAACTGAGCATACACTCTGCCATATCTTCAACAGTAACTTAGAACAAAGTACTGTACCATTGTTCGGGGGGAAATATCCACTGTTTTTTAGCTGGCATTAAAATAAAATCTAAAGAAGGAAACTCAAAAACTTTCACAAATTTATTGAACACATTGTTTAGTATGGACAACCTAACTTTCTCAAACGCTATTTAAGGGGCCTTTGTACCCTAAAAACTATTTTTTTAATTTAAGCATTTAAAATTATAATTTTTACACATTTGGATGTATTACTAGACAATAAGTTCATTTTAATTTTAAAAAAAAAAAATTCACGTAATGCTCCTAATTTCTAAAATTTCAAAAAAGTCGCAATATTTTAAATTCTATCTTTTTCATTTTTCAATATTTTTCTTTAATTTTTTGATAAAAAACTCCTATTAACATACTCTAAGGTTTTAGGCAACGGATTTTGAATGAGTAAAATAGTTTTGTAGGAAAACGGCGAAAATTATACCTATACGTAAAAAAAAATTGTAAAAAATTGATATTTTTCAACATTTAAATTTGTAGGAAAAAAGTTTTTATTTTATTTAAAACCCATACTTATTTTTGTGAAATAGATCTTTAGAATGAGACACCAAAAATTTAAGTTATGTCACATATATTTGACGAAGTTTTAGCATTTTGATTACGGTAGGAATTCCAAAAAACGCAAACTGAGAAAAATAAATAAAAACTTCAAAGAGGCTATTGCAGTTATGCTAAATTCTCAATAAATATATAATTTTTAAGCAATTGCAGTTATCGGATCAGCTCAAAAACTTGCCAGAATAAGGAGAAAAATTTAAAGTTTTACAAACATAAAAAAAATAGAAAATCAGTATTTTTACAATTTTTTATGAAAACAAGAGGTACCAAGTCTCCTTAATGGCGAGTGATTGTATTTATAGAAGCATGGAAAAAAGGCGCAACTATCTCCCGTGAAACTTCAATGTGGTACAATTTAGGTGTTGATAAATATATGCAATTTCACTAATCACTGTATAATTTACTTAAGATATACATATACAATTGAGATAACTTTCTTTAAATTTTAGGTTATAATTTCGAACTTTTGGGCATTATATCAGAATTAAAAATTATGCAATTATATATATAAACTTTTTTCCGTCAATTTTTTAATCGGCTAATTGCAATTAAAGTGACTAATTAGGACATTATTAGAACATACATAAATAAACTTGTAATTAACTTAGAGGTATGATTTTTATTGCAAATAAAAGATGTTATATTGACGCATGTTCCTATGGAGAATTTTTAATTTGGCTGCAATATTTATTTAATTACAAATTTTAAATAAAAAGTTTAAAAAAATACGTAGTTTTTAACAACAAATTAAGATTAAAATATTCATAAAAAAAATGTATTTATAACAATATATGTTAGATTCTTCATAGAAAACACATTCACAACTATTTTTCACAAAACAAAATTAGAATTTTGTAAATCGGACCACTTATTATGAAGTTATGACCGTTGGCGTAAAGTCATATAACACCAAAATGTCATTCTTCAGAAAACGCATTTAAAGTTTACTAACACTAATGATCGTGATACAAAACAGGTTCACAAAACCCACTGTAATTTAAAAATTAATTTGAGTCTCAGAAAGAAAATGGTGTTATTTTAAAGGCAATGAATTCGGGAATATTTTAAAACAAAAAAAACAAAAACGCAAACTTGAGTCAAATTTTGCAATTCCTAATGTATATGTATACAATATATGATATATGATAAGGATACCTTAATAAGCCTTTTCCCGCTTGCATAGAAAACTATATGCTCGGTCCGACAATTCCCGGTACCGGATAGTAGACCTAGTACCGGAAGAGGGTAGATTTTAGATGTATGTATAATTTTAAGAACTTAAATTAGGTATTTAACTCTAAAATTAGCATCTAGTTATCATTTCTATATAACGGCTACTTTAATTTAGTAATAAGAATCCATAAACGTCCGACAATTCCCGGTACCGGATAGTAGACCTAGTACCGGAAGAGGGTAGATTTTAGATGTATGTATAATTTTAAGAACTTAAATTAGGTATTTAACTCTAAAATTAGCATCTAGTTATCATTTCTATATAACGGCTACTTTAATTTAGTAATAAGAATCCATAAACGTCCGACAATTCCCGGTACCGGATAGTAGACCTAGTACCGGAAGAGGGTAGATTTTAGATGTATGTATAATTTTAAGAACTTAAATTAGGTATTTAACTCTAAAATTAGCATCTAGTTATCATTTCTATATAACGGCTACTTTAATTTAGTAATAAGAATCCATAAACGTGCTCGTTGTCGGTATTGTCTAAAACAAAACAAAAAAAATATTAATTCCCGAAAATCTAGATTGATCAAGAAAAACCTGTTCGAATTAGTTCAGTAGATATCCACTTATAAGCATCACCCTTTCATTGATTTTACCCTTTCATTACAAGTTATAAGAATGAAAGTGTTCCCAATAATCTTGATGGATCAAGATAGCTTTAGTTAAAAAAAAAAATTCAAATTGGTTCAGTGGTTCTCTAGCTGTGCGTCCATTAAAATAATTTACTACCTCAATCACAAACATGAAACATCTTTATTTTTCTAACATTTAAAAACACCTGTGCTAAATTCTAGCATTAGTGATGAGTTAGTGAATCAGTCAGGGAATGTGGTTTTATAGATATAGATATAGAAAATTATATTTCCATATTATATTCCGATTTACATCCGATTATTATTTTTTCCAATTATTTACGATTTTTTTTTCACATCTCCGAATTATATTTCCAAGTTGATTTATATATAGATACAAATATTTGACATGCATTGTATTTTTAAAATGTGTAAAAAGAGTTCTTTTCGATCACTCAAAATGCCATGATCACACAAAAATATTACTTTTTGCATGTTGCTTAGGAAGAGTATTAGTACAGGTTACTGTTTATGAAAATATTAACACTCTAAGCATATTTAAACAAATATTCTATTTTCTAAGCGTAACATCACTTTCCTAAGGATATCAAAACATTTAAAATACTACAACATGTATAACAATCTGAGCTACCTTAAGCTCACCTATAATCAATCAACGCTCATCGCCAATATATCCACTTTCGGATTAAAAGGAAACAAACAGGCTTTACGTGTTAAATTCCTTTGCGAGTAAAGTGCACACTTGTTTGCTCAAGTAATTGTCTACCAACTTCCTAAGCGTTGACGAAACCCAGTTTGCCAACCATATACCAACTCAAGTAGTTAGTGCTATTTAGTGCTCGTATCTAACGGCTGGTTGGAGCCTTAAAACTTAATTAACAACTCTTGTACTACAAAATTCTTTTCGGGCGTACGATGATAGTTTTCCCCCCATCACCTTAACGTTGGATTTTAATTTTTAGAGAATAAAGGGTGTTTTATGCATATAGACCCCATTTTCCATGCAAGGTGATCTTAGTATTGCATAGGTTAATTATTTAAGACTAGCATTAAGTCCTCGTGGACGCTTTAAGAGATTTTAACCCTAGAAAATTGGGCACATAAACAGTATATTACTTTAAGTGTTTTAGTATTAAGAATTATTAGCTGAAATTGCAATTTAAATTCGTTGTGTGTTATGGTAATGAGCATTGTTGTAAATCATTTTAAAAAATAATGGTATATTTGTTTTTGTAATTAACTAAGGGACTGTTCAGAATAATATGTATGCTAAATTTTTAATTCTGATTAAAAAAAAAACTATTATAGCAGTTTTAAGAACTGTAAAAATGTTATGCAAGTTTTCATTGTTTTTATCCATTTAAGATAGTTTTTATATACTTCAATATTCCAACATTGGATATTAAGCTTACATTTAGAAGATATAAAATTGCTTAAAATTTAATTTCTATTGATATTGAGATCTCTTCAGTACCTAATTTTGCAGTCGACCAAACGGTATAGTGGTTAGCGTGCTAGCTTCTAGACCGCGAGGTTGCGGGTTCGAGTCCCGTGTTGGCATGGGTGTTTGTAAATGTATGTTGGCTTGTCTAATGACGAATGTTTCGGCGCATTATAGCCCTCGTGTTGCTGACGGCGCCAGATAATCTGAATACAACCAACCAACCTAACTTTGCCGACCAAACGGTATAGTGGTTAACGAGCTAACTTCTAGACCGCGAGGTTGCGGGTTCGAGTCCCGTGTTGGCATGGGTGTTTGTAAATGTATGTTGGCTTGTCTAATGACGAATGTTTCAGCGCATTATAGCCCTCGTGTTGCTGACGGCGCCAGATAATCTGAATACAACCAACCAAAATAACTTTGTAATTTTCCCAAAAATTTTCACTTCGAACTTAAAATATTTGAATTTCTCTTATTGTTGACACGTTTTTTTTAAATAATATAATTGACAAAATGCCTGAACATAAAAAAAATTATGGTATATTTGTTTTTGTAATTAACTAAGGGACTGTTCAGAATAATATGTATGCTAAATTTTTAATTCTGATTAAAAAAAAATATTATAGCAGTTTTAAGAACTGTAAAAATGTTATGCAAGTTTTCATTGTTTTTATCCATTTAAGATAGTTTTTATATACTTCAATATTCCAACATTGGATATTAAGCTTACATTTAGAAGATATAAAATTGCTTAAAATTAAATCTCTATTGATATTGAGATCTCTTCAGTTCCTAACTTTGTAATTTTTCACTTCGAACTTAAAATATTTGAATTTCTCTTATTGTTGACACGTTTTTTTTTAAATAATATAATTTACAAAATGCCTGAACATAAAAAAAATTTTAAGGAGAGCATGAATAAAATTTTAATGTACTTCCAAATTCCTTACTTAGTAGCCGACCAAACGGTATAGTGGTTAGCGTGCTAGCCACCAGACCGCGAGGTTGCGGGTTCGAGTCCCGTGTTAGGTATGGGTGTTTGTAAATGTATGTTGGCTTGTCTAATGACGAATGTTTCGGAGCATTATAGCCCTCGTGTTGCTGACGGCGCCAGATAATCTGAATACAACCAACCTTACTTAGTAAACGTAATGCTTAGTCAGAATTTTAATACGTTAGTATAGATTTAACACTATATATTAGTCGATATATATTTTTGTTTCTTTTTTTTTTATCTGTTTCTTTTATCTTTTTTTTAATGTTATTATTTTAAAAATGCTTTTTTATATAAATTTGTTAAAGAAAAGCATAAGTCGAATATTAAAACACTTCTACATTATAAAAATTAATTAGGAAATTTAAAAAATAATCAGAAATTCAATGCGTTACTAAAGATGTAAAATTAAATGCAAGTTAATATAGATAAAACTTTATATATTTTTAATATGATTATTTTCCAAATACCTGAACATAAAAATGTATTGAAGTAGAGAAAACCTCTAGTTATAAGATACATCTACATTATAAAACTGATTTAGGAAATTTAACAATTAGTCGGGATTTTATTACCTTAATATATATTTAACACAGTATATTATTCTTTATAACTTTTGAATTCATAACTTTTTTAACGCTATTATATCCCACATGTCTGAACATAAAATTTATTAATGTAAAAAAATGTATAGTACTAAGACACTTCTAAGTTGTTAAAACTAATTTAGTAAATGTAACATTTAATCGAGATTTCAATGCGTTAATATAGATTTCCCACTGCATATCATTTTTATGTTTCAGATTTTTCACTTTTTTTAATATTATTTCCAAACCGGATGAACATATTTTTCAAAAGTACAGTAAAGATCTTGCAATGAGATACTTCTAAATTAGCAAACTAACTTAGTAACTGTAATATTTAATCAGATTTTCAATACGTTACTATCGATTTAACACTTATTATTTTCGTATCTCAAATTTTCACCTTTTTTATATCATTTCCCAAATGCCAGGAACATGAAATAAAATTAACTGTAGAACATATAACTTTTAAAAGTAGTATGATACATTTAAATTTTCAAACTAATTTACTAAATTTAACATTTAATTGTAATTTTAATGCGTTAATATAGATTAAACATTACATGTCATTTTTACATAATTTGAATTTTTCTACACATAGTACTACTATTTCAATATGTACTTATATTTACATTGTCACACTGAGATAAAATCAATGTTTATATTTATATTAGACAAATATTCCTATTCATATCCTTTACTTCAAAACGAAAAGGAAAAGCAAATATTTGTCACACGACACCCAACTTTGAAATATATAAGCGTTGACAAAAATGAATACAACGTGATTTGTTTTTCTTTCTGTTCTTACATTTGACATTTTATAAGAAATTATTACCTAATACTACGTCCCCAAAAAAGACAAATCAAATGTACAACAAGTAAATCTCAACATTTTTTATATGAAGGATATTATATGTCTACAATGTGATTTAGATTTTGGAAAAACAACATTCTTGATGTTGTACCATTTATCAAAGTTTGGACTTCCTTGTAAAAGTGTAGTGTATTTTTTGCAATTGTGTGTAAATAAAAGAAGTTTCTAATGTTTTCTAAAAGATGCATCTGTTGAGCTATCTTTTGGTCTTAGTAAATATAAATCTCTTTTCTTTTCTCATTACATGATCCTTGATTTTCATTTTATAACATCATTTAATGTTTTTTTTTTTTTTTTTTTTTTTTTTATATATATATAAATCAAGAGTAGGGCAAGAGTTTATTAACATAACTAAAAATAAACCAATCTGCATTTTTATCCCTTTAAAATAACGTTTTTGTTACTTAGAACAAACATTTTTTTTCAGATTTAGTCTTTATTATTTACACTTACTATGTTTTTTACTATTTGTCGTTATATATATGTTCGCTTATTCTTTTACAGCAATGCTCATAATTCAGAAAACATGTTTTTCAAGAAACATTGCATTTTTTTCTAGAATTTTTTTTTTATTTTATCATTTCGGTTTGTTGTATTATAAATTTCTTAAAAATACTATTCGAAATGTATGTTTCCCTTTTTTTTTAAAAAAAGAAAAGCGTAATATATACAAAAAAAATATATTTTCTCTTAAAAGCAGAAAACTGCATTTATCCATTTATCACCGATTTACAATTATATTCATCATATATCAGTTAAGTACGGTATCTTCACTTATTTAATGTGAGTTAATTAATTGAGTATGTATACATACATACATACATACATACGGTATCTTCACTTATTTAATGTGAGTTAATTAATTGGGTATGTATACTCACATATATAAACATACATACACACATATACATACATACGGTATCTTCACTTATTTAATGTGAGTTAATTTATTGGGTATGTATAATCACATATATAAACATACATACATACGGTATCTTCACTTATTTAATGTGAGTTAATTAATTGGGTATGTATACTCACATATATAAACATACATACACATATATATATATATACATACATACATACGGTATCTTCACTTATTTAATGTGAGTTAATTTATTGGGTATGTATAATCACATATATAAACATACACACACATACATACATATATACACTTGTATTTGTTGTATTTGGGAACATATATTCATAAACCTATGCATATGCGCATTTATACACCCACATACACATAAATACACACATACATAAAACATGTTTTATTTGAAAATACTTTAATTTTTTATCTAAATGATAATCAATTAAAGACTCATCAATAAATAAAGTCTTCTTAAGCGATTAAAACTTAATCTTACCCAAAACTACCTTTATTTTAATTAAATATATCAGATTTCATAGTTTAACTCAACACACCCATTAACTCAACTAAATCTCCAAATCAATTTTCTATTTTCCAAAATCTACCCCAATATTCAATACGCAATTTCTACTATCCGCTTTATCATTCAATAATAACTAATAGATCGGCTTTCTATCATGAAGAAAAGAACGAAACCCAAGGCATCCTTTTTTCCCAGATTTTCTATTAAATAACCAGACATGGGGGAGGGCTAATTTATAGACATATGGCCCCAGGCATATTTTGCATATGGGTTATTGTAGTCTCACACAAGGAGATAATTCCATTGTTTTTATGTGTTGACTGTATTCCCAAACTCTCAGAACAAGTTCCAATTATTGAAGGGAAGAGGACAGCTTTTTAATCATGCCGGGACATCGGGGAAACCCCGTTCTCTTCACTTCGATTCTTTTCAGATAATCATTCATTTTGGAGGGGGCAAGCAGACGACACTGAAATGAGGTTTTTTCCCAAGCCTCCGCCGACCCGATAGTACGCGTTAGAGGAAATCTATCATCCTTAATGTTGCATAAGAGTACGAACGTCTTTGGAAGTTTTTTTTCTTCTTTATAAGAGAAAACGGTGAGAAAAAACTATAAAACTTAGGGGTTGGTTAAGATTTCTCTGTCACTTAAATGGGTTTGGGATATCAGCTATCCTTGATGCTATTAACCTACAAACAAACATTGGACACTGAAGACGTATTTAAAAATAAGTGAGTGATTTTTTCGGGTGCAAAATTGATTTTTCTGAGTGTTTTCATAGCGATGTTATCAAATAGTGACAGGGTAGTGACTTTTTATCTAGTGTTTACGTCATTAGGTGGATTTCAAGATGAAGAGTATCTGAATATATATATATATATATATATATATATATATATATATATATATATATATATATATATATTCACTGATAGAGTAGAAACCTAATTCTCAAAAAATATAGTATTACTTATGAAATACTTAATTTTAGAATTTTGGTATGAGATCATAGAACTGTAAAGTTTTTTACTATTTTTACAGTACTTTTTATTTAAGTTTTGTCTTTAAATGTTACGTCTTTTCTAGTGTTTACGTCATTACGTGATATCAGCTATCCTTGATGCTATTAACATACAAACAAACATTGGACACTGAAGACGTATTTAAAAATAAGTGAGTGATTTTTTTCGGGTGCAAAATTGATTTTTCTGAGTGTTTTCATAAAGATGTTATCAAAGTGTTTATGTCATTAGGTGGATTTCGAGATGAAGAGTATATAAAAAAAATATTATATATATATATATTATACATAATTTTTTTTTTTTTTTTTTTTTTAATATTCACTAATAGAGTAGAAACCTAATTTTCAAAAAATTTAATATTACTTTTGAAATACTTAATTTTCAATTTTGGTACGAGATCATAGAACTGTAAAGTTTTTTACTATTTTTACAGTACTTTTTATTTAAGTTTTGTCTTTAAATGTTATTTCTTTTCTAGTGTTTACGTCATTAGGTGGATTTCGAGTTGAGGAATACATGAAAAAATATATATTTTTTAAAAATTCATAGATAAAGTAGAAAGCTACTTTGTAATTAAAGTGTAGCATTTCTTTTGAAATACTTGATTTTGAATTTTGGTACGACAGCATTGAACTATAAAGTTTCTTACTATTTTTTACAGTACCTTTGATTTAAAGATTTGTCTTTAAAGGCTACGTCTTTTCTAGTGTTGACGTCTTTCGGTAGGTTTTGAGTTGATGAATATATGAAAAAAAAAAAAAATTTAAATATTCACAGTTAGAGTAGAAACGTAATTTTCGATACCTCTTTACTATCTAAAATTTTTTGTTAATAGTATTTATTAATCTTGTTAATTTAATCATATTACGGTGCTTTAGCTGTCACAAATTATGCTATTTTATTATGTCTTATAAATCGAAAAATGTGTTTTTATTTTTAAAAAAATCAAAATTATTCAAGAAAAACATTGTCGCATAAGGTTTTTTAACAAAAATACTTATTTGCTTAGGGAAATTCGAATTGAAAACAGATGCACAATTTTAATTTCGCCTTTACGTAAATGAATAAGCATTTAATATAAAATAAGTAACTTTATTTATATGAGAAGCTAACTGTACAAACACCGTCTATACATAGAAATCGCCAAAATGTTATAATTTAGAATCTTCTAAAAATACTAAACCTTTTTCGAATATTAGTGTAGTAATAACGATGTAGTGTTTCAAGAATAAATTGAAGTATTGAAATAATGGGGAAATTTTATATGAACTTAAAGGACTCTAGATTGAAATGGAAGTGTATTAATGTCACTAATTTATGTTAGATAATTTTATGAACTTAACATAAATATTTAAAAGCATGCAAACCGTACGTCTAATTTTTACGACCTTTTATATTATTTATGGACTATGTCTTTAATGGCGACTCCTTTATTTCCTTACACAAAATCAAAATAAATAATATAACAGTTTGAAGACGTACTCCTCCGCTTCTAAAAAATAATTTATTAATAACTTTGCATAGTGGTTAATTGTTTAAAAAATGAATTTCAAAAACTCAGAAATACTCCTAAGCTTTTGGGGAGCTGTGAAAATGAACAGTAGATGGCAGCACCATAGAAAAGAGAAAATTATGTGTTAAGCAAGTTAAGGAAACCTAAAAAATTTTATATCTCTCAGAAAATCGAACACATTATCTAACTCTGACGAAAAGTAATTCCTCTAAGCAATGTTAAAACGGGGCCAATGTCGGTAACAGGGGTTCTGTAAAATTAGCTGATTCTGGCATCATTTCAAAACACGCAATTTTTTTTTTTTTTTTTTTTTTTTTTTTTTTTTTTATGGCCTCCGTCCTTTCGTATGAATAAAATATTTTAATTTTAAAACTGTGCATCAGCATTTCATTCAAAACTTTCAATCTATTTCATCCATAATTGGTTGAGATTGGCCAGAATAGGTATCCCACTGCTGATTTAAAACGTTCCATATCGACATTGACTAATGTCAGCCGGTATTGTCCAAAGTTGTTGTGCTTCTGAGGGACTACTGTGCGTCCTTACTTGCTAAATTCTTAAACTAAACTGATAGTTATTAGCTCGTAGAAAAATCTCGAGGCTACAGGAAGATCGTTCGGTAAGTTCGTTAATTTTTAAGAAATTTGTCGCCTTCAACTTAAAAAATTTAATTGAGAAAAGGCCAGCTCTAACAGAGTGATATTAGTCTCGAGTCCAAAGTAAAGGATTGTCAACATTAAAAAAAAAAAAAAAAAACAGATTATTTTCAAAACATAAGTTCGGAATCGATCATTCGAAATTATGTTTAACCATCTGATACTTGGGGCGCTTCTTTTAATCTGGGGCCTCTTTTACGCCCTCTACCACATTTCTCCACACCCATTTTGATCAACAATTACTTACGAGAAATAATTTTTCAACCTTAAGTTGTTTGAGCAGTTGGTTGTTGAATTTGTTAAATAAATTATTTTAAGTTATCATTTCAGATTCATTCCCGGCTCCAACATGTATTTGTGTTATACCTACCAATTACGCTTCCTATTTGAAAAATAAAACGTAACTGATTTCAATTTCAACGTGAAGAGTAGCCTTAGTTTGTTCTATTTACATCACACACCCGTCAACAACTCACTACTATTCTTAAACTACGACGAGGATTTCTATTTACGGTATAGAAAAGTATAAGACAGCTTCCGCTACTAACTTTTAAGACGGGTCGCATGACTTATGTTGGAATTTTCCGCGGGCCGCAGATTTATACAGAATACACCAATAAATATATTGCTTTACTACATATGTTCAATGTTAGAAATGTGATAATTACTAAAGATTTAACAATATAAAACAATTTAGAAAACTGAAACAATAATTTAACTTTTTTATATTAATAAAAACACAATTGATATTTGATTTTTGTTTCAAATAATTAAAAAAAATAGTTTTCTTTACATTGTACATTAAATTCATAAAAGAAATTAGTCTTTAGTGACACTATTACAATGTGACTTGGCCTCATAATCAATTAAGATATTTAAAACATACCTAATAAATCCTTCATTTTAGTCGATGTTAATTGCGAGACGATGACGGCGGGTCCGCTTTTCACTATCTACTTTGCGTTTAAAACTAGTCCTCGACGCTATTATTACACTGGAGTCATAGAGATCACGATTCTTCTTTTCACGTTAAAACATATAGGCCAGTATGCATTAAAACACCCAACTCCTACCCATCACATTCAAAAAAGCAGAATTCGAATTGTGCCATTCACGAGTTGAGGGGATTGTGTATCATAAGTAATAAACTAAGCAATGCGAAGGAATGCGTCATTGGTAATAATTCAAATTATTGCTTTTTTTATTTTTCTGGCAGTCTCAGAAAAAAAAAAGGATTTTTCAGACTTACTGACGCGGGCCACTTAATGGAAAACGCGGTTTTTGGTAGTAAACACACACTATAGTAGACAAATTAAAATTATTTCCGCAAAATTTTATTTTTGCTCTTCTGTACTACCGGCGGGCCGCCTAGTGGCTGACGCTAGTATAAGAGATACGGTATTAAATTCATATGGAATACATTAAAACCACAGCTACACGTCATACAGGAAATATAATAAATTTAAACAAAGAGTTCATAATAAATTTAAGCAGAGTTCATAATAAATTTAAACAAAGAAATCATAATAAATTTAAACAAAGAGTTTATAATAAATTTATTATATGATTTCAGTCTTTTCGGAATAATTCAAGAACATTATTTTGTTTACAATCCTCAACAAGTTTGTTGCAAAACATACCAAAATAAAATCTACTTTTCATGTATAAATAACCATCATTTAGATGGATAGTGTGTTTCATTGGAAAAATAAAACCATACAATTTTGATAATAAATAAAAGAAAGCATTTATGTCAAACTTATTTTTAATTAACTAAAGCACTCATAAGAATCTCCTTTAAATTTCTAAATTCGAATCATAAGTTAGTAACAGGTTATAAGTTATCTAGGTATTCGAAGCTGCATTGAAGTACAGATACAGATGGTTGCTAAGAGTACACTGTTAAAAAAAATTGTCCACCTTGCACCAAAAATTGGTTCCCATTTAGCTGCCACCAACATTTGGTGCTTAGTTTCGCGATTTAATGGTGCTTATGGTCCGAGGTTGCACCATTAAATCGTGAAACTAAGCACCAAATGTTGGTAGCAGCTAAATGGGAACCAATTTTTGGTGCAAGGTGGAACAAAATTTTTAACAGTGTAGATAATTATATAGAGATTTGTATCATGGAATCAAACCAACTCAGATTCAATCATTTGTAAATAAATACAAATCGATTGAAATTTATATTTAACGCTTGACATCAATGGTCATGCATATTCTATACAGAAAACTCAGAAAACAAGTTCAGGTCTTTCCTGTCAAAATAAGTTCTCTCTTATCCTCTACAAAGGAGTTAGGGCTGTCCAGTCATGCCTTATACAGTACAACCATCCTTTTAGAATCCATTTTCTAAGACAAGCAAGATCAAAAGATCTCAAAGAAGCTCTAGAGCAATTTGCGAAACTTGAGTGAAAGAGAACAGAAGAAAACTCTTACCTACATCACTCAAGAACTCACTTTGAATAAAATGCATTATTCAAATGGGTAGAGGGGAGCGTGTTATAAAAACACACAAATAGTCAATGGATTAAGATGTTTTCGAAAACATGATTCATATTTATTTAAAGAGATGTTTCTGTAGATTGTTTTAAGGAATTTAATCATTCATGAGTCTTAGTGAATGAAGCATCTCTTGAATTGCTTGTAGTTTAAAGGAGGCTTCAATGCGCTTTTGATTTGGGGATTGGCGATGATCATTGAGCATTAAATTAAGATTTGTGCTTATATTAATCATAATAATTAATAAATAGTGTAGTAGATCTATTAAAATAACTGATTTAATTATTCAAAAGAAAATTTAAAATTTAAGTTAATTCAAACTCCTTGCTTGGTTAATGCTCGTATTAATCACCTAGTAAAATATTATTGAATTCATTTGAATATATCTCTATCTTTTAAAAATCTACTCAAATGACATGATAAAACAACTACTCTAGTATGTATGGGAATTGGGTTTAGTATTAAATAAACTTACTGCTCTGCTCCATTTCTTAAATTATATCAAATTCCTTATATGTATATATATATATATTTATATATACATATAAGGCTATGTCTATACTGTTTATCAACAATTATTTGATAATCATACTTATTAAAAACTTTTTGAATTAAATGCTTTATGTTCCCAAATAGTGGCAGCCCCTCTGATGGCTGAGGTGCCGGGTTCGAATCCTGGGTTAGGCATAGATGTTCTTTGTGGTTCGGTATCCACTTTAAGCTGTAGGTCCCGGCCTGATTAGCCGTCATTGTGCATAAAGATAGGGCGTTGAGCGTACAAACAACCAACCGAAATAATGGTATTGAAGATACTAAGACGTTTTATGACAGGTAAGAAATTATTAAATAATATCTTCCAAAAGTGCATGATATTCAGATACATAATTTTATCCGTCCGTAACAAATATTTATATACAAAATATTGAGCACTCCTCTCCTGCATATATGCTAAAAAATGCATCAGTCAAATATTAAAACACTATTGTATTAAGTTGCAAAAGTGACGACACACTTCCAATATTTCGCCAAAATAATCTACATTTCATTTATTATCCATAAACAAAGCTTCTCTTCTGGCTTTAATTTTCTCGCCTCATAGCTCGATTGTTATCTGAAATACACAAAATGTTGGTTACTCGAGCCAATTTGTGTTAATATACATCATACTTCAACTGTAGCATTGAAAGGAAGATAAAGTACAAATTATATCGTCCTTGTAATTATATACGCTGCGATATATATTTCATCCATTGTATTTCTTAATGATCTCTTAAAGAAAAAAGAAACCTCGTGATTATAAGTCTCCAGCGTGCATTCCTTTTGTATACACCAAGACTTCATAATTCAAAATTAATCAACTGTGATTATGAAGTTTTGTTAATTACGTTGATTATCGTTAGGCTACTGAAATACTGTTGATTTTTAGAACTAATGTTTAGATATAACAAAAAAAATGTGCTCATTTTGTATAGATGCCAAAATCAGTATCGAAGTTAAATAAAGCTCATTTATTTTCTGAAATTAAAATGCATATCTCTTTTACCACCAGATAATATTTACTGAAAGGAATGTATTCAGTCTCAGTAATAATATTAGACGTCAGATGATCTTCAGAAAGGTGGGAATGTTATTTACGAACGAGGTAAATATAAATTAAATTCTGTTATATGTTGAATTGACGTACTGAGCTCTTTATGAGTTCACTCTAATTGAGATAGTTAATCTCGCAATTGTTATTGTAATTATGCCTCACAGCTCCAAGAAAGTCTATATGGTGTGCTCAAATAAAAAAGGACACTACAGGTATATGCAAAGAAATTTTAATAACAATAATATAATAAAAGTTCATGTAGAACTGTAGAACTACACTATCTACCAATAAGTATTTGGACACCCATGCAAATGAGGACGTCTCTCGTGGTATGGACTGGGACCCTTGATCCCAATTAATGGTAGGCGCAACGCAGACGCTTACTCCACTATTTTACAAAACAATGTGCTTCTTACGCTGTGACAATTTTACGGTTTGGATTAATGTTACTTCCAAGATGACAACACTACTTGTCATGTTGCGAGGTCCACCATGGATTGGTATGATGACAGTGGGGTGAATTGACTGGATTGGCCTACCCAGAGTCCAGACTTGAATCCTATAGATCACCTCTGGGACGAGTTGGACCACCGAGCTAAGGGGTGCAGCAACCGTCTAAAATCGGTGAAAGAATTTCTATGTCTTCACCAAGCCGAGTGGAGGAAAATACCTTTCTCCATCATCTAAACACTTATGGAAAGCATGCCTCAAAGGGTTAAGGCCGTAATTGCCTCAGGTGGATGCTCTATCACCTATTGAATATGAATAAATTGTGTTTATCTCTTTTATCACAGGTGTCCAATTACTTATTGGTAGATAGTGTATAAATATTCACCATTGACATTGAAACACTAATCTCAGCTCGTAGGAAGGGAGTAGATGGCTTCAGTGTAAAAACTCCTGGGTTGCTGACGGATACAGTTTTCCAGGGTGTCCTGTTCTTTCTTGTCACATGTAAGATTACGACTTTTTAATGATTTTTCAAGGAAACCACCGGAATATGGTGCCCCGTGAGAAACACTGCTTATTTTCCTTACATTTCTTTCTTTCTTTCATCCTGTGATAAATTTCTGAAACATGCTCCTCTTCTGCGTGAAGATATTGGATAGCTGCTCTACATGCTCATCTGGATCCAAAATCGGTTGGTGCTTTAAAGCGATAATGCATGCAGCTTATTTTTTTTTGGAATCAGTTTTTCAAGTTATGAAACTACAGTAAAACCCCGATTATCCGAGCCCCGGTTATCCGAGTTTCCGCTTTAACCGAGCCAGATAATATTTCTTTAATTTTTTTTACCCCTGATATTTTCCTTTTTCAAAACTAGTACCGAAAAAAATTGGTACTTGATCTCTCAAACACTCAAGAAAACAAAATGTTTACATTCCTTTTCATTGTATGACACTGCTCCTCCTATCGCGTCGCTCAAGGTCTTAAGGCTTAAGTAAGAGAACTCTTTAAGCATTACTATATACTATTAATTGCATGTGGTTTACCTATAGTATAACATTTGTACTTGTCAAAACATACATTTAAACCGATACGATTTATTTTATTTTTAATTTTTGCTTTAACCGAGTTTTTCGGTTATCCGAGTTGGTCTTGGTCCACATTAACTCGGATAATCAGGACTCTACTGTACTAGTAATTCACTAATAATTTGGCACATTGCAATTTATTATAGTTGTTATATGATAAACCAATGATTGATAATTACTTGATAGTGTTTCTTTTATCAAATTAATCTGCATATGTTTGTTTTCTATTCATTCTGGACTGAAACCTCACTTAAAGAGAATATTCCTAGGTACATCAGGTACTGGCCCTAGGTACAACGAGGTCTTGTAACCTAGAACCATTTGTGAAAAAAAAATTAAAACCTTCTATTTGACAGACTATTATTTTAAGTATTTATATGAACCCAGTGGGAAGAAAGTAATTACTATAACGATGTATGCACATCAGTTTCACATTTTTAAACGGCTCAGTGGCTCATTTTTTGTTAATTGAAAAAAGGCGACCCTAGGTACACAAGTCTCCCCGACATACTAACACTACCTCTACTGTACATTTACTGTTCCAATTCACATATATCAAGATATTTCTAGAAAATGTTAACCTTATATGGTTATTAATTGGCCGGAATGTGTAAAGATTCAGTAATGTATGATGTTGACTCTTCATCACTCTTCTTTACTAAGAGGAAGTTCTGACCTCGTTCGGTGCTGACTAGAGTAGCAGAAACAAATGACAAGACGGAAGACTTGGGGAAAGGACTTTTAGTCTCTGTCTGAAAGTCCAGTTTGAAGGATTTCTTTTATTAGGTGTTGGATCAACTCGCGGTAGTGCTATACTTCAAACTATTTTGAACTAAAATCTAATGTTATTTTTAACAGCAAACTAAATATATAGGTTGAAATGCAATTTTAAGGGGGTCCGATACCGAAAATAAAAAATTATTTATAAATATTTTTATGTCAAAAATTTATGTATGAGATACTATTTATATATATTTGAAATAATGTTTTTTTAAATATTGTGTTTACTTATTTTAAAAAAAAATTAAAAACCCAAAAAAATTCATAATAATTGATGTTTGCGTATTTTGATATAAGTCAAGAAAAAAAAAATTCGAAGTGAAAGCTTTATGTAATACCTAATTATATATAAAAAAAAATTGTCGTCACAGAATTTTGATGAGTGAATTAAATAAAATTAAAAAAATTCTCAAAGTTAAAATAGTGAAATTTTTCCTTTTTTTATGCTATCCTTTACGCTAAATGTTATATTTTTAAACAGAATTTAAAAAATAAAATTCGGTGAAGACAAAATGTTTAAAACTATATAAATTAAATGCTCCAAAAATTTGAATGGCCAATTGTTAATGGTTCTGGAGCTATATCAATTTGAATTTGCAACATCTGTGAAAAACACTAGTGCTTAAAAAATGCACTTTAAGCAGGCGCTTCAAGGCGTTAAGCCCATAAGTGATGTTAAAATAACAGATAATTTCGCGGCCTTCTAATCACCGGAAGAATAAAATCAAAACATCATTCTCTTCAAAAATATATGAACTTTTTTTTTTTTTTTTTTTTTTTAATCAGAAAAAAAAATTGGGATTTTTTAAGAAATTTCGGTACTAGACCCACTTTAGCAAATGGAATGTTTATGAATAGTTCATATGAAAAAAAAAAAATTAATTTAATCTTATGTATTATTTCTAGACAATATTTTTTGTGAAGATACGCTGTTGTCTCTTTAAACATAACCAAAATAGATAAATAATAGTTTATTTACAACTGCACATTATTTGAAAGTTAAAGTTAAAAAAATTTTGCTTAGTGTGTTTCTTTCTTTCCTTAAATGTTAAAAAAGTTCAATCGGATAACTTATGATGGATAAACAAGAAAGTATTTATCACCAGACTGTCGAGCTACAAGAGCCCTTCCGTGCCAAGTTCTGCATTCCAAATCAAGTTTCTTCATTTCTCAGCAATTGCATACAATATCTAACTCAGATGATTTCCAAGAAAGTAATTCTTCTAAGGAATCTTGGGTGCTCAGGTAGCGTACGAGCTCAGTTGTATATTAATATGAGATTACTAAAAATCGTTTACATTACCTTTGTTTATGTAGCCTTTATCTACCAGCAGCTCAAAAAATTTTCTTATTGACGAAAATAGCTTGAAAATATTCCATACGTACATCGTTTCGAATAATTTTCTTTTAATAGGGATTTATGCATGAAGTTCTACCAGGATTTTTTGTAAAGGGATTGCACATCGCATACAGGGGGTGCAAGGTGGCTGTCATATGACCAAGTGTAGGTTTTCGTCTGAACCCAAAGAGGTAACTCTAGGGAGGCCTTTTGTGCGCCATGTGAATGTGCCGCATGTGGTAGTTAGACTTGCCAGAAGTATGGAATAGTCGATCATCGAAGGGAATATATACCACAGATGGAATAGCGCACATCAGTTTCGTATGTATTTCGTCTACTTTCCTGCATATTGTTACACAAATTGTCTGTATATAGTGTAAATAGTGACGTATTATTTTAAAATTCCATTGTAATTTATTTTATCTTTTATTTATTAACAGCGATTATACAAGTTAGAAAAAGGTGGCAACACCTAAAGCAATCGAGAAATTTCGAGATGTTTCTTTTTCGATGAATTGGCTGGAAATTTCGGGAATGTTCTCACGCGCCTGCTATATAAAGACCGGAGATCGAGAAAGTTTTCAGATTGACTTTGGACTTCGATGCTAGCTGATAGCTTTGTTTACTAGAGTGAGCTTGTGTAATTGCTGTATTCGAAGTTGTTCTTACTGAAGCTTGTGTTGAAGCTTGAGGGTGATTCAACTGTTGTCTTTGAATAAATTTTGTGCCTGTGAAGAGTGAATAAATAGAAGTTTCATCTTAAAAACTGTGCCATCATTGCCTCAGTGGAAAAATTCATAACAATATATAGTCACGCCTTAAGATGACGTGTGTTAAATTTTAAATTTATAGTCATTTCATACGAAGACATGTGTCTTTCCATTTTTAAGTCTCCATGACATCTTGATTGAACAACCAGTCCTCACCCAAAATTGTGGGTTGGCCATCCATGTTGTGGACATGAGCTGAGAGTGTGTTCTGTGAGTTCAATTTTATGTTTTCACCACCTTTCCTCTGGGAGGCTGGTCATATGAATGTTATTGTATGTTTGTTAATTTGGTGATTGATTTATTTTATATACCCTTTACTATGAAGTACTAAAAGTTTAATGTTTATCTGTTTTAAATCGTTATTCTTAATCGAGGTCTATTTCACACTTTCTGTTGTATGAATTATGATAAAATACAACAGCAGGTACATTTTAATAGCCTAACGATCTCACCGTCGCGTCGTGAATTGGGGCCTGAAATGTTGTCGGGTCTTGTTGACTGTTCCCGACATCTTCCCATGACAAACTAAAGTGCTTAATCTAACCTTAATTTTTGAAAAAATAATTAGGATTTTCTATTAAAATAATCATTAATAGTTATGCTTTAATTTCCTGTTCAAATTAATAATTTAAAATAAACATTTTACTTCTTTTCCTTGAGAATTCGTAACACTTTTCTTCAAGTGCACCATTTTAAACTACTCTGGTGGGATCAGCGGATCTAATTCATGTATGTGATCTAATTCATATATGAAAGACGAGAAACATAGAAGATTGTAATTTAGGTAAGGGACAAAAGAATGGATCACAGCAACATAAGTTAAATAATAAGCAAGAATATCCAATAATATGTTTAAGTTATAAAAAAAATTATTTAATCTAAAATGAGATGTTAAAATGTTCAGTTCAGTAGAATATGATTTTTAGAAACGATTGGATTCTCTTAAAACATTATTTCACGGAGGTAATTTTATAAATGCTAATAAATGGAAGGTTTATAAAACTTTCAATTTAAAAAAAAAAATGCTTTTTCTAAGTGACATAAAAATTTTATCTAATTAGAATGTAATGTAAAAATATTTTTTCAAATTTCATGGAGAAATGGTTACAAAAACGGACATCAATTAATTGAATTTTTATTGAATAGAACAACTCACTTGTGAACATTATTAAATTTTCATTGAATATAACAACTCATTTGTGAAATTTTTTTACTCTTATTTATAATTCTTTAATCACTGTAAATTTACGATTTATTAAGAACAAAATTAGTAATTTTAAGCATTTAATTATTGTGGAAGTCCTTTTAGTAACCTAATTTTTACCTGCATATATTTGCAAACATTGCCAATATGCTACAGACAAGTGCAATATATTAATTGAAAGATTTAAAAATTCAACTGGAATTGACGAAATTGGTGACCGTAAATCAGTTTTAAAAGTCGTTAACCTAAGCAATAAATCCTACAGACAGGTATCTTCTATATATATATATATATATATATATATATATATATATATATATATATATATATATAAATTTTCTTGCTTGCCACCCAAATGCGGCTGTATTTCTGTGAGCAGAATTGCAACAACTTCAAGCACCCAATCGTAGATCTTCTAAATGTACATTATTCACGATGCTTTATGCACTAAATTCAGTAATCCAGTCAATCACAATATACCTTCTGAAATTTGACTAATACATCTTTCAACAGCCAACAACTTAGATTTGGATTCGATATATTTTGTTTTCCTTATTACTGATACAAATTATTGCCTATTTAAAACGTATTGACTTAATAGTTACGATAATGCAAGAATAAATAGATTCAAAATGTGTACATTACTTTTGGATTAGAATTTCGGATAAACCAGACTTTTCTAAAAAATATTTGCTGGAAAATGTTTTTTGGATGCTGTGGATAATGGAATTTCGATTAAAAACTCTCTTGCATAAACAATTAAAACAAGCCAGATTTGTTTAGATTCGGCAAATAACCACAATATATTTAAACTTGAAAGTTTTCCGGATATATAAATTATCCAACGTTTTCAGTTTCATGGAACAATATAACTTTTCAAGGATTTTCTAGATTATGCAGCTGAAATAGCTTTTAGCTAGTACATATTTTAAATGCCTCACTTTGAAGAGAGCGAAACGAGCCTGGTTTGCGAAGCGAACCAAGGGGATTGCGTAGCGATCCCGGGGGTTGAATGTCAGAGAGCAAGGGGTGGAGCCCCCTAGTATCATATATCATAATACATCTCTGTATGATATATGATACTAGGGGGCTCTACGAGCGAATGCGTCGAATGCCTTTCGTGTAGAATGCCTCGATAAAATTAGTAGAATTACATAGAATTCAATTGGAAGTTCTCTGAGACCAGAAAAGGGCGCCCATTTTGTAACTTAATTCGAAACATAATTTTTTTCATCCCAATAGATATATAGTATTAGAACTTTAATTTTCGGTAAAAAGTTTAGTCATCAAGTTCACCAACTTGTCATAACTTGAGATTTTTTATAAACAAAAATTATCTGTTATTTTTTTTCTTTTTTTTTTTTTCCTTGTTACATGTTGCCAACAACATGAAAAGAAACCGGGCTCTTCACTTGTATCTATTGGTGATAGAGCGTCTCGAACGACAATTTCCAGATTGGCAAGTGGACACACGAAGAGTCTCTTGTACTCTGAGGGTAGAAAAACTTACCCTGTCTGCTCCAAATGTGAAACCCAGCAGGCCTCTGCCGAACATATCCTGGACTGCTTGGGTCTTTCCAAAGAGGACTTATACGCTACACCACTTCTTGTCATCGACTTGTTGAGGGTCAACAATTTGTTGGATCTTGTCTGACTTCGTCAGACAGGTGGAGGATAAGAAACAACATGTTGCCAGTCTTAACATGAAAAGATATAGTCCTTAAGTATCCCCTTGTTGTTTATATTAAGTATCGGGTTCCGACGTGCAGAATAGAAGGATATGTAAAAGCAGCCTTTCAGTAACAGTTTTACAATCCAACTTGCTATTTTACCATAGAAAGTCATCCTACGCTCATTATTACTTAGACTCCAATTACTATCAACATCGACATTAAGTGCGTATGTAAATTATTTTCCTCTTATTCCTTTCATATAAAGTTATTATAATTCAAAATATCAAGTGCTTCTCTAATGCCTAAAAGTAACTCATTTTGAGATTAAATAGTATTCAAAGACAATTGAGAAATATTAATTGAGTCGTTAAAGGGATTAAACTCTAAAAGATTATTCCGCTGTTAGCGAAATTCATTAAATATCTTGTGTTGAATTTCTAATGAAATATAGTCATGTTTTATTTAATAGAAATGTGTTGAATATTATTAATTATGATAAATAAACTTAATTCATTAGAGATTTTTTTCATCGTTAATTTTAAAAAAATTATAATTATATTATTAACAATACATTTCCCGATAATAAGTCAGAGCATATAAATAATAGGATATATCATTTCGATATTCTTATTGTATTGTGATTGAGTTTTTATATTATTTATGATTGTATTGAGTGATTGAATTATTGAATTTTCAATATAATATCAATAAATTTGACATTTTTCCTTTATTTCCTTTATTTTCTCAATATATCATATTATATTTATTCAAGCGTTAAGAATAATTTTAATGCATAGTCTTTAAAAAATAGTAAGATGCAAAACAGCAAATCTTGTTGTTAACAAGTTTTCCTCCTAAATAAAAAACTAAAAATACATAAAGAGTAAGTCATCAAATTGTTTGACAAGCAACAAACTCTTCAATAAAGAGTTTTCATTTTTTTTTATCTTCAGTTTCTGTAGTATTGAGTGGTTCTGTAGAATTCAGTCATAAAATATCAGTAGACCGTAAATTTGGATCTATTCAACTTTTAACTTTAAATTTTTAGCATTCATAGTAAAAAGAATTATTTCCTTATCTAATGAAAATTACTCATTTTATGATTTCACAGAAAAAAAGTTAATGGATCAATCAAAAATATAACATGTCATATTTCTTTCAACTGAAATATTGCACTTTTAATTGAAGAAATATTTTCTACATTGATTGTGAAAGCACATTTAAAAATTATAATTTGAAAATCCTTTTAAAAAAATTTAATTTTAGAAAATGGTTTTTTAAAATATAATACGTCAACTTCCTTTTCTTTTTTTATACTTTCAAAAAAATTAATTAAGGAGTGTGTATACCCTACAATTCAAGAAAATCGATCAGAATATTCGTTTTTTTGTTAATGTATCATAATATTCTCTGATAGCTTTCAGACAATACTAAACTTTTGAAAATATCCTTAATATTTTTAAAGTTACAATCAATTATAGGTAGGTACTACCGCTGTTAGCTTCTAAAACTTTAAACCTATTTTCTGACAAACTGTATATTTATTATGTCACGCTTTATTCAAACAATGATAATTCAAAAGCAAAATGTTCAATTATAATTTTTTTATATCATAGTAATCTACATAATATGCTAAATGACTTGAATTTCAGTTATGTAAAATTGGTTGAGAAATTGATATTTTATTAATTTTTAAAACTTAGAATTGAATTCATTAAAAATATTGATTTTTTTTTTTCGTGTTTTCACACAAAATAAATTGCAAAAAAAAAACTATTCTATGTAAGAAACTTAATTGAGTTTTAAAACATTAAAAATAATATTTCGAATTATTTCCAAGTGGAATTGAGTTTCTAAGTAAATTAGAATTTTACATATCATTGTTTGAAAAAGGTACTAATTATCTAATTAAAGCTTAATTAAAAAAATTCACAGTTGCCGAAATTTGAAAAAAAATTTATGCAATCATTTTAATAATACTCTCTAACTAATGTAAAAAAGAAATGGGTTTTTTACTCGCATTTTTAAAAAAAACAATTCTAGGGTATACGTACACCTTAAGCAACTAATGATCATTTCTAAATAGTCGTGTGCGCAACTTATATTCAAATTTATTTTAATGTATATGGTGAGTAAACTTATTATTCCAATCAATAGTGATGATTGGTTGAAATAAGTAAGGGAACAATCAGCAAAAGAGAAGGAAAAAACGACAAAATTAAAACGATTTTTAACGTCAAAATCAAACAAACAAAAATGAAGAGGGAGCTACCTCTCCTCCCCTATTCGACGCGACGGATCCAAATCAATAGGAAAAAAAATTCTTTCTATTTATGGTACTCTATGCCACTCAAAATGTGAAGAAAATTTTAAAAGAATAATAACGTTAAAGTTGTAAAATATATTTTTGTAAAGTAATGTTTGATAATGTTTCTTAGTAAAATTAAGTTTTTTGCTAGTTCTTTACCAGAAGGAGAAGATGCAAAACTAATTTTTTAAGAGTTTTTAAATAATATAACTTTCTTATAGAAATATTCACATTCAATTTCTAGTGTAGGGTGTTTATAAAAGCATGATTTCAAAAGCATGACCTTTTTTTCTTATGCTTTATCATGGCTGTCAAAAAGCTATGATATGGCATAAGAAGAAAAAATGTTGAACTAATTATTTTTCTAGTGTTATACCGTTTCCTCTTTCTTTGAGTATATACAGGTTGATTTTAGGGTCATTCTGATCAGGGTTTGTTTTATTATTATTTTGCAGCTTTTTGAAAACTGAATTTTTATTATAAGTAGCCTCTATATCAATCATTACAAATTTATGGTACCAGCTGCGATCTTGTTAACACTAGAAAGACTAAAACTTAGTATATACCTATATTGCCCAAAGCAATCAAAATGACTGCATTGTGAAAGAATAACTAATATGTAAAGAAATTTGTATAACACACACATATATATATATACCGGAAATGAAGGAAGAGGAGGTAACTACAATTATTAATAAACGCATTTATATGTTATACAAAAACTCACAAAATTCTAAGAAATTGTGTCATTATATACATAATTGTTTTTCTAATTGAAATTAAAAAGCAGTCAGAATAACTTCCTTGGGCAATCTAGTGTTAAAATTAGAGAATGTTAATTTATCTACGTTAATATTCTGATTTCAAATTTTACAGATGGCCATCAAACATTTTAGGTACCTCATATAAACTTCTAATTTATAATTTAAGTTGCCTGAAATTATCTAAAAATAAAGTTTAAAAAATTAGATATGCCTGTTTTATAATCAAATGTTATAACATAATTATTTTTAAGCTTTAAAATCTAAAGATTGATTATCGAGAAATAAATTACAAACTTTTATTTAGGGGTGTTTCAATTGTTGGCATGATTATATAATCTTTACTTAAAAAAAATATCGTACAAATTGCGATTACAAAATACATCTAATCATTGTTCTCGGCAAATTTAAAAAAAGATTACAATATTTTTCTTCATTTTTTAAATGATCAGCATGATACTTTCATGATTTTAGATTTCAAATACATTTAGCATACTTTATCCGCTTATCAGAAGAATGTATCCGCTAAATATGTACATAAGAGCAAGAAATTCGAATTGTCAAATATTTAGTTCTGTGTTATTATCCTTCATAAATTAACGTTCTTCCAAAATGTAAAAATAAAAACATACACTTTAAAAGGTCCCAAAATATGTATTAAATCAAATACACAGAAAAAAATGTACTGTCAAAGTGCAAATTTAATACTTAGTCATTTTTCATACATAGTTAAAATTAAAAAGATTAAATTGAAAATTAACTCTCCTTTTAAAAGAAATTCTTCCTCTCAAATATATTTAGATATTTAATTTTAAGATTATTTGAATTCAAATGTTGAAATCCTTTATCACTCATATTTTTCCCAATTAACTTTAATCCCCTAAATATATATTAACCTAATTATAAGGACGAATATCAAGCTTATTTCAAACTTAAATAGATGTTCCGATGCATTTGAGATCATTATTTCCCCAATTATATGATTGCAATAAATCATTATTAACTTATTTGATATAACCTTACTCAATATTCTTCTATTTTTATATTATCATATAGTGTAGCTATTATAAAATAGCCTAACATTAAAAATTATATGTTTACACTCTCGATCAATTTCCAAGGAATGCATCTCTATACAACTAAACAGTTACCATCTAATGTATTTCCTTTATTAATTCCCTTTTCGTTCTTTCACTTTCTAGTATTTTCCATATTTTGTGAGATGCGCATTGAATATGGTCACGTCTGGCTTAAACCATCTACAATCGGTTCTTTGGAGCATCATCAATCTATAAAAACCCCAAATTTCTGTTCGGTTACACCTTTTTGACATGATTTAATTCTTTTCTCTAACCAAGCGTCCCCCTGCCTTCCTTGTCTCTGGAATAAATTCTTGTTATTCGACCACGACTTGCTTATTAAAACGGTCAACATCACTGTCCCGTTACATACATCTTCACCAATTTTATGCAAGTTAGTTTAGAAACGATTATTTAACAAACAAAAAAGCATTGAATTACATATCCGTCCCCAAAATAGCTTTAAAAATGTATTTTAAGTTTTTTAAATTAGGTTAAAAAATCGGTAAAAGGTTACAAATTTTGATTTTTTTTCATTAGGCATCACTGCCTGAAAAGGAGAATAATTCACTCAGTAAAATTCAATCTGTGATGCCTTAAACCAACAGAACGAAATTCCCAATATAGTTGTCAAAACATACTCGAAATTTTTAAACAATAAATGGGACAAATTTATAGAAGGTTGGGACTTTGGATAATGTCATTTACCCTCATTGATCTAGAAAGAGTTAATAATTCACTCAGAAAATTCCAATCCACGATGCTTTCAACCAACAACACAGTCAATTCCAAAAACCCACATCGAAATGCAGCCTCCTAATTTTAGTTAATCCAACTAAGTGCTCAGTGTAAATGCATGATTTTGAGAACCACACACACTTTTTACACTCCGAGTCAAATCCAAGTAAATTATTAAAGGAATTTTTATTTTTGGTATCTCGATTTTCCACTCGCTTGTTTAATATTCCAGACAGTAAAATCCCCGTCCAAAGTTGCGTCTGATGTAGCTAATAAGTGAAACCACATCTAAATGCAGCTATATTAATCCCACTAAGTGATCCTAGCGACACTCACTTTTTACACTGCCTGGGTCAACCCACTCTAACAAAATTAGTCTCATCTTCCCGGCCAAGATGACAAGAAGACCATTTCTGCAAAAGCAAAATGATTCCAGAGTCACAACGACGGTGGCTTTCCTACCTCACAAATAGGGTACTAGAAATTCAGACGAGTGAGTTAGTATTTGGAGACGAGCCTCATTTTGAATTCATTAACGGCCCGAAGGAGGCACACTTTACCCGGGTAGAGTGTTAATAAATGAGCCATAGAGAGGGTTGGTAAAGGGGAAGATCCACTTTAAGTGAAATCAACAAATCTTACTGGCGATGGGCCAAATCGCTCGTAAAAGGTCCTTTTAGAAGGCTTGTGTGTATTAACTGACCCCGCGCAAACACCAAAAGTGGAATTTTTCCGCCGTAGTAAATGTTAATTTGCCTTCGTGACTGCCTAATCCGTAAATTCATTTAGGGCTACTTAAGAGTGGTAATGGTATTATAAATTAATAAAAATGACTTGTCACTTCGAGGGTTGTTATGAATAGCGGTATATTTCCTCCGCAATTATTCTACAATGGATTTTTTTATAAGCTGCATGAAAGACATTTTTAAATGGGCAATAAAATATTCGAGAAAGATCTATGCATTGCCTCCATTAAGTAGTTGATGCACTTAAATGCAACTTTAGGATGGGATTTGAGTCAATAGTGCTACGGAAGGATAAAAAATGGTGTAGCACGTAAAAAATGTGCTTGAAGAAGAAATAAATCCAGACTGGTAATGAGTTAATGTTACCCAACGTTAATGTTTCCTTTTGGATCGATCAGAAGGCAATCTCGGTGGAATTGCTAGGAGGAAGGTTCGGATGAAAAGAATCTGCTCTCTTTAAACGGCAGATTATAGCAATTAGCGATTAGAAACAGAGACTAACAAGTGTAAAATTGAGTTCTTAAATGAATATTTATTGCATTTCTGAACGTATGCAGTTTTTATGTGAAAAACACTTGAAATGATAGGTATTTCTTTAAGGTTTATTTCATCTCTTTGTGGAATGGATAGTTTTTGTCTTTCATGGGAAAGGTGCTGAGCTCCTAATTCCAAGTATAGGTAAAACTGTTAGTTGTAATTTAGAAACTACCTTAAATTATAGGTATCGTTTCTTTAATTCGTAAATTTTATCGTACAATAATCGTTTAGCGTACATGCAAAACATGCTATATTTTTTTAAATGTTAAGTACTAAGAGACCGTGAGAAGATTGTGTTCAATTTCTTTATAAAACTGTTTTCTTCGACAACAATGCTGTATGGAAGTCTTGCTACTTTTATTGAAATCGATCAAAATTCGGCGTGTAGGGCCAAACAATTGTCTTGAATTTAACGATCTCTTTGAAGACTTGCAACGAATTCACTGTTTAAACTGCTATTCCATCAAAACTCGATCGCGTTACATTATTTTAACGCTATAATTTTTACAAGCACATATTTAAAGTATTTTTCCCAATAATATTGAACTAATACTTTGGATTGTTGAATGTTATTACTGAACTATTTTGAGTCCTCTATAGATCATTAGACATATTCCTCTAAGAGAAGCAAAGAACAAAATTATTAAAAAGGATTACACTTTTTTTTCTGCTGCACGTGGTAGAGAGGTAAAAAAAATTCAAAAATCATAAAACTTTAAAAGAAACTAAAACTTCAAAATGGGATATTAACATACTCACTAAACTATAAAAAAAATTGTAATTTTTTTTTTAATTTTTAAATCTCCTATCCTTAGAAAAAGTTAAATAAAAGATAATTCGTTTCTATTGAGAGTGTAAAACAAGAATCATGTATTTCTTAAAAATTTAAAAATTGAGTTCAATTAAAAATGTAATACACAAATTCATCTAATTTAAACTCAAAGGAAAATTCGAAGGGATATTCACTCACACACTCACTTTAAAACCTTAACTGACACTAAGTAAAATACAAGTTATCTAAAAATTTACTTCAAGTTTTTCTAATCATCAAGCTTCAACTAGTATAACATCTTTCACAGACGGGGGGAAAAATCCTTACCTAATATGAAAGATATCTGTTGTCAGACTGCATACTGAAGGTACTTCGGCTTTTCTCTTATTCGAGATACAAATACTATACAGTTTAGGAACAGGATTCAGGGAGGTCTTTTAGGGAACACAAAAAGACCTCCCAGAAGTCATTCCACTCTTCAAATAGGGATCTGATAATGTTCCATGTCAATATAGGCCTCTTGTAGCCTTCGCTAGACAATCTCCAATAAAAACAAATTAATCTGATAAAGATTTCATTAATTTTTATCATATTATAGGAGGATTCACTAACAATAAGGGATCTGATAATGTTCCATGTCAATATAGGCCTCTTGTAGCCTTCGCTAGACAATCTCCAATAAAAACAAATTAATCTGATAAAGATTTCATTAATTTTTATCATATTATAGGAGGATTCACTAACAATAAAGCAATCCTTAACTTAACTAATAATGAAGTTAAGAGGGAATTTCGGTATGTCCCTGCCCCATAGACCTAATGCTATTTTTTTCAGCCACAATTCCTGCCACAGTATATTAGTTTGTAGCATGTGAAATTTTACAACAGGCACAAAGTCAGTAATAACAGCTTATTAAAAGAATTTGAAGGTAAAATAACTAATGTTTTTATTATTGTTATGGTTGGTTGTATTCAGATTATCTGGCGCCGTCAGCAACACGAGGGCTATAATGCGCCGAAACATTTCGTCATTTAACAAACCAACATACATTTACAAACATCCATGCCAACACGGGACTCGAACCCGCAACCTCGCGGTCTAGAAGCCAGCACGCTAACCACTATACCGTTTGGTCGGCAATTATTATTGTTATGATTATTACACTTACAAAGTCTATAAGCTAGCAAATAATTAACTCTCTCGCTGCGTGAAACCCTTCCTGCCAGACACTTTAAAAAGAGCGCGCAAAATGTTGCAAAAATTGCTTGTATATTTCACAGAAATGTAAACATCTAGCGCTATCTGTTTACCCAGATTTGAATAAACAATTAAACATCACAGAAAAGCCGAAATGAAACCATGAACGGGGAAAGAGCGGGTTGCACAGTTAAATAGAAGGCAAAAATGCATCCCCGCGAATATCGCCGGCTTCCCAAATTTTGCTACTTCTACGTCACCCGCAGAAATCGCGGGATAAGCAGTAAGAGGGTTAAGAAAGTAATAATAATAAAAACACTAGTTATTTTTCCTTCAGATTTTATTTAATTTTTTTCCAAATTTTTTGAAGGGATGAATAGTTTAATTTCATCCAAGCGAAATTTAACGTCAACTATACTTTCATATTAAATAGAAAGATAATCATTACAAATTCTATAATTTGAGAGAAATATGTCAATTGTTTACATAAAAGGAAGTTATAGTAAAGTGTGTTCTAATTAAGAGTAGGTTCTAATATTCATTTGTTAGTAAAGAATAAATATTTTTCTCAAAATCTACTAGTCCGAGAGGCGACTGCAATTTTTGGACCTCATCGAACATCATTCTGAATTTTTTATAGAAATTGGAGAAAAGTGAGTAGATTAGGAATCCACTGGTCTGCCGTGGCATAAATGGCCGAAACTGATCAAAAATCGACTTGAAATCAGTTAAACTAAAATCCGATTGCAAAATATGTCATAACTTGCCAAAAAGAGAACAAACTTTTTCGTCTGGCAACCCTGCATTATGACATTCAATGAGAAAAAGCGCAAACGATTTTTGATCTCTGGCTTGGAAAATGTGTATCTTTTAAAAGTAAGCCAAATTGGCGACATCGGTTACGTCATCCGTGACGTAATGTTTATTGCCAACTTGGCTCCCTTTTAATAGATGCAAGTAGACCGTCGCCAGATATCTGAATCGTCTGCAACCTTCTTAATTGATAATTAAAGAGTGAGGTTTCCAATAAAAAAAAATGCTCATTATTTGGCAAGTTATGGCGCATTTTGGCAATTGGATTTAGTTCAACTTATTAAAAGTCGATTTTTGACCAGTTTCGGCCATTTTTGCCACGGCAGACCAGTGGATTCGTAATCTACTCACTTTTCTCCAATTTCTATAAAAAATTCAGAATGATGTTCGATGGGGTCCAAAAATTGCAGTCGCCTCTCAGTCTATACCCTTAATGTCCTATTTTTCTTGTTTTAGTTTTTGTGTGTTGGCCAGTTTCTGTGCGTGCCTTTAAACTTTTTCGTTTGACAAGTGGGATAATGTACAAATTAAAATTTACGGCTGTTAACTACTTAATTTTGTTCGAATAAATAATGCTTCACTTATTTTTATAACTGCAACAGTAAAACTAGTATTTTAGACATTTAGAGGACTTCTTAAAATTTCGAAAATATCAACAATCTAGTAACCTCTTGTTTCCGCCACCCCAAGTCCCAATGTCGAAATGGCAGAAGCTGAAAATGCATTTATATTGACTATGGTCAGGCCGATGTCCGATCCGTCACTGATCGATATGTGAGCCACTTGATTGGAACTTCTGGCAATAAATAAATTAGAAAATCACAGAAGTCAAATGTTTTGCTTCTTGCTGGGGTTTCTGACGTCGAAAACTTCAGACATGTTAATAACAAAATTGAGTCGACCTCAGTTCATTTATTTGAGACACTTTGAAATGAGATTATTTTGGTAGAAAACTCTACCTGCCAAATACTCATGATTGCTTGCAAGGATTTTTCCAAATAATTCCAATTCAGTTGACAGTGCGCCAAGTATGCTAAAGGCAGGAAGCGCGACTGCTTGTCGGCAACTAAGATTTCATGACTTTTTCTGACTGACCATTTTATTTATAGAATTCTTTTACAATGCCTGGTTGTTTTAGCTGGGGTTTCTTTATACTATTTTGACAAGAGTTTCCCTCACCTCGTTTTAAAAATCACACAGTGGACTCAAAAATAAGACAAGAAAATTCAACTGAAAAAGCAGGACAAAGGTAACTAACTGAACTTGCTTAAAGTAATTTTTATATTTTCTGATAGCTTATTTAGCCTTTACATCCTACTTAGATAATTTTTATAGACTACCTCAATTTCCGTATTCAAGTGATTATGTGAGCGATTTATCTTCGTTCCCATAGTCATAATTACTACACAATACTCCAGTTAATTGTCATGTTTATAAGGGGACTGTTAAGGCAAAAATTTCAAAAATTTCGATTTTTATATTTTAGTGGAAAAATATAACCTGAAATTCTAGCTTTCAGTACATACCTTACTTTTGCTGATCCGAGAAGAATTAAGAATATTATTTGAGTTTTTGTAAGCGTGCAGATAAGAAATTGTCTGTTTTTCATTTTCTTAAATTGCATTTTTCTCCTCATGTGTATTGTAAGATTTTTAGGGTATTCGATTTGTTCCTTGCGATTCAAAAGTTGATGTAGGATTTTGGAATCTGGTATTTTTTTATTGTTTTACAGCAATTTTCGTAATGCTTCTATTTAAAAAGTTTACATTTTTTCGCCGTTGTACCAAAGTTTTACTTTTAAATAATTAACCAATGAGTCACATTCAAAATCCATGCACAATTATGTCAATATATATTCGATTAGCTTGTACAAAAAAATTGAGACAGATTGCAAAAAAATTGAATCGCAAGGAGCGTTTTTAAAATTACGGAAAAAACGCAAAATTTTTCAACAAAAATTTAATTTCTTGAAAAAAAAATCAATATAAATTTTTGAAATTTTGGGTTATATTTTATCTAATTGCTATTGAACTGCACAAAAAATTTTATAAATTTTGGGCAAAAATTGAAGAATTTTTATTTTTGACTTAACAGTCCCCTAGTGAGAAAAAAAATCAAATAAGCCCGATTTTTTTTTTTTTTTTTCTCTTTTATAAAAAAAAATAGAATGGAGAATACGACAATAAAAAACCATAAACTTACTTAAGGAAAAATTGTCTATATAAAATACTGTTTCCGTCTTATTTTCCTCATAATTGCATTTTTAAAGCCTTTACAGAAGAGAAGATACAAATAATTAATTTTATCCATCTTTTTATGTCTAATACTCACTTCACTGAGCGTTAGTTTTCGAAAATGAGAATCTAAATTGAACAAACAGTCCACTTCTGTTCCATAGTTCTTTAGCGCCATCTATTTGGAAAACTGATAACTATTTCGATTATTCAAAATTTCTGGTGAAGATGGAAGTATTTTCCTAAATTATATAATAAAACCCAGTCATTTTAATGTTTTAAATAATAATGTCTAATTTCGAGAATATTTAACAAAAATATGTGTCCTCAAAATATCTATAGTTGAAACAAAAAACATTATTCTAATTAATAAGATAAACATAGTTTAAAATTGCAACCTATTTTGAAAGCATTGAGAAGTTACAAATTATATATAATCATAAAAAATTCCAGTGCGTACAACATTCCTTTATTTTATCAGTAAAAATACAATGGAAAAATAATATTTAAAAAAAAAAAAACTTTCAAAACATTCGGGTGTAAAAAATATTTCGGAAAGCATATCAAATATAAAATACATACAATTCCCCACAAAAATGGTTTTAGCTAAATTGCCGTTAAGTTTGAAAATAATTAAAGAAAGAAACATGCTTCAAAGGTAAAATATTTTTGAACCCAACTTCCATTTCATAAGCGAAACTTATCATTTTAAGTGGTGCAAAAAGTTTTAAGTTTCAAAGTGCTTTTCCTTTTATTTTTTTAATCTTGACATCCATTTGAAATATTTTACAACGCATAATTCCATTTTCTCTTAAACTTTTCTTTTAAACCATTATACAAGTCCTTAAAGAAAAAACAAGAGACAAGTATAATGAATAAAAAAATTCGAGGTGCTGAAAAAATTAACACCATTAGCAGTAAATCTTGCAGTCGTGGCTTTTACTTCAGCTCTCTCTCTAGTGGTAAAACCACAACAATGTCGGAAAGGGTGGAAGGTATTTAGTACAGGTATTCTCTTGAACTTTATTCTTTTATTTCATTTTCTCTTAAATTAGCATATAAAAATTAAGGGAATTTTCAAATTATCTAAAGAATGATTAGTATTCTACTTTAAAATCATCGTATAATTTTCATTTTAAGAAAAAAATACTGTAAATCCCTTTTTAGTAAAAAAATTCCCTACAAAGCCATTTTGTTTTTATTTCTTACCCCTCAATTGTTAATTTTCTGTATCAAAAAGAAAGAAACGGAACACCAATAACATCACTGAACTGTCTACCTCATAATTTTAGATCACCAATCCCATCACATCATTAAAACGACTACATGTCTACAGTGTAAAAACATGCATAATTTTACACCGCCATACCTATCACATCCCTGAGATGTCTGTATACCCGCAATGTAAAAAAAATCCATAATTTCAGGCAACTATATCCATCACTGAAATGTTTACCTATCCACAATGAAAAAAAATTAATAATTTTTGTCCACCATAAAACGACTATCAATTCTAGTACAAAGTTCAACAATTTCAACAAACCAAAGTAGTTCTGCGGTATTAGTACAGTAAAGTAGTTATCTTGTTCTTTTCCTTATATAATTCGATTTTATGCAATGCTTAAAACATTCTCTAACATCAAGATAGCAAATATATAACAGTAGGCGTTAGTGATCTTAGTTTTCGTCTCTCAATATTTACTGCCCAAAAATTTAGACTTTTCACGCTGCGTGGTCGACGGAAGAGCTTCATGAGATTAAAACAAGATCTAAATTATTCAAAGTAGTTCAAGTGTCATGGAGAGCTTTGCTCTCATAGTCCGAGAGGCGACTGCAATTTTTGGACCCCATCGAACATCATTCTGAATTTTTTATAGAAATTGGAGAAAAGTGAGTAGATTAGGAATCCACTGGTCTGCCGTGGCAAAAATGACCGAAACTGATCAATAATAGACTTGGAATGAGTTGAACTAAAATCCGATCGCCAAATATGTCATAACTTGCCAAAAATAGAACAAACTTTTTCGTCAGGCAACCCACTTCATTTTGATTTTCAATGAGTAAAAGCGCAAACGATTTCTGATTTTTGGCTCGGAAAACTTATATCTTTTCAAAGTAAGCCAAATTGGCTGCATAAGTTACGTCATAAGTGACGTAGTATTTTTTGCCAACTTGGCTCCCTTTCAATAGATTCAAGTAGACCGTCGCCATATATCTAAATCGTCTGCAACCTTCTTAATTGAAAATTAAAGAGTGAGGGTTACCAAATAAAAAAAATGCTCATTATTTGGCAAGTTATGGCGCATTTGGCAATTGGATTTAGTTCAACTTATTAAAAGTCGATTTTTGACCAGTTTCGGCCATTTTTACCAGGGCAGACCAGTAGATTCGTAATCTGCTCACTTTTCTCTAATTTCTATAAAAAATTCAGAATGATGTTCGATGGGGTCCAAAAATTTCAGTCGCCTCTCAGTCTATCAGGAAGTCAATGGAAATTCGGGAGGGGGAAATGTCTGCAGTTGCGTTTCAAATGAGAGGAAGCCTAGAGGACTTCCAATAATCAGTCTGACAATCAACAAGAGACTATCTGTTGATTATAATCACCTATGTGTCTGCTCACTTTCAAGAGAGTTTGCAGAGCGGTACTCGATTCTAAGACCTCTCGCGTACTAGGCGTAAGAGTAAATGACATGCCACTAAACCATGCGTCCAACTCATATTTTTAATTTATATTCGCACATCGTAAGTTCTGTTTCATTTTAAAACGAAAGCACTGACTCGCTCGTCACTAATTCTCTCACTCTTCGAATAGCAATATAATTTTTTAGGATATCGTTAGGGTTCTTTAAAACTACAAGGAATAAAAAAAAAAACTGATATTTTTTAATTTTAACTTATTTCTCTAAAATAACTGATAGTAATTTAAAACTTAAATACTATTTAAACTTCCTTGTATGAGTAATTTCTGTCAGTTTATGATACCTAACTTCTATTGGCCATTTTTACAATTTACATTATTTATCTATCATCTAAAAGTTAAGAGCTAAATCTTGTTTCATTAATTTTATTAAACTAAAAGGTATTAATCACACTTCTAAAAACTTTTTTAACAATATGGAGTTAATTTTCTTAATTAAGTTAATTTAAATATTATATGAAATATAATACTAATTATATATGTATAAAACTAGGGCTGTGAAACATCGTGAAACTTTCAATTACACTATAATACTGGTATCGGCATTTAAATTTGACATGGATTAGTGTAATTTAGAATTTCGATTTCCTATTTTTATTAATTTTAAAAAAATGTCAGTTTAGCGATGTTAATGGCAATAATTATTAAGTTGACCTCAAAAAGAAACAGAGCCGAATCGGCAAAATTGGCGATACTTTTGGCAATAATCATTACATTTCTCTTTTCGGATAAGTGAAACAAAGGAATAACAGTCATTGATGTGCAATGCTCAAGGAAAGATAACTCTGTTAACCTCGTTTTCAACTTTTCACGCATTTTTCGGATTTTTATGGAAATTTAAAAGGAAATGTTTAGATGGACACCTAAAAAAGCACTATCACATTTATTTTGGTTAAAATCATTAGAACTGTTTTTTTTTTGGGGGGGGGGGGGGTTTGGCAATTGCTGAAAAACATATTTTTCAATGGTACGCGGCGTTATATTGACGAAAACCATAATGTTTTTTGCCATTTCTTTACAGGCTCTCCTTCCATTGGCGGCTTCAAGGGGGGGGGCCATGGGGGCCATGGCCCCCTCCTTGAAGGGTTCCCTCTTCCTTCCTAGCCCTTTCAAATATCCCAAAACTCTTTGAGAATTTCCAGTTTAAAAAACGGTGAAAATACAGATTTTTAAGCACAATTTCATTAACGTAAATTTTTTCTTTACAGTACAAAAAATTATAGCCCCCCCCCCCCCCCTCAGAAAAAACCCTGGTTTTAAATGTATTTACGTACACAACACACGACACAATACCCGGTACACAACACAAGTACACAGGTAGTGACCATCCCCCTCCTAAACGACGATTTCCTTTTTCCCGGGGCCTCTGCCCCTTTTTGGAACAACCATGCTCTTCTAAGCAACCATGGCGCCGAGGGTAATTTCAACACGTGATGTCTGGACTAGTGTGTGACTTTTGTCACTTGGGCATGGAATCGGTACTGTGTTATTGTTATAACTAGTTTAGACAGGCCATTTATTGTGAAAATATCTGTTGAACTAGCAACACTTTTATTCGTTGTTTAAAGATTTCGTGATCATTTTACCTCGAGTAATTAGTGACGAATATCTACAATATGTCTTCAAAAAGAAAAAATGAGAGCATTTTTAAATACTTCTCTAAAAAGAAATACTCAAATACCAGAAGAGTATTTTAGAATCTCGGTTTACATACCTTTATTGGATAATATAATTGAAGACCTAATAGGAAGATTTCCAAAAGAAAATTTGGATTGTTTTGGCTTTCGATTACTGATTCCAACCTCCGATATGGAAAAGCCAACAGAATCAGAAAGCAACGAGCTTTAAAACTTATTAAAGAAGTTCATACCAATTTTAGGACTGACACAAATGAGTGTTATTCTGATTGAAAGTGAGCTAGCACTATGGAGAGAGAAATGGAAAAAAGAAGAATAGCTCCCCACTTCTGCCATAGATACAATGAGAGCTTGTGACAAATATGTATATCCTACTATTTACGAGTTACTTAAAATTTTGGCAACACTACCAGTTAGCGTTGCCTCTGCTGAAGAAGCTTGATGAAGTTGCTGATGAAGTTTCTCTACCCTTCGACGCTTGAAAACGTGGCTAAGAGCTAGAATGGGGGAAGAAAGGTTAGCAGGACTTAGCTTGTTGCATACTCACAGAGACATAAACATTGATGTGAGCTGTGTCATAGGCAGATTTGCCAAAACAAAGCAGAGGAAATTGGATTTTGTTCTTTAGGCTTTCAAAGAGTAAAGAAATGTGATTGTAAAACAATTATTAACTATTTTTATTTTTTTTAATTTCTTTGTTTTACTCTTTTCTTATTTTTCAGGAGAGCAATTCAAGCTTAAATTAACTTTTTTAATTCTGCATCAAATGAAAATTACTAATTTAGAAAATTCTACACTTATCGTTGCAATCAAGCATTTAATCAGCAGTTAGTTTATTATAATTAGGTTACATAGTGCATACATTTTATGAACTTAAAGTTTAAAATGGCCCCCCCTGAAAAATGAACCTAGGGCCGCCTTTGTCTCCTTCTTCACAATCTGTGGAACTATCACCAGCTGTAGGACTGAATTCGGCTATTTCATGCAAATAAAAATTATGCACCCAAAATTCGATGTGCATTTAAATGTACGCGGGGTCTCAGGAGGATAATACATTAATTTTGTTGCAGGTGCATTCTCAAATTCCCTTCATTTGATTTACAATTCATTTTTTTTTAAATATTAATGCTAAACATAATAAAGTTTAAAAAATACTTTAAATTTCTAAAATCAAGCACTCCATACATACATTAAGTATTTTAAACAAGTTTCGTTAATAGTTCACTCAATATTAAATTTTTTTCTTGAAAAATTCCCGTGCAAAATTAACGATGGTGCAGCAATTTTCATGTAAATTTTTCTGATAAAAGTTTTACTATAGCTGACATTCAGATGTGACTAGAAAACATCAATTCACAGCCATTACTTTTGTGCAAGTGATATAACCTCACACAAAATGGATAACACTAAAACACACAACATCCAACACGTCGTCCATTCGCACAATAGCACTTTATACACGAGCAGTTTTTTAAAAAAACTCACATTCGAGCTTTTAAGGCAATCTATCATTTTATTTATTAACTCCACTCTCAGTAGATCGACTCTAAAGAATTTAAAAATACCACTAAAAGGGAGAATCAAAAGTCACATTATCTGCTCTTTACAGCTCAGGTATCCATAACAAAATAAAACCAACCAAATCCTAATTTATTAGCTATTATATTCTCTTACAATTTAAATACCTTCATACAAATTTTAAAACCATTTTCAAGGACATCTGAACCTCTGAAACACCTCCCTTATTGCATCCACACAATTCAATACACCATAATGTACTCAATCAATGTACCTAAAGGAAGCCCGTATCCTCATGCATCATTACATTTATTTGATTTCAGCCGGATTTTTCCCCGAGTTAATGTCCCCATCCGAGCCTTCAGAAGATTAATCGAGTGAAAAAAGGATGTCCGAACTTTCCAAGAAATCTGGAGTTGCTTCTCCACAACAAACAAGCCAAGATACAAATCGGAAATGCTTTTTTTTTTTGGCCTTTAACTGTTAATTTCCTTCCATCAGCAAGAAGTAGTCATTACTTTGTCATTATTTTAGCCTCTACCCATCACTGGAAGGGTAAAAGCTTTCTAGTCTAGCAAGGAATCTTAACCACGAGCTCGAAAGCCCGAAATTAGACAAAGAAACGTCCAAATAACGTGTCCAATGTGAACCATTAGCTCCTTTTAATTTCCCTTGCACAACTTTTAGAGCGTGAAAGAGATAGTTTACTGTTGGCAATTGTGGGCTTCCAAATTAAGAAATCTTCTCTACACGCACATTTCGACGGTTTTATCATTGTTATTATTCGTTCGCTGTTTTTTTTTTTTTTCCCGTAAGAGTCTTTTTACCATGTAATTTGATAATTGAACTTGTATTCAGTTAGACTGGTAATTGAAGAGAATTCAGGTATAATGTGCATCCAGTGAAGGATAAAACTTGTAGGTTTTTCCACAATACCCAAAGAAGTTTTTTTTTGAGGGGGGGGGGGGGGGGTTCTATTGTAAAATAGAAATAAAAAAATTATAAATGTAATGGTTAATGGTTCTTAAATTGTTAATACTTTCCCATGTTCTCCAATGATTTTAAATTTTAACTGTGGGGTTAAAAAAACTTCCATTTTATAATAAGATAATATATAGAAACAATAATATATTTGCAAAATTAAATTGTTTTTTAGTTGTTTTTTTTTTAAATTATCATCTGTGCTGTCTCAAAAAATTTTACTTGCAACATCAATCTCTAAAAGTAAAGGTCTCCGATCAATATCTAACTTTTAAGCTCCTCGATTCGCATACAAATAATATTAGATTTTTAAAGTTAATTAAGAAAAAAGTTGTTGTTTCTACAATCTTAAGCATAAGGCAAAATTAATAAACTCAATTATTTTTTCACTGTATTTGCCATTTGAATAAACTAATAATCAGCTCTAAGTATTTTTTGTCGCATCAATAATGCACGGATAAATATTCTCCCACTGAACATGCAAACAATGTTAATTTTTTATTGTGATTTTCTTGAATCTTTTGAAAGCTACCTCCAACCTCAAATTAATAAAAATATCGTTGATTCACTATTTATAGATTCCTTAGAAAGGAAATAACTCGACTTAGAAAGGAAAGTATGTACTCTTCCATTAGAGCATATTGTCACCTCTTAGGTAACTGCAGGACCAAAGTTTGGGGAAAAACGCATATAGAAAATGTTTTAAAGCATTGAAATCGTACTACAGCCGAAAGGTTTTAACGGAACATAAAAGAATATAATGGGAAGTTGCTACAGTTTTCCACTTGTGGCATATAAAAAAGGCAGATAATTTATAGTGTTAAGCACGGAGAGGAAAATATTTTCCTCTCCGAGCTGAATTAAAGAAGCTGAAATTTGCTGCAAAGGTAGAAGGAAGTATGCAAATATGTTAGGTAACAGTCAATCACGGTTTCACGTCGAGAAATATGCAAAACAGGCAGTCGTGTAAGAAGCCGGCACTGGGAAGGGTTACAGGAGTTGTATGTAAGTGCTGATGAAAGGTGTTTAGAACATTCGTACGATTTATTTTCAAGCTAGACGTGTTTATATGACTTCCAGAAGACAAATGGAGGATTCTGAGCGCTGGCAGGCAATTGGACGTATTGAAGAAGGACAGTCTATCACAGACGTTGCTCTTTTCTTCGGCGTTCATCATTTCGTCATTTCACGATTACTGAAACAATTCCAAACCGGCCAAAACCATTAGTCCGAAGACCTGTAGCCAGTCGTCCAAGCATTATAACCCGGCGGAAGATCGATATATTGCTGTTATAGCCAAGCGGAAGCAAAGATCGCCCTCCACAAGTGGGACATTTATGGTTGCAGCGGTCATTGGTAAGACTGCATCTGCCACTACTCTTCTTCGAAGGATACATATGAATGTTCTGTACACCCGGGTACCACAAGTTTGTGTTTCTAAATCCATCCAATCCAAAGGGGCATGATGAAAGTGGTACCGCCAGCATGGAAATTGGACTGTGTCTGATTGGGGCAACGTTATGTTAACAGATGAGTCCATATTAGCCCCGATCTCCATTACCTTTTAAAACATTAATGTACCTCCTTTAGAAACTGAGTCTTATTCATTGACGCAAATATTCTTCGCGAAACATTTTGGTTTCTGGATCATACAAGAAAATTTGGACCCTGTTTGATCTTGAGGCATTTTAACCCCTTTTAACCCATTGACGGTCACGCACGTTTATATACGTCTTAGGATCCCCAGTTTTTCTAGCAATACACAACATTTTTAAGTTTATAAATAAAATTTAAAATAAGATATATTTTAAATATTTTTATTAGGATAATAGTCTATAACATATCTAAAACAAAAGAAATAAAAAAATAATTTTAAAAAATTATGTATTTTAATTAAAAATATAATTTAAAAATTATTGCAGGGAAAACAACTGGGGAATTTCGCCCATTCCCACCGTCAGTGGGTTCCAATTAATCATTTGCACCAAATATCTCAAAAAAGGTAATCATGGTAATATAACTTAGACAGCACTGCACACAAGAAAGGTTTTGGAACTTTAGAGGTCAGGATATAATAATGAGAAAAAAATATGTCTATTATCACTGATTAAATATTAATTTAAGTTCATATATACTACCTGGTGAATTTTAGCAACTTTGGTCCTAAGATAAATATGCATGCACAATTTATAGCAATAAAGTTAATTAGAATGAAGATTAAATAGAAATGGGAAATTAATCTTTTAAAATAACCAAAATATCTTCATACATCCCGAAATATTAAAAATGTATCCCTATCTATAAATATTGAAAAAGCTGCACTATTTACATTAGATTGGATAGTTGCATTGGACTTCGATCATATTAAAATCACGCTGTATAAAAAAATCTCTCTTTAAACTAGCCTTACAATTTTGAATTTTAATAACCAGATGATGTGGTTACAACCTAACTCTTCCCATTAAGGTGAAGAGTAGGGTGGTTCCAAAATATATATATATATATATATATATTTAAAACGCATGAGGGGAAAAAAGTTGATACACATCTTGATAAGAAAAACTGAAAAAAATATTTCGAAAAAAAATATATTCCGATCGCGCATTCACCTCAAAGTTTGAAGAAAATACAAAAAATAACTACTTTTCAAAATTTCTAAACGTTATATTCTTGAAAGGCAATAGTTTGCAATGTATAGTGAAAGGGTGGTATAACACGGGAAAACACTATTTTATGTATTTTTAAAACATATATTAATAATTAAAAATACTGAAAAGTAACATTTTGTGTAAGAAATAATGATTTTTCTGTAAAATGGGTACTAATGTTATTTCTTAAATTTTTTTAAAAAAAACATGCTATTATTCATTTGGTTCACTTTTTTCTCGAGCTTTCTATCCCAGTAATGCACTATGAAAGAAACTTTTATAGAAAAGTCGAGCATTATGGATCTTTAAAAAAAAAGTGTTGTCCTAACGTCTTTTGCGTCAGCGCCACAAACTTTTTGTCTTGTCTCTCTACATAAGCGTTCCACATCTTGTGAGTGACAAGAAAACGAGTTGAAGTCTGATTTCAATGGTCCCTAGTAGCACAAATAAGGTGACCAATTTCGCCAGACATAGGCCAATCCCGATGGGGAACGTTGTGAATCGGTCGTAGGAAACAATATTATAGCCAATCTCGTCCAGTTCTGGATAAAATATAGAAGAGGTTTTGATACGCCGATGTACAGTTTGAAACTTGGGATATTGTATTTATGAGAAACAAAACTGTGGTGATTTTGATTTGTTTGTTTGTTGAAAAATCGTGTATTTTGGAACTATGCTCAGACTAGCCAATCTTCTAGTCTTCCCCTGTTTCCTCCAATATAGCTGTGCTACCTCGGATGCGCCAGTCTTTACTAATGTTCGTTTGTTATTCTTAACAAAGGAGGAGACCTATTACAAGCATTCCAATTAATTATATGTCCACGTTATTAGTGGCAATTAAGTTAAGTTTAGTTGTCTTGAAATGATTGATAGTCTTTCTCTTGGAAAGTTCTCGAGATTTCAGAACCCGACGCCTCAGTTCTCTTACATCTCTCCTTGCGTACGAAATCATTGCCGAAATCAAATTTTTTGGGTGAGGGAAGAAAGCATTTCATCCAATAACTGAGTTTAAAACTTCCAGTAAATATTCAGGGAGGTATCGAGACAATTGAATTGCTGCATATATGTTCTTAGGTCCTTCAGGAAATTAACTTTTGTTTTTAATTCGAAATCAATGTGGCATGTAACAATTTAAAACAAATACCACTTGCTTGAGTTCATCCGGTGGTTTACATTCACTCGCATATATTCTAAGTACTCTGCTTTCTGATATTAGCAATCTGGAGTGTGAAAGGGGATTGGGTTTGGGAGCAGCAGTCATTGGCCTGATCTAATCGCTACAAAAATATCAAGAAGATATAAGTGATCTGTGCTCAGTACTTTCATCTCAGCTTGAGGAATTAAACATAAAACACGTAAAAAATCAGTCAGGAGAAATTTTTCAGTCTTCAATTTTTTATCTATGTTCCCACTGAAAGATGTTGGTCCTATTGTAGTACTTACTATCTAAGCGTTTAAATAGGCATCTGAATGGTAATTCATGAAGTATAGGAGGCATATATCCCACTCCCAAAGTTCAATTCGATCTGTCAGAATATTTCCAACCAGTATTCATGGCAGTCCCAATCACAGCCACGTGCGTTATGACCCAATGAATAACCACATAAGTTTATGAGCTTCAAAGAAAGAAAGGGTACCACGAGAAAGGTCACCCAGATTGGAACCCGATAAAACTCAGTTTTTATCAATGTTTCAAAGGTTATGCGCGAACGATTATTATTGAATAATTAATTTGATTTTTTTCCAAGTTCTATCTAATTCATTCAACACAATACAGACTAATGTACCTCGATAATTTAGTGATTGGTGTATTCTACAAATTGATGGATTGGTTGGTTGTTTCCAGATTATCTGGCGCCGTCAGCAACACGAGGGCTATAATGCACCGAAACTTTCGTCATTAGACAAGCCAACATACATTTACAAACACCCATGCCTAACACGGAACTCGAACCCGCAGCCTCGTGGTCTAGAAGCTAGCACGCTAACCACTATACCGTTTGGTCGGCGCAAATTGATGGAAAAAGGATATTTTTTATATTTATTCAAAACTTTGAAGTGAATGCTTGAAGTAAATAAAACAATTTTAACAAAAATATGTAAAAAAATAACGCTGGTATCCATTTTATAGAAAAATCATTTTTTTTAACAAAAAAAAATTATTTTTTAATATTTTTAATTATTAATATAAGTTTTTAAAGAGTGTTTTCCTATCTTATACCTCCCTTTCACTACTCATTGAAAACTGTTGCGTTTTAAATATATAACGTTTTAGAAATTTAAAAAATTTAAGAAAAATATTTATTTTTTGTATTTTTTCCATACTTTGAGATGAATGCGCAATCGAAAGTTTTTTTTTTTTTTTTTTTTTTTTTTTACAGTTTTTCTTATCAAGATGTGTATCAACTTTTTTCACCTCATACGTTTCAAAAATAAAAAATAAAAAATTTTCTTTCCACCCTAGTGAGGAGATAAACAAAATAAAAATCTTAATGTACAGTAGCTCCATTAATTGTCTTTCTGTAAAGGTCGAAGTAAAGCGTTCGATGTACTTATTGAAATGCTGAGCCGAATACTATAATGAACATGAAGGTTTATGGAATCTTTATGTGGAGAAAGTAGTTAGCGCCAGGTCCTACATTTTGAGTAGCTATAAAACTCTTGAAAATGTAGAAGAAAAAAAACCCAAGTTACAAATTGGCAGGTTTTAATAATGCAATAACCTGTATTTTATAACCTCAAACAGTTTTGATATGTTGATTAAAAACTAGTATCTAAGCAAAACATGTCATATCTACAACTAGATAACTACAAAATTGACAAATTAAAAATATGTACATAAAGGTATTGGACACAAGAGAAGTGACATCAGGTTAGATTCACAAGATACTCACGAAAAAAAGACTGATAACCTCAATCATAGAAATGAAATTTCTTTTTATCTTCAATCAACTGATATGTAGTTACTTAATTGTAATATTTAAGTGACGATATATGTAGTGAAGCATTACAATGTAAGCAAAAGTAAACTCATAACTATAGGTAAAAAAAAATCACATTAAAAGAGTTCATGGTAGAGCTTTATAAATGAAAAAAAAATGTTCGTAAAGCTGGTAAAACAAGATCAAAACAAAACGAAATTGGCAACCCTTAACACGTACAATAATACTATAGAGCGACAGCAACATGTCTTATATTTATATTTATTATATTTATTTTTAATCAATTTATTACTAAAAAATACTTCTAAACTTTATTATATTTCAAAAATAAATTAAGTATTCCTTCATTTCTTGCAAAACGCTTCATAAAAAAAAAGTTTTTGTACAAGTCTCTCGCTAAATTTTTAAGTTCACGCCATTGGCACACGTACAGAAAACATAAACTACCGTGTATAAGTACTTACCAACCTATATATCAGAAGGTCTACGCAACATCATTCACTTGTTAAAAATTAAAAATAACTTTTTATTTACAATTTATGAAATAGAAATCCACGATACTAATCCAGATTGGGGACTGACATGCCAAACACGAACTAACTTTGATTCAAGAGAAAAAATAAACTACTCGATGTAATGTTTACCCAACTATTAAACCATTTATTGGAAAATATACCTCATTATTGTTAAAAATTAAAAATAAAATGTTATTTCTATACAATTGATGAAATAAAAAACCACAATGCTAATCCAAACTGACAGGACCAAACCACACATATTTTGATTCAATAGAAAATATAAACTAGTGCATACATTGTTTACTCATCTACTGAACCACTTATCAGAAAATTCAAGCAACAATTTTTGATAGCTAAAAATTAAAAATAACAATCTGTTATTCATGAAGTAAAAAGGGCGCAATGTTAATTCAGATTGATGTCCGTGTAAGAAGAACTCAGCCATGTTGTGACGTCACACTCCGTAGACGTATAAATAGTTAGCAAAAAGGGAGGCTTTTAATTGCTAAAAATGGCGGCTGGCTGAAGTAGCTGGTACTGGTGATCTATTTTTTATCATGTTTGCCTCAGAAGTGAAATAATTTTAATTTATAATTGGTACAGTCGTCTCTAACGACGTCCCAGTGAATAGATATGTCCATATTTAAATAAATATTAAATATATAGCAGGATACGGAATAACCATTTTAAAAATCAAGTTATTACTAAGTTCAAAGATAAATTATCAGATGACATTGTTTTTAAATTTAAGCTGAAAGTGTTTTGTAGTTCAAAACACAGATGAATTTACAAATCTAATTCTGTAATTTACGATTGAAAGGACAACGTAATGCGTGACGTCACAGCCTCTGAGGAGACTGGGCGAATGGCCTGTTTTGTTCTAAAAGGTGTTGGGTTAGCACTCTAGTATCGCATGCCAAAGGTATTGGACTCGAATCCTGGTTTAGGGATGGATGTTTGTTGTAGTTTGTAATCCATGTTAAACTGTGGTTCCCAACCTGGCAAGCCGTTATTGAGCACAAAACTAGATTGTTAAGTGAACAAATTAACTAACGGTGAATTACAGTTTCATCAATGAAAATGTAACGTAATTTATAAAATTTTAACGCAGCCATTTTTAGGAAAATTGCATGTTTCCTACATGAATATTTTGAGTTTCGTAAATAACAAAAAAAATTTAAAAGATATCAAATTCAACTTTTAATTGTGGAATATAAATCTTCAAATTTGGTCATCAGGAATTGGTCGATGAGGGCTTGCGAGCAAAGGCGACAGGAATAAACTTTTTGTGCAGCTGTATCATCATGCTGATACTCTTTGTATCAGCATGTACTATGTTTTCCAATCAATTTGATACAATAAGTCCAATTTCATATGTTATAAACTAGAATCCTTCAATTCCCCTTATATGGTAATTTGAAAAGAATGTTTAACACCAATGCAAATGGATTGTAATGCGAGGCTTTCTCAGTACAACTGTACTTTTCTAGATCGTTATAATAAAACCTCCACTAAAGTATACAGCACGCACAATAGTGAACATCAAAATGATAAGGTTTTCTTACCAAAATCTCAGTTGTAAAACAAGTCACCATAACTAAAAAAGATATTATAATGTCATATCATAATGTTATAGCATTCAGTAAAGATGTACAAACCTAAGTGATTATGACGTAATGTTAAAGAGATAATATGTTTGATACAAATGTTACATTTCATGTTTCTGCACATCTTTTCAATATTTGGAATAGGTATATTTTGGAATAGGAACCTCTCAATAGGAATATTTTGCAACAGGAAGTGTTGCAATGACAAATGTTATATGTAAAATTTTAAATAAGTTACTATTGTAATATGTAAAATTATTGTTTTTACAAATGTAATAATATCATCACTATCAAAAGTTCTACTTTTATTTTCATAATAAGCTATAATTAGCATGGTAGGTAGTAAAATATATTTTTCTGTGTTTTACTCACAAAAGTCAAACATATCATTCCAATTGTTTATTGTTATTGTTTATCTACAAATAACATTAACAATTTTTATCCACAAAAAGAATAAGCTTGAGTACCATTTGTCTCTGTGCTATAAAATGTCCAATGCTTTTCTTGTCAAGTCAGATGAAAAAAAAAGTATAATAACATTCATTTTCAACAAGTCATTTTAACTTTAACAAACTTTTTAATAATATTGGGTTTCATTAATTTAAACCTAATGTTTGAAACATTTCTTGTGTCCCAAAATTCAAGCTTTTAGTGCAGAATTATTTTTAAAATTATAAATATACCACAGCAATATATTATAGGCTAATATTCAGGTTTAATTTTTAAAAAATATATACTAATAAAGTGGAAATGTGTGCACCTTGTAATTTTACATTTATTTATTGTTATTTTTATTCAGTAAAATAAATGCAGTTTTGAAAATTCAAGTTTTTGAATATATCTATAAAAACAATAAATAGTACTTCAACAATAAAATTATTTAAATACTTAAAATTGTCTTTATCAATAGTTTCAATAAATTAATAACTTATAATAAACACACAACACAATATAAATTTCTGAAAGTCACTAATATCCTATTTAAAGAAAATTTGAGAGCTGCATATTTCAGAAATGGATTCAGTAACTATCACAGACACCTTGAAATATAAATTTTTATAAAATATCACTTAATATTTAAGGATAAATGAGTACTACATCACATTCGATAATGAAAGAACACAAGTTAATAATATTAAATAATTCAACAGGAGTTTGAAATTTTCATTTAATATTATGAGAAAATATCTAAAAAAAGTAAAGCCCATGCAAAAAAATTCTGCAATTTTTATTGTATTTTATGTCATTTATGCAAATTCAGTATATATTTTTACTCGACCAATCCTGATGAGCCTTGATCTTGTTGTTGGTCATCAAATTTGTATTATGTGTACAGATTTTTAGTGTATATGGCAAAAAACAATTATTTTCTGCAGAAGTGAAAAAATTGGTCTTATTTTATGCTCAAGCTGGACAAAAATCAAACTGAGGTGGCTAAGATTTTCCCCCTCATCGTTAGATAAAGATAAAAATTGAGATTATATATATATGTAATAAAGGATGGAGTTATTTATAAATATTACTATTTTGTAAAAAAAAATCACAAACATTCTATTAAGTTTATTCACAGTTCAATTACCCCGCCCAATTCCTGCTACTTACCTTAGATATAAAAAAAATCTGAAACTACACTTTTGTTAAATGTTACCTTGATTTCCAATTTATTTCTTTTGAGCCTATTTTCCAAAGAGCTTAAAAATCTGAATATTTATAAAATGTAAGAAATGCATTGACAATATAACAAAAATGAACCTGGTTTGAGCCACTCATATCCTGTAGTAATCAATATACCAGAAAATTTGGTGCATGTGTTGCTGAGACCAATGGAATATTATCTTTAAAATAAATAAAATAATTTTTAAGAAATTAAATAATTTTGACTTCCAAAATATTCTGAGAGGAAGATTTGATAAAAAAAAGTTAAAACTATACAAAAAATTTCAATTCTCATAAAAAAAAATTATTCCTCTTATATAATATTGACATAAAGTTAATTTTTTTGATACAGCAATATTTAATACCTGCAAATGGAAAAATGTCCATGCTGGTGATGTCCCTATATTTAACCTGAAATAAAATTATAGGGCATTTATTTTGTGCAATTGTGATATTCAAAACCTGTTGATAATTGACTAGTTCTGTACACAAATACACACATAACTACAAATAACTCTTTTGGAAGTAAATTTCAAATTTTTAAAAGTTACATTCTTCAAAATTTAAGTCAAAATTTATGGATTGCAATTGTTTGCTTTTTACTTCCACAAACCTTAATAAGCTCGAATTTATGTATTTAATATACAAAGAATAATTAAAATATTCCAATAACAACTATAAAACATTTAAGGTTGATCTCTGAGAGAGAAACTCCTTAGAACATTCAGTAAAAATTTATAAAGAAAATGAATTAATCATCCTTTTCTTCTTCATTTTCCCAGTTAAATTGATAGCTTTCTTCTAGATTTTTATGTCTTTCCATTTCTTGGACAGCTTCTTGTTGCCCAACCTGAAACAAAAAAGGGTTACATCGACTAAGCAGATTTTATACAGAATTTTAATGGAACCTCCTTTTATATTTATAAATTCAATAATCTTTTATAAACATTTAATGATTAGAAAGCTACCAAAAAAAATATTTCTATTTACCAGTAATGCCATAATCATTTGGCTTGTTTCTTCATCTGATAAGATATGAAAATCCTTCCCTTCTTCATTATTATAGAAACCAGCAGTTATTATTTTCACTTCAATTCTACGTCCTGTAAAAGCAGTGTTTTAAATACAAATTCATTGATATACTCATTTGTATATTTATTTCAAGAACAAGATTTTTAAACTTCTTTTACTGAATAATAATTAGAATTAAAATTAAGTAATACATAGAAAAAAGTATAATTTAATGGTAAAAATATTGGTTAAAAATGTTTTATTTACATTTTGATTATCACCTTAATATGCATTTACATTAAATAATTAACCAATTCAGTTGGGAAAAGAAAAAAAAAATTAAGTAAATGCAAATAATTACAAAACTAATTAAGTGATAATAGGTTTCTTTTTAATTTAGCAATTATAAAAAATATGAGAAAAATATAAGCTAAATTATTTTACACATAAGTTCACATATCAAATTAAGTACTCTACACAAAAACAACTTCAGGATAATGTAAAAGTAACAGGAATTTTGGAAAAGGGGATAATTCATGAATATTGAAGAGTAAGAAGGTGCTGTTTTCAAAAAATGGTAAATTATTTTTCCTAAGAAGGAAAACAAGTTTTCATTTAGAAGGTCAAGTTTCATCTTAGATAATCAGCAGATGGTCTGAAGGTAAATGAGAACCTCTCCTAAATATGTTTAAGTGGGTTGTTGGCTGCTAATCTAAAGTGCTGTTGGTAAAAAAGCAAATTATTTTTCATCTTGCTTACAAAAAGAGCCTATTATTCTTAGCAATTTGGTCAAAATTTCATTTTTCTACTCTCAAATATTCGTGAACTATTGATTGCTAAAATTTAAATAGTCACCTATTACTTTTGGATCATCCTTTATCTGCTAACAGTTTCAGTCGTACAGACATCTACATAACTTTGCTATGTTATACTGTGATGTAGAGCCATATTATGTGATAATTGCAGCTCCAATCACTGTTGTAAACATTGGTTTAATATTAAAAATTGTTTTATTTGGGAGTTGGTGTTTGGAAAAACAAAAAATCTGTTACTCTTTAAGGCTTTGAAACTCGCCTTTTCAATAATGTACTGAGTGAATCAGCAAATGTTTGGGAGAATAGCATTGGGGTCGAGTCATTTCCTCTTGTGAGACACAAAGAAGAAATGCGGAAGGTTATGTTTCCAGTGGCATGTCAATTTCTGAAGGGTGACAAAGTTCAAAATGGCAGAGAGGTATAAGTTCAATAAACGCTTGCTATCCAAAGGGTAAAACCCTTTTAGGTGGAGCAGCAGGAAGAAAAAAAACAACCATTGAGATTAGAATTTCAAGGTAATGGCCTTTTCACAACAAATGGTGGAAAAACAGAGTTATTAAAAACTCAATGCACGGCCAAAGATCCCTTCTTTGAACATCTTTCTCAACTGCCTTCACCCTCACGACTCTTGACACCCAAGAGTGAATCCCCTGATGGAAATTGCCACAAGAATCTATGATGCAAACTGTCTTCAGCTCCCTACTAACATAAGTCCTTCACATTCCATTTTGTCATCTTAAGGAAGTCTGGAACTGCAACTAGATTTTAATTCTAATAATTGTAATTTTAATTTGGTTGGATGCAAAACGATGCATAGCTTGAACTTTAATAGTTAATTCATATCTCTGATTTGATATTAGTGCTTTGCACAGTTGATAATTTTAAGCTTATATGAAATAAAAGATTAGGAAATAATGTGATTCTCAGTACGTCCATCACCAACCGGCCATGTGAATCGTATCTGTTTAATTAAACCCAAAGATACATGTTAATTCACATCATATTAATTGTAGATTATGTTTTTTACTCCGGAATTGAACCATATTGCACTATGAAAATGTTACCCTCTCACATTATTTTCAATTAACCGAGAATTGCCTTTTAATAAATTTTAATTATTATTTTAAATGACATTTGGAGGGACATTTTATTTAGTAGTTTGAGGTATTAGTATGAATTTTGGGGGATCTGTGATTTTGTTTACAGGAATATTAAGTGAACGAGTTGATTGGTGCATAAAGGTGAATCGCTCAGGTGAGTCTAAAAATGATTAACTGTTTTGTGTCAGCGATGTCTTTTTGGTGTTTATTTTGGTGGTTATCTAATGTGTTTGAGGTGTTTCATGAGTGAACATTGTCCACCCTTTAGATAGAATGGCTGCTTGTCATATATGTTACAGAACACATGAACGATTTTTAATTGTTTCACTGCCATGAAGCATTTTAAGTGCATTTAATTTAACTTTGTTTATTTTGCATTGTTTTTAACTTAAAGGTTAAAAAACGATGGTTAAAATGGTTAAAAGGTTAAAAAAACGAGGGTTGAAAGAGAGGTCGTTATGCCACATAGACTTTATTAATTATTAAATAATTTTTCCAAGGGATTAAACAACTATTTTATACTATTATTTTAACACAAAACATGTACATGCACATATTTTAGCATAAAGCAGAAATGCCATTTGAAACATCATACCTCCAGTGTCTAGGCCTGATTTTTCTAATTTTTCTTTTACAGCTTGTTCTAACTTCTTTTTTTGAGTCAAGTCCATTTCATACAATTTTCCATTTGCATCTCTTGATTTTCGGTCCAGTCTTCTGATACGTACATGAAGCTCATCATCATCTAGCATAGATGCATGTTTGTGATCCTCGTCAATTATCCTTGCTGGTCCTTAATTTAAATAAGTAAACATTAAATATTCATGAACAATAAATACAACAGATACGTCAAAACTTGCCAATTTAGCCAATTGTAAATACTTATAATTCTAAATTCCTGTAAAAAAAGTAAAGCATCAAATTTTTTTTTAATTTTATAGGCTTGCCGATACTGATAAACAAAACTCTTTTAAAGGGAATGGAATAACTAATAACTCATTTAACACATTGAGTGTCACACGAATTCTTGAGGAAATCTCCGTCAGGCCACACAAGCTGCTTAGAAGTGCTGATATAGCGGTATAGCAATAGGAAGCGCACTACTAACAGTTTGAAATTTACTTGATACAGCTGTGAAAATATATTAGGTTCATTGTTTTTTATCGCAGTAGAAGATATTTATGTTTAGAATGAAATGCTTATAAACATTCATTCAACGCGTTATGCGCCAAAGCTGTTTGGTCTTTTTTTATCGTTTGGCTCGAGGCTGGGGTTCCTCTAACGACAAAGCAATATGTTACGAAAAAAATTTACACAATATAGTTTATTGAAAACCTTTGAAATTTAGCCAAAGAACATAGTATAACTAGCTAAATCCCATTACAAAAAAAGGAAAACAATTGTACAAAATCTCTAAATTTATTTTCCAGAAGTTTATAGAATGCTACCTTTAAATTTCAAAGATCCCAAATTCAAGTTTTAAATGCATATTTTTACACTATCTGATTTGTTTTTTAAAATGTATATTTGGATTATATTTCTTTTAAATATAGGATTTAGAGCCTTTTATAAACATAAAGAGCTTTTCTTTTTTTTTTTAAAGCATCTGAGAGCATTGAATTCATTTTAGAACATTTGGATTTATGCCTTTTATATCATGATACTACATCCTAACCAAGCACTATAAATAACTGACACTGTTTACATACGATAACATTTTCCAAACATAAGGTTAAAGAATATAACATTTATAAATATTTTATATTTGACATAAGAATCAAAAGACACAAAAATATGCTATCGAAATGAACAAAAATAACTATTGGTGGTACTTTACCATAATTTTTTAGGTAAAGTGTTATACCTGTGACAAAATAATATTTTACAAAAACAACAATTTAAAATTAGTGAGAACAGAAGTACATATTGAATGAGAACTGTAAAACTACTCAATTCAATTGACTGAAAGACAAACAGAAAAATTTCAGCTGTCATATCAAGAGTACATATTTTTTTGCCATTATTTTTTCTTTTCTAATTATTTTCTGGCAATAAATATTTCAAAACTTTAAATTATTATGAACATCAGTATAGCCTTCAAATTTTATGCTTCATCTATGAAACATATATTTATAAGTTTGTATTTTGATTTAGGTTTTATTTTCAAATGAAACAAATGGCATACCTTCATTTACCAAGTCATCATCTCTATCTTTTATTTCAATTTTAGAAATATCATTACTCTCCATAATTATTTCATCAGAATCTGTAAGAGAGCCAGAAGGAAAATTGATTTTATCAATAAAAATTACACTATATTGTTCTTTAAACTTCAACATTCAATATAAAAAATTATTGCTCTTAAGTGAGCATTTAATATGAAATTTCACAATTGTAAAGAAATTAATTTTTAACTTCATATTATTGGCCACTAAGATAATTAGTTGTATTTTGCTGTCAAAAGCAAGGAGGCCCATAATTGAATCAGACAGGTAACTGCAGTCTGTGGCCCTTGATCTATCCCGATGGTTAACAGGTTACTGGCCACTGACTGCTATCTATCTAAGTTTGCAACATTGAAACACTTTTCCCCACCCACCCTGGTCTGATAAGTGTGGACCTTCACATATTTTGGATTTGTTACAGAGTGTTGAAGCTTGTTTTGAGCTGTGGAGTTAAAATTGGTAGCATTTAATTAGCTGTGTCGTGTTGTGGAGGGAGGTAGAAGTCTTGGCGCATTGTGAAAATGAGTTGTATATGTTTTCTGAGTTAGAGGAGAGTGAACTTGCAGTTTGACCTCCGGTCTGTTAAGTCTTTTAACTGTAGTCTGTTGGGTCTATACATTAATTGAAGAGTGTGGAATATACTGCAATATGGGGAGGATGTAGATAGTTATTTGTTAGTTATTGCCTTTAGTGTTGGTTTTCCGAAGATCTGCAAGTGTCTTTGACTGGCGGGATGATGGAATGATAGGGAAGGAATTGTGGAATTCTGTTAATTCTGCCTGGAATACACTATTGTTGTTATGCATAAATCCTTGCCATGTAGTTGCCTCTACTCCCATGACATAAGATATATAGGCAGCACCCACCTTACCCTCCATCTTTGAGCCATCAGTATAAATTATGTGATCACTTATAAGTGGTGTAGTGGGCCTCAGAATGGTGTTGACCCCTTTTACCACTGTGGATGGATGCTTGGTTAGGGGGTTGATTTTGACATCGTAAACAGTTGGGTTTATTGGTTGACCCTCCACAACAGCTTGTTGGTCTACCTATTATGGCTTAGATCCTCCGTCTCAACATTCAGGTGGAGTGGCAGGATGCCTGCTAAGGCTGTAGCTGCTGAGGTTGCCGCAGATCTGTAGACTCTAGCAATTGAAACTGTGAATGCTCTTTGCAGTGATTGTAGGTTTCTTGTTTTCCTGTAATTCATCGGAAATGCCCATGCCGCCGCTGCATGTGTCACCACTGGCTCAATTACTGTTTGGTAAAAGGTTTTTTGGAAGGCCGAGAAAAGCCCCCACCTTGTACCAGTCATTTTCTTGATATTGTTTGAAATGTCTGTTTTGATTTTAAGGTATTTGATGTGTGGGAGCCATGAAAGTTTCTTATCTATGTAAACTCTGAGGTATTTTAGTTGATCCACTATTTTGATTCTGTTCCCGTTGTAGTGAATTGTTGGTTTTCTAACTACTGGGATTGTCTTAAGAAACGGAATGGTCTGAGATTTATCATGTGCAATGTTTCATTTAATTTGTATGCAGAGGTCCTTCAAGATTTCTAGAGTTTGTTTTGTGTTATTTTGAATGTCCATTATTGTGTTGCCAGTAGTAACTATGCTAACGTCGTCGGCAAAGGCTCTGATCATTGAATGATCGGGCCAGGGGTAGTCAAGGATTTTGTTAAAAGATAGGTTCCAAAATTCAGGGCCACCACAGCTGCCCTGTGGGCATGTAGGCAGCCTCTCTGAACAACTCTCTCCTCAACACCTCCATCATACTTCTGTTGTTTAAATTGTTACTTAAAGTGTGGAAAATATTACTTGGACAATTAGAATTAAATAGGGATTGTGTGATGTGGGGCCACCACAGGGAGTCAAACGCTCTTTTCAGATCAAGTGTAATTAGGACTGCATACTTGTGTTTTTAAAGATTTGATTTGTTGAATTACATCATTAATAGCATGTTCTGTGGATGTGTTGTTTCTAAAACCATATTGGTTATTATTATTTATGTTGTTGTGGAGGTTTCTATGTCTTAACCTGTTTATAAGCAGTTTTTTCATGACTTTTCCTATGCCCGGGAGGAGTTTGCCGGGTTTTTTGGGTCTTTACCCGGTTTATTAAATAGGGACACCTGGCCAGTCTTAAATGCCTTTGGAAAGTGGTGGAGGCTTAAGCATTTATTAAATAGAGTGCAGAAAAGGGTGGGGAGAGCTAAGTTTATGTTTTTACTAATTTGATTGTCTATTGAGTCTGGTCCAGGTGCTATGCTTCTGTTTAAGTAATAGATAATATAATCAATTTCCCTTTTGCTGAAGGGGGGGTCATCTGGAGATATTGGATGGAAAATCGCGTTTCTAATTGTAGCCTATTGTGAAGAGTCCTCCCCTGGATCATCACTGGGGAATAACTGTTCTGCGATCCCTTCCAAGATTGTAGTTGTGTTTTGTGGGTCAGTAGTTGTACTAAGTGTGGTTAATTTAATTGGTGTGTAAACTTTGTTTGTTATTATCTTATGCAGTATGCCCTATTGTTGTTTGTTTCTAGTGCAGAACTCCCCCCCAGCTCTTGTGTTTGGCCTCTAAGATTAGTTTTTTGAGTACTGAGGATGCCTTCTTATATTTAGCTACCCAAATTTGTCTTTATATTGTGTCTAGCTCAGATTTTAACCTTCTCCTGGTCGCCCTGGTTTTCTGTTTTTGGGTACTAATATCCTTATTCCACCAGACTGGTTTTTTTTTTAATTCAATTTTTCAGTTTAAATGTTTGTTCACATGCGTTTTGGATTTTTCCTATTAGAATATCTGTTATGTTATCCAGGTCTTGTGTTGTTTTGCAGCATTTAATGTCTTGTATAATATTAACCAGTTCTGTCTTAATGTTGTTTTTAAATAATTTGCCTCTGCAGTTTGTGTTATAACTGGTGTTAATAATGATGTTGTAGTCTGTTTCAATATTAAACATTATATATTTGTGGTCTGAGCATGATGGAATGTAATATATAAGCCTGTCTGTGACATGGGGTGCAATTGTTGGAGATGAAAGTGTTAGATCTGATCGGTGGGGCTGTTAAGTGGTTTGGGCCAGGGTTGGGTCTGCCACCTTTTTTTTTCAGCCATTCCCTTAGTGGTTTTCCTTCTTTCAAATGGTTTAGTGAGTCTGCTAGCAGAGGACATTTTGACTTACTTGCTGGGTGGTCAGTTTCAATAGTGGTGTTAAGCTTTAGAATGTGTGTTTTGCAGTTTATGCAGCAGATCTGTTTAATTTTGCAAGGGGTATCTGGGGTGTGCTTCCTTGCGCAGAATCTGCAGGTTGAGAAACACGTGCAAAATTTGAAGGTATATCCTATTGCTTGGCACTTGAAGCACCTTGTCACAGTATAGAACTATCTGATTGAACAGGATTCAAACTCTACAGAATTCTCTTTTTGGCTAGAAGTTTAATGGCCTCTGCCCTAGTCAGTTGAATAGTATGATTAAATATCGAACTATCTATAGCTGGGAATTTGTGTTTGTGTCTAGTGTTGTCTATTGTTATGGAGGGCTGAGCCTCTTTTAGTGTTTCTAATAGTGTGTTGTCTGTCACCTCTGCAGGTACACTATAGATTATTAAGTCTAGTTTAGGTTCTTCCTTTATGTATGCCAAAATATTTTTGTTGGTGTTTGGATTTGTGTTTATTTGTTCAGATAGATGGGTGGCTTGTTCAATTGATCTAAATATCAGGATAACCTCCTGATTCTGGTTGACCTTGATATTTTTTACCCCTGTACTGTGTTGTTTTAAGTTTTGTTGCAGGGTTCTTTTTATGTCTTCTGCTGTTTGGGACCTTTCCAGTGGTTTTAGTAGTTGGCTCTTGTGTCTTTATTGAAGGTTTCCTTTTCAGGACCGTGCTGTAAGAGTTTGAATTGGGTATCAGAAGTGGTTGGACTGAAGGTAGAGTTTGTGGTATTTTGTCAATGGATTTGGCTAAGGTTTCAAAGTTCTTTTGGCTTTCCAATAATTGAGCCTCAACTTTAGTAGAGTGTAATTCTTGCTTGTGAGCAGACAATTTGATACATTCCAAGAGCTTATAAACCTTTGATTTCCAACCGTGGGTCACAGGTTGCTCCTTAACCTTGTTGATTTTGTTGGCTAGCAGGGTAATACACTCATAAATAATCAAGTAGGAGGATTTGTTATCACCTGATAGTGGAATTTGGGCTGAATCTGGATTTGAATGGCTCTCTAAGATATCTGTGTCAGTCATGCTGACATTCAGACTGATTTAGTAAAGGTGTAACTGTGTTGTCTGTATGAAGAGCCTCCCTCTAGTTAGGTACTTTCCAAGTCCCTCTTATGAGTTTCTTAAAGATTTTGCTAGTTTCAAGGACGTTTTTTTGTTATCTGTATGTAATCAACCACTAGTCAATCCTGAATCGAGCTGCAATAAGCTGCCCTTACTCTGGTCCAACTTTGTGATTAATAATGTAGCTGTGTTGTTTTGTGAGATGGAGTACCGAGCTAGGTCGGCTGATTTATCTCTGGTTTGATAATATCTCTTTAGGTATGTACAGAAAAGTCTTGTTTGGAAATTGTTATTTTACGATTTTTACCCTTGAATGTGTAGTAAATGCTAAGCTAGCAGTTGTGGGGATATTTCCAATAAAGTTCCCAAGAAATGGTATGAAAAGCAGTTGTTTGAAGAGGAGAGAAAACTTTTTCTTTTTGTTTCTCTTTGGAGGTGAAGTGCAAGTTTGGGTTAGTTTAAAAGTACAAAAATACTGTTGAAATTCTATAAATGAGCAGTCAAAATCTTCCTTGAAATGTGTGAAATAGATTGGTAAGAAGGGATTTGTGAAGGAGGTTGATTAAAATACTGATGGGGCTGAAAGTTGTCAGAAGGAGTTTCGAGTTAGGTTTTTTGGGAAATCACAAGTTTGGAGTTGTTACTTAGGAATGAGAAAAACCTTTAAAAAGCCATTGTTATTTATCAATAATTTTAAAGAGGAAGGAATGCCTATGGGGAGATCTTTTAACGGAGTTATTATGCATTTGCACTTTGATTGAGAGAAAACACAGAAAATCACACTTTTCAGTAATTAATGGAAGTTCATATGTAAGAAAGTAATAAAGAAATATTTTGATTTATAATACAATTGCTAATAAAAATTTTAGTAACAAAGTTTTGATGAAATAGTGTTCATAAAAATTTATAGAACATAGCTATCACATCACCATCTCATCCTCCAAAAAAGAGTAGATAGAGAATTTATTTCAGTATTTCATTGTGTTTTTTTTTATCCAAATGAGAATATAATAAAACTTTGGTTAAAACAAACTGAACTGCTTGCAAATCAGTCTTCCCAATCAGAAATATGTATTAAAATGTTATGTAAAAAAATATGTTTGAGGTTGTTTTGAAACCTAGTGTGCATTTTTCTACTCAACCATGAAAAAAAAATATTTTTATTGGTTATTTATTGAAATTCAATTAAGTTATCCCACCAGTTGTTAAAACAGTCCACTTTTCATTGAGGAAAACCTCTTATTTTGAGAAGATTAATAAAATTTAAAATCAACACAATGGGTATTAATTACACTCTATCCAGAATTCTTTTTAACGTAAAATTCTAACAGTAAGAGCACTATACCTAAAATCAATATACTTCTAATAGAAATTTTACATTCATTTTAAAAACAAAACAAATAACCACTAGGGTGGTAAAAAAAAAGTTCACATGAAATTGGAAGCAAAGCCTGACTTGCATCACTTTATGGCCAAAAGCACATCATGTTTTCGAAGTCCTATAAAAAAATTGTGGAGGAAGCGCTTCAATATTTATTGACAGTGTTATGACTTATGACTTGCGCATGGGGGTGACTCTATTGAGTACCAGCACCGCGACTGAAGTCTATTGTACTGAAACCCCATTGACAGTGTTAAAATCTCACAACAACAAAAAATCAACCAAAATGTAACTCACTTAAATATTTCACTCATGTTTTTTAAAGACTTAATTGATTAACGACTGTTGCTCTAAATCCAATTTAAAGTTATAATTCATTTGAGTTCAAACCTTAATTGAAAATATTAAAAAAAAGATGCAAGGTTCAATTCAATTACAACAACTTAGGGCCCCCCAATTTTCGGAGCCCCAAGCCTGGGCTTTGTTGACTTGCGCAGAAACCAGGCCTTGGTTGGAAGCCCCAACAAGTTGGAAAATCGGAAATGTGCCCAGCCAAATTATATCATACTCCTATTCAACCACATGGCTCTTACTGTATTCATATTGTATTGTATAGCTCTTAATATTTGGTTGCAGGGATGGCAGATTCTTAACATCCTTTTATAATCCTGCCTCAGCCTAACAGAGACCATTTAAGATAGATCTGAAAAATGTAAATCAGCAATATTTACCATCATCCGAAATAGGTTCAGAAAGAATTGTCCGTTCTTTACTCAGATCATCTGAAGCTTCAAGAGCATCTTTTTCTGCTTGGTCCAACTTTTTCAAGAGCATGTTTAATGTAGATGTAAGTTTTTGAAAAGATGCTTCCTTGGCATCTTCTTTTAATTCTGGATTTCGATCTATATGTGCCTGTAAAAAAATTAATATACTAATAACTTGCAAAGGTCACGGGTATAAAAATAAAGAATACTTTTTAAAATATGCAATTAGAATTCTGTAAAAGTAACAATACAAATTTAAAATGTTTCAAATTGAATTAGATTGAATGCATCCAAAGGTAGCAAAATAATACACACAAAAAGTTTGGTTTTTTACTAATAAGCCCCAAATCAGCTAGCAAATCAACTAACTTTTCACAATTCACAGCACACAATCAAATCCATTTTAATCACTTAAATCCTAATTTTAACCACATCCAGTAATAGAATATTGTTATTAGTATTAATTACTATGTTCTCTCCCCAACAACCTCTATGATGTAAAACTTGTCTATTATCCACTTACATTTCTAAAGTGATAGGGGAAAAGGAGAAGCTTATCTCGAATGAGTCAATTTTTTAAGATTTTTGAACATAAAATTACACTAAAACTTACTTCATGTAATATCGTTTCAAAATGTTTCTGAATGCTGTTTTTGACAGTTGAAAACTTATCCGGTGAAAGAAATGACTTTAGTTTTTCAATTTCTAGAAAAAAAAATATATTAAATACACAGTAGTCCACAAATAACATGGTTATGGAAGCTAATTTCATATTATACTGCCAATTCTAAGATATTTTATTAATAGGTGTTTAGTGGGTAATTTAAAATTGCTTATTGAAAAGAGTTAAGGATTTTAATATAAAAATTACTGTTTTGTTAAAACATAATGAAGTAAGAAAAACGATAATGGAATAAAGGAGGATCATAGTGTCTAGTATATTCTTCCTTTTATGAGAGAATAAAAGTTAATAAATAAATTGTATTTGAATTTATGGACATTATATTGATGACCAATTCTACAAAGTTTAAAGTGCCAATTTGTTACTAAGGATATATATTTGTTACAAAATGCTACTAGTTCTACAGGTATATGGCAAGAAATAATTTTAACAAATTTTCAAATAAGTAGGGCAGTTTAATGAAGAGACAAAAAATAAAATTCAGTTTTCAAAAATAAAGTAAAATATCAATAATTAAATTTTTACAGTAAACCATAAATCTCAGTTTTCATACGACAAAAAAGATGGGTCATGCTTTGACTTAAGAATGGTTACACAGCAAACTTTCCCGAGCAGAACATGGCGTTTGGTGAAAATGTGGCGTGATACACAGAGAAAGTGAAGTTGATGGCCTCTAAGCTGTATATAAGTCAGAACACACAATTGATCATCAGTTTTGGATTTTCTGTGCACCTAGTCTTGTTGTAAGAAGACAAGTTTAATTTGTTTACATATAGTCATGTAGTAAGAAAAGTTTAAATGTTGTAAAACTAGTCACACTATAAGATTTCAATTTTATACAGTATTTCAATTTTATACAAAGCTTGATGCAAGAGTGTTTCATCCAGCGAGCTGTCTTCTGAGGTTCTTGGAGTGTACGCCCATTTGAAAAGTCTTGTGTCCTTGTATTAAGAAAGTGCGTTTCACCTTTTTGCCACCTTCCAATGTTGGGAGGTTGGTTTATAAAGATGTATTCTGTAATGTTTCTTTTTGTGTTATTGCATTGATTTATAAGTTCAAAAACTAATCTTAACCTTTATATATTTTACTGATATATAGTAATTTAAGTGCAGTTGTATTTATAATTTTTTTTTTATTGTATCTTTATACAAAGGCAATTCATAACCACTTTTTACGATCACGCAACAGTGGGATCATTCAGGGGGAAAAGCATTAAATCTTGATTCATATCGCAATCTTTCAATTACAAACTTGAATCCTGGTCATAACACCAAATTTGTATTGTGAAGATCCCTGATCCAGAAGATTCTGCTTGGGAAAAATTCTCAATACAGCCATTCTTAAGTGAAAACATAACTCATCATTTTGGTCATACGAGATCACTCTTAATCTGTAATAGTAGTAGTTTTATTTTCTTTATTACTTATATTATGAAATATGAAGCACTAAGAATAAGCCAAAATTAAATTTTGAAATTGAAGTTTTACATGTAAAATTAAACAGAATCTAACATAACTAATGTTTTGCTTTACTTTCTTTAAAATAAACATTACATTAATTAATAGATGATTAAAAAAAAAGTACCTCGATCATATTCTTGTACCAAAAATGTTTCAACGTCTTCCTCTGCACCATCTATGTGTTTCACTGGAGATGTAAAATTATAATTATATAACAATCATCCTCCTCTATACTATTATTATATAAAAGGATATTTATATTCAAAGCATTATAGGAAGATACGTTTTAGTTTATAAAATGTTATTATAGAATCATAATATGAATATTAAATGTACAAGTAGTAATATAATAAGTATAAATAACAACAGCATTTTAAGATTTTTAGTGACAAAAATGGCATTCCTTACCAAAATCAATAACTTATGCTGTAAATAAACAATACATAATATTTTCCAGCTATGCACAAGATGATGCGAGAGCATTTAGACCCATTATTTTATAAATAATTATGTTTGCACAAAAAACAATAAAACCAAGCTTTGAATGTTACAGATTCTTATTTTCACCAACTTGCAATACACATTCAAATATTTTAAAAGTGCACATTTCAGTCTAAATAATTTATTTTTTTTAATTTGATTTTTTTGGCAATTTCTTAGCAAAATAAATTTTTAAATTAAAATGCAAATAGTAGTTTTAAAAATCACAAATATATTTTAAATTTGCATAATTTTAATCTAGAAATTTAATTGCAATAAATCATACCAACTTTATCTGCAACTTCTTTTTCAAGAACTATATCATTTTTTACTCTTGAAACATCATTATTTAATTTACTGGATGATTTTGAAATTTCCTCATTTTGCATTTGCTGTAAATTTTCTTTCTTCATAACTTGCAGGCGTTCTTGTTGATTATTTAACCATTGGTTTCTCTTCTGATCTACTAGCATTTTTTCTTCTGAAATTTACAAAATATTTTTTTCAATATGTAAAGACTATTCCAATATCTAATAACTTTATAAATTTAAAAGAAAAAAAAAGGTGAAATATATTAAATAACAAAGTAAAATTTACTATTCCAATAGGCAAAATTTTCTTAGTAAAAAATGCACCTCTAGTATATAAAATTCAATGAAATACTTTCCTTAGAAAAAAGAGAAAAAAACTAATGTAGTAATAATTTTACTGCAAAATACTTTCAAATATTTAAATAGCTTATAGGATTAATTTTAAACTCAAATTTTAAGCAATTGAATATTAATTGAGACCCAAGAACAAAACCAGTTTCAAGGAATTTTAAAATTGAACAAAATTTGGGACAAAAAATTTCCCTGGATGGATTAAACTGAAACTACCTATTTTCATACATAAAAAGTAGGTCACCATCTAAGTTACACATTATTACACTAAAATGCATTTAGAATCGATCTTTTTCTTTTACACATTAGACATTACATTTACATTACCGTACATAACATACATACTTTTAATATATTTCATGACATAATTTTCAAAAAATCTTTCTACATATTACTTTTACAAAAAACAATTTAAATGAGCTGTTCCAAGAGAACATCTTCATTCTAAATTAAAATATGAAAATATTGCAGATTATTGACAGGTTGAAACATTCATGTAAATGAAGTGATGCTTACATACTTTGAGAATGCATTTCTTTGTTTAAACACAAAAATATATAACAACAATATATGTTACAACATGTACGTATTTTCTTATATTTCCTATTATTTAATGTATTTGCATGGATATTAATAGTATGCTTCTTTTTTTAATACAAATTTTAAAAATTATACATATAGACATTCCATAGCATATAAATAAACAGAAAAACTAATTTAAAAAATGATTTTAGCAAAAAAAAAAGTAATAAATTTTTTCTTCCTATTTAACAAAACTTTTAAATAAATGTTGAATAGGCCCTCAAAAAATAAAAGCTTGGGAGCTCATGCTATTTTTAATTTGTTGATACGAGTTTCCAAGTGAAATATTTTTTTACATTGCATTAAAGATTATTTATTAAAAGAGTTTACTATTTTTAAAAAAATTTAAATTTAATTTGGCAAGTCAATTGCCTTAAATTATAGGTAAGTGTAAATTATTAAGTGTATTTAACCTTTCAATTAACAAATGTAATAATTACAGGATTTGTAGAAATAGTTTAACTGTATACAACCCACTTTTAACACATTAGCAAAATTAACAGTTACTCCAAAACAAAATTCCAAGCTTTATTTATTTGATGAACCCAAAGAGGATAAAATGTACTATATTTGGATTTTTAATAGATTAATTATCAATAATGATATCAAAATATAATTTTATACCTTGTGTGATAAGTTTCAAGTTGATTAGCAAAGGGTAAAATGAAGTTAGAGGATTCAATAATATAAAAACAAAGTGAATTAAGATAAAATGCACAGTAAAACTTGAATTGCATATTATCATATCTATTAAATATGATGTTGACAATCTGTACACTTTTATGAACCTGGCAATGCCTAAATTCACTAGCTATTAATATATTAAAATTGATAAATCAACAAAAATTAAATAACCTATTTTACCTTGCAAATATTAGAGTCGACACATCTAAAGCAAAATGACATTTTTGGATTAGAAGATGCAATATAAAACTTTAAGTATAATATGATGCTAGCTTTACATTTAGTTCCTAGAAAGATCATGTGAAGCAACGTTTTTCCTCTTACTTAATAATTGTTGCTTGTTCAAGATATGCTAATCTAGATCTTCAGACAACATATTTAAAAAAAATTACTTATTATTCTACAGTAAATTTATTTAATCAAAGGGTTACTTTCAACCATATTTTGCTTAGTTTGTTTACCAAGAAATATCACATGGAAACATTATTTCAATCATTATCAGAACTATAACTTAAAGTTGTCATAGTTTGTAGAACTACTTAAACTTTAGTGCGTGTGTGTGTCAAGTTCAAAGATCTGAAACGCTCATTAAAAAAAAAAAAAAAAAAAAAAACACACAAATTATTAGTTTTTTTTCCCCTTAGTGAGTGTTTTTAGTCTTTATTTTTAGTAATGCTAAGGTAGTTGCTTGCACACATAACAGAATCGTAGAGTTGTTAATTGAGTCTAACAAATTATGTGGCTACACATTGCAGAAATCTTGACAAAACTAAACAATGGCTTTTACTCTATAATAGTTGCTTCTGATAGCTTTTGAATATATCTTTCCACATCTATCTGATCAGAGTCCTGGAAATGGAATGTCTAAGTCTTTCATTCTATTCAACTTTGACTCTTTAACTGATTGTGATACTTTAAACACTGGGTTTAAATGATGAAGGTGTAGAGAAAACTTCTGGCTTTCAGAATATATATCTTTTTAATTTTGAATGAAAAGGAGACCCAGATGATTAGATATAAGACAGTAAAATCTGATTATCAAGTAGGAAGAAGACAAGAGGGGACTGTGTGTGAACCCTAAACATTTCAGAAATTTAAATTATCTGTGTGCTTAGTAAACATATACAAAAAAAAATTGTTGAAAGCAGAGTAACCCTTACAATTAAATTTTCAATTATTTATTTTTAAATAGAAAAAGCTTGAAAAATGGTTGTGAGAGCAACAATCTCTATACAAAACCTACAATAATATAAACTAGTTTTGAACATACTAAAATTTAAACCACAGATCATAATCTAATTAGTGGTTCAATCCATGTGAATTCAACACAGCACACATAACTAGGCTTCATCCGAATTTCATGAAATTTCACTGAATTCTTATATTCATAAGGAAAAGAAAGAGAAAATTTCAATATTATATCTTAATTGCATTTAGTTTTAAAAATACATGTCTACGAAAATGAACCAAAAAAGTAGATTTTGACATTTTTGATATTACAAAATAAGCCACAATTTCTTTTCTACTGTTAAAAGAGTTAATATTTGTGGTATTGTTGGAAAGGAAACTTGTGTTTTAATATTATGAATCACAATTGAGTCACAATTGACTGGGAGGACATTTATAACTGTCCACAACTAGTGTCAGACTTCATTAATGTCAATGGCTTCACTGATATTGTCTGACTTCGTCAGACAAAAGGGAGATTAGAAACAACAACAATTGAGCATTTGAGAATTTCTTAAGATGTCTTTAATATCTAAAAAAAATTGTGTTTTAATACTTTAAGAAAATTACATGTTACACTGGTCATTAAAATTAAAGGATAACCAGTTTTTCCCTAATAACTTCTCAGTAGAGCAGCATAAACACATGAAATTCACATCATAGAAACATCTTTATGTAACATAACGATAAGTAAAGCAACTCAGTCACAAATTGAAATGCTAAGTGTATAGTGGGGACATATACAAAAGAATGGAGTACCATTAGTGTACATTAGATGCATCCGCATTAAAAATCACAAAACTCAAGGAGTTGACCTATAGTGTGACATATGATCTCTCATCATCTGTTTACTGGGCACTGTATTCTCGTACATAACATGAGTTTCTTAATGAATTCTAGAGCTGAATTACTCTTAACACTTTTTGAACTATTTGTAAGTGATGGAAAGTTCCCAATACTTTAAATCTTTCCACAATGGATATTGTAGAAGCGTCCCACACATGCTTGATGAAATTTGGATTAGACGAGTGATCTGGCTTATGTATAGGGGCAATATTCATAAAATATGCCACAAATATCAATAAACACAATTTATAAACCAATATTTCACCATTAAAGATTAGTCTAGATCACATTAACGTAATTACAGTAAAAAAGTCAATTTTTATGAGCTTTTGCGCTCCTGGGGAGCCTAATAAAGCAATTCGACACACTGCATCAAAAGACCAAAACTCTTTTGCTACCAAATTATCTTAAATTGGTATTTACCACGTAATATAATATTCCCACCTTTCTACAGATCCTCTGATGTCCAATATTAATCATGAGACGGGAAAAATTATATTCAGTAAAAAGTATCCGATGTTAAAATGTTTTAGTCTTGGATGACTTTGGTTTCGGATGCAAAATGTTGGAATGCTTTATTAAGCATCCCAGGAGAACAAAAGAAAATTAAATTTGACTTTTTTACTGTAATTACGTAAACTTGATCTAGACAAGTCTTTAATGGTAATGTATCGGTTCCTAAAGCTGTTTATTGATACTTATGGCATATTTTATCCCACTTTTGCTTTGGATAAACTATTAAAATATATGAATATTGCCCCTATACATAAGCCAGATCACTCTACTTCAAATTTTATTAAGCATGTGAGGGACGTTTCTACAATATCCATTTGGAAAGGTTTAATGTATTGGGAACTTTCCATCACGCAAACAGTTCAAAAGGTGGGACGAGCAATTTAGCCTCTAGAATTCATGAAGAAAATCATGATAAGTATGAGAATACAGTGCCTAGTAAACACTGATGACAGGGGAAATCATCTCACACTAATGGTCAAATCCTTGAGTCCCATGAATTTTAATGTGGATGCATCTGTACACAACTGCACACTAACGATACTCCATTCTTTGGCATATGCCCCCACTGCACACTTTGCATTTTAATTTGAAACTGAGTTATTTTACTTATTGTTATGTTTTATAACAGGGTGGCCACAAAATTCAAGAAAAAAGTTCCATGATAATTCCCCGATAGATTTCAAATATATTCCCTCATTTTACCGGCAAACTTCTTTTCTTTTCTTTTTTTCAAATTTCCCCAACTTTTCCAGATGTGTAGACACGATAATCAAATAGAACATGTATGATAAAAGGATAATATGACAGATTTTTTTTAATAGTTTTGGCAATAATGAAAAGTTTAAATTATTCCGTAACATTACACTTCTAACGATTGCCACCAAAATGTTCCGGGAAAATGACTCAAAAATATGGATGAACGAGGAAACATGCCTTCATAACAAAAAAAATTTCAATGATTTTTGTGAAATTTTAAAAAACTCCCTGACATTTCCCCGATTTTCAGGTTTTTCAGGTTCTGTGGCCACTCTGCGTAAAGATGTCTCTTTGATGTGAACTTCATGTATTTATGCTGCTCCACTGAGAAGTTATAAAGGGAAAAACTGGTTATCCTTTACTTTTGATGACCAGTGTATTTCAATACTCTATAAATTCATCTTGAAAACCAAGATATGTTAACTTATAAATTTAAGATGAAACTAAAAACATATATTCATAAAAAATATCTTCTATCTGAAAAGTACGATCATATAGCTGATGTTTTATCCAGATACTAGAATGAAATCACTTTTTTGACAAATAAGACTAACATGATCTATACATATTAACCCTAATATCTAAAGATATTAAACTGTAAACTAATATAATTTTTTTAATTATATGAACCATGGAACTGATTAGACCATAACTTGAACACTTCTTTTCACCTCAAACACAAAGAAAAGTCTTGAAAATATTTATTTAGGTAATATCTGAATTTGTAACAATTTTTATAGTGAAATACATACAATCCTTTTCAAGGTTCCATTCATCTCACTCTATTAATTTATATTTAATATACCACAGTAATTTCTAAATCATAGGTATATATGAATATATTTGTGCTTTGGTCCAAAATTTGAATGTTAATGGATTTTTTTCTTTCTTAATATTTCTTCTCATTCCAAAAAGATGTACAGTATGTCCAGCAAAAAATGGAAGTAAATTAGAACTAATCAATAAAAATGTGTCCTAATTCAAGCAACTCTGAAATATTGTTTCATACAATTCAAATTTGAAATTATTTTCATACCATGTACTGGAGAATTTCAAGGGTAAAAGCAACATGAGTGTTAAACTTACTAAAGTATCATCAGATCAAGATTTTTGTAGTAGGATTGTGGGTGCTATGCATTAAGGGTCACTTTGAAAGATTTTCACTTTGAAAGATTCTCTTTTAACCTTGATGTGCCCATCATTCTGGAACAGGCTGAATCTGGAATCATCAAATCAGATGCCGTTTCTCCACTTCTTAACAGTCCAATCTTTATGCTCTTTGTCAAATTGGAGCTATTTTTTCAATTAATCATACAAACAAGTGGTTTTCTTGCATCTCTACAATTGTTAAATTCCATTCCTTTAACTTTTCATCGCATTGTGGTGTTGAAAGACCTTATGTTTATTGCTAACCTTAGCCATGACTTCATCAGTTAATTTTTGGCAATTCTTCTTTAATAGTCACTTGAAAGATCTTCAGTCTCAATAATTGAAGAGTCGTTTTTTACCACATTTATTCTCAAATGTTGACAATTCAAAACTATTCTTCCCGATTTTTAATAATGTGCTAGGCACTTCTTAACACAATTCCAGTAATTTCAGCCATCTTTTTAGTAGTGTTCTTTGATTGGCGCCTTTGATTGATACCTTTTAATTTTTCCCTGTTTGAACGAGGAAACATCTTTTCTGCAACAATGTAAAACAAATTCACACATACTATACTACTTGTTACAGATATGATCAATTACAGTGTTTTGCAGCACTATTTAAAGGTTACACTAGCAGCGGAAACATGTAAATCGCTGTACTACCAAGGCAATCAGAGGCTCTTATGCATTTACATATCTATTTTACACACCGACTATTTTTTGGCTACATAGTGTATTTTGAATAGTGTAATTATATGCTTTAGAAATTTTATTCATGAAATTTCTGTAAAAATACAAATTTTATGAAAAATTTTGTAACTTGGAATGTTACTGTGTAAGTCTAGGGTATTTTCTAATCATAGATTATATTGTCAATTAGTAACTTGTTAATATGGACTTCTAGTAAATCTTAATATAACTTAAACTTGTTTCATGAAAAAAATATCTCTTAAAAATAAATACTTCCAAAATGATTTAAAATGCATGTCATTTTTATTTTAAGAAAATATGAAACCAGTAATTCAGTTCCTAAAATAATTTTTATTTTTTCTTTAATATCATTATACACCCACATATGAATGCACCAGATTTCAATATGTAATATGTGTCATGTATAGATGCAATAATTGTTAATAACTTTGACATAGGAAAAATCAAAGCCTAATGGAATAGATAATTTATTTTCATTATAAAAAAAAAAAAAACTTAAAATAAATCTTTTTTACGATGCAAATACCTAATAATGAAATTAATCATATGCAAACAGACAAATTTCACAAAAATAAATACATTTATTGAGGCAAAAATGGTGAGCAAATTTTATAATATACTCACTGGCCCCAATGAATTAGAAACCTGTAAATATATATGCAAATGTGAATTGCAAGCTTAGTTATGCAAAATTCTCGTATGACTTGAGTGACATGCGATAAAAAGATTGGTATAAAATATGCAGTATATTTTCATTTCAGAGAAAATTAATCAGAATGAGGAAAATAGATCCTTCACAAATAAAAAGAATTTTTTTATTTTGGAGCATACTTAGATGAGTAGTTTTCATGAACATAAACTCATAACCTCACTGTGTTATACTTTTTAAAAGCTATTATTCAAGTTCTGAAAAAGCATATTCTCCAAACAAAGTTATTATAAGTCTTGAACAAAACTTACCCACATTGTACATTAACATCTGGAAATAACCTTACAACTAAAAATATATGTATTCAAATTTTATAAGAACAAATTTCAAAACATATCTTTACAAAGTAGGATAAAAACTTTCTGTTGTAAAATTCTTATATGAAATTTGGTATGTATTACAGCAAGAACTACATATTTTTCTAAAAATAGTAAACATAATTGATAGTAATAACTGTGAAGATTGAAATGTTGACCTTCAATGCATCTCAATTTATGCTTTTTGATTGAAAATCTGACCCAAAGCCAAGCTCAGATTTAAATCTGAGCTCAACCTAGAGTTAGATTTTCAATGCACTTTATTATTCTGACACAATTTTATTAACATTGTCTTTGAAACAAAAACAAATTTTGATTAAACTTTTATTTCAAATTGTGACATCAATAAAAACATTACATCCATTATATAGTATACACAAAGATAAAAAAAAATATGAATGATAACCTTATATATAAGGAAAGAGAGACATATTTTGCATTCACTAAATTCAGCATTGTTCAAAACCCCAGTTCAATTTTGACATTTACTTGCCACAATAACAACAAATGTGCAAAAACTATTTTTGTACATTTGAATACCAAACACATAAGTCTATCATTCCTTTACGTTAATAGATTTTCCAACTACTTTCATAATATTTTGACAATCTACAAACACATTTTCATGCATACCTAAGGAGTCCTAGAACATTAAGAGGAGTGAAATTTTAAAATTCGGGTTTATTAAGTATTCTAGATTGAAGTGCTTAAAAGAAGGATTTTGTATTAAAGTTCTCAGAGTTTTGGAAAAAAAATTCAGTATAATAACCCCTTAATAAATACTCTTTTATACAGATTAATAGATTAAAAAACTTCTAAAAATAAAATTATAGTTATTCAGATTTTTTTTTTTTTTTTTTGTCCTTAGAACAATCTTAAAACAAAAACAAACAATGCTATAAAAATTCAACATGGTTTGTACACTTGAAGGAGAAAAAATTCAAGGACTTTTTAAGCACTTTTCAAGGATGTGTTATTAACACAAATACATTAAAAAAATCCAAATTTTTTTTATTGGCAAACGGTGTAAATTCAAATCGAGTAAATACCAAAAAAAATGTTTTTTAGGTTTCAATGAAAGAAAATTTTAAGGTTACAATAGAAAAATAACCTTCCAATATATCAGAAGCAGTACTATGTCCCATAAAAACCGAAGTAAAGTAGTTAGTACTCAATTGGTAATTACGCCTATATAGTATCTGAACATCCATTTAATTGTCTTGTTTCATCATATTGAGATTTTCGCCAAATAATAATACAAAAGTCTTATTGATTAAACTGTCTTCCAATCTACTCTGTAGGCTTGATTACAAATTCTATATAATATGCAGTTTTTTTCTCCACATGAGAATTTAGATGCAATCACGCTATCGGCTAATATGTTATTAAGTGTCATGCAATTATATAAGTTATCAATGTTTTCATTTAATTCATAAGAGCCATGATTTTTTATGATTTTCAATGTCCATAGAATTTCAGTAACTAAATCTTTGTTTTCAATTGCATGCGCCTCCATAGCGCTGACTACGTTGATTGTTGTGAAATATATCAGCTTTTGGGGAATTTTTTATCATTAGAAATAATTCGAACAAACCTCATCAAACTTCTTTAAAAACTAAATCCATTTTTTACTCTTTTCATAATTTGATAAAGCACTGTCTCCTATCATGAAATGTTTGTCACACAAAGTACATAGTGCAAATCTTACACATAAGCTTCAATATTATATTCTGACTTTTCTAATCAGCTTCGATTGAAAATGCATTTTCCTGCCATTTTTGAACAGAGCGCAAAAAATTAACACACAAGATACAAAAATGAAACAAGAGATCATGAGACTTGATCGGATATTCCAGATATGTTGCGCATGCCCAGAGCTGTACTAATCAAAGGAGGGATTGACGAAATTTTTATATATTCAAGAGCAATGTTTTCCTAGTTGCTGATTGGCTTAACTTAATTCTAAGGATTTTGCTCATATTGCAAAACAAAATTTTTAAGATGCTATATTTTTAGAAAATAAAATGAAATTCAAGCACTTTAAACGTATTTTTACAGAATTCAAGGTTTTCAAGCACTTGAAAATGACAGATTTTTTTTAAGCACTTTTCAAGGTTTTTTAAAAACGTACGAAACATGTTCAAATAAGTTATGTACATGGTAGAACATTATACATTATTTAGCTTGATGAAAATGGTGCTTACATTTTCCACTGGATTGTTTCCCAGAACTGACTGTACTGACATGGGTTGCTGATGTTTCATAATACAGTTATATTATACAACTCATTAAAAACATACTTAAAGTAGGAACATTTACATCAGCTTAATTACAAATCATGCATACTATATTTACTGATAATTAACTTCTAGTCAAAGACAGCAAATGCAATCGAGTCTCTAGCTTTTTGGCATCTTTGGAGGACTGATTGTTTTGTATAAGCCAACCATTCAACTGGTCATAAACATTTTGCAGCTATCAAAACACAAGATAATTATTAAGGGGAAGATCTTATAATATTTAAATTTTTGACAGGACCAAAATAGTTTATTTTCCTCCTACTAGATGCCAAATGCCCAGAGTCAGCACACTTGTAAAAAAAACAAAATACAAATTTTCACTGAGAAACATCCCAGGTAGCACACAGAATCAGATTCACATAGGCTTACATGGGACCCATGTGGGATAGATGGGCGCTGGTGGGCCCAACTGCCCATCTCCAACCCATATGAAAACTATTTGTTCAAATTTATACATTAGCATGCTTGGTTTAAATGTAATACTAGTTTTTTCTATTAATGGTTGTATATTCGTTGGTTTACGAATGATATAAGCTAAGAAAGGGTTGAATATAAGTAATTTATATGTTTTCTTTATTGAAAGGGAAATTTATACAGTACAACATGGATCTATATGGGCAATCCATGTGGATTCAATTGGGCTAACCACTTCCAATCCATTATATGAAAAATCTTAGTTTAAAAATTCCAAGAAGTTTCATTTGCTGTCGATTTAGTTTGAAAAGAGAAAAAAAATTACTCAAAATGTAGATATTAGTTTTAATTGGGAATTTCATAAAATAATACCTCAATCCAACATCTAAGTAACTGGAGTACTGTGGGAGACAGGACTAGTATCTCTGTTCTAAACATTCTGAAGCAGATTACCAAATCCAGAACAATCCACCTGCAATGGATCCCCTCACATGTCGGTGTATACGGCAATGAGGTGGCCAATGGCCTAGCAAAGGAAGGCTCCGAGGCCCCAGCACCCCTCCCGGTCTGGACTTTCCCGGAGATCCACACGATCAGGAAAAACAGGGTAAAATTGAAATGGCTAACCCTCCCAGCAAGTAATTGGTACAGGAGAAAGAGGCCTCATCTGTGATCGTGGGGACCAGACAGCTTTGTCCAGATTCGCCAGCGGTCATCTGAAGACCCTTACTTTTCTTGGAGGTTAGTTAAGTAGATATCCTAGTTAAGTAGAATAACTTCTGAATAAATTCCTGATTTATTTGGTTTATTGGCACAATTTTAAAATTACATGAGAAATGGTTTCCGGTCGTCGCCAAGTCAAAATGGCGGCTGATTCAAATGGTCGTTAAAAGTAAACAACTACTGAAAATATCAATAAAATATGCCATAACAATAAACAATGAATTATAAAAAATAAGTGTACGTTTGTGGTTGTAGTTTATAATGTAACAATATTTTCTCAGAAAGTATTACTACATCACCTACTATTTAGCGCAAAAGCCAATCCAAATGGTACCTTTTTCTACATTTGTACCGCCATCATATCATCTGCTTACAATTGAAACACAGTAAGTCAGTATTTTTGGTTTAAGAGTTATTTGCTTATCCAGACTAGATTGTTAAATCATCTGCCTACAAAAGTTGCATGTTCACTGAAAATAAAAATTTGATCTGAAAAGAACTTAAGGTATTAAAGAAAAATGTTTGCAAAACAGAAAAAAAAATTGTTTTTGAAAAGTAAAGTTGATTGACTGAGTGTGTTTCACTTTTAAGCCGATGATAATTTGTTTTATTCGCTAATCGAAGGCAAGCTTAATTACAGGGTTGCCATGCACCTGAAAAACCTGGAATTGTCAGGGAAAATAAAAATGCCTAAAAAAGGTCAGGGAAAACTAAAAAATGTGATATTTTCTGGAAAAGTCAAGGAATTTCTTTCAGATTCAAGTTTTCTTCCAAGAAGTTCAGTAATTTTTTTCAGAATGCACATCTATGTTCTGAAAATTTGATATTTCATTTGACATTTTCTTGTAACAATGTGTAAAAAGCACCCGCTGTAAGCAATTTATTTGAAAAACAGGTGAAAATCTTTTGCTTTTACGCAGATTTCCACTTTTTTCTGAGATTTTTCACCTTTTCTACATTTTATTATTTTTAATGGACTTTGTAGGGCTTTATCAGACTAAACTTGCCTAAAACACCCCTCAGAAAAAATTTCTAGCTGCGCCACTGTTCCGTACGCACAAATATATTCTTATTCGGGTATTTTGTAGTTCAAAATAACACTGCATATATATATTTTTCTTTTTTTATATTTTGACTATTTTCACCCCAGGGAAATATAAAGGGAGATGCATGCACAGATTGCTACTTATATCATCTAATCAATTAATCTTCGTGTGCAAGTACATCAGTGTTTGGTGACACAAATCGCTAACATTTTACTGTTAATTGATACATTGCATTGATACATTAACATTTACTGTTAATTGATACAAATGCACATTAAAGTATCTTTAAAAAAATTCTGTATAATCCTTGCTTAAAATTACTATTTTAACTGGATTGTATGCAAAAAGTTTTGTTTACTTCGGCTTGAAATGAAACGTGGAAATGTAAAAAAAAATGTCTGGAAAACCTGGAAAAGTCAGGGAATTTTGTTCTGCATTTTGAGTAGCAACACAGTAATTAATTAGGTGTGATTTAGAGAGATTTCTGAAAATTAGTGCTAAGGTCAAAATGAAATTTGTTTGTCACAATTCAACAATTAGAGTTGGCAAAAATTTATGAGCTTTTTTATTTGCCAAATGTTACCCAACCTGATTATGCTGCAGTCTAGGAATTAACTCCAATTTGGAAAGATTCAGATGTCATTGTTTAGATAAAACCAGCACCTAGTTAGGCTTTTCACATGCTACTGCTACTAAATTTGTTGGCATTAATATGCAAAATCTGCACCAAGGCAGTTGTGTTACTACACAAGTGCAAAATGACTTTATTTTTATGTAGATATTGTTAGAATCATAATTCTTTTGTTAATATAGGCTTGAGTATGAAGACTATCTGCTCAAGTACTCATTTCTGTGCCCATGGTCAGAAGTAGTGGACAAATCACATTGACAACTGCATTTCTGCATTGCACCAGTTCTTCGAGGCATCACCAAAAAAAAAGAAAACGACTTTTTGAATTCAAGATTCTGTCTGCTCTTCATCTTGTCTCACAGTACTTAATGTAAACTTTCTATCAGTTAGAGATCTAATGTCAAAATAACTTTAAATCTTTAAAGATGAAGAAAACTTTAAATATTGTACTGTGATATAGATGACCCTCTTTAGCATTGGATTTAGTTCCGCAAATGGCTACTGTGTAAAGATTTCTAGAGGTGGTTTTCTACATATTGAATTTATTTCATCATATTCATTTTTATCTGGACATTGCCAAGATGGAGCAATGATTCCAGGGCAAGTGGACCACGTTAGCATTGGCTGGATATATCGTTGGAAGCTCATCAGAGATACTCTGTTCATCCATTACAAAAACAACAAACCAAAAGAAAGCAAAACTCTGAAGAACATTAAGGTAAATCTTAAAATACATTATAATATTTACATATATAGTACATTATTTCTCAATTATCTACATACTGGTAAAAAAGAAACTGCAGCTAATTCAGCTTTTTTTTTTGTCCTATTCCTATTCAGCACATTGAATTAATCAGAATATGAATAGTTTCATCTCGGTAGAAGAAAATTTTGTTGCCTAGTGTAATTTATATAATTTTATTGAAACAATTGTTGGTTGGCTAATACAATTTTTTTTGACCATCTACTATTCTAATTGAATGTAAAAAATTTAAATTTATGTTAGGTTTGATTGTGCATGTTGATAGTTGAATTAAGAACTAATAGCAGATAAGTTAAATGTCATTAAAGTTATCTTATTTTTAGAGATGTATGTGTAGCAGCCATTAGGTTGCAATTTAAAACTGTAAGATCTGAATTTGCCTAGTTTTTCTGAAAAACGTTATAGTAGGAAAGACATTTTGTTATTGTAATTTTTCTTGTGATTAACTAGGTACTTCATAAGATCATATTGTGTTGTGTTAAGATTTTCTCTAACTTATGCTTTCTTAAAAAAGCATTTGACTGTTAATAAGTTTCTATATAATTTGCAATGTTTACAAATTTGGTACAGTCCAGTTGAAACGCTGATTTCAACTTTTTTGACCAAAATCTCAGTGCTTTAAATATTGTTTAAACATTTAAAAACATGAAAAAGTTTAGTGATTCGAATTAATATAGAAATCATTGTTAGTACGTAAAGTAAAATACAGTAAAGCATTGATTATCCGAAACAATTGGGGATGGGGATTGGGGTTTTTAGGTGACCAATCAATTATGAAAAATTTTTCTACCTGTGTCATAAAAACAATATGAAATGAACTGAGGTATTCTTTCATTAGATGGGTATTGGATGAAAATTGCCAAATTGCAGCGATAACTGTAACACATTCAAACTTATAACCTTCCAATTCAGGACAAAGTTTCTATAGCAACCCTCCGAACTAAAGAATAAAAATAAAAGTCCACAAGTTTAAAATATTATTTTTGTGTAAACATTTCAGCTTCACATGTCTCGTATAGGACCTTACATAAAGTACTAATACTATATTAAGTGGCCTAAAGTTTTGGGAAATGTCAAATTTTGAATTCGCCAACAGGAACAGTTTTGGTTGATCGGTATTTGGGTGACCGATGCTCAGTAGTAAACGTTAAATCCTTTTATCTAGAAATACTATTAATCATAAAAGTTGATTATTTTTAATAATTTTGTACTCAATAATTGCTTGTGAATTGAACAATTGAAATTGTGAAAGTCCCTATAAATTCAAAAGATCACTTCATAATTAGTGATGTGTCGTAAAATATTTGTACACATAAGAAATTTAATGTCTGAAAATTTCCAACCAATGGGTACATTTTTAACAATCCTAGTTACAATAAACTTTTTTTTTTATTATTGAAAAGGCGCATTTAAAAGAATTGTATCTAATCCATAATGTTGTGTTGAAATTCTAAAAAATATCACTAATGGTGAGCAGGGATATGATAAATTGATTGTGATTTAAAAATTATTATTAATTTTACAAATTATATAGTTTTTTACTAGTGCACAATTCAAAAAATTGACTTGAATCCCTTCAACAATAAACAATTATTCAAATGAAGGTAAATGACTGAGGTTCTTAAGTTTTGTAAATGTGTTCCATATTGCACATTAAGTCAACTATGTAGCAAGTTAAAAAGTGGCAACTGTTGCTGTGTAATTTATAAATAAATTACTGTTTATACATTTAAGATTTAGTTAAAATGTCAGACAATCTTTAAACATATCTATTTGTTTACTTTCAGTCAAGATGTCCTACAGAGATGCTACAACAGCAGACATTTTGAAGAAGATAAACATTAATGCTTGTGATTGGGTTGAGGAGAAGCTTTTAAATAAAGATCAATAAATTGTTTCACACTGTTATCTAATTTTTTTAATGTATATACTACGTATATTGCTTTTCTTTCCAGCAGTTTACCTCATAGGGGATAAGAAAACAAATTTCATCATGTTAGGTTTTTTTTTTAAAAAAACAGTTTTTCTAAAACTTAGCTGATTTGGGGCATTTTCGACAAACTCCTTACTTATATTGTAGTTCCTACTTATTTTAGGCACTTTTAAATGTATGAAATATTTTGACATTTAAGTTCAAATGCAGAAAAATTAAGTTTTATGCATTAAAAAGAATTGTTAAAGAATAAACTATACCATTAACTGAAAACATTTTATTCTTTTAAAAAATGTATAAGAAATCATATCAAATCTGATTATAATTGTTTTGATTGTAGCATAAGATCTAAGTTTGAAAAATAGTGTCCAAAATACAATAAAGCAGATAAATATACAGATAAAATTTTACCAGGCTATTAGTGACTAAAAAACATTTTTTTTAATATAAAAAAAAATGTATCCGATTTGCACTTAAAGACACTTAAATTTCAGTTCCTAACTGTTGGGTTTGGGTACTTCAAATATGTGTTAACTATTGTATTTAAGTTGGAATTGAGAAAAAGTTTTATGCATTAAAAAAAATTGTTAAGCATAAAAAATATATTGTTAACTATAAACTTATTGTTCTCTTATAAAGTGTATAAAAAAATCTGGTTCTAATTGTTTTGGTTGTAAGGACGGTTGTCATTGGATCTAAATATTTAAAATAGCCTCTAAAATAAAACAGATTAATATGGGTGAATCCATGCAGGCCCCACATGAAAAAACTACATGGACTAATATGGACTGCTTATCTGGATCCATATAGAATTTCCATCTTATTCCAACTAGGTGAGTCGACATGGACTGATATGGGTTAGTTGTGTGGGCCCTTGTGGAAAACCCCATGTGGGCCTGCATAGACTCATGTACCCAAATCTACGCGAGGTCTATATGGGCTGCCCATTGGGGACCGTATGGTTAACCCACCACTAACCCATGTGGGCCCATATGAACGTGCTACCTGGGATATTCAAGAAAATATGTTCATGCAAAAAAGATGCATTAATTTGTATAAATTGAAAGACAAAGTAACACAGAAATTAAGAAAAATCCAAATGATTAATTTTAGAACTGTATTTACAGAAAAATTGCATTTTCAATAATGCCAACTCATAAATCATTACATTCATATTCTTAACAGTAATATACCAGGTCATACATTAACGACTTTTTTTGGTGAAGTGGGTTTGTTTGAAGCACTGTTTTGGATCTTAGATGAATTATGTTTTATGTAAGTGTTTTATTCTTTATATATGAAACACATATTTTCAAAAACATTAAATAAACAACATCACCTACCATTTAACTTTTGTGTATACTTATTATATTGCTCTTCACTTAGAACAGGATGACATGGAATAGTGTGTGCTTTCTTAGCTGGTACAGGTTTCAATGGCGGGTAAGAGCAAATTCGGGATGTATGAATTGTAATTATATAGCTGCAAGTTTCATGTTCATCCACACGATATATGTAATCTCCCGCATCAGGCTCACAGAACATCTAAATTAAATAAAAAATGGCATGATATTATGTGCATTTTAATGATATATTCTTCTTATTTGCAAAATGAAGGTTTTATATTGTTTATAGGAAATTCACGAAATTTCAAATGATCATACATGTAAAGCACAATGTTTGCCTGCATGCCCAGAATGGCTAATTTTTTAAACTACACATCAATTGCCGTTGTATTTGCAATAATGTAGATCTGTTTCATCAAGAAAGTTATAAGTCATTTAAATTATTTTTTTAGTATCTAAGTAATAATGGATTGAAAGATTCTGTTGTAAAATGCCTGCTTATTTATACAAAACACAATAACAATTTATCTGTTCATAAGGTGCATATGTTAAAAGAAATTCAACTTCCTGAATATGTGTTGGTGATGTTAGCCCAGATATTCATGTCCTCTAGATTTTGAATTAGAAATACTAAACCTGAATACAAGTGGTAGTGATATTAGTTAAAATGTTTGCAAACCTAAAATTAAATCAACATTGATAAAAATTTCTGGAATTTCTGGATGACAATTGGCTACAGTATAGTATACCCTGATTTGTTGTAATGGGAATGCTGGTGTAAGAGCTATATGAAGAGCTATATATATCTATATATATATACTGGAACATTGTTAGGTAAATATATGTGTGGAGTGGAAATGCCTGGAGGTTTTTCAAGGGAAACTGCCCTGAACTTGTGACTCAAAAGGGAGAAAACTGAGAAAACACAAGGGAGTCTAACAACTGACACACGACTAGTAAATTTGAAAAGCAAGAATTAAATTTAGTCCAATTGATTTACTAAAACTAATTATACTACTCCTTGGAAAGAGTTTTTCCAAACAAAATGTGTTAGTTTGGCTTCATAATTTGTTTTTGCAAGGTCAATGTTATAGATATCTATGATTTGTTAACTTTTCTCGTATAAGGTTGTGGAATAAGAAAAAGTCAACAAAAAATACAAATTCTCTCCAAGTAATAATTATGTGGTAACAATGACCATGACTTCATAATGAATATATATGTAGCCAAAAAAAAAAGCAAGTTGCAATTGTCATGATAAAGAACCATGACAGAGAACAGACTTTCAAAGTCTTGCAAGTAAACGCAAGTGTCCATTTTAATTGGGTTTCCATAGTTGTGTGGCATATTTATTCAGGCATATTCATCATGTTGGTTAAGCACAGAATCCCACTTGCATAAGCCCTGATCAAGTATAGTACCTATCCCGTAAAAAGTATTATTCATTACTGTTCGAAAGTTAAAAGGTAACCTTTTGAGTATCTTAAAAAAAGGAGTGAATTTGACTTAGCAGACTAGAGAACAGGGAATATTGATGAATTGCAACTGGGAGATTTGGAAGTGATTAAAATGCTGTCTACTTGTAATGCATATGGAAGGTGTTGTTGATGGGGAGGGTCTAAACTGCATTCTGACAGATGTAGAATTTTTTATTAAATCAAATAAATGCAAAACTAGGTCATTTATGCATTCTAGAATACAATGTCGGGTTATGTGAATAGTTAAGAGACGTATATAAGATGAGCATAAAGTTTTATTGAATTTTAAAAAAAAGATTTTGCACAAATATTATACTGGTATTTTTGGAAATAACAAGTACAATCCTAGAGTTTATGAGAAAACAAATTACCTTAGTAAACTTTGTTATATGGGTCATTCTCCAAATTCGGGCACTTTCTTGAAACTCGAGATTAACTATTCCATTAACAAAATATCTATTTAAAAAATTGTATTATGTGGTTTTAAATGGGTACTAATTAGTAACCTGAAATTTAAAATTGATTTTGTGGGATATAATTCAAAATATGGGAAGAAAATCAACTCCGTGGACTGCAACCAGTCCATAGTTTACGTAAATAAGTAGTCATATTATTAAAACTACATGAAATGTTATCTTTTATTTAAGTAAAACTAAATTAATATACTCTGAAAAAATAGTTTTATGTATTGAAGTTATAACAAATATTGTAAATTTATAAAGTTTTGGCTATCTTAAGTTTGCAACCAGGTTTTAGCATCATGTCCATGGACAGAGATATTTTTCTAAAATTCTTTACATATGGCAATATTGCTCATTTTTGTCTAGTATTATTAAAGAGAGACAGACATTTTGTATGTATCTACATTGTGCACAGATCTGAATGAGCTTTGTTTGTACACAGAAAAAGAAGACATTCTCAATTCTAGGGGAGTATGTTTATAGGTTGTCAACTCCATGGCTTATACAAAACCTATAAAATGTAAACTGTTGCCTGTTTTTTATATCATATTAGAAGTACATGATAAAAAGGCATCAAATACCTGAACACCTTTTTATAACATTAAAACTATGCTTCAACTTACACTCAAAATGTGATTTCATCAACTCAATGGGCATCATCTCCGTGGGCACCACGTGAACAACTTCGCCCATGGAGTTGATGCTTTGTCCATGGAGTATATTCTAGGCCTAACAACTGAATACTAATTCTTTTCTAATAAATATATTTTTATAAGCACATATTTATTGACATCTACTTCTCATGTTTTAATGTATAAATTAAGTTTATGCAAATTTTGTGTCCATCATTATATGATATTTAGCATATTTCCTCAATAAATAAGTTTTTAAAAATACTAAGTTCCATACATATAAATAGGCCTAAACTCGGTGACAATGGATGATTATGGTGGTATAGCTGCGTTGAATGTTTAAACTTTTTTTTAAAAAATGCAACCATAATAGTGGATAGAAATGTGGCTAGTAATAGTCTTATTTTATTTTAACCTCAGAGTAGAGTAGTTGTTAATGTTATGATAAATGTACAAAAAAAATGAAGTTACGATACATAAATGGTAGCAAAGAAATTTTTTTATACCTTTTAACCAATTTAATATGCATTTTCGAAATTTTAATTGTGGCTTAAACCAAGAAAGAATCTAAGAAATACAAGTTAGAGAGGTAAAAACAAAACAAAGAATGCAAGAGAAAAAGACTTGAGCATATTAAAAATGACCCAGAGTTATATGAAGAAGCAAAGAAAAAAGAACTTGAACAATACCATGTTTAAAAAGAAATAGGTAAAATAAAATCTATTGAAATTGCTCCAGCCCAGGAGCAAAGAGCTAAGCAAAAAAGTTGGAAAGCATGTTCAAAGAAATACTGTGCAGCCAAATGAAAAGTTAATGAACATATTACAGGGTGACCACAAAATTCAGGAAAAAAAGTTCCCTGATAATTCCCTGATTTCCCGGACAGATTTCTACAAAATTCCCTGATTTTAGGGCAAACTTTTTTCCAAATGTTCCCAATTTTCTTAGGTTTTCTAGATGTCTAGACAACCTGATCAAATAGATCATGTATTCTAAAGAGATAATATGCAATTTTTTAAAAAAATAGTTTTGCTGGTAAAAAAAGTTTAAATTATTCCGTAACATTAAACTTCTAATGGTTTACAACTGCAAATCTCCAAGTAAATAGCGCCAAACTATGGAGGAACGTACCTTAAAGAATACAAAATTTCCCTGATTTTCAGGAAATTTTAAAAAGTTCCCTGACATTTCCCTGGTTTTTTCCAGAATCAGAAAGCTCCCTGACATTTCCCTGATTTCCAGATTTTCCCGGTTCTGTGGCCACTCTGTATTAAGTCTGAATAACTCTTCTAATCCTGGAATATCTGTAGTTCTAAATGAACCTATAGAACATCAAAACAATTCACCATTATCACTGTGTGCAAGTTCTGAAAAATCTACAGAAACCTAGTCTTCCACAAAATTTAATAAAGAAATTGGTCAGAAAAAAGTAAAAAAAGTTAAGGCAGAAGCTTACAAGAATATAAAAAGTAGATAATATAATGAAAAGGAGGGGAAAACATAAGAAAAGATGAAACACCAAATACTGAACTCAAGAAATTGACAAAAGGTTTGAAGGTATCTTCTCTTACAAAAAGATTAGTTTTTAGTGAAGCATTAATTTGCAAATTGACTGATAATTTTCAGAAAACATGCAATAAGAAAGAATCTAGGAAATCATTTTTCTGTTGCATAGCTGGAAAAATTATAAGTTCCTCAATGAAGTTAAAATAAATATTCAAAAATCTCAAAAGTAGAGATGTTAAAGAAAAAACCATGATTCAAGCAAATTTGGTACAGATTAAACAAGATATTCAGAATTTTTTGAAATATGATTCTTGCAGCACTTTATGACTTGGAAAGAAAGATACTATAACCCCAAAAAAGGAGTGAAGAAACATAAAAGGTACTTGAACAACAGTTAGCAAAACATTCACAAGGCTTTCTCCAGCTAGTGTATGCAATATTACATACATTAACTCTACATTTTGTAAACTTTGACCATTTTGGTGTGTTTAGAAGAAAATATGCCTAAGAAACTCGTTGTCAGCTTCATGACACTTATGTTGATGAAATTAAAACAGATAAAGATTATTTCGGAGAGTACCCCAGCTGAGCTGTAGAAAAGTTTGTTCTGTAATAAAGACAATATTGAAGATTGTTTAGAGAGGAATTGTAAAGAATGCAAAAATAGAAAAATACATTTATTGGATTATTCAAAAGGTGACACAGTGTCGTATGAGACATGGATTTTTAAAAAAAGTAGACATTATAGTCAAAGGTACTCCGAAAACGGTTCATAAAAAGTTTAAAGATCAGATTAACCCTATGCCTGTGGAATATATTTGGAAACGCATTTGCGTTGCCTGAACTGAGTTTGGGTGTCTTAGGCAACGGGCTAACTGTTCTGCTGCTGAACTGGTTCATGCCTTACAATCAGAAACGCTAAGTAAAATTCAAGCATTTCCTTTCAGTGTCTCATGCCAACAAGTGAACATCCATACAGTCGTAATTCATTATAGAAATTATATATGCATGTTTCATAATGTCAAGTAAACTTCTTTAAAAGAATGTTTTTCATTTCAATGTTAAAAGTGTATATTGTCTAATTAAAGATATATTTTATGTATAAACAGTACTGTAACATTTGTTTATTAAACCTTGGTTTATGATTGTATCTTGGCATTTTGGTTCTACTGAAAGTGAAGTAGAAAAATACTTAGTTTTATAATTCTTTCCTAAAATTCAACAATATTCCGCTCACTGTCAACTCCGTGTCTCAATCTCTCAACTCCGTAGGCAATGAAAACATTAATAATTTTTTTCTTCAAAAATATTTGTCAGCGATTTTGGCTATGAGCTAGAATATATTAAGAACCATGTAAGGATTATTTAAAAAAATAAAATATATAATTTTTTTTTTTTTTTTTTTTTTTTAAAAACATGACATTAAAAAGTGCCCAGTTTTGGAGAATGACCCATACACAATTTTTGTTGTTCAAAGAATGCCAGATTCATAGTCAAGTTCTTGCCATCTGTACCTTAATATTCGCTCAGTAACATTTGACACAGCATCAGTCATCCTATCTTTCTAAGTTTCAATGTCACAAACTGGTGTGGCAAACACTATCTTTGATGATAAAACTTTGAGGTTTTGTGTTGTGGCAAGTGTTACATAGCAGATTTGAAGAACAGATGGCAAGAACCTGATTACAAATTTGAAACACACCAAGTTACAAAAAGAGGCAGATGTTGAAGGTAAGTGGTGTTTATAATTAACTGAGAGTATTGCACTTACTATTTTCGAAATATATATAATTGTTTTCGCAAAATCTTTAAATTTAGGAAGCAATTCTCTTCAAGTACTTTAAGAGTTTTTAGTGATCCATTTGATTTTATAGGTGGCTTTTCTTAAAACATAATTTTAAACAACGTCTCACTAATAATGTCTAAAAACTTGAATTTTAAATCTAAAAAATAATTTTTAGTCATAAGGATTGCAAAGCACCATGGGAAAAGCTAGACTTCACCAGCCTTAGTGAAAATTTGTAAAGACAGAAAATATAAAAAGACAAATAGTGCACTGACAGGTTGGCCACAAAATGCAGGAAAAAAAGTTAAATGATAATTCCCTGATTTCCCTGATAGATTTCAAAGAAATTCCCTGATTTTACAGCAATCATTTTTTTTTTTTTTTTAATTTTTTTTTTTAATTTCCTCAACTTCTCCAGATGTGTAGACATGCTGATCAAATAGAACATGCATGCTAAAGAGATAACATGGTAAATTTTAAAAATAGTTTTAGCAGTAATGAAAAGTTTACATTATTCTGTAACATTAAACTTCTGAAGATTACCACAACAATTCTGCGGGTAAATGGCACCAAAATACAGATGAACGGGGAAAGGTACCTTCAGAACAAAGAAAATGTCCCTGATTTTAGAGAAATTTTTTAAAAATTCCCTGACATTTCTCTGATTTTTCCAGAATCAAAAAGCTCCCTGACATTTCTCTGATTTCCAGGTTTTTGTGGTCACTCTGACTGGGTTAGTAATAATGAGCATTTTTGTTAATTTTTAGTAATACCTTACTTATTTACTCTACCTTCTTAAAAGAATTAACATTGATAAATTTTAAACCTTTTTTTATGATATTATCTTTCTTAATATAATCTTTTATTTCATTCTAATTTCTATATTATTTTAGCAATCCACAAGCCAATATGCTTACTTAGCAAACAAAAGTATATATATTTCAAAACATTTATAATGAGACATAAATTCTTAACCAAAAGTAATTATTTAAAATATGTAAAATTGCCTTACTCGAATTTCAGCATTGCGTGGTTGACCAGTTAGATCACATTTCGTCCCATTAACATACAATTGTGAGTGGTAAGGTTGAGTAACATGTTTAAACTTTTCCTATAAAAAAAATCGTGCAATGTTGCAAAGATTTGAGTAGAATAATGAAATTCGAAGAAGGGTAAATGTATGATATTTGAATAAAAACTTAATACTCTACTTGATTTGTTTCATTTGTCCAATCATAATCAGATTCATAAATGCCAAGTGTGATCACTTGTCCCAAAATGTGACCATCTGAGGAAATGAATTAAATATTTAAAATATTTAATATATATATATATATATATATATATATATATATATATATATATATATATATATATATATCTTTTGAGCTACATACAAACCATCAAAATATTCGGCATTCAAAGAAATGCCAATAATATTTGGAGCAATGTCTTACAGAATAATAGGAGTATGTTAGCTATGGAATAAGTAGTTTTTTTTTTTTTCACTAAAAATAATAAAAACTAAAGGCAAATACAGAATAATATAACAAAATAAAATAATGCATATTTATCAGTTAGAGCACTAAGTATTTAGTCACATGAATGTTTTAGATTTCTAATGACTCAATACAGGAATATACAGCAAAATCTTTGCTTCAAGTCAAAAGCAGCAGCTAAAATTTGCATTTGTGTATTAAGGGGGGAAAAAAGTGGTTATATCTTCTATATTTTAAGATACAATTTGGATTGTTATTTTCTATTAATTTTTTTTACTCAGAAACATACACTCAATTACAACTAGCTTGCTTCTTAATCAGCAAGTATTCAATTGAAAGAAAATTGTAAATACCAAAACTAAGACAATGCACTGAAATAAAAAAGTACACTTTTTTAATTATTCTCTAAATTGTCAAAAAACATATGCTGCATTTATAAATAACTCAAATAATGTACTTAAAAACTCTAGCACTGTACTTTGAAAACACTAGGAGAGAGTATGGAAGGATGGGACACCAGCAATTAAGTCTAAGAAACATTATATTTCATTTCCGACTCTTGCACTATTTAGAGAAAGCATAATAACATATTAAACATTTTAGTTGCAGGTTTATTTGAGTTTATAAGACAAAAAGGCTATTTTTAAACACCGAAAGTAAATAAATACTTACATTTTCAATAAGGTTTCAATCTCATTCATTGTTGGTAACATAATTGTTCTTAATGTTTTGTAAGCTCAATAATTGTATTTTATAAATCAACAGTTAGTGTAAGTCTAAAATCAGCATGTTTCAATCACTAAGCTATTTTATTGAAACATTATGTATGGGGGGAATGGGACACCATGACTCTAGGAGGGAAGGGACATGCTTTAAGTTTCTCTATGATACCTCCAGTCAAATAATTATGCTTACGATACATATTTTGTAGTATTGGGTGTGCTGGAAAGTTCTTTCTGTTCCGGTTACAACAAGTTTCAGCAAGTATGTGCATATGCATTTGATGCGTATTTTGCTCTCTCTTTTGATCACTTTTTTATGTATACATACTGAACCAAGTAAAACCAAGATGAGTCATAATAGTATTAAGTGAGACGCGGATCATGTACCCATGGCTAATGATAAAGTTCATTTACGCCATTGTATTTTGTGCAAATTCCAATAAGGAAGAATTGCTACAGAAGTGAGTAGAAATTTATTGAAAGTGTTTGGTGAAGGTACCTTTCAGATAGAACATGTAGAAGATAGTTTGAAATATTTCAAGCAGGTGATTTCGACCTTTCTGATAAGCCATACTCGAGGCAACCATCTTTGATCGACGAATATATTGTCAAGATCATGTTAGAGCAAAATCATTTTTTGACAACATCGAAGATTGCAAAAAGGCTTTATTCAGTTCAACAAACCATTTCGGACCATATTTGGAAACTAGGATTTGAGTGGAAATATTCGAGATGGGTGCCACATGAGTTAAGAGAGAAGAATTTGAATGAGCGAGTCATCATATGCACATCTCTGCTTGCAAGGAACAAAATCAAACCCTTCTTGGACTGAATGATAACTGGAGCTGAAAAATGGATTACTTATGAAAACATCATAAGGAAAAGGGCATATTGCGAACCCAGAAAACCTGTCCCCTCCACCCCTAAACCGAAGTTGAGTCTGAGTAAGAGAATGTAGTATATATAGTGAGACATTCAAGGATCAATACATTTTGATCAATTGAAACCGAACGAAAAGTAAAATTTGGAGAGGTACTGTCAGCAATTACACAATTTAAAAACAGTACTCTAAGAAAGGAGGCCGGCAATGTTCAAAAGGAAGGACATCATACTGATTCATGATAATGGCAGGCCACATACTGCTTTGGAGACTCATCAAACACTCGCAGAGCTAGACTGGGAAATTCTGTCACATCCACCATACTCCCTGGAACTAGCACCCTCTGATTATCACTTGTTTCTGTCCTTATACAAATTTTTACACAGCAGTTCCATTTTTCGCCTTTAGGGATAAAGCATTTTTAAAAATGGATTATACATATTGCTATCATTCTGGAAAAAAGTTATAAATAATGATGGCAATTATATTATTCAATAAAGTTTGTTCAAGGTGTGAAAAATTTATTATTTTGCTTTATTCTAAAAACGGACAGAACTTTCTGATTAACCCCAGTCTTTTTTGGAATTGAATTGTGTAAGAAATCAAATAAACTATTCAAGATAAGTAAGTAGGGCAAACAATCACAAGAATGCAGGAAATAGGAAGTCTCAGGTGATAAGTCAATAAATGGGGAATCATTTATATCTGACCATGACATCGCCAATAACAATATTGATATTAATGTAAATTAATGTGCCTAAAAATATACAAGAGATAGATTGGAGAAAGGTAACTCATAGGTTAAAATAATTTTGTTGTTTAATTTTCAAACAAGAAATGTGTTGTACACTATGTTAGTTGAGTAAAGAGCAAAGAGAATACAGAGATCTTCCAAATACCCATTATGAGGAAAATTAATCTTAATCTTTCCCTCAAAAAACTTATTGTTCCTACATTGACCAACAACACACTATTGCAAAGTTGCATCCATGAAAGATGGTCAATGGAACTAGTCATGAACAGGCAAATTTTTCCTTTGATTTGGATTTTCCAAATCTTGTATCCAAAAATATAATATTAGGTAAAATAAATTTTATAATGCACGGTAACCTTAGGTACAAGAGTAAAACGCTGTCTTTTTCATAATATTTGTGAAAATTATACATGAATTTTAATTTTAACAAACATGTCCAATCCCTCCCTTGCATAGGAGAGGAATGGAACACTTTTTTTACAATTTAAATTGGCTTATAAAAATAATATATTAGTTATTAGCATCATATTTATGTTTTTCAAGTGTGTTAAAATGTTTCAAGATGTTATTCTGAATGTTTCAATGTAATAACAGTAGAAAATAATTTGTAAGAAATGTTTTGTAAAAAATGTCACATCCCTCCCTACTCTCCCCTATATATAGTAGTACTATATCCTACTAAGTATTTTCTGCATAAACTTCATTTAAATATACATTGAAAATGACTGGCAATAAAATAAAACAGAAGTAGAGAGAGTTTCATACAGCTTTTAGCTTTTAAGGCAATTTATATTAGAACTTTACTTTAAACTAAAGTACATTCAACAATTATTTTTAAATAGTATAAAGGAAAAAATAGATTTTAATACATATATTAGGATTTTTTTTTTTTTTTTTTTTTTTTACTGAATGTATATTTTTACATTTATATTACTTTCTACTTTTCAATTACAAACATGGTCACTTAACTTTTCTAACTAAATATGTTTACCTTCTATATGAAACTGCTTTATGTAAAGACCAGGACATAGCTCATAAGTCCACCAATCTTGTACCTAAATTGAATTGAAAAAACATAAACTTTTAATAACAGAGGAAAGAAAAAATTTTAAAACATTTTTGAAAATGAAAAGACAAGCAAAAGACTGGCAAAGTATTCATTAAAATAGGTTGGTTGGTTTGTATACTCAAGGACCTATATTTATGCCCAATGACGGCTAATCAAGCAGGGACCCACCGCTTAATATGGATTCCGAACCACAACGAACATCTATGCCTAACCCAGAATTCGAACTCGGCACCTTTGGCGTGCGAGGCCAGAGTGCTAACCCATTAAAATAGGTAAATCTGTAAATAACATTTTTAAAGAGTGATCATCAGTTTTCTCTGTTCCATAGAACTAATGTAATACAAAACTGTCAAAATGCAATATCTGACAAACTACTACTTAAAAACATATTTAATTTGATATGAGGTTGAAAAAAAGTAAAGCATTTCATTTTAGTATACTATTTTTGCCACTAACAGTGCCAAACAGTGTAAGCACATCGCATTTTGGAAAAGAGTCACCATTGGCAGGGTTGCTTTTCCCCTTACTACCACAGCTCTCCACTTTCTACTTCTAAATAGATGCGTGCTATAAAATTTAAATTCTTCAAAGTAATACTTTGAAAAAATATACATTAAGTCTATGGGTAGGGCAATACTGGCTTTCCTTCTTAATAAGACTTGGAGGAAGTTTTTGGTAATGACATTTGTGTACACAGGAAGCATTTTTTTTTTTTTTTTTTAGATCACTGGGCCCTCTTTTACTGTTGAGGGAGACAGCACAAGTCAACTGATTTGAATCAGTTGCTGAGAGTAGAACAGGTTGGAATCATCCTTGTACCCCCGAATCAGTCAAATAGCCAGAGAAACAGTATAACTAATTCATTTTTTTTTATTTAAATTTTACACTAAAAGTTTAATTTAAATTATTTAGGTAATAAATTTATGATTTAGAATTTTTTAACACAAAGGTCAACATTTTGTTTAGGTCAGAATTTCTAATGCTAACATATAGAAATCCAGACAAAAAGAAGAAAATATCACAATGTTTTTCATAGTAATAATTCATAAAAGCGCAAAATCAAATTCTAACAAAATATATTGAAATTCTTACCTTTAATAAACATGATCCTGATTGTATGGGTTTCAATAACTCTTTAATATCAATATTCTTGTCACTATCAATGCTTTCTTTCTTTGAAACTTCATCGTCTTCAACCACAGGTAGCCAACACTCATACTCTTGACCAAATTTGGACTTCATATGCACAGAAGGATGAGAATGTTTCTTAAAAAATTTATAAAAAATTATTAGTAATGGAAATGTATATTTTATCAAACCTTATTAAATTATGCTGTAAAATCATACTCAATTAAATAACTAGTAATATTGAATATGCAGTGAATTTACATCTGAGGGAAAGCTAGACCTCACTACTAGAACTCAAATCTAAGGAAGTAAAATAATAGTTCAGATAAGTGCATATCCAATTTGATAAATGAAAGTTTCAAATTTCTTTCTAAGCAATTGCAATAGTAATAAACCACCCTTAAAAACAATTAGCTGTTATAAAAAAAAACATGTCAAGTAAAATAGCCATTCAGCAAAAATTATGAGATTATGGTTGCTGCATACGCTTTTAATTTCTTTGCACACAATAGCAAAAAAATCAGAATAGCTACAATAGAAGCTGAACTGTGAAAGATCGAAAGCCAGCTAGAACAGTCAACATAATATACAACTGCAGGATTTAACGCTTTGGCATCGGGAGTATTGGAACTTAGCAGCAGAACACTGCTAGATTGATAGGTAAGAGAGAAGTAACAAAGAAGAAGAAAGTTTAGAAAAGAAAAATAATAATATAATAATAGAGAAATAATAAATTATAGGAAAAATAACTCCTGATGGAAAAGTTAACTAGATACTACAATTTTTATGTCGGGAAGTATAAGAATTAGGGAATTAATTCAGGAAGAATAAGATCTTTCTAGTAATTCTAATTCTAATAAGTACTATTTCCAAAACATGAGGGTGTCAAGATAAAGTCCTCGTAATTGTAGAGTAATATAAAGTAAAAGAGAGAAGTAAAAAGGTATAAGAAAACCTGTATTTATAAAATATAACTGTGTTAGATAAATATAGGTTTTAGAAAAAAGATGCACACAAGCACTTTTTTAAAAAACCTTGCATGAGTTTATTGGACATCTTTATTCTCAAACTGGCTTAAAGCTTAAAACTCTGATTTTTAGCACAATTTTATTTCCTCCTGGTTTCTAATATTGTTCCCGAATTGTTCCTATTGATCATGCTTGATTATTATGAATTAGAATAGATCTTATCATTGATGAGTTATAATTAAAGTTAGGATGAATAATAAGTTAAATTATCACCTTTCTTTCAATTAGTGCATTGACATAAGTGACAGGATAGCAGATAAAAAGGAACCCAATGAAGAGTTTGTTAGTCATATTGTTTCAATTTTGTTCATGCTCAGTTAATTTATAGAAGCTATGGTACAGTTTAAGTGTCACTCAAACACTAAAACAGGATAATAATTTCAAATAGGAATCAAAGTAGAATGATGTATTCAATTATTTATGGGATTCCAGAAAATATGAGTTCTGATTGAATTAAAAATATTCTAGGTGAATATCCACTGGGTAGTATGCTGCACAGCATTTAACAGTTCCTAACATTTCAAAAGACAACATGATATAGAAATTTTGTTTTTTGAACAATCTAAAAAAAGGCAAACAAGCAATCGATTCCGATAAAAAATTAGCTGGTGCTGGGACTCTCAAGATGTTAGGGTAAGAACGTTTAATTTTGTAATAACTCTTTTTTAAGTTGCTTTAAGATGACCAAATTTTACATTTATATGTGCTTGCCACTTGCCAGATATTGAAAAGCCAAACTAAAACATTACTTATTTGAAATCGACAAAATATATTCAAAGTAGTATTGAATTTTCAACTCACTCAGTAAAAATAATAAGCACGAGTGCCCACTGAGGACATATGTACGAAGGAGGTACACATGCTTCCCCCTCCCCCCCCCCATCCCTCTTGCTCCTCATATCTATTAAAAAAATTAAAAACTGGAGAATAGAGGCAATATTTACTGGATATGAGAAACTTTATGCCTATTTTATATAATGGATTTTAAATTGCTCATTGTGTGAACAGAAAAATATTTTGAAAATTAACTATAAATTATCCAATAAAAACTCTTACTGCCTTGTAGTAGCGTGCTACCCTACTGGTATATAATATTTTCTCTATTTAGATAGTCGTGTAGAGTATGAACCTCCTTTGGATTATTTTCAGTGGAGTATACTGCCATCCTAAGCAAAAATGCAGTAACTCCACCTGAGGTGATTTGTCAGAAAACACGATTTTGTTTCTTTTTCGTGAGCCACCAATTTAAAATACAATAATGTTTAAATTTTTCATGTTACTAGGGGGTATTTTTGATGCTCTACAACATGGATGCATAAAATTATATGATTTTTTGAAATTTTAGCCTGATTTGGTGGTCACTGCATTTCAACCTAGTATTTTCTGATTGGTGTTAAGAAAAATTGCAGTAACTCCATCAATCAGCTATTGAAAATACATTTTACGACACAAGTTTGGTGTAATACTAACTTAGCTTATATCGTTGCATTACAACATAAAGATATGCAAGAGCGTTATTAACGACTGAATTTTTAATATTCCATCAAAAAATCATTTCATTGGAAAAATTCTTGGTGCCATTTACATAAAATGAAAAAATATCCTTGTATCGCTTACAAAACTATATATATATATAGTAATTCTTATTTTAGCTTCTACTTAATGGTTTTAAGTTGATTTTAAACATGGCCAGGTTTTAAACATGGTTTTACCCATTCTTCTTACTAAACATCGTCAAAATTGCTGCACAAATCTACAGCTCTTTGGTTGACTGGAAGCGATTTCTAAACATTTTGACGATTTTCTAGCATCACATGACCTATACTTGTGCACAATAACATTGAATCAAGTAAGGACCTACAACTTAACATGGATTCCGAACCTCAACAAACATCCATGCCTAATCCAGGATTCGAACCCAGCATCTTTGGACTGTGAAGCCAGAGCGCAAACCACACAGCCAACAGGTGGGCCGCTCACGATTTGAGAGTTGTAACAATAACACACCCTAAGCAATCAATATCAAACGTCCATAACAATTGTTTATTTGTGTGTAAAACAATAGTATATTAATTTATGTATACCAATAAAAGTTGTCAATGAAAAATCAATTACCTAACTTTCTGCAGTCAAATCACTTTCATTCATCACCTCATAAACTTAACTTATAAAAATGGTCTTCGGTCAGTTTGCAAAGGATAACTTTGAAGATTGCTTTCTATAACTATAATAATAAAGTTTAAAAAAAAAAGAATTCTACATTTTAAATATCAAACGACTTTTACAATATTTGCCTATTGTCTAAAAAATAAAAAAAGTCATATTCTTATAATGGTCTGTTCACGGTGACAAAAGCAAACAATGATAAATAAACTGCTTTTAACACAATAAATTGAAACTTATGAAGTGGAACTCACAATATAGAAGGTGTATGTGTGAAGTGGATCTCACAATACCTATGGAGTCACTGTCAATCCAGTCTTATAAATGCCCCCAGATGCGTATATAATACTTCCCAAAAGTTTCTACGCATCTTGCGATCGCAGAAACGTATCTATTCCTCAATTCAGTGGAGTTACTGCATTTTAGCTTAGTATGCCTCGTTTTATTCTGGAGTTGCTGCAATACTGACTACCGAGTATAATAGGAAAGGGGCCAAAAACCGATCATGTGTATTTGTACACATATGCGTATGATCTTAGAGACACCAAAAATCACAATAACTCAAAATCGACAAAAGTGGAGTTACTGCATTTTTGCTTAGGACGGCAGTTCAAGACTATGTAAGTTTTTTTTTTAATGTTAATTGATTTCCTAATGAAATATTAACATTTATTTATTAATTTCATTCTCTTGATAAATAGTTTAAATTCCATATAAAGAGGCATGTGGACTCTTTTTTTTGTAGATGTTAGCAAGATCATCTAGGTAATATACATTTTATTAAGAAAATATATATTGTTAAAATCATTTAGGATTTACACATGGTTGTAAATTTCATGGTGATATGCTCAGAAAAATATGTATATTTTATCTATTTCAAATGCAGAAATGGTCCCAACAAACTTTATAAAATTATATTTAACCAAACGTAGAGTGAGTAATATAATTTATCATATCATAATAGAAAATTCTTTATCATACCATGTGTATTTCGTATATAACTTTCAGAACTTTGCTTTATACATAAAAGTGAAATATTTTTTATTTTCATTTCTTTGGAAAAGATTAATAAAGTAATGGAGAATAATTTAAAGTAGATTTGATGGCAAATAAAATAGGGGGTATTAAAAAAATGAAAAAGCACTAATCCACATCTTTATTTCTTTTTGTAAAATTTTTATACAGTGCATACATACATTGTTTTAAATCTTTTTCTGACAGTATATGTTATACTTTATATTTTCAACATTTATTGAAATTTTGTACCACAAACAAGACTTCTCAATACATGCCAGATGTTTTAATTTGTAAGTCTTTATTACAGAAATTAGAATAGTGACTTTTTCAACTTTCAAAATTTTGTTGAAATAATTCCGAATAAACAACGTAGATAATAAAGTCTTACATCTTTTAGTACCAAAATTTTAGAAATATTAAAATCTGGCAAATTTTAATTGGGGGAGGAGAATTTTAAAAATCAGGGGAGTGCGTCATGGACCTTAGAAGGATCGGCACCCCTGCACAATGAATCTTGTAAACTGATAAAAGTCATTTGTGCAAAAATAATAAACAAAATAGGCATTTTTTTCAAAATTATGAAAATAAAATCTAAAACATGGCATCGACAGTATATAGTTCTATTTTGACACATTTGCACCATGTTACTATAATTATTTTTAAATTGTCAAAAATTGCAAATTTTTATAAAAGCTACAAATGTACCAAAGGAATCTTGGGGATATTTAAAATGTTTGCAAATTTCTTAAACAAGATAAGAGTTCAGTGTGGAAATCACGTCTATTTTCTTATTTCTCCAATTAGGTTTCGTTAATAATGTAGAAAGTTTAGGCTGATGAGCAATTAACTTTATATTTTTTTGTAAGAATTTTCTAGAACTATCAATGAAAGTTTTTAAAAATTTAACATTTTGAATCAGCGTTTTCTCTGGAGAAATGATACTTGTTCGATTATTTAACCCTTTGCGCTCGAGAGGTGCCTCTCAGATGCCACATAATTGTAACTCAAGAGGACCATTAGGTTTGATACGGAAATTCGATGCAAGGCAATGACTGTATTTAGTTTCTTTGAAGCGGATCCACCACCACGAACCAAACCTAAAACGTTTCAAGTAGCTGGTTCCTTTGCGCGAAAAAGGATTTGGGAAAAGGCCAAGGAAAGATTAGGGTTTTTTTAAATTCATCTATTCTAATGTAAACTGTTATACCATTGTTGATTCCCTCATGCTATGTCAAGATGGTAGAGCATCTAAAATTTTAAAGCATAAAAACAATATTTCTAGTGTTGTTTTAAGCGTATATCACACCTAGCAACTCGTGACCGATTCAACTGGATACTATTTTGTCTGCTACTCTCCTTTATCTGGCAACCTGGTTGAAGTGCTCCTTTACGATAGCTACTTAGCGCTTCTTTTAGCGATTTACACTTTCAAAAATTTTCCCAAGACTTTTTATGTTGTTCACATTCATTTATCGTTATTTATGCTTTTTCTATAAATATATATATTTATCAAGAATTTATTTAGCGTTTTTATAACTTGTATTTTATTGTTTTTTGAGTGTTTATTTATCGCTTTCCTAGCATTTATTTTATCACATAGCATTTATTATATTTAAAAATATAGAATATATATCACAATAACCATATTCATATTCAGCCTAAAACTTGGAATAATTGATCACAGCAAGGGGAGGGGTTGGGCACCTAATATGAGAGTAATAACAAGTTACTTGTATAAATTAAATGTACACACTTTTTAACATAATAGAATAAAATTAAAAAGTGCCATGTTTCACCAGCATTCTAAACATAACCATATATATATTTCTGTTAAACAATACAAAATCAAATAATTTTATGATTCCACAGCATAGTGGAAAACAAATGTTATAAAAAAACATTAGCCTTTTTGTAAAAACAATGATGTAAGCATGTTATAAAAACAATATAACACATGAAATATACAATGAAATAAGTGAAATATACACATACAATGAAATTTACAATCTCCTATGAAACAGTTTTTTTAGCGAAAAACAGAAAAAAAAACTAAAATATTAGTATTAATATTGTAATGATATAATATGAACACCATTTGTTGGCAAATTCTACATCGCCAAAACAATGCCAAAAAAAAATAATGCTTGAATTTCATTGGCTACAAAACCTTGCTAATCTACCGAAATCTAGGGAGGACATCTACTTTTTCATGCTCGCCTGAAAAAATTGGCGAAAGTAAAGACTCAATGTATTCCTATGGGGAATCGGCGACATAGTTTCTAGGTTTGATATTTGCTTTAGACTTTAGCTCAGTCAGAACTAAGAGAAACTACAAGATCCTTTTGAACAGGATTTTGTGAGAGGAAAAAAAAATAATCAAAATTTGTTATGCCAGCTTTTAAAATGGCAATTTTCTGACACAGGCGTTTATTTTCCAGAATGAATGCTAGAATCAGTGGCAGCTTGATTAACGTGAACTCAACCCATAAACGTGAACTAGGAATTTACCTTGAAAGGAAACTTGGTGTTTGAGTAATTAAGATTAAAGAATTTCCATCATTCATAACTGATGGTGCGATGTGATTTGGGGGGGGGGGGGGAAGTAACTGTTCCGGCCGCACTAATAGTTTAGAGCAGGGCCGCCAATGTAGAAAAGAACAGTTTTAGAGGGAACATTTTTGGAGTTTCAGTTTTTAATATATGTAACGTTACGAAAATTAAATAGTTAGAATAAGCGGACAACTCCACCAGAAACTCGGATAGATAGCAAGAGACCTTCAAATATTACTACTAAAAAACAATATTTTAGTACGAAATCATAAAACTTACTTCGCCCTTCTTTATAGGTGTTTGAAGAATATCAACTTCATAGTGCACAGGCTTCAATTCTTCGATCGTCAAAGTAGAAATAATTTCACACATGCAAGTCAGAATTAGAAAGGTTGTGAAAAACCTGTCCATTTTTACTTTGAAAATGACGGACAACAAAAATTCGGTTTGGTGAGATAGTTAAAACGAAGCAATTTCAAGTAATTAACGTTTATACATTTCGGGAAATTTGTGTATTAACTTTAAGGAATCGTCATCTTTATAGTTGAAGTTTATATTTATGATATACTTCGAAACTAAACAAACATATTTCGTCTGCTAGAGGCTTTTGTTTTAGATATTAATATTATGAAAAGTGACGTCAAAACTTCTTAAATAGGAATATGACGTCATAAACGAAACGTATCTTATACATAAGAATTGCTTGAATAATGTATTTCTTAATATTAATCAATGTGCAGTAAAGTGGGTCGGTAAAAACTTTTATTATTTTTGAAAGGGACTCTTTTGAAACGCTATAGTAGGGAAAATTTGGCTCTAATTAAAAAATTAATAATAATAACAATTTTATTTGTTTACGTCCAGCATACATTTCCCCAAAACAATATTTGCATCACAAAACAGCAAAAAATCCATAAAAAAAGAAATGGGAGGTTTCCCATTTTAACATCTAACTTTTAATTGAAATAAATTGTGAACTGTAAATGGAGTTTAATAGTATATGTGAAAAAAAAAGAAGTAACTTGACATTCACATTGTACATTCTCACATTGTAAACTTAAATTACTCGGATTCAAACTGAGACACGTGGCTCCGATCGGGTTCAAAGCTAATCTATATGTGGTCGTGTCTTCTCCGCTATAAAATTTGTTGGTTGTACGCTCACGACTCATTTCATTTGTACATTAAAGAATTATCAGACGGGCACCAACAGCTAAACGTGGATTCCAATCCACGACGTACATCCAATCCATCACTAATTCAGAATTCGAACCCAGCACCTTTGGCACATGAGTTGCAAGCGAGCACTAAACCACACAGCCGACAGCCACTATATACTCTCCGCTAAGGGGAGATATCTAAATGACAAAATGTTCTTTACCAATTAGACGTAAGCAAATTTTTTACTCCCTTAAGGATAGAGGTGGCACCAGCAGGGGGGCTAGGGGGGCTGTAGCCCCCCCCCCCCCCTTCCCGTCGGGCACAATCAAAATTTTCGTCTGGGAATAGAGAAGAATTTTTTTTTTTTTTACACCAAAAGAATTTTCAAGAATCGAAGAGAGTATAAAAGTTTGTAAGCCCCAGTCTCATTGCTACTATTCTATAGGTCTATAGGTCACCGTTTGACTGACACCTATGATTGAACATCCAACACTAAGCAATACAATCTCCCAAACCGCATTCCCGGCAACCAACGGCCTAAAATCGCGCCTTCGCCTTACACACGATAACCACAACACGTTGCATGGAAAAATTCTTAATAATTCCTGACAGGATAAATTTTTTTCACCCAGTCGCAGGGAATATAAAGAATTTCGTCGGGAAATTAAACAAATTATCTTTTCTTATAAGTGAGACAATTCGATAAAATTTGACAAAAACAATGCTCTTAAATTGAAATCACAGTCCATCTTCCGACATAGACTTATTATAATCAATAGGCTCCCACTTCAATTATACAACGAGGGTGAAACCAAAATAAAACATATGAGAGGGGAATTTTTGGGAGCAGGGTTGCATATTTGGCAGATTTCTCCTCCTTTTGGCACTGTCGTAGTTACATAGAGGAATAATTTTATGACGTAGTTATCTTGTGTGTTAAATTGTTGGTTGATTGTATTCCTCTGGAACAATAGGTATAACTTTTCCGATCACGTGTGTTTTAAAAAACTTGTGAATTTTTACTCGGTTTCCTTGATAAAATTTCACAATTTCAAACAAATCTATAATAATAAAACAAGCTACTGTGTGTCTGTCTGTCTGTGGCTCTATGGAAACCTACTTAAAACTGGAGTAGAGATATGAAATTTTAAGAAGTTTTGGCAATCTAACTTTACATATGTCTAACAGAATGTTAAAATTTTAATTACTTCTTTTTTAATTAATTTATTTTTTACAAAGGGACTTCAAATAGAGATACATTTCTGAAATTTTCAACATAAGTAGTTTTAGCCTTCTAATTGGACTTTTGAAAAACAGGTTGCTAAAGTTTTAATTAGTTATTTTTTAATTAATTTTCTTAATTAATTAACAAATTTTTTTACAAAACGACTTTTAATAGGGCTACAGATCCGAAATTTTTAACATAATTAGTTTTGGCCTTCTAGTTGGACTTTTGAAAAACAGAATTTTAAATTTTTATTTAGTTTTTTTTTTTATTAATTTTTTTTAATTAATTAATAAATATTTTACAAAACGATTTCTAATGGGGCTACAGCTCTAACATTTTCAACATAAGTTCTTTTGAGCTTCTAATTGGCCTTTTGAAAAACAGAATTTTAAACTTTCATTTAGTTATTTTTAAATTCATTTTTTTAATTCATTTTTTGGCTATGCGAGAAGGGAAACTCAAAATTTTTGAAATTCCCTGATTAAAGGGTAATTTTACCAAATTCCCTGACATTTCCCTGATTTTTTCCAGAAGAGGGAAGCAAGCATAGGCTCGCTTCTCTCGCTGAAAGGTTCATTGCTGTGTAAGCATAAGTTCGCTTCACTCACTAAAATCTAATTGGTACGTAAAGCCTTAATATGAGAAGTCTCTACCCTGTCGAGACACACACAGAAAAAAAAAATCCCCGTTAATACAATGATACAACACCCCTTTACAATTTATTATTCAGAGCTCTAGGCCTATTAGAAGTCGCTTTTTGTAAAAATATTAATTAAAAAAATTAATTAAAAAACAAATTTAAATTTTCGCATTCTTTTTGTCCAAAGTCCAATTAGAAGGCCAAAACTAATTGTTTTGAAAATTTTAGAACTGTAGCCCAATTAGAAACCTTTTTGTAAAATATTTGTAAACTAATTAAAAAAGGTTAATGAGGAACTTGCACAAGTGAAGAAAATAAGTATTTTTGGTATTTTCTAGTGTTATCCAACGAATATATTTGAGCAGTGCAATTATTTTTTATCTTTATGCTTTCAATTAATCAAAAATCGAGTTTGAAATTAGCCGAAATCAAAGCAAAAATCACGTGACCAAAAACGCATGAAAAAACCGTGACGTTTTTGAAATTCCCTGATTAAAGGGTAATTTTACCAAATTCCCTGACATTTCCCTGATTTTTTCCAGAAGAGGGAAGCAAGCATAGGCTCGCTTCTCTCGCTGAAAGGTTCATTGCTGTGTAAGCATAAGTTCGCTTCACTCACTAAAATCTAATTGGTACGTAAAGCCTTAATATGAGAAGTCTCTACCCTGTCGAGACACACACAGAAAAAAAAAATCCCCGTTAATACAATGATACAACACCCCTTTACAATTTATTATTCAGAGCTCTAGGCCTATTAGAAGTCGCTTTTTGTAAAAATATTAATTAAAAAAATTAATTAAAAAACAAATTTAAATTTTCGCATTCTTTTTGTCCAAAGTCCAATTAGAAGGCCAAAACTAATTGTTTTGAAAATTTTAGAACTGTAGCCCAATTAGAAACCTTTTTGTAAAATATTTGTAAACTAATTAAAAAAGGTTAATGAGGAACTTGCACAAGTGAAGAAAATAAGTATTTTTGGTATTTTCTAGTGTTATCCAACGAATATATTTGAGCAGTGCAATTATTTTTTATCTTTATGCTTTCAATTAATCAAAAATCGAGTTTGAAATTAGCCGAAATCAAAGCAAAAATCACGTGACCAAAAACGCATGAAAAAACCGTGACGTGGTTACGCAGAGATAAAGTCGCAAAATGAAGGAGAAATCATACTTATTCCTCTTCTAAAACAGGTTTTAGACTGGTTCATTATCTGCGCGTTGACGTTTTACTTAAAAGTGACTTTTTCCCTCCAAATCGCAAAGTGAAAAACTAAATATTTTTTTAACTATCTATCCGAGCTCAAATTTTTGAAAGAATGGTATTGTTTTTCATGATTTTTTCTCTACTTTTATTTAAAAATAAAACCAAAAAACATGAAAGTTCCTCATTATAAAAAACAAATAAAATTTTAAAATTATGTTTTTCAAAAGTCCAATTAGAAGGCCAAAACTACTTATGTGGAAAATTTCAGAGCTGTAGCCCTATTAGTAGTCATTTTATCAAATATTTATTAATTAATTAAACAAATTAATCAAAAAAGAACAAAATAAAAATTTCAAATTCTGTTTTCCAAAAGTCTAATTAGAAAGCCAAAACTACTTGTGTTGAAAATTTCAGAGGTATAGCCCTATTAGAAATCGTTTTATAAAATAATAATAAATTAATTAAAAAAATAATAATTAAAAGAAACTAAATAAAAATTTAAAATTCTGTTTTTCAAAAGTCCAGTTAGAAGGCCAAAATTACTTATGTTGAAAATTTCAAAGCTGTAGCCCTATTAGTAGTCGTTTTGTAAAATGTTTATTAATTAATTAAAAGAATTAATTAAAAAATGACAAAATAAAAATTATTAATTCTGTTTTTCAAAATTCCAATTAAAAGGCCAAAACTACTTATTTTGAAAATTTCAGAGCTGTAGCCCTATTAGAAATCGTTTTGTAACATATTTATTAATTAATTAAAAAAATTAATTAAAAAAAACTAAATAAAAATAAAATTCTGTTTTATGAAGTCCGATCAGAAGGCCAAAACTACTTATGTTGGATATTTCAGAGCTGTAGCCCTATTAGAAGCCGTTTTGTAAAGAAAAAAATTTAATTAAGAAAATTAATTAAAAAAAATAATCAAAATTATAAAATTCTGTTTTTCAAAACAACAATTAGATGGCTAAAACTACTTATGTTTAAAATTTCGGAGCTGTATCTCTGTTTGAAGTCGTTTTGCAAAATGTTTGTTAATTAATTAAAAAAGAACACAATAAAAATTTAAAATTCTGTTTTTCAAAAGTCCAATTAAAAGGCCAAAACTATTTATGTTGAAATGTCAGAGCTGTAGCCCTGTTAGAAATCGTTTTGTAACATATTTATTGATTAATTAAAAAAATTAGTTAAAAAAAAACTAAATAAAAATTTAAAATTCTGTTTTTCAAAATTCCAATCAGAAGGTCAAAACTACTTATGTTGGAATATTTCAAAGCTGTAGCCCTATTAGAAAACGTATTGTAAAGAATCTGTTAAGTAAGAAAATTAATTAAAAAAAAAAAAAACTAATCAAAATTTTAAAATTCTGTTTTTCAAAACTACAATTAGAAGGCTAAAACTACTTATGTGGAAAATTTTGGAGCTGTATCTCTGTTTGAAGTCGCTTTGTAAAAAAAAAATTAATTAAAAAAGAACTAATTAAAATTTTAATATTCTGTTTGACATATACAATTAGAAGGCCAAAACCCATTAGGAGTTTAGCTTTGTTTTATTACTATAAGTTTTATAATATAATGTATAATAATATTGAAAAAAGTTTTATTCTTAATTGTTCTAGGATCTAATATGAATACATAATTTGTATCCAATATGGAAAAATAAGATTTGGTTTTCACAAAAAAGTTTTCTAAAAAATTAATTCTTTCTAATTCTGGCTACAACTACCAATTTTTGATGAATCTATATTTGCCTTCTTTTACTACAGTATAAATGATTTGTTTTACATAACATTTTGTGTTACTAAAATCTTAATATGCTCTGATTACACTGCAAAACTGCTATCTGCTTATAATTAATCGAATTTTAGTTTGTGAAAAATTAATTATGCTTTTTCAAAAAAAATCTTTAGCCCCCCCCCCCCCCCCCCCCCCCTCTTCCCCGTCAGGCAATTCCTAGCGCCACCACCAGTGGTGTAGTGTAAAATAAAAAGGTGTGGGAACGCTAAGTCGTGTCGTTGTGCAAAAGTATGCTTTTTTTCTGGGGGAGGGGAGGTGAAAATGACTACTAAGAATAAATAATACTTATTAATATTACTTTAATAATCCTAAAACAGATAACAAACACTTCAAAAACTGAAAAGAAAAAAAAGTGTTTACACTTTTTTTTAATTTCAATTATTTTTTAAACTATTAAGTTATATGAATTTACGAACAATTTGCCTTGCACAACCCATTTTAACAGATTGTTTGACACTTCATAAATGGATTATAAGACATTTTCAAACATATTATTGACACAAATTTTTAAACAGATTTTTTATGACAATTTTTAAACAGATTACCTACAACACATTTTAAACGGGATTTATTTTTATTTAAAAGATTTTTTTGACAATTTTCATTCAAAAAAATTTCCCTTAGAGATCGAGTTTCAATTCAGACCCTCTCGAAATCTATTTTCAAAACGAATTTTGAAATATTACGATTGTTGCAGATGTCGATTGAGACATTGAGAGTTTTACGGATTTTCTCCTCCTCGAGATGAAAATATAGAGAAGTTCTTCTTGCTTGATAGACCCATCCTTACCTTTTCAAAATTTGCGCCATTAATAAAATGAAATTAACACCTAGAAGCGTGTTAGCAACTAGTATGTGTTTTGCAAATACTTGAACTTGCTTTCTCAGCTCTGAAATTGTGGATCAAAAACGAAAGCATAGTTCTCAGGAAGAACTTTTTTCGTTTTCTTACTTGATTTTGCGTTTAGTGTCACTTAAAGAAAAAATGTAAAATACAAATTAAAAAAAAAAAATTAGGTGAGGGAACGCCGTTCCCCCTTTAAAAAAGGTAAAGGATCGTCGTTCCCACGCGTTCCCGCTCCACTACACCCCTGGCCACCACTGCTCAAGGAATAGAAACCCCAGTCAGCTTTATGTCTATTAATATATACGCCATTGCTTAAAAAAGGCGCGTAGCCATCAAGAGGAGGGATATATCCCATCCCGAAATTTTTCTTTTCGCTATTAGAACTTCAAAATAAAAGGATTTTATTGTTTAATATAGTAAATTTATATAATATGGTTGGTTGGTTGTTTTCAGATTATCTGGCTCCGTCAGCAACACGAGGACTATAATGCACCGAAACATTCGTCATTAGACAAGCCAACATACATTTACAAACACCCATGCCTTACACGGGACTCGAACCCGCAACCTCGCGGTCTAGAAGCTAGCACGCTAACCACTATACGGTTCGGTCGGCAAAGTGAAATTGTTCCACCCGGGAACTTATATAATATGATTTTTAAATTTTGGAACATGCGTAGAAAAAAACACTTGCTATCTTGATTTATCAATACATGTGGCAATAATAATAAAAATGATAATTAAGATTTGCTGATTTAAAATTTTATATCGCCTCCCGAAAATAATTTCTGGCTACACCCTTGGATTAAAAAATATTTAATAGTACATATATTTTGTCTCAAATGCAAACGATTTGAAAAGTTAATTTTAAACCCATGAAATGCATCTAATTTCATTCAATCCGGTATCAAAAGTCGGCAAATCGGTCCCATGGTCGCTGGCAGAATTATTTTCAGAGGGTGCATATGGCATCCAAGGGGATGCAAGGCGGTTAATTTTTTGTTTTAAACTTGATTTTGCAATTGGCTATCCTAATAAAAAATTTTATTTAAAATCACTACCCTACTTGGGTCCCGATCCCTCCTACTTTTATTTCCAATGAATCACACCACTTTTCTTCACATTATTTTCAACAAGGCATGTCTGCCCGTTAGATCCATTTTGCGGTGTTTCCAGGAATGAAGATATGGTCGTTCCAAAATCAGAGGTATCCCCAAAATCAAGTCCGTTTCGCGGTATTTCCTCCTTTTCCAGGAATGTATCCTCCATTTCCAGGAATGTATCCTCCCTTTCCAGGAATGTATCCTCCCTTTCCAGGAATGTATCCTCCATTTCCAGGAATGTATCCTCCATTTCCAGGAATGTATCCTCCATTTCCAGGAATGTATCCTCCATTTCCAGGAATGTATCCTCCCTTTCCAGGAATGTATCCTCCATTTCCAGGAATGTATCCTCCATTTCCAGGAATGTATCCTCCATTTCCAGGAATGTATCCTCCATTTCCAGGAATGTATCCTCCATTTCCAGGAATGTATCCTCCCTTTCCAGGAATGTTCGTTGTATATAAATCCGAATGTATATAAGGGAATCCGTCTCACCATCTTTTCATTACATCCTTGTTTTGTGCTTGGACCAGTTGATCGTAGTTCTGCAGAATTCAAAATATGTTGTTTCTAATAACCTTGGCTTTGTTTGGTATCACTCTGTGCCATACCCACGACACTGATCTTGTTAATTCCCTTTTTACAGATTGCGGTAAGTAATTTTAATTTATTCTCTGAAAAATTCAATTACAATGGTTTTATCATAGACATCCCCTGTCCCGCATGGGAGAGTTTCCGTATTCCTGTTCGCTTGTGATTTGCGATTAACTTGCAAAACTGGTTTCCGCTGCTTTGTTTCACGCCAAGTGGTTTCTCCTCGCTACTGGCTGGAGCTCGCACCACAATGACGAACTACACTACCTGGTAGGGGATAAATTGAATTGATCTCGTGTTTCGTCGCCTACACGTGTTGTAATGACCCTTGTCTATTTAATCTATGCCTTCACATTATCAGATTACTCGAAAAAATGACCTGTCCGTAGTAAAAAAAATATATTCTTTTTGGAAGGAAAACAAAAATGTAGATACCCTCATTTTCAAATTACCCTCCAACGTTGAAAAACCCCGGTTTGCGGGTATTTATCCGCCAATTGGCTTGGCTGGAAAGGCAATACTATTGATAAACACATCTTTTTTCTAAGATAATTAGTTTTTTTGACGATATATTTTCACATTTGGCGATTTTTGGCTATATTTTGGCGATTTTCTTGATTTTGAGATCTGGCGATTTTTGGCGATTTTTTAATAGGCTGTTGGCGATTCAGGCTATCTGTGAGTTGGCAGCCCTGCTCGCACAGCTTCTCGTGATGACCGATTCTTTTAGAAGATATCGATTCGCACTTTCAAGTCTTTCTGAACAATAACTAATCGACGAATCACAACTTTGGATTACACAAAGAGGTTTACTTACTTATAAAAACTAACGTATGGCACGGTTAAATAATAACAAAATAAATGTTATAGTTAATGTTAATTTAACAAAATAAATGTAAATAAACATACAATTTATACAATGTGTGATGTGAATGAGGGAAAAATATATATTTTTAAAATATAATTCTTTAAATATTTATATTCTGATATTCAAGTTACGTTTTTATTTTTTTAAATATAATTTAATTAAATTCCATTAACATTTTTAATATAAATGCTATTTAGTATTGATATTTAATGTATTAATAGTATTTATTCATAATTTGATGGCAATTAAGTTAGATATCTACACTGTTAAAAATTTTGTTCCACCTTGCACCAAAAATTGGTTCCCATTTAGCTGCCACCAACATTTGGTGCTTAGTTTCACGATTTAATGGTGCAATCTCGGACCGTAAGCACCATTAAATCGCGAAACTAAGCACCAAATGTTGGTGGCAGCTAAATGGGAACCAAATTTTGGTGCATGGTGGACAATTTTTTTTAACAGTGTAAAGTATCATACAAATTTATTAATTAGTTTTAGGGCATGTAACAGTGTAGTTTAACATGCAGGTAATTTTTAAATGAACAACTTTAAAAAAATTGCTTAGTGTATTTTTTTTTTTTAATCTCAATAACAGACACGGTTGTACGTCAATTACCGTACAACTTATTAAAAATAAACATTAAATTTCATATAAATTTTGGGATAACACATTTGTTTTGTGAGTAATCCAATTTTAAGTTAAATAATTATCTAAATTTCTAGATTTGTAAAATTTCAGATTTACGTTTAAATAGTTATTTTAAAAATTATTATGTATCTACTTTATCATTGTATTTATATCTTATGCAAAAAAAAAAGTTATTAAGCCGATCGCCCCATCATCAAGTAGATAATATGGGATGTAAAGTCATTTGTTAAATACTTGACAAGTATTTTTTTTATGAAAAGAATATTTCTTCTTTCTCTCTCTTCATAAAAATATTTTCTCTTTAAAAATTCACCATTTCCCCCCACATTACAGACGGACTAACTGGGTATTTCCAGTAAGTTATTTTTTCAATGATAAAACTTCAATTTAGACATAGTCCTTCTGGTTTTTGGGGAATTTACTTTTCCCAAAAACTAGAGTTCATTATTTTGTTATATTTGTTATTTATATTTATGATCAAAATATTTAGTTATGCATGCTCTCCGATAGTTCACATTGTCATTCTAAAACGAGCTGAAAATGTGTGTAATCTTGGCAAATTCAAAATGAGGCACATTACAATTGAATTCATTTTTCTAGAACAGTTCCCCTTGTTACGGATCTAAAAATACCGATAAAAGGTGATATACAAATTATAAGGGAGATTCTTAGGGAGAGATATGAAAAGATGATAAACAAATTATTAAGGAGAGAAAAATTAGGGAGTTATTTCTTACAAAAGTAAAAGCATATGGTGCACATATAAACAAAAAAACGTGTGTAGTAGGTTGAAACTTTTGCAATAAATATCCCTTTAATATATATTTCCTAGTCAGTGTGAATTCAACACATTTACATACAAACATCGATGCCTAATGGAGGATTCGAAACCGGCATCTTTAGCATGTGGGATCAAAGCGATAACCCCATAGCCATCAGATGTGCTGAATTTGTACCAATAAAACAATGAGTCTGTCTGTCTATTTGGTTCCAAAAAAACAAAAAATATTCTTTATTTTTCGTTTTTGTAGAATAAATAAAGAAGAAGTTTCTAAAACTTCTGTTTTAAAGGATATTCTCTGGAACAGAAATTCTTTGTTTTAACTTATTAAAGGCGACTTTGAAATGGATAAGAAGTCATTGTTTTTAATTTTTACCTTGTTTATTCAGATATTTTAAATTATATTTTTAATTTTTCCGATTTTTTGAAAAATTATTTTTATGATTTTTAAAAAACACTAAGTGGAACCACAATCGCAATTTATTAGCAAAGAAAAAAACTAAAATGTCGATTGGAAAATTTTCTTACCAACCGTCGTTAATGGGTTAAAAATATTATTAAATATAAAAATATTTTTAAAAATTACACAAAAATGGAAAAAGTTGTGAAAACCAACCAGTCAAATAGTTTAACTCTTTGCGGTCGTATGTCTACTCTCAGCTACCAAAGCTTTTTTACCGTTCCAGTCGTGTGTCTGCTTTCAGCCACCATAACAAAGGACCATACTAATCTTATACTGTATTCATAAGTAAGTTTCATTGTACTGAAGTATGGTTCCTTGCTGTTGTGGCTGAGAGCTGACTTACGACCAGAACGGTAGAAAAGCTTTGGTGGCTGAGAGCAGACATATGATCGCAAAGGGTTAATGTGTAATATATAATGGAAAATATTTCCATCATATATTATACTTTACTCTATAACTCCCCCTTCCCATCCCCCCCCCCCCTAAAAATAACCCATGAGGGCCTGAAATATATAATCTCCTCCTCCATTACGACCATACTTACGAGGAAAACATACGATTCTCTATTATTTTTTTGGAAAAACAAAGATATAGTGTTAAGTGGTTAAAATTGTACAAAGAATTGCTTACCAAACATTTCTGGGTGTTACACCACATCTAAATTGTCCTTTTGTTAAAAAAACACAAGCATCTGGCACCATTGGTTGATTTCAGCAATTGAACTGATGTTCTACAAATGAAACTTACCTATTACTGCTTAGCTAGTCATTAAAATTTAAAGTAAACATCAAATAAAATGGTTAGGATATTATTTGTCAAATGTTTCAACAACATTTTATTCAGAAGCAATTTTTTCATAATAAATCTACTTATCCTTTTATATTTTCTCTTACACTGCTGAATGATAACATTGACAAGATCAGAAATTTGTTTACAATTTTTGAAGCACCAATGTGCCGAACACACTGAGAAATTATCCTTTTTACTTTATAAAAACTAATTTCAGTTATATTGCTTCAATGTCTATAATATGTTTGATTATTCTCGATGAAAATTTCTTAGAGCTCTGAAAATCTCCTTATCAATTAAAACGCTTTTATTTAAAAAAAATTGAATTTTTTTCAGGGAATGAAAATAAGAAACTTACAATCTTCACAGAAGGTTCGACTTTGAGCTATCACCCAGGACAAGTAATCATGACACTCAATCTAAAAGTACTCGAAGATTTGCCATCGACTAACTTTGAGATGCAAATAAATGCAAGCAAACTTACCCCGAAGTCTCTTCACATTCCGTGTAATTATCCCATTGGCTCTTGGTAAGTTTTATAAGAACAAAAACTTTTTTCAAGAATTCCTAAAACATGATGAAACTTGCAACTGAAAAGACATCAAACCTTCTACTACTTATGTAACTTTTTCTACTTTTCCTATATAAGTGGGTTGGAGGTAGGTTGATAGAAATATACCATAAATTGCCAATGCAGTTAAGGGAAGGGCAGTTCAAGTTCTTGTACTTTTAGTAATTTTACGACGACTGTATAAAAATTTTGTGAGCTACTCTCCCCCTCACCTCTTTTTTAGCACCCAATCGCCATATATATTGCTGACCAAACGGTATAGTCATTAGCGTGCTAGCTTCAAGACCGCGAGGTTGCGGGTTCGAGTCCCATGTTAGGCATGGGTGTTTGTAAATGTATGTTGGCTTGTCTAATGACGAATGCTTCGGCGCATTATAGCCCTCGTGTTGCTGACGGTGCCAAATAATCTGAAAACAACCAACCAACCCAATCTTCATAATTGGTAACGCGTTACTAAAATATGAAGTTTTAAAATTTATATATGCCAGCTAAGCAAACATTGCCTTAACAAAAATTCCAGTTTTTTGTTACTTTCAAATTTAATTGTAATATACACTGCATCTCACAATAACCCCCCCCCCCCTCCCCCAATATAATTCTAAATTTTGCAAGACATCACATGTGCTCAAATTATAAGAAAGTAAAAAGTGAAGAGTAAATCAAGATATGGTACAAAACAATATTTTTCCAAATTTTCCTTTTTTGTTTTTGTCCACTCAAAAAGAGTTTTAACTTATTTGTACGGTGCATGGTTTCCGCCATGGAGATTTAAAGGGGCCCACTCATTCCCCTCACCTTTGAAAATTAAATGTCAATCAATGTTAAAATTCACAGAAAATAAGAAGTAAAATAATAGGGAAATTAAATTATTCACTGGAACAGAATTTTTTTTAAACTCAGCATACATTTGTGCGCAAAGCTATAATGCAAAGCGAAACCAAATGTTTTAATTTTCTCCTACCTGATTGTCCTACAAAATTCAATCCCCTGGGGTTAAGTAATTTTTTCAAAATTTCTCTGATAATTCCTAAAATGCAAATTTTTCTGCCTTCAAATCTATGTTCTGTTGCTGCACAATACCCTGAAATAGAAGACGGAATATGAGCTTCGTCCAAACGTCTACGTCCCTTACCATTGACATCGATACTTATACTCAAATATTAGTGGATTCTTTTCAATCTCTTCAAGATCGTTTTTCTCTGTGCCCGATTTTTCACTAGGCCCTTTAGAAACTGTGCTATTGGGCACTAAGATTTGGCCCAAATTATATTTTTTAATAATAAATGAAATGGGTATGATAATAAATATTATAATGAAATAATTTTGCCGCCACCCGTGAGTAATTTTGAAACTGAAGCAGTGACTTCTTTTACTTTCTACTATATTTTATATTCTTCTTTTCAGGGGATTCTACTGTGCTGTGCTCTAATGAATGAACTGTAATTAGCTGCAGGTTGTTTTCTTCAAAATTATCCGCTTAAATACTCATGATTCATTTTAACTTGGCTTTTCCTTTCATCAACTATTCAGTTTTAAAAAGGAGTAGTGGACAACATTTTACACACCATCCATTCTTCTATAAAATAAAATTAATGATTTCTAGTGGGCTTCGATATAAATTCAGTTGCGTTATATGAACTGAGAGGTATTGAACAAATATTTAGCACAAATTTCCCTTTACACAAACTATGATTTAATAAATGACATTTGTTTTTATTTTTGCAGCACATATGATCTATGCGCCACAATTGAGCTGTACAAGAAGTATATTTGTCCTCCAGCCTATATTAACTATTGTAAATGCCCAGTTAGAGCACACAAGTACGATTTAAAAATTGAAGCTCCAGTGAAGAAGACAGGGTCCATAGATACAGTCATGATAATTTAATTATTTTCATATATTATTTGTGATTTTCTTTAAAAAAAAATTACAATTCCCTTTTTTTTTTTCGTAATTTATTATATTATTTTATTGGTTCGGCATAACATTTTGAGAATGTCAAAAAGAACATAAATGTTGAAATACAATTGGCATCAAAAGACAATTTACCTGAACAAATTAATTTCAACACATTAATGATAACATTTTGGTGCTATTATCAAATTTTGTCAGTTATGATTTTTTGATATTTTTTTTTTTAATTTGATAAGGTTTTGCAAGTGCTTTATATATTTTCAATAGATTAAGAGTATTTTAAACTCATTTTTAATAAGCAACTTATTTTTTAATTTCTAAAAGTAATTTTTTTTAGTTATGGTTGTTTATTTATTAGAGCCTTAGAGGAAAGATAATTCAATCTAATTTGTATTTTACAGGGGAAGCATAAATACCAGGCATCTTTCGTTGACAAATCGTCAAATAATGAGATAGTAGGATGCATTGTACTGACCTTTGAAATAGTCCCGAGAAAATAAGCATTCTACTATGTCTGAGATATTGATTGACGTGTAACCTTCTTAAATAAAATTTCTTTTCATTGCTCATTTGCAGTTATAGTGCACTACATTCACATTTACGTCTGTGTGTGAAACAGAATATATTTTCTTGCTACTTTTCAATATTAAATCGGGAATTGTTGTCTGCTAGAGAATAAAGCCACTTTTTATGTATACCCGTTTATTATGTTAACAACACTGTTCTTGGGATAATTCTTTTCTTATAGACATTCTCAAGATTATTACAACTAAATTGTTTTTACTACAGATTTCTCGTAGCATAATTATGTCTACAAAATAAAAATATAAAATAAAACTGTCATTACTATACATAAAAATGAATTTGTGTTCTGAAGTAAATTCTGTCCCTAGTAAATGTGTGGATTTAGTAGGCATAAAATGTGATGGCAAAAGGGCAATTGACATAACAAAAAGTAGGAGATTAAATTGAACGATAATATATATATATATGCATATACAGGGTCTTTTAGAGTTTCTTGTGCTTAAGTTTTATAAAAAACATTATGAAAAAGAATAAATAACTCTTATAGTCAGAAGTGCAGTGTGGAAAAATTTATGTACTTGATTTCTTTACTAAAATCCGGTTCCGTTGTCATATATGTATTTAATTAGGTAGGATTTTTTTTTTTGTACTTGCACCAAAAATTTGCTAATATAGATCACCCTTTACCCTCACACTTCAATGACAACCCATGATAATAGATTCATTCGCAGTCAATTCGAGCACATTGAAACCGGATTACATTTCTCTACAACTAATTCTAAATTGTCAGGGAAGGTTGTCCCTAGCATATCATGTCTTATTTATAGGAATTAAATCCTACATTTTTCCTTCATGAAGAACTAGACTTGTGCCATACTTTTTAGTAAAAGTAAACATTTTAAAAGTTAGAACATTTAATTAGGCCAGCCGAATGTTACTTTATGGCAACTGAATTAAATGATAGCTTCACTAGTGGAAATTGAAAATCATCTGTAAAATGTCCTAAAAACATCCATCCTAAAAACTATTATCCACGGATACGACATGTCAGTCGTACAACAAGAGATATTACATTAAGGGCTCTGTCAACTTTGGATGCATGAAAAGAACTATATTTTTATGAAATTTTTTTTAAGAATACTGTTATGTTTATTGATATAAAACTTGTTATGCTAAACAAAAACATTCGTAAATTACTAAAAAAAAATTAAAATTGACTTAAACCACTTTTTTAGTGTGAAAATGCCAGGTAAACAGGAGTCCTCAAAAAGTAGGTAGTTGTGCGCTGTTGAAAAAATCTGAACGACGACCCATCTGAAATAAAAAAATTTAATGGTGTTAGGTTTAGTGTGACAGTGGCTATATCCTGTACCGCTAATATTAATTTATATGCAAAAATAACAAAATGGCAGATAAAAAAAAAAAAATTCATGCATCCAAAGTAGACAGAGCTCTTAACTGCAATGAAATAACTACTCATAAAAATTTCAGATCCAGGTATAACATTACATTGCTTAACATGTCTTACAGCTAAAATAAATAAAGACATCAAGGAAATATGATGAGATAGTAAAATACTGATAAAGCAAGCCACCCAGAGGTTGCAAGAGAAATTTAAGCAATCTTTTGTGGGGCAGTCATTAAGGTATCAAGCTAATGATCAGAAGATGCATCTTTAATCAACCAGACAACTATCATTTTAAACTGTAAGTGGTTTTTTAAGTAAAAATTGAAACACATGTTTTTAAAGGATTGATAAGCATGTAATATAATAGAATTTTTTTTCTTAGTGCAATTTAAAGTATCAAAGACACTTCTTGAAATTGAGCAAAATATGAATATCTGAAATCTGTTCACCCGTTTTAATCAGTCACACCCGGGTTGAAATTCCCAACTTCCAGGATCATTTGGGGGGGGGAGGGGGTGCAGACCCTTGTACGCATGAAATCCTACAAGAGGAACTTTCTCTAAATAAGTTCAGAAGAATAAAAAAGAATGACCAAACTTCATTAAATAGTTTTGGCTGTAGCGGTGGTTAAAGTTTTGGCGACAATCAGAAGAAGCAGGATCGGAACAAAATTCCGGTAACTTCGGCAATTTTCAAAAGATTTTTTTGCCATGTTCCTGTGTTTAATGTTCAGAATAATGTGGTTATTTTTTGTCCAGAGGCAACACGATGGCATGCCCCCCCCCCCCCTCAGGATTCTAGTTAAAATAGAAGCTGAGCCGTGAGGGGTCGAAAACAGGTCTATGCTTGGTCAACAAAATATACACTTGCATGTCTGCAGATTTGGATCCAACCAAAAAGCTTACTGTACCAAAATCTGCTTAAACCCAAAAGCTTACTCTACCATACTGTAAAAAATTACTGTACCAAATATCTAGGAACATGGTAGTGTTCCTAGATATTTGGTACATTAATTACAATTTGAAGATTTCATATAGTATTGTATTACTTATTTCTAAGTTATCATATTTTAAATTTCATTTTAATGAGAAAAACAAAATAATTTTAAACCACTTTATTCACAATCACAATAGTTTTTTTTTAACTAGCATAAATTATTCATCAGCAAGATATTAACAGTACAGAATTCTTTTTATAGAATTTACAATAAATAATTTTGCATTATAACATACAGAATATCTGTTAAGTCTCATGTTACCATTACAAAATGTTAAAAATACACAGATTGGATAAAAGAAAGCTATGTGTCGTAATAACTACTATTTGTGTAATTTTTATTATCTTAGGATTTGAAAAATAACTGGCAACTACATCAAAGAAAGGAGAGTGGATAAAGAAAACAGGTAGCCTATGAATGGACTAATACAATAACTCTTTATTGATTTTACACTTTTACTTTTCTTGAAATATTATTTTCTTTAAAACTAAAATGATTAAATTAAGAAACAAGTATGATCAAAAATGCTAGTTCTTCTAAACTAATCTGTTCAGAGTCACAAATTGAGTATAATCTGACTGAAAAAATAAACTAGCGTGCTAAAACAATTAAAAAAAAATGATATACAATATCTATGATTCAAGTGTAATAACATTTTGTCTTGGTATCACAACTTTATAGATAAATTGTGCATATGTTCAAACACTATACAAGCACCATTTATTTAAATTTAGGAAAAATAAAAATATTATCACATTCATAAAATGTCTGCACCTTAAAGGGTGCATGACATAACTTTGGTATAAGGGGGTTATTAAGAGTACATACAGAATTGACTTGCAAGAAATTTTCATGGTTTCTACATTATGCAACAATCTTATCTAATAGGTTAAAAATCCGAAATGGGTACAACTTAAATACAGTGCAATGAAAAACAGTCTAACAAGTTTTCTTATCACAAAATCAATTTCAAGCAACAACATTTTTATTGCATTATAATATAAAATAATGATTTGTAATTACCACAAAACAAAATACAATTCAGAACAGTCAAATTATTTAATGGAATTCATTAAATTTCGACAACTTCAAACTGCATGTGGCTATAATTTTACAGTGGTTGAACATTCATAAAAGTGCAAAAAATCTTTAAGATATGTAGCGTTTATCAGAAATACTGCAAAAGTTTATGAGGATAATGCACATTTAAGATATTTCTAAAGATAAAATAATTCTTACACTGGAAAATTAGTGTATTTTCTTTTTACAGAGTTTTGAATACATTATACATATACATTACTTTTCATTCTGCCAGAACCTTTTACTATATCAAAATACAACCTTTGCTAAATCACAGATCATTAAGCTTTTGAATAAAAAAAAAAAGAACTTAAGATATTTTATGTTGTCTCAATGAAAGTTTAATATGAAGAGAACTTTCAAATAGAAAAAATAGTCATAGCATAACTAATATTTGGAATCGCTAAGTGAAAGATAAGCATGATTTTGGGAATATGCAAGATAAATATTTTATACTTTTTCCTAATCTGTATTGTATTTTGAAGATATAAAATCCAGTCCAAAATTTATGCTAGCTCAATAATTTAAGAACAGATTGATTTAAGCAACAAGAATGTTAATGTTAATTGTAAGATAATTAAAATTTGTAAAAACTATACACAAAGACGGCAAATTAACATGACAAAAGTACTATATTTAGAAATGGATAGTGTTTAAATTACATAATAGGAAGCAATGTGAATTCCTACTACAAGAATTAAAAAATCAGTATCAGAGGAACACATGCAGCATATAATTCTTGCTGCTTCCAATCAGGGCTGATAAAAATCGAAAAAATATATCTTTAGTAATCCATCTAGATTAAATAATCTAGATCCCCATCTAGATTAAATAATGTCTAAAAATTTTGATAAATTATCATGAAAATAATATTAACAAGACAAAAGTACTATGAATGGAAATTGATAGGGTTTAAATAATTAAAATCGAGGTTTATATAAGTAAATATACAATTAAGTTATAAATTATAATTATCTTGTTTTGAAAGTCAATTTATAGAAGAAACATTTTGATAATATTTATAGATGCTACAGGTATGATGGTAAATGGCCTGCTGACCAACTGATTTCGTTCGCTTGAATGGTGAAACCTTTCATTTTTTAATACTTTGTCAAGAGTTATGCAGGTTTTTTTAACAACAAAAATTAACTCAAATGCAAGTACATATAAGAAATTACACTAAAAAGTAACTACTAAAAATCAGTACTAAATTCATATATATTAATTTACATTGATGGGATTTGTAGAAAATATTTTTCTCATTTAGAATTCTACAAATTTACAATACACTAAAGTAGGATTTTTGTGTGAATCTGTATATACTAGTTTTCAATGAAAATATTTATAAATAGTAATTCTTATGAAGCTTAGTAAAGTTTTGTTTATAAAATAAGATAAATACATGGAGGGTTCATAGTTAAAGTAAAGTCTACTTTTTTTTCCAATTATAGTTCATTAAAATTAATTGGTTTAGTGGAAACACATTTTTTGAGAACTACTGACCAAAAATGAGGATAGTTTAATTTATACTTTTAGCTACAAAAATCAAAACTGAAGTTTTATATTCTAATATTTAATTACAGTCCCTAAACTTCAAAATCCTCATAATTAATTTACATAAACTTGGTTCACTTTAATTTTGAGCACTCCATACTGGAGTTGTTTAAAGAAGCATGTTTTTTTTTAAAAAGAATCATTCATACAAAAGTTTAAAAAATTAGAACTTAAGCAATAAAATTTAAAATGTTATCGAAAAAATATTCAGTTACCAAAAAGAATTTTTTTAAATAGCTTTCAAATTAAAAGATCATTAAAAGAAAATGTCTTAGGGATTAATGAAAAAGGGAGCTGTTTTCAAATAAACTAAGCTCGTCATATTATCACCCTTAATTTTTGCTCACAAATGCTTTTGTATGAAGACACATAGAAAAAATTAGGTTATAGATTCCTCTTGCAAAAATATGGAGCATTTTTATCAACTAATCTCTTACATTTTAGTAGTATTTAAAAATGATATATTATCATTTAAAAGTTTTTACAATATAATTTGTACATTGAAAATTCATACTTCTATAATTTATTTCTATGCCTCCATGCTATTGTCTTTCTAGATTAGAAATGTCATTTATATAATTTCTTCATATGAATTTTGTATACTAACTAAATCATTTCACAAGCACATTATGTAAAAAGATTTCAGGAAAGAATATAGCATAAAATTAAAGAGATATATGTTAATAGAAAGTTCAGACTAGCCTGCTAATCAGAAATGCTAAAACTAAGGATTTTACGAATCAATTAAGACAATATTGGAATTCACACAAACTGGTGTATTTCCAACAACTTTGAATAATTACTAATTCATAGCAAAATTTGCAGTATCTTACCAAGATTAAATTCTAAATAGTATAGGGCAGGAAACTTAATCAGTGGCTGAACAAAGTGAAGAAAGCAGTTAATGTCTTGTAAGTTGAGCAAAGTTTGAACATTTTCTGAAAACAATTAATTTCTGAAATCTATGAAATGGTTATTTCTAACTATAATCATAGCTTAAAGTTTAAAATTCTACAGTGTGGTAAATTTGTGTGTAATCCGTGAAATAATAATAATAAAAAAAGGTTGAAGTAAGTCTATGTTCAAACTATCTTTGTGCATGTCAAGCAAGATTTGAACATTAAAAAAATATATTTTTAGACATCCGCTAAGGAATATTTTTAAATTTAAATAAATGTTTTAAAATAGTTTATAACTCTTTGTTCTATCACCCAGAAACTAAGAAAAGGCTATTTTAAGTTACTACCATACTTTAAAAACTATCTTAAGATTAAAAACCTTGAAATGAAATAGTACATGTTTTTTGCTGTAAATGGAATTGATATCATTTAAACATATTTTATTGGTAACATTATAATTAGATGTTTATTCGTGCTTGGATGTCGCCATTGTCTTGAAATACATAAATTTTTATACACATAGACTCAACTCTCACAAAGGAGCTGATCATACATCAAGCTAAGCTAACTACAATTTTCATTTACTGCAAAGCACATTGCAATGTATGTTTCAATAATCTTCAAGACTTGCAAGTAAAGTTTCACAAATGTGTTCATTCCTGTTGCTAACCACATATATTTTTGAGATTATTCTGTGATAAGTGTGATGCAACACTTCCCAGCATATGTGATGTCTAGAGTTAAAACAAACATTCAAGACTTCTAATGTTCTCAAACATATACTTACCACTGAACAATATAAAGAGGACACTCATGGTACAGTCAGAGAATAGCAGGAAAATCATGGAAGTGAAGTGGCAGAAACTACATTCATGGTCTACAACTACAAATTTTTTAGCAGCCAATCTATATGCAGCCCTTGTTTTTAAGCTATCACTGTATACAATTTGAAAGTGAGGGAAATTCTTTGCAAAAATCTACACACCACATTTGTTCATTCAATGCGTCCTCACAAATATTGTAACAGTTAAAGACCTTTCTTTTACATTAGCAAAAAAAAAAAAAAAAATTACAATTTATTTTTCACTGCATATTGTAAAGAAGATATTTCTGGTATTGAGACTGATAACAACAGGAAGGTTTAATATAAAATGTAATGTGAAATAGCAACATTTATAATTTGGTCTACTATGACATAATTTTCACCAGCTCACTTTTATAATATTGAATGTTAAAACAATTAAGAGTACAATATTTCTTTATTTTACAAATATAGAATTATTAAGAACATTTAATATGATACTCCACAATAATTCAACATGTATATATGCAGTGTATGCATTTGAATATTTTACCTTGTATATATATGTATTAATATACATTAATGCAATATATATACTGACTGCGACAGCTTTGGCATGTCCTAGGCTGTGTAGTGATATGAATATATATATATATATAAATTAAAATAAAATATTACTAACTCTAATGTGGATAAAATATGTATGCTCAGTTCCAGCCTGATTGTGCACCATTGAATAAGTTCATTTAATTTGACTTGAGCTGTTTTTTTTCCCCTATCTCTTTTCTTTTATATTTCATGGAGGACTCAAAAAATTGTTAGTTTGAATGACCTTATTTCAAATCCCTTACAGATGTTAAGTAGTCTGTCGGAAATGTTTTTTCCCACTGTGTAAAATAATAAAAAAGACGAACTACTGCTTATACACATAAGAATATCAATAAAATTCCCTTTTCTTTGTTTTGATGAACATTATACAAATGGCATGAAATGGAAAATTAAAGCAATCATAAAATGAGGAAAAAAAAATATGAATGATTAATTTTGAATAAAAGAAAATAAAATTTAAATTACATCCTAATTCTAATACCTTTTATACACTCTATAGTTTAATTAGGATAGAAAAATATTAGAATTGGACTTAATATAAAAAATATATGTTAAAAAAAAAAAAAAAAAAAAAAAAAAAAAAAAAAAAAAACACCTCAAGTTGAAATTGAGAATGATAAAAAGTGTAACATCCGTTACTGACACACAGCATCACTGTAGATATCCACAATCACTGTTCCCAATTAAAATACATTAAATGTTTTAAATAACTGTGCGTACATGAAACATCTATGAATGCTAACATCAACTTGAATGAACAAAGATAAAATGGTTTGAAATGACTAAACATAACTTTTAAAATAGCATTTAAATACATTTAACATAAATAACATTAAACATACATCACATTTAAGGGCAACATATATACATAAGACATTTCAATCAAGATATAGTATCTTTGTGGTAATATGTATTTCCATTCAAACTATAGAGTCATGCCCATTCTGATAACTGGCCAATGCTGCTGTAAGACGCTTATTATCTTGTCTAATAATTGATAATTCAGTTGACAGCTTGATTTCATTGGATTTAAGCCTTTTCATCTCCATTTGGCATGCCTGTAAAATATTATTATACCAGAGCTTAAATGCTATTTACATGTTAGCAATACAAAATATCAAAAAATGTATCATTCGGTAGAAATATTGTTGAATTAATTTGGAGGACAAAAATCATGCCAAAAGTCAAGCTTTGTAACTAACACACTTTCTTTTTAATCAACTTTTAAAAAGATAATTAACTATACGTTGTCAGGGTTCAAACAAGTTTTGGAAAAAAAAAATAATTCTGGAGTTTTCCAGGCCTTTTCTAGGGGAGTTTGAAATTTTTTAAATAAGTATCGCAAACAAAATTGTGATGATGTGCAATGGCAAATTTTAGTGCACACACCATAATACATATTCTACTTAACTACTCTTTATTCTACAGTTAACAAATTATGAAAATATGTTGGTTTATATTATTTCAAACTATATGCATGGCTCTGTACTGTGGAAACCTGTCATTGTGTATAGGTCCCAATTTTTTAATCTTTGCTCATTAAAAGGTTATTTGCTTTACAAACCCAAGCTTGCTTTGCTTTCTAAAAGTTTAATTGTTATACAGTGCTACTCATAATTATAAGGACAGTCGTATTTTCTCTGAAATAGCGACAAAAGAACTTCTAATAAGCAATATGCAAACGATATAACTTATTGTTACCATACACTTTCAGTATACTTTTCAGCAAAATACATTAATAAATGATTCTAATTTTTTAAACAGTTATACATTATTGACAAAATTTGTTGGTTCAAAATTATAAGGACACTTGATATACCACTTTGCCATAGCTACTGCTCAAGTGCATAATTGTAGATCGATATTCAAATTTTTTAACTGCAGGGTCTAAGCTTGTGGTTATTTTATTCAGTATTATTTTTGACTTGATGTGATTTAGAATGCATCGTGAAATAGAATTTACTAAAATTGAAATTCAAAATGTACGAAATTTGAGTGGAAGTGGTAAGTCTATACATTATATGAGTAACGTTAGTGAAATATCAAAAGGTACTGTTGAAAATATTATCAAAACAGGAATAAATGGTTCGGAACAGACAAGAACAGGGGAAAAACTGAAGTTGTCTCAAAGAGACCGGAAACGAATAGTTCACATGGCTGTCCAAAGAAATATGCCAGTTCACCAAATTGCAGATGCTTTGAGAGAGAAGGTTTCAAGGTCAACTGTTACCTGTGTTTTGAATAAATACAATACAGTGAAATACATAAAAATGAATAAAAAACTGTTCTTGATGACAAGACATCAGCTTTTGCAAAGAGAGGCAGCACTAAAATGAATGTAAGATAATGTGAACTGGAAAAAAAGTGTCATATTTTCTGATGAGAAATGTTTCAATTTGGATGGTCCCAACGGCTAAATTGTTATCGGCATGATTCAAGGTCTGAGAAAAGTATCAGATGGAGCAGACATTTTAAGGGTGGGTATTTGATGTTTTGGGATGATATTTCTTCTAGTGGAAAGACTTGATTTTGTGATTGTTCCTACAATTATGAACACAAAGACGGATCTTCAAATTGGAGAGATAACTTTTATCATAACGTTCCCCTTAGGGTGGTGAAAACTTCATATTTCAGCAAGATGGTGCAATATATGACACTTCTAATGCATCAAAAAATGGTTTGAAGAAAGAAATATCAAGCTCTTAACATGGCATGCGAATTTTCAAAATTTAACGTTATACAAAACGTTTGGGGATGTTTGGCAAGGAGGGTGTATGCCAACGCAAAGCAATATAACTCATTAGCAGAGCTTCACGAGAGTGTTTATAATGTATGGAGTGAACTCGATCCTAATTACTTGAATGGACTGGTCACCAGTATGCCAGAGAGACTGGCTAACTGATTCGAAAGAAAAGGCTTATCAATGAAATATTGATTTCCTGAAAAATTTCCATTATTCACAAAAAAACTAAACTTTTCTTATATTTTTGCACATGCTAAAAATCTTGTTTTTTATGTTATTTTATTTAAACCCAAAGAAAAGTGACATTAATAGAGGTTAAAAATTTCTGATTGCCAATTTAAGCAATATACATGTTAACAATAGTTCATGTCTTCAATAGTTCATGTCATACAATAGTTCAAGTCTTGTATTTAGTTTTATGATAAGAATAAAATATATGTTTTCTTTATAATTATGAGTCGCACTATACAAGCACAAGCTAGCTGAGAAGTTCATTGCTATGCAAGTAAAGGCTCACGAAAAGGGTTCATTGCTACGTGAACCCTTATTATTAGAACCCCTCCCCCTCTCGAGAAAAAAAAATTAAAAATCATTGTCAATACAATCTCCCCCAAAAAAACTAGATGTAAAAAAAACCTGTTATGTAAAATGGTGAGCCAGTAAAAGTTATGAAATCTAAAATTTGCCACCAAGCGGCCGTGTATAATTTCTTTGGGTTACTTGTACACAATGAACTAAATTGAGATTATAGGGAGGAATACCCATAGGCAATCAGAACTGGGAAGGCTAGAGTCATTTCAGATGATCTTATTTCATATGCTTGAGCTACTTTGTACCTATTGTACTGAATTGAGATTAATTTTATCCAATCCCAGTGAAACTAATCGTATTATATAATCCCACCTTCCACCCTTTAAATAAAAATTTTCCCCAAACTGTAAACAATCCAATCCCCCTCATATGAACCCAAACAACCTAATGCACTTCCCTCCCCAGCAACCAATCGCATAATACATACTCCTACCCTTTTCCCACACTGGAGTTTAAAGTTTCATAGTTCCGGGTGTATTAGAAGTATCTTCATAAATTAGCTTAAAAAATTAAACTGATTAAAATTTTAGCATTCTATTTGTGAAAAGCAAAATTAGAAGGCCAAAACTACTTATGTTTCAAATTTCAGAGTTCTATGTTAGAAGTCTCTTTCTATAAAGGCACAGACTCTGTTTTATTATAATAGGTAATTGAGCTATTTCCTTTCAAAGCATAATTCTAAGAACTATCTTGAATACCAATTGGCAAGAGTATTTTGCTGAAAAAAAAATCAACAAAAGCATAAGATTTAATTAAAAAAAAACCTTCCTCCAAGTTATAGAATAATGAAATATAATTACACAAAACTGACTTGTGAGGTAACACATTCATGCTTGGCCATTAATATGCATGAAATATACCATGATAAAATACTTAATCTGATGAAGAAATCTAAATGAAAGATATTGATTAATTTAACTAATTATTAAAAGTGTAAGTATAATAAATTTAACTAGTAAGTAAAAGTTAATTAGTAAAATTATTTATTTAATTATTAGAATTATTTTATTATTAACAATAATTAAAATTTGGACTGACTACATTGAAAGTTTGGGCCGGTGTAAATCAAAAACCAACAGGCCGTTTTTATGTCCCAGTACGTCACTGAACCTCAAAATCTGAATATTAATCTAGCAGCAAATAATTAACATAAAATAACTTTCATTTAGTAACGAAAAAATGGGCACTGGAAAGGTGTCCCATCTGTCCATACAGCAATTAAGCCCTGATTTATAAATTGAGAAAGAAACACAGATTTAATCAAATTTATTTGTTTGAAAACTACCATTTACAATAACTTTTGGTTGCTAAGTATAAAATTACACAAAACATGGGAGTTGGCAGTTAGGGTCAGGAAGGTGCATTTGACCTAAGGTGCCGTTTGAAAGTTAAAAATTAAGAGGAGAAATGTAAAATTTACACAGTAAAAAAAGTATAATATAGGTTTGAAACAGAGGTGGCGCTAGCAGGGGGGCTGTAGCACCCCATCGGTCTTAGTTAGCCCCCCCCAAATAGGTTTTTGTCGGGGAATGAATTTTGAGTTCATTTTTATAAGTGTATAGTTTTTGTGAAATATCATAATTTTTATTTTTCATTAAATATGATTTTTTTGCTCAAATCCTGTCAATCATCACCTTATTCCGATACCCAATAACCGTCAGCCCTGACAGTATACAAATTCCAGCACCACTTTTTTCAGCAACTAATAGCATTCGTAAGGGAACAGATATGCTGAAAAAATACAAAAAGGAAAAGGGCATTAAGGTAGCGCCACCCTTTGAAAAACAGCTAGGATAATTTTTAATTTTATAAAATGGAGGTTTATTTGAAAAAATTTAACCATGATGCGCTGACGCATGAATTCAAGCATGAGGTTAATTCAATGGAATGAAATAGATTTTTAATGCATGTTCACAAAGATTTCATGCATTTTGGCGAACTCTGGGTTCAATTATATATGCTTAAAATTGTATAAATTAAATTATAGCATTTTTGGAAAATGATAAAATGCATGATAAAATGAAACAAATAGCCAAATGGATAGCCGCCGGATAAATAAGCAAATAGACGGATTTAATAAGGGTTAAAAGCGAGGATAACTGAAATATATTCTGTTTAGAATAAAATAGGTCATTATATATTGTTTAAAGAAATTTTTTTAGCTTTATGTATTATTTTTCTTTTTTTTTAACGAGTTCTTTTAAATCTACGAAACTTAACTGAATTTAAAATGTAATTTTTAATTACCTTAAAGTTGAAAATCTGCATTAAAATTTCAGAATTTTTTTTATTAAATATGACTGAATCAATTTTAATTAATTTAAGAAATGATCTCTTTAATTTTGCAACTAATATTCATTAGATTAAATTTTCCTCAGGATAGATTACATTTACAAGTTTATTTCAAGTTTGAATTAGTATTTAATTTTGCTTCATGGAGTTGTAAATTAATGAAATACTTAGGGTTTATATTGGGCAGTAAGTTATGTTTGGAGCAATGAAATGTGAATTGGATGTCAATTTTTACTTTCAATTACCCTTATGTATACATAGGATAATGAAAATATAGCATTCGTTAATTTTTTTTTTGTATTTCTTCACATTTTCTAGCAACCTGATTTCAAAAAAGTTGTCAAGAAAAAAAGTCTGTATGTGTCTGCGGTCAGCACAACTCCTGAAAAAATTGACCTAGGATGTTCAAATTTGGTGTGTGGTTTAGTGGTGACCATGAGACCTACCATTAAGGTTTTAATCAAAATCAAGCATTCGCATAAGGTAGCTGCCATTGAAAAAATCATGTTTTCCCGTAACTGCTAAAAAACGGCTCTAACGATTATGTCCAAAATCGCTGTGGTAATGCCTCATAAGGTGTTTTAAACATCCCCACCTCCGAAATTCCAGTAAAAATGCTTTAATGGCATAAAAAGTTGAAAAACGAATGCCTTTAACACAGAGTTCTATTTCCTTGAGAATACTTCATTAACGATCATTTTTTCTCCACTCCTCAGTTTCACTTATAAGAAAGGATAATATAAGAATTATTGAAAAGTATATTGCCAAAATCATCCATCTTGCAAAGTTATTTTTTTTAAAGACCCATACAAGAATTATGGAAAAAAATATTGCCAAACTGGCCATTTTTTCTAAATGAATGATCGAATTCATAAAAACAGTAAGTGACACAAATTGACATCAGTATTTTTGTGGAATTGAAAGTTGTGCAATGTTCTACACCCCTTGTTTAAGTGAGTATCAGAATTGCAAGCTTGTACAGGCAAATTAGGGCTGCGTTCATGATGAGAATAGCATATGTTGATGATCCTCACTAGTTTTCAAAAATATAAACTCAAAATTTATATTTTTGGAAAAGATAACATACTAAATTTAAAGGATTTTTGCTAGCTTCATTAACATTTCCGAGGTAAATGAAAAATAACATGTAGTTATGTTGACAGCATACTTCATATGCTAATATAGATTAGTTTAAAATGCTTTCAAAATGTGTCTACCCTAATCAACAATGATTTGATCATTAAGAACCAAAATTTAAAAATAGTTAATCATTTATTTAAATATGAAGTCGGGCAGTCAAAGTATAATATCAAAGGAGAATGGAGGAATTTTGAAATGGTTGGATAAAGGAACACATGCAGCAGTGTTCCGTTCAGTAAAGTGTCACCAACTGACAAAACAAACTTGATTTTTCTTTTTTGAGCTAATGTTATGCTCTAAATCAGTTTCAGTGGCAAAAGCCCAAAATCCTTTTCCACAAAACCCTTATGGAACCATTTAATGAGTGTGCATAAGGAAATTCACCAAAGCTTAAAAGACTCACTAAATGCATCAAATATTGATGAACAAGAAAAAACAATTCATCAAAACAAGAAATGTACGCTGACAACATTGGAATCGACATTATTTGTACCAAAATTGTGGAGTTTAGATGATCCTAAAGCAAAAGCCTTAACCACAAAAATATGTAAGTACTAATTTTGTTTGTTTATATTAAATATATATTTTAAATATGGTATAACATAATGTTGATGAATTTTGGGTTCAAAATTTTTTAAGTTTATATTTAAAGACAGAATATTCCGATAGATCCAATTTAAATTTTCTACGAGATTTCTTTAAATCCGTAATGTTTTAGGTGCATTACAAAAAAAAATAGACTTCAATTTCATAAAGTATTTAAAATAAATGGTATATTTTACTTAGTAAATTTAATACTATTAAGAACAACTTGTCTTTATAAAATGTTACAGATTTATGTTGCTGTCGATGAATGCCAAATTATTTTAAGAAGCTGTTATTTTTTTATTTTTTTTATTTGTAAATTGGTTTTGTTATCTTTTTAGTGTTGTGATTTTCTTATATACGAGACTCCTCGTGATGAAATTTTATTCAAACAAACCACTGGCTCTTATTTATTGGCATTAATCAAATATTCCAATAAGTCGTCAATTCTACAGTGCATTTGCACCAAAAGGGCAGAAAAAAAGGTATAGATGTTGAATAGGACATTTCCTAGGAAAACTTTTGTTTGGAAGATTTTTTTTTCTTGCAACATGTTTGATTTTAAGTTATATTTTAATATTTATACTTTAACTTAATTTTGCCATTTCTTAAATATTAATTTTAGAAAATTTTTCTGATTGCTTGATAAAAAACCAATTGCAGAACGTTCTATACTACATCTGTTCCAAAACAGATTGATATTGTTGAAAGTATTGCATATATTTTAATCAAATAAAAAAAAAATTCTTATTAAATTTGTTGTCAGTTTTATTAAGTATTTTTAACACATTTGTCTTAATAAACTAGAAATAAATATCATTAGTTAATAGAATTCCATTGTTTTATTATTTTTACTTCAGTACAATTGCTGTGTGTTTTTCGGGTAAAAGCAATATAGGATATTTATGCAGACTTGAGGAAGATTATCTTATGTTTACATTACATGATACAAGGTAAGAAGAAGTTGAGTAACAATTTACAAACGTATTTCTGAAATATTTTCATCACATTGCAGAATGTTTGGTACAATTTTAAGTAACACACAAACAAAATGGTGATGAAATTTCAAAATTGTTCAGTAAGTGTAGGTATTGGCATCACTAAAACATTGTTTCATCAACTAAAGTTTAAATAAAAAATATTAATTCAGTGGCGCGACAGTCTGTGTGGACCAAGCTCAGCTTTCTTGACTGTGGCATTTGTGTGTCACATAGCAGATGTTCCGGTCAGATGGTCATTCTGAAGCCGAACCCCAGTGTTTAGTTCCCAAGCATGCATGGTCCTCCTCAGTTTATTTCTTTCAGGTGTAAACAGCTAAGTCAACCTTGCCCAGTTCGCGAATCAAACCATGGACCTGTGGCATGCAGTGTGGTGCGCTAACCACTAATTATAATTTACTTGATACTTCATATCATGACCATTTTTTTCCCGTATAGCATATCGTATAACTATCGTTTTTAGTATATAGACCAAATATCCGGTGAAATCCGTTTCGGATATCCGTATCCGGTAGACATGGTACCCCGGATATCCGAAATCCGGCAAAACTCACATCCGTTCCATCCCTAGTCATATGGTATTGGGCCCAACAATCTTATCATGAATAATTGTAAATAGTGTACATATTTCCTTTTAACCCAAAAAAGTAAATTCCCAAAGAAACTTTGAAAGTTTACTATTACTTACTGACACTTCTTTCAGCAAATTGAGCTTATCAAGCTTCAGTTTTGTAATTTCAAGCTCAGCATCAGTCATGTTATCTTCTCCATGCATATCTTCCAATGACCTTACTGGAATAAACGATTATAGTTAGTGTTACAACTTATTGAATTTGAACTCAAATATAATTAATATCTAAATATGATTACACCTTTAATTTAAAAGTAAAACAAGTATATAATCAACAAAATAATCAGAAAGCAAAAATATAGTTACACATAAAAATTACAAAATTAGCAGTCTAGTTTGTACGAATAAGACAATGCTTTGCTAGAATTTAATGTACCATAATAAACAATAAATACAAGCTAAAATGAATTTTCAAATGTTAAGTAAAAATATATTGTTGAAATTTTTTTCTGTATATAGTTGTAAATAGTGACGTATTAATTCAAAATTCTATTGAGTTTTATTTTATTCTATTTATTAACAGCGATAATACAAGTTAGAAAAAGGTGGCAACACTTAAAGCAATCCACAAATTTCGAGATGTTTCTTATTTCGACGAATTGGCTGGATATTTCGAGAAGGTTCCCATGCGCCTTTATAAATTCGACAGCAGATAGAATCGACGGACAGTTTGACTTCGGAACTCGATGAAAGCTGAACGCTTTGAGTGTGCCTGACCTGAATTATCGCTGAATTCGAAGTTGTTGTTATTGAAGCTTGTGTTGAAGCTTGATAGTGATTGCACTGTTCTTCGATTAAACTTTGTGTGCCTTTGAAGAACGAACAAATAATAGTTTTTATCTAATAAAAACTGTGCCATCATTGCCTCTGTGAAAAATTCATAACACTATGTAAGTTTCATACATAAAACATTATTAAAATTAAACTAAAAATTAATAATGACATCTCTTGCATTATAGGATGTTTTTTCAAAAGGTTTAGTTTAAGTTGACAAATCAAGAATTTTTTAACAACAGAAAACGTGCCAAGGAACATTTATACGTTTATATTGATATTAATTTGCATGTTTGTCAAGGAAAATGGTCAATTCTAGCCTTTTCTCTAGACCACAAACTTAAAAAAATTAATAAAACTTAAAAGTGTGCCACAAATCTATCATTAAGCTTAATGGCTTATTATATACATGCATAAATTTGATTTCAATATTTGTCATACACATTAGGCTGAGCCGAAAATGTCAAAGTATCTTGGACTTTTTTGCGAAAATGTACAAAAGTTGTGGACTCTCCATAATTAAAAAGTGTGTGAAATTTTAAAACCCTGAATTGATATCTTTTGTCACCTCAATGGGTAGAAAGTTTAAAAATAGGAATAAAAATGCTTAAAATTCAAAAATTAATAAATAATCCGAGATTTTATTGATTATTTTAATGCTTAAACATTACTGTTTTTAACAACAACAGCTGTAAAAATTTTGAGAATAATACGTTAATATCTTCTGTCACCTCAATGGCACCAAATTTTGGAAATTGAAGGCAATTTTTAAATACCAATTCAATTTCACTTTCCTCATTGTAATGCAAAAATAAACTTTATTCCATCTTTCAGATATACAAATTACAAAAGCATTATTGATTGTAATCTTTTTTGGACTGTTTTTCTAGCTTTTTTTTACTAAAAATTCTAGCATTTGGTTTCTGGATTCTAGAGTTCTTCATCCTTATTCTGCAGTTCACCTGCTTTTCCGGTGGTTTCAGTGTTGCGTTTTACAATTTGCTCAACTGCTTGTGTGTGTGTGAAGGATATTTAATAAAATCCTAGCCGTCCATTGGCACACATTCCTGTATCATCTTCAAAAGATCATAAGAACTGATCTCTCTGAGAACTAGAGGTAATGTCACATAGTCAGATAACAATTTTGCAAGTTCATGAGTTTTGTGAACACAATTTTCATCCGAGCCATTTTCCCTTGCTTTTGCTTTGATAATCAGTATAGCTATAAGGGTCCTAATATGGCTTCTCTCATCAGTTAAAATGAACATCAGCATGTTTTCTGATTCTGCAAAGTAAGCATTGTGAAAAATTATTAGATGAATTATGTCAAGATACTTCTTAGGCAAGTACCAAAATCTGCTGATGAAATGCCTTAAGTATCTAGCATCATCCTTAATGGAATGATGAATCTTAATTCGAAACTATGATGGTATTTAGCCTCTTAAAATGAATACAACCAAAGTTAGCAACTCATTTGATGGGTCTGATGTAGATTTAAAAAACCTCAGTATTCGATTAGCAGTTGTAATCCAGAAGGCCAAATTCAACATTCCTGGTTGATGCTTAGCTAGATAGGAAGAACAAATGCCAGAACTAATGGAGGCGCAAATATCCAAGTATTTCTGATCAGAACTTAGGGTGGTGGGATCAATACTATTAAAAGTAGCAAGTGGAAGCTTTTCACATCCTTTCAGGTTCCACCCAATGACTATGGTGTAAGATGTGGAGCTAGAAGATTTGCTATCTATGTACTCAAATAAGTGACATAGTGGCAACTCGTTGAAATGAAGTAAGAAGATAATTCGTTGGATTGGTCTCTGAAGTTTAAATTTATATATTTGTAAATGCTGTTCGATATATCAAGACTAGAAAACTAGATTCATTTTCAGGTGTAACATGTCCCATGTACGTAGAACCAGAATCAGATGCAATATAGTAGTGATATTCTACAGTTTTTCTTTGGAGCTACTTGTTCTTGAGTAGTTAGGTTGCATAGGTTCAGTCATACCTACCGTCCATCAAAATAAAGGCCTGGTAGAGTAGAATTTTTTTTTAATTCTTGAAATTTTCTTTCAATATTTTATTTTTGGCTGTGACAAGGCACGTTTGATTCTGATATCAAACCCAAATCTTGCATAACACTTGATGCAATAGCATCCTTAGCTCTGCTCGACACACCATATCTGTGACTAACAAGAGATTTTTTTTATCCAGTTTTAAACGCATTGCAAAGAGGTTTGCGTGTAAATGTTGCGTAAGAAGCATCTTCAATAATCTTTTGGTATTTCTGGACAGAAGATATTAATTCAGAATTGTAAAATTTTGCACACATTTTAATAATGGGATTCACAATTTTTTTGCACGTCCGTGAAAAGATCTAAGATAGTAGGACTTTTTCAAGTCACCCTATTAAATATCCTTCACACACACACACACAAAACTAATCACTGAAGCCTCCGGAAAAATAGTTGAACTGCAGGATAGGGATGGATTTATTAGAGCAACACTAGAATTCAGAAACCACTTGCTAGAATGTGGGTAAAAAAGATTATAAGCAATAATGTTTTTGTATGTCTGAAAGCTGGAATAAATGTTCTTTTTGCATTATAATGAGGTAAAAAATTGCCTTCAATTCAAGAAGATATTTTTGCTACCATTGAGGCGGCAGAAGACACGTATAATTCTAAAAATTTGTGCAGGTGTTGTTGTTAAAAACAGTAACTTTTAAGCATTACCGCAAAATGATCAACGAAATCTGTGATTATTAATTTTTGAATTTTAAGTATTTTTAGTCCAATTTTCAAAACTTTCAACTCATTGAGGAAACAGACAATATAAATTCAGAGTTTTAAGACTTTTCACAATATTTTTTAATAATGAGAGTTCACAATTTTGCCGTGCTACCGAAAAAAGATCCAAGATACTTCGACTTTTTTGGCCCGGCCTAATACACATTATGTAACCTCAAATTTGAAAAGTTTACCTTAACGGTATTAGTATTACTATGCCTATACTCTGTTTTATTAATAGAGGTAGATTTAGGTCAAGTTTTTTTCCTTCTGCACGGCACTGCAATCAATACAACATATACCCTTGAAATCAGAAACGATAACTATTATTAAACACTACAGTACAGGTTGATCTGGCCAGTTCACTAAATATTGGAATTAAGTATGTACAACTATAAAGGAAAAAGTGTGTTTAGTGTATGAAACTCGGACTTAATATGAGTTTCTATAAATGTAGGAGCAGGATGGAATGACCTTTAGTTGCCTCTACTAATGATAGAGAGTACTGTATTAATCTTAAACAGCTCCAAAACAGAAGTCGTGTCATAGATAGTCTAATCTTAACTACAAAAACTATTAACCTAAGACAAATTTTAAACACATACCATTTTCATTCTCAAAAAATAAGCAATATGGAGGCTGCAAGTTGGAAGAGGCACATGGAGCATCTGCAGAGGACATACTTTCCATACCAGTGTCTGAATCCTCAGGAGGAGCTGGACGTTCAAGTTCAAAACTGTTCATACTAGAAGAATCAGATTCACACATTGTAGGCTGCAAGGATGGTGGTGTGCTGGAATTGGAAGCAGGTGTTCCAGGACTGTTCTTTTTCCCAAGTTTGAATTGACTAATGAAATGTTAAACCATTACAAAGTTGCAAAGTTCTTTTTGTTAACTCAATCATTTAGCTTTCAGATAACCTTAATTTTTAACGATCAAATTTGCCTTTTAAAATAAATTTTTGAAAAGATTCTTAAAAATTATTGCATCAACTTTTTTTTTGCCAAATAGTTATTAAGTAGCATTTTGTTTGAATTGTCTGAATTTTTCTATGTTTTTTTTTGGTTTGAAATACCTTAGTGCACAGTAATTCAAGAAGGTAGCAAACACCTGTAATACAAGAGGAAGACCAAACGTCAGATTCTTTGTGTTCTAATGCTCTTAGGAAATGACTGAAAAAACTAGTGAAGAAATCAGGAGTGAGAGCTGGAAGTTCTCACATTCTTAATTTTTATACATTGCTTGATGTATGCTCGGATTTTATTAGTTTTTATTTTCTTATTGGAGAAAAAGTAAAATGGGTGTGAACTGGTTAGAAATGAATAATAAGCGATGTATTTTTGCAAAAATATGTGATGACGCAGAAGTTTTTTTTGAAATGCTGATTAGATGTGTCTTACTGGATAACTATTTTTAATAAAGTAACATAAATGTTCTCATTCAAAATTTTGTTCAGAGTTTTTATCAGCAACTGCAAAACTTTTAAATCTAAATATGTTGTGGTTATACGCGGGATTTAAATAAATCTAGTTTGTTTCAATTGCAAACAAAAGTTGTTTTTGTAATTCAAATTTGGTTATCCAGTTATAACTCGGTTATATCATTCAAAAACATGATCTAGAACTATGCTCCTACAGCAGATTGCTATTTTCTTTTGCAAAAGTCTGGTTTATACCGAATTGTAATATCCGAAATCAATATACATATCTTGCATGAAAGACATTCATTTCCGGAATACATGAATATTTGGAATGAAACACTTCTTTTTACTGTAATTATAGTAATGGAACATGATTTTACAAACAAAATTATGTCTTCTAAATACAGCCACAAACAATCCATGGAAATTTGCAGAGCAAAAACTGCATCTATTCTTAAATTTTCTATTCAACTACGAGTGACTAGAATTAGTTGTATAGTCATTTATAAAAGAGCAGAAAAAAAATTGTTTTAAAAAGGTTAGCTTTTGTCTGAATAACTAATTTTGGAAAATACTTTCTAATCACAATTTAAAAACTTAGTATAGGCCAAGTTGCACATTTGTATAAGTAACATTCCATTAGCAAATAAAGCAAAAATTGGGCTAACTAAAATACTGTTTATTTTAGTAGATACTACAGACAACATGCACATTTCATCACAAATAAAATCTTAATGTAACAAATTAAATTTAGCGGACAGTTGAATGATCTGGTATCAGCTTGGAAAGATTAGTTTTTTAAGTCCACATTGGCAAAACTGTCATTGAAAGAGCTAATTTGAATAATGACCAGTAAAAGCAGCAGGAACAGAGCGCATATACAGCATACGATCCTTGTGAAACAGAACAATCTGAGGAATTCAGCATAGATTTAAATTACAATGGAAGATACGAAAATTATTGATTATTTGGGGATTGATTACATAGCCTCTTGACTGTGATTTCTTTCTTATAATTGAAATATAACTCTTATCTTATAATAGAAATGCTTCAAAACTTCTTATTGATATTATTTTGAACAACAATTGACTACTAAAAGAAGTATGTCAGCTGATAAATTCCTGGTTTTACCACAGTTAAGCTCTACTTTATTCAAAATTTTAATAACTATTAATATCTTTTCCAAATATCATATAAATATTAACTATTCCTCTACTGCATATACTTTATTAAAATTATTTCATTTGATGGAAAATAAATGACATAGAGCTGTTGCAAAGAAACTCATTTGAATGGAGAGTCGGGGAAGGTAAGACATCCTTTTGAGACTGAAATCAAGGTTAACTCCAGTACAAATGTTCAAAAAATATCAATGTAAATTTAGTAATTTTTAATTAATATACAAGTAATTTTTAATATTCAATTAAAATTCCATTTAATTTTAATTATTTTTTATAAAGTTTTAATAAAATTTATATAATTTTTAATCAAACTTTCAATAATATTTAGTTCTGTTAAGTTGAGTTATAATCTAACTAAAATGTCATGTTATTTAACTACTTCTCTCCCAGTCAATAACCATTTTTTTAATAAATTAGCTTTTTTAATAACTATCATCTCAAATTTATAAAGTTTAAATTCATGCTTAATTAATTTGTTCTATGTTTATTTAAATTATAAAGTGCACTATAAATTATTTTTAATTTAGTAATTAAGTAATCAATGCCAGAAAAATACAATTATTTTTCAGACCTCAATTACTTAATCAAAAATCATTTTAGTTTAATATCATCTCGTAAAATACAAAGCTAACCTTTCCAAATAAGAAACATTTCAATACATTAATCTCAATTTTTAAAGAGATATATTTGCAAAACCATAACCCTTTCAGTCACAAGGTTATATAGATGCAAAGTTGTGTAACATTAATTATACAAAGAAACCATCAAATGACATCTCTATTGGAGGAAATGACTATTTGCTTGTACCCCAACAGAGTTAAAAAAATTTCATAACAAAATTAATTATTAATTATGAAATTGATATTTGATTGGTATTACTGGTCGGTGGTTAAAAAGAGAAAATTTTTGGGAGAAGTTTTAAGGACATTTATCAACTGCTGATAAAGAGAGTTTTTAAAGATCTCAAACACAAATTTATGACAAAATATACATATTAATAGGAAGAGAAGTTGATAAATATCATGAAATCTTACAAGGATTATAAAAAAAAAGCATACGTAAACACTAATGAAATAGTGGTTAAAAATTAAATTATTTTATTAATAACTGTTACATAAACATTTATATTTGAAGTATATTAATATTCAAACGAGTATTAAAAGTATAATAATATTCTTTAAGAATTTACAACAATAAACAATTTTTCCCAAACTTTGTAAGTATTTTAATTACTGGGGTAATTTTGTAATAACTCTGCACTTACAGGGGTCAAAGTGACAAAATAAGAATATATAGGATTTTTTCAAAAAAAATATAGGACAATATAAAACATCAAATAACTGCACACAGTTGCTACTGAACTTCAAAATTAACTCGTTATACATATATATACTCGTTATACATATATATATTCGTTATACATATATATACTCTTTATATTGAATTTAAGAGAATAGAAAACACGCCTTTAAAAAAAAGAAATCGCCTGATCCTGAATAAGTGATCCGTTATTGCCTCAATATTCCATCCCTAAATCAAGTTTTATTAATTACATTATTTGCAATCATGAGTCTTTTGCTTCCAGCATTTTTAACTGTTCCAATTTCTTTAAGTATTTTCATTTTATCAATGTTTGCAGTCTTTTGTTGATTCAGATTTACTGTTCAGTGTCGGCTGGATTGGCGGCGAAAAGTGGAAGATTTATCGCCGAATGTGGCGAACCTGGCACTTGGTTTTAAAGCAACCCTAGTGATCGTTTGGATTTGACAACACAACGTATTGACGTAATTTTCAATTTTGGCGACTTTTATGAAAAAATCGTGGCTAATATTCCGAATCCGGTACGAATTCTGCGCCAAGGCGATTTTCGCCAAAAAATGGCAGCCCTGCCATTTTTTAAGAGCAAGATAACTAACTGCCTATGATTGCCATAATTTGGAGCGGTTTGATGTAAACAATTCGTGGCGCAGAATCCGTACAGGATTCGGAATAAAAAAATCGCCATCCGACATCATACAGTAAATCTTAACCCTTTTGTTTCCTTCATCAAATATTGACGGAGCACTCAAAACTCTTTAGTAGTCCTGCAAGTTAATCCCAAGTTGTTTTTATCCGTTTTTCCCGCGGCAGAGTTTTGTTGTTGCATCTCTCTCTGCATTATGGCCAACTAATTTATTACGTTGGAGGAGAAATCAGATCAGAAATTCAAGACCGATTGTTTTTTGTTTTGTTTTGAAACCACCGACTGTCTATTTCTGCCACTTATAAAGTGCTTAACACAGCCAAATACGTCTCGTAATTTTGAGCATCTAGAAGAATACGAGATCGAAATCTTCTATGTTATGGAAATGTTCACATGTTTACAACTCCCGCCGGTCTAGTAGAGTTGAGTTGTAGGTTATGCAGCACGTGACGTCACAAGAGATAAAACGCCGCGCCGCCGCTACAAACATCGTTTTTGTCAGGTCTTTTTCACCTACGATCGCGCCAAAGAATCCGAAATATTAAAAAATGGCAACAAACGGCGCCGTTATTACGAATTCGAAGAAAATATAGATCGAATCAATGTAGAAATATAGGATATATAGGACAATTGTAAAATATAGGACAATATAGGACGTTTTTATCGATTTTTTAAAAAATATAGGATTTATAGGACATATAGGACGTCTGCGACCCCTGCACTTACCATTGAAATAAACTTTAAAGTGGAACCTTAAATTACTAATGAATTTTCAAATTGGATTGTCAAGGAAAAAAGCAGAGGCTAAATCAAAGAGAATGGCTGCCAATGTTCACAAGTAGTTACTATTTTGGGTGAATTATTCAGAGTAATGGGGAAGTTGCGTAATTTTCAAAATCGCTTGTAAAAAGGTTATCAAAATACAAGCCAAATAGCCCTTATAAAAATTATGTTTAAATTAACTAATCAGTGCTCATGACATCACATTCTGTAAAAACATTACTAAACAGATGAAGCCAAAATGCAGGATTAGTGATGGTCAGGCAAACAGAATTTGTTAACATTTTGGAAATTGATTTTAATTGTGGGACAATAGCACATTTAAGGTTTTTTAAGTTGACTAAAAGTATTGTCTAGTTATTTGAGAAATGATTGATGAAATTAAAATACTTGAAAATATACTTTTAGAGTACTGTTGAAAGCATTATTAATGGGAAAAGTGTCAGTTCATGTCATTCATGTTGCTAACAATCGTGAGATGGTGCTATTAATGTTGTGCGTTCAGCTAATTGTTTATCGGAATAAGACTTGTAAAAACTTACAAATCCAAATTTGTAGGAGGTAAAAACTTACTTGAGCATGAAGCAAAAGCTATATTATTCTGAATACATGAAAAAACAGTTGATTTAAATGTACGTTTTTGTATTTTTATTGCTTATACAACTAATGAATGTTAAAATTAAAAAAAAAAAAAAAAGTCAACTTATTTATAAATTGTGAAAGCAAGTTCAAAACTTCATATGTTAGGAAAGATAATGAATTTTAAATTCCTTTTTTAATTGTAAGATATAAAGAATTTGTTATGCTGTCATGAGAGTAATATAATCTTCATTTTCAGTATGTGCAATAATTAAGTGCTACTTCTTGTGATATTTAATACTTCAACAAAAAGTGTTTTCACCAACATTCTGAGGTAGGTTTTTTGAGAAAAGTCTAAAGTATGAACACATCATTTAAGGAAAAAATTTGACAAATATAATTTTTAATTCAACAGTTTCAAGTGGCTTGCATAAATAATAAGCGATAATTGCTGGGTTCATTTGTATTTGTACTGTCTAGAGTTTGATGTATAAAATCATGTACCCATTCCTGTTTCTAAATTTAAAAGCTGTCAAGCTATTAAAACTATGCTGCATTCTTGTGCTATAAATTCACAAAAAGCAATTTGAATAAACTAAAACAACATGGCTATGTGGATCAAGATTGAAAAAAGGAACTTTTGAAATGTTAATAAAATAATCGGTTGGTAGAAAATAGTGGTCAATTAACGTATTCCTTTCATAACATACTTTCAAAACCATTTAACCCCATGAATTCTATATTGTGAACCAATAACAGAAAGCTAACATGAGTGAAAGATTGCAATCTAGAGTAGTTTGGAGGATCCGTGGATCTGGACAGGTCTCCTCGATGCAAAGTCCCTTTCATAACATATTTTCAAATCCATTTAACTCCATGAATTCTATTGTGAACCATAACAATAACGGAAAGTTAATACGACCAATAGATTGCAACCTAGAGTAGTTTGGAGGAGACGTGGACCTGGTCTCCATGTATTTTGACGTCATGTGACGACACAAGGCCTTTTTAGTCAAGTGATATTACTGCCATTTTCGGTCATTTTTAATTGCATTTTTTCAAAAACAATCTCTTTTTGAAACTTTTGAGTTAATATTCGGAAAATATAACTGTGTACCTTCTAGAAAATATGAAATTACGGTATTTCATGCATAGGTGCAAGTTCCCCATTACCAAGATTTCCTGCTCCTAAATCTAATGCAATATATTTTTGATAAAAACATTTGCCAAAAGCTTCTTGAAATATATGATATTATTTATAAGATATAATGAGAGTAATGCTTTTAAAATTAAAACTAAATTAATGACAGTTAAAATTTCAAACTTGCAATTAAAAATACTTTTTTAATCCCATGTAATAGATGCTGCTACTGAATGAGCAGTGCTAACCCACATAAATTTAGATAAAAAACATGCATTTTTCTCTGCAAATTTTGCTAATTACCTTCTATTACAATTGTTATATCTAGTAAAAATGGTTATGTTTTGAATAAATAGTTATGTTTTGAACAAAGCACAGAGACAATGAAAATCATTCACTAAAAAAACGAAACACATTTTATTTTATTTCTATATTTAAATATTTTTTTAAGATTCAAGTTTTCTCCCTTGAATGAAAAGATACCTTTAACTTCACGTACAGCTTTGAAATTTGAACATAATTAGCATTCTACCTATAATTGTCAAAACCGGAATTTTTTAAAAATTTAGCCATAAAAAAAATCCTATGGGACCAATAATTGTGGGTCATATACTATGTCCATAGAAAGTACCCTTTTTTAGGTAAAGCTCTGAAAATTTAAGCATAATTAGCAAATAATATTTAATTGAGCATTTGGATTGCAGGGATTTAAAAAATACTGAGATTTTATAATTTTAAAAGTGCAAATTTAAAAAATACTTAATGCCGTTTCAAAAAAGCATCAGTGAAATGAAAGGTTCACTAATGAACTCGATATGGAAACAGAAAATTGTTTTTTGTGATCGGTCCGTCAAAATTTGATGGAGGGTAGGTATTTTTTCTTATGTTTTTTTTTGCAGTTTTGGGTGATTGTGTTGAATGAGAAGTGTGTTTGGAAGTTCTATTGCGATGTGATTGCAGTGCTCTTGCCTGATACTGGTGATCTGAGCATGAATATGCTAGGAAAAGGCAGAGCGGAGAGGGGGGGGGGGGGAATAAATGGGAAATATTTTTTGTGATTCGTGAAGAAATTTCATTTTCTTCAAGTGTACATGCAGATGGTTAAACTATCATGGTATAATATAATTTAAAAAAATTCAATAAAGGTGACTTGGAGATAGTGAAGCAAACCAAAGGGATTACATTTGTTATCTGTGAGTATAGAGAACCTAGGGGTGGAGTCGCCTAACCTTATAAACAAATGAAACACAAATCATTATGATTTAACAAGAATTGTGTTCAAAAGGAAAACATTCTTAAAATTGTAGGTATAAAAGAGCAAATGATGGATAAACAAGCATTGTGAGAAAAAGGATATAATGAAACACAATCAGCCACTGAAGGACTAACAATGGAAGAATGAAGAAAAAACTAAGAATGCTATTCATCTCTCAGACTGCATTTCTTTTATGCTGAGTTGAACTTTGGTTAAAGGAATGGGGACAAATTGAACTAGAAGAAATTTTCACACGGTTTTATTGTAATTACTCATAATAAACCTCAGTTTCCAGGACATTTATCATTTTCTACAGGTATCTTCCATAACACACACACACACACACACACACACACACACACACACACACACACACAGAGAGAGAGAGAGAGAGAGAGAGGAGAGACGGTTGTTTATTGAAAATGCTGCTTGCATTGCCTTAAGTTATAATTGAAATGATTGAAAAGTACACTTTGGAGGAAATAATACTGATGTGCCAAACTTTAAAATGTCTGGTAAAAAGAAATTGTGAAATCAAGAAACACAATCATCCATGCTGCAGTTAAGACTTTGAATAAAGTGTTTACATCTACCTAAAATGGGCATTGGTCGGTCAGTTACAGATCTTGTGCATTCATTGTTAGAACTGACAAACATAAATTTCTGAAATTGAAACTTACATAATATGATTCTGTCCAGAATATTTCAAATATGAACATAAAAATTGTTCCAGAAAGATAAAAAGAAATATCACAGTTTCATACCAATTTACAGGACTCGTAGATGTTGCAGCATCTAAAACTTGAGAGCTCTGTGCTCGTAAAGTCTAAAATAAAAAGAGACATTACAAAGAATGCTGTACATTAGAATAAAATTTTATTGAAATTATATTTTGCTGATCTGTAAAGAAAAAAGTAAATAAATCTCACAGATGGAGTTGTGTCTCCAGTGATGGTTCCTGTTAAGCTGCTATTGCTAGCTCTTGATGATGAGCGTTTTGGGGTTGTATTAGCAATATTAGATTCCACAGAATGACTACGGTTGCGTCCACTAAGTGCTTTACGGACTGAGTCAAAAAATCCTGTTGCAGCACCAATAGCTTCAGATTTATTGCTGCAATGAGGAAGGGAAAATCCACAAAAGTCGATTGTTCTTGCCAATAAAGTATCATAGAGAGACTGTAACAAGGAATCTTTTGTCCGTCTCTGAAATATAAAAATTTTAACTTAAGAACTTTGACATTCCATTTCAATATCTTCATTTGTAGTTAACAGAAAAAAATTAGTTGAAATGTACAACAGTAATAAATATCTTATTGCTATGAAAACTATTGAAGATTTTTTTATTAGCTGAAAATTCAGCAAGTAAGGATAAAGCAGTTGAGTAAAAAACAACATTTTCTTCTTACATTTTTATTTGCATCACCGTTGAGACTGATGTTTACAAGATTGTGCAAACTTGATAGCCAAAAGAAAATTGATCTGGTAGTATTAAAATGTTTCACTTCACTTTTGACAATTCTCAATTTGTGTACACTAGATCTACAGAATGAGAGTATATATACATATCGAATGGAAAAATGAAACATTTACCTCTAGACTTGCAAATTTCTTTCCTTTTAATGACGAAATTTCTGCATTTATGAGTTTGGAAAGCAAAAATTTTCTAGTTTCTTCAGATTTGTTGAAAATAGGAGGTTTTGGCATTGTAGGACCAAAACTTGGTACATCATCTCTACATGTGACTGATATTCTATACCTGTGAAAGGAGTGAGTTTCATGAAAACCTTGTATTACAAGTATTTTGTAAAGTTAACTATTACATTCTTTTTTGTTTTACCTGGTATTGGGTGTTAATGGATCAATTGCCTGAACAACAATAAAGGCATGTAGAAAATGAGATGCAATCATACTGGGCATAAAAGGTGTATTTTCATCTTGAAATACAATAGTGACAACGTCATTACCAATATGACGTTTTCTTTGAAGCTGGAATAATAAAAATATTGTTTATTTCAAATATATTAAAACATTAGGAGGGAATTTGTGACTAACGATACACTTTTGAAATTGGGAAACAATGTTTTGATAAAATATAATATAAATATGAGAAAAGGTTACATTTTGTTAATAGGTACAGATATTCCCTAACTGGTATTTAAAGTATACCATACCACTAAGGCCACGTTATTTACAAGCAGTACTACATATTGAGCAACAGAAAAAGCTACACAATGTTCGTGGAGAAGAGAAAGCAAAATTTAACTATAGTGATGTTCAAATTTATTGGACTGCTGCACCATTGACTACTAATTGTAGCAAAAGGTCTTTTTAACAACCCTTTGAAGCATAATGGTTTCACACAGAAACTACTTAAATTTCTATACACGGACTGGTTTTACAGCAAAACCACAAACGTATCATAAATAATCTAAATGATTTTTCCATTTTATACAACTTGAAACAAAGTGCAATTTTTTATGCAGAAAAAATTTGATTAGGTATGTCATTTGTGTTCACTATTAATTGCATTGTGGTTTCATAACATAACCACTTACAAAAGTTAAAATAAATATTTCTTTGCAAAAAGGAAGTATACTCCATTTTTCTACACATAAAGACGGCTCATACCAAATGTCATTAAAATCAAAAATAAAAGCAAAATTTGTGCTTCAAAAGGTTAAGCAGACTATTTTAGTTCCCAGATATACAAATGCATTGCCTGTCTGAAGTAAAATATGCTGAATGTGCCAAACATGTATAAGCTTAGAGGGTGGTACGCAAAAAGATTCTTAGAAATAGGTATGTAAAATTGTTTTAGGAGTTTGTTTTACTGTCGTGAAATTTCTTAATAAGTCAATAGATGGCAACACATGTATATTTCTTGAAGGTTATAAAACTTAAATGTATTTATTTCTTTTTAATTAGTTTGAAAATGTTTGTAATTTATGAGTAAAATAATAAAATTATTTTTTGTTTATTTTGTAACAATTTAATACTGTTTAAAGAAGCCGATACAACGGTTTTTGTTTGCAAGAAAAGTGAAGAATTTTCATGTACTTTCTGGATAATGTCTGTTCATTCTAGAAATGTCTGGTTTAAGTTTGTGAAGTTTAAAAGGCTCCCAGAGATGGTTTGTAAGAGATCTTTTTTAGTTGCGATATTTGCTATGTGTTTATATTTTTGTGGCTCCTGTTCTTTAGTTTGTGCTCTGTAAAGGTGAGTTATGTGCTGAAATATAAATTGTGAATATAAGAATTCAGCCTCTTTATTTGTACACACATTACACGATTTCTGCAGAGATTTTTGACATAGATTAAACTACGAAAGTAAGTTTATTATGTCTCTTTTTTTGGATTAATCAAAACCAGGACTTAGTGAAAGAAGAGTGTAATTTATTTAGATTTGAACCTGCTTATGTTTGGCAGACATTCTTTTAGTTTTATTTTATAAATGTAAGGATGTATTTTGTAGCTTCTGATAACGTGCAGAGAATTAAGTTTTCAGATAAATATTGAGATTTCTTTCCCCAACATTTACTTTACCTGATCTGATATTTCCTTCCATACAAGACAATTGATTCTGTAGCTTTGTTTATTCATACATTTGAAAAAGTACTCAATCATATGGAATTTATATACTATGGTATTTATGCATGCAAATGTTAATTCTGGCTCTTTCACTTTTATTTTTAATAATTTGTCTTTGTTTGCCTGTTTTTTTAATCTATCCAGAAAACCATTTGACCACTAGAAATTCATCGTTCTTCACTTGTACCATGGTCAATGTTACAAAGAAATGTCTGTATCTTTGAAAGATGAACCATTCCAACAAGGTTTCATTGATGTTTCCACTATAACCCTATCGCCAACTCTAAATTCTGTCCAGATTTTTCTTAAACATGGGTTGCGATGATTGAAGTTTTTTTTTTTTTAAATTGTACATGGTACATTTACAGAGAAAATTCTCCTTAAATTACCGATTGAATTTTAACATTTCACTTTGTTTACTAATTTCCACTTTGCTTTTAAAGGAAAAAGCTTTTCTCTGACTAACAATAGCCATTTCAAAACTATAAGATGTGTAGTAGTGATAATAAAAGCAATTTAAATAATAGAATTTGATGTAATGAAATTGTTAATAATAAGTTATTACTAATTCAGCAATATCAATAAAATACAATAAGATGCAATAAAACATATTACATAATTATATGAAATGTAAAAAAAAACCTACAAAACCTTAAATCTCTAACCTAAAGATAAAGATTTCTGGGATATCCCTCAGTTATCAGCATAAATTCCAATGTGAGTCAACGTTTTCTACTAATGACTAGAATTAATTGGGAACACCTTTCCAAATTATTTGAAAGCCTTTTGCAAGATATTGATTGGTTGAGGATAACATTGTATGCAATTTCACAGACAGTAAAATATTCAAAATCCGGAAATATTTAAGATCCGGATCTTTTCCCACATTGCTATATTAATTTTTTTTTAACAGAAGTTTGTCCGTATTCGAAAGTGATGACAGCGATAACGAAGTAGTTGAGGATAAAATTCCCATGGAGAAATTAGTGGGAAGTATTAGGCAATGCAATTAATGAGCAATGAAACAATTTCAGAATTGGAAATAATAGGGATTCAAGAAACAGGAGAAAAGTTTAGCCAAAAGTCAAAACTATTAAAACAGCTAACCTTAAAACAAATGTTTTTCAAAACCACATCAACTTATACAAGATTTTTTCTAAGTTTATTCTATTTATATGTTTTATTTCATTGATTTTGTGTATGAACAATGATATGTTCTAAAATCCGGATTTTCCAAAATCTGGAATCACCGAAGTCCCAGTGATTCCGGATTTGAGATAGTCTACTGTATAAAAATGGATTCTCAGAAGATGAACAATGGCAGAAAATCGAATTTGCAGCGATCTTGTTTGATGGCCAAACCAACTGCAAGAAGAAAAAGAAATTTATCTCTCTTTTTTTTAATGTTGAAATAATAAAAATGAAAAAGAACTCATTTGCAAGAGTGAGTCTAAAAATATGTTAGTAAATCAAAATTAACAAATAAAAAGTAAAAAGGAGAAATGAAACTGCTGATTGATTAGCAATGCCAGAAATGTCAAATTTACAATTTTGCTGTTGTGCATTTCAAGAAAAAATTGGATGCAATCCTGACATACAACACTTTTTGTCTCTTCCATGTGAATTTAAAAAGTGAGCAAATTTCATTAGTTGGGTTGGTTTGAAAATGTCACTTTTGTGTTGATTGAAAATGGTATGACTCATCTGTATCTACACACCAGATTGATATATTTATTCAAAATAAATTAAGGAGTAAGTACCTATGTAATTTAGTGCTTACAATATATACTTTAATAAATATTTTTAAAAAAAATTTCTATAATATATAAAAACTTTTTTTTAAACATGCTTTTTTGCTCATTTAGTTCTTTGATTTGCAAATATAGAACAATTAAAAAAATATTTTGGTGGAATTTGTTCCATGTTCACAAATTTTTTCATTACTAATAATTTACTATAATTGCGTATCTTAAATTTAGCAAAATATTTAAATTTAATGACATGATTACTATATAAATATATTAAAATGCAACAATTCTGCTTCAAGAAATATAATTGTGTACAATTTTAAAGTACCATAAGTTAACTTATTTAAAATGAGTTTGTACATATCAATATAATTTAACATGTTCAGTTGCATAACTTGATATAAAATTGAAATTTCTATATAGCTAGGTCATGTAAAAAGAAAACATACTTGCTGAGGATCAGTCCGAGAGTAAGGTAAAAGAGTTGAAACATGAAACATAATATCTACATCTTCAAATGTTGTATAAAAGGAATTATCTCCAGTCAAACCATCTACTGTGTCTAGTCCACCACGAAAACTAAAATACACAAGAGAAAAATTACAAAGAACCATCCAGAAAAATAAACACTAAGACAATAACAATTACAATATTTACAGAAAAATTCCCCTACGAAATATGGGTTATTTTTTATGGTTTAATAAACTGCAAAGATGTCAACCAAATATATATGTGTAATATAATCTCTTTATTAAAAATCAGTTTTCATAATAATTTTGTTATCTACATTGAAACTAAGACAAACAACAAATGAAGAAGACATAGAAAAAGAAAGCAGCTTTTGGATATGTTAAACTTACATTCTAGAGCAACAAATTATTAAGCCGCAAAAAGCTTTGCATGATTACTGAATTAGGAAATATACAAGTTATGTTTGATTTTAAAGAACAAGAAAAAATAATTACCCAGAAAAGCCTCTGAGGTCAACTTTTTTACCTAAAAGTTGCAGAAATTCTTCCATAGCAGGACTGTGTGTCTCATTCCCAAACATTTCTTCTTCAGTGATCTATAGTTTTGAATAACATAATTAACATGGTAAAAATTATTTTAGTTGTTTAATTGAAAGCTAAACGTTTTGATAGATGAAAATGAATTTCAAATGCCATATCAATTGAATTAAGATGAAAAAAGTTTCAAATGTAAGTTCATTGCCTATTTAATAGACAATTCAGAAAATAGTTACAAAATAAAACAAATCACTATTTAAAATAGTGTTTTTTGGAAATAAGGCTATTTTTAAAACTTGATAATTTCTTAGTGACAAAGTATTTTGAAGCAACTTGTTGAAATTTAGGTAGCATGAACACAAGTTTAAAAATTAGTTAAGTTAAAAGATATAAAATAAAAATTTTATATCTTTTGTCAGAGTCTTGAAATGTTTGACAAGGAAAAGTTGCATCAAGTTTGCAAGGATAATTATTTAAATTATCAATCAAAATATATAAAAAAAATTTGTAAGGATAAGTCAAATCAAGTCTTACAAGGATAAATTAAATCAAGACTTAAAAGGATAAGTTACAAGAATTGAAGAAGATATCTAAAAAATCAGTGTTAGATATAATCAATAGATCAAGTCATACTTTTTCTTTTTACTGTTAAGTCAATGTTTAATAGCCAAAGTCAAAATAAAAAATAAAATTAAATCCAAGAAATGAATGAATAGATTGAACAAGTTGATCAACTATGTTCTAAAATATAATGCACATAACAATCATTTTTAAAAATTGTACAACACGCTATATCAAAGTTGGTTAGAGGCTATATTATTTTTGTAAATTTAAAGATAATATGCAATTACTTAGATATTATGTATTTTGAAATGTAATTAGTATTTGTACATAAACTTTACCTGTCCTGGCTTCTGATAGACAATACCAAACTTCATATTTTTTACCAATACATGTTCATCAAATGCCACAATCAGTTCAGAAGCCTAAATAACATTTCAATACACAATTAAAAAGGAACAAGAAGGTTTTAATTTTTTCACAGAAATAAGATATTCAATTTAATTACTAAATATTAGGAAACTTTTTAAAATAAAAAGTTAAAAAAAATATATATATACTTTTTAGCCATTCAAAATTGAAAAGGATAATAATCATTATACATCTATCCATAAAAGCTGAAGCTATTATGTACTACTAAATATCAAAGCAGCCCTAGCTCGATTACTTATAGCTGTTCCACTTCCCATATGAATAACTTTATGTTAAAGGGGGGGGGGGGGGGGCTTCTGCCTTTTTTTCCAAAATTATTTTCATTTTTGTGCAAAATTTAAGGTAGGGTCATTGTTTGAAATAGGAAGGAGACTTCACTATTAGAGGTATGACACCCTTATAAATTTTTTATTTGATGTTACGCCTAGATTAGTATTTGAAAAGCATTTTACCTTCTCTTTCAAAGCCTTGAATTTGTCAGAGGTTTTCTTTTAACCCTAAGTAATTCACATAGTTACAACTAAGCTACTACATTACATTAATTTAGGGAGAAGCTTTTACAAATACTGTCTGTCTGTGAGAATATGTTTGTTCATCAATATGTCAGTCCATCTTAAGATCAACATTTTCAGACAAAACCAAACCAAATGTGATACAGAAAAGTGCAATTGTGAAATGAAAAGTTAAAAAAGAGTTTTTATTAGAAATTTAATTAGAAGCTACAACCAGAAATACCGGAAAGGCAATTAAGAAGTCATTTTTAAAATCATCACTTATAAACTATATAGGCTACACATGTGTCATCTATAAGTTTGAAGGTTTTGATATGCTTAGTAAGATTAAATAAAATTCAATTGGAAGTGCTACAAGGATTGACCAGGAGAGAGCTTACACAATAACTTAAGGATGAGAAGCAAGGAAAATGATGTTAGCATTTAGAGACATTATTTAGTGATTTGACTGATAAACCAAACCCACTTTAAAATAGTTTCGAGGCTGAAATGATTAAAGATGAAAATGGCTTGTTCATAAACTGCCTGCAAATCTGATGTTTGGTGTTGTAATAGGTAATGTGTCAGTGATCACACATATGGATATGAAAAGTATGATATATGATTATTCACACTTAAGACGGTTCTTAGATTCTCAAAACTATAGCTGTTGAAACGCATTCTTAAATTTGTTTTAATTTAATTTTAGAATTCCTAAAAATTCAGTAATAAGATTGTTTGTGTTGAATATTTTCTGGCACAAGAATTATATTTTGCCAGAACAAGATCCAGACAACTGAGTAGTACCCAAGGGAGAACATCCTCCAGATCTTTCAAAAAGAGAAACTTCGCTGCATTTGTGCCTTGAATAGGAGTAATATGAAAAAAAATTCTACCAGGCAGCCCGAAAATCATCCCAAGACAGAATTTTTACCTTGTCTTCTCACTCTGATACTAGGGATTGCAGTGTGCTCGGCAAGGCTTGATTTCGAGACCTTTTGTATGTTAGGCAAGCATTCAACCTCAGAACCGCGAGTTGAGCATAGAATGAAGAACTCTTTGGTTAACAAATCTTAATCACAATAATTTTATAGCAAAATATTTCGTTTGAATTGTCAATAAAGATTCAAAAGCATGTTTTCTAATGTGTTTAGCTAAATAGTTCTAAAAAATTTATGCACCAGCTGTAATTAAGTGTGTCATTAAAGTTAATATAATTAAAACTAATATTAAAATAAATAGTAATTGAAGCAGCAGATTTCTATAGGTGTTTAAAGTAGTAGTAGGAGATAGTTTTCACTCCCAAAAACTTAGGAAACTAATTGCTTTCTAATTCATTCATATTTTTGAAAATGATTTTCTATTCAGTTTCTTTAAACACTAGAATGGTAGAATTTTAATGAGTGAGGTGAAATCACTTCAAATTTTGAATAATCTGAAATGAAAACTACAAAACATTAAATTTTGCCATAAATTCAACAATACCAAATTGAGTGAATATGCACCAAATAGAAGGCTGTTCGTCTTTTTATCAGCTATCATATCCCTCAGATACTTGAAATACAAGCACTCTGTTCACTCTTTATTGTTAGTTTGTTTCAAATGTTTCCAATGTGGATTGTTTGTAATCAACCACTGGTATTTCGCTAGTTATAAACTTATTTAGAAAGTTCAAAACTTTTTATTGAAGTACATAATTTGTATCATGCATACATTTTAATGATGAGAATAAATTTTCATTCAGCATTTCTTTTATTTTAACTAAAGCAAAATTTTAATTTTGTGATGGAAACAAACAATTATGCAATTAAAATAATAGTATAAGTACAGAGTTTCTGCCAAAATAAAATGTCACAAATCCATGACTTTTCAAGACTGAAGCAAATAATTTACCATGACTCAAGAAATCAAATCACACACACAAAAAAAAAATAATAATAAAAAAAATAATAATAACCAATATGAATTTTACCAACACAAACATAGTAAGTAAATCATGTACCATAAAATTATATTTATAAAGTTTTATTTAAATGAAGTAAACAATCCTTGTTTCACTAACTTCCAAATCGGAAGAAAAATTTAAAAATAATTTTTTCATTCTTTGATATTTCAGTGTTCAAAAAGCTAATCAATCTTTAATAATAAAGAAATACTTAAAAAAAAATAAGTCAATAATAATAATAAATTATATAATCAAAAATCAAATGTTTTGTTATCAAAAATGCAAAACAGAAGAAAGAAAGAGAAGGGGAATAAAATAAAAAAAATTTAAACACAAGCTTATCAAAACTGTTCATTTCAGTTCTCATATTATGAAACTTTTTTTCACCTATGAGACCTTACTCGTGTGATGTCACAAATTTCGAGTTTCATTAGCCACGGTTTTAAACTGTGATCGTTGTTTCCTTCCTTTAACTGTGTCCGTTGTTGTAAACAAAAACATAGATGAATTTTCGATGAGCTGAATAGCGATCATGGCGTTTATGACGTCACAGTTACGTGATTTTACTTAAAATGTTTAGAAATTCATGAAATTCACTGTATTTCCATGACTTATGGCCATTTTTTGTTCAAAATCATGACTTTTCATGACAAATTTTCCCAATGTCCAAATTCAAGACTTTCCATGACATTTCCCGACTTTTCATATGTGCGGAAATCCTGTAAGTATTAGAAGTCATAAAATGGTAATAACTAAAAGCTTTAGCTTACTTTTGGGAATAACACACCATAATATTTATCTGCTGTAATGTCATCACAAAGAATCTGAAATGTAAATTCCATATATTTTCATAACTAGTGCATGACACGCGTGTAAAGAATGAAATTTTCAACCAAGATTATCTAGGATTAAACTAAATACTTAAGGATGCACAATAACATAGATAGTTATGCAATATTTTCAGGACTTAATAATTGTTTGAATATTGATATTTCTTGACACTACTTATGATTAAAACTTAAACTATAAGTTGATAATGCAGTAAATATGAATGAATTAGGATTTAAAAAGATTTTAAATAGTATATTATGGATCTTAATATAATGTATAAGGATTGTAACTGGATTTCACATTTACAGTCACAAAATATTATACATAGCATTTATTAATATATGTGAATAAAACATTGAGTTTGAAAAATTCATGCAGAGTTTAATGACTAATCACCACTTGAATTAATAGTTTGATAGGATTTTGTTGTGTACAAATGAAAAAGATTTTGCTGATAATTAATATAAGTACTTGATGGCATATCCAGTACGGAGGTGTTTGATGAAATAAACTAAAAAACTTAAGCGAATTAGCTAAAAAAAGGCTTTCATGCTAATTATTATGATTTGGACAGATGATAAAATCTTAATATAAAACAAAATTAACTAGATAAAAGTTTAATTTGTATTACTTAAGTATTATAGTGCTTAGTAATATTATTAAAGACTCTCTCTTTCTGATATTAAAAGTTTACCATTTCACATCAAAAATTTTTTACTAATCAAATATTTTAAAAATCACTTTGTTTGCAAAAAGAATGATCTACCAGTATCCATTCAGGATTTCTTTTCATACACTGTAGAATGCAATGGTGATATTGCAATGTAGATACTTTAAGTAATGATGATTGGGTGTCAAAAGTGGTGATGCAAACTACAATATTTTTATGAAATCACACTCCTCCTCTCAAATCACATGTGAAAGGAATATGCATGCTTTTTTCTCAACAAATCTATGACTGCTTACAATTTAAACTCTAAAGGTGTCCTTTTCTCTAAGTATTAATAAATACAAATTAAACTAAATAAACAATACATACATGCTAGAACACTTTTGAACAGTGACAGTGATAAGGTGCCATAAGCGAGAAACAGTTGATAAAAATGAAGGGGCAAACTGCAAAATCCACTCGACATTGCAGTCAAAAGCACTTAAATTTCAAAAAGTAAAAAGCCAACTAAAGTGATTGCCGACCTAATCCCCACCACTGCTTTTGAAGAAACTGTTAGTCTTTTATTATCCAAAAAGAATGTTGTAGTTTTCTACGCTACTAATCTCCACAAACATATTTTACTTAATTCTTATGGCTTGCGATTTTCAAAGCTGGGACCATTTTTGGTCTTAATGATGCCTGAATTACACTCTGGATATAATGATACAACGACTAACTGTCATAACTTTTTCCTACAATCTACAGCGTGTTCCCGTATAACCTGGCTGACCTTTATTTTCGACACTGTTGGTCCTAGATGCATAGTCCCAATTGAAGAAATGTTTTAAATCGTTAAAATATTTTTACTGAATAGTTTTTAAGTTAGCAAAGGGATTGGTATAAAAATTACGGATTGTAAATTTTAATACGGTCCCCAGTTCTCCCAACTCGTATTTAAAAAAATGTTGCCTATAAAAAAACATTTCAAATACAAAAAAATTGAAATTTGTTTGACCATTAGCCATGGTGTTATAGGAGTTTAAAGTTTTAAAGCTATTTGGGGGGCTCGTACATAAATTGAAATGAGAAAATATCGTCTTATCGGAATAACATCGAGCTTCTAGACAAGGTTTGATTATGGCAAACAAAATATTGTTCATCACCTAAAACATTATAATTTTTGACTAGAAACTGCTTTGAAAAAAAAAAAGTTACAAATTGTACAACACATAATAAACAGAAAAACAAACTTATAACAATTTTAATTAAGTAATTTTAAATAATAACATAATCAGAAAGCAGCATTTTCTGTTAACACAAAGAAAAATAAAAGGTGATAGAAATGAACAAAGGGAAAAGGATAAATAACCTCTCTCTTAATTACATATGCTCAAAGTGTTTTCTTTCGACTAAAATACCTAAAAGCACACATAATTCAAATTCATCTTCAACATTTTTCAGCATTACAGGCATCATACCCCTGGCAGCGGATAAAATTCGATTCTGAAAATCTAATGGGCTCATCAATTCTTTTTTCATAGAACTTGCTTTTCAAAAATCCCCAAAGAAAGAAATCTAAAGGATTTAGATCTGGAGACCTAGGAGGCCATTCTACCGAACCTCTATAGCCTATAATATTGTCTTGAAACCCTGATGATGTACTACTCCACAAGGCAGGAAACTGCCTTGTGGGGTGGTGCACCATACTGTTGAAACCACACCTTTTTAAGGTCTGCTAACAAGACATAGTCATCCAAAAAGTCAGATAAAGGTCCCTGTAACAGGTTAGCATACTTTTTACCTGTTAAAGTATCAGCAAAAAAGAAAGGTCCTATTAACGCTCCCTTCCATATGCCACACCAAACATTAACGGAGCATCGCACTTGATGCTTGTTTAGTCGGATTACATGGGGATTTTGTAGGGACCAAAAGTGTGTGTTTTGCCTAGTTACTACTCCAGTTCTTGAAAACGTACACTCATCAGAAAATAGAATGTTATTCACAAATGACGAATCCAATGAAATTGCAGAAATCAAACCGTCTATTTTCATTCGCTGGCAAAAACTCTTGCACAATCGCGGGTGATAAGGATGTGCACCGTGTCAGTTTAAGACTCTCCACACATGGGTTTTTGAATATTTTAGGGATAGACAAAAAATTTAAGTATAATTTTAGGAATTTTAGGGAGAAACGAAAATTTTAGGAATTATAGGTATTTTAGGGCGAATGCGACCCTTGCACAACACAAGAGTGTGAATTTGTTCTGCTTCAACAGATTTTGCATCTTTGCTTTGATCATACAGAGTCGAAAGATTTTTGTTATTTTCAGGGAGTACTATTATTGCTCAAAAAGGAGTTCAGCATCCACAATTAACTACAGATATTGATGGATTGTATTGATGCGTTTGATTTCAGAATAATTTTCTGAACATAATTGCTTTTTCTCTGTATTTCATTTTGTGTACATGCCCTTAAAATATGCTTATGACCACGGGTGTAAAGTGGCATAAGTCACTAAATTCCATTTTTCATATCTCCATGAATATTGGTCATACAAATTTTGATTTTTTTTGTTTGAAACATTTTTACAAGGGCAACATTTTTCTAAATATGAGTTGGGGGAACTGGGGACCATATAAAAATTTACAATCCATAATTTTTATACCAACCCCTTTTCTAACTTAAAAACTATTCAGTAAAATTTTTTTAACGATTTAAAACATATCTTCAATTGGGACTATGCATCTAGGACCAACGGTGTCGAAAATAAAGGTCGGCCAGGTTATACGGGGACACGCTGTATAATTTCAATACATAAGGATTTTAAATTAATAGATTTATTAACAAAACATTAGATTATAAAAATAGCCACCAGTCAAAAGTTAACAATCAATTCATTAAATGAAATTTTCTAATAATCTAATGAAATAAAAAATACTAATGATAAAAAAAAATTGAGTCATATTATACTTCCTTCCTTAAGCCCAGAAATAATGTCTTAGTCTTGTCCCTTTGCCATGCAGTATATGGCAGACAAACACTGGATTAAACACAATAAAAAAAATTTCAACTTACTTTTGCAATTCTTAAAGCTTGCATGGATTCAGTGTCAAATGTATTTGGAATCATACCACTCAAAATGCTGTATTTCCTCCTGCAGCAAAAAAGTAATTAATATAGCAGTAACTATTTATAGCAACAAAATAAAAAAATTAAAAAAAGCAAAAATCAGCACTAACCTTAGGATAACTCTCAAATGCTCCTTGCCATTTATGGTTTCATACTTAACAGACATAATAATTGGCCCAAGGGTATTGTCATTCATAATGAAGTTGAAATGCTCCTAAATATAAAAAGGAAAATATGAATAAAATATATGTATGGAAGAATAATATTTTTTAAACATATGCTGTGATTTAAAATCTTTTTGTGAATATGACATAAAAAAATAAATGCTAAATGAGAAAGCTCCTGGCTGAAATTGCTATACTTCTTCACTTTAAGACAGAATAATCATTTAGAATGTGCAATATCTTGTGATCCAATCTCTGCATTGCGTTCTGTAATCCCAATTTAAAAATGAGCAGATACGACAGTGATTGTGTCTCATGTCAATTAACAGGTTCCCTGATGATAGTTTTCTTTCTTTCAAGATGCAATTGCAGAGCTTTTTCTCATAAAAAAAGCTCTAGGAAGGTATTTTCCCCTTAAATTTTGTAAAAAATATGTCTCTACGGTAGTTTGACTTCTGTGTACCTCTTGCATAAAGAAAATATATTTCAGTAAGTCAACCTGAGCAGAAATAATATTTTTTTTAAATTTTTAAATCCAACTCACAAGCAAAAAAAAATTCTTGAAATTAATACTATAGGTGTATATGTTAATTATGTTTTCATGACAAAATTAATTTAAAAAATTTAGTTCTTCAGAATAATGATATAAAAACTTGCAATTACTATCTGAACGAACTTGCTCAAATGAATTTCCAAGTAAAAATCAATGAGGGAAAATGATTTATATCATTTGGAACTGGTTTTAGAAAATATATTTGAAAGGACTAAAATGTATAGAAGAAAAACATTCTGGTTAAAGCGCCAAGTCTTTTCTGTGAATTATTTCTTTTGGATCGTCCTTCTATGGAGAAAAAAAACTATTATTAATCAGAACCTACCTATGGGGAAAAGATGTTCTATGATATAGAGATTAGGGGAAAAATAATAAAAAAATTTAATTTTAAAATTTTACACTGCCATAAAGGGTTTGAATTTTCGAAAAAAATGCAAAAAGTCCTAATTTTGGTTAGATGATTTTACACTAAAAATAATTGTTTTTTACAATATAAATAATAAAAAAGTGATGATTACTGAATAATTAGTAGTACAATGTACATTTCAACTTTTTTTACCCCCCCCCCCACCACATCCACGTTGAATCAGCCCTACAACCCTGTAGTGCAGTTGTCAGCGGCTTACGGAATTGAACGCCTAATCGGTGAGCGCTGTTCTTGTAAAGTAAATTAAATTACAATTTTATTGTGTGAAATTTGTTTGTTTGTGTACTTGGAATAATACTGTACTGTGGCGTTGTTAAGAAAAGACATGATTTGTCCTATATTTGGGTCAGGCTGTAATGTGCCCAAGATTATGCTTCCTACGTACGAAAAAGTTAATAAGGTGCGTATATTGGCATTCAAAAAGAGAAGCAGAGAACCGTGAATTTAAATACACTTTTCTCCGCATGTCAATAAGTTGCAAGTAAGTTAGAAGAGACCTGGAAATAAGCTTTAATACCAATAAATGACCACTACAACATTTTGAGAAAAATAAGTTCATATCACGACAAATATCGCGCTATCAAAGCAAGAAAATAAACTGAAAGCTATCGCAAGGAAAGCACATTGTAAGTTTTGCTCATCCGTCGACAATGACATAGATGTAACAAAGTTAGTTGCGATAATAGGTAGTCTGTCAACACAGGTATCAGAGAAGGTAAAAGAAATATGGAACCGATTCTGAAGCGTCTACTACAGTGGTTTGTGTGCCAGTTACAAGCCAACGAGAGATCGTATGCGAGATACTACCTGTAGTTTCTTTCACGTAAACCCAACCTACGTGAACTGACTAACAAGAAAGACTTAAGTACTGGTCAACTGTGCTTTATGGAAATTTGTGAAGCCATCACTGTGGACAATGCAGCGAAGGGCTGTTGAAGAGAAACTCTGGAAAGATTTGCCACTCAAAGTGGTTTACAACTTCCAACAGAATTCTCATGTTCTATTTGGCTTAGAAGAAGTCCAACCAAAGCTTTAGTGACATTAATTATGTTCATCGTAAAAGTCTAGGCACCTATATGATTCAAGATCAAAACCAAACAATCGGTAATCTATGGTCCACAGCATTTGCATCAATCAATCTTTCTATCGCGTTGTTTCTCAATTGATTTGGAGAAAGTCATTGATCCAGTAATTTTTGAAAAGGGGGTTTGGGATTTCCTGAAAATATCCTGATATCAATGCTAGCTGACGACAGAAATAACATAATAGAATCGGTCTTCCAAAGAATTTTGAATTTGAGCAAAGTCAAAAGGTCTGCTGCAACCCAAACCCTTTTAGCGAATAATAATATCCGTATCTTAAACATACCAACTTTTGACCCTTGTGTGACAGATTATATAGACTTGATTCAGTGGGAGAATGTGACAGAACAATTTAGCGATGACATGATTTCAGGAGCAATAGTAAACCCAGCAATCATTTCTACGGCAATACTACCTACTATCAAGGGGTCATCCCTGTCATACTCAAGCTACAGAACGAATAGTCACAGAAGCATTTTCTGCTGTACGCGAATCATACAGAAGATACGGGTTAATAAAAAATAGCCTGGAATCACGAAACCTCAAGCCAGTTTTCAACACTAATATGATTACCATTTACTGTAATTCCGAAGATATTTTAGATTTTTCTTGATTTAATTCTTAAGAAGCTGTTATATGAACCTAAAGATTTTTTTTCTTCCTGTAACCATTTAGTATATGTCCTCTCATTCCAATAAACATTTAAAAGTACAAAGGCTTGTTTCACTTAAACAAAAACCATTTTGACTTTTTACCATTAAAAAGTTTAAATACTAAAACTTTATCCTCCTTGCAAAGAGCTTAACATAATTTTTTTTCTTTTTTAATTTTATTTTTCCCTTAATCAATGTACTTTAGAACATCTTTTCCGTATAGGTAGGTTTTGAAATTCCTCAGAAAAAAAATTCATTGACTTTGACTTTTTGCTATAAAAAAGCTCAAATACCTAAAATTCATCCTCCTTGTGGCAGTATTGAACTTCAAATTTAATTTTTTTAATTATTTTTTCATGTATCTATATACCATAGAATATCTTTTCTCCATAGGTCGGATTTTAAATTCTGAATTTTTTTTTCGATCCACGCTATTACATTGCACTGTTAGCTATTACAAAAATAGCTTTTTTTAATGCTACATCTGTATGGCAATGTCTGGGCTACAAACACATAGATTAATAAGTACTAATTTTAACCTCCTTTTATGCATGATATACAGTATTAACATGATAAGCAAAACTGTCTAATTTTCAATAACAGTAAATAACTTTTCAGGAGTATTTCACAAGCATCAACATGATGCTTTTAATAATTTAAATTTAGAAATGAATTTATTCAACATTAAAATGTTAAGTATTAATTTGTAATGTAATTTTAAGTAAAAACTATTAAATATGTTAAAAAAGACAATTTCAAAGAAATTTTGCAACTCTGATCATATCGATTTATACTGAGTTAAATAAAATATCAATTTGTGCAAGATATATTTGTAACTGTCAATAATCTACAAATAAAAATTGTGCAATAAGGAACTAGATACAACTAATAACTGCAACATATCAACTAAACTAATCAGAAATAAACAATTTTTATGTCTGCTTTGTGTTTATTTTTAAAACTGATCAAATAAATCAGAACTAAAGACTAAAATATTTTAAGTATTGTTAATTAGAAAATTTTGGATGTTAAAATAATGACCATATAACAAATTTGGGAACAATTACCTCGGTACATATTGTTATGAATTTCCCTCAGAGGCAACGATGGCCCAGTTTTTATTGGATAAAAACTATTATTTATTCACTTAAAAAAACTCACAGAATTTATTCAAAGACAATAGTGCAATCACTCTCAAGCTTCAGTAAGAACAACTTCGAATACAGCGATTATACAAGTTCACTCCAATAGGTAAAAGCGATCAGCTTTCATTGAAATCCGAAGTCAAACTTTGTCAATTTTAGCTGCGATCTAATTTATACAGGCGTGTGAGAACCTTCTCGAAATATCCAGCCAACTCGTCAAATAAAAGAAACATCTCGAAATTTCCTGATTGCTTTAGGTGTTGCCACCTTTTTACTAACCTGTGTTATAGCTGTTAATAAATAAAATAAAGCACAATAGAATTTTAAATACGTCACTATTTACAACTATATACAGAAAATTTGTGCAACATTTCCCTCTTCTTAAAGACTGCACGTCCCGGGCAGTGAAGTTCTTAAGAGGAAAGGCCATTCAATCATTACTACCTTTAATTATAAAATGCTTACCTGATCAAGGAAGTATTTCCTGTACAACGTGGCATTTATATCAGCTTCAATTAAACTGCAATCACTTTGCTCGCCATTTGATGGCAAAGGGACTAGTTTTCTACTATCACTGTTTGGGTCCAAAACAGAATCATCACCTTCATCCACACGATACCCTCCAGATGGAGGTAATACCACCATGGGGTAGGGTCTAGGTTCTCTAAGAATCTAATAAAAATACACAATCACTATTTTAAAAATATAATTTATATTTGGAAATCATTGATTAGCATAAAAATAAATGAGTAAAGTATGCTTACATTCTTAAAATAAAGAATGGTTTAAGGGGAGTAAGTACCTTTTAAAGAAAGCATCATATGTTTTTAGAGGTAGTTTTTTATACTCTTTAGAAACTAATGATATTAATTTGATGGTTGGTTGTTTTCAGATTATCTGGCGCCGTCAGCAACACGAGGGCTATAATGCGCCGAAACATTCGTCATTTGACAAGCCAACATACATTTACAGACACCCATGCCTGACGAGGGACTCGAACCCGCAACCTCGCGGTCTAGAAGCTAGTACGCTAACCACTATACCGTTTGGTCGGCAATATTGATTTGAAATTTGGTTGGTAGTTTGTTGCTATACTTGTAACAGCAAAACAATGATTGAAACAAAAACGGGTCATTCTATGGAAAATCAGGAATTTGTGTTACAGGTGTTTATTACAAAAAGTATACTAATAAAAATACTTTTTTAGATATAAACAACCTTAGTATGACAGATATAATTAATTGCAATAAAATGTATTATTAATCAAATTTGACTCCCAAACAGTGAAATATCACATTCGTGGAACATCACCACTTGGGTCATTCTTTCGAAACAGGAAAAACCCATGTCTGAACATTATACCACTTTTAAAACAAGTACGAAAATAATAAATTGTCTTTTAATAACTTATCCATGTTCCAGGCTAACTTTCTCATCAATAACATGTTGAATTTTTCCAATATAAATATATTTAAAAATATATCAAACGTCCAAAAGTCATCATCCTGGCTTGTCACTAGAACCATTTATGCTATCTAAACGTTAAGTAAAATAAAAGTAATTTTCCGACAATGCAATTAATTTAATGCATTTGTAATAAAGTGTTTTATACAATGGAATGGAAAATAATTTAAAGTAATTTCATTATTTTTTCTTATTTAAAAAATTACTAAAATGTATGTCACTGAGGAAAGCATCATTGTCCTGGCATATTGCATTACATTCAATATTTTAACTACAGAAGGCAGCTGCATTCTATTTTTTAAGCTTATTCCAAGAACTTTTATTTCTTTAGAAAGCTGTGTGAATAATCATTCTCAGTTGATGCAATTTTTTTTACTGAATTTTGAAGTTCTAATCCATCAGAGTTATGTGTAATTTGCCTTATTTTCCTGCCACCTACAAAAAATACAAGATGTGTAGAATTTTTTTTTATATAGAATACATAATAAAGTCATCTTTTAGAAAATATATACATTAACTTTAAAATACTAGAATGTGCCAGCTTCTGATTACATCAAGTTCATCATTGTCCTGGTATATAAAGATGACAATAACAGCAAACCAAGATAATGATGCTTGTTATCTATTCAAAATATAATTAAAATTGATGTAAGTTTAACAATACCCCACTACAATTATAATTAAATTTGAATTTTTTTTTTTTGTTAGTTTAATAAGCATTTTTTAAAAAATCGCTTCATTTAAAAAAATTGTTGTATCATGAGTACCATTTTTTTAGCATAGGGATATTTTGAAATATTTTTTTCTACTCACAATTTACACATTTTTGCATTGCTGGCATTGTTTTCTTGTTGTATAAAGCCTAAATAATAACAAAAAATATATAATATACATTACCTTTTTTAAAAGTTGTTTTAATATTGAAAAGTTGTCTGTTTCGGAAGAATGACCCACTTATTATTTTGATTTTTACTATAGTAAATAATTTATAAATTAAACAATGTTCAAATTCTTTAGACTACATTTTTAGGCTAAGAAAATACTATAGAACACATTTCTAACACTTATAAGTCAAGTTGACATTTTCTGTTAATTTAATTTCAAGTTGTATGCCTTTAACCAGGGTAGGCACTTTTTGTTTCATTTTTGTTTTGCATGTTTGATTTAAAATGCTTTGAAGTTAAAATTTAGGAAATTTGTTTTTCAAATAAATATAATTCTATGCAAATGTTTCAAAACTGAATTTTTACCCCATTTTTTATTAAAAAAAAAAGACTGGTGTTCAACTAACTTTCTTGGTAATTACTAATTTTTATTAAAATTCAATTAAGAGGTGAGATAAGATAACTTGCTCCTTCAAAATATCTTTTTTTGCATATAGCTTTTGAGGATTCAAAATTTAATATTAATTATTTGTATTAGAACTGAAACAAAAATAAGATAATTTGTTCTGTATCAGGTGACATCACACAATTATATTCTCTTCTATTTAGGTTATTTTTGAAAAATAAACAGTTAAAAGATTGCTATGCAAAATCTTGGGAAAATTCAAAATATTCACTAAAATTATTATACCTGGTCTCTTTTTAAGTTGTATAATATTTAATCTGTTGTAAAAGTAAGGTTACTTATGTTTTAAATTTAACTTCATTAACTAATTCTTAGCAGGGTTTTATATCTCATGTCACATCCATGGACACTACTTTTTCTAGTATTTATAAAAAATAAAAGCAAATCTTATTTTTTATCTTAATCACTATAATAGTATTACTACCCTTAATGAGGAATTTTGACACTTATTGGTTTTATTTTATAAAAAAGTAAAGGAAAAATTCATGAAAAACAATACTACTCTTTCATAAATTTGAATTACGATAGATTGTTAAAAAAATATTTAGTTTTTCACTTTGTGATTTTGCGGGAAAAAACTACTTTTGCTTGTTACGTCGCAGCACAGATAGTGAAAATCACCTGCTATACGAGGGCTGCAGTTCTGCTTATGAACTTTCGACGGATGCGGTTCTGTTTATTTCAGCTTTGACCAAGGCTTATTTTAAGTAAAATTTAAGATTGTTAAAAAGTCTGATCTAAATCCCTCCTTCCAATACAATCTTTATTAAATGGAACACATAAAATAAATAAAAATGTTGGTTTATCAAGGTGCTTGATAGAGCTATTTCCCCTTCCTGTACGTAATTTAAAAATGTGATTTAGTGCAAAAATATAAAATGGGTAAAAATATTAGAGGTTTTTCATTTTCCAAAAGTAGCCAAGTAGAGTCGACTGGGTGCCGAAAGTGACTGGGACATATACGTAAAATAGAGGAAAGGAAGCTTTCAAAGAATAAGATGCTAAGCTCACACCCACATGCATCCATAGATAAAATTTAATTTCTATTTTAGACGATGTAATAATTGTTGCTTGTGGTATCATAAATATGCAACATACTTTAATAGAGAGATAAAAATATTTCAGATAAATGTGTTTAAATATTACTATATGTAGATATAATCATTGACAGGAAAAAATTCACAGGTTAAGATTGTGATAAAACAGTTATTCTACCAATGGCAAACATATTTTATCAGCCTAATATTACAATAATTTAGTTGGAGGTTAATTTTAAAACAATTAAAAAATTCATTTGAATCATCATTTGAAATAAGATTTAATGGCTTTTCCTGTTTGTTTGCTGATAGCATAAAGTAGCATTTGTTTACTTTATAAAAAGAAGCTATGCAATAAACTAGCTGTTTAAAAAGAAGAAAGACAAATCATGCACTAAAGGGTTAATGCAAAATCATTAGGATGTCTGATTGGAAGCAGTAAACATTGGCAAAAGGACTATTCGTGTGCTAATGATAATTCACCAAGTGAGTGACAACAAGGAAAGTACTCGGCTAAAGCCAAATGATGCGTTAAAACTCTTATAATATACATGGTTATAAAAGTATAACATTAATTACAATTTATAATCAAAAGGATTTATTTTCTTATTGTTTTCAATATTTTGAAGTTAAATACAAACTATTTGTGCAGACAGGCTATTTTTATTTTATTACTATAAAATTTATGATTTCCCACAGCTACAGGGTGTTCAGAAACCATCGCACTTCCAATATATTTTCATAATTATGAGCAAAAATTAAAAATATTTACAACTGGAAGTAGAGTTCAAAAATCAGTATTTATTGAGATATTCATAATCAAATTTAATAAATTTTAACCAATTAAATAATTTCAATCCATATCTGGAAACTCTCTTTATTCATTTGTTTTTCTTTAGAAGTTATCAGAATTTTAAACGCTCCCTGATTGGAAAAAATATTTAAGTGAGCGTGGTAGACGAAATAGCAAGAAAAATTAAAGTTTGACGTTTTTCTTTTTACCACCTTTTGGCTAATAATTGATATGAAAATATTTACAATAGATAATGTTTACATTGAATGTGAGCAAATGTATATAACTTTTCATAAGAAATAATTTATATCTGGAAATTTCAGTTGCAATAAAAAGCAAATAATTTCGAATTTTAATGATAATGTTTAATAAATAATCTTTGTTTATGCTATAAAATAGATTTCTTATATAAAATATGAAACAATTATTATAAATACATAAAGAACTTTAACTTACTATAATTAAATAAGTTGTTAAAGGCAGAATGTTTGACAGTATGTAAAAGGTCCCGCGAATGAACCTCGCTGACGATCTTCAATCTTTCTTTAAAATGGGTAGACAGATAATGTTGTGTTAATTGCTTGGCTCAGTGATTGAGTTATTTGAGTTTTCTAGCTCTAGAGACTGAAAAAAAAATGCTTAATTTCCCCTGGAAGACCTCCTGGATGGCACCACCTTCAAACAGGTACCGATTTAAGGATATTCCAGTGCAGTATTGCCTTCGTATAGCTATTACGCCATAAAATCTCTGGCCAGTTCTCAAAAGAAAATATAGGCAGAAGACGTTGCAGTCATTTCAGAAAGTAGTGAATTATACGAGTTGCATTTTTTTTTTAACAAAAGGGCTACACTTTATTGTGACAGTGCAACATTAAGACAACTCAGAGATACCCAAATTTAATGAGAAATGTCTTCCAGGAGGTCTTTCAAGGGGAAAGTTCCACACATTTTCTTTTCATCTTGAATGGGAGAAAATATGGAAAACTCCCATCAAACAAAACAGTAATCAGAAAAAAATCATAACTAAATTCAGATAATAAAAAAAAAAATTGCTAATTTTAATTAATTACTGTTAGAGGGCGTTATATTCACTTTGGGAAAGAATTTAATGGAATTGGTTGCATGTGATTTTTTAGCAACAGCTACAAGAGGCCTATACTATATTGAAACATCAAACATGGGCAACTAATTATTGGGTATCCATATTATAAGGAGGAATGCCTTCCAGGAAGTCTTTTAAGAGGAAACTAGAACACATTTTCGTCTTGAATGGAAGGTAATATGGAAAACTTCCATCAAGTAACACATTCATTCGAGCGCGACCATAATATAATTCATATAATCAAATTAACTAATAATTCCATTTATTACTGTTAGAATTTCCTTTGGATAAGTATTGAACTTGATTGGTTTTAAGTGATGTCTTATCAACAGCTACAAGACCAGTAGACTATACTGCATGGGAACATCGTAAAACATGGGCATTTTTGGGCAGTTCATTTTTGGATTATCCAAATTATAATGAGGAATGCCGTCCATGAGGTCTTTTAAAAAGAAACTGGAAAGTATTTTTTATTTGATTTTTTTGAATTTCAATGATCTTGTTTTCATTATTGTGATGTTGTTGATGGGAATGTTCCCTATTTCTTTTCAATAAAAGTTATTTAATCCCACTAGACTATTACAGCATGTATAAGAAAACTTTTGATAAAAATCCCAATTTAGTTTTGTATAAAAGAGATGCAAGTATGTCATTAAAAATTTTATAAACTAATTTTAAACAGGTTGAGAAATCAGTAAATATTTTTAAGTACTAGTTCAGTAGAATAAGTAGAAATCACATAATTGTTTGTAGTTAGTAAAGATGTATTAGTGCTGATGTAGCAGATAAGCCACAGTAAGACATTTCTAGTTAAATAAAAGTTATTTATTTCATTTTAGATGGCTCTCATTATAGTAATAATATTTTGGAGAAAATTACTATATTATAAAGCTCATAAAGATTAGGATTTTGTCAACAGTAAAATTGTAGACCACAAGTTTAGAGATAAGAGAATGTTAGGTTTTTTAAAAGTACAGTTCTAAATATTAAAAAAATTACTGTATTACCTTTCGCAATAATTCAGTTTCGCATCGTCGCAACTCTTGAGCTTGTAGCGATTCATACCGTGCGGAAGAACGGGGACAGTTGTCATCAGTGTAGACTGCTGGAAGCTAAAAATAATATATAGGTATAAGATTCTAAAATGACAAACATAGCAACAATAAAAAATCACCAAATAGTTAATAATCACTAAAAATTTATTGAAAGAATTTTTATATATTCTTCTTCGTTCATAAATAATAATAAAATACAACTGCTATAAATAAAATTATTTCATTTATTCGGACTCTAACTTTTACTCCTCACAGGTGGATGAGGTCACTTACCGATTCCAAACATATGACGACAATAATCAGGTTGGAAAAACAAGTGATAAATGAAATGGAAAACTATATACTTGTAGTCAGATGGATTAGATTTGGTAAGATGGGGACAAGACGAAAAAACAGTTATATATCGTGGTTCAGAATACAAACACAAAAGAGGTGTTGCTGGATGAGCAAATATTTGCAACAGCTACTTCAGTACTTGCAGTTAGTAAATGTAAACAAATTTGTTGCTTTGCGGTCAAAGCCAAACAAAAACTAAATTTCGCGCGTGAATGAACCATAAAAGTATGACATCATAGTTTACCCAGTGAGAGGATTAATTTATGACGTCACATACAACTGCCTTGTATAGTTTGCTGCCCGATGCCATTAGCCCAATAAGGTCCGTCATGCAATTTAGTTTGGAATTTGTATTTGTAAACTATGTTTTCTCTTTGCATTGCTCACAACTGTAGTACTTCTGGAAATATGCTCCGATTGATTGGAAAAATTTCCTTTAGAAAATTCCTAAACGAAAAACAAACTTTGATCTTGAAATGGATGATTAACACCAAATTTAAAACTGCACGCCATACATTGTACAAAGTATTTTGAAGACGACATGATAATTGTTTTCATAAAAAATATAGACGAAGACATAAAATGGGATGTTCATTTGCCTTCGTAAACTTAGTTAAAGAAAATGAGGTTTATGGAATATTCCATTACAACTTCTCCCAATTTAAGCAAGGGCGTAGTTGAAGTTGTCTAGTCTTCTAACTTGACAGTTAAATGTTTAGGACCATTTTGAAAGTTTAATCAAGACCAAATTAAAGAAAAAGAAGGGGAAAAATAAAAAAAAAAAAGGAGAAGAAGAACAATTTCTTATCTTTCGAATTTTCCGAATTCCGATTTTATGAAAGTTACAAGCAGTAAGGAATTAACACTTCATATATAAAACCTCCCAGATAACTTTTTATTATGCAAAAGTACAATTACTCTCAGGCTCTCTAATCTTTCAAACACCATGTTTCGAAACTAATTAAGCACAGGCATAATAGTGTTTTTGTTGTGATCTCTTCGTGTAGGTCAATATATTTTTGGTTACTAATGCGGATTTCCACGAGTGGTGTCACGATGTTTGTAGCCTCCTCCCTCCCATTTCCCCCCAAAAAAATTGACAATTGTTATTCAATTGAAGAGTTAAATTTTCGTATCAATATGGTTGTGAGTCAAAGAATACAAATGTGGAGGAAAGGGATCAAAATATAGTAGTCTCTGATTTTTAGTAAACGTCAGTTTTTCCAGTTTACAAGTAAGAAAAAAAACTAATTATATTAAATTAATAGGAATACTATTATGCTATGAAACACGTTAAAAAAAATCCAAACGAGGGCTATATCTTATATTCTAATTGACGAAATAATAAAAGTCAAGTGCCATTGTAAAACGTGGATTTTTTTTTTATCATGAGGGGTCATCTACATATTTAAACTGAACCAAATTTTGAAAAGTTCGATGGCAAACCCATAATATTATACCATATTTAGATTTAGCATTAAAAAAAAAAACGGCGAAATACAAAATTTCATAATATTCCAATGAGTGGTTGGAAATTTAAATGAGGTAAAAGAATTGACAAATTAATGTTTAAAGAAAAATTTACTTTTTTGGCCATAAATTCTTAAATAATCAATACATTTTAGTAATTTTTGTTTCAAACGATTAGTTTGTTAAATGCCAAACATAAATAACAATCAACTTTTGCACTAAACAGTTTTTTAATAATTAATTATTAAACGATAAAACAAGTTTTAAATTTTTTTTAAATGGAAGCATATATTTTTTTTACTTTCATTAGATTTATCAAGGTCAAAAACTCCTGCAGAATTTTTTTTCATTCTATTCTGACTTTTGGTTCTCAATATTTTAGCAAAAATGTAAAAAGGCTCACTTTAAGGGACCGTGTAATAGATTACATCTTGAAGCTTAGATAGATTGACTTTTCCCCGCTATAAAGACATTTGCCTTGAAGATCGGCCAAAACATAAATGGCGTGTTTCTCAACATAATGAACTGAAATTTCGTATTTATGCTAAACGAAGTATTCTAAATCGAATGAAAACATTAAAAATAGAAGTTCGTATGGAAATTTTCAAAGATAGAATTACATTTAATATAGTAAAATTAGAGTTAAATTGCTAAATTTACAGCCTTTTAAGAAAAAAATATGCACCGGGCATACAGAAAATCGTAAACCAAACATTTGGTTGCAAACCGCAAGATTCTACGATATTAGAACCGAAGAAATAGCCATCGTTCGATTTTTTTTCCTACTGTACCTTGCTTTGTTTTGGAAATCCCCCCAAATATATAATTTTTAATTTTGTTACTCTATGAGAGGTGACTTAATGCAGAGGATATTTTTTAGTACTATTTGTAAGGGATGCATCAGGGGTGCAGTCAGAACTTTATTTCGAGAGGGGGTGTGAAATTAAATTTTGTGATACGAAATTTAATTTTAAAATCATTCTTGCTCACGTATTCAACTATGAAAACAAATTGTAATTATACTTGGGAATTTTTCTCAGTGTCATTTGAAACAAGTAAAAATTAATAAGTATATCAAGCATTTATAAGGTAGAAAAATTTGCGCAGTTGATTAAGGTTGCTTTGGAAATCAATAGGAAGCACTTTCGAAGACAATAAGGATTCTACATTTGAATGAGAGAAATCCATTTCTTGTTGGCAGACTGGTGAGACCATCTTTCATAATCGTTACCAATCGTTACCATTAATTACCTTTCAATCGTTACCAATTACCAATCATTACCATAATCGTTATCTAAACATTTTTAAAAATTAGAGAAGGATTTCTATGTCTTGGGATCGAATTGGTTTCAAAACATAGGTCAGAACGTTGTTTTTTGTTTGCTAACATTAGTGATGATTGCAAGTAAACCATTGGCCATTCAATAAGAACGTAAAAAAAATCCCTTCAGCCATGAATATGTTAATTGAATTAATCGAAAATAGGATTTTGCATAAACACGCAGCCTAAATTTGAACTCATGTTTTGTATGCAATAAATTAGTTTTATTCAATTTCCTGAAAACCGATGTTGAAAAAGAATATCCAAGTCGGAATTTCTAACTCCCTTCAAATAATTGTCATCGTATCACTTGTAGCTTCATTCTTCATTAACTTAGAAATATAATAACAAATATCAATGTGTAAAACTGAAATCAATATCTCTCAGCAATAGAATACAGTACCTAATTCTGATGAACTTCCAAAAGTAATCTCTTTGAGTAACCGACATAAAAATTAATCTTTTTAAATGCTCAGAATACGTACGGGTTCACTAGTATTTAAAATTCATATTGACTATATTTATCCTAAACTCTGCTGCTACTAATGGGAAAATCTAATTATACCAAATTACGAACAAGTCAGTCAACAGGAAGTGGCATTACTATAAATTCAAACTGTTCAGTTTTTTCGATTAAGAGTGATTAACAGTCTTTTATTGTTCCTTAGACCAAAAGAAATATTTTCTTAAACACATTTGCTGAAATAATACTTCAAAACATATGAAGTTTAGAACACAAAACAGTTCGACATTAAATTGTAATACTGAAATTTTTAATTCAAAAATAAATATACGATTGTGTCGTTTCTAATAAGTGGTTAGCAAAAGTTTTACCTTACAATTCATTCGAAAATTTGTTAATAAGTTTTTATTTTTGTTACATTTAAAACAAAATTTTATGACTTCTGAAATAATATTTTGGTAGTTATTGCATTTCAGAAAATATTACATTATGTCTATAGGTAGACCACAAAGAAAGAGACTACCACTCTTAACAATTGAGGACTAGAAATGGAAAATAAAAATGAAATTTTTTCAGGTGAGTCGAAAAATTATCGCATCTGGTACTTAAAGCAACGATTAAGTACATACTTCAGATTGAATTTGAACTATTGCTACTGGAGTTCGCACTTTGGGCGTTCTCCATTTTGTTTAGCTTGGTCTACCTTCTGAGGGTCACGGGCGTATATATCCGTCATTTGATCCCCAGTTTTTCCAGCAATGCACAACCTTTTTAAATTTATAAATAAAATGTAAAATAAAATATTTTTTAAATCTTTTTATTAGGATGATAGTTTAAAACCTACTTAAAACAAAATAAATAAAAAATAATTTAAAAAAATTATATATTTGTATCAGAAATAAAATGTAAAAATTATTGCAGGGAAAACAACTGTATAATTTCGCCCATTCCCTTGACGCTCAGAGGGTTAAAAACATTTTTCGGTTAAAAAAAAAAAAAAAAAAAAAAAAAAATCGATTTTTTTGGTAGCTAGGCCGTTTTCCATTTTTTGTCTTCAATTCTTTCACAATGGAATTTTTCAAAGAGATTCGGCACCCTCTGTACCGAATCTGTGAAATTGCCTATTTTTATCTATCTTTTCTGGGAAAGTTCCTAACAGATGAGTTTGAAATTTTTATATAGGTTAAATGGATCTTATACAAGATTGTTATCAATCTTAAATTTTTTTTTTGAGAAAACATCTTTTTTTTTACCAAGATTTGGTATAAAAAAAAATCTATATAAAATCATTAATTAATCTAAAATAAAAGTTAAAGGTAAGTATATAGTAAATGATTAATAGTTTGATATTTTTAAACAAACTATAACATACTTCCAATTTTTGTAGAAACTAAAGTAACACATCAATGGAAATGCAAAAGACATAAAATAACATGAAATAAACATCCCAAAATCAATTTTATTTTAATGGGACTGAGTCCCCAATAAGTTATTCACTAGTTACCTTAATTAAATTAAACGATATATAAATAACCATTGCTTTAGGAACTGATCCAATAGTCTAGTACCAGTTGATACATTGAGTAATGTAGCGTTCTGATCTATGTAATGACTTTTATACATCAACACATTCTACGGGCCCTTCTTTTGCTACCGCCTATCCAATTACTGGAATATTTTCTTGTTGCCCAGCACCCTTGATCGGTTCCTGTAAGATCAGACTTTGGTGAATGTGGACGAAAGACAGAATCCTTTAGCTTTCGTCTTCATTTCGGGAACTGAAGTGAAGCAAGGGCACAATCTTAAGTAATGAGAACAATTTGTGAAAAAAAACAGTTTTAATGTAAAAGGGATATTTTTCAAAATGAAAAAGAAATAAAATTGGATAAAAGTATTTTTCAATTCCAATGTTGAAACCCCTTGGGTACAGATTTATTTGGGAAAATTCTTGCGTTTTGAACGTTTGGTTCAAAATAATAAAGGAACACAGCCAAACAAATTATTTTTTTAAAGTATAGGTAAACCAACCGATGTTTGACTTAACCAATCATGGCTCTTGTGACATTAAAATCCATTCAAACAACCTAGTTTGAGTGACGAAATAGGTTCGTCATTATTAACAAGCAAAACAAGTGCATGACGAATCTCAGCCGTCAAATGTACCCAAAGGGTTAAGAGAACTCAGTATCACAAAAATAAAAAAAAATTAGTAAAAATTAATTTTGGGATTTTTATTTCATGCTGCTTTATGTTTTTGTTTCCATTCGATTGATTCCTTTAGTTTCTACTCTTCTCAGAAGTATGTTATATTTTATTTTAAAACAGAAAATAAACGATTATTAGCTATATAAGACATGACCTTTAACTACAATTTTCTTTAAATGTGTTTTTTTAAACTTCATTGTACCATTTCTAATTAGCAGGGCTGAGATATAATATTTTTTACTAAGTTGTAGTATATAACTTACGGATTAATCTGACGTTAAAAATTTCAAATTCATTTGATTATAACTTTTCAAGAAAATGTACATTGAATATAGGCAATTTAACATTACGGGTATAGGGGGTACTGAATCCTCTTAAGATGCGATGTAAAAGTTTCTCAGCTTAAAATTATACCAAATGACTAATGGATTGGCTCCTATCTTATAATTGCTAACATTTGAGTAAGATAATATGTCATTTTACATTTCAGTTCGATTTTGATGACAAGTAATAATGATTTATATCAAAAACTAATTTTCAAAAGAGGAATTTATTTATATTTTATAAACAACTTGTCTGAATGTAAGCTACTTATAATTTCTTATGAATATTCTAACTTATAATAAAATCTTAGGTTGTATATTTTCTTTCCTTTTTGTGGAAGAAGTTCTACGGCTTCGTTTTCAGACAAGTTGGACTTTAACTTAATTGAAGTGTATTTAGTTACGCGTAAATGGACTATACTTTGGTTTATGGCATTGTTTATTTGATCTGTTTCTAACCTTAAACTCTTAATTTATACCATTGCAATAAAATGGTTATTTCTGAAATATCTATCTCAAAAACGATGTCCTTTTTTTTTTTTACAATAGTGAAACCATTTCCTGTCCCACTAATTTCCAATGAGAATCAGTTGACAAGTTAATTGGCGTTAAGGCGTCTTCTCACTTTAGGCACCTCGAAAGTAGGCTATTTTCGCGATTTTTTTTCGAGGATTTTTGAAAACAATTATGGGATAAAATGGATCCTATATAATAAACACATCTTTCAAGTACAAGAAAATTTTTATTTTTTATTTTTTTGAACAATTATTATAATAAAACAGTAGCATCGAAAAACCCGTGTAGAAATGTAATGTTCGTGGCTTGTTGATGAAATTTCGGAAACTATCCGGCCGATTGTCATGAAATTTGAATGACATTCTTCATAGTTATGACTATAGCGCATATCATCAGATTTTTGAAATTTTGATTTGAAGTATTATTTTTTTTACAAAAAACTGCAAAAAAACGCGTTTTTTTTACTTTTTCGAAAAACGTGCGCCATTTTGTTATATTCGCGAATATCAAAAATCTGATGATATGCGCTATAGCCATAACTATGAAGAATATGTCATTCAAATTTCATGACAATCGGCCAGATAGTTTCCGAAATTTCATCAACAAGCCACGAACATTACATTTCTACACGGGTTTTTCGATGATACTGTTTTATTATAATAATTGTTCAAAAAAATAAAAAATAAAAATTTTCTTGTACTTGAAAGATGTGTTTATTATATAGGATCCATTTTATCCCATAATTGTTTGCAAAAATCCTCGAAAAAAAATCGCGAAAATAGCCTATTTTCGAGGTGCCTAAAGTGAGAAGACGCCTTAAACTCTTAATTTATACCATTGCAATAAAATGGTAATTTCTGAAATATCTATCTCAAAAACGATGACCTTTTTTTTTTACAATAGTGAAACCATTTCCTGTCCCACTAATTTCCAATGAGAATCAGTTGACAAGTTATTTGGCGTCAATTTAAGGTGGTCTCGGACTCAACATTTTTAAAATTCTCAAATTTTTTTATCATTGTAGAAAATAATACAAATGTTTTTGAATATAATGGCATAAAAATTTTATTTCTATTATTAGTAGAACTTGAAATATTTTACTCTTTGTTTTATGACAACTGTATCTTGAACATGCTATCTTAAACTTTGAAACTGTTTTTCTCGGTGATGGCTTTTTGTCCCTTTTTTGAGTTCAAATTGATTTAATTTTAAAACTACTTGTTATAAATTTATGAAACTTTCCATAATTATTTTTCATACATATTTCTTTAATTTGTCTTCGGGAATTATGTTTTTTTATTTAACTTTTTTTTAAAAAGTTTTTGAAGCTTAGTATACTATGGATTTTATACAGTATTTGCACAAATTATTTTTTGAAATGTTTTTTTTTTTCAAATTACTTTATTGAAAAATTATGAAATTTTTTGTATGACTTATAAGAAGTAATTTTATGCAAAAATGAAGCGATTTTTTTAAAAAAAATTTTATATATATCAAATTTAGGAAATATCAAAATTTTGAACTTCTTTAATTGAAAGAAAAAAGAAAAAAAATTAAATAAAAAAATTTAAGATAGTGTTCTATGTTTCAAAGCATCATTCATTACTGCATTAAAAAAAGTTCAGAAAAATAGTACTAAAAATAAAGATTTTAGAATGTTGAGTTCCAGACCCCCTTAAAACACGTAATACTGTTGTACAGTGACCATGCTAACCATCTGGAATAACTATGAAGTATAAATCTATATTTACAAAGCCACGACACTGCGGACTTTAGCCAACCACCATTTGTAAATACTGGCTGGCTTAAGTCCGCAATGATTGAAAAAATGAGCCATGTTATTCTAATTTATTCATTTATTCCTAACAATTGATACGAATATATTTACTTTATATTTTGTTTCAGCTGTTGTTTGAATTCGGCTCGTGTTTCAGCTCTTTGCAGGTCTGAAGCCAGTCATCACTGGAAAATATGCAAACTGGCCGGCCAATATATGACATTGGCATTGAAATATTTTAGTTATTTCGATCCATCGATGGTCACCATTTTAGATTTATTCCATGCTAAATCGAAATCTCGTCGGATTTTAACAATGACATTTTCACCAAAATACTCATTACAATTTAAATAAGCATAATATAACATTTAGACAACTTGGATGAACTACATTTGTGAAGTATCTCCCCCTCCCCCCCCCCATTTTAGTTTTGAAATATATGAGCCTTATTATTCCAAGTGGTTTTCAAAACATTTCTTTTCCTGAAATTTTAAATTACATCCTTCCTTGATGTTGAAACCAAATCTGAATGTCAAGTGCTCTATAGACTGGACATGATGTAAGAATGGATGTGTAATGTTCCATTTTTGCAAAAAACGAAATAATTTGTGTAGATGTTGTGTTGTTTTTTATAGATAAGAAAAGTGGGTGACTGTAAAATAAAAATGTATATATTAGAAACATTGAGTTCAATAATTTCAAGAGAATAATGTAGGCAACTTCAATTCTTTTACAATAATTTCTGCCAGTTATATTAAAAAATATTTTACCATGTTCACAAGTAAACCCCCAAGTAAGAGCGCACGTATCATTTTACACTAAACCTAACTACTTTAAACTGATATTTTTCTTGGATGACAGAAAAACTGGTTTTACAGTATTTTTCAGGAATGACTCCCTAATTTTGAAACGGCCTAACTGTCAAACGGTGAATGATATAAAGAAGAGACAAGTGTTATTTTGGATAGACAGGTATAGAATTTTAAATACACTGGTTTACAAAATTAGTTCCACTATTGAAATGTTGAAAAAATGTTTCAAAATAAAATTTATTGAAATCAGTTCGTCGTTTCCCCATGAGAAAGGACCCTATGATTCATTACAGGGTAGTGCAACCCAAATGGTAATGGCCGCGTAGCCCAGTCGGGAGAGTATCGTCGGAGTTCGGGCCTGGGACCGACTAAAGACTAGAGGTCGGAAATATCGATGAAAATAAGTATCGATACTATATCGTTGCATCGAAAAAAATATCGATAAATCGATACATGATTTTTTTGTTATTTGATTTTCAATTTTGCCAGAAACGAAGTTTTTCGGGGCAAATTTCTACATTTTATGAATTCATGCCAAAATTGTTTTAATAAATAAATTATAAAAATTGTTTTAGTAAATAAATTATAAAAATTGTTTTAATAAATAAATTATATTATCAATCTGAATAAATAAAATACATTTGGATGTCAATGAATAAATTCACATTTATTTTTAAAGAAGAAATTTTTAAATGTAGTTTACAGCATATTTTGCTGATAGAGATGTTTTTAATACCTAAAATTAGATGCAAATTACAGGCACACGTTGGCCGGCGCTGTGTTAATGACCACTAATAAATTATCTTATCTTTTCAGTACATTATGTTTTCTTTTTGGTTAGAGTGTCATTTTAACGATCATCAAAAAACTGAAAAGGTTTGAAGATATCGATATATCGGTGACTTGTATCGATATTTAAAAAAAAATATCGATAAAAATATCGTCGTATCGATATATCACCGACCTCTACTAAAGATCGCCGTGTTCGCTAATGGTGATTGGGGCACGTTAAATCAGTCTGGTCACAAAGTCCTCCAAGTTCCCATACAAATCAATACCTCTGGAGGGTGGCAAAGCCAAGCCTACTGCTGGAGTATTCTGCTTGGTAATGCCTCTAAATTAGGAAGTTCCACATTCGGTTGGTAGTGCTGCCATCTACCGAGTAGCTACCGAAAAGAGGTAGAAATGAACTCTTCGGTGGTTATAGGTAGACTTGCGCACTCCCTCTCACGAGCGAGTGTGTGCTTACATTCTGTGCAGTACTGCCCACTATCGTTCTGTATTGGATATGGGGTTGCTACAAAATGCTTAAAAGAAGCAGAGGTGCCTGCCTTAGTCCCTATAGTCATTGATAAGAAGAACCCAAATGGTCACTTTTGCAGATTGCAGTGTTTTTGTAAGACACACATACGGTTTTTTATAACCCCATATTCACCCGTTTTTTTGTTGTTGATAAATTCGTCCAAATGAAATTGAGCCTCATCTCATGCAGGCGTCATCAAATTTATTCCTATCAATAAATTTCTCAAACTGGAGTGTTTAACATTCCATGCCTGTCTATCCATCATACCACTTGTCTCTTCTTTCTGTATCTTACTGTTTCTCAGTTAAGTCATTTCAATATTTGGGAGTACTTTCTGAAAGATCCTGTATAGTCTATTTAATTGAAAAGTTGCACCTCTATAAGGAGATAATGGAAGATTTAATTTTTATTGAAAAAGTTCTCTTTAAACTGGTTATGACTTTTAATTTTTTTTATATAAAACTAATGCCTGTTTTAAAAGAAGTTAACTTTATTTTTTATCAAAAAGGAGGAATTGTTTTTGTGGTTCGTCTTCAGACATCTTTTGCTTAATATGAATTCTATACAGTTGCAAACATACTAGCCTATCTATCCTAAAGAGGAAAAAAACGTAGTATTTCTGGTAAAGATCACTAACTGTAAAATTACTAGGTGTGTTAAATTAAGATTGTGTTAGTTAATTATATAATTTTGATATTATACAAATAAGTCAGGTTCTTTTCTTTCCATTCAATATTTTGTAATACAAACTACTTTTATTTATGGGAAGCCCAGAAAAAAGTTGAAATTTTATCAAAATATTAAAACGTTACTAAACTATTAAATATTAAATCTGACCAATGAATGTATCAACTTTATAATAAAATTAGTACAATAATTTAAAATTAGTTGCTATATATAACAAAAGATGGCGCCACTAAAATTTTGCTGTCTCATTTCTCACTATCAGAGGTTCTTTTCTGTTGATAGACCCGACAATACGGATATTTTTTTACAGTAAATTTATTGTTTGAGGTCAAAAGTATACATTCAAATGGATGAATATATTTCGAATATAAAACAATGTTTATGCTTTTTAGTCCTCCATATTGTTATTTTTTCTTTTATCCATTTGCTATTTTGTCTTTATTGGGATCCATGTTTAGGTATCCCTTTTTGAGAATGATAGTTCTTAATGAGAATATTGTCCAAAACAACTTCTGTAGATGTTTTTTAAAGTGTTGCTATGCTACATACAGTAAATAACTTTTTTTTTTAATTTTTGTACGTATATTATTACTTTTAAAATAAATTTATTATTTTTAGATATGCAAGCAGAAGCTTTATATTTTCGTTTACGCATGGTTTTAGTTCCCTTTTGCGAGGTTTATATCCATTTTAACCTTCAACCGCTTTAAAAATAAAATTTACATAAAAATATGTTTATTTTTATTAAACTAGTCAGTTACCTTATATAAATGAGCCATGGCAAATTTCAGAATTTTTTTTAAATATTCGTAAATAAATACAATCCTAAAAAATATATATTCAAGCTATTTTAATTAACATTTTTGCATACTTTCCCGACACTTTCTTAAAATTGTTTGAATTACAGTGATTGTCTATAAATAACTACAAATATTATATATTTAAGTGAATCAATACCTTGTTTCCAACTCAATCCAGTGACAGTAACTGGATTAGTGATACTATGTAAATTGGGCAATTTCGATAAGGTGATGCTAAATTTGGAAGATGAAATACTATCAAGAGATTGGTTGCATTAGAGATTTTCTAGCGCGAAAGCTACTCGAGAGCCATACTACGCTGAACATCGTTTGAAAAACTTTTTTATTCATCAACGTACTCAAATTGCGGTTTTATCTTTTCTATCGTGCTGCTATCTACTGTATGCTCTCAGATGCTGTCATCTACTGTATGCTCTCAGATGCTGCCATCAATTGTAAGTTTTCAGATGCTGCCATCTACTATATGCTCTCGGATGCTGCCATCAACTGTAAGTTTTCAGATGCTGCCATCTACTATATGCTCTCAGATGCTGCCATCAACTGTAAGTTTTCAGATGCTGCCATCTACTATATGCTCTCAGATGCTGCCATCAACTGTAAGTTTTCAGATGCTGCCATCTACTATATGCTCTCAGATGCTGCCATCAACTGTAAGTTTTCAGATGCTGCCATCTACTATATGCTCTCAGATGCTGCCATCAACTGTAAGTTTTCAGATGCTGCCATCTACTATATGCTCTCAGATGCTGCCATCAACTGTAAGTTTTCAGATGCTGCCATCTACTATATGCTCTCAGATGCTGCCATCAACTGTAAGTTTTCAGATGCTGCCATCTACTATATGCTTTCAGAACTTCCCCAACTTAGTGGGATATTTTTTTTTATTGTTAATTTCGATTTTCAAATAAATAACACAATGTGCAATTGTAAATGTACTATTCGTAAGAAGCGGAGGTCTTTACTTTTAAATTGGCATTTCATTTATAAATTTTGGTTTTGTTTAAAGGGAGAAACGATCACAAAAAAAGATTTTTTTCCCCTAAAAAATAAATCAGTTAAAATTCAGATATTTTTATGGAATAAATATTTCGTTTTTACAACTTAGTTTTTATTCAAAAATATTTGTATACAGGGTCTTTCAAAAAGGACTCCCTAACTTTGACATTTTGTAATTATACAAGTACAAATTTTAAGATCAACAACAGACTCAAGGCCCAACACGGTTGATCGATTAACAAAAATATATATACACGAATATATATATAGAAATAGAATTTTCATACAATCTTTACAGGATCATACATACAATATATAGTAGTTACAGGGTCATACATACCATATACAATAGTTACAGGATCATACATACAATATACTATTGTATATATGATCCTGTAACTATTGTATGTAAACTCTACTTCTATATATATATTCGTGTATATATATTTTTGTTAATCGACCAACCCTGTTGGGCCTTGAGCCTGTTGTTGGTCGTAAAATTTGTATTTGTATAATTACAAAACAATGTGAGGCAGAAGGAAGAGACAAGTGGTACGTTGAATAGATAGGTATAGAATTTTAAATACATCAGTTTACAAAATTCGTTACAATATTGAAATGTGGCAACAAATTGTTGTAAAATCTGAATGTAATGGTATGAGTTCATCTTTTTTCGTATGTAAAATAGCCTTATGGTCCCTTTACTGGATAGTGCAGCCCAAACTGCAACCTGATGGCTGTGGGGTTAGAGCTCTGGCCTCGCATGTCAAAGGTGTCGGGTTCGAATCCTGGGTTAGGCATGGATGTTCTTGGTGGTTTGGAATCTAAGTTAAGCTGTAGGTCTCGGCCTGATTAGCCCTTATTGTGCACAAAAATAGGTCGTTGAGCGTACAAACAAAACAAACCAACCAGCACAAACTGCATTTTTATCAAGAATACAGTGGTTTTGCAAGACACAAAGGCGGGTTTTCGATAACCCATAACCATTAGTTTTGCTTATGGCAAATCCATCCAAATGAGATTGAACCTTATCGGTGAATTCCTCGTCATCTGTCATCAAATTTACTCTCATCAATAAACTTGGCAAACTGGAGTATTTTCAATTGTATACCTGTCCATTCGATGTAAGCCTTGTATCTTCTTTTTGTCTCTTATTGTTTCATATTTAAAAGTTAGTTAAAAAAATCCTGTATAATTAATAAAACCTGTAGCTTTTACAGTCAAACCTCGTTAACGCGGAGTCGACAGAGTCGCCGATATTGTTTGCGTTAACCGAATTTCATGTTAAACAAATAAATTAACGTTAAGTTTCAAGTACGGAGACCTGCTTTTAATTCGCATTAAACAGGATTTCATGTTAAGCGATTTCGCGTTAACAGGGTTTGACTGTATAAATAAAAAATCTATAAAAAATTGTTGAGTACCAAAGAACCATGATCTTGAAGAATAATTTTGGAAGGGCCGTATGTTAACATTTTGAAGCACGAATTTCGATTTTATTTCTGATTTTAATGACATTTGGTATGGACTGCCTTTATATGTAGAAAAATGTTAAGGTATACTTCCTTTTTTGCAAAAAAAAATCATTTATTTTAACTTTTGTAAGTGGTTACGTTATGAAATCACAAGGCGAGCAACAGTGAACACAGTGTCGCTGATACACCTAATCAAATTTTTTCTGAATAAAAAAATTGCACTTTGTTTCAGGTCATTTAAAATCAAAAAATTACTTAGATTATTTTCGATATGTTTTGTGGTTTCGTTGTAAAACCAGTCTGCGTATAGAAATAACAAATTTAAGTGGTTTCTGTGTGGTACCACTATGCTTCAAAGGGTTACACGAATAAGTGTATTATGAAAAGTCTCTATTTTAGTATGAATTACTCAACCAATACGCATCAAATTATAACAAAACCTCAATAACACATACCTTTATAACCCAACAAAACCTTTATAAACTTATAGAAGCATGAAGCGTTGAGGCTAATAGTAGATTTTCCATCTATTGGTACTTAAAATATTTTCGGTAGTAGCACACCTTATGAAATAACGGCAATGGAAATAAGGCGAATTTAGCACTCCTGCGATAATTACTTCAGCTTCAGTGGTTCACACTTCCGGTGAATATAGAGCTCCGCTTTGTTGCTCAGCTAAAGGAAAGAAGACAAAGAAAAAACTTCTTCCCATTTCCGTTTTATTTCTTTGGATCGGAATCGAGGAGTGATCAATTTTTCATTATTATGAGTGTTCTTTGTTTCAAAAGATTAAGGTTTCTTATCTTTTTGAAGAGCAGTAATGGAATTGGAACGAAAGTCAGAAAAATAAAATTCATATTTTGCGTGAAAATCACTTTCTATCTCAGCAGTTGTAACCATATTTATAAAGAAATTATTTCTTATTGAACTTATCTTATATTGTGAACATTAAAAAATGGGATGTTATTATCATGTAGGGCGGTGGTTGGTAAACAGCCGCTTTCGAGTGCCATGTGGCTCTTTAGTCACATGAAGAGCAGTAATGGAATTGGAACGAAAGTCAGAAAAATAAAATTCATATTTTGCGTGAAAATCACTTTCTATCTCAGCAGTTGTAACCATATTTATAAAGAAATTATTTCTTATTGAACTTATCTTATATTGTGAACATTAAAAAATGGGATGTTATTATCATGTAGGGCGGTGGTTGGTAAACATCCGCTTTCGAGTGCCATGTGGCTCTTTAGTCACATGAAGAGCAGTAATGGAATTGGAACGAAAGTCCAAAAATTAAAAATAATATTTTGTGTGAAAATCACTTTCTATCTCAACAGTTGTAACCATATTTATAAAGAAATTATTTGTTATTTAATTTTATCTTAAATTGAGAACATTAAAAAATGGGATGTTATTATCATGTAGGGCAGTGGTTGGCAAACCGCCGCTCTCAAGTGCCATGTGGCTCTTTAGTCGAATGATTGTGATCAAATTTGTCAATTAATAACATTATTATTATTATGATTTCTAGTTTTATTTAATACTAGTAGCTGTTTTAAACTGACTCCTAAAAATATGATTCTTGAAAATAAATTTAGTTCTCAAAAGAAACTGTGTTGTTGTACTGCTGATCTTTCATTCTTTTGACTAATGCCGACCACAGATGTAAATGAACATTAGAAGCACTATGGTACAACATTTTGTTCATGAATTTTATAATTCTTGGTCTTGAGTCTAGACTATTGGAAATCATAGTAATAACTTTTCATACACGCCGGTAACAAAATGAAATGCCGGTAACAATTGAACATCACTATTTTTGAACAATGAGAAATTCAAAATGTTCTAAAATCGGTCTTTGTATGTGATGGTATTTGGGAATCTTGATGGCTAATAGATTGATTGAAGTTTAATAAAAATTCAATTGACACCGTGATTTTCTCAGCGTCTTTGTATGTGATGGTCCTTAAAGAATCTTGGTGGATAATGGATACTTCCTGCTAGCCAAGAGATTGGACATTTTTATGATATAAATAGACTAAATTAGCTCACCTGTAATGCTGTGGGTAAAACACATCTTTGATCATCCAGACGACTGTTCTGGAGCCTTTCTAATAACTCAAATAGGTCTTGATTGCCCTAGAAACAAAATTAATAGTTTAAACAAGGTATAAATGGAGAGTGATGCAGTTTTCAAAAAAATCATTTTATTTCAAAAATAATTTAAATTTCTTCAAGGAAAAGGGTACATTATATAAATACATGTTTGTAAAGAGAAAAAAAATCAGAGTATTTCATATTATTCTAACTTTCTTTATCACGAACATTAAATGTCAAATGAATTGAGTTCTTCCTTTAAATTTCAGAACATAAATGCAAATTGAACTTTTTCTGCAATTATGTTATTTTCCATTTGAAATTGGGGTGTTTCTATCTTGAACTAGAATAACAGTCTTTTGAAAAAACCTCTTCCTTTGTATCCCAAATTTTGCTGCTAGGAAAAGTCGAAGGTAAGTCTATTATTGTTTATTGTTTTTATAGGGTATTTCCTGGACACGAACCCTGATTACTTGATGGCTAAACTGCGCCGAAACATCATTACAACACAATTTCTAAAGTAAAGATATGGAAAACTTAATGTGAAACTGCCAACATTTTAGTCTTGGATGAGAGAAAGAGCAAGAAACTCTCCCCAAGCAGTCCGGCAAATCGACAAGAAGTTATTTGTCACCATTGCCGTCGTGCCCACACAATTTTCGAGGAAATCGTATTTACTAAATTTGATGATTGTATAGCATGGGAATTCGATCCTAAGATTTCTCCTGTACCACGTCCTAATTCTGCTTACGAATCACGAAGTTTTTTCATTACCCACCAGCCCAAAGGATATAAAAGTTTAGAATTTATGTTTTTGGTATTTTTTTTGAATGGCAAACGCCAAATACATAATATAATCGTATGACTGCGAGTGTCACAAGTTAATCTTCCTAAGCGCCATCTCTCCTCTAACAGACCATCCAGAATTTGCTCCTGTACGAATACAAACCCTTTTAAGTACGTAATATGATCGTATGACTGCGAGTGTCACAAGTTCATCTTCCTAAGCTCCATCTCTCCTCTAACAGACCATCCAGAATTTGCTCCTGTACGAATACAAACCCTTTTAAGTACGTAATATGATCGTATGATTGAGAGTGTCACAGGTTCATCTTCCTAAGCTCCACCTCCCCATCTAACAGATCAACCAGAATTTGCTCCTGTATGAACACAAACCCTTTCAAATCATCGATATAGATAAACAACTGACTAGTCTGCTCCGATGTCAATGCAAGGAGAAAAACGCACGGGTGGTTGATGATATGGGTGGATGATTAACTTATCACAGTTCACTTTTGTAGTTGGGAGCTAATGCGAGAAACCTTGTGAAGAGCTATTAGAGAAGATATTTTTTTTGCAAATTATTACTAATTAAGGTCTACTATTGACATTTCTGCTGTGTACAACCCAAAATTTTATTTTCAATCCTCGGCAATCCGTGTTTTTTGTCCACCCAACGGCATCTGGCAACGGCTTCATTTTCCCAGTGTTAAGCAGTCTATTCAGTTGTTTATCTATATAGATGTTTCAAATACGTAATATAATCATACGTCTGCGAGGTGTCGCAAATTCAAACTTCTTAACCCTTAAGTGTTGTATACGGTCTGACAGACCGTGTATAAATTTTTTGTGGAATGCTTCCAACCCCTAAAATATTTAATCTTTGACTTTTATAGTAATTTTTCCGATACAAGGTTTCTTAAATTTTAAATTGATGTTCACCAATTTGTTTGGTGCAGTATGGACCACGTATTGTCTTTACGACAAAAATATCAAACCACCCAACCATACTAGTGAAAGTTTAAGCTCCCCCTTCCCTTCCCTTTTAAACAAACCATTTAAAATTTGTTTCGGCACGAACACAAACCCTTTCAATGATTTCGAATGATCAATTATTAGATACTAGTTAACTCTTCTTTTTTATCTTTAGCAATAAATACTTTTACGTAACACGTTTGCATAGTTACAGTAGCATCAATCTAAAATCGAAGGTGTCAACAGATTCATGTAAAAATGAAAACTAACGGAAAAGAAGAATATTTAAAAGCTGTCAAACTGCCGACACTCTTTGTTGAAGCGATTTATAAAAGTGATTAAGAAAAGGTGTCGATCAATTAATTAATGACAAAGCTTAGCATTAGCATCATCGCTTTGTTATGTAAAAGCTCTTAAAAGCTTAAAAAATGGCTAATTGGGGTTCAAGTATGTTTTATAATAATTATACTTTTACGACTAATAAATGACACTTTTCAGAAGATCAATTAAATGCTTTGAGAGGTTAATCCCTAAGTGCCATCACTCATTTAGCGTTAATTAATGGATAATTTGACATTTTAAATAAATTATAAATAGTTCTAAGAATACACTTAGCGACAACAAACTGCATAACCTTCTATGATCTTTATAACAAACATTATTTTTTTTCTTAGCCGATAATAAATACCTTGGTATTGATTTTCTGAAATAGAAAGAATCAGTATGAAATATTTGTTACGATTGTTGATATTTATTCAAAAGCTACGTTTCTGGAAAGAAAATATGTTTGTTATGATACTATGAAAGTATAAAAATGTATATCACTCTATTTAAGAACAACAACAACAAAAAAGAAAAAAAGGGGGGAAAAAAGGGAGAGAAAAAAAAAATCGTCCCATCTGAGAAACTTTTTCTTATATCTTATGAAAGCTATCGACCGTTTTTACAGAAACCGTAAGAAGAAAAGGTATGAATGAAACTGAAAATTCTGTTGAGTAGAGAATCAAAACGCATCTTTTTAGGTAATCATTTTTGTACAAAAGTCTATTTTTATTGAGGCAGCCACGGGAGAAGGCCTGTTCTTTTCTAGCCATTAAGTGTTTTAGATTTATTTTATAATGGCTTTTTATGGTAGCAGAGGTTGGAAAAGAAAATACCAATGCCAAACTTTTTAACACCAGACAGTTTACCAATTGGTAGTATAGTTGTTCGGTAGTTACTGGTAGTATAGCTATTAGATTGTTACTGGTAGAATAGCTATTTGGTTGGTATTCGTAGAATAGCTGTTGAGTAGTTACTGTAGTATAATTGTTAGATACTCATTGGTAGAATAATTGTTGGTTACGGGTAGTACAGCTGTTAGGTTATCCAGTAAAATCATGTTATTAATGGGTATGTATGAGTACCCGGTAACAAATTATAACTTTAAGACAACTATGGGAAATTAATACATGCTTACATATTTCTCACTAGATCGATGTAAAAGAATACATTTTTCATGACATACGACTTCCAACCTTTCTAATATACTGATGCAAAAACCGTGTGTAAATCTTACAAACAAATAAAGGTTACAAAACATTGTATACTATTTGTGTTTAACTTGTTGAATAAGTTTTACGTATTTTACCTAATACATATGAACAATAATAATAAGTTATCGAATAATCGGCAAGGGAGGAAGGGAAGAGTGGTGGTCCACGACATATGTCTTTAAACGTTATGAACCGTAATGCATGTCTTTTAGCGTTGTGGACTATGATACATATATTTGAACGCTGTGGATACAAGTATTTTAGCGTTGTGGACTACGATACATGAACTTTAACAATTTGGACAGTAACATGTCTTTTAACGTTATGGATCTTAATACATGTTTTTTAACGTTGTGGACCGGGTTCAGATCAAGGTTGGGAACCACTGCATAAGACCGATGCCTACAGTATTACGAAGTAGGAAAGTTACAGAATTGAACATGCATAAATTTTGACGTGATGAAATATTCGTGAACATTATTATTTACACCAGGAATAAATTAAAAATTAAACAAAGGAAAATGGATATCGTACTTACCTTACTGAGCTCTTCATTCTCAGCATCGTTAAGAGTCTCCTGATTAGACCCTTGCCAATTCTTGTCCATAGACCTGCGCCTGAGTAAAAAAACATTCACTTAGCTTTTTCAATAACGATAGTCACAGCACATGTCGTCCTTAAAAGGACTTACAGAAACATATCAGCTGATTGAAGAGGAAATAAAAATAAAAGAAACAGACAGAGCTACTGAAGCTAAAAATTTTTACTGGCAGTTACCAAGCAACAGATTAAGATAACACAAAGAATGATAAAGCTTTAAAAAGACATTGAAGGACTGCTTTTGGCAGCTGTGAATTCCACATGCCGATCGTTACTTATAACCGTCTTTGATCAAGTGGATGGAATGTGATAAGATTAAGGATCAACTGTTACAGCGAAAGTGCCGTAATTTTATTAGTCATTTTGTATACTTGCCTGATTTTCTCCATGGGATACAGAAATAAATATTTTCTTTGGGCTCTTTAAACACTAACTTTATTATATTACATTTGTTATTATCATATAATATATGTGATACCATGTAATTACATTTAATGTTATTCCAAAAACATTGTAATACAAACTCCATTAAGACCATGAAGTGCATTGCGCACGTCTTGATTTTTTCGTAATACTTTACTCCACATACTAAGTGCACCTAGAGAAAGTGAACAACAAGTCTCCTGATACATCCATGAATTACAGTTACCCAGCCTTAGTCATACATACATCGATACCAATTTGATAGCTAATTCTTGTATAATATTTGTTTAAAGAACTTGGATTAAAGGAAACTATTTTTCGAATACAACTGTGTATTACATACTTGACGACTTCATTTTTTTTTTTTTTTTTTTAAACACCTCACAGCTCCTCCGAACGACATCGTGGTTTAACTACGCAATGCTAGCTTACAGATCTGATATATTATATTCTGATATATTGATATAGGACCGAATATATATTGATAGAATGTATTCTGATATGCTTTACAGGACCGAATGCATATTGAAATATAACAGAATGTATCCTGATATGTTTTATTGGATTGAATATTTACTGATATATAACGTATTCTGATTTGCTACAGAATCCATATTGATATATGATAGAATGTATTCTGATATATATTGATATATGGTAGAATGTATTCTGATATATATTGATATATGGTAGAATGTATTCTGATATATATTGATATATGACAGAATGTTTTCTAATATACTTATATAGGACTGAATATACAGGGTGTACATAAATCTATTTCCCAACTTTGCAGGGCTATTAAAATCAGCCTCTTCACAGAGGCCATTGATGAAGAGCAAGGTCTTTGGGTGCTCGGCAACCAGTCGACCTTGACATCACTCCCTTGCGATATTTTAATTTTTTTTTTTATACTAATTTTGATTTTGCTTGTTTTTGAGTGTGTGACTGTCGGGCAAATCTGTTGAAACTTAATTAACCTACTTGCCATCATCTGATTAGATTGAAACTTGGCAGATAGAATGCATTGTCATTGACATAGAATCTATCAAGTTTTGGGAGTTACCACTGCCACTAAAAGGTCGCTTTTACACACGTTTCTATAATGGTTTTGGAATACTAATAAATCTGATTTAACTGATCATTGTTGAAACTCTTGTTGCCTGACTCCTCAATAATAGCACACATCCTCCCAGGGAGGTCCCTGGGAATTCATTCGTAGTCCCGGGGATGACTGGGGACTTCCTAGGGACCTCCCTGGGAGGATGTGTGCTATAAGGACTGTTGCAAATTAATTTAATCAGAATAAATGATATTTGGACGTGAATGTATAAATTTATTATTAGGTATGGTCCAGTCAATTCAACGTTGCATTGCGTAGTAAAAAAAAAGATATTTGGACGTGAGTGCATTAATTCACATTAATTTTTAATAAATAAATTTTGAAGCGTAGCTTGCTGCATATTTTGATGATAGAGAAGGTTTCAATACTTAAAATTAGATTCAAACACCAAGCACACTTTGACAACAGAACCGGGGCAATGTTTACGAATATAAAAACTGGCAATGCATGTAAAGGATTTATATTAAAAACTTTGTTTTTAAGGGTTATATTATTTTCTGGGGCTCCATCAAACAACAGGAGTTTGTTTCCGACATGCTGAAAATAGTGGGGATGAGTTATCGTACCCATATTGTACTGATTCGATATAGATCATGTTTCAGAAGAGTCCCACATTGAACACTTATAAGAGTGTCGAATTGAAACTTTCAACCCTTGTTTTTGATTTCTGATAAACAACATGGTTGTACTTTTTTTTTTTTTAAATAATTCTGCGAAGTTGGGTTGGTTTTTTGTTTTCAGATTATCTGGCGCCGTCAGCAACACGAGGGCTATAATGCGCCGAAACATTCGTCATTAGACAAGCCAACATACATTTACAAACACCTATGCATAACACGGGACTCGGAACCCGCAACCTCGCGGTCTAGAAGCTAGCACGCTAGCCACTATATCGTTTGGTCGACAACCCTGCGAAGTTGGGATATTCATTAATGCATACTCTGCAATCTGATATATTTCGATAAGACCGTTTTTGTCTATTACAGAATGTATTTGGATATAGGACACAATAAGAATATAGGATTATATATTGGGATATTCTTCTAGTTATATACCAAACTACTCGCCGTTACAAGCACAAGTTCACTCTCTGAATGTTTTCAAATTAGAAGACGCTGCATACTCTATGAAACAACATGTTTGTTTTTATTTCAGCATCTTTAAAAAAACACTTTATTACCTAAAAATAGTTTTGAATTTTATACGTCACAAAATGTTTTCTAGATAAATAAAAAAATGTTACCTAAGAGCAGCTAATTATTCGAAGACTAATCAGAGTGAAAAAGAAGTTATACTCATATCCAACTTTAAAGGTCAATATCTTTAGTTTTAAATTTGAATAAATTAACTAAAAGTTTAAGCATTGCATAGAGTTAAAACCATGCAAGGACTAACATAATATAAATAAAAACTTACCTTTTTAGTTATATTAGTTACTGAGAAAATAAGTGCATTTAAGTTTAAAAAAAAAAAGCTTTAAAAAGTATGAACATTACTTTCATACACTGAAAGTATGAACATTATTTTCACACATTGATCGTATGAACATTATTTTCACACATTGATCGTATGAACATTACTTTGATACACTGAACATATGAAATTACTTTGATACACTGAACACATGAAATTACTTTGATACACTGAACACATGAAATTACTTTGATACACTGAACACATGAAATTACTTTGATACACTGAACACATGAAATTACTTTGATACACTGAACACATGAAATTACTTTGATACACTGAACACATGAAATTACTTTGATACACTGAACACATGAACATTACTTTGATACACTGAACACATGAAATTACTTTGATACACTGAACACATGAAATTACTTTGATACACTGAACACATGAACATTACTTTGATACACCTTTATATAGGTTAAAATGTTTCGCCCACAGTAATTACTATCCACGTTTCTCTAAAATTTCGGACGTTTTCGTGTTTTAGTATTCTCGAGAATAAGATTTAAATAAAAAAAATTAAAAAAAAAAAAAAAAAGTGAGTTAGCAAGATTAATGTGCTGTGTGCGATGCAGAATAGATTTATTATTTAAATACGAGTGAATTTTTTATCAAAAGTCTCACCTTTACTATGTTGCAATCTTATAAAAAAAAGATTACGTCCATTGCGGTATATGTGATTATAAAAATGACTCGTAACATTATTTATAAAATTTTTAATAAAATAGATGATATTTTAGTGAAGATGTTAACACGATACATTGTATATTTTATGGGAAATAAGGACGCATTGCAGTTGAATCTCTCATTGCAAAAACCTCATAACTGCAAAATATTTAGTTTTGAAATAAATTTTTTTAACTATATCACTTAACCCTTTGCACTCCAGGCCTTTTTCGAGAGGAGGAATGAGCAACTCGAGACATTTTAGGTTCGGCTGGTGTTTATGGATTTGCATCATAGAAACTAAACACAGTCATTGGCCTTGCATCGAATTTCCGCATCACACCTAATGGTCCTCTCGTGGTTTGGCATCCAATCGTGTGGCCCCTGAGAGGCGCCACTGGAGTGCAAAGGGTTAAATTAAAAGTTGATCTAACCTCATCTCCTAAAATCACAAGTCGTCTTTTAAATTGAATTTTTTTTTTTATTTCTTTAGAAAATTATTTTTTGTTGTAAGATAGGTTTTTTTTTTAGTTATGGAGTTTCTGCAATAAACGATTAAATTATGTTCCTAGTAATTGGAACCAATATTTAAAGTTACCAAAATCTTTTATTATTTGCTTAACAAGGGATGACCATTAACTGTTTTAGTTAATAAGCTGTGCAAAACACGGCAAAAGACAACGTTAGGCCAAAGTGATTTATTGATAGACAGAGAGAGAGTAAATAAATTTGTTTTGAGATAGACAGTACATAATAATTTTAGTTATGGCTTTCAATCATGATCTATTCAATTTTTGATCAAAACAAATACATTTTGCTTACCTGTCATTCCCTCATATGTTATAAATGGTAAGACATTTATTTGTTTGTTGATACATTCTCACAAATGTTCAAAATATATTTGAGTTAAATCCTCGTTTAAGATGGTTTCTTCATACATATATAGCAATATAATGAAATAAATTAAGCGCACATTATGTCAAAAATGAGTCCAATTAAATTAAATTAAATATAGATCCATAAATGTACAAGTTTTTTTTTTTTTTCAATAAAAAGTTTGATTAACCAAATTTTAGTTAAATTAGTGAACATTAAAAATAAATTTATTTCATAATATACACTCGTAATTTTGAGATTCACGTAATAGCCAAGCAAGCCGGGTTACGATTTTAAGAATACGTCATTACCTTATGTACTACTACTGCTTTATGTACTACTAATTTAGTCAAAACAAAATAATATAAAAAATTAACACATAAAAACAAAGTTTTTATTATCTTTATCATTAATTCTTTATACTATTGTCAAATTTAAGGCTCATTGCAATTTATTTAAGTGATTTTGAGCTTAGATTGAGTTTTCATAGCTCATGACGAAGAAGCCAATTGTTCCATGCGATTTTTTTTTTTACCTTCTAGAGATAGAATGCATTGTCATCCACAACGAGTCTATCAGTTCAATTGTATGACGGCATGTGGTTTAATTACCCATCCGAAGATTTGGCTGCCACAAATATACAGATACATATATACAAAACATATTCTTTCAAAATAAGATATTTAGTTTACAGTGATCTGTCATATTTTTTGCTTGAGTTTCAGGTGAAAATTATTTTCACGACATAGTGTGGATACATTCGTGAAAAAACATACATGTACATAAGGGTAGAGTCACATTTGCAAGAATTTCCAAATATATTACATTCTATAGAATGACCTATATGAGTTCCGATATTTGAATATGAGTTTGCGAGTCAGAAGCCACAGCACAATAGAAATTTGTGACATTTACAAATCAAGAAGGTATTCGCATATTCATGAGTCAGTATATATCTGTGTTGTTTGTGACATTTTGTAGTCTCGCGTACATTGACAAATAGCAGTCTTTTCTGGAGGTGTTTAACCGGGTTTTCTTCCATCAAATGCTTGGTAGTTCCTCAAAAGAACTTCCCAGAACGCTTCCCCCTTTGACAAAACCAAACTTATCTCTGTAGTCTAGTTCTTGCTACGGCGCAGAATAATTCTTGTATATTTATTATAAAATAATTCTGTATATTTATTATAAAATAATATTTATTATAAAATAATTCTGTATATTTATTATAAAATAATTCTGTATATTTATTATAAAATAATTCTGTATATTTATTATAAAATAATTCTGTATATTTATTATAAAATAATTCTGTATATTTATTATAAAATAATTCTGTATATTTATTATAAAATAATTCTGTATATTTATTATAAAATAATATTTATTATAAAATAATATTTATTATAAAATAATATTTATTATAAAATAATTCTGTATATTTATTATAAAATAATTCTGTATATTTATTATAAAATAATATTTATTATAAAATAATATTTATTATAAAATAATATTTATTATAAAATAATATTTATTATAAAATAATTCTGTATATTTATTATAAAATAATATTTATTATAAAATAATATTTATTATAAAATAATATTTATTATAAAATAATTCTGTATATTTATTATAAAATAATTCTGTATATTTATTATAAAATAATATTTATTATAAAATAATTCTGTATATTTATTATAAAATAATTCTGCATATTTATTATAAAATAATTCTTTATATTTATTATAAAATAATTCTGTATATTTATTATAAAATAATATTTATTATAAAATAATTCTGTATATTTATTATAAAATAATATTTATTATAAAATATTGTATGTATATTTATTATAAAATAATTCTGTATATTTATTATAAAATAATATTTATTATAAAATAATTCTGTATATTTATTATAAAATAATATTTATTATAAAATATTGTATGTATATTTATTATAAAATAATTCTAATAAATAGTATTTAAATTGGTGCTTTTCGGGAATTCTTTCTCTTTTTCTTACAGAAAATGAGAAATTAAATTTGAGGTTTATTCTTTCCGTCAAATTATCTACTTAACAGATGTGTGCATAGAATTTAAAGTGGTGACTTTTAGGAATACTTTATTATTTTATAGAAACTTTCAGAAACTAAATTTGAGGTCCATTCTTTCTACAATGGAATGAATGGTGAATATATGGCGAAATGAAAATTTAAATATTAAATGCAAGTCTCTGTAACTCAACCGGATATTAAATAAAATTAAATGAGAATGTAACATTTCATTTTGATAAATTGAATTTGAACCTTCTTTTCTGTTTTTCAAAATATATTTTTATAAAAATTTTAAACATTCACTTACGATATTAAGTTGACTTTTGAGTGTCATTTCACAAATACTTTTCCAAGAATTCCGAAAACTTTAAAACCTATATAACACAAATACCAACTCACAAAAGTAAACATTGGCCAAGATATTACCAATATTGAATACCACAGTTAAGGTCTTATCTAGAAGTGAAGAATTTAAACCTTCCGATGCATTTATAGACTATTTTCTTAGCTATATTTTGATTTGCGATGTATTTTATATAACGTTCGAAAAATAGAATTTGGGGAAAATATGAGACGTAAGCTATCTTAGAGGTTTAGATATTTTTCAGCTCTCATTCGTAATTTGCATTGACTTGAAAAAATAGGGTCTCAATTTTGCATAACAGCTTTGGTATAAAAATGCATTTTTGGTTGAAGCTTAAAAATTTCACGCATTTTTATTTCGAGTTTACAAATGCAAAGTTTTACTCGTAATATCTTCAATGTATTAAAATTGCGTTAATTTATGGCTATGTTTCAAAGCAAATTCTTTTGTAATTTTTTTTCAGATTTTCTGTAATTATGAATCCTAATTTAAAAAATTTTCACCAATGATTTAACGTTTTAAATATTATTTAAATAGAACTTCTTTAAATAAATTACCACATTTTTCAGCTTAATTTTGGAAACTAAATTTGGAAGAGAATTAAGATGTAAACAAAAGTTAAGAATAAGCTACAAATGTCACAGTAACAATTTTACAACAAAAAATTAATGCAAAAAACAAAACAGGTGCTTAGTTTGTTTTCACTTTACGAAAACAAACAAAAAATGAGCGATTGAACGTTCCCAAATAAATGAAAACTTATTCACTTTGAACAGTAAAGTTCAATCAATAGAAATTTTGAATCAACAAAATTTTGAATTTGGGCTTGGAAAAGTGGCATAAGTCAATAACCTACTTGTTTGTTTTAAAAGTAAAGATGAGATAAATTCAAAGAAAAAATTCAGTCTTGTTAAGATAGCCATACATAGTTTATTTTGCAGTAGCAACGCACGCTTTATTTGCATAACAGTCAGAGATCGAATGAATAGAGGGGGGGGGGGGGAAAGGATTATTTGGACACAATGAAAGGTTGATGTCACGAATCTAGGGATCTTTAGTGTTAATTAGGGATAATATAAGGATTCTTTCCTGGGTTAGGGAACACGTGCAGACGTCAAGGCTTGGAAATTAAGACAGCTAAATGAATATTGATTAATAATGGAAAATTTACGAGGCACCAAAATGTAGGAACGGGCTTTCAGATCTTGAATGTGTGTGGTATAAAAATACATAAATAATTTAGAGAGTATTTGTTAGAATTATGGGTTGACACGCTAAAATAATAACATATATTTCTATAAAATAACACGTCATTATTTTAATTTGTTTTTGAATGATAAGTGTTACAAAATTATTTTCAGTAGAACACTAATTTGGATTTTCATCTGCATCATTATTTTCTGAAAATTTATCGTTTCTAGACATATGCCATTTTTCTGTCTCTTCCGAGATAATCGTTAGATAAAATTCATTTTCTAGTCAATAAAGGGCATGGTTTATTTTTATCGCAACTCTTTTGTTGATTTCCCTCATCGATCAAGCTCTTCCAGGGCAAATAGATTTCTCCCAAATTTTACAGTAATCAATATTTTCTTTCCAAAAGAGATTTCATTCGTCAGAAAAGCGAATGTCGGAAAAATAAATCTGCCACGAAATAAATTTTGAATACAATGTTACTAACCATATTAAATCCTTTTCAGAATGTAAGTTTAAAAATGGCCAAATGAATTTGAAGTCAGATAAAAATACTCTTGACAGTAAACCAATATTTTAAAATAAATTTATAATAAATATTTCAAAGTTAAAATTGTAGAAGTTAGAACTGTTATTAATTTACTTTAAGAACAGATGTATATTTGTTTTCAAAAATAGATAAAAAAGACATTTTTTATAAAAAATAATTATGTTAATTTTTTTAAATGATTAATCACTTTGAAGTCAGGTAAAAGTACTTAAAAATATTGTTTTTATAAGTCAGACTAAATTTTTAATAAATAATTTTAAGTTAAAATAAAAGAAATTGGAATTATTATTTTTCTTTATTAGATGTTTATTTGTTTACAAAAATATATAAAAAGATTTTTTTTTATAAAAATTAATTATGTTAATTTTTTTAAATGATCAATCATTTTAACTGCCAGGATACTTTTACCTGACTTCAAACAATATTTTAGAGTAAATTAATAATAAATATTTTTAATTTAAAATGATGTAAGTTAGAATTGTTATTAATTTACTTTATAAATTGTTTATTTGTTTGAAAAATGGATAAAGTTATATATTTTTTTAATAAAAATCAATTATACTAATTTTCTTACCCACATCTAAGTTTTTATAAGTCTATAAATGCCCTTAAAATGAAACATATACGTATATATTCATACACACATGCCAACATATATTTGTACTACAAAAATTTCTATGACTAGTTTATAAAGTTTTTTAATTCGCTTGTATGTACCACAAACTAAAACCAAGTCTTGTCATAATAGGGGAGACGGGGACTGCTATCACAAGTCTCAATTCTCAGTTACAGCTGATGTGACATACCTAGTGTATATATTATTGTAAATTTGTGTGTGTAGTTTTGTATACTCTACGACAGTTAACTGAATTTTCTTGTTGTTTTTGCGTTTTTCAGACTGTAAATATTCATTGAGTGATGTAATTATCTCTGATTCCCTAACATCGAATGGAGTTCTTACCATAACATCGAAGTTAGGCTAGACTGCCCTTTAATTAAGTCGAGATTCGCTTGAAGCTATCGCTTAGGGGTGGTTGTCACAAAAAATGGAGTTGTCGTCACGTAAAATAAAATAAAAAATAAAATAATAGTAAAAAAACAGCATGGTTTTTTGAGAATTTTTTTACTTGCTTTAGGTAAGGATGGTTATTTATAATTAAAAACTCCAACCGAGGAGACACTGCTACACAAATCACGCAATGAGAAAAGTTAAAAAATGTACCTTTTAAAAAATTCACTTAACCCCTTGGGCACATTTGACGTCCGAGACACGTCATTCACTTTTTTCCCCTAGGAGCGGATGACGTGTCTAAGACGTCAAACCAAAAATCCTTTGGGTACATTTGACGGCTGAGATTCGTCATGCACTTGTTTTGCCTGTTAATAATGACGAACCTAATTCGTCATTCAAACTAGTTTGATTGGATAGATTTTAATGTCACAAGAGCCATGATTGGTTAAGTCAAACATCGGTTGGTTTACCTATACTTTTAAAAAAAATTTGTTTGGCTGTATTCCTTTAAAGTTCCTTTATTGTTTTGAACCAACCGTTCAAAACGCAAGAATTTTCCCAAATAAATCCGTACCCAAGGGGTTAAATTTGTATTTCAGTTTCTAAAATTTGTCTTAAATTTAAATTTCTGGCTTATTTTAACGCTTTATTACTAACAGAAATTTGCGGATTTGTAGTATTTTGAATAGAATTTATTGAAAAATACAGAATGTTATTTCGCTACATTTAAATAACATGTGACAACCTACCCAATATGTGATAACCAAATCCGGGGTCTGGGAAGTAACTCTATATCGCTATGGTCTCAAAACTGCAGGAAAATGGAACTATGAGTACTTAAATTTTGAATTAGATAACGGTACTTCAAATTTATTTTAAAGTAGATTTGCTATTCTTTAGTGCATTTCATAAATGCAGTATTTTCAAGTATACGTTTACTTTTTTTCATCTTTGACAGCGTCTACTCTCTCTTCTTCAAAACTAGACCAATGCCTGAACATGGCAGCACCATATATCATGTAAAACACTGAAGTTTTTATCTATAGGCCATTCAAAACATGCTTACTGTAATTCGTATACATAGCTCAATTTTAAAATCTTTTATATCAACTTCGATATGATGTGTATGTGGCGGGTAAATTTTCGGAGGGTTAATTAACCCACTTGCTGTCATTCAATGGAGCTGAAACTTGGCAGATAGATTAGCTATCGATGACAATGCATTCTATCAAGATTTGGAGACTGTCACTAAAAGGCCGCTTTTACAAACGCTTCTATTGCAGCTTTGGAGGACTAATTTACCCACTTACCGTCATCCAATTGAGCTGAAATTTGGCAGGTAGCATGCCTTATATAAAGTTTTAAAGAGTAAAAAGTTAGTCAACGACATCGAATCGGTGTTTTTTTTCGTAGTGTCGAAGCTTAAACAGGTGGCAATTGTATATATAAGTTGGCTGGTTGGTTGTTTTCAGATTATCTGGCGCCGTCAGCAACACGAGGGCTATAATGCGCCGAAACATTCGTCATTAGACAAGCCAACATACATTTACAAACACCCATGCCAAACATGGGACTCGAACCCGCAACCTCGCGGTCTAGAAGCTAGCACCCTAACCACTATACCGTTTGGTCGGTATATATAAGTTGGCAATGCATATAAAGGATTTATATTAAAATATTTGTTTTTATGAGTTCATTTGTTTTTATTTCTTATATCCAATTTTACGATAGTAAAACATCAATTTTCTGACAAAAAAGGGGGAGGGGGTCCTCACTTTACGTGGGTTGTACGTAGGAGGATAGAACATCTTCAAAAATTCTTATAAACTTCTCACTGTAACGAAATTTCATATATATTCCAATCCATTCATTTATGTCAAATCTTTCCTTTCTGGTGAAATCAATATAAGATTGACAGCGCGATTGGGTTTATTCTTCAGAGATAAATCGACAGTGGCACAAAAACATCAATATTTATTCTACTCTCCTCCCTATGTATTGACCATGGCACAAAGAAAAAGGGAATAACGGAAATTCTGTAACGCCTTTTCAGAGTTTCAATCACTCACCTCACAGGTTGGGCATGAAAAGAGCACAGTAATTTGAAAGAAGCATAGGATCGCAATGTTTATTTAAAAGGGTTTGTTCTTTATTTGGTATTGATAGGGTGTCCATAAATAAACTTCTTGTTGTATTTACATGATATCTGTTGGGTTAAAAAGGTTGAAGATAACTACGGTTAAATTGAGTTTTATTTTGGTAATGTTTTTTATTTTTTATGACATTATCTAATTTAGTCACTATAAGTCTGTAGAAGACAGCGAAATTTGTAAAGCGTGTAAAATAAAGGTTGAAGATAACTACGGTTAAATTGAGTTTTATTTTAATAAATTTTTTATGACATTATCTAAGTTAGTCACTATATTAAATCGTGGATTATAAGGTCGGTAGAAGACAGCGAAATTTGTAAAGCGTGTATAATAAAGGTTGAAGATAACTACGGTTAAATTGAGTTTTATTTTGATAAATTTTTTATGACATAATCTAAGTTAGACACTATTAAATCATGGATTATAAGGTCGGTAGAAGACAGCGAAATTTGTAAAGCGTGCGTGTCAAATAAGAATGCTAACATTGGTAAAATATGGCTCTTAGACTCTGCCAAAATATGGTTTGATATTGATTTGGTACTGCTGGTGTCCATAAATGAACTTCATGATACATTTAGATAAAATCTATGGGCGTAAATATGTTAAAGGTAACTACGTTTAAATTTAGTTTTGTTTTGATAATAATTTTTTTGATGATATTACCTAAATTTTTCGCGATATGAAATCATGTATTATAAGGTCGGTAGAAGACAAATAAGAATTGATAGCGAAATAAAGTATAGCGTTTAAAATATGTTTGTTAACAATCTTACAATTTGGTACTTAGCTCTAACTGCGCATTTATTTCTAAGAAATTGGTTGGTTGTTTTTAGATTATCTGGCGTCATCAGCAACATGAGGGCTATAATGCTCCGAAACATTCGTCCAACATACATTTACAAACACCCATGCCTTACACCATTTCTAAGAAATTTGCTTATTATAGATACGAAAACATCGCATTCATTTTTCGGAAAGACATTCAAGTTTTAATATTTTAAAATTAATTAATGACTGTAAAGGTTTTGAATATCCTTCTTATAATTTTTATCCAAGAAGCTTTTAAAAAAATTGAACTATTTTATATATTTTTATATCATCCATTTACTTATTAATAATTAATTTATCGAGATTATTTGTACATGATTTCAGTAGTACGTATGCAAAATTTTATGAATTTTTTTTCATCCACGCTTTTGACTTACTGTTAATTATTACAGGATCCAGACGTATCTAAACAGGTTAATTTTAATTATGGTTATCCTATAATACGTGGGATATGTTAGTTATAATATTTAACTAAGGCAATCATTTGTGTTTTTCAAGTAGGTCAATGCTCATTTTAAAACAAATTTGTTAAATAAAAACGAATAATTGAATTTTACATGTGCCTCTCGAACGTCAGAAAGCCCAGATCACTCTCAACAGGTAGCCGGAAAATCAACACCAAACACTATTTAATCAAGTTCTCGTCGTGTTGGTTGGTTTGTACGGTCAATGACCTAAATTTTTGCTTGATAACGGCTAATCAGGCCTACAGCTTAACGTGGATTCAGAGCCACAACGACCATCCATGCCTGATCTTCGAATCCTGCATCTTTGGCATGCAAGGAGTCATCATCGTGTAAACTCATTTTCTTAGATCCAAGATTGTAGAGCCAGTAAGTTGAACCAGAGTCCTCTTGATTGTAATATAAGCGGTCTACCACCGAGCCATGGTTGGTTGGTTCAAAGGCCTATTTTTTTGTTCAACAACGGCTAATTGGTTGGTTGTTTTCAGATTATCGGGCGCCGTCAGCAACACGAGGGCTATAATGCGCCGAAACATTCGTCATTTGACAAGCTAACATACATTTACAAACACCCAGGCCTTATACGGGATTCGAGCCCGCAACCTCGCGGTCTAGAAGCTAGTATGCTAACCACTATACCGTTTGGTCGGCCAATAATGGCTAATAAGGCCGGGGCATCTATCTTAACGAGGATTCCGAACCATAACTAACTTTTGAGCCATGAGTGTGGCCATCGATGTGAAGGAAATGTTAAGTGTGGCATATTCTATCAGACAGCGAAGTAACATATTACATTAAAAAACATATCAAGAGTTGACACGGTTCTCATTTCTGTGAGGAATACATTAAATTTTTTTTGCTAAGGTAATTTCGGACAGATACGTAATCAAAGAGCAAAATACTTCAACGTCAGCTTTCGAATTCTTTGACAGTTTCATTCCTAATCCTTTGGCAATCAAATATCTTGTTTCCGAATCGTAGCGGATTTTTTTTTTTAATAAATTAGTGTAAAGTATGTAATGAGCAGTAAAATTTCATCATCATTTCGGATTGTAATTTTCGTTTAACCTTGATGATTATTTTATTTATTTCAATATTTTTCTATATTTTTTTTCAAAGATCAATTCCTTCCCCTTTTTTTTAAATAATTTTCTTAGGCTAAGGTATTCTGATATACATTTCGAGAACATTTTATATATTTTAACAAAATGGGAAAAGTTTAGTCACAAATATATTTTCATGATGTTGGAAGAATATTTTTTATTGGTATCATTCTGAAATTTTTTAAGTACATTAATTTTGAATATTGTATTTGAATGAGAGAAATGCTTTATATTACATAAAAAAAAATAGTGCTTTTAAGTTGTTGTTTTTTAAAAATTGAGTTATTTAATTTTTGATCCATATCCAAAACTTATAATTGAATTTACATGTTTTTTTATATTAAATAATTTTTATATTAATTCACGAACATTCAAAAAATAATTTTTTCCTAACGATTAATTTTTCTTCCTCGACTCTTGTTTGTTTGTTTGTAGTGTGAAATATCTTCGGAGGGCCAATTAATCTACTTGTCATCATCTAATTGACCTGAAACTTAGCACACTGACTCGTTGTCGATGACATTTCATTCAATCATGTTTTCGGACTGTCAAAAAGAGGTCGATTTTGCACGTTTCAATTGCATACTTCAGATCCAATAACCAAACCATAGTCAAATAAGCATAATATTTGGCAATATTTTATGACTGAAACCTTCCCCTTTTAAGTTTGACGAAATATGATAAAAGAAATCTGCCATTTTGATGTTTTTAAATCCTTTATATAAACTTTGATTTGGTTTGTGGCAGAAAAAAAAATCTTCAGAGGGCTAACTAACAAACTCGTGCTAAAAACTTTGTAGATGAAACGCATTGTTATCGACAACGTGCCTATTAAGTTTTGGGGATAAAAATAAGTTAGTCAATATCATGAAATGGTTGTTTTCTTTGTAGGGATCAAACACTATGATAACTCGATCCGAGATCAAAATCGCTTAAATAAGTTGCAATAGTAGTAAAATTTTTGTTTTAATGGGTTGTTTAAATTTTTTCAACCAACATTAGAATTTTTTTTAAAAAAGTTTAACCTCAAAACTTCAAATAATATTTATTCAAATTTAAAAAAAAAAAAAAAAAAAAAAAAAAAAAAAATTCTAAATATTTAAAAATATATACATCAATAATTTAAAACATAATAACTATATATAAAAATATCTGTAAAACGTTTACGTATTAATAATATACAGTTTTAGAATTATGCCGACACAAAGTTTAAATGATGAATAAACGATATCCTTAAAAAATAATAATAATAAAAATAAAAAAATTAAAAAAAATGGACGGTCGAAAAGTTATGGTGCTAATTATGCAATATAGTACATAAGGAGTTTAACTGTGGCCGTTGAGGCATCAAGCCCGTGGTTGGAAAGTTGCGAGTTCTGTCCGGCCTCGCCGAATACCGAAGTCGTATAATAAGTGATGGATGGTGAACGAACAATACGTCACAGCCTCACTGCCCATTCTTAAGTGCGGTGGGATTGGTGAGAGAGAGAGAGAGAGAGAGGTACTCGCCCAGTTATCTCTTTTATAATCTGACCAAATTCAAAATTATGAGATGTTTATTGGCTGTTTCAAGCACTTAAATGTGGCAGAAATACTCATCCGGAATGGGTTATAAATTAAGTAGCCCATGTATATTTCCACTGATCAGATTCAGAGATCAGAATGATATTTAACGTAATTTTAGAATCCAGTTGTGAATATATCTTGTGAAGTATTTCGTTATGGAAATTGCATTTTATGATTGTTAATAATTACTGCGCAATATTCTTCAATGAAAATTTAAAAGTTAAGAGCAAACTATAAACACATAAAATTTAACAATAAAATGTGTAAAACAATACATTTACTGTAGAAAAAGACTGTACTGAAATGCAAATTTTATTTTAAACGTTAACTTCTTCTTCTTCTTCTTATCAAGGACTATGGGGACTAAGGCACCTCTGCTTAAGCATTTTGTACCAACCCCATATCCCGTACAGATCGGTAGTGGGCAGTACTGCACAGGATGTAAGCGCACACTCGCGAGAGGGAGTGAGCAAGTCTACCTATAGCCACCGAAGAGTTCATTTCTATCCCTTTCGGTAGCTTCCCGATAGATGGCAGCACTACCGACCGTATGTGGAACTTCTTAATTTAGAGGCAATACCAAGCAGAAGATTCCACCAGAAGACTTGGCTTTGCCACCCCCAGAGGTATTGATTTGTATGGGAACTTGGAGGACTTTGCGACCATGACTGATTTAACGTGCTCCAGTCACCATTAGCGAACACGGCGGTCTTTAGTCGGTCCCAGGCCCGAACTCGCAACCTCAGGGCTCGCAACCTTCTAGTTGCGAGAACGATACTCTCCCGACTGGGCTACGCGGCCATTTTAAACGTTAACAAGCACTGAAATATTTTTGAACTCACTCTTTAAGAGAAAAAAGATTTTATTGCAAACATAGTTAACTTCACTTAAAACATCACCATAAAATTATTTCAGACCCACTTCGTCAGGTGTAAGTCCTACATCAAAAGTCATATCGAACACAGTACTTCAGTTTCGCGTCTTAATTTCATATTGAAAACATTTGAACCATTACAGTAGAAGAAAAATGTAAGACAGTAGCATCTGGCACTTGCTTGAATTAAAATTGTCTGAGCAGTCATATTTTTGAATAGGGTAATACATGTTGAATTGAAAAGTTGAATTTTAATTATAATTACCCCAGGGTGATTATAATTAAACTTCAACTTTTAAAAAGAATGATTTCAAAAGCATAGTCTTTTTTTAGGTTACTAAATTACGACTTTCAAAAAGCAATGATATGACATAAGAAAGAAAAATTCGAAATAGTTTCTTTCTTATGACATACCGTTTTCCATTTCTTCGAGTATATTCAGGTCAAATTTCAGGTCATTCTGATCATTGTTTTTTTTTACAGCTTTTTGAAAGTTAAACTTCGATTGTAAACACCCTGAATATACTGCAATAAATTTCAAGGTATGGAAATTTGAAAGGTACATTGTCAAACACTATCGCCTTTACATACACCACCGCCGACCAAACGGTATAGTGGTTAGCGTGCTGGCTTCTAGACCGCGAGGTTGCGGGTTCGAGTCCCGTGTAGGCATGGGTGTTTGTAAATGTATGTTGGTTTGTTAAATGACGAAATGTTTCGGCGCATTATAGCCCTCGTGTTGCTGACGGCGCCAGATAATCTGAATACAACCAACCAACCAACCAACATACACCACCCACTCCGAAACAAGTTGATTTACGTTTTCTGTTTACTATCAACTTTTCGACAGGCTCAATTCTTTTTCCTACTTCTTTGCAAATCCCTAGTGCTGATGATAAAGCACGTTTTCTCGATTTTATTCAGTAAGGAGTAAAATTAGTGGTAAAAGTTTCTGGATTTATTAAAACTTTCCAAATCCTACTTGAGAATAGGATTAATACCTTGCCTATTTATTCACATACATAGGATTATTGACCTATCTGGTTTGTTTGAAGAGTATGTGTAAATATACTGTTCTAGTAAACATCGCATCAAAAATAATGGTTCACATGGTTCAAAGGAGAAGCAAAGTTTATGCATTATTTTCTCTACAGAAAGGGTTAAGATAATTCTGAAACCTAGATATTAACTTAGAATCAGAGATACATCAACCTAACCAGTCCCTCCGAGAATTAGTATATATCTCAAGAGTTTCTGATTTTGTTTCTATTAGCTATACTTTGTTTAACAATAAAATAATTTTTTCGGTAATTTTCTTAATAAACTAATTAATTTGTACTAGAATAAAATATCTAAAAATATTAGAGCAATATTTAATAAAACAATTATATGGGTTCTATTAAAAAATAATTTTATCAGGTAAATATTTAATAAATAATTATTTGGGTAGTATTTAATAAATAATTATTTTTTAGTATTTAATTAATACTTATTCGGGTGGCATCTAATGAATACTTACTTGGGTAGTATTTAATAATTAATTACGTTGGTAGTATTTAATAAATAATAATTTAGGTAGTATTTAATAAATAATAATTTAGGTAGCATTTAATAAATAACTATTTAGCTAGTAAAACATAAATAACTCTCATGGTAGTATTTGATAAATTATTATCAATGGTAATATTTAGTAAATAATTTTCTAGACAACGTTTAATAAACAGTTTTCTGGGTAACATTTAATAAATAATTATTTGTTTAATATATAATAAATAGTTATTTGTGTAATATCTATTAAATAATTATATTTAAAATATTTAATAAATCATTATCTGGGTAATATTTAAAAAATAACCATTATCTGGATAATATTTAGTTATAATTTACTTCATCAAAATGCAATATCTATATCTTTTCTTTGGTGTAATATCTTGTATAAAATATAATAAAACTATCTGGGTTTTAATGAAAAACTAGAATCCTGCTTTACTTTACACTTTCTTTCGAGACCTTAAAGATAGAAATATCATATTTATTCTTAGCCTTAATTAGCAACATAATGCGCACAAAATAGGGCTTGGAAACTGATCTCTTGATAATGATGGAGTCGTTATATCACAGAAGATAGGTGTTATATTAAAGGGAAGTTTGCTTTAATAAATTGCAGTAACTTAGACTACCATGGTTACATCAATTTTCATCTTCCAGTAATAAAAGCAGAGACAACTCTGCAATAATACATGTGTTTATTAGAAATTATTTCATTCAGAACTATTTTCATTCAATTTTAGAAATGTTCAATTCGAAACACGAACAGACTTATCAATTTTAGCGAGACTGCCGAATTTTGAAATAAGACTTCTGCTGTGCTTCACTAGACGGCGCAACGCAAAAATCAGACAAGCGACTAATTTAAGATTTTTCAGAAAATACGAAAAAATCTTACTGATTGACTTCATTGAGCTTATTTTTTACAGTTAATTATTACAGTTTTAGTGAGATTCTTTAAATAACAATACCAATTTCTCAAATTTAAATGCTGTAGGGGTCAACTTTCTTGTTTTCATGAAATAATAGCTTATATATGTATGCAAAACTGAAAAGCAAATGACTTATTTTTAAAAACTAACGATAGTTTGTATACCTCGTATTCGAAGTAAAACCGAGAAAATAGAAAATTGCATTTTAAAAGGAAATAACTAATTTTTTAAAACTATCGTTAACTTGTGTACCTCGTATTCGAAATAAAGCCAAGAAAATTTCATCGCAAAAGGAAATAACTAATTTTAAAAACTAGTGAAAATTTGTGTACCTCGTATTCAAAGTAAAGTCCAGGAAATTTCATCGCAAAAGGAAATAACTAATTTTAAAAACTAGTGAAAATCTGTGTACCTCGTATTCAAAGTAAAGCCCAGGAAATTGCATTTTTGATTGTTTAGATATCTAAAAGAAATGTGCATTATCTTCCACCTATTATTCTATGACAAATCCCCGATCGAGCTGAAATCCAGAAACATGAACTACCGCAAAAGATTCATCACCAGATGCACGACCTAATCAAAAAGCCGGGTTTTCGCCAACAACCCATCAAAATACAAAAGCACGTCATGCCAGACTGCTTCTAGAATTCCAGGAGTGAAAATCATCAGTTATCCAAGAGGTAACGTCCAAGATTCTAAAGTGAGATTTCTCTATTCTTGGCCAATCCGTTCAGAAGAAAGTTTGGAAATGATATGACACGGAGAATCAAGGTAGGCCGGCTTGCTTCTACCATCTGGTCCTTCCTGGGGTAATTATCCAACAAGCAAAAGGTTCCCAGCCCCCTTGTCATTTTGTAAACTCGGTTCATTGATCTAGAAGGAAGCACCTAAGGTAAAAAGAGTAAATGCACCAATTCAAGGACGTTGTTTCGGAAAGGAGTGGACGATCCAAGAGTTGACGTGGTATACGATTTGATGCGCTAATTGAGAGATCTGGAAGGAAAGTGTGACCCAGGAAGTTGGGAAGTCTCATTTGGATTATTCCTCGGTTTTCGTTCGCGATTGTGGTTCGGAAAATTAAATTTAGTAAAGGAATAAAAGTCTTACTTTGTTGCTGAATTTAAATTGATCATATAGAGTAAATAATTAGAGCTACTAAGATGATTTTCAGTTTAGAATTATTTATTACTGTCAGGAATTTTCTTCTTTTGACATAAACTTAATTTCCTGATCAAGTCATTCTTCTTTTATACTATCAAAATTTTCAATGGGGTTGTATTAAAAAATATAGAAAACTTTTTGATCGTATTTTTTACTCAATCTCATGAATTATAATAAGCGTTTAATTTATTTTCTCGTAGATTATTTATGGCCACAAACAATTTAGTTCTAATCTATATAATAAAGAGGAGTTTCCTTATATTGATGTGTGAATATTTTTTTTATAGGAAGCTACAGTTTTATTCCAATTTTTATGAAATTTTACATACTTGATTTTCAAAATAAGTGGAAGGTGATTGGCTAAAAGAGCAAAAACCACCCCTATTCCCCCTTTCCAACCCCTAACGAGGAGATAATAACTTGAGATCTATTAAACTAAATTGAAGGGTTTTTTTTTCTATAGATATTTTTTTCTAAAAGTCTGAGTGAAGATTGCAAGTTCAGGTACCTCATCGAATATAATTCTGAATTTTTTATAGAATGAAGAGAAATGCGATTAGATTACGAATACATTGATCTGCCGGGGAAAAATGGGAGAAACTGTCCAAAATCCTTTTTGAATGAGTCAGACAATTTCCCTTTTCTGGTGCCAAATACTTGCATCTTTTAAAAGCGAGTCAAGTTGGCAATAATATATTACGTCATCAGTAATGTAATATTTGACGTAATATTAATCGTATCTATAATCTAATAACCATGCCATCGAAAGATAATATAGATATCGTAAGTAAAACAGAAATGCATTTCTTATCAAATATCAGACGTATGATCCAATTCAGCTACTGCATCTCTAATAAAATTCGTGCGCACGTCATTGTTCGCTAAATTGTGGACAATGGGTAAAGTGGCGTGAAAGGCTTAATTCAGAAGGAAGCCTTTTATGAACTGAATGAAGTTTTCAAGGAAGAAATTAACACATTTGAGAAAAAGGTCATCGCTCGTCATATGCTTTTTAAAATTTGATCATAGCATATAGAACGTTACTTTTATCGATTCAGATTTAAAAATTGATATTTTGACGAAGCTAGTACATTTAAAAAATATCAATTTGGAGAAATGAGATGCTAAAGACGTTTAAAAAAACTCAGGGTTACACAAAAAATTTAATAAAATATTAACATACAGAGAAAAGTAGATCGTATTTGCATGATCTTTAAAATACTAATGTTTCCTTTTTAATATTTTATATTAACTTTAATTGTAGGTGTTTGGGGCGTGCAAATCTGCAGATGGTTAATGTCCTCACTTGCCATCATCCAATCAAGTTGAAACTTGGGACGTGACGATGCATTCTATAAAATTTTGAGGGCTGTTACTAAAGATCGCTTTTACACGATACGTTTCTATTACTGTTTTTAGGGACAAATTAACCCTCTTGCTGTCTTTTAATCAACCTGAAGCTTGGCAGATAGACTCGATGTCGATGAGAATGCATTCGGTCAAGTTTTGAGGGCTGTCACTAAAATACCATTTTTATCCACGTTACTCTTCTATAACCCCTTAAGATGACTGATTAAACCCCTCTTTTCGTTATCCGATCGAACTGAAATTTGGTAGATAGATTCGTTGTCATTGTGAATGCATTCTATCAAGTTTCGGGGGGCTATCCTTATAAGACCGCTTAGCAGTGTACACACGCTTTTATGGTCCCCTCATGAGATTAATTATTCCATTTGCTGTCGGTTGGTGGGTTGTTTTCAGATTATCTGGCGGCGTCAGCAACACGAGGGCTATAATGCGCCGAAACATTCGTCATTAGACAAGCCAACACACATTTACAAACACCCATGCCTAACACGGGACTCGAACCCGCAACCTCGCGGTCTAGAAGCTAGTACGCTAACCACTATACCGTTTGGTCGGCTTCCACTTGCTTTCATTTGATCGAACGGAACACATATAAAACAGCAATGCAAAATAAAGGATTTTTTTAAGAAATAAAGAAAGTTTTAAAAGCATTGTGTTGCTATTATTCAAGAGAATTGTTGTTGAAAAGTTGCTTAAAAAATATTAATAAGACTGGGAATTATGGTCGACCGTAATAAAAATCTTCAAAATAAAATGAATTTCGCTGTTATTCACTAGTTGAAGGTTGTCCTGTATGATCCGATTTAAATTGGTTCAGTTGTTTGCAAGTTATGAGCATGCCTCTTTTAGCCCCCTTTTCTCGATTTTACCAACTTAGCGACAAAACACCGGAATGAAATAGTATTCCCGATAATCGTGAACATGTTATGAACAGTTTAGCTTGGTTTAGTAGTTTCTCAAGTTATTGTTATACCCTTTAAAGGTAGAAAAAAAGAAATGGAAGTTTTTTTTTTTTTTTTTAAATCTAATGCAATCAGTGACCTTTTTCTCGTTTTGAAAATTAAGTGTGCAAAATGAAATTAAAGTCAAAATACAAATGTAAATTTCAACAAAAGACAAACACACCCACACTCGCAGCTAGTGGCACTCTTTTTTATTTATGTAAAATATTATATTCTACATTAAATGCTTAGTAAGTGGATGATTTATTTTTAATCACAAATTAAATACAGTACAAACTATAATTTAAGTGTAAAAATCACAAAATAAATTTAGTATAATCTTATTTTAGTGTAAGAAGAATTAAATAAGCTACAGAGACTACATAAACTACAGAGTGGCCATCGTAAAAGAGGCTTTGTGTTTCAGATTGTTAAACGTAATTTCCAGTGATCGATTTCAAACTTATGATTTGAAAATAATGTGGGTTTCTTTTAATGCTGACCACCCTGTAGCATTTTAGTGTACTATAAACTATTATTTTTATGTAAGTATTTTAGTATGATCCCAAAAAATATCTATATTCAACTTCAAATACAGATCGGAAGTGAATAAATTTAACATTTTTGTAAAAACCAAATGGAATGCCGTTCCACTACACCAAAGAAGGCCCCAAAGAAAATGTTCTCCATTTTTCACACAGTGTTATCTATTTCTTATTTATATAGTTTACAAAAGGTTTTTCTTGAAAATTGAATTATACCACTTTCGTTTCACTTAAAGCAAGTTAACTCTAAAACAAGGATGACGTTACTAATACATACTGAAACGCATTAATTAGGCATAACAGCAAGATTAATGCGATAGTTAATAATGAAGTTACATCGACGTGCACATAAAAAAGCTTTTAGAAAAGCGATTCGTAAATTAGATGGATAATTTTTAGGGGTATTGCTATTTATAGAAGAGTAAATGAAATACCTGATTAGTGTTTTAACGGGATATCTGAAAAGCGATGGTATATATAGTTACATTCAATTTTATTGATTTTAAATTATATTATTTAAACGTTGATGAGATTAAGATAAAATATGCAAATTTCGCACTGCAACCCATCCAAAATTAAAGTAGGAATTTCTATGTATCAATTATAAAACTACATTAAGAAATAGTAATAAAAAAATATCTCCTCTCGTGTTAAAAGAAGACTGTGAAATTCAAACTTTTTAATTAGGCGACAAATTAGGGATAAAATTCATTATCAAACAACACATTTCTTGAAAAAAAAAATACATACCATAAAGTTTTTTTTCATACCAATCAGTATAAATGAAAAAGAGGAATTTTTTAAGTGTTTTTAGATGTTTTACAATAAATAAATTTTCAAAAATATTCATCCTAAACTCAACTTGAGTATTAGAGTTATTTATTATTACTTCTTTAATATTAATCATTATTAGTTTTTATTTATTATTTATTACTTATTATTAGTTTTTAATTAGTTTTTATTATTATTCATTATTAGTGTAAATTGCAAAAATACTGTAAGAATCCACAGAATTTTAAATTTTGCATTGCTCTGCCATGAAAAAATAATTACAAAAGTGTTCCCAAGGGCAAATCATATTAAAACAAAAAAATTAACGCTATCTTTAAACATTTCAAAATGAAACCAATTAAAAATGTGGCCTGCACCATTTTAAAATAGGTATTTGATGAGGCAAATTAGTCACTATAACCAAATCATTAGTCAAGTTTTTGAATGCGGTCTATTTAGGTTAATTTTAAAGATAGACTGTTAAACTTAGCATTTTTGTAATTTGACCTCAGGAAACCCTTTTTTAATAGACACCTCTCACAGAGTCTATGGAAAAAATTAAATTCACTAAATTCAAAACAAATTACACATAAAAAATATATATATATTTTTACGATTTTATACAATAAGTTTGAGAACATTTTTGCAATTTATACTGATTCCTTAAAAGTAATAGTTCATGAAATAAATCAAGTAGAAACATCTTGTATATTTATAAACATATGCTAAACATCCACTTTATAGAAATGCCCTTACTTTTAAAATAAATTTTTCAAGCTGTATGAATGACGTATTCGTATAAAGGTGACTTTGAGTTAAGTTAAAGGTATTAAAATGTTAAGTTCTAAAATAAGACTACCTAAGAATATAAGAAGCTTTTTTTTCTTCGTTGCCTATTTCAAGTTTTCGTGTAAGAAGATTTCTTTGACGCTACTTTTTGTAAACAGTTTCGTAAACAACGGTCTGAATACGAACTTACACAGATTTAATGTTTCAATAAAAGTTCCTTCGTATTATAAAACCGAGATACTCTTTTATTTCAATGGTCAGACTGATAGCTCGGCAGTACGGGGTCTGACTGAAAATGCATTCATATTATAGTTCGCATTCTAGACGGAGACTCACAGACACTGTGTATAAGCGATGTCTGGCTATATATATAGTCCATTCTCTGCTATTGGGGCTTCATAGTAAGAGTTTTCCAGGTATCCCCCCATTTGAGACACAAAAGCAGAAAAAAGTTTGAAAGAGCCATACATTGGAATTTGAACTACCCATGGTCCAGATATTATTGCAATAAAAGTTTTGACAAAGGGTAAATATCAGTTAAAAATTAAAAGCAACAACCTGTGTTTCAATGAATCACCTACTATCCATTGAAACAAGGCTGAATAATATAAAAGCTGTTTAAAAGTGCAAATCCAAATAGAATCTCTCAAAGTTCAGAATTTCAATCGGCTGTTCGACTACGTAAAAGCTCTTTAAAAGTGCAAATTCAAATAGAGGACCTAAAAATTTTGAATTTCAATCGGCAGTTAGACTGTATAATGAAGCCGATTCTATTCAGAGTGATTTAAATAATTTCCACGGGAATACCAAGTATCCTCCCAACCCTTTTAAAAATATCCTCGCTCTCCTTATAAATATGTGAAATCTGCGCACTTTTGGGAGTTTTGCCTCATCACCGAAACGGCACAACGAACCCAATTTCATTGTTATTGGCCACTCGAACACGTCGGGTTTTGCGTCAATATTTCCCGCCGGCAACAGTGCAACAATTAGTCATGAGGGAGTTTTCATCGTCTTTGAGAATCTGCTTCCACCGTCTTCATTAGAAGAGTCTTCTCTGGAGCATTGGATTGGAGATACGCTTGCTCATTAGATTACGCAATGGATAGCGCTTTCACAACTTCCTGGAATCATCGATTTGGGGCGGTAAACTGGCGTGATTACATTTTTAAAAGCTTCAAACGAAAATTAATTTTTCAAGTAGCTTAAATAAGTAAATGATTATGTACAGTTGGAAAAGGTATGGCACTATAAAGAGACTAGGCAACAGTAACTACTTTTATAAGTCTGGTTGGTGGGATTGGAGATTTCCTGGTGAAAGAGGAACAAGAAGGCTATCCTAATACTCTGTAGTATAGCCTTCGTGTATTTATCGTTTCTCTGTATTTATTTATGTTACATTAATATAATATAATTTATTATTGTTACATTAATATAATAAGTTTGTATTATATTAATGTAATATAAATACAGAGAAAACAACTACAACACAATATATATAAAGTCAAAATAACAAAAATAAGCAAACATTGGTATTATACTCCAGAGCGATTTAAGTCGCATTTAGAACAATCCGAATAACATAAAATACAAGAGTACAAAATTAAATGAAGAAAACCAACAACAAGATTGAAAAAGCCCAAGATAATGGAGCCGATCACTTCATCAGGGGACAAAATGAAACGCAATATAAAAAAACAAGCACTTTTTCTGTAATGGGACTACTTTTTAGACCTTGTCTGTGTCTCATTACAGAAAAAGTGTTTTGTTTTTTTGATATTGCGGCTGATTATGCCCCTGATGAAGTGATTAGCTCCACTTGTTGCAACTTGGAATGTTGCTCTTTGTAGAAGGCGCTAGTTGCACCCCACCCCCGCTTGTCGGAGAAATTCATTCCCTTACTTGATGTTGGTATTACTGTATGTGTGTTGTGGTGTCCCGTCTTTCAGTAAATAAAATAGTTTAGTTTAAAGATGGAGTGCTCCTTGTGACATGATCAAATTAAGTATTCAGGTTGAAACACCACTATCTTCGGTTTTTCAATCTTGTAGTTGGTTTTATTCATTTATTTTTGAATTCTTGAATTTTCTACTATTTATGTTATATTAATATATACATTTATACTGCTACTTCATACTACTGCATGCATTTTTAAAAGCTTCAAGCGAAAATAATTTTTTTAAGTTGCTTAAATAAGTAAAGGATTATGTGCAGCTGGGAGAGGCATGTCATGATAAGGAGAGACTACGAAATTACAACTACTTTTACACTTCTGAAGAATTTCTGGCGTAAGAGATTCACGAAGGTGATACTATTACTATATACATTTATACAACTACTGTATACATATATACAATTGCATATATTTTTCAAGACTTCAAAGGAAAATTAACTTTTGAAGTAGCATAAATAAGTAAATGATAATGTTCGTTTGTGAAAGACATGGTACGATGAAATGAGACCAGGAAATTGTAACTACTTATATAGCAACATATTTCGACTCGTATCTTGGGAGTATGCAATGAAATTAAAATTTTAAATGGAATTATATAACCAAATTCTTCACAGTCGCATATTACGTCTCTTTAATAAGCACATCATTTGTATTTAGATTTGTATCCAGAACACATATTTTGAGAAAAATTAAGCAACTTACCACAAAGGATAGCTCATGCAATTACATTTATTGTTATTATTATTATTATTATTAAAATAGTTATTGTTATTACTATTATTACAAGTGTTGTTTCTTATTTATAGATTTGTTGCTGCTCAATTTCACGTAAAGTTCAACCAGGACAAATTGCCAATTCTTTTAACTAAATTCAATGAAATGATAAAGTGACAAACAAACTTTTAAAAAATTACTCCAAGATTTCCTTTTTTTAATTCTTTTTCATCATCTAATTAATTAAAATTGGATTTGCATTGTGGTATGCGGCACAAAATTCCAACAATCCACAAATTGAAATCTAGCAAGAAAAAAAAAGAAAAAAAAAGAAGGAAAAAAAAAAAAAAAAGAAGAAAAAAAAATCAAATTCCAGAAATTCAACAAAGAAATATATATATATATATATATAGAGATAAAATCAAATAAAAAAGTACATCACTAAATTGTTGAAGTATTTGCCGTCGCCTTGAAATCAAATATTCCCAACAGTACTAATTTGTTTAATGTCGATCGGTCAACCCATTAAAGAATAGAAATAAATTTCTGAGTATTCAAGTTTTTCATTGCATCTCAATGAACAAAAAACATTATTTTAAATTAATTTATTTAATCTGTTTTTTGTAGTTACAATTCAATTTTTGTTAAATATAGGCATTTTCTTTTTGAAAAGCCCGTAGAAGAAGAGAAGCCCCTCCTTTCCTTAGAAGTAGACTAACAGTAACTTTTGACAAGTTCAGGTTATTCAATGTTAGTATTGAAACGTCACGATTGGATGAGTTATCCAATTAAAACTCATTAATTCCCGAGTTCCAATATGTGCTTCAATGAATAATCTGATGGCGATTCTTTACAAATCTAGAAATTAGAGAGGCGTTATGCTGTATGGCCATGGATCTCAAACTTAACGCTTCGAGAATACTTGTGAATGTGGAAATGACAGAGCCCTTGTGTAGATGGACGAGACTGGTTATAATAGACTGCATATGGATAATAGTAGTTAACAACGGTGTTGGATGTTTTAAAATCAACAAAGGTTATCAAATGTTTAGTTTTATGGTAGGTGAGAAAATCTCTGAAAGGAAATAGAAATCAACCTATCCCATTGATTTCTATTGCCTTCAGAGGTTCTGGTTCGTATTTTAAAATCTCACTCTTTTAAATCATTTAACTTCAGTATAATTAGAAAATAAAAATGGGGTGAAAAATAAAACTCCTAAAAATCCGTACAACAACTCAAACAAATTTTTTTAACCAAGTAATAAAAAAGAAGGAACTTTTAAATACCAATTACATATGCCCGTTTTTTAGAAACAACAACTTTACTATGTCTAATAATAATTTACCATCACTAATAATAAATCTATTCATAAATATCATTATAATAGATTTATTATTAGTGATTATCATATTATAGACTAATTTTCATCCAAGATAAAAACAAATACTGACAAAATGAATGTATAAATAGTGAAGCTAAATGCATGTAAATTCAACTGCTTAAAAATAACAATATATTAAACTTTCTGATTATTATTGTTCCTAAAAAACGTATTAAATTAAAAATGAATGGCTATTTCAAAGTTTTTAAGAATATGAATTGAATTGAACAATTTTCTACCAGTCTTACAGTTGCTAAACACATATTTGAAAATCTTGTGAAATAATTTTATAAACTACAATTTTAACACTACTTTAGTGGTCACCTGTTAATGTGAAATAACGTCTTTTTTTTTTTTTAATCCTAGGTTATATATTTTAAGGAGGTATAGGACACTAAATTTGCAAACTTTTCCCAATTTTAATTATTATTTTAAACAATAACATAGATATGAGTTGAATGATATCCTAAATTAAACTCTATATATTGCAATTTTTAATATTGATTAATTTGTATCATGATAGACGCTTCTCAACTATGTTATTCCTAAACTTCAAGTCTTGTTTTCATCGTGATGATAATGTCCTCCTCTTTAGAAGTTTGAATTGATATTGCTTCATAACTGTTTATTATAATCACACACACACACACACACACACACACACACACACACACACACACACACACACACACACACACACACACACACACACACACACACACACACACACACACACACACACACACACACACACACACACACACACACACTAAAAAAATATTGTGTGTGTGTGTATCTAATTGTTTCATCTTCATCAATGAAGCCACAATTGAAATATATCAAATTCTGTTTGTGAACTTTCATTGGAAAATGCCACTCAACGATGAAGTTGAATAATATCCTAAATTAAACTCTATATATTGCAATTTTTAATATTGATTAATTTGTATCATGATAGACGCTTCTCAACTATGTTATTCCTAAACTTCAAGTCTTGTTTTCATCGTGATGATAATGTCCTCCTCTTTAGAAGTTTGAATTGATATTGCTTCATAACTGTTTATTATAATCACACACACACACACACACACACACACACACTAAAAAAATATTGTGTGTGTGTGTATCTAATTGTTTCATCTTCATCAATGAAGCCACAATTGAAATATATCAAATTCTGTTTGTGAACTTTCATTGGAAAATGCCACTCAACGATGAAGTTGAATGATATCCTAAATTAAACTCTATATATTGCAATTTTTAATATTGATTAATTTGTATCATGATAGACGCTTCTCAACTATGTTATTCCTAAACTTCAAGTCTTGTTTTCATCGTGATGATAATGTCCTCCTCTTTAGAAGTTTGAATTGATATTGCTTCATAACTGTTTATTATAATCACACACACACACACACACACACACACACACACACACACACACACACACACACACACACACACACACACACACACACACTAAAAAAATATTGTGTGTGTGTGTGTATCTAATTGTTTCATCTTCATCAATGAAGCCACAATTGAAATATATCAAATTCTGTTTGTGAACTTTCATTGGAAAATGCCACTCAACGATGAAGTTGAATGATATCCTAAATTAAACTCTATATATTGCAATTTTTAATATTGATTAATTTGTATCATGATAGACGCTTCTCAACTATGTTATTCCTAAACTTCAAGTCTTGTTTTCATCGTGATGATAATGTCCTCCTCTTTAGAAGTTTGAATTTATATTGCTTCATAACTGTTTATTATAATCACACACACACACACACACACACACACACACACACACACACACACACACACACACACACACACACACACACACACACACACACACACACACACACACACACACTAAAAAAATATTGTGTGTGTGTGTGTATCTAATTGTTTCATCTTCACCAATGAAGCCACAATTGAAATATATCAAATTCTGTTTGTGAACTTTCATTGGAAAATGCCACTCAACGATGAAGTTATAATTGAAATTTATCAAATTCGGCTTGAAAACTTTCATTGAAACATACCACCCATCCATAGAGCCACAAATGAAATTTTTAAAATTTGATTAGTAAAATTTCATTGGAAATGCCACACACACAAATGATGAAACCAAATTGAAATATATCAAATTCAGCTTGTAGACTTTCATCAGCACATTCCACTCAACAACGAAGCCACAGTTGAAATTTATCAAATTCGTCTTGTAAAACTTTCATTGAAACATGCCACTCATCAACGAAGCCACAGTTGAAATTTATCAAATTCGGCTTGTAAAACTTTCATTGAAACATGCCACTCATCAACGAAGCCACAATTGAAATTTATCAAATTCGGCTTGTAAAACTTTCATTGATACATGCCACTCATCAACGAAGCCACAATTGAAATTTATAAAATTCGGCTTGTAAAACTTACATAGGAACATACCACTCACCAAGGAAATATATCAAATTCGGTTTATGAACTTCTTTGGAACATGTTACTACATACAAACAAATAGATAAAATTGATCTCCAGAGGTTAAGAAAAGCAACATACAACATCCAGTAATTTAAGGGTGATGATTTTTATCTGTATTATTAACTTACACTCTCAAGCAACTTGTTGAAACGTGTGGAATCCAAATAACTCACAAGGAGGTAACGTTTCCGCCGTGTGTAGCGCTCGTGATACTTTAATATCACGTTGTTGGGTAGAAATCAAAACTCGTGAACTTGTGCGAATCGCCTTTGTGTTTTATTACAGCGAGGTGCGTGATGATGCATTATGATTAATAGCAATCATAATAACGTGAGTTTGTTTGTGAGGGTTCGTCCAACTAGAGAGGAGGAGTTTTATTGCGATATTGGAGTAAACTACCATAATTCATATGGGCATTAGTATTGTAAAATATAAAGTAACTTGCTTCACCACGTGTCCCTCCCCTACGCTTCACATCCATAGAATAATTTTCAGCAGCTGGCAAAAAAGAAAAAACCAGAATTGGAAATAAATGTGTTTTGGCGTGATATGTAGTACTTGTTAGAAACCAGGTAAAAATAGAAAGTAATAAGTTCAAGTTCGGGGTCGCAGACCAAACGGTATAGTGGTTAGCGTGCTAGCTTCTGAACCGCGAGGTTGCGGGTTCGAGTCCCGTGTTAGGCATAGGTGTTTGTAAATGTATGTTGGCTTGTCTAATGACGAAATGTTTCGGCGCATTATAGCCCTCGTGTTGCTGACGGCGCCAGATAATCTGAATACAACCAACCAATCAATCAAGTTCGGGGTCATTTTAAATTCTTTTATTAACTTCAACTTTGTTTGTGGTAGGCAAAATCTCCGGTTGTTTGTTTTCAGATTATATGGCAACTTCAGCAACACGAGGGCTATAATGCGCCGAAACATTCGTCATTTGACAAGCCAACATACATTTACAAACACCCATGCCTTACACGGGACTCGAACCCGCAACCTCGCGGTCTAGAAGCTAGCACGCTAACCACTATACCATTTGGTAGGCCAAAATCTCCGGAGTGGCTAATAAACCCACTTGCCGTCATCCAATCGAACTGAAACTTGGCAGATAGAAAGCATTATCATTGAAAACTAGTCTATCTTATTTTTGGTGTTGTCACTGAAAGGGTGTCATTACATGCGTTTCTGTTGCTGCACATCAGATCCAGTTACCAAGCTATATTCAAATATATACAATTTGGCGATGTTTAGTGACTGAATCCTTCTCCTGTTATGGCTGACGATATTTTATAAAATAAAACTCTTACCATTTTGTTTGAAATTATGTACATTAACTTCGATTTTGTTTATAAAAAATCTTCAGAGGGCTAATGTAACCATTTGCCATCATACACGTCCTGAACTTGACCGATAGACTCGTTGTTGATGACAAAATATTTTATAAAGGTTTTGGTTGCAAAATATGGTCTATGGTACTGAATCGATGTTTTTTTCTAATGTAACCATTTGCCATCATACACGTCCTGAACTTGACCGATAGACTCGTTGTTGATGACAAAATATTTTATAAAGGTTTGGGTTGCAAAATATGGTCTATGGTACTGAATCGATGTTTTTTTCTAATGTAACCATTTGCCATCATACACGTCCTGAACTTGACCGATAGACTCGTTGTTGATGACAAAATATTTTATAAAGGTTTTGGTTGCAAAATATGGTCTATGGTACTGAATCGATGTTTTTTTCTAATGTAACCATTTGCCATCATACACGTCCTGAACTTGACCGATAGACTCGTTGTTGATGATCAAATATTTTATAAAGGTTTTGGTTGCAAAATATGGTCTATGGTACTGAATCGATGTTTTTTTCTAATGTAACCATTTGCCATCATACACGTCCTGAACTTGACCGATAGACTCGTTGTTGATGACAAAATATTTTATAAAGGTTTTGGTTGCAAAATATGGTCTATGGTACTGAATCGATGTTTTTTTCTAATGTAACCATTTGCCATCATACACGTCCTGAACTTGACCGATAGACTCGTTGTTGATGACAAAATATTTTATAAAGGTTTGGGTTGCAAAATATGGTCTATGGTACTGAATCGATGTTTTTTTCTAATGTAACCATTTGCCATCATACACGTCCTGAACTTGACCGATAGACTCGTTGTTGATGACAAAATATTTTATAAAGGTTTTGGTTGCAAAATATGGTCTATGGTACTGAATCGATGTTTTTTTCTAATGTAACCATTTGCCATCATACACGTCCTGAACTTGACCGATAGACTCGTTGTTGATGACCAAATATTTTATAAAGGTTTTGGTTGCAAAATATGGTCTATGGTACTGAATCGATGTTTTTTTCTAATGTAACCATTTGCCATCATACACGTCCTGAACTTGACCGATAGACTCGTTGTTGATGACCAAATATTTTATAAAGGTTTTGATTGCAAAATATGGTCTATGGTACTGAATCGATGTTTTTTTCTCATGTAACCATTTGCCATCATACACGTCCTGAACTTGACCGATAGACTCGTTGTTGATGACCAAATATTTTATAAAGGTTTTGGTTGCAAAATATGGTTTATGGTACTGAATCGATGTTTTTTTCTAATGTAACCATTTGCCATCATACACGTCCTGAACTTGACAGATAGACTCGTTGTTGATGACAAAATATTTTATAAAGGTTTTGGTTGCAAAATATGGTCTATGGTACTGAATCGATGTTTTTTCCCGTAGTGGTCAAACATTAAGATAACTCGATGTGAGCTGAAAATCATTTAAATAATTTGCAATTGTCTATAAAAGATGGCAATACATATAAAGAATTAATGTTAACTTCGTTTTTATGGGGGTTATTTTTTTTTTTTTAATATCAAGAATATCAGGGTGAGTATAGTATGATCGGTACTGTTTGGTATTATTTCGTCAAACGTTAGCTAAAGCTTTTAGATAAATTTTAATTAACAAGTTTTAATTTCATTGATTATTAATATAATAAGTTAGCCAAAATATATTTACAGAAATAGATAAATTAAACACCAAAGCATACTAATTTATAAAAACACTACACATTTTCAACTATTTTTCAATTTTATACGCATCTACTCCTACGATAGCCATACTTGAAATGAGTATTTGAATAAAATAAAATTATGTTATACTTAGCATCACAGCTGTAGTTCTTTTTGTTGCAATACGTAATAATGTATTTGATTTTTATACCCCAATACGATTAATTTATAAAAATATAACGCAAGTGTAACTAAAACATTTCTTTTAAATTATTAATATGAACTAGCATATCGATAGAAGGGTTTATAGAGGCATTTCGAAACAGTTTTGATGATTGTCTTAGTAAAATTACATTACAAATTTAAGTATGCTTAGATTCTGACGTCTTCTGAAAAAACTTCTTCGGAAATGATGAAAAGTAATTGTTTTTAAAAGAAAATGAAAAGATATAAATCCATTATCCTTTTTTCCAATTGATCTATTGGATAATCCCATACCTACCTATTGATAAGAAATAATAAGATTACATAAGTTTATTTGATCTTATTTAGCGTATGAAGTTTCCTTATAAACCCGAGATGTTTCTATGAGCACTTAACACTAATACTTAACCTTCAAAGAGATTTCTTTTCTGATTACTTGGAAAAGAAACTTTCTTAACTGCCGCTTTAATGAATTTTTTAAGTGTTTTTCGTTAGGTAATTAATGATCAGAAACAATTATAAGGATTAACTAGAAATAAGCTTTTATTAATTATATGGTTCAATTGCTGTAATAAATTGAAGACTACTATAATAGCTTTGATAGGCTAGATAAAAATTTTAAAGGATCCTTTATTATAAATGCTCCTATAAATTCAACTAGTTTATGATTGTAATATACATTATCATTTTAATTTATGATGATGCTTACATTATCAATTAAATATACGACTGTAATAGATCATTTAAAAATTATACAAGTTTACGTATATTATAACAAGTTTAATTAGTTCAGTTATAGGACTATAAAGGAAATTTCAGTGTATAATATCTACTTTTCTGGTGGAGATGATTAACTAGAGCAGCGTTCGCCACTAACTTTTAGAGGTGGGACATATGACTTATGTTTTAGCTTTTCGCGGGCCAGATACACCAATATATGTATCTTTAATAATTATCGAATTATGGCATTTTTGAAACCTGAAAAAATATATTTTTTTTATCTAAATAAAATTACAATTGATATTTAACTATTTTTTTAAATCATTAAAAATAATAATTTTTATTATTAGCAAATTGAAGTCTAAAAAAGAAGTGAATCTTTTGTTCCAACGTGACAATGGGACTAGATCTAACTTTTAATAAAAGTATTTAAACTGTACTTCCAGATTACTCTGTTTTAGTCGATATCAATTGTGAGACGATGATGGTCGAAATCATTCAGTTTATTTTATGATAGAGTCGATGTCTGTCGTAGTATTTGTTGCAACCAATTTTAATAAATTGCCCAAATAAGATTCAGTTAATTGTGCTACCGGCGGGCCAGAGAAAATTCAGTCGCGGGTTAAATCCGGCCCGCGGGCCGCGTAGTGGCTCACACTGCACTAGAAGGTGACATCAGCGGGTTAAAAACAATGATCCAAATTAGTAGAAAATGATCTCGGAAGTTGGTTGGTTATTTTCAGATTATCTGGCGCCGTCAGCAACACGAGGGCTATAATGCGCCGAAACATTCGTCATTTGACAAGCCAACATACATTTACAAACACCCATGCCTAACACGGGACTCGAACCCGCAACCTCGCGGTCTAGAAGTCAGCAGGCTAACCACTATACCGTTTGGTCGGCCTCGGAAGTTGAGAAATCTATTCAAGGTTATTGAAAAAATGGCTTGACTGAATTTGATTTTTTTTTTAAATTTTGATGACAGGAAGAACTTTTTTTTTATGTTGGCATGAAGTAGCACTGAATTTCAGTACGCTAATTAGCACCAATGATTTTGAGCTATACATACATAATGCTATAAAAATAGAAGAATCCAAAAGATTGTAATATTATTTGTCATTCTGTGGTTATAATAAACTTGACTTCTTACTATAACTTTTTTCTCGTTCTGCATTCATTTTTTGTACCAAGTATGCTATAAGCAGTTATATTGTTCAATTTGAATATAATACATTTAAAAAGTTTACTTAAGAGACCAACAATTTTTTTATGGATAATTTCAGCATTTGATCACCACAGCAGGGAATTTAGAGGCGAGATTGAAACCTGGCCACTTAAAAACGAAGTTCTTAATCACTAGGTAATGAGAAATTTAGTCACGGCAAAAATGGCACGATGGATTTTGAAAATGATTCGTTAAATTTTATATGAAGAAGGGCATTATTCCGTTTTATGTTGGCATGAAATGATACTGAATTTCAGCTTGTTAATTAACTTAAAAATCTGTAAATAGAAGAATCCAAAAGATTGTAATATTTCTTGTCATTTTGAGGTTTAAATAAGCGTCAACTCGACTATAATTTAGTTGTTTTCTCGGTCTGTATTCCTTTTTGTACCACGTATGCTAAAAACAGTTATATCACCCAGTTCTATCATTAAAATATATCACATGCACCTTATAAGGAACTTTTAACACATTATTTCGGGCATTTCTCCAGTGTAAGGGATTTAGAGGTGACATTGAAACTTGGCGGATTAAAAACGATGGTCCTAATCACTAGGTAATGAGAGCTTTAGTCAGGCTTATGACAAAAATGGGACGAGAGATTTCAAAAATGATTTGCTAAGTTTGATAGAAATAAGGGCTTTATTCTATCTTAGATTGGCATGGGGTACCCAGATTTACCAATAAGTATACATACTGGTGATCTGGGTACCCCGTTGCCAAGGACAAGGAATTAGGTAATATGAAGGAATTAGGATATTGAGCTTAACATATTTCTCCAAGTTTCTAAGTTCTTTATACTCAAAGTATATTGAAAATAATTAATTAAAGTGATACTAAAGTAGGCAATTATTACTTTTAGTTGCTATAAAGTCTTTAAAGATGCTATTTCTTCTACGGTAAATGTAGATTTTAAGAGCAATTATGCATCAAAACTTTAAATACAAGCATTAAATGCTTAAATCTAATATTTAGCAACAAAAGTAAATTAATTCTTCACTCGAGAACAGAATACAAGCTATTTTTTAAAAGGAGTGATTAAAGTTTTAAGTTATTTATTATTAAGAATAGCCTTGACTTTCAAAGTTGAGATTGAACATTATTTGATGCTACTAAAGTAGGCAATTATTACTTTTAGTTGCTATAAAGTCTTTAAAGATGCTATTTCTTCTACGGTAAATGTAGATTTTAAGAGCAATTATACATCAAAACTTTAAATACAAGCATTAAATGCTTAAATCTAATATATTTTGCAACAAAAGTAAATTAATTCTTTACTCGAGAACAGAATACAAGCTATTTTTTAAAAGGAGTGATTAAAGTTTTAAGTTATTTATTATTAAGAATAGCCTTGACTTTCAAAGTTGAGATTGAACATTATTTGATGCTACTAAAGTAGGCAATTATTACTTTTAGTTGCTATAAAGTCTTTAAAGATGCTATTTCTTCTACGGTAAATGTAGATTTTAAGAGCAATTATACATCAAAACTTTAAATACAAGCATTAAATGCTTAAATCTAATATATTTTGCAACAAAAGTAAATTAATTCTTCACTCGAGAACAGAATACAAGCTATTTTTTAAAAGGAGTGATTAAAGTTTTAAGTTATTTATTATTAAGAATAGCCTTGACTTTCAAAGTTGAGATTGAACATTATTTGATGCATGAGATTTCAATAAACCAGGTGGTCAGAACTGGATACATGTTTTTTTTCTAGAAACTATACATAAATATTGGAAATCGGTTTTAATTAATTAAATTACAATCTTGTTCTTATAAAAGAGTAAATTAACACAACATCTATAACGTTAAGGATTAAAATTTTCAAACTTATACTCAACAAATTTCAAATATTAAAACTTATTTGAATGGTAAAATATGCACACAACAAACCCACCATCAGATTTTTTGTGAGAGCCTAAAAGTACAGAATATTAAGACGCCAGGAACAGTATTTTGAGCAATTCATTGCGGTGAATCATCAGATTTTGGAATGAAATATTTCCGTTAGTTAGAAATTCAAATTTTAAATAGAGATAACACATTGTCTATTCTCTTAAAAGAGCTATACAATCTCCTCTTATTAGATTGAAGAAAAGAGAGAGAGAAAAGAAGAAGAAAAGAGTTTAAAACTAAACATCAGATTTAAAAACGCCTCCGCATTTTAATCGCTCGTATTCAGCTTTTTTATGACACGCCCAAACTCAAAATTGCGGCACTATAGAATAAGACAGACTCCAACATAACTCAGTCTATCAAGAAAAGTCTTTATCAAAACGCGATTTCGATTTTGATTATAAAAATTAAGCATCAACAGTTTGATAAAACAACTCTTACGAGACCAAAAATCTGATCCTAGAGACCATCCAAAACACAAAAAACTTAAGCACTTCAGCATGGTGTGGGCATATGTGCAAGTGAGGACAACATGTAAAAGCCCACACTAATAAGTTTTCCCAAGGAAAACGAGGGGAGGAAAGGAAACGTGACAGTTTGTTAATTTAGACGCTGCAACACTTTTTCTTATTTCAACCCACGCTTATCGTGAACTCAATTGCGGAACTTAACTTTTGAGTTTTAATAAGGGATAGATCCCTTCAGATATTGAGTGAATAATGCTTCCGCAAATACGAGTTCATTTACATTCGGGCATCATTATTTCCTATTGGATGCTGTAGGTTAGTGTGCTTTAATTAATGCTTTGTCTAATCCACTGGCTTTCAACTTTAAAGTGGATGCGGACCTCTATATTAACATAAATGTCTGACCATCGTCCCCTCTCCCATCATTAGGTTAATTTTGAAAATACTTCTTTTTACAGGTGTTACTAGTATATCACAAGAATAGCTCCCGTCACGATGTCTAACTCTGTCTATTGTCGTGGAAACAAGAGTAGCTCCATTTTCTATGGGAGATTCCAGGAGAAAGACAACTGTATTTGCCGTATAGTAACTTTTTTGAAAGGTAACTTCCGGCATGCATCACGCCTATTCTAAATAGACGAGTCTTATTCCTATAGCAAACCATTTAGACTATCTGATGAGAGCTTTTCTCCTGATCGACAGAAAGTAGTTAACATTAGAAAGACTGAAACTTAGTACATACCTATATTGCTCAAAATCAGTCAAAATGACTGCAATGTGAAAGAGTAACTAATATGTAAAGAAATTTGTATAACACACACATATATATATATATATATATATATATATATATATATATATATATATATATATATATATATATATATATATATATATCGTCTTAGACACAGAGTTCTAAGAAATTGTGTCATTATATACATAGTTGTTTTTCTAACTGAAATTAAAAAGCAGTCAAAATTACTTCCTTGGGCAATCTAGTGTTAAAAGGAGTTCATCTTATAGCAACATAAATAAAAGCACTAAAATAACCAAAATAAAACTTCAAACGTTTATTTTCTTGGGATTAAAAAAAAAAGTACGATTTTAAAAGAAATGCAACATGTTGAGAGGTACGGATTCCAAAAGAGAAAACTTGGGGAAGGGGAAATGCTATGGATCTCTCTCAATCCCGTCTTGTTGAAAACTCTATATTTTAATTTTAGAATCTTCACAACTCTAAGGAGCACTTATGACCATGTCGCGGATCACGAATCACGGGGTTGGAGGGCACTGATCTAATGCAACCTAGGAGCCAAATAAATGGTGTAGTTTATTGATAAAATATTTACAGCTCATCAAGATTAATTTTAATGGCCTTTAATTTTAGATTACAAGCAAGTCGATAAAATAATGCGAACTGAAGAGTTTTTCTGATTTCATGGCATGCTTTAAAAAAGCATCCCCATACGTTATTTACAATAGAAAATATACTCTATATATATGATATACAGATATATGATCTAATGCAACCTAGGAGTCAAATAAATGGTGTAATTTATTGATAAAATATTTACGGCTCATCAAGATTAATTTTAATGAACTTTAATTTTAGATTACAAGCAAGTCGATAAAACAATTCGAACTGAAGGGGTTTTCTGATTTCATGGCATGCTTTAAAAAAGCATCCCCATACGTTATTTATAATAGAAAATGTACCCTATATATATGATATACAGATATATGATCTAATGCAACCTAGGAGTCAAATAAATGGTGTAATTTATTGATAAAATATTTACAGCTCATCAAGATTAATTTTAATGGCCTTTAATTTTAGATTACAAGCAAGTCGATAAAACAATGCGAACTGAAGAGTTTTTCTGATTTCATGGCATGCTTTAAAAAAGCATCCCCATACCTTATTTATAATAGCAAATGTACCCTATATATATTATATACAGATATATGATCTAATGCAACCTAGGAGTCAAATAAATGGTGTAATTTATTGATAAAATATTTACAGCTCATCAAGATTAATTTTAATGGCCTTTAATTTTAGATTACAAGCAAGTCGATAAAACAATGCGAACTGAAGAGTTTTTCTGATTTCATGGCATGCTTTAAAAAAGCATCCCCATACCTTATTTATAATAGCAAATGTACCCTATATATATTATATACAGATATATGATCTAATGCAACCTAGGAGTCAAATAAATGGTGTAATTTATTGATAAAATATTTACTGCTCATCAAGATTAATTTTAATGGCCTTTAATTTTAGATTACAAGCAAGTCGATAAAACAATGCGAACTGAAGAGTTTTTCTGATTTCATGGCATGCTTTAAAAAAGCATCCCCATACATTATTTATAATAGAAAATATACCCAATAGTAAATATTTCAGGTTTTCTAGGAAATAATTACAAAAAGAGTGAGTTTTTTTAGATAAAGAGTTATTTTAAAAGTTGTTTTGACTATATAGCCGTTTCTGGTACCTTTTATATCATGAGAAAATTAACAATGACTTTAAAGTTTTCAAATGTTATATAGTGGATCTTGAAGATCGCCAACCTTTCAACAATTCAACAATAACAAGTTATTTGAATATTTATTTGATGAATATTATTATTGTTAGTTTATTTGTTGTTAGTTAATGAATATTGGAGATCATCAACTTTTCAACAAGACAGGAATCAAAGTATGATCGAGAACTTTTTTGATGATTATTCCTATTCATAACGAGTAAACGTGTCAAAAAATTATGCATATTTAATTTATTAAGGACAAAAATATATTCAACCACTTAACTATACATCTATAAGAGATTCTGTTTAGGATTTTCTTCAGATAGGTTGTTTTACAAGATCTGAAAAGTTATTTTATGTCATTTCCATTTAATTCAATAAAGTTTACTACCGAATAAAAGTGAAACAAATACCCTTTTTAGTAACTATTTTCGAGATCTTAAAGTTATATATTTATATCATAAGTTATATATTTCGGGATGAAGTTTCAAAATGCAGGTCTTTCAAAATATAATATACAATTTTTATAAATAAGAACTTTTATTTTAAGCAGTTTGCACAAAGCAATCAAAGATTGGCTTTACCTCATTTTTTGAAATTTTGAAATAAAAAATATCCAATTGAATCAAGCAGCAAATTATTAAAATAAGAAGGCAAAAATAATGAACCGATGATTGATTTTTTAAAAAATTAAAATTGCCCTTAATCAACCTAAATATGTTGCGTCTACCTTGAAATCATCAAAAAGAACAGTAGATATTAGTTTTATATAAGCAGCGAAATAAACAGAAAAACTATAAAACATTTAATATAAATCATAGCATATGTCGGTTCTCACAAATATTTGACAATTTAATCCCTGTAATTTTTCTAATATCATTAAATTAACCAACGTTAATTTCCCACGATTACTTAGGGAATAATATATAAACATTTTAATCTCTGATATAACTGGTTTAAGGAAAGCAAAAAATTGAAGTTGCAACTAGCTGACGAGGTACTTCAGTTACTGTTATAACGCATATAAAATCACGTCTCTAAAAGCTATCGTGCTACACAAAAAATACTCAGAGTAAGCAAATCGATAAGATTTTTTCTGAAACAAATAAAAGTGATTTCCAAATTTAGAAATAAAAACCAGCTGTATGAATTTTTTTCTTCAGGTATGTAAATCTTTTTAAAACAATCCTAATTAAAATGCAGTGTCTTTTGTTGGGGAAGGGGGATTGGTAATCTTGTGTCAGAGATATTTTTTCTTGTTTATAATCCGTTCAGATACACCAAAGTAAGTCCGAGCACTTACCACCGATTGAATGGTAATTAGGTGCAGTTGCGTAATTCACTAGGAACGGAGTACCTAGTTTAAAATTGATGTTTATTAATTAGTTTTAAATCTTTCAATGGTGTAAATGCCTAGCTTTCTGGGTGACAAATAAAAATATTCAGCACAAATGCGATCGGAAACTACTTATTTTTTTCTCGAATATATTTTCAATTTCATTTGCTTAGATTCGCTATTAATTACGAAAAGCGGTATTTTGTGAAATTTTTATTGTTTTTTTAATGTTTAGAAAATCCCTTTTTATTCTCTAAGTATAGTTTTTTTTTTTACCTTATTGAATTTCCCCTCATTGGAGGAAGTACATGGTCCAGTGGCGACCCGTGGTAAAAAATGTAAGTGCAGTTGGAACAGTGATCCCCCCCCCCTTCCCATTTCCCACATTCATTCCTGAATGGAAATTCTATAATTTTAATAACACAAACTCAAAGAAAATAGAAAAAATAAGTTATTTTAACTTAATACTTATAACGGGGCTCCATATGTTTCAAAATGGTTCAATAATAAGTTTTAGTTGTTGGTTGTTTAAAATTATCTGGCGCCGTCAGCAACACGAGGGCTATAATGCGCCGAAACATTCGTCATTAGACAAGCCAACATACATTTACAAACACCCATGCCTAACACGGGACTCGAACCCGCAACCTCGCGGTCTAGAAGCTAGCACGCTAACCACTATACCGTTTGGTCGGCCACTCACACATAAGCCAATCCGTACATTGCATTTACAAGTGCAGCTAAAGTCGCAAAATTCGCAATGGCTGCATTTGGCACCACGCCATATACATTTAGCGTGTTGGGAGTTTCCATACTAGAAGTTGTTTCCATGGAAACAGTGCAGCTCTTTTAGAGCATTCACTCTCTGGCTGTAATCGCTCGACCATCATCAGATTTAGTTGACTTGAACAAGTTTTTTCCCCCAATTGTGCATTGCAAACAGGTTTGCTATTTATCTGAGATTTTTTTTACTTATCCAAAAAATTCCATCTTCATTTGCTATTCAAATCTACATTTGAGAAAATTAGTAAAATAAACAATCAAAGTTGACTAGCATATAATAAAAACTAATTATTTAAATTAATAATTTAGATGCAGCCCGGCTGTACTTGCTGTCCCCCACGAGCCACCTCTTGCATGGTCTTTCAAAATGTTTTCTTTAACTTTGAAATTAGATCGAACCGTTTACAACTAGAACCTATGTTAAATGTAGGTACTACTGCCTGATTTTGGGTAAAAAAAATTGTAGTTGAAAAATAGTGAGTCTGTTGGGTATTAAGAACATTTGAAAAATTGAAAAAAGTACAATGGAACCCAAAAATATATTATTTTATTACTTCTAAGATTTATAGATTTTTTCATTTACAAATTAGTCTTATGCATACAAGTTTAAAGTTAAAAGCCCAGCTTCTAGAAAAGTTATTTCAATTATCTCACGATCTTTTTTTTTAAGTTATATATTGTTGTGTGAACGGGTTTGAAAGATTTGAAGCCAAAGCAGATCAAAACTTGCAGAAATTTATTCCACTATAATTCTTCACAGACTCTCTTACAGCTCCAGAACTTCTCGTTCTAGTAGACACAATACAGCTCTTTTCACAACAATAGAGCACAAAACAGCAGTTAAAAACTTGACACACAACTGCTAAATCACCGCAAAAGACAATGCAATACAGTTCGCTTTGGAACTCTCTAAGCGCTCGCTGAGACTCAGTATCTCAACTCAGTAATTCCAGTCAACTAATGGACTCAGCTAACAACTAACTCAGTGACTCAAAATCAGTCAACTACTAACTATCCTTATATAGGGGAGGTGAAATCTCCTGAAACTTCTAGAGATAGATATTTGGAGAACTTTAAAGATCGTAGTCGAAAAGTCCTATACATGTACATGGGATACATGTACCTATACATGTACTGAAAATGTCGCCAAATGGTCGCCAAGTTTGTCTACATTTGGCGATTTCTCGCCAAATTTGGCGACAAAAATTAGTCACCAAAACCGTCGCCAACTTGGCTCTATCTCGATAATTTGGCGAGATTGCCATTACCATAATGTAAAATGCCCTGCTCCTTAAAATTCGCTTCCCCGAGTTACCTCTGTAAAACTCGTTATCAAGCATCAAGATGCTCACTGAAGGGAAGCCAATTTAAAGACGAACTATTGCACTGCCTTATGCGAAATGTACATAAATTACTATTTACAAAATTAACACTACGAAATATTTACAAATATACAAAAATTCGTAACAATATATTCAGCATATTGTCGTTATAATTCTAATATCCCGTAACCCAAAAATTAGTGATTTTTGAATTATAAGTTGTTAGCAAGTTTCCAGACATTCAAGATTATTTGAAAAACTATTACATAAGCTTAAGAACAAGCACCGTCACGGCTCGATCGCTTAAGTAATTTCTTGTATCCCAACTTAACATTGTGATTTACAGTTTTGTAAGTCTCCTGAAGTCTCTGAATCCTCCTTTTGTAAGTCTCCGAATCCTCCTTTTGTAAGTCTCCGAATCCTCCTTTTGTAAGTCTCCGAATCCTCCTTTTGTAAGTCTCCGAATCCTCCTTTTGTAAGTCTCCGAATCCTCCTTTAGTAAGTCTCCGAATCCTCCTTCTGTAAGTCTCCAAAGTTTATCTTTTTGTAGTGAAGTGGTATTAGATATACAGCGATCATAAATACTTTTCTAAATTGCCAATAGATTATGCTAATGTCTAAGCGAGCAAATAAATGAAATACTGGGGTATAATTGATTGATTGTTAGCATCAATCAATTGAAAATGATAAGTTTCGTATTAACTCTTCATATTTATTTAATTGAAATCATTTGAATATTTCATTCTTTCATATTTTAAATACGAAAGAAATACTATAATTCTATTCATTATGCAATCTGTTGGGTAACCAACTATCTACATATTAATATATAACAAGGCAACTTGCGTTACACTACTATTTGTTTAAACTGTGATTGTAAAACTCGGAATTAGTCAATGTTTGAATGATTCTGCATAACATTAAATAAGGCGCTCAGATCTAAAATGGAACGAGTCTAATTTTTTGAAATGAGTTTAATACGAATTAAAACTCGTTAAATGGGTTTCTTTCCAGGGAATGATCAAAATTTAAGTTAGATTTTATTCCCTAATCTATATACATAAAACTGAGCGTCTGTCCGTCTGTACTCTATAAAAATCCACTGTTTTACCTCACAGTTTTACACCTAAAGGACCAAAATTTGGTAAATAGCAGCGTTAGTACATTAAGTTGGTATAGAGTAACTTTTAATTCGTTTAAGAGTTGCTTTTATTAAAATTTAATGAAACCTTAGAAAAGTTCCTCGAACAACAACTACTTTTTATTATCCATCAAAATGAAACCTTAAGTTATTCTAATGTGTCTCCCTTATTTTTCCGATTCTTTTTTATGTTTTATAATTTACTGTATAATACACGGTTCGAATCTTAATGCAATATTTACATATATTTACTGCCAAATGACATCGTGAACCGGCTCAACGCATGCGCGGTTTTAAAGCGTTCTTCATGATGTGTTCTGGTTGTTTGATGAAAATGTAAACAGAATACAGAATTTCGGAGAGGAATAATTTTATGGAAATGAAAGATTGCATTTCACTGAAAAATTCTGAATCATTTTGACATTCGTCAACATGTTACCAAAGAAAATTGGCATGACGCAATTGGCAAATTGGCAAAGAACACAATACTTTTATTCACAAATACGACAGCTCCCCAGCAACGCAGGGCCATGTGGATAGTGAAAAATAAAAAGCAGTTATGTAACATGTTTTGAGAATATACATGTGCAAAAGTGAACTATCTCAAATAATTTCAAAATCGTGATTTATGGGCTTAATCCACTAGCGCTCTGAGCGTCTCAAACATTGCATACTGATTAAATTTCCAAGCATACATTAATGTAAAGTAGTAGAAAGGGTTCGAAGTTTTATTCATAACAAAATAGTTTACAATAGATAAAGTTTACTCTTTAAACGCAAGTTAACAAGTAGTTTCCATTAAGTAAACAATCCTAAAACTATTGAATTTTAAATTTTTCACACACGAAGCCTTTTCTTAAACTTTTAAATTTCAAATAAATAAAAGAAAGAAGTCACAAACAGTTGTTATTTCTTTAGTAAAAGTATTAAAGCTCCCTTCTTAGAAACTTGCTGAATCTGCTCGGATTAAAGCGTGAAATGTAGAAAGATTCTCGGAAACGATGGAACAAAAGGGAAACGTAGACTTCTAAGACGTCATTTTCGGAAAAGGTGATGTTTTCAAAATTCTTCTGATGCATAAGATAAAAAAAACTACACAAAAACTGCTGCATCTAAGAATTAAGTTGCGGGAAGGTTTCCAGTAATAATCCGATTTTGAAGCTTAGGCTGAAGAGAAAGCTTCAGACATCAAAAGAAAACCTGGCAACATGAAGACAGTATGCAGCCAGCACTTTTTTTTTATAACTTCCGGGTTGTTTTTTAAATCCACCAAGCACTATCTTATGCATAACTAGGATTTTCTTACCATGGGAGATTCTGTTAATTTGGTCGAATATTTCTTCAGCTGTAATAATATCCCACAGTTTACATATCAGTTTCTAAAATATTTGTTTATTAATTAAAAGTTATAATTAAAGTTCAACTTATAAAAAGCTATAAAAAAGCTCTGTTCAGAATGACCTGAAATTTAATCTGAATATACTCGAATAAAAAGGAATTGGTATGGCACAAATAAAAAAAAAAATTATGATTTTTTTTTTACCATACCATATCCCCCTTCGCGGACATTCAGGTCCAATTTCAGGTCATTCTGACCAGTGTTTCTTTTTTACAGCTCTTTGAAAGTTAAACTTTATTTATAATAAACCTGTATATAATTAGTAGATATACAGTGCCTCCATCTCTAAAACCCAATTTAAATAACTTTAGATCTTTTTTCTGATAAAGAAAATACTTTTTTAATTTTTATTTGAGTTTAAATTTGAAATGATTTAATATTAGTTATTTTATAAATCTTTTAATATAATCTCTTCATGATTAAGTAAAATAACTGATTATCCAGTAGTTAGATTTAATATAAGAGAGGAGTGGCAGTACTTATATTTATCCCTTAAATGCTAAAGACCTACGATTCTTTCAAAGACGGGTCACTAGTTATAATTCCATTATGTGGTTATTTTTAAGTTTTTATTTCCAAATAATTTACTGCATTTTCAAATATTGGGGAATGTTTATAAGTTTTATTACGTTATTAGCATACATTAAATATTGCAGAATTTGATAAAAATACATATTTTTATTCTAAAATGTTATTGAACTTGGCAACTTTAAAACGATATTATATTCTTTATGACGTTCAGAATAAATTTTAAACTATATTCCTTTTTGTAAAGGTATATAGTATTTAAAGATCACTACGGCAATAAGAATCAAGAATCTTCTAGGTCCATTTTCCCCTGCCTAGAACAAAATATTTTTTTTTTATGTAAAGTTAATATTAAAAAGTATTGTAAATATTGAATTTAAGGTATCGATATTAGTCTCTTTGTAGTCTGGTAATTCAAGATAAGAAATATTTTATTAATCTTGTAATATAACTTATGTTAAACAAAGTTTGATTAACCTTGCAATATAACATAGGTTGAGGAACATTTGATTAATCTTGTAATACAACTTGTATGTTTGATTAATCTTGTAATACAACTGATATGTTTGATTATTCTTGTAATACAACTGATATGTTTGATTAATCTTGTAATATAGCTGATATGTTTGATTAATCTTGTAATACAACTTGTACGTTTGATTAATCTTGTAATACAGCTGATATGTTTGATTAATCTTGTTATACAACTGATATGTTTGATTAATCTTGTAATACAACTGATATGTTTGATTAATCTTGTAATGTCTTGAAATGTTGAGAAACGTTTGAATAATCTTGTAACAATCTTGTAATGTATCGATTTCTATTTTTTTGGAAATGAATTAATTTTTAAATATTTACATGATTTTGACCATGCGTCTTCTTTAAATTGAGGATATTCAGATTCGCGTTTAAAAGCATTTTACAGTCTAACCCCTTTAACGCGAAGTCGATTGAGCTGCTGAAATTGCTCGCGTTAACTGAATTTCTTGTTAAACGAATAAATTAACGTTAAGTTTTAAGTACAGAGAACTGCTTTTAATTCGCGTTAAACAGGATTTCATGTTAAGAGATTTCGTGTTAACGGGGTCTGACTGTGTTACATATTAAAAAATGTTTTATTAATATTGTAATGAAGCTTAAGTTAATAAATGATTATCGATACAACGTACGTTAATGAATGTTTAATTTTGCAGTACAATTATTTAGATTAATATATTGTAATACAAATATAAACAAGAAATGTTATATTAATATATAGTAATGCAGTTCAAAATAAGAAATATTTAATTATCTTTGTCTTTTTCAATTTAGAATACCGAATCCTTTTTAAAATACGGAGGTATTCCCTCACCGTTATCATTCTTTGAAAATTAGTCGGAATTCTTCTTTCTTCTATTGTTTCTAAAACTGGTACGCATTTTTTCGGCTATTTTTACATCTCTTAAATTTTGAAATTTTTTACTAATATTTTGATTCTATTGTATGCAGATTTTGACCAATTTGCTTATCGTAATTACATTTCGACGAAATCCTTAACTGAACCATTCATTGAAAATTTTCGTTATTCCTAACCAATCCAACTGAACGTAAGTAAAACAAATTTGTGGCATAAATACTGAAAACATTTATCAGAACAATCAAAACTTAACGTCAAAGTAGTACTTCCCTATTTCAAAACAAAAATATCTTCTTTCCCAGCCCACACATTCTTCAGAATTTAACAACTTTGAAATAAAAATTCGCCCTTTGATTTCTATCTACAATTTCTACCTATAAATAGATGACATTTTGTCAGTACATCGAACAAGCGGCATTCTTATGCAAGTCAGAAAATGGCGAACATAGTTTATAGCAAAAACCTTAAGCCCTGGTATCTGAAAGGAAGCAAGATTGTTTCGCAACCGTTCGTTGAAATAAATTCAATAGACGGTTGATTTTAGTTTTTTCTTGTAAACAGCCGAAAGAGCTCTGGGCTTAAAGAAACATGAACGGCCTTGTTAAGTCGTTCTTTCAGAAACGAAGAATTACGAAATTCAAACTTTAAGCTGGGGAAACTTTTTGAAAGAAACATTAAACGGTTAAAATGGATTTTTTTTGGACAATATCTATTTAATACTAGTACAGAATTGCGCATTTCTGAAACTGCTAAAAAAGAAATTGCGGAATTTCGAAGTCAAGCATTAATAATATAGTCCATAAAAACAAAGCTTTTAAAATAAATCCTTTATATATATTGTCAATTTTTATATTCGTTATCATACCGCCGTTTCTGTTGACAGCGTGTGCTTGTTTTTAATATTTAAAATTAGATGCAAACACTATCTCTATCATCAAAATATGCGGTTACTTTTCAAAATTTATTCATCAATAATGAATGTGAATTTATGCATTCACATCTAAATATCATTTATTTATTCTGATTAAAGTAATTTCATTATTTATTTATTAAAAAAATGTTGGCAACAGGAAAGAGTTTCTTCAATGGTTGGTTAAATGCTATTTTAGTGCGATTGGGTGACGGCAAGTTGGTTTATTAGTATATCGTATAAATGACCTTTTAGTGACAGTTACAAACCCAAAATTTTCTTAGAATGCATTGTCATCGAGATCGAATCTAAATGCCAAGTTTCAGCCCGATTGGATGACTGCAAGGGGGTTAATTCGATACACAAAATCGAAGTTAATATAAGGGATTTAAAAATAATATATTTTTTTTTACATGTGTAGCGATAAGGGAAGGGAAATTTGGAATTTTAACTTGTAAATTAGTTAATTCGAGTTCTTTTATTTCCATAATTAATCAATTGATTGTTTAAAGTTTGGGTACTTATGAATTATCTCTTTGGTGATTTTTTTTTTTACCATAAAGAGTTCGAATGGCCTCGCTCGGACTAGCATCAGTATCTTCCCGCGGAATGCATCAGCTGCGCGATGGACGGGCTTCCGTCCGGATCGGCTGTTTCGACGGACTAAGGCGACGAATTTGACGAACTTTTTGTGATGGACGGGCTTCCGTCCGGATCGGCTGTTTCGACGGACTAAGGCGACGAATTTGACGAACTTTTTGTTTCGAAGGGATAATAAGCAAGTACAAAAATTAGTTGATTATAACATTTTGAAAATGTAAGTTTTTTGGAGGAGGGATAATTTGTTGTAAATTAATGGATAGCCAGATAAAGCTTTTATACACTAACTGGATAATTTATTATGCCTATCAAAAGAGACCGCGTAGCCCAGTCGGGAGAGTATCGTTCTCGCAACTAGAAGGTTGCGAGCCCTGAGGTTGCGAGTTCGAGCCTAAGACCGACTAAAGACCGCCGTGTTCGATAATGGTGACTGGAGCACGTTAAATCAGTCATGGTCGCAAAGTCCTCCAAGTTCCCATACAAATCAATACCTCTGTGGGTGGCAAAGCCAAGTCTTCTGGTGGAATTTTCTGCTTGGTATTGCCTCTAAATTAAGAAGTTCCACATACGGTCGGTGGTGCTGCCATCTACCGGATAGCTACCGAAAGAGGTAGAAATGAACTCTTCGGCGGCTATAGGTAGACTTGTGCACTCCCTCTTGCGAGTGTGCGCTTACATCCTGTGCAGTACTGCCCACTACCGATCTGTACGGGATATGGGGTTGGTAACCACCGATCAAAAACATGCGAGGCTTATGATCCAAGAACCTTCCATGAAACTATCATCTCAGATCCTGCGTCTTAGCAGGGATAAGGTGAGAGTGATAGTTGGATTTCTTACAGGCCACTATCACCTAAGAAAACACCTTCATAGAATGGGAATATTTAAAGAAGAACCTTTATGTAGGAAGTGCAATATGGTAGAGGAAACAGCCCACCATATACTTTTTGAATGTGAAGCTCTTCTTCACATTAGGCACTCAAGCTTAGGTCTTGGAACAGAACTTGATACAATCCACGAGGAACCTGTCAAAAGCCTTTTGACCTTTCTTAAGGAATCTGGTTTTCTTTGACAGGGGGTCGTAAAATAAAGGGGTTGGTGCAATATTCCCTAGTGGAATCAGCACCTAGGCTCAACTGACCTCCCCATTCACTATGACTATGACTATGACTATGGGGTTGGTACAAAATGCTTAAACAGAGGTGCCTTAGTCCCTATAGTCCTTGATAAGAAGAAGATGCTTATCAAACCATTAAGTAAATAAAACTTTCAATAAAATCAATATTGATTACTATAACATATTCCCAGTAAGTTTTTAAAGTTTTAGTAATGTAAAGAGAAGAAGTCCGAAGCGTCAAATCTCAGGCCAATAACCTTAAGTTAAAACCACATTGATTTAATGTTAATTATAGCATTTTAACTGTAGCGGAAAAGTGATTTATGTCTGCAAATTGTTTTAAATCCTTCATATTAACTTCGATTTTGTGTGTCGATGGCGTTGGAATCTGCGGAAGGCCTAGTTACCCCTCTTGCCGTCATCCAATCGGGCTGAAACTTGGCAGATAGATTCGATGTCGATGACAATGCATTCTATAAAATTTTCGGGCTGTAACTGTTATTAAAAAGTCGCTTTTATGGAATACTAATAAACCAACTTTTCATCATTCAATCACGCTAAAATAGTACTTAACCGACTATTGAAGAAACTCTTTCCAGCTGCCGACATTTTTTTAAGAATTAAATAATAAATTGTTTTTATAAGAATAAATAAATGATACTTGGATGTGAGTGTATAAATTCACGATCATTTTTAATAAATAAATTCTGAAACGTAGTTAACTGCACATTTTGCTAATAGAAATGTTTTTGATATTTAAAATTAGATGCAAACACCAAACACGCGCTGTTTAGGGAATCGGCGCTGTGTAATGCATATAAAGGATTTATATTAAAAATTTAGTTTTTATTGGTTATATTTATATTATAAAAATGGTATAAAACTTTTGTAATTTAAAGCTTATATTGGTATTGATATTTATTTCGCGTCTCATTAAAAAATTTAACGATTCTGATAGTGAATTTTTGGCACAGAAAAGTCTGATAGTTCATACAAAAATCTATCAGCTCAGTCCAAGCCAAAAGAAACATGTTCATATTTTAGTATCCCCAAATAACAAAAGGAAAAATAAATTCCTATCAAAAATTGCCTTCAAATATTGATGTTACATAAAAAATGAAAGTAATGAATTTTTACAAATGTAAGGTGTAAAATAAATTAAATAACAGTTTTTGCGTATCTTTACAATTTTTTAGAGTTGGCGTGTTTGCTTTTGCATAGCAACTCGTCAGTTATCAGTTGAATATCCTAAAATCTGGCTTTATTAAGCTGCAATCAAACTTAATATAATGAATAAGAAAAACAAATTTATGGTAAGTTTATTGTAATATAATAATTTTTGTAATGAAATGGGTTTAATCAAATCGCTTAAAGCCATTTGATTTAACTGTCTAATTTTCTCATCATAATAAATTAATTTTCTTATTCCAAAATTTTAATAAGATAATGTGAATATATATATCCATTTTAATTATTTTTGATATATTATATAAAAGTATTTAATAAATTTTGGTGAAAGTATACATTTTTTTTATATAAGATTAATTTGTATTCCACTATATAAAAGAACTATTTGTCAAACACTAAAGTTTTTCTTAATTAAATAAAATTATAAAAAGTTTGTGTTTCATTAATCTAAATTCTTTTCAAATAACTTTTTTTTAATCTCTAATAAAAAAAATTCTTAAACGGAATACTTAAGTATATGTAATTAAGTCAACACTTGTAAAAGATGTGAATTTCACAAGCCTTTTCTTGTGAATTTCTTAGGATTAAAATAAATGAACAGAAATATGTTGAGATAGATAAATAGTATCAATGAAGAACATATTAAAATGTAAAGAATACACATAAATTAATATAATTTGATACAACAAAAAACGAAGAGAAATAATGCTGTACAATTTTTTTATTGAGAAACTTATAATTGAACATTCATACATTAAGCATAATTACAGTTTAACTCATTTGTACTTTGTTTTAAAAGCTTTACCTTTTACTAGCATGACTCTTTCAAATCAAAAACTCAAAACGTAAATATACGAATTTTATATTTTTCACAAATAATATACGCCCGAGCCCATAATTTATTATGAATTTACACAATGCTTTTTGCTTGTAAAATCAAGCAATTCGTAATTAGTTAATTAAACACTTTGGAAACTAATTACAAGTTTAATGAGATTTTAATGTATCAAGCCATCAGTTGATATAGATCACACTTTGCTCAATCTAATAAAGTTGAGTTATTAACCTATCTAGACAATGATGTTATAAATTACTTTGGCGTTTTACAATAACATTAAGTTTAATGTATAATCATTTATTTCGAATAACAAGGTATAATTCATAAAAGTTTGTAATTAAAAATAAATTCGCGCGTATTTCGAAAGGATTCTTGCATTAATTGCATTTGCAGACATAATAAATAGTTCCGAAATAGTTTGTCTTACTGTAACTTAACATTATTATATTAAGTTAACAAGGAACACTTTCCAAATGTTAAATCATTAATTTTATTTTCTCTAAGGATTTCATCTCCCCAAAGGGGGGGGAGAATGATTCCTAACAATACTAGAAATGAAAGGAAAAAAGTAAAGCAATGGAATTTCGTAAATTCCTCTTAAAGTGCTTTTTGCGGCAACAAGACATCAAAAGAATTTCTTCTAAATAGTTCAAAGACGGTGAAGTCAAATCGTTAGTACAAAGATGTTTTTTTTTAATATTATGTGTGGTTTTAGATTTCTTATTTTAGTAGGGCTAGACAAGTATTTCCTGTTGCTGAAATCGCAACACAATGTTGTTTTACATTGAAAAGAATACGAGGATATTTACTTCGTTCAATTAATTTACTAGAGCTTCATAGAACATTCACCAGCCGAGTATTGTGGAGATGAACATTTGTTCTTAACTATCGTGCATATCCGCATTTTATAAATGGAGTTATTAAAGCCTAGCGCCACCTTTTGACTATTTATAAAGGATATTAATCAAATTATAAATAATTTCTGTGAATTAGACAAGTATTTTCTGTTTCTGCAACAGCAGTACAATGCTGGTTTTACTAGCGACTAAGAAAATGAAATATATATATATATATATATATATATATATATATATATATATATATATATATATATAAGAATCCTAGAATATTTATTACAATCAACTAATTAAAATTACTAGACCTTCATAGAACATTCACCCGCCAAGTATTGCGGAGATGAACATTTGTTCTTAACTATCATGCATATTCGCATTTTATAAATAGAGTTATTAAAGCCTAGCGCCATATTACATTACCACATTAACATTATCCATTGTCAATTTCGTTTGCTACTAAATTTCCATATAATTTCCATAGAACATTCACCCGCCAAGTATTGCGGAGATGAACATTTGTTCTTAACTATCGTGCATATTCGCATTTTATAAATAGAGTTATTAAAGCCTAGCGCCATATTACATTACCACATTAACATTATCCATTGTCACTTTCGTTTGCTACTAAATTTCCATATAATTGAAGAGAAAAAAAGAAGAAAAAATCCTAAAATTTAGTTTAAACTTTTTTTTAATCTATACAATTCTTACAACTTCATATAACAAACATTCACTAATAATGTGTTTTATTATATTTTCTCATTAAATCAATGTTGTCGATAAAATATGGGTACACTCATTAATATATAACCTAAGTCATTAATGAATAACCAAATATGCAATATTCTTAACCCTACAATACATGATTTTTAAATTTTTTCCAGGAAAAATATATACTTGATCCCTTGATAGCCATGTAACAAGGGAAAAATAGTTTAAAAATTCCAATCATAGACGTTTTTAATCAATTATTTTTAATTCCATTAAAAATGCCTTCCAAATCTCAGAAGTGAATTTGTTCTTCCCATCTTAATACTTGAAGTATAAATTTAACAAGTCGCTTTTCTTATACAAGCATTTTAATGATGAACAATTTTAAATAAATTACAAAAAATACCTGAAACTACACCAACCCAAATTTATATATATATATATATATATATATATATATATATATATATATATATATATATATATATATATATATATATATATATATATATATATATATTAAAAACTATTTAAAAATATACGTTCAACAAAAAGATAAATTTCATATTATCCACATTTAATTAGCAGTTGTGGGACCTCTTGAAATTAACCCAAGTTCTAGCAAAAATGAATAAAAAAAATCCTAAGTGCTTATTTAATAAAATAATTAATTAAAACTGTAGTGTAGCGTGTATGTAACATCATGTTCTAAAGAAGTTTTTTTTATTTTCAAGATTTCTCCCTCGATAAGTTATGTAACATATATGCTGCACAATTTAATTGAGATGAATACTTATGTTCAAAATTTCAGAGCTCTACACATATTGGAAGTTTCTATAGACCCACAGACACACACAGACTCTGTTTTATTAGTACAAATGTCAAATTACAAAACAAATCACTTACAAATGATAGGCACCTAGGGGAAAAGACTTTTTGCATATGCTACGAGTAGATTCGAGAACATTAAAATATTCAAATATATGAGCAGATTCAAGGATATTAAAACACTGAAATGGATCCAAAAACATTAAAATACTCAAATATACTGGTATTGATTCAAAAACATTAAAATACTCAAAATACTAGTATATATTGAAGAACATTATTATAGTTTATGTGGATTTTCAGGTAATAATGGTTTGCGTTTTTTTGTTTTGGAAATTATCACTTTTACTTAGAAATATAAGGTCAAAAAATAGTTGAATTGTAAGTTGTTTTAATTCTTTAAGACTCAGTTCAAGCTATTTCCAGGAGAATTTGTTTTGCTGATGCTTTTGATAAAATTTACTGAAATTGAGTGAAAAACTTAAACTATAGTAATTTTGTTTGCATTTCGAATAGTAGCATATTTATGCTATGAGAGTAGATACAGGTAGAAAATTCAACTGAACCAGTCTTAGCATTTTTTTTATGGTCAGGAGAGAATAAAATTTCTATAGATACAATTACAGATCTGCGATTGGCTTTAAAATACCATTTTCTTAATTCATGAAAACTTATATTTTTTTTTTTAAATTAATAATTTTATTTGTATATTTTGTTAATTTATATTTATCATTAATAATACATTTTTAATTATCGTATCTAGAAAAACATTTCTTTTCTAAATACCAAACATTTATATACAAGTGGTGCCACCAGATCCATAGGCGACTGCAGAAATAATTATAAATATCAAACCTAAATTTATATTCTAGTGGTACCAATAGCTCCATAAAATATTTCTAAAATAATTTTAATATATCAAACCTATACATTTATATACTAGTGCTATAGTATTAAAAAAAAACAAAAAAAAAACGATGGCTGTATCTTTGGTTTTAATTATCGTAGAATCTTACGGTTCGCATCCAAATATTTTGTTTACAATTTTCTGCATGTCTGATGAAATTTTTTTTCTTTGGGGGCTGTATACTAAGTAAATTTAGCTCAATCTTTAAAAATTTCAATACGAACCCCGATTTTTGTATGTTTTAATTCGATTTAGAATACCTCGTTTACCCTAGATACCAAATTTCAGTTCATTATGTTAAGAAACATGACACTTATGAGCGAAAATGATTTGGACGATCTTGAGGGCAAATTTCTTTATCGTGGGGAAGAATCGAACGTTTTGCATGATTCAAGATGTAATCTATTACGCGGTCCCTTAAAGAGAGCTTTTTTACATTTATGCTAAAATATCAAGAACCAAAAGTGAAAATGGAATGAAAAAATTCTGGAGGGGTTTTCGAACATGATAATTTTAATGGAAGCAAAAAAAATACATGTTTCCATTTAAAAAATTTAAAACTTGTTTAGTTAATTAATAATTATTAAAAAGCTGTTTAATACAAAAGTTGCATGTTATTTATGTTTGGTCTTAAACTACCCTTTGAAATAAAAATTGCTAAAATATATTAACTATATAAGAATTTATGAAAAAAAAAATATTTTTAACATTAATTTATCATTTTTTTTTTTTTTACATCATTTAAATTACTCACCACTCATTGGAAAATTATGAAATTTGGTATTTAGACGTTTTGTTTTGGATTCTAAATCTAAATATGGTATAATATTATGGGGCCCCCATTGAACTTTTTTAAAGTTTGGTTTAGTTTTACTTGACTTTTATTTGTTCCATCAATTTGAATACAAGATATAGCCACAGTTCGGATTTTTTTTGTTTTTTGCGTACTGTACCATCAGTTCTATAGGGGACAACTAAAAATAATTCTAAATACCAAACCTACTTGTATACATTATAGGTACCATCGGTTCCATAAGTGACTGCTAAAAATAATTCTGTGTGACAAACCTAAATTTATGTATTAGTGATGCTATCAACTTCATAAACGAAAACTGAAAATAATGCGATAGAAAAAGGAGTCGACAAAACTTTTATTCCTTCAGAAAAATTTAACTTTCTATTTTGTTTCGATTAGATTTTTCTTTTAATTACGGTGTCTGATTCCATTAACAAAAGATTCACTTAGAAATGTTTGTTATTGTTAATTAAAAAGATAGGGAAAGCGTGAACTACTTTACGTTTCTAAACATTTTCGGAAAAGGAGTCGGAAAAAAGGAAGTCGGAGGAAGAAAAAGGAGTCGACAAAACTTTTGTTCCTTCGGAAAAATTTAACTTTCTATTTTGTTTCGATTAGATTTTTCTTTTAATTACGGTGTCTGATTCCATTAACAAAAGATTCACTTAGAAATGTTTGTTATTGTTAATTAAAAAGATAGGGAAAGCGTGAACTACATTACGTTTCTAAACATTTTCGGAAAGTATACATTAATCAAAGTATTGAGTCGATAAATTGCTCGAATGGCCTTAAGGAAAAGATTTTTTTTTAATTATTGAATCTCTTACATAAAAAGCTAATTAAAATGACAAATTAATTTCGAAAGGTGCGATAAAAATGTAGGAATTATATAGTTGACAAAGAGTTTGCCTGATAATTTTAATCGTCTAGGACTATGTCTGGAACTCTGGAAGTGAACTTTCTTCTGTATATTAAACTTCACAAGTCTCGACAGCGAAATAATAAGTTTAATTCAAAACAATAATTAATTTTTAATAAGATAATACTTTATTGAACGCTCTATTTATATTAATCCTAGTTAAAAATTAGAGCGTCACGTCTTAAAACCACATCATTTTAAATAAAGTTTTGAAGTACATTCTGCGAAAGAGAAAGAGCTAGGAGAGAAACTACATTTAATATGCTTAAATATTTTTTTTTTTACTTACAAGTGAAAACTTTTTAAGAAAATATGAATAGGTTGGTAGGATTAATTTTGTTTAATTGTGTTGGTTCTTCCATAGCAAAAGAGCTGCACCAAGCAAGAGAGTGGCCGATCAAATGGTATAGTGGTTACCGTGTTAGCTTCTAGACCGCGAGGTTGCGGGTTTGAGTCCCGTGTTAGGCATGGGTGTTTGTAAATGTATTGTTGGCTTGTCTAATGACGAATATTTCGGCGCATTATAGCCCTCGTGTTGTTGACGGTGCCAGATAATCTGAAAATTGTTTGTTTTGTTGTTGTTTTATGGCGCAAAGGCAACACAAGGGCCATGCTGCGCCAAACAAACGATAAAAGAAACTAGAATGGATGATGAGTTATAAATAGATGATGGTAAGGTATGATTTAATAAAAGAAATAAAATATGTTAAAAACTCATTTTTAAAAAAGCTTTAAAACTAGTCATGATTATAAACACTAAATGTGATTTAAAAACCCGATTACTCTTAGAAATGCAAAAAGATTTGGATGGGGGTTTTCCCCAACCAAATCCTGTAGGTTTAAAACTGTGCTTTTAAAAAATTGAAGACGATGAGAATAAAATTTTGGACATGAAATTAAAATATGGTGCACCAGATAATCTGAAAAACAACCAACCATGCGAAATATTGTATTACTTTTTTTTCATCCTTGATGAGAGTAACACATAAAAAGTTTTTAATAAAAAATTTTATATGGATGGTAAACTTTTATGTGCAATTGTAATTGTAACTTATTTCAGCAATCTTGAGCTAAGATTGAATTTTCCACTATGAAGAAAACCATCGATTCCATGCCATTGATTAAACTTCTTATTGTCCCCAAAACTTGATAGAAAGTATTGCCATCGATTCTACAGTGCGATGGAAAAGTTTATGCACAAGCTAAATGTCTTAATAAAACAAAAAATATTCACCGGAATGCTTTGAAATTTTCCCTATAACTAAATAATTGAATTACAAATTTATGCTTTGAATTCGGAAAAAATTCAAGGGAAGGAAAATAATAAATTATAAAAAATCAAAGTTGTGATGTCGCAAGTTTAAGCACAAAAACGAATTATTTACATTTCACAAAGCACAAAAGCCCTTTAGTAGTCTATGGTATTTCCATTACACCTGATGAGATCAAATAAGAGATTTTCCATTGATAATACGAGATTATGTAAGGTTTTGAGAGCAAGTCTGTACCAGACTTCCTCGTTCACTGATTTGGGCTCTTGCACTGAGTAATACCGCTTCCCATTCTTGTACACGTCAAGTGAGAGAATACCCCAGATGTTCTCTATCGAATTGAGATCTGGCTTGAGTGCTGGCCAGTCCATCACACTGCTTTTCTGAGATCTAAGCCATGCTTTTGTACAACGGGAAGTGTGTATCGATGCTGATGTCCTGCTGAAAGGTTCAGCTGGAACCACCTAGGAGTTCACCAAACGATAACAAATGCCCACTTGGAGTTTCCTGATACTTTTCTGAATTTTGTCTGCTATTTAGGAAGCAAAGAGACATTCTTCCATCGTAGCCAAAAGTGCCCCATACCATGAGCGAGCCACCACCTTGTTGCCAGTTGAATATGCTCTTTGGATTTTTCCTCAAGTCACGCCAATAGAATGCGAACCCATCTGGAACATCAAAATTCATTTTTTTTAACAGAGAAAATAGCACTAATCCATTCGTCACGATAATACTAGTGCTGTTTTGCTCATTTAAGTCTTGCTTGTTTGTGACACCAGTTTAAAAGGGCCCTTTGGAAGCTGGAGTGAAGGGGACTCAAACCATCGGTTTTCTCGCATACAGTCCAACCTCTTTAAGCCTTCGTGCAGCTGTAGAATTGCTCATTCGAGTTCCTGTGGCAGACTGAAGGTCTATGACCAAATTTCTTGTTGCCGCTTCGCAGTGTCTTTGAGACGACAATGACAGAAAACGATCTTCGGATGCAGTTTCAGCTCTTTTTCGCTCATGAATAAGCTCTCTATCAACTGATATTCAAATCTTAGGTGACCTCCATTTGTGTTTGACCTCCCTCGATTCTACCAATTATTCGCCACTTTTCACCTTCACTTAAATGGTGTCTTAGAGCCATAATTAATGAATACCGATCACTCTTAGAAACCATATTCACTTTAAACAACACTACAGACCGGAATGAATTCCAACATCTGTCTATTATTCACCATATTGTCAATCACTGCATTTGCATATTACTGCATTGGTGCTAACGTTAGAGCGGAAGTGCAATTTTGTGTTCAATTCTATTAATTAACATAAATAATTGCAGCATTGGGCATTTGTTACAACATTAACTTAGTGAGCATATTATTTCTCATTATCCTTTAATTTTGATGACCAGAGTAATAGTACAGTTTAAATATGAATAGAACACTGAAAATTTGTGCTTATTGTTTTATACAGCATTACAAAATGAATTACTCTATAATTTGGATTTATTTTGTTAAAAACAAGTATTTAAGGGTGTGTTCCGATGCCTTTAAAAATAATTCTTTATTTTCCTGAAACATAGTTTCTTTAAAAATCCTATAGTGCTTAAATTAATAGTAATAATAATAATAATAGTAGTAATTATAATTATACTAATAATAATAGTAATAAGAGCAATAGTTATAACAATTGTATTAATAATAGTAATTAGAATAATAGTAATAATAACTTTAGTAATAATAGCAATAATAATAGTAATAATAATAATAGTAATAATAATAATAGTAATAATAATAATAGTAATAATAATAATAGTAATAATAAAAATAGCAATAGTGGCAATAGTAACGATAGTAATAACAATAATTATAAGAATAAACGGAATAATTTAAATTTAACTATTAAGTAAGAGTTTGCTAAAATTGAAATCAAAGAATCATTGAGCGGTGCAATATTAAAAAAAAGCATTTTAAACTAGAACAATTTAAAAGTTGAGTTAGTTATACATGTATGAAATAAAATCCACTAACTACTACTCTATTTCTACGACTCAGTAATTCATTTTAAACTAAAAAAAAAAAAAATATTCCAATATGGTTTTCAAAAAATCCAAAATAAAAATAACCAAATGATATCTGACGACCTTTAGATAAAACCATTCAAATATCATTTTGTTCATCAACTTACACAATACTTTACCACTCAATCAAACGTAACGCGTTTCACCACCCGTATATAATGGCATGAAATATTGTCCAAACCTCATTTCTCGATTGTACTTTGAAACTGGGACGGAAAGTGAAGACCTATCAATAAAAAAGGTTGGGGGCAAATCTCAGGGTCTTGCTTTCAAAAGAAAGGTGTGGATGGCAAAACAAGGCCTAACTTTGATCCGATGTTTGAAGAGGCCGACACACCTTAAAGTCGACCGCACCCTTTGCTCGAGGGTCAAGATGTGGAAGATCATTTAAAAACGAAACAATGGGGGGGGGGGGGGAAGAAAAATTCAGAAATGAACATATGATTATCTTTAAAGTTTTTCGATGATAAAGAAATGAATCTTTCCATGATTTGCAACTATCTTAACTTTTAAAGCTAGGTTTTTCAACTTGACTACCGAAGATAAATCCTTCCATAAAATGGACCTTAAGCGAATCGGTATTATGAGTGGGATTTCATTGAATGACAACATTGGACCAATCAAAATACATCTTTAAAATAGAATTCGAATTTTCAAGTTCTTTTAGCCAATCGCAATGTGTATTTCATTTATTCTCGCGTACAGGAATTGACCATGACGTAGTCACGCATAACACACATAGTCAATATTATTTTTTTGAATTTAAAGCAAAAATCGTTTGGCAGACGTCAGTTTTTTCGTATGCGTCCGCGAAAAAAATTCAATAAATCAGTATGGATAAACTTTTCTTCACGAAATATTTGCTTAAAATATTTTAGGACTGAAAATGTGAATTTATGATACTACTTTATTGATGTTTATAATATTAGATATCAAATACGTGACATTTCGTTTTCAAGTGTTAAAAGTACTTTTATTTTGACTGTCATTTACACGTTTTTAATTTTTTTTACTTAGGTCAAAACTAGGTGAATGTTTTTATTGTTAAATAGTGATGTAGGTATTTATAATTGTCATTTTCATGTTAAAAATATAAGGTGAATGCTTCCTTTTTTAAGTAATGGTTGTAGGTATTTCCAAATCTTATTTTATATAACACCGTATTCTTTTAAGAATAAATGGTACGGTTTTGAGCAAATTTTGTCGTCTTGTCGGATTTTACCCTGTAATATATATAACCATACTAACAAATAGGAAAATCTCCCGGGAAAACTGGCAAAGGGCGTAATGCTCGCTTAAAAGCTGCATTGTTCCAATGTTGGCACTATTTAAACTCAAACTCATAGCAGGAATTTTGATTAACACGTGACATTAACGTTCCAATAAAATTACCGCAGGCGTTCCAGGCACTCAGCCTTTAGATATTATTTTCGTTTTGATTTATCGTTAGATAGTTTTTCGTTTTGATAAATCATTAGAAAACAACATACCTGTAATTATTAATCTCAGAACATTGATATTGTGGGAAATACATTTTTTTTTTTTTTTTTTTTTTTAAATTCGGTATTTTTTAAGTCTATAGTATCCAGAACAGAAAACAATTACTTTAGGAACATTTAAAACATATATAATTTAACTTTGGCTTACTTTGACACTGGCTCATACTAAGGCACTCGTTCAAATGCGTAATAGAAAATCAGGCCCAGGTCGTGTTTAAACCCGAAAAGGGTCAAAAGAACGAGCCCAAATGTTGGCCCTTATCGATCAATACGTCTTTTCTGATTTGAAGGAGCAACAAATGTTCGATCTGAAAAGAACAGCGGTCGTCCGCACAACCAATGCATTTCATTTCAGTTTATTTTATTTTGAAATCGTCTGATCAGTTGGTTCTGTCATTTCGAAGCCGCGTGTTACCCGGCAACGAAATAGTTGCTTTCAATAGTCGTAGTTTCGGAGTTCCTATCTGTTTCGGATATTGCCTAGCTACTCCAATAGCATTATAAAGAGGGATTGTCAGACTATTCTTGTTCCATAGACCTAACGTTTCATTTCTAAGCTACAATATCTACCGAAGTATTGCTTTAAAAGATTTTATTTCTTTACCAGGTCTTACAACGGCGATAAAAAATAATTCAAATTTGAAGGGAAAACAGCTGGGTATTTTTTTTTACTACACTTTAAAAAGAGTTTAAATGCTAATTAAAAAAACAAAAAAAAACTTTAAAAATTAAGAAAACACCAGTCAATGGGAAAGGGATATCAGTTACAAGAATTGACATACGTGATATTTATTTTTAAACTAGAGCTACGTAATTGTAATCGGAACGGTCTGCTGATGCCGACGTTTCAGTAACAATGTACACATTCAATTTGATACTTTATCGCTTATAGCTTTTGGTTGGTTGTTTCAGATTATCTGGCGCCGTCAGCAACACGAGGACTAAAATGCGCCGAAACATTCGTCATTAGACAAGCCAACATACATTTACAAACACCCATGCCAACAAGGGACTCGAACCCGCAACCTAGAAGCTAGCACGCTAACCACTATGCCGTTTGGTCGGCCTTATAGCTTTTGGAATATTACGTATATAAATACTGAAACACAAGGCACAGACATCTTTACTTTTTTAATTAAGTTATAAGTAACACCTGTGCCAAATTGCAGCCATCTAGCTTCGTAGGATTGGTTGGTTGGTTGTTTTCAGATTATCTGGCACCGTCAGCAACACGAGGGCTATAATGCGCCGAAACATTCGTCATTAGACAAGCCAACATACATTTACAAACACCCATGCCAACACGGGACTCGAACCCGCAACCTCGCGGTCTAGAAGATAGCACGCTAACCACTATACCGTTTGGTCGGCCTTATAGCTTTTGGAATATTACGTATATAAATACTGAAACACAAGGCACAGACATCTTTACTTTTTTAATTAAGTTATAAGTAACACCTGTGCCAAATTGCAGCCATCTAGCTTCGTAGGATTGGTTGGTTAGTTGTTTTCAGATTATCTGGCGCCGTCAGCAACACGAGGGCTATAATGCGCCGAAACATTCGTCATTAGACAAGCCAACATACATTTACAAACACCCATGCCAACACGGGACTCGAACCCGCAACCTCGCGGTCTAGAAGATAGCACGCTAACCACTATACCGTTTGGTCGGCCTTATAGCTTTTGGAATATTACGTATATAAATACTGAAACACAAGGCACAGACATCTTTACTTTTTTAATTAAGTTATAAGTAACACCTGTGCCAAATTGCAGCCATCTAGCTTCGTAGGATTGGTTGGTTAGTTGTTTTCAGATTATCTGGCGCCGTCAGCAACACGAGGGCTATAATGCGCCGAAACATTCGTCATTAGACAAGCCAACATACATTTACAAACACCCATGCCAACACGGGACTCGAACCCGCAACCTCGCGGTCTAGAAGATAGCACGCTAACCACTATACCGTTTGGTCGGCCTTATAGCTTTTGGAATATTACGTATATAAATACTGAAACACAAGGCACAGACATCTTTACTTTTTTAATTAAGTTATAAGTAACACCTGTGCCAAATTGCAGCCATCTAGCTTCGTAGGATTGGTTGGTTGGTTGTTTTCAGATTATCTGGCGCCGTCAGCAACACGAGGGCTATAATGCGCCGAAACATTCGTCATTAGACAAGCCAACATACATTTACAAACACCCATGCCAACACGGGACTCGAACCCGCAACCTCGCGGTCTAGAAGATAGCACGCTAACCACTATACCGTTTGGTCGGCCTTATAGCTTTTGGAATATTACGTATATAAATACTGAAACACAAGGCACAGACATCTTTACTTTTTTAATTAAGTTATAAGTAACACCTGTGCCAAATTGCAGCCATCTAGCTTCGTAGGATTGGTTGGTTAGTTGTTTTCAGATTATCTGGCGCCGTCAGCAACACGAGGGCTATAATGCGCCGAAACATTCGTCATTAGACAAGCCAACATACATTTACAAACACCCATGCCAACACGGGACTCGAACCCGCAACCTCGCGGTCTAGAAGATAGCACGCTAACCACTATACCGTTTGGTCGGCCTTATAGCTTTTGGAATATTACGTATATAAATACTGAAACACAAGGCACAGACATCTTTACTTTTTTAATTAAGTTATAAGTAACACCTGTGCCAAATTGCAGCCATCTAGCTTCGTAGGATTGGTTGGTTGGTTGTTTTCAGATTATCTGGCGCCGTCAGCAACACGAGGGCTATAATGCGCCGAAACATTCGTCATTAGACAAGCCAACATACATTTACAAACACCCATGCCAACACGGGACTCGAACCCGCAACCTCGCGGTCTAGAAGATAGTACGCTAACCACTATACCGTTTGGTCGGCCTTATAGCTTTTGGAATATTACGTATATAAATTCTGAAACACAAGGCACAGACATCTTTACTTTTTTAATTAAGTTATAAGTAACACCTGTGCCAAATTGCAGCCATCTAGCTTCGTAGGAAGTCTGAAAGATGACTACATATATATACTTAAAAAAGTATACATATTTTTTCTCATATAAGGTTTTGTTTAAATTTTAAAACTTCATTTATCATAATAACGTTTAAAATCATCAAAATGTGAACTCGTATGTTCTTATGAATATTGCGTGTTTGAAATGATATCTTGATATCAAAATTCACAAAATTACTAGATGAATATATTTTAGGTTCCAATTTCAAAAAGCTGTAAATGACGACTTGAAATTTGACCTGGATATAAGCAAAGAAGGCGGAAACGGTATGGTATAAAAAACGATTTCGAACTATTTTTTTCTCAAGCCATATCATTTCCCTCTTCTTTTCGTATATTCAGGTCAAATTTAAGGTCATTCTGACGAGTGGTTCTTTTTTCACAGCTTTTTGAGAGTTGAACTTAATTATAATCACCCTGTATTAATTATCGAATTAAGAAACGGTCCAATCCAATTGAAGAGTAAAATTCGTGCTTGAAAAATTCTTTTAAACAAGTTTTCCGATTTCGAAGTTCAAGTTGTGATTAAACACCTTAATTTAATTAATTATCTTCTTTTAGAAAAGTTTAAAAAAAAAAAATAAAAAAAAAAAAAAAAAAAAATAGATGCTTGCTGTTTAATTTTCAATTAGTTCCGCTATCGACAAATCGTACTGTGAAAAATATCCGAAACCAAAAACCTTTAAGATTGTTGGGGGATTCCATGTTCTTTCCATTTTAATGAAATGTTTCGCCAGAAACATCGTTTGTTGTTTAAAATCTATACAATCCTTCCGTGATTTCCCACGAGATATAAAAACATTTTGCTTTCAGGTGGAACAATTTCTTTCCGAAAATAAATGTAACGCATATTGGCGGGAAAGTGTAATGTAATTTTGTCACTACTATTCTTCAATTTATGTTTGTACTATTAAAATAATTTTTGTGCTCTGCTGCTTAAGGCTGTAGAACGGTCTAAGAAGATTATACGTGTGACTTTTCTATAAAAATAGAAAAATTGCGAAATGCTACGAAGCATGAACCAATCCTATAAATAACTTGGTGTGTGGACTTAGCTGAAATTTTATCATACATCAGAATTTATTCTCCTAATAGTGATATTTATCCATAAAAGAACCAAGAACAAATATAGCGAACTAGACAAAGTGTCCGGCGTTGCCAGGTTCAACCCGGTTCCAAATGTTCAATTGATTTTAAGTTATGAGTATCCCCCCCCCCCCTCTCTCTCTTACCCTTAAGGGGGTCCGGTACCGAAAATAAAAAAAACTTTATTTATGTACATTTTTATGTCAAAAATTTATTTTATGTATGAGATACTATTTATAAATCTTTGAGAAAATGTTTTTTTAAATATTGTGTTTTGTTATTTAAAAAAAATTTAAAAACCAAGAAAAATCCATAATAATTGATGTTTGCGTATTTTGATATAAGTCAAGAAAAAATAATATTTTTTTCAAAGTGAAAGCTTTCTGTAATACATAATTATATAAAGAAAATTTTGTCTTCACAGAATTTTGATAGGTGAATTGAAAAAAATTAAAAAAATTCTCAAAGTTAAAATATTGAAATTTTAGCTTTTTTTTATGTTATCTTTTACGCTAAAAATTATATTTTAAACAGAATTAAAAAAATAAAATTCTGTGGAAGACAAAATATTTAAAACTATATAAATTAAATGCTTCAAAAATTTGAATAGCCAATTGTTAATGGTTCTGAAGATATATCGATTTGAATATGCAACATCTGTGAAAAACACTAGTGCTCGAAAAACGCACTTTAAGCAGACGCTTCAAGGCGTTACGCCCATTAGTGATGTTTAAATCACAGGTAATTTTGTGGCGTTCTAATCACCGGATGAATAAGATAAAAACATCATTCTCTTCAAGAATGTATGAACTATTTTTTAAAATCAGAAAAAAAATTTGGGATTTTTGAAGAAATTTCGGTACTGGACCCCCTTAATAATCCATAATCTTCGATTTCATAACCTCAGCAACAAAATATTGGAATGAAATTTTATTCCCGATAACCTAGATTAGCCAAGCTAATAGGAAATGACCCGGTTCAAATTGGTTCAGTAGATATTAAATTATGATCATACCACTTATGAATGAAAAAATAGTGGAAGGTTTTTGAAATATCAAGTAACCAGGACTCTTTTTTTTCGAAGATCAAGTGTGCAAAATATCATAAGGATTGGAATAATATGGGGTGAGAAGGGAGGGATGGTACAGTGCGACACCAACAATTATACATAAAAGAAATATTGATTTTCATTTCTGACTCTTGTACTATTAGTCCGAGAGGCGACTGCAATTTTTGGATCCCATCGAACATCATTCTGAATTTTTTATAGAAATTGGAGAAAAGTGAGTAGATTAGGAATCCAATGGTCTGCCGTGGCAAAAATGGCCGAAACTGATCAATAATCGACTTGGAATGAGTTGAACTAAAATCCGATTGCCAAATATGTCATAACTTGCCAAAAATAGAACTTATTCGTCTGGCAACCCACTTCATTTTGATTTTCAATGAGAAAAAGCGCAAACGATTTCTGATCTTTGGCTCGGAAAACTTATATCTTTTAAAAGTAAGCCTAATTGGCGACATCAGTTACGTCATAAATGACGTAATATTTTTTACCAACTTGGCTCCCTTTTAATAGATGCAAGTAGACCGTCGCCAGATATCTGAATCGTCTGCAACCTTCTTAATTGAAAATTAAAGAGTGAGGGTTACCAAATAAAAAAAAAGCTCATTATTTGGCAAGTTATGTCGCATTTGGCAATTGGATTTAGTTCAACTTATTAAAAGTTGATTTTTGACCAGTTTCGGCCATTTTTGCCACGGCAGACCAGTGGATTCGTAATCTACTCACTTTTCTCTAATTTCTATAAAAAATTCAGAATGATGTTCGATGGGGTCCAAAAATTGCAGTCGCCTCTCAGTCTATATGTAAAGAAAACATATCATAGTTATTGCTAAGAATCATTTTAGTTGCAGGTTTATTTGATTTTATGTAATAAAAAAAAGACTGTTTTGCAACCCAAAAAGTGAAAAAATACTTAAATTTTCAATAAGTTTTAAGTCTTATTCATTGTTGCTAGCATAATTTGTTCTTTATGTTTTGTAGGTTCAATAACCTAACTTCTATGAATTAGCTGTTAATTTAAGACTAAAATTAGCATGTTTCTATCAATAATCTATTTAATTGAAATGTTATGTGTAGGGAGAGCTAGGACTAAGGGAGGGTTGGTTGGTTGTTTTCAGATTATCTGGTGCCATCAGCAATACGAGGGCTATAATACACCGAAACATTCGTCATTTGACAAACCAACATACATTTACAAACATCCATGTCTAACACGGGACTCGAACCCGCAACCTCACGGTCTAGAAGCTAGCACGCTAGGACTAAGGGAGAGATTTGATATGTTAGAAGTTTATCTACGATACATCCAGCCAAATAATTATGCTGACTCTACAAATTTTGTAGTATTTTATTTTTGTAAGACTATTCTTTTGTAGAAGGGAATTGGAATTCATGTTTTGGCCCATTTTTCGTATGATTTGGATTTTTAAAAATGTGTAAGGTAAAATAAATCAAAGAGTGCCAACCCTCGAATGAAATTAAAAACACGTTTAAATAACTGATTTTGAGAAATCCTTACAGCTCATCATGATTCATACTACCTCATAATGGATAAACGTCGTATCATCATCAACTTACAGACAACACACAGACTGAAATTTCCAGATTTATTTTGCATCTTGTCAAAAGAGTGCCACTCCTTGAATGAAATTAAAAACACGTTTAAATAACTGATTTTGAGAAATCCTTACAGCTCATCATGATTCATACTACCTCATAATGGATAAACGTCGTATCATCATCAACTTACAGACAACACACAGACTGAAATTTCCAGATTTATTTTGCATCTTGTCAAAAGAGTGCCACTCCTTGAATGAAATTAATAACACGTTTAAATAACTGATTTTGAGAAATCCTTACAGCTCATCATGATTCATACTACCTCATAATGGATAAATGTCGTATCATCAACTTACAGAAAACACACAGACTGAAATTTCCAGACTTATTTTGCATCTTGTCAAAGACTGCCACTCCTTGAATGAAATTAAAAACACGTTTAAATGTTTAAATAACTGATTTTGAGAAATCCTTACAGCTCATCATGATTCATACTACCTCATAATGGATAAACGTCGTATCATCAACTTACAGACAACACACAGACTGAAATTTCCAGATTTATTTTGCATCTTGTCAAAGAGTGCCACTCCTTGAATGAAATTAAAAACACGTTTAAATTACTGATTTTGAGAAATCCTTACAGCTCATCATGATTCATACTACCTCATAATGGATAAATGTCGTATCATTAACTTACAGACAACACACAGACTGAAATTTCCAAATTTATTTTGCATCTTGTCAAAGAGTGTAGGGAAAATCTTCAAATATTCTAGAAGCTACCTTAATCTGTATTTTACAACACACACACACACACACACACACACACACACACACACACACACACACACCTCCATTGCATTCATAATTATTCATTGTATAAATAAGTATCTAGTGTTAAATTTAAACGCTTCTTGAAGAAGCTCTTTAATAATAATCATTTAGTCACATCATTTGAATAAACTTCGTCATTCAACCGCTTCATTGTATAACACGGGTCTGAATGAATGGAAAAGTTTCTTACTATCCATACATAACCCTTACTTGCCTTCCGATCGAAAGTGAGTGGAATGTGACTCACTTTATTGGATGTCAACTTGGATTGTCAATGCTTTCTTGATTAGTATTCAAGTCGCGTCTGGGAATCAGCTGTTGAAGCAGCTTCCAGTCTTTACGCGACCAGAATGTTCAATTGACAGATTGTCCCAACCACATCCATTCGAGTTAATCTGAAGGTTGGACGGAAGATTGGGAGTTACGAATGGAATTTCCTTAGGAGTTGACGCCTCAAATGCTCGTAACTCGTTCGAAGATGGTTTTATATAGATCCCTCTAAGTCGGCTAGTGGGTGGAGATTGTGCTTAGTTGAAAATAACAGTGCATAACTTTCAATCTACTATTAAAAAAATCTTGAGTGGATTCTTGAAATTTGCATCTTATTTCCGGATGGGCTTTTATTATAGACAGAGAGGCGACTGCAATTTTTGGACCCCATCGAACATCATTCTGAATTTTTTTATAGAAATTAGAGAAAAGTGAGTAGATTACGAATCCACTGGTCTGCCGGGGCAAAAATGGCCGAAACTGATCAAAAATCGACTTTTAATAAGTTGAACTAAATTCAATTGCCAAATGCTCCATAACTTGCCAAATAATGAGCATTTTTTTTATTTGGTAACCCTCACTCTTTAATTTTCAATTAAGAAGGTTGCAGACGATTCAGATATCTGGCGACGGTCCTACTTGCATCTATTAAAAGCGAGCCAAGTTGGCAAAAAATATTTCGTCACTTATGACTACTTTTAAAAGATATAAGTTTTCCTAGCCAAAGATCAGAAATCGTTTGCGCTTTTTCTCATTGAAAATCAAAATGAAGTGGGTTGCCAGACGAATAAGTTTGTTCTATTTTTGGCAAGTTATGACATATTTGGCAATAGGATTTTAGTTCAACTCATTCCAAGTCGATTATTGATCAGTTTCGGCCATTTTTGCCACGGCAGACCAGTGGATTCCTAATCTACTCACTTTTCTCCAATTTCTATAAAAATTTCAGAATGATGTTCGATGAGGTCCAAAAATTGCAGTCGCCTCTCGGACTATTATGAAAATCCCTTTTTCTTGTCCTTTTACCCGTTATTTACAAAACCAAAATTTCTTAATAATACAATCATTTAGAGGTTGAGACCTTCGCTTCTAAGGAGTAATTTATTTATTGCTGGATATTGTGTTATTTGTTGGAAAATCAGAATAGTTGAATATTTTTTGGGAGGTTGCAATACCGTATAGTAGATGGCAGCACCATAGAAAATGAAAAGTAGAAAAAAAAGCACGTGGAGAAAACCTAAGGAAACTTAATGAAATTATTATGAACTTGGTTTTTTATTAATTTTTATATAGAGATGGAAGTATTGTTTTTAATTCAAATTTCATAATTTTTTAGCCACAAACTTAAGAGAATAATAATAATAATCTAATTTTAATTACATTTTATACATATACAAATGAATTAATGATTGTTGAAAATTAGTCTTTCAGTTATGAAAAATATTAAGTTATTGTCAAATTATATCGCTTTAACCAAGAGCAATTACTTTCAAACATAGTATAAATTATGGAAACAATAAAAACAATAGGAACACATATTTATACTTTATATTATTTTTTAAGGTTTCTGCAAGTATTAGAAAAAATTAGATTTAGTTAAAAAAAAATTGCCGTATCAGTTACTGTAATAGTTGTACTTTCTCCTTTCCAATTGCCCATATGTTAACATATGGTAAAATATTGCAGTCAGTTAAAAAAAAAAAAAAAAAAAAAAAAAAAAATTCTACACGTTTTGGAATGTTTTGAGTTAAAAAAAAAAGCAGTCGATAAAAATGTCTGTGTCTGTCTGTTGTCAGCCGAACAGTTTGACCGAGGATGTTCAACTATTGCGTGTGGGTCATTGGTGGCCATGGGTTGGTTGGTTGTATTCAGATTATCTGGCGCCGTCAGCAACACGAGGGCTATAATGCGCCGAAACATTCGTCATTAGACAAGCCAACATACATTTACAAACACCCATGCCAAACACGGGACTCGAACCCGCAACCTCGCGGTCTTGGTGGCCATGGGACTTGTTAGTAATGCTTTCATCAAAATAGCGCATGCGCCTAATGAAACTGCTATTAAGTTTTTTTTCAAAAATTTCCTAAAACGGCTTTAATCATTTTATCAAAATCGCTATGGTGATGCCATTTAAGATGTTCTAAACAACCCATTTCCAAAATTTTTATACAATTCGATGGAGATGTAAAAAAGTTGAAAAACGAACGTCTTTAACATAGAGTTATCTTCTCTTGAACATTGCCCCATCAACGACAGTTCCTCCTCCGTTTCCCTTACTCGAAAAGAATTATTATCTACAAAAATATCGCCAATATCGTTAATTTGGCGATTTTTTTTGCCATTGTAATAATTTTCGCCAAAAATATTTCAAAATTCGCCAATGAATTTATAGAGAGTAATTGAATGTTCCGACATGACATGTTTATAAAAGATCCAAAGTTAATAAGACACTCCTAGTTAAAAAAAGATCCACAGAAAAAACGAAATTATTGATATAAAAAAAAATTGAAATGTCAGTGATTATTTTGATATACCAGATAGATAATGCTGTAGACATGCCAGTGTAGATTTTATTACTGACCAATTATTTCTGCTATGTGAAAATTATTTCTATTTATGATTTGCCTAGTCAGAAAAATTGGTAATCAATATAGATTATTTTAACGTTGCAATAATACATCATATATACATGTAGATGATATAGTATACATTTTATTTCATTTGTATTTAAGATCTATACATCTGTGATAAACCTACTGCAAGTGTAATGTTGAATTCTTACACTTCGCGAAAGATAAAACCATATCCGCTTTTTTTTTTTCCATACTTCCTATAAGGAATCTACTTGCTGACCCTGCAACTACAGTCTTTTCTGTATAACTCTTGCCTGAGATCCGTAACAAAGGGAACATTCACCAAGTGCGATTATTTAAGATTACGGACGATTCCCTATACTCGCTACGTTACAGTCATCTAGCCCAGTGCATTTAGAAACTACTTTATATAAAACCTTGAAATTTGGTGAATAAGTACGAAACTGATCACTTAATGAAATGACATAAATTAAAAACTAAAAAATGGTATTTAATATACTTTATTTTGTGTTTCAAATCCTTACGTTAATGCATATGGACCCATATAGCACACATCCTTCCAGAGAGGTCCCTAGGAAGTAATTCGGAGTCCCAGAGATGAATGGGGATTTCCCAGGAACCTCCCTGGGAGGATGTGTGTTACATGGGGAGTGGCTTCACCTAGTTTTGTCATTTGCTATTTTAATTTTCATTTATAATAGATAGACATTAAATGAAATTAATTTATGTTATTTCACGAAGTGATCTTTTTCGTACCCACTCACCAAATTTCAAAGTTTTATAGAAAGTAGTTTCTAAATGCACTGGGCTAGAAGATTGTAACATACACTGTTAAAAATTTTGTTCCACCTTGCACCAAAAATTGGTTCCCATTTAGCTGCCACCAACATTTGGTGCTTAGTTTCACGATTTAATGGTGCAACCTCGGACCGTAAGCACCATTAAATCGCGAAACTAAGCACCAAATGTTGGTGGCAGCTAAATGGGAACCAAATTTTGGTGCATGGTGGACAATTTTTTTAACAGGGTAGCGAGTATAGGGAATGGTCATTACTAGGACTTCCACTTAAAGATAGTATTCATTTAACTTCTCGTAGTACTCATTGCAAAGTAAACACTGGAACATGTGGAACTGAATTCTTAATTTAAAATGCCCAAAATTCAAGTATTTTAAAAATGCATAATTTTACTCTTTCTGAGTAATATTTCATGTTAATGACCCTTAGTCTAATGCCATAAAATTATATTAATTACAAAAACAAAGTGTAAGGAACGCATACCAGTGGGGTAAACCTCATGACCAGAAGGTCGTGGGTTCGAATCAGCGCGCTGCGTCTGTCGTGGCCTTAATGGTCTCCCGTTGGCGTGGGGAAGGAAGACATAAAATATAATTTTTTTGAGAACGAATAATTTTCTTTAGATATTGGATTATTTTATGGCATTAGAATTACGGCATTTTAATTATATAAACAAATAATTCAGGGAAAAAAAATATATATATACAAAAAATTGTATTTACGTCTTTATCAACAGGGAACTAAATTTGCTAAATTTTCGCATTTATTATTTTAAAAAATAACATTGATATATCGGAGTTGAAAGAAATAAAGAGTTAAGCTTTCATGAATAACTTTTAACATTGAATAATTAGCGCCATGACAAATGCTTTTCAACCATGCTATTTCAAAACTTTATGTCCAGATTTCTTTGTAATGATATTTCTCCCATCTTTTGAAGTTCAAATCTATTTAAAGGGTACGTATACTTTACAATTCACGCAAATCGATCTGGATATTCCTTTTTTTTTTTGGTATTATATAATAATATTCTCTGATTCTTTAGCTTTTAAACAATACTAAACTTTTGAAAATATCCTTAATATTTTTTAAGTTACAGCCAATTATAGGTATGTGAGACTGCTGTTAGGTACTATGCTTCTCAAACTTTAAACCTGTTTTCTGACGAACTGTATTTTGATTATGTCACGCTTTATTCAAACAATGATAATTCAACAACAAAATGTTCAATTATAATATTTTTTATATCATAGTAATCTACATAATATGTTAGATGTTTTGAAACTCAATTATAAAAAGTTGGTTAAGAAATTGATTTTTTAGAGATTTTTACTTAGAATTCATTGAAATATTGATTTTTTTCATGTTATCACACAAAATAAATTAAAAAAACCCTATTCTATGACAGAAACTTGAGTTTCAAAACATTAAGAATAAAATGTCGAATGATTTCCAAGTGGAATTGCGTTTGTAAAAAAAATTAGAATTTGATATATCATTGTTTGAAAAAGATACTAATTAACTAATTAAAGCTGAATTAACAAATTAACAATTGCCAAAATTTGAATTTTTTTTATGAAATGATTTTAATCATATACTCTCTAACTAATGTAAAAAATAATTAGATTTTAAACTCAGATTAAAAAAAAAAAAAAAAAATTCATAAGGTATGCATACACCTTAACTCTAGCAATACATATTAAAATTGCGTGAACATTTTTACAGGTATTTTTTAATATATTTATTCAATTTCTCTTTTTTAATTAATAATATATGAGTTTAAAAAAAATTCTAGAATTTTCTAAAAAAATTAGCGAAATGTTATTTTAAATCTCGAGGGTTTTTTTTAATATAAATGGTGATTAAGAAAAATTAAAAAGGCTGTAATTGCATTTTATCTTTGTGAGTTAATCGACATCAAAAATGTAAATTAATTTATATGCTTTGTTTTTATATAAAAAATAAAAATTGCTAAAATTTTCCAAAAATCTGAATTTAAAAAAAAGTGCTTTATTTTAATATGAAATAGTATATCCTATCCAATTACAATAAGACACATTTATCAAAAAAAAAAAAAAAAAAAAAACTGAGATTGACCAGTTTAAGATTAGATTTTAAATATTTGTGTCTTATACCATATCATGTAATAATTTTTTAATTTATTTAAAAAAAAAAAGCAAACTCACTGGAATTCCAAATGCCTGGCAATTTAAGCATTAAAATTATTTTTGTAATTTAATGAATTAGGTTGTAGCTTCTATGGAAAGGTATGCATGTACTTAGAAATTTGTTGTTAGCATTGCACGCATGTTCTATTTGCTGAGTAGGGACGCATTCCTACAATTACTAATATTTTGTCCCCTCTTTTATTGAGTTCCGCATCCAATAGACGATCCCTTGTCATGTGACTTTTCATCGGCCGAGAAAGCAAGCGAAACTCATGCTTCAGACGAGAAAGGGGAGGGCCGAAACAAGAAGAAAAAAAAGTCGTCTGCAATGAACGATGATTAGGTTTCATTCCTATTAAAAAGTATTAAAAAGAAAAATGCCCGGGTGTCAAGGAAGCAGGAAATTTGGTTGAGAATTCGCCTCCATGCGTGTTAAAAAGTGGAGCATCAAATAACAAAAAATATATGTATAAATAAATAGTGTAAAAATATGAACACAAATTTAAAAAAAAAAAAAAAAAAAAAAAAAAAAAAAGAGTCTAGAAGAAATTTCTGCGTGAATGAGTTTGTGGCCAGCATAATTACCGAACGGAATGATCCACGACGTTCAACTTTTGTGTACTGGTCAGTGGTGGTTACGGGACTCGTCATTAAGATTTTCGTCAATATGGCGCATGCGCATAAGGTGCGCCAATGAAAATATTTTTTTTTAGCAACTGCTTAAAAAAAAAAAAAAAAAAAACGACTTTAATCAATTTTATAAAAAAACAATGCTTTTTAAGGTTTTTTAAACGCTTCCACATGAATTCAAAGCTTAAGTTAAACTGTGCTGGCGTGTTTGGGTTTTTGACGAACGAATTTTGCAAGGCAAATTTATTCCCTTTTCACCTTTTATCCGAATTGAAACTTGGCAGATAGACTCGTTGTTAATGGCAATGAATTTTATCAAGTTTTATAGGGGAAAAATAAGTTTGTCAATGAAGCGGAATGGTACTTTTTCAAAGTGATCAAAACCTGATCTGAGTTCCAAATCGTTTAAATAAGTTGCAATCACACATTTAAAAATTGGCAATGCATTTAAAGGATTTTTAGAGAAATTGTTTTTTTATGAATTAATTTTTTTAGTTACAAATATTATAAACCAGAGATCTAAATGTATGCAAAGAACGTTGGCAACTAATTTTTTACACATAAGTTGAATGCATGAAATTAACCAATAACTCATTGAAGGGCTACTGTAAAAAACGACCAGAATCCAATTTTTTCGAAATCGAGATTTTCCCGCCATCTGCAAAGTTATAGCAGATAGTTGAACCACGCGTAGTCCTCAGGTAAATAAATATCATGATACGTGAGATTTTGAACACTGATACAAGCCCCGAGACTTGGAAACTTTAAATCAGCTTTTCTGGAGAATTGAGAAAAACGGACCCTGATCGTTCTTTGCCGTAGCAAGGTTTTCCTGCCATCTGCAAAGTTATAGCAGATAGTTAAACCACGCGTAGTCCTCTTGTAAATAAATATCATGGTACGTGAGATTTTGAACACTGATACAAGTCATGAGACTTGGAAACTTTAAATCAGCTTTTCTGGAGAATTGAGAAAAACGGACCCTGATCGTTCTTTGCCGTAGCAAGGTTTTCCCGCCATCTGCAAAGTTATAGCAGATAGTTGAACCACGCGTAGTCCTCAGTTAAATAAATATCCTGGTACCGTGAGATTTTGAACACTGATACAAGCCCTGAGACTTGGAAACTTTAAATCAGCTTTTCTGGAGAATTGTGAAAAACGGAGCCTGATCGTTCTTTGCCTTAACCCTTCAGTTTTCAATTGAAAATTAAATACTAAAAATCACTCCTTCCCAAAAGTAACTGCAACTGTCAAGAGTCCTATTTCCTTTCCTTGCCCATTACTATTCCGAGCACAGTCCCAACATCCGCGATTTTCTTTTCCAACTCAGTAGTCACAACATCCTTTGGAAATTATTTTATCCAGAGTCCTTTCTTGTGTTTAACTGCCCGGAATAATATGGCAGCTGCAATTTCAGAGCTGATCTTGAAAGGCGAGGATGTTGCAAATTGTTCGTCAATTGGCAGCTACTGGAGTAAAGGGAATAGAAACAATAGTGTTGGATGATAGTGGAGTTTCGTGTCTAGATAGCCTGACTTTGAAATTCAATTGGTGTCATTTTTCAAAGAATATATTTAAAGTGTATACAGCTGGCTGGCTGTTTTCAGATTATCTGGCGCCGTCAGCAACACGAGGGCTATAATGCTCCGAAACATTCGTCATTAGACAAGCCAACATACATTTACAAACACCCATGCTTAACACGGGACTCGAACCCGCAACCTCGCGGTCTAGAAGCTAGCACGCTAACCACTATACCGTTTGGTCGGCAAAGTGTATACAGCAAACCATACATTTATCTGCAGTGAAAAGTTCTATTGCTTGCTTACCGGTAATTTTAAAATGTTAGATTTAGAAAGAGAATATTAAAAAAGTGCAAGTCATTGTACCTGAATAAAAGCTATCGAAAGAACTATCCATATTTTATCCAACCACTATTTTGTACTCGAGGCGTTCCAAAACGTGTAGAATTATCAAAAAATATTTTATTTTTTTATTAATTGTAATACTTTCAATACCCTATGTTAATCTTTTGAAGCACGAATTTCGATTTTATTTCCGATTTTAATGATTTTGGGTTGGTATTTAATGTTGGTATGGGCCGTTTTTATGTGTAGAAAAATGATAAAGTATACTTCCTTTTTGCAAATTTTTTTTTTTAACTTTTGTAATTGTTTACGTTATGAAACCACAATGCAAGTAGCAGTGAACACAAATGACATACGTAATCAAATTTAAAAAAAAAAAAAAAAAAAAAAAAAAATTGCACTTTGTTTTAGCTCATATAAAACCGAAAAATTACATACATTATTTATGATTGATATGTTAATGTGGTTTCGCTGTAAAACCAGTCGGAGTATAGAGATAAAAATTTTAAGTAACTGGTTTCTGTATGGAATCACTATGCTTCATATGGGTAATTGAAAATAAAAATTACAACTATTGCAGTAACTGATAAGGTAGTTATTTTTATTTTGTTTCTAAGGTGTTCTAATACTGGCAGAAATGTTACAAAATAGTATAAAGATATTTTCAATTATATTGTTTTTACGGTTTTTCTAATTCATACCACGTTTAAAAATAATTGCTTTTGGTTTGTTATATAACTCTGATATTCCTTAATATTTGGTATAAATGAAAGACTAAATTTTAAAAATTCATAATGCTTAGATTCTAGGATTATAAATATAGCTTTTATTTAAATTTTTACATATCTATATAATAAAGAATAATAAACATTTTACTTATAATTTCGTTGCCTTAAAAATAAGTTGTTTTTTCCCTAGGTAATATATATTTACTAGTAGGCTTGCACATTTATTAATAGTGTGTTAGTTAGTGTATAGCAGTACAAGATAATTTATCTTTATATACAAACACATGGACGATTTTCAATCTTTTAGGCATCCACCTTGGTCTGATATAGTATCATATACTTGTCTCTAGCAAGCGCTTCAAAAGAAATATGCTTGTGCTGCTATTCAACAATAGAAGAGACTTCATAGATATGGATTTCAAAGTCCTAATGGGTTTCAAAGTGTTTAAAACCCTTTCAGTCCCAATTAATTATTTTTCATTTTAAAAATCTGAAATTTATAAAATATACTCATTTGGTATCCAGAATAACAGGGTTGAAAGCAATTTTTTGTTGTTTAATTTTTTAATTAAAATTAAAAATGATTCCAAATGGCATCATTGGGCATTAGGTACAGGACAAGTCTAAAGCTATTTCGCTTCGGCATTTCTAAATAAATCAAATAAAAAATGAAATCTTCTATTTAGTCGTAAATATATCTTAACGTAGTGAATACTGCTAGAAAAAAATAGCAATAACGTGTTAATAACAGTTTGAATCTAAAATAAATAATATAGCCGGGAAAAGGTGTTGAGTTGTACTCAACTCCCACTGATGCCAAATGGAATCATCACTTTTCAATCGTTGCAAATGTTAAAATTTTAAAATATTTATTCGTTAAAAATGGTTAATATACAATTTTTAAATATTAAAGAAAATAATACGAACATATTTAAAAGAGTTATTTAATTTAAATTACTTAAAAAATTAAATTAATTTCGGCATCTTTTTCGGAATTGAGAAAACATAAAAAAGCCTCATTTCATTCAGCAACAGAACCCGTGCAGCCATATATTGGTGAAAAAGAAAAATATATTTGGGCAGAGAATAGTTTGATGATTGTAAAAACGTTGATTCAAATTCACTGGGAGTATTAGGTGAGGAGAAAAAAATTGTAAATGTTGCGATTCCAATTGGCATCACTGGGAGTGAAAGGGTTAAATACAGTATCACGGGGGGAAAAAACTGACTGGAATTATAAGTCTCGCCAATAAATAAAGGATTAAAAGATGTCTTCTTTATATACTAAAAGAGAAGAGTACATTTTTATAGAAAAAGTATGTAAAGTATAGTAAGAAAAGTTTTTATAGAATAGTATATAGTTTGCAAAAGTGTATATTTTGCATAAACTACTCTTACGATTTTCAATAAGGGAAATATTTACTTGGGCTGTTGAGCGGAGAAAGAAAAGAGATATTTCACAACACTTAATAGTTTTAAAACACTAATTTAAATATTACTTTTCCGTACAGAGTAAGAAACGATATTCTCGGTTATTTTAAACAAAATCCCATACTTCATGAAATATTTAAATATTTCTATTGTTCGACAGAGAATGAAACATCAAAAATTCAATCTTATTATAATAAACTTTTCGTAAAATTTCAATAACTATTGGAACATTTATATATGCAGACACACAAAAGACCTCGTGTTAAATAACATTCCTTTTGAAATATATTATCTTTCTAGAGACCAATAAAATATACAATGCATATATTCAAATATTTTATTGTAGAATAAAAGGGGAGCAACGGGGTGATTCTATTTAGTTTTGAACAAAAAGGTTCTTTTATGTTGCACAACTTCAAAATTCAGCATAGCTGAGAATACAGGAAGTTTTATATTTTTAAAAAAGGAAATGTGAGTAACTGAGGTGGAAGTGCGTGTAGTAAAATAAAAATAATTGTAACGAAACAAACTCAAAACGGTTTTATCACATTTCCGAAGTTATATCTCTGTCTGTGGAATATCCCTTAAATATAGCTATTAAGAAATTCCATCGAGACTTTTCGGAATAAAATGGCTTCAAAGTTTGAAGAGGGTTTAACTAAAATCTTGGTAAGTTTATCTGGTAAAAAGTTAATAAACTGATCTGCGAAATCGAATGAACTGGTTTCTTGAAATTACTCAATTTTATTTGGAATTTTTTTGCAGTATTTCTATGTACTAAGACAAGATGTTGAAATGTAAGAAAAAGTATACAAAGCTTTAAAGTATACAAAGCTTGAAAGTATACAAAGCTTAAAAGTATACAAAGCTTAAAAGTATACAAAGCTTAAAAGTATACAAAGCTTAATAGTATACAAAGCTTAATAGTATACAAAGCTTAATAGTATACAAAGCTTAATAGTATGCAAAGCTTAAAAGTATACAAAGTTTAAAAGTATACAAAGTTTAAAAGTATACAAAGTTATTTTTAAACAATGTTATCCATAGTGAGGGCAATACTAATTTGTAGCCTGTTCTCACCCCTGACCGATATAAATAACATCTTGGAATATTTGCGTCACTAAGCAGAAGACAGAACGCATCGTTCTACATTGATGAATCGGATACAAATTGAAAACCAAACTTATTTATATATCCATTAAATAAATTTGTTTTCAACTTTATAATAACTATATTTCTACGCGTTTCTAAACCCAATTAATTAACCTAATATTCATGTATCCATTAAACACTAGGAGTTGTTACGAATTGAAATCATTACTTAGAGTTTGAACTTCTGTCTGTGTATGTATTTATCTTAGTGTAATGAGTTTGCTTCCATGGGCACTTTCATCCTCTCCAATTAACCAATTACATCATCTTGTTAATGCTATTTGATACTATACTTTATCCATAATTCACAAGATGGCACATATGTCAATTATTTTTCGTATTAAATATTTAAAGATGGAAAGTGTTTACAGTTTTTATCCAGAATTCGTAATTGCATTAAAAGAACTTTAAATACATAATTATAGAGCTAACGTATTTATTTAAAATGTTCTAAGGGCAGTTATTAATTAGTCTCTAGAATTCTAGATAAAAACTCTAGACACTTTCCATCGTGAACTATTTAATACGAGAAATAATTGACATTTGTGCCATCTTGTGAATTATGGATAAACACCAAGAGCAAAGAAGCATTTTATATGGAAAAAATTTGGTTTGTTGCTCTGCTTCAAATTCTTGTCTTTCAATGTTAAAATTACCAGAATTAGGCTCTAGAATTCTAGATAAAGACAAGTGCATCAGAGTAGACACTTTCCTTCTTTAAATACTTTATACGAGAAAGAATTGATACGTGCCATCTTGTGACTTTTGGACAAATTTCAAGATTTCATACTGAACTAATTTTGGTTCATTGCCTCACTTTAAATTATTGTCTTTCAATGTTAACTTTAAGTGTAATAGTGTACTTTGTTTACTATAAGTACACTGACCTTTCTATTTAAATCCAGTATTTTCCTAAATGTAATGTCTCCATCACAATGCCATTGCAAGAACCCTAGCCGGGTGTCATTTAAGTGTAATAGTGTTAACTTTAAGTGTAATGGTGTACTTTGTTTACTATTAGTTCACTGACCTTTCTATTTAAATCCAGTATTTTCCAAAATGTAATGTCTCTATCACAATGTACACACAATGCCATTGCAAAAACCCTAACCGGATGTCATTTACATCACCGCTAATAAAGCTAAATGCAAACGCAATGCATTTTTTGAAGTCACATAATACCCGTGCCTTATTACGATTCTTATCATTTGAGCTAAACCTCCATTTAGCACCAACGGAGAAAACGTCCCAGGGAATTCAAAAATAAAACACAGAGGCGGGCGACCGATAACACAAGCGCAATTGTTGCGTATATCTGACATCCGGTCAAATTTTCCACGAATTGCTCGTACCATGACGATTTTAATACAGTGGCCGGACTGTGTTTTAGTTTTTTTCCTACTGCGAGGATGCAAGTTGTGTGGCAAAGCAAAAGGAAACTGCACGTGCTGAGAAAATAGTTCTGTAGATATCGCTCACTTCCGATTTTGTCTTTGACAGAAAGATTTAAAATGTGTGCATTCATTGATGTTTGTAGTTGGGTCATTGAATTTTATTATATCTTAATGAGTAAGACATAACAGGAAATATATTTAAAGTTAACTGAATAACTTATACTATTAAAAATTTTTTGGGACGGTGATTCAAAAATGTTGATTTCGAAGCAGTTTGGGATTTGCTCAGTAAAATGATACCTTTTCTGTTAAATAAATCATACCGTCGCTGCTGGGTAGATAAATTTAAAACAGATCCTAATTTTAAACAGATCGATGGTCCTAAAAGTGCCAGAGAAAAAAAAAAAAAAAAAGGGGGGGAAAAAACAAAAAACACTTTAGCACTTAGAGAAAAATCTCTCCGCGTTTTTTAACCCCTTCTAACATTGTGATTTTTCTTTCGGTCATATACTCTATGGTCATTGCCAACAACCATAGGACAAATATTTTGATCCACAGTTAAAAGTAGACTTCAAGCCCTTTAAACAAAACGAATTATTATCATCCCTTACCAATGAATGGAATAGTGTTCCCTATACCATCCTATATGGGAGGGATTAAATTGTTTATGGGCAAGTAAGGCATCCTAATTTCATCAGATGAACCTTTTTATAAAGCTAGTCTAGTGCGACTTAAGGCAACACTTCTTTATAACGTAGAAAATCAAATAACACCGAGTGAGATTTTGTGAAGTGACCTGTTACTGTTGGTATAAAATTGTTTTACTACACGATATATTGGTCATATTGAAATTTTATTCGAGTTTTGCTTCTCGCAAACACGGGTGTCTGAAGATAAAACACTCCGTAGCTTTGTGGTACTTCAATTTATAACAAATGTGATAAAGATCAATGACCAAGCAAACTGAAAAAAAAAAAAAAATGCAATCAATCTTGCAAAGCCTTGAGGTGACATAAAGCAAATTGAACACCTACAGTGTCTGTCGAATCCTTCAACAAAAATACACTTCTTATTCTTCGCGAATCTAACAAGTTTGAACGTATTCGAATCTAACACTGTGCCTTATTCTGAAATTTTCCAAACAACTCAAACATTGTCAATTGTCAACTTTGCGCAACACTTGTCATCGATGCTTTACAATGTACCTTTCATGTTATCGATGAAACTTGTTCCGCCCTCTTTTTCATACCCCTTCCGGAGATATCCAATCCATCAAACGAAAGCCCACACAACTTTCAACGCGATACTTTGAAAGTGAAATTTGTAGGACATGTAGTGGAAAAGAAACAAATAATCCAGAAAACGGTCCCTTGGGGCGATTATCGCCAGCTGCATATAGATAATTCAGAAATGTGGAAAGATACCAACTCTCCAAGGTGAGATCTTTTCCATTCAACTCGGAGATCTTTTATTTGGAATTTACATCCGTATTGTGGTTGAGTCATATAGAATCATTCTTTTTGGAGGAAATCACCAAGGATTATGAGAAAGAAAGTACACAAACGCCTTATTGTTGGGAACTTTTCTTTCTGATACGAGTTGAAAAGTAAGAATAGAGAGATGGATAAAGACTTTTTTTCCGCACTCTAGTTAAATGGTAACTTTTGTTATACTTGCACACATAAATTCAGCCATTTTTTAAGCACTTTTTTGGGATAACATGGAACGACCTGGTAAAACGCCTTTGTAATGGATCGATACATTTAAATTGTAAAAAAAAAAAAAAAAAAAAAAAGGAATTACAGGGAAGGATCTAATGCATGAAGGCTTTTCCCCCCTTTTTCCCATGTTATGTCATGCATATAAAAGGATTAGTATTTATTTATTTAAATATAAAATATAAGTTAGCTTTACTTTGTGGTGTATCAACAAAGTGCGATTACAATTCAAGTTCAACTTTCAAAAAGCTGAAAAAAAAGGAAACACTCATCAGAATGACCTAAAATTTGACCTGAATATACGAGAAGAAAAGGGAAATGGTATGGTGTAAGAAAAAAATTGTTCAAAATAGTTTTTTCTTTCTTACTTGCCATAAACCATTTTCCCTTCTTCACGTGTATTCTGGTTTTTTAAATATCAGTTTATTCTACCCAATTCTTTTTGTACCTTTTAAAAGTTGAACTTTAATTATAATCACCCTGTATCTATATATTTAGGTATATTTATTTCCAACAGCACCCCGAAAAAATACTTTGTCCATTTAGAAAATATAAACATTAAATTCTGCCTACATTACAATCAGGCTAATCTTGAAATAATGATTTTTAAAAGTTCTTACAACAAGGCTTCTCGTTGTTTTTAAACGAAACGCCAAATATCAAGATAAGAAAAAATAATAAGTAAAGCAAATTTGTCCATTTCGCTGGCTAAGCGTAATCCTAACTCAGGAAATAAGATAATTTCCAGCGGTAAAAAGCATAAAGCTGATGGCGTATTTAACTTATGGTGTTATGATATTTTATTTCGAGGAAATATATATTTGTCATTGATGATGAGAGCACATTTGATTTGATTTTATGGTTCGCTTGTTTTAATGGAGTTTAAAAGAGGGATGCACTGATGATTTTCAATTTAATTGTTTTTATTTTTCAATTATGACTTGATGTGCAAGTATATCAGTAAAATTGAAATAACACTTTTACCTGAGAGCTGTACGAAAACGTCAATCAAAACATTGTCCATGATGAAAATTGTTTTAACTGAAAGAGATATTTCCAATTATACTTTACTTGCAACTTTAATTTTGGTTGGTTGGTTTGTACGTTAAAATACCTATTTATCACTATAGAAAATTAAATCCTGAAGTATGTAAAAGGTCCACTTAAGTATTTGTGAAAAATAGTACAAATTTACGAGTCGAAAGTGACCGTACAGCACACATTTTCTTCTTGATTTTGTATTAAATCACGTTTTAAGAGTTCAGTAAAATGAGTTTTCTGAAATCTTAGATTATTTAAGTTAAAACCTCATTTCACTTCATATTCATTATTGAGAATTATGGGAACGCGTCACAAAGAAATTAGGGAGAAATGACGTAAACTCATCGGGCGGTTAAAAAAATGAAGTAAATCCTTGAGAGAAATAAGTAAAATGGTGAAAAAAGTCATTTGTCTGTTTATGGTATCACCTCAAGATATTATGTTACTGTAACTATTTTGACGTGTCCACGTTCAAGGAAACCAAAGTAATTATTCAATGTGTATGCACCGTTTATCGTAGAAGTTAAACAAGGACCGATTATTAGTGTTATCAAAATTACGAAAAACATTTCCAGTGTAAAAGAATAATCGGTTAGTTCAAATATTATAAGAGGGACACTGAATTTTGCTTTGTATAACAGCAGAGTTCAAAAAGAAAGCCTACTCTCTAAAAGGCAAATCTTCTTGAACGTCTACTATTTCCCAAAGTCTTCAAAGACTACAGCATGTATTACTGGGGGAATTTTTTATTTACTGATGAATCTAAGATTGAGGCATTTATACATCAAAAACGCTAAAATATTTAAAAGACTATATATTGTGAGTTACAATAAAGAATTATAGGGTAAGCAGTGGAGTATTGCGGAGGATACTAAATGATGTAAAGATCCATAACTGCTTTTAGTCCGAGAGGCGACTGCAATTTTTGGACCCCATCGAACGTCATTCTGAATTTTTTATAGAAATTGGAGAAAAGTGAGTAGATTAGGAATCCACTGGTCTGCCGTGGCAAAAATGGCTGAAACTGATCAATAATCGACTTGGAATGAGTTGAACTTAAATCCGATTGCCAAATATGCCATAACTTGAGAAAAATAGAACAAACTTATTCGTCTGGCAACCCACTTCATTTTGATTTTCAATGAGAAAAAGCGCAAACTATTTCTGATCTTTGGCTCGGAAAACTTATATCTTTTAAAAGTAAGCCAAATTGGCTACATCAGTTACATCATAAGAGACGTAATATTTTTTTTCCAACTTGGCTCCCTTTTAATAGATGCAAGTAGACCGTCGCCAGATATCTGAATCGTCTGCAACCTTCTTAATTAAAAATTAAAGAGTGAGGGTTACCAAATAAAAAAAATGCTCATTATTTAGCGAGTTATGGCGCGTTTGGCAATTGGATTTAGTTCAACAACTTATTAAAAGTAGATTTTTGACCAGTTTCGGCCATTTTTGCCACAGAAGACCAGTGGTTTCGTAATCTACTCACTTTTCTCTAATTTCTATAAAAAATTCAGAATGATGTTCGATGGGGTCCAAAAATTGCAGCCGCCTCTCAGTCTATTCAGGTGTAGGTGAATTTGCGGTTGCACACTCTAAAATTGATCGTTTTGTTTACTTAGATATACTGCAACAAAAAGAATATAAAAGTATAAAAAAAATTAAAACAAAACTCCTGGATCTTTCAGCAGGACTGTCACCTCAAGCATACAGTTGTAATAAAAAAGCTATGGCTCTATTATCACACCCCCTAACAAGTGAATTCACTAACCCAGTCCAAGGATTTGATTCCAATGAAACATGTCTGAGGAATGATAAAGCTGAAATTAAGAAATAAATCTATCTCAAGAAAGTTATCTCTTCGAAATGTATTGAAGACGCTGTAGAAATTCCTTGGTGAAACAGAAGAAAAAATGTTAGTTCATTAAATGCCCAAAAGACTCAAAACAGTCACAAAGGTTCGTAGTGCCAAACAACTAATAATTGTTACATTTTAAGTTGACAAAGTTGAAAACAATTTCGCTGTACGGTGACTTTTGCTTCATTATTTTTTCTCTTTGATAAAACAAATGTTTAAAAAAATATGTATTTTTTTTTATTTATGAAAACATTTTTAAGTAATATTAACCTTTGGTGATATACAAAGTTTTTACATAAAAATTATCCTTTTCCCAACTTACTAAGTACACATATGTAAACTATGTTTTTGAAATTTGTAGGTGTACTTTCACTTTTGACGCTGACTGTAATTCCAACTGCGATTTACTTGCAACTTCAATTATGAATATTCACCTGAGAGTAAATCATTAAAACTGAAAAAGCCGCTTTTACCTTAGTTCTCTACAAAAATATCAATTATACTATTGTCTAAGTTTCCAACAAAAATTGTAATTGAGAGAACTATTCAAGGGCGGATCCAGAGTTTGATTACGGAGGGGGCGGTGATTGTTGAATAGCTTAGGTAAATTGTGTTGTTCTTAAGTTATATAACTATGCCATGTTTAAACTTTAATTATACAGAATATGTTACAAAGAGATAAAAAAAAATCTCAATTACATAAAGGCGAAACTATGATTGGCTACGTGAGAATTTACGACAGTAAATTAGAGTTATCTACAACTATATGATTCAGGATAAATTATTATCAAATATGATAGACAGGACAATCTAACAACGAATACATGTACGCATTGAATATTTTCAAACTATAATTTGCTTTGTTGTCTTGTTTCGTCCTCGGTATTTTCATCTTCATTTATTGTGATGAGAACATTTCTATTAACCCTTTGCACTCCAGGCCTTTTTCGCGCGGAGGAATCAGCAACTCGAGACATTTTAGGTTCGGCTGGTGTTTATGGATTTGATTCATAGAAACTAAACACAGTCATTGGCCTTGCATCAAATTTCCGCATCACACCTAATGGTCCTCTCGTGGTTTGGCATCCAATCGTGTGGCGCCTGAGAGGCGCAACTGAGTGCAAAGGGTTAAAAATGTTCAGTACTGATTCATCAAATCTTGATCGACGTCATCCAGCAGCTCACGATAAAATGTGAGCGGTAAATCATAGTATACATTGGTTTTATTTTTAATACCAATCTTTCACATGTTCAAAAGCTTATTACATAAGTATAAATTTAAACAATTAAATATTTATGTTAGTTTTGGACGCCACTGATGATTTTTGTTTATTATAGCCATGATAAACAACACATAAAATATTCTTCGTCATCCTTTTTTTTCCCTATTTAACCCTGAATAACAGACCCTCCTCTCGATGGATCCGCCAATGGAACTATTTCGATTATACTTCGCTGACAACTTCAAAAGTCAGGTTTAAATTTCATGGTACACAAAGCTTTTAAATTGTAACTTTATTAATACGTAATCGTAGGACCGACTCCAAAAACTATGAATTATCGCAATACAGGCAGAACCAATTATTCTGCGCCACTTCTTTTCATTGAGTAGGAGGGCAAAAGAACGCTAAAACGAAAAAAGAAAGGGGGAAAAAAAGAAAAAAGAAAGGGGGAAAAAAGAAGAAAGAAAGAAGAAAAAAAAGACAGAATGAGCAAATTCATGTAGAATAGCAATGCATTGCCTCAAGTGTAACGATATCCAATAAAAGCGAGGAAGCATCGCTGCAAGGTCACATAAAAAAAAAGTCGTAAATAATAACAAAAAGAATAATAACAGCCGGAAAGGAAATATGATTCGTTAGGAAGAGCAATGCGCCGCTTAATTCAGTAATGAGGGACGGTTTCAAAATAGTCCGGTTATTGAAGTCACTACTGTTTAAACTCGGGAAGTCCAAACATTCTTAAACTCGGTTTATGATTCGAAATGGATTTATTATACGCCTCAGAAGTGCGCCTTGTTACAGACTGATTGCGCTGGAGATATTCTGGCAGCACGAGAGCTACACTGCACCGAAATATAAATAGATCATGATCTGTGTAAAGTTAAATATCTTCCTTAAATTCTTGTAAGGTGACTGATCCGAATTTGCCTCTCGAATGGGAGAAAACCAAGAAAATTTCCATTGACTGATATCGATACGACACTACCAGGGGTGTAGTGGAGCGGGAACGCGTGGGAACGACGATCCTTTACCTTTTTAAAAAGGGGAACGGCGTTCCCTCACCTAATTTTTTTTTTTTTAATTTGAATTTTACATTTTTTTTTTCTTCTTACGTGACATTAAACGCAAAATCGAGTAAGAAAACGAAAAAGTTCTTTCCTGAGAATTATGCTTTCGTTTTTGATCCACAATTTCAGAGCTGAGCAGGAAAGTTCAAGTATTTGCAAAACACATACTAGTTGCTAATTTCATTTTATTAATGGAGCAAATTGTGAAAATGAAAGGAAGGGTCTATCAAGCAAGAAGAACTTCTCTACATTTTCATCTCGAGAAACAGAAAAACCATAAAACTCAATCGACATCTGCAACGATCGCAATATTTTAAAATTCCTTTTGAAAACAGATTTCGAGAGCGTCTGAATCGAAACTAGATCTCTTATAGAAATTTTTCTGAATGGAAATTGTTAAAAAAAAAAAAATTGTCAATAATCTGTTTAAAATCTGTTGCAGATAATCTGTTTAAAAATTGTCTTAAAAAATTTGTGACAATAATATGTTTGAACATGTCTTATAATCCATTTATAAAGTGTCAAACGATCTGTTAAAATGGGTTGTGTAAGGCAAAATGTTTTAAAATCCATATAACTTAATAGTTTAAAAAATAGTTTAAATAATATTATTTATACTATTATTTATTCTAAGTAGTCATTTTCACCTTCCCCCTCCTCCCAAAGAAAAAAAGTATACTTTAGCATAACGACACGACTTAGCGTTCCCACACCTATTTATTTTACACTACACCACTGGACACTACCTGTTGCAATTGCAACTGTGGGTACTCACTTTGAAAAGAGAGAAGGCAGAACGCCAGGCGGTGCTCGATCCCAATACATATTGTATACTAGATATTTTACCTCCAGTGAGACTGGCTTTTATAGATTGAATTGTTGCTATCAAGGGGCTAAACTGTGAACTTCGTTACAGCAAGATTTGAACTGAAAGTAGTTCAAATCTTGTACAAAACTAGGTCTAATATGGAAGAAGGAATACTCATTTCATTTGCAACTTGAATGGGAGAAGCCCTGGAAGCAATCCGACAATAAACAAGAAATAATATTGTCACATGCATCATTTTTAAAGTCAGAGATTACCGAAAGTCTATTAGAGAATCGAATCTGAGACCTCTTGCATACTAAGCGAGATATTTTTGTGCACTATAATGACAAATCAGGCCGCAATCTACAGCTAAACTGAGATTCCGAATCACAACGGCCGACCAAACGGTATAGTGGTTAGCGTGCTAGCTTCTGGACCGCGAGGTTGCGGGTTCGAGTCCCGTGTTGGCATGGGTGTTTGTAAATGTATGTTGGCTTGTCTAATGACGAATGTTTCGGCCCATAATAGCCCTCGTGTTGCTGACGGCGCCAGATAATCTGAATACAACCAACCAACCGAATCACAACGAACGTCTATGCCTAATCCAGGATTCGAAACTGGCATCTTTTGACATGTGAGGCTAGAAGACTACCCTCACGCAACAGATGACCATAGAAGATTTTGTAATAATAAGTTTCCTGAATAATTAGTTTGAATTTCGAGACTAACTTGTCCAGGAATTCATTGGAAATCGAACTGCGTAAATCTATTTTTACAATTAGTTTTCCAATTTTCGAATTAATGTGAAGTTTTATAACCGAAAATTCACGTTTTTAAAAATCCCTAACAATTAAGCCAAATCAGTCGGCGAGCTAAAGTATATTTCTCCATTATTCTTATCCTATTAAATTCCTCGCAACCACTGTATTCAATGAATATGATCTCTCCTCATTATTTTATTCAAAGAAAACATCCTTTTAAGTTGAAAACAATTACTCTTAGAGTTTCCTCGTTCTCAATTTTATAAAAGACAATATTATGAATCTGCAAAAACAATCAATTCTATTTTTCTTGTAAAACTTATTTTGGACGTATTGTCTCTTAAAGAAACTCAATAGCTCGTTTTATAAACTCCTCATTATTTCCTTTACGAAATCTAACTCTTTAACTTAGTGGGAGATTTAAAAGATTTTGTTTTATGGAAATAAATTTTCTTAATAAATTCATTGAAAATCTTTCAGATGTATACACAAAAAGAGTTTTAAACCTCCGAGTAAAATTTAACAAATAACTACAGCGAAATTTGTTTTCTGAAAAAATAACAGGGCTTATGGCTTTTCTCGAAACAAACTCATGCACTGCTTTACAATTACTAAGGAACAGATACATTTTTCCTTAAAAACTTCTCAGTGGAACAGCATAGGCACATGAAATTCACATCAAAGAGATATCTTTACGTAACATAACGATAAGTAAAACAACGCAGTAGCAAAACCAAATGCAAAGTGTACTTGGGGGTATTTGTAAAAGAATGGAGTACCATTAGTCTACTCCATTACAGATGCATCCCTATTAAAAATCACGCGACTCAAAGAATTGACTTTTAGTACGAGATATGATCTCCACTGTCAGGCATGGGTGTTTGTAAATGTATGTTGGCTTGTCTAATGACGAATGTTTCGGCGCATTATAGCCCTCGTGTTGCTGACGGCGCCAGATAATCTGAATACAACCAACCAACCTATACCTTAAAAAATAATTTGTTTAGCTATGTTCCTTTAAAGTCATTCAGACTAGGATAAATTCATATCGCTCTAATTAATGAATTTTCACGCAATCCACTGTCTTTATATACTATTCCTTGCATCAGCAAATCAAATCCGTTCGAAACGCAGCCCATCTAAAAACTGTGTGGTTAGCGCTCTGGTCACGCATGTCAGATGTATCTGGTTCGAATCCCGCATTAGGCATAGATGTTCGTTGTGGTTCGGAATCCACATTAAGCTGTAGGTCCCTGCCTGATTATCCGTTATTGTGCATAAAAATAGATCGTTTAGCGTGCAAACCAACCGTTCAAAACGCAAGGATTTTCCCAAATAAGTCTGTACCCAAGGGGTTAAAAAAACTAACGTGATTTGTCTGTATTATTCTCCCTTTTGTAAGAATTTCTCTTAACTAAATACATCAAAATGAAAATCATTTTCAGCGGCTTAGTCTCGTTTAAAGCACAGAATATGCAATTACAGCTGAAAAAGAAAAGGAACAGCGATCAAGGACTTGACCTGAGAGCTGAACGCAACCAAATAAGAGCTTCCTCTGCTTTTAAAAGAAAAAAAAGAAAAAGAAAAAAATCATAAACAATCAGTGCCGGCCGATGCGTCACTGGGTCACTCAAGCTGAGGGGTACGGTTACACGACCATGTGCGTTTTCGACGTTGCTTGCTTGCTTGTGTTATTTTCGGCTTTCGATTTGCTGCATTGGTGAGTACAGCTTGAATTAGATCTTGTGGATGGTTTAAGAAATAAGACGGCAATTCAAATTGAAGGAAACAATCGGAATGATGCAAAATGAATGAAGCGTAGGAAGTCATAAAAAAAGAAGGAAGGACGTACAAAATGATGTCGGATGCTTTTGGAACACTTTAATCTTTTACTGCTGCATGCGGTCTGACAGACCGAGAGTCATTTTTAAAATATTTCATCTTTTAGTTTTATATTCATTTTTCTGCTACTATGTTTGTTAAATTTTAAAATAATATTCACAAATTTGTTTGGCTCAGTATGGACCACATGTTGCCCTTGCGCCAAAAAATATCAAACCACCCAACTACAGCCGTTAAAGTTAAGCAATTCAGTTTGATCTAGCAGTTTTTAGGTTGAAGATATATGAATACAGAAAGACGTACAAAATGATGTTGGATGTGTTAGATTAAGTGATTCAAGGCCTATGTAATTCTTGGGTCAAGTAATTCTAGGTTAAAGCAATTGAAATTCGTTTCGTAGGTTTTAAGTGGAGGCTTTTGAGTACAACATGATGTAAAAAACTATGTCAGATGATTTTTGTATAATAGAGTGAAGATATATGAATACAGAAAAACATACAAAACCTTGTTCGATGCTTTAGTACACCAGGGTTAAGTACTTCAAAAAAAATTTCGGAGCTTTTAGGTTGTTTTCAGATTATCTGGAGCCGTCAGCAACACGAGGGCTATAATGCGCCGAAACATTCGTCATTTGACAAGCCAACATACATTTACAAACACCCATGCCTAACACGGGACTCGAACCCTCAACCTCGCGGTCTAGAAGCTAGCAGGCTAACTACTATACCGTTTGGTCGGCCGTAAAAAATAGGCTTCATATTTTTAATACACTTGTGTTATGTGATTTAAATAGATTGCGTAACCTTTAGGTGGAAGATACATGAATACAGAAAGACGTACAAAACGACGCTGGATGCTTTTGTATATTAGGGTTAAATAATTCAAATTTATTCCGTAACCTTTAGATGCGGAATATGAGCACAAAAAGATGCTGAAGGAAATGTAGGAATGGATGAAGGAATGATGGAATGAATGATGAATGAAGGAATGATGCTGGTACCCTTCATTTTTTTTTTTTATTTAAGCCTTTAAAATTATAATTTTTGCATGTTTGGAAGTATTGCTAAGTAAAAACCAAATTTTATTAAAAAAAAATTCACATAGTGCTCTAAATTTTAAAAATTAAAAAAAAATTAAAAAATTTATCAAATTTCAAATTCTATCTTCTTTTTCATTTTTCAATATTTTTATCCTGATTTTTTTTTAAATGTTCCTAGTAATGTACTCTAACTTTTTAGGCATCGTATTTAGAATAAGCAAAATAGTTTTCGAGAAAAATGATAGCCACAGTACATATACGTAAAAAGCGTAAAAAACGGGTATTTTCAACACTTAAATTTGTAAAAAATAAGTTTTAATTTTATTAAAAAATCCATATCTATTTTTGTCAAATACATATTAATAATGATACACAAACAATTTCAAGTTATTTCATTCATAATTGCTGAAGTTTTAGCATTTTGAGTAAGGTGGGATTTTCAAAAATCACGAAATGAGAAAAATGCTTTCGAAACATCAAATGAGCTATTGCAGCAATGCTAAATTCGCCATGAAAATATTATTTTTCTGCAATTGCAGTTATCGTATCTGCTCAAAAATTTGCCAGATTAAGGAGAAAGTTTCAACGATTACAAACACGCAAAAAATAAAAAAAATCATATTTTCATAATTGTTTGTGAAAGAAAGGGGTACCAAGTCCCCTTAATATTTTTAGTACACTATGGTGGAATGCAAATTTATTTCTTAGCTTTTAGGTGGAGTACAGAAAAAAGTACAAAACGATGTTGGGTACTCTTAGTTCATTGGGTTAAGTAATTATTTTTCAGTTATTATTATTCAAATATATTCAGTAGGAAGTTTAAGGGCTTTGTCTACTTTGGATGCATGAAAAAATCGCTATATTTAAAAAAAAAAAATTAAGAATACTGTTATGTTTATTGATATAAAACTTGTTACGTTTAACAAAAACATTCGTAAATTAAAAAAAAAAAAAAAAAAAAAAAAAAAAATGATTTTAACCACTTTTTTAGTATGAAAATGCCAGGTTGTGCTGTTGAAAAAATCTCAGAAACTACTGAACTGATCCGTATGAAATTTCAATCATATATTCTGTATGCTTATCGCTATATCCCGTATCAGAATTTATTGCAAAATTTTAATTTTTACTATTTTTTTGTCAAAAAACATGCACACAAAAAAACCCCACGTTTTTAATTAATTTTTTTTGCTCGCCATTTTGTTATTTTTGCATATAAATTAGTATTAGAGGTACGAGATATAGCCACTGTCGCACCAAACCTAAAACCATTAAATTTTTTTTGTTTCAGAAGGACCGTTATTCAGATTTTTTCAACAGCGCACACCTATCTACTTTTTGAGGACTACTGTTTACCTGGCATTTTCACTCTAAAAAAGTGGTTAAAATCAGTAATTATTTGTTTTTTTTTAGTAATTAACAAATGTTTTGGTTAAGCCTAATAAGTTTTATATCAATAAATATAGCAGTATTCTTAAAATAAATTAATAAAAATAGCGATTTTTTCTGCATCCATAGTAGACAGAGTCCTTAATTGTGGTTGGTTGTATTCAGATTATCTGGCGCCGTCAGCAACACGAGGGCTATAATGCGCCGAAACATTCGTCATTAGACAAGCCAACATACATTTACAAACACCCATGCCAACACGGGACTCGAACCCGCAACCTCGCGGTCTAGAAGCCAGCACGCTAACCACTATACCGTTTGGTTATACCACTTAATTGTGAAGTGCGTAGATTGATAAGAGAATCCAACATGAGCTTACTAGTTTTCACTCAAAGCCTTCATTAAAATATATTTTTTTAAAGGCGAATACGAAATATTATTAGACAAATATCTTAGAGAAAAATAAAGAACGTTATTAGATTCTTAGACTTGGAGTTTTTACGCAGTTATTTAATCCTAAACTCAAATTCCCAGAAACCCTTGACCATTGATTGACGAATACATTAAAATACCTAAACACATTAAAATACCTAAACACATTAAAATACCTAAACACATTAAAATACCTAAACACATTAAAATACCTAAACACATTAAAATACCTAAACACATTAAAATACCTAAACACATTAAAATACCTAAACACATTAAAATACCTAAACACATTAAAATACCTAAACACATTAAAATACCTAAACACATTAAAATACCTAAACAAAAGTAATAAGTGCATTTTTAGAATAGAGTACGTGACACTAAAGTAGTCCAGTGACAAAAAAAAAAATTATTTAACAATTTTTTTCTGATATACATGACGAAACAGTTAGATTGTACCAAAAAAGTTCGGGTTTTTTTTGTAGACTTCTTTTGTTGAAAAGAAATTCTTGTATCGAAACAGCTTTTCTTAAAAAGATTTCAGTGTTCCCCTCTCAATTTCAGACTGCTCTCAGTAGACTATATTAAGCGTTTAGGAGCAGAATGGCCTTTCTTTTTCTCTTACATCATAAAAATCCAAAGTACGATGACAAAAAATATAAAATTTTATTTTAAAAAAATTATTTGCCATACGTTCATATTTTTTTCGAAGAAAGACAAATGTAAAAATTGCTTCAACTTTTGGAGGAGAGGTAAGGATTTTCCTTCTTAAAGGCTTTGAAACATTTTTGTCGCCCACTGAAAAAACCTTAAAAATGCTGTGCTATAACGTTTTCAGTATATGGCATGTTCCATAAGGGTTGATGAAGTTTCACGATTGTGATTTTCAGAACCTTTTTGTTGTTCAGTGAAAAAACTATAAAAATAAGTTTTATAGGGCTTTTCAATGACTTGCCATTAGTTATAAAAGTGAAATAAATGTACAACTTTAAGTTACCTTACTTAATGTTGAAAGATTGCGTTCTTTATAAACAAGAGTGGGATTGATACGTGATTGATGAGTGAAACGATATTATTTTGAGTTAGACGGTAAATCTTTTTCTAAAAGTGCGGTTAATGAAGTACCGAATCTTTTTGTTGCCCAGTGAAAAAGCATTAAAAAATCTATGTTAAAGTTTTGTTCTTTATGGTTTACTAATCGTAATAAATAATGAAAGAAAAATAAATGTAAAATTTAAAGTTAGCTTACTTATCGTTGAACGGTTCAGTTCTTTACAAGTGAGTTAGATCGTTTTCTAAATAAATAATTGATAAAGTTCCCTGCTTGTGATTTTATGAAACTTTTTATAACTCGGTAAAAAAGAAAACCTTAAAAATGCTGGGTTATAGGTTGTTCTTTGTGGCTTACATGTCATAATACGTTATGCAAGTAAAATAAATGTTACACTGTCTTTAAGTTAGCTTGCCTATCGTTAAATGAACACGTTCTTTATGAGTTAAAAGTTAAACTGTTGATGAAGTTTCATGTCTGAGACTTTGCGAATCTTTTTGTCGCCCAGTACAAAAACCTAAAAAACGCTCTTTGTTATACATTTTTCATTATTGCTTACTGATCATAAGTTATGAAAGTAAAATAAATCTTAACACTTAAAGTTAGCTTTCTTATCGTTAAATGAACACGTTCCTCACGAGTTAGAAGTTATATCATTTTCTAAAAATTGCTGATGATGAAGTTTCATGTCTGAGACTTTGCGAATCTTTTTGTCGCCCAGTACAAAAACCTTAAAAAACGCTCTTTGTTATACTTCATTATTGCTTACTGATCATAAGTTATGAAAGTAAAATAAATCTAGCACTTTTAGTAAGCTTTCTTATCTTTAAATGATTGCGTTCTTTACGAGTTAGATGTTGAATCATTTTCAGTGCGGTTGATGAAGTTTCGTGTTTGTGATTTTCAGGAAGATCGTTGACATCTTTGCTCTGATAGCGTAAGTAAACTAAAAAGGGAAATGGGTGTTCTCACGCAGTTTTTGAGATGATAAACTGACACTCCTCAAATGCATCAGTTACTTTACAACTGTTTTTCTTTACGTTGAAAGAATTTTAGTTTTTATTCTTAAAGAGACTTCAAATTTTGATACTTTTAGAAATACATATTTTTTCGAATTCGATTATTGAGACTATATTCTTTTCTTTTTTTATTTCTTAATGTTTAATCACATAACCCATAAAAAAAAGATTTGAATATAAATACTTTATATTCATTGTCTGTTTTTATATTCATTAACATATCGCCGTTTCTGTTGCCAGCGTGTGCTTGTTTTTAATATTTAAAATTAGATGTAAACACCATCACTATCAGCAAAATTTGCGGTAAACGACTTTTTAAAAATTATTCATTAATAATGAATTTATGTATTCACATCAAAATATAATTTATTTATTCTGATTAAAGTAATTTTATTATTTATTAAAAAAATGTTGGCAACAGGAAAGAGTTTCTTCTATGGTTGGTTAAATGCTATTTTAGTGCGATTGGATGACGGCAAGTTGGTTTATTAGTATTCCGTATAAACGACCTTTTAGTGACAGTTACAACCCCTCAATTAAGCATACACATACATACTAAAATAAAATTGATAGATTCTAGTGAAATACCTAGTTTTATATAAGCCATGTTTCAGCAAAACGACAAGGGTAACTCGATTTAAATAAAAGCTAATTATCAAACGTCTTACTTTCTTAAGTTGCTGTGAGAGCTATGTCATACACGATTACCCCTATTCGAGAGATAATACTTAACCGAATAATTTAAAGTTAGCTAAAATCCTCCTTTCTTTGTATCATTTAGAAGTAAAGCGATTACAAAAAACGACTCATTAAGAACTTAAAACGTGAGAGAAGTTCTGTAATAAGTTCGCATTTCCACGAAGTTTATTTTTCTCATGTTTAACTCTTTCGGCACGAATCGGTTTATACGTCCCAGTTTTTGAAAAGTACAATAGGGTCACAATTAGAGGTCGGAAATATCGATCAAAATAAATATCGATACTATATAGTTGCATAGGAAAAATTATCGATATATCGATACATGATTTTTTTTATTTTTTTTATTTGATTTTCAATTTTGCCAGAAACGAAGTTTTTCGGGGCAAATTTATACTTTTCATGAATTCATTCCAAAATTGTTTCAATAAATAAATTATAAAAATTGTTTCGTTAAATAAATTATATTATCAATCAGAATAAATCAAATACATTTGACAATGCATAAATTCACATTTATTTTTAAAGAAGAAATTTTGAAAAGTAGTTTAATCGCATATTTTGCTGATAGAGATGTTTTTATTATCTCAAATTAGTTGCAAATTCCAGGCACATGTTGGCAACAGAAACGCTATGTTAATAACTACTAATAAATGATCTTATCTTTCCATTACATTATGTTTTCTTTTTGGTTAGGGTGCCATTTTAACTGTCTCTTAGTAAGCCTAAACTTTAGTTTTGAAATTTTTGGAAAGGGAATAATGAAAATCGTAAAAGCACATGGAACTACAAAACGATCAACAAAAAACTAAAAATGCTTGAAAATATCGATATATCGTTGACATGTATCGATATTTTTAGTATCGATATTTTTCAAAAAATATCGCCGTATTGATATATCACCGACCTCTAGTCACAATCGTATTTAATAGTGGGACAATATATTCCATCAGTGAACAAATAGCTACACGATTAGATATTTATTGTTATATCCTAGACGATTAGAACAAATAGTCCCAATGGAATATACGATCGGAATGTATTGTCCCAGGAGATTTCTAGAAAACGGGAAAATGGAAAAACATTAAATTCGTAGTTTAATAAACATACTTTAACTACTTTTCATAGTGAAATTTCATTCTTGTAAAAGTTGGGTATAAACAGTTACATAATATGGTTTCCTTTCATTTTATAAAACATATAAGGCGTATAAATTTATATGGTTTCATATAGTATTATTTAAGTTTCTAAAAATATATTTGTCGTATTAAACTCTGAGGGTCATGATATACGTCATTTGATCCCCAGTTTTTCTAACAATGCACAACATTTTTAAATTTATAAATAAAATTTAAAATAAAATATTTTTTTAATATTTTCATTAGGATGATAGTTCAAAACCCATTTAAAACAAAATAAATAAAAAATAATTAAAAAAGGTATATATTTGAATCAGAAGTATAATTTAAAAATTATTGCAGTGTAAACAATTGTAAAATGTCACCCATTCCCTAGACGCTCAGAGTGTTAAACCATGTACTTATTTGAATCAGAAGTATAATTTAAAAATTATTGCAGTGTAAACAATTGTAAAATGTCACCCATTCCCTAGACGCTCAGAGTGTTAAACCATGTACTTATTTGAATCAGAAGTATAATTTAAAAATTATTGCAGTGTAAACAATTGTAAAATGTCACCCATTCCCTAGACGCTCAGAGTGTTAAACCATGTACTTATTTGAATCAGAAGTATAATTTAAAAATTATTGCAGTGTAAACAATTGTAAAATGTCACCCATTCCCTAGACGCTCAGAGTGTTAAACCATGTACTTTTTATTAAATTTTTATTTTTTGTGTGTTTTTCACTGTTACAGTCAGCATGGTTCGAATATATAAAAGAAAAACTATCAACATTTTAAGTTTCTAAAGACTAAATCATAGAAATAAAAGTTGGATTATGATAGTAACTTTCACTATAAGAGTGTTTCTACATTCGTTTTATTACTGTTAAAGGCCTAGATACCAAAAATATACAATTTGGCGATATTTAATGGTTGAAATGTTCCTATGTTATGGTTGATGACATGTGATAAAACCGTGCCATTTCGGAGTTTTTATAAACAAAAATGTTGCCAAGGTTGGCGACATTATGAAGAGAAAACTTGTCATCGACTATCCAAGTTCTTATCTGATATCTCTATTTGCAGCCAAGATGGGAATTTTCCATAGAGTTACAATGAAAGTACTCTTCTGATAGAATACTAAAGAGGTTCTGATTATAATTCCCGATTGAAGGTTATGTAATCCTTTTAATCTCAAAAGGAACTTTAAACTTATATTTTACGTATCTATAGCATTTGTAGTCGAGGTTTAACGCATTACAAATTGACTTCCAACCTTTCATCTGACATCCCATATAGCACACATCCTCCCAGGGAGGTCTCTAGGAAGTCATTCGGAGTCCCGGAGATGCCTGGGGACTTCCTAGGGACATCCCTGGGAGGATGTGTGCTATAAGGGATATTATAAAAGTTTGATTGGTTTGAACGCTCAACGACTTATTTCTATGTGTAATAGCTAATCAGGCCGGAACCTACAGCTTAACATCGATTCCGAACCACAAAGAATATCCAGGCTTAATCCAGGATTCGAACCAGGGAGTTTTGTCTGGTAATATTGAGAACAGTCAGTATAAGCTACTCACTATATTAGTGAAGCATAGATGCTAAAAGGAAATTAAATTTAAGCTAGAAAATAATTAGGCTAAGTAATGAAAGAAAGAAAACTAAAGCAGAACGTGACGTAAAGCAAAATGAAAACGTTGATGAGGATTATGTATCTACAGATGAAGATGTAGGATACACTTATTGTGGTTGATTATGGTCTTAATCAAATGAAGGATATCTGACATGCAAAGGGCAATTGCTGGGCACATTGCTTGTGTGCAGAAAATGAAAACGATAAAGTCATTCACTAGTGTGAATTACGTTTGACAATTATATTTGTTGTATATATAGCAATTAATATTTTGTACCTATTCTTATTTTAAGAATCATTTTTCAATCATAATGTTATAATTAAAGATAACGAAAACTGGATCTAAAGAGTTAAAATTCAAACCATAAGCAAAGTCTTTCATAACTTATCCTTATATCTAGAAAATACTGTAACCTTTCCTATTGAGCTTTTACGATATGGAGTCAAATTAAATTACAAAAGCAATTAATTTCCACAACAATGCACAAATTTGGCGCGACTTAGCATACAAGAATCTCACAATTTAGTTAATCCATGACATAATATTCCCACCAAATTGACACGATTGTAAAGGATTAATTTGTTTGTGGAATTAAAAAAAGTCTTGCATTTGAAATACAAGGAGAAAATCCCATCTGTTGACTGCGAGGTTACTGCTCTGGCCTAGCTTGCCGAGTTCGAAACATGGATGTTTATTGTAAACGGAATAGAATGTGTATATTATGGCTTGATAAGCCGTCATTGCGTACAAAAATTTATCATTGAGCGTACAGGTCAATCAACCAAGGAGAAAGCTAACCTTTCCTATATTGTGGCATGTTATGAAAGATTTGGCTTATGGTTTGCATCAAACCTTACTAACCTGAATTCTGGACCTTCCCCTCAATATAAAAGTTAACCATAATGCAGATTCTCAATTTGTGATTCAGTTAACTCTTGGTTCGTCGCGTGTTTGTTCAATATCCCTCACAAAAATTGTTTTGTCAATTTTTCAATTGATGGCAGCCCATAATCAAAGCCTTCTTATAATTTTTTTTCAGGCTATTTTAAAAATATTTTTAATATTTACGTTATTCTCTTCAATAACGTTGTGTTTTTAATTAAAATACCCACTTACTTTTGATATTTGGTCGCGAATTTAATGGTATGCACGAAAATTTGAATTTGTCGGACGTTTGTCCCCCACGAAACTAACCCCAAAATCACCACTAACCAAAAAAGGTCGAGCGCCTAATCAAGGGTTAACTATTGAAATGCTAGCATGCGAAATACGAGAGTGGTTCCAATAACTACAGCAAACTTACGAAGGGCTTTATAGTTAAGGAAATAACAAATTTCTTTCTTAAACATAACAAAATCAAAATCTAAAACGAAATGGAAATGTCTTACTGATTATTAATTTGATGAAAGAAGATTCCCTATATTAAGCATAAGAGCACTAAAAATCCTTTTCCATCCTAACGAAAACAAGATATTACACAAACTGTAATGGCATACACTTAATTAAAATACGATATAGTGGATCTATTCTGTGCCATCTAATGTAGATTAGATTAAATTGGGAAATTTTTGCGCTCCGAAGTTTATATACTGATTTGATCAAGCTTATTACTTGAATTTGATACTGAAGGAAGATTAGATAAAATTGAGATATTTTTGCACCTCAAAGCTTATGCAATGATTAAAGAATATAAGTTTGCCATCGATAACAAAAGATTGTTTAATTTTTCACTTGTGTGTTGCAATGTTGTATTAATATTTTATAAATTATTGTCTAGACTAACTCATTTAAAAATGGTTTTAACCTTGTAAAAATGTTATTTTATGAAGTACATTATTTTAAAAATTGCGAGTTAATACCTTGTTTGCAAGGCAATGTTTTCAAATAAGCAGCTGCGTAAATGAAATTTATTTTATTTATTTTTCTAAATGAAATCTTCGGCAGATAGAAACTGTTGTATCTGTAATCATTTCGGAGAAAACCGTGAGTTGGGTGAAACGTCTTCAAAAGGTAGATAACACATTTGATAACAAAATAAACTGATTGCTTTTATCAGAATTAGTTTTGGCGGGATTATAGTAGAGAAAAATAAGGCGAAACCAATTTTGGAAATTTCTTTTATTAAATAAATGTTTAATGGTAACTTAAGTAGACTGAAAATTGTTTTTGTAGCGTGATACAATTTATGGATTGTTAGATGAAAGTCTATCGACTAAAGCTTCTTTGGATTTTATTAGCGTTTCAAATTGATAAAGCGATTTACGATTTTGGTAAATGGATGCATTTGGAATAAAAGAGTGCTGGAAATGTGATAGCTGCGAATCCAGAAAAAGACAAATGTTATAAGCATTTTATGATTTAACAATTCAAAGCATTGGATGGGGGGGGGGGGGGGGAAGGGAAGGAAAAAACAGGTTGTATTAATTTTACGCTTGCAATGTTTGAAGAGCCTCAAAAATAAATTTCTTGGTTCAATATACAAATGACTGACTCCAAATAAATGTTTACTTTTCTAAACACCTAGAATGGAGCCTTACCTTTAGAAATTATTTCTTTTAAATTTAAGTATAAACTAAATTTTGAGAAAAGCGTTGAGTTTATGAAACAGTAATTACAATCTTTGTTTGCATACACAAAATCTTTGTCCGCATTTATGTAATGTATTTCATATTTTTGTAAGTTTACTAATTCATTAAATAATTGCCTAAAACCTCCAACAAAAGAAGATATACGGAGATGACTAGGTATATTTGTTAATCATCTAAGAAACTGTTTAAATTTAAAATTGAATATACACTTTTGATAAAAGTATTATCAATGAATCAATTTCCCTATTTGATATTGCAAAGTAGAGACGGATAGTTTTGAATGAAGTATTTTTTTCTTCAAATGATATCAAACGGAAACTGACATTTTTCTATTGTAAGATATTTTTTTTTTATCTTTGCCATTTACCAAATAATATACCGTTTTTCATACTCCTAGTTTCAATCTTAAGCTAAGTTTCATTGCGATTCTTATAAGCTTGGCGTTACAAATCTTTCCTTATGAACAATTAAAAAAAAAAAAACTCGCATTTTCAGTTCTTAAAAACTTGCATTTTTATCCTTTCAAAGTCGTCTTTAATGAGTTAAAGTTAATATTTAAAAAAGCCGATATAAAACTAATAGTCAGAACGACCTGAAATTTCACCTGTATACACTCCAGAAGAGGAAGCGGTTAATTCTTATGTCACACCATTTTCATCCTTCCGCACATAAATTAATCTAATAAGCACTTTTCAATTTCAATTGATGTCCTATCGCTTAATAACATATGAAATAAAACCTTTAACCTTTTTGGAACAACCTGAATTCCATGCTGTGAACTCATTTATCGCGACATTAAGTACTCATTAAGTTTATATATTTATGAAGGCGAAAAACTACATGTCCAGAAAGCGGTAATTTTGACCATCAACAGCCAAAGAATATTCAAGCTTAAACTAGATGATCGAAAGTCTTAAATCTTACTGATTGGGAGCACTAGGTCTTTTATTACTTCGTTTTAGAAGTTATGTGCAGGACAGAAACGCTTTCCAGAAGCAATTTTCCTAATTGGACGGATGGGTAGATTTAAAAATGAAGTTGTCAAGAGTAAATGAAAACAGCGTTTATATTGACACGTTAACAACTTGTATATTATTCCTTTTGAAAGGGTTCAAATGTAACTTGTCCCCTAATGGGCATATAAGTCCTGGAGATTCAAAACTTCATTTTCTATTGGTTAACAAATCCTAGCATGAGTTTTTATGTTTCCATTGTTCTAAAGGATTTAGGGAATAAAAATATGATTAAAGAAACTTGGCAACACTCTTAGAATGGATCAGGGCCCTATTTATAAATTACAGACACAACATAGTAGACGGGGCTCCCATCGACGATTGTTGATGTTATTTAAAAATTAATGAAATTTCGATTGCCATCTATTGCCATTTTGATTAAATAATTGTTGAAATTTTAATATTTTTAATAACTAATCAGATTTATTAAAATGTATGTTTATATTTTATGACATTGATCAAGTGTGCTGTACAGAATATTGATATTTACATCATAATTCAGAATTTTTCAGGAAATTCGGGGGTCCTAGGCACGGGCTTTAAGGGAAATCAGGCTCTGGATTAGATATGACGGACTTATGTTTCTGAGCATACGCATTACTCAAGTGTCAATAGATATATTTATGCCGGCTTATTAAGTAATAATTTAGATTTTTTTAATGTCAGATTTAAGACATTTTGAATAAATTCTTTTAGTAGGGTATGCTGCATCAATCCTATTTTGTAATGGGATAATATAACCCATCAGTTTATCAAATTACTATTCATTTAATCGTATTACTTATCCACAAGCAATATATGATGATTATTATAATATCCTTTTTAACGATTGGAACAAATAGCCCCAGTCGACTATACGATTGGGATATATTGTCCTAGGAGATTTTTAGGAAACGGGTTAAGTGAAATACTTTTAACTTTTCTTTTGGTATAATTTTAGTATACTTCTAGTTTACTTCTTTTAGTATACTTCTAGTATACTTCTAGTATACTTCTTTTAGTACACTTCTTTTAGTACACTTCTTTTAGTACACTTCTTTTAGTACACTTCTTTTAGTACACTTCTTTTAGTACACTTCTTTTTGTACACTTCTTTTAGTACACTTCTTTTAGTATACTTCTTTTAGTATATTTCTAGTATACTTCTTTTAGTATATTTCTAGTATACTTCTTTAAGTATACTTCTAGTATACTTCTTTAAGTATACTTCTAGTATACTTCTTTAAGTATACTTCTAGTATACTTCTTTTAGTAAACTTCTAGTATACTTCTTTTAGTATACCTCTAAATTACTTCTAGTATACTTCTTTTAGTATACTTCTTTAAATACACTTCTTTTAGTACATCAGCATTAAACTAATCTACTTTCCATAATTAAATTTTAATCATGTAAAAATCGGATAGAAAGGGTTAAGGTACAAAAGGGCATGGAATATAATGGCTTGTATCTATTTTGATAACTTGAAAAGATCGTGAGTATGTTACTCTATGCGGCTGATGATCATATTCATCATGATGATGCTATGAGGGTGAATACTCTATTGCAGCTAAAATTTAAAATGCTCTTATATTTTTGTGTCTTATCGTTGCCTAGAGCCTACAGAAACAACAGGTTGAGAAAGCAATCATCTTAATTTATGCTTGAAATATGGGGCTGTTAAACACTAAGTCAGAGAATTTTCTCGAGTAAACTTAGTAACATGAAGCTATGTTTAAAGTTACTGCTTTTAAAATAATTCTGTTTGAAAATACAATGAAAGTAATTATAATACTAGTTATTTGGGCTTTAAATAGCTTGGAGCTCCTACAAAGAATAGAAATATTGTTGACTATAAATTTTAAGTCCCACATTTGCATCTAATTAAAATTTATTGTACAGGAAAACAATGGAGTGATTTAGCATTCTAGTTTTAACCCTTTTCACTTATTTTCCTCCAGTTTTATTGTGGTCTTATTTGACAGTAAAGAGTTTAGTTTTACAAAGAGATTTTTTCTTTGCATAATAATGACGGTCTCTAGTTTTAAAAGTTGCATATATATTATTAATTTCACATGCTTTAATTTTCAATCAGGTAAAATCTAATTCATTCACTAACTTTAAAAGTAGCAAAAGAACATTTATATTTTTACTTTTTTCACCTGATGGATAATGCCGATCTCCAATTTTAGAAGTTGTATTACTTTAACTTTAGAAAGTATGGGGAGCTCATATAACTATGAGTGCATCTTGATTAAATTTTTTATTAACATTTTTATTTTTACATTTAAGTTTTTCAAACAAATTTTGTCATCTGTATCATAATGAAGATCTCCAATTTTAAAAGTTGTATTGCTTAACTTTTAAAGCATGGTCTTTAGTGTATTTAATACAAAAAAAAAAAAAAAAAAAACGCTTATAACAGTAACGTTATAACATAATTACTTATACATAAAACTATTCCTTTTAAATAATTCAATAGGATTGTTAAGTTAAAATTTTAAAATTATAAACACCACCTCCAAATAGATTTGCAAAAGGTATTCATTAACCCTTTGCACTCCAGGCCTTTTTCGCGCGGAGGTTGGTTGGTTGTTTCCAGATTATCTGGCGCCGTCAGCAACACGAGGGCTATAATATGCCGAAACATTCATCATTTGACAAGCCAACATACATTTACAAACACCCATGCCTTACACGCGGGACTCGAACCCGCAACCTCGCGGTCTAGAAGCTAGCACGCTAACCACTATACCGTTTGGTCGGCTTTTCGCGCGGAGGAATCAGAAACTCGGACATTTTAGGTTCGGCTGGTGTTTATGGATTTGCTTCATAGAAATTAAACACAGTCATTGGCCTTGCATCGAATTTCCGCATCACACCTAATAGTCCTCTCGTGGTTTGGCATCCAATCGTGTGGCGCCTGAGAGACGCCACAGGAGTGCAAAAAGTTAAAAAGCGTACTGCTTATTTTAGAAATCTATTCGGAGAAGCATATATATGGAAGAAATGTCATGAAAGTCACCCAAAATACCCCGTGCTGATTTCGAGTTGAAAAAATGCATTTCAAATATTTCAGTATCCTAAATATAGTATTTTGCGTTGGACTGCAATGTAATAGCACACAAACCAACATAATGACGTCATTCGTCAATGATCATTGCAATCCCAATCAAAATATAAAAGAGGAAGAGAATCGTTGTCTATATAAGACGAGTGGATAATTTTACCAATAAGGTAAGTGTACCAATAGTTCGTTGTGGGTCAGTAAGTTGCTCCTACCAGCATTGAAATTCTTTGTTTTTGGAATGATGGATAGAATTGTTCCTGGTCTATTTAGAAGTGTAGATTATTAACTTTTCGACTAGGGTAAATTCTCAAAGGAAATACTGGATTTGGATAAATAGCATTCGTGTTTATTAAAACTTTTAAATATTTTCAAATATCGAAAGCCTCTATTGAAGCAAGTAGCTTTTGTTTTGTGATGCACTAAATATTCAAGTATACCGATTTTGTGCTAAGATGTATATAAACATTTAGAAGTTGTTGTATAGGTAAAAATATATTTTTATTCAAACGAAAAGTTGGTGTTAAGGAAAAATATCTTTAGAGAATTATATCAAATTTTTTTTTTTTTAATCAGTGGATAAAAAACTACTGCACCGATACTCAAAAGATAACCTAAGGAGTTGGTTGAATTGGATTTTCATGACATGTGGGCGGAACAACGGCCATCCTGCACCGAAATATCTCAACATATTTGGACAAAGAAGAATATTCCTTAATTTATGGGATAATTAGTTTAAAGGGATATTGGCTACATTGCCCGACGTTACCCAGAATCCGGTAGTGGATAAATATTAGATAATCTAGACACAACTGTGACAAATTTAATCTTTAACTGCTGTATGCTGTCTGACAGATCGCGAGTCATTTTTTTGTTAAATGTTTCCACACCCTAAAAGCCGACCAAACGGTATAGTGGTTAGCGTGCTGGCTTCTAGACTGCGAGGTTGCGGGTTCGAGTCCCGTGTAGGCATGGGTGTTTGTAAATGTATGTTGGTTTGTTAAATGACGAAATGTTTCGGCTCATTATAGCCCTCGTGTTGCTGACGGCGCCAGATAATCTGAATACAACCAACCAACCAATCCACACCCTAAAATACTTAATCTGTGACTTTTATATTAATTTTTCTGATACTATGTTTCTTAAACTTTAAACTGATGTTCACAATTTGTTTGGCGCAGTATGGACCACTTGTTGCTCTTGCGCTAAATATATCAAGCCACCTAACTACAGCAGTTAAAGGTTCAGCACTCTAGCTTCGTGTGAATTAAAAATGAGTAATCAGTTTTGGCATTTATATACATTAATTTTCTTGCGTAAGATCAACACGATAGAAAGACCTACATAAGGCCAGGACATCGTTAGATTAACCCCTTGACATACAATGACGTCTCGGAGACGTAATTTATTTCATGTGCTATTGCAGACTTTGACGTCTCCGAGGCGTCAAGAACTATCTTCGGTAAACACGGGGCAGTATATTATTAGATTATCTATTTCGGTCGTGCATCGATGCTGTTTTTTTTAGACTGTTGAATATGCTTTCCGACCCTATGTTCTGGTTAGGGTCGCATCATGATCTAATCTGAAGTTATGTTTCGCCACCAGGCAATGTATGTCAAGTGGTTAAGATCTGTGTGAAAGAGTCCTTCAGAGTTCTCTTTCAGAAGAAACAACAGCCTATGATTTGTGTTTCGAACTGGAGAAAATTCTCACTGGGCAGCTCGACCACCTACACGAGACTATTGACACAATCGTCTCCGAGTCTACTCACTTTGAAAATAGGAGTTTCGAACCCAAGACTTTCTGTGTGCATTTTTCTAGGTTAGTATTTTACCTTCTGGATGGGTTGGTTATTTTCAGATTATCTGGCACCGTCAGCAACACGAGGGCTATAATGCGCCGAAACATTCGTCATTAGTCAAGCCAACATACATTTACAAACACCCATACCTTACACGGGACTCGAACCCGCAACCTCGTGGTCTAGAAGCTAGCACGTTAACCACTATACCGTTTGGTCGGCCCTTCCGCATGGGAGTCTCTCAGTCCCCTTTCATTTAAGGAAAAAAGAATTTGTGACTCGTGAAATCTTTTAAATATAGACGAACTTATTTTAATAAAAATTATATTAGCATTGCTAAGTTACACTAGTCTGTTGTAAAATCACTGTTTTGTATCTTGTAACAGTAAAACAAGTTGTAAATTTTAAAGAGTTGGGACCGGAGAGTAGCTACTGTACCGCTTTCTTTAAAGACCTATATATATTTCAGAAGAAAGCGAAATTGTAAAGAATCGATAGGCAATCTTCTCCAAAGAAAGACAAAATAATACCTAATTATATCGAGGGAAACATAAATAGATTTTTTTCCTAACACAAAAGATACACCTTTACAACCCGGTAGGCAACCATTGTAATGAAAATCAAAATCATTAAATAAGTCTGGAATTGTTAGGAATGAAAAGATGCATTCCTTTGTAAAGAACTAGGAAGCTTCTCAGTTGCTCACGCATTGCATCAAGGAATGCCTTATACAGGTCAACAAACACATAATCCGGCAAAAGGGGAAAGTGGGCACAGTATGGAAGAATCATTCTCAATGCCTATTTGTCCCTACTAGCCTAATTATCTTAAGCCGATTTAACAATAGAGTCGGACGCCTTTTCCTAACCGAAGCGTGCAAGACTGACAGATAGCATGCATAATTCAGATTCTAGAGAAGATTCTTATCGAGATATTGTATAGAAGCAGGAATCAATTGCGTCACAAATGAAGCTACAATTGATGTTCGGGCATTGGTCCGTTGGAATTTGAATAGGAAGTTCGGTATTGGTTTGCATTGAAGACGTGCTTTGATGTCAGGATAGTTTTGAATTGATAAGGATGGAAAAGTAGATGGATCAATCAAGTTTTTATTTTTTATGTCAAATGAAGCAACTTTTGAAGGTAATGTAAAATAGGTAGGAATCTAACGGTATCACAAATGAAGCTGTTTGTGATTGCTTGCTTTGGATTTTTCATGTGACAATTTAATTGCTCCAACACTTGTTAACAAATTGATCTGAACGACTGACTCAATTGAATAAAGGATTATGAGAGGTCGTTCCAGGAGGAAATTACCAAGCATTTACGTCACGTAACCGAGAAATTCGGAAAGATCTAGAAATCATATAGAAGAGTATCCATTCAGTGAATCTAATCCGCATCCTTACACATGCTACACTATTATGATTGACATACAGAAATAGTTCGAAATAGATTTATTTTCTTTCTAATTCCATACCATTATCCTTTTTTCTCGATTTTCAATCAAATTTCAGGTCCTTCTCCTCAGAGATTCTTTTTTAACAGCTTTTTGAAAGTTGAAAGTTCACTGGGCTAATTTTAAACCATACAGAGACTAGCTTATATAGAATGAAATTCAATTAATTCTGCTTAAAACCAAATTAGAATATAAGCACTGATCCGGAAACAATTTATTTAGAAAGTGTAAGAGGCGTGAAAGCAAATTAATTCATTTCCGAAAAGGGTTTCTAAGAAACAGAAGAGTCTTTTGTTGTTGGAAGGTGCACGTGTCATTTTATGGAGAACTAATCATTTAAAGTTAAGTAGAACTCAATCTTCAGGGCATTTTCAATTAACTGAGAGGAAATTTATACAGAACTGTGAGTTATTCAAATTTATAAAAGTTATAGGAACAATACACACTGATTAAGATTTTGTCGAGCGGAAATAAGATTTTAAATATGGAAACTATATATTTATTTCATTTTAGAAAACTGCTTGTAAAAAACAATTGCCCATTATAGTATGGAAAAATGAGATATATTATTTAGCTGCAAAGTCATTGGAGAAGGAGGACTGGTGAAAAAAATTAGTTTTTATAAGGTTTAATTAAATTAAGGTATCTAAGGGGGAAATTAATATAAATTTTCTTGACAACTCTAACTTAACAAACTTTTTAATAATTGAATATTCTATACAATGTCAGAACAATAAATGACTATTTAAAAATCAATTTTTTCATAATATCCGAGTTCATAATATCCGAATAATTTGTTCATAATATCAGTAATATCCGAGAAATATCCAGAATCTGTATCTTGCCCGATATTTAGAATTTGTATCCTCCTCGATATTTAGAATCTGTATCTTCCTTCATGTTTCAAAATCAGTAATTGCCCTCCAATTCTTGTAAGAACTGAAACTTCCCTAATAGTTAAAAAGTTTGTTTCTTGTCTGATATTTACATAATCATTCATTTTACTGATGTTTCCAGAACCAGTAATTTGATATTTTAGAACCATGAATTTTCCGGATATTTTCTGATCAAGTAATTTCCTTTTACTTCCAGAAATATTAATTTTTATATTTAATGATATTTACAGAATGATTTTCCTAATCTTCCCTGAACCAGTAAAGTTCCTGATATTTCCAATATCGGTTTTCTCTAATATTCCCAAAATCAGTAATTTCTGGTATTTTGTTTTTATTTTATCTGCTATTTGATACCCTGAAAGTAATAAAAACATTGCCCAGTATAATTTGAAGTATTTCTGGTCTATCTCAATTAAAACAATAAAAAAATCAGGATCGAAGCTGTATATTCAGAGAGAAATAATATTCCCAAAATCAGTAATTTCTGGTATTTTTTTTTATTTTATTTGCTATTTGATACCCTGAAAGTTATAAAAACATTTCCCAATATAATTTGAAGTACTTCTGGTCTATCTCAATTAAAACAATAAAAAAATCAGGATCGAAGCTGTATATTCGGAGAGAAATAATATTCCCAAAATCAGTAATTTCTGGTATTTTGTTTTTATTTTATCTGCTATTTGATACCCTGAAAGTAATAAAAACATTGCCCAGTATAATTTGAAGCACTTCTGGTCTACCTCAATTAAAACAATAAAAAAATCAGCATCGAAGCTGTATACTCGGAGAGAAATAATAAATTTATTTTCGGAAAAACCACAGTGCATTATTTTTTAAAATAAAACCAACGAGTTTTTACGCTTTTTGATGTTATTCATACATATCGGTACTCGTTGGATTAGAGCAATTTCATTACAAACGCTTCTTGTTTTTGTGTTGGAGAATATAAAAACACAGTAAAACTGCTTATTTATTTTCTAGAATGGAAACATTACAAGTACTTTTTTTTAAAATTCAAAGAGAATTTGTTGAATTTAAAATGTTGTTAAAAAAGCTTCTTTACTGAACGAATTGTCTGCGAATTCTGGGAATTTAAGCCTAAAAGATGCAAAATATCAACTAAAACTGTTATATTCTATTGAATATTGGGGAAAGTTCAAATAATATTTTAAAACATAAAACAAAAATTATTTATTCTCCTGCTATAATGCAACCAATGCCTAGAGGATATCCTTCAACGTAAATAAGATTAACTCAGCACATTTACACACATAAAAACGTTTACTTCTACTTTCTTCGACGACATTTGTTGATCAATTTTCTCTTTGTCGAAGCAGATGAAAAATATGAATAAAGAGAAAATAATAGTTTCTCCAGCGAGCTTTTTTTCAAGTTTGAAACGAACACGATTGTAAAATTAAACACGAGAGAAAATAATATTAAAAAAAAAAAAAAAAAAGAATACCGTAGTTAGGATTAAATTGTAAGAATCTAATTAATTTTCACGTCTGGTCTGGCAACTCAGAGAATCTTTAGAAAATGCGTATAAATTGTATTTGGGAACTAATTTATTTATGGTAGTTAGATTTTATAGTCTGTTTACTAATGTTTAGCCTTGTACGATGATGCGAAGACGCATCATTCCGGCGTTGCATCTAATGCTATTTATATAATCAGATTAAAGCGTGTTTAGAAGTTGGTTTTCATGCAAATTTAATACCATATATTCTTATATGAAGGGAAATTATGATAGTGGTTCCCTTTATAATCTACGAGAACATGATGCAGTCCCAGCAGTTTTTTTTATTTATTTAAAAATATTAAAATAGGACAAGGCTTATTACTATAGAGTTTTAATGCCGCATAAATTAGCTCTAGAATTAGTATTGAACTTTTTGAAAAAAAAAATGTAATTGTAAAAATTGTAATTTACTTAAAAAACAAACAAGATTATGATTTCAAATGATAAACTAAGGTAAATAATATCTGAAAAACTGACATAAATTTGAGTTTGTCATAATACGTATAATTGCAGTGAAAAAATAGTGTTCATAAGTTTATTTCAAAAATAGATGGTATTATCAAAATATTTTTTTTAAAATAAAAATACTTTATTCTTTTTGTCCTTTTAAAAATCAATAGCTTATAACAAAGAGTTCACATTATCTTATAAATTATTTGTGAACTGTGTTTTTTTTGTGATTATCCTTCTTTCTCGCTTGTTATAACAAAACCAAAATTGTAAAAGGATTTACCAATTTAAAGGTTAAAACCTGCACTTCTGACGATTAGTTTAACTACAATTGCACATTGCGTTATTTGTTTGAAAATCAAAGTTAAGATTATCAGAAATAGTGAAAAAAAATTGGGAAGTTATGATAGTGTACAGGAGATAGCAGTACTATAGAGCATAGAAAAACGCAATTTAAGCTTGCTGAGGCAACTTATGTAACCTAACAGCTCTTAACAATAGAATACAATAAAATAATACATAATTCTGATGAACTTCCAACGAAGTCACTCCTTTAAACAATAGTAAATATGCGGGCAGCACAATAATAGCTATTTGAAACTTAAAACAAGTTTTTTTTTATTTTTTTATTTCAAATAAAAATAGTTGGTGAATTCATAGAAGATTAATAGTCAATGGAAACATTAATAGTCAGTTTGAGCATTTGTGAAATAAAATAAATACCACACTATTAAAATTAGGCTTCACAAAAACGAAATTTGCATAAATTTTTTAACAAATACTTTAAAGTACGAGGGAAATTTTTCTTAAGGCACTCGAGTTCAAGGACTTAAAAATGACAGCTTGAAATTAGAGGAAATTTAAATTTTGTCTACTTATCAACAATAAAACACATTCAACAAATGCAGTTTTTTTGTTCTGAAGTTGTATTAGCTTTACAAATAGTTAAAGTAACTTAATTTTAATGCGTAATTGAGCATATATTCTCTCTTTTGCTTTTAACTACAAATACAGTTCAGCCATAGAGAAAAAGGTAGTAATATGGATCCCCTATGTTCCTCTATTGGAAGAGTAGTGAATCAATTGTGATCAGTATTTGAGGGGAGTTTCATTGCAAACCTTTGGTAAGGTAGGTTACATAAAAGATTTACGGGTACTTTTATTGCACAAAATGCATATTTCGATTTCAAACCATGAACTACCCGTATTAGACTCAACTGGCCGAAGCTAAATTTAAACTTTTTGGTTATGTATGGGAGTAGTGATGTGTTATTTCCAACATGATTATGTGCAATATGGATTCTTATGATGCATGCAATATGGATTCAAGATTCATATTACTGGTATGCAGAACATTTTTTGTATCTTAAGGATCTATTTTTTATTGAATAGGTATAAGCTCACTTAATTTCAGGGTGCCAAGAGTCGGCTTGGGATTGAAAAGTTCCCTACAGTGACAGTTGTGAAATAATTAGATGCGTGCTTCTGTGAAGATGATAAAAAAAAGTGGATGTGAAAAAACGGAGAAAAACTTCAGTGTAAAGAGAACTCCATTACGAAGATTAACTAAATAACTAAACAAACCTTTATACATCCGGAGTCGAGGAAGTTAAAAGTTCTTAGGTAGGAAACTTTTTATACCAGATCATATTAAAAAGTAATTAATGGAGTACTTTCTAAACAAGGAACTTATGTTCTATGATCTAACCAGGAGGTTTGGCTTTCAGTAAGATCAGCGTGATGTCATCAAGCCTCCTTTTACAAATGAACCTGCAGGAATATCGCAAATCGAGCGTGGAGAAAGAGCTATATCTGGTGTGCTTAACGCCAACTGTCTCTTCTTCGACTCAGTGTATACTGATGACTATCTTTATGAATTATACCATCTCTTATGGGGGAGGTATGAGTTATGGTCATATAGCGAATAGGATGAAACCAAAGGAAACATTTATACTTGTGAGACGGTAGCAGTTTGACGAGTGGGGAAAGATCAACCTGGTGTGCTAAATTCCAACTTTTTCTTCTTTGGCAGCGTGAACTGATGACTGATATTGAGAACTGTAAGTCAGTTGTGTGATTTGTGAATTATGGACATACAACAAATATGCTGGAATCGAGAAAGACATTTATATTTGTAAAAAAGATCACAGCTCGATCAATATAGAAAAACTTATCTGGTCTGCTAAATTCCAACCATCTCTTTAGTGAATCAGCGTATACTGATGACTGACACTGAGAACTTAGGTCCAAGCGTGTGATGTGTGAATTATGGACAAACAACAAATATGCTGGAATCGAGGGATACATTCACATTTTCGCAGCTGGAACATTGAAAAAAGAGCAGCCTGGTGTGCTATACGCCAACCTTTTCTTCTGTGGCAGCGTATACTGATGACTGTCATTGAGAACTATGGGTTAGATGTGTTATGTGTGAATTATGGACATACAACAAATATGCTGGAATCTGAGGAGACATTTATATTTCTGACAAATATCGCAACTAGACCAGTGGAAAAAGATCAATCTGGTGTGTTAAAGTCCAACAATCTCTTCCATAACGATGAGCCACTGAGAAGTATGGGTCAGGTGTGTGATGTGCGAATTATTGACATACAGTGAGTATACCGGAATCGAGGAAGATATATTTGTAAGTAAAATCGTAGCTCGACCTGTGGGGAAAGACCAAACTGGTTTGCAAAGCGTCAACCATCTTTTCTGTGACAGCGTATTATCATTGAGAATTATCGGTCACATATGTGATTTATGGGTACACAAAGAATACCTTGAAACCGAGAGAGATATTTATATTTGTGACATTATCACGTAATTTATGATTTCAAACATTAAAGTTCGTTTTTGACGAGAAAACTATGACAATTTCATAATGTTCAATTATACCTGTACTATAAAAATTTGGAGACTTCAATTTCTTTGGAAATCGCGTTGTGAAGTTCATTGGAAATATTTTTAAAATTATTCTACCTGTTGTGGCCATGGCTGATTGAAGTTAGCATACAAAACCAACCATACTAAAAACGTGTGAAACAAGCTTAAAATGTAAACTCACCTTATGAAAACAAAGTAAGATTCCATAGTACCATATCTTCCTCTAATAAATATGTTCATAGTAAGAAATTATATTATAAGAAAATTATATTGATATACGCTGTATTATACATTAAAATAAAAATGCCTAAATGTTCTTGTTTTCAATCTCTAAACAACCTTGTACTTTTATAGTAACTCTTTTGCAAATTTCAAAAGGACTTTTGAAGGACTATAACATTATTTTCTATACAAATTTGAATATTAATAGATTAATATTTACTTGGATTTAAAGCGCATCATGCCAAGAAATTACTTTTAAGGTTAAAATAAAAAATAATAACTTACCTGAGTTTGTACAATTATCGTTGGGTCTGTCCTGCTTTCTTCCAAATTTATAGAAGCTTCCGAAATAATTGAATCGCAACTTTCGAAAAGAGTTCATCTCGGATTTTTTTATTTTTTTCAAAATAGACTTTTTCTCTTTTTTCTTATAAATATATAAATTGATGTTAAATGAGCGATAAAGGCTCATATCTAGTTTTCGTACAGGTAAAGTAAACACTTGACGTTTTAAAGTGAATCACATATCCAATGCAATATCAGTTCCACAGAAAGATGCATTTTGGTAAAAACTTTTTGTAGAATTTATTTCTATTTGTAACATAAAAATTATTAAATATAAAGATAATAAAAAAAAATGTTTTTCAATGGTAAAGTACCTTAACATTACGACTTTGTATCTGAAATCATCTAAATCTGATAATTTTCAAAAGATTGATTTCAGAAAAGTGTAACAATCGCATTCCGTGACATATTTTGTTAGTAATTAAAGAAAGAAATCTCTCTTTTCCAAAATTTTCGAAGGAAATTCAGTTTTTTATGTATGTTGTAAAATTTCAAAAATTTGAGAAAAACACCTTTTCGGAAGTTTCTATTCAACTAAACACAAATGAAATGTTGTGTTTAAACATGTGCTAGTTCCAATTCCATTAGTTTCAGGTAATATAAACTACAATATCTACAGTATACCTATTGCCAATCCCATTATTTCCAGATAATATAAATTACGAAATTTACAGTATACCAATTTTCATTTCAATTAGTTTCAAAGTATATAAATTATGTTTTCAGTATACCTATTGTCAATTCGATTACTTTCAAAGAATATAGCTAATTATTTTTAAAGTATACGTATTGTAAAAAGTACATGGTGTTCCACACATTTAAGTTGATTTAACGCCAGAATCTAACAAATAGAAATTAAATAAAAGAGTTTATTTTTTTACTTATTGTGCATATAGCCAATAATTAGATCATGCAGTAACTTAATTTTTTTTTTCAAAAATAAATAATAGAGATCAAATCAACTACAGTACATTTCAAAAGTTTAAGCACAGATAAAATATTCTAACGCATTCAAAAACGAAAAGAAAATCTTTAAACATAAGAATAAGTCAAATATAAACTTAATTTAATACAACTAATCTATTTTATTTATTCCAAACGTTCATATTTATAAAACACTTCGCATTCTATAAATTTCATTGAATCTCACAGTCTTAAAAATTTTAGCACTTAATAAAAATTTTAGAAAATGCACGATTGATCAATTTCAATCTATATCTTTTGAATAGATAAAAAGCAGGAAACTTAACTGTCATTATTCATAAGTCTCAAGTCGTCTTAGTGCACAAAAATAGAGATTTTGAGAATTTTAAAGTGACAGAGGGAATTTTAGATTTAATGTGAAATCGTTGTTGTAAATCGTATTTTTGGATTACGCTTAAAGTTTAAAGGCATTCTATAAACACCATTCTTCTATTTTCAAATGAAAACATATTTGAAATATTTTGATATAAACTACTATATAAAAGAGTTTGTAGAATATAAACAACACAACGTCACATTATTTAACCCTCATTGTTATTAAGAACTCATCTTTTTTTGTGTTTGAACTTTTGAGATGCACTGTTTAAAGTTCAAAATACTAATTTTAGAAGGTTGAATTTTGGAAGTTGACAAGAATGTACTCAAAAGGGTTCCAACCGCCAAAATTGTTACTCACCGATCATTTATAAAAATGCACCTAACTATAAAAAAAAATTTGGTTGTTGGTTGTTTTCAGAATATCTGGCACCGTCAGCAACCCGAGGGCTATAATGTGCCGATACATTCGTCATTTGACAAGCCAACATACATTTACAAACGTATAAAAAGTCGGCGTATAAAAAGAGATTTTTATTTTCTTGGGATGTAAAGCTATGTAACTAACACATTTTCATCAAAAACTGTTATTTGACAGCTGGGGTTAGTGTTCTGATACAAAATGAATAACAAACTTTAAACTTTCATTGATCAACCCTTTTCTTCTCAAGATGTTTTCTCAGTTGCACATTATTGTTAGTTATTTTAAATCTTATCAGAAAATTAAGTTAATAAATTCAGTTTCCGAAAAAAAAAAAAAAGAAAAAAAAAAAAAAAAAATCTTTTTCACATGTCTAGCATTTCTCTTGTTGCGATGTATAGCGTTGTCTACTGCCGTGGAAAGAAATTTAACCCTATTTTCCACGGCGTATTCCAGGAGAAAGACATTTACATTTAACGTATAAATAATCTTTTTTTTTAATACAATTTCTTGCATGAAACATCCCATAATCTAAATCGACGAGTCTCGTTTTTATAGCGACAGCCATCGTCCAGACCAGCGTCAGCCACTAGGCAGCCCGCGGGCCGGATCCGGCCCGCGACAGCTTTTTCTCCGGCCCGCCGGTAGTCAAAAGAGCAAAAATCAAATTTTGCGGAAATAATTTTAATTTGTCTACAACAGTATGTGTTTACTACCAAAAACCACGTTTTCCATTAAGTGGCCCACGTCAGTAAGTCTGAAAAATCCTTTTTTTTCCTGAGACTGCAAGAAAAATAAAAAAAGCAATAATTTAAATTATTACCAATGACGCATTCATTACTTATGATATCCTACACCCTCGACTCTTTGGCGCAATTCGATTTCTGGTTTTTTGAATGGGATGGGCAGGAGTTGGGTGTTTTAATGCATACTGGCCTCTTTTGTTTTGACGTGAAAAGAAGAATCGCGATCTCTATGACACCAGTGCAATAATGGCGTCGAGGACTAGTTTTAAACACTAAGTAGATAGTGAAAAGTGGACCGGCCTCATCGTCTCGCAATTAACATCGACTAAAATGAAGGATTTAGGAGGTATGGTTTAAATATCTTTATTGATTATGAGTTTATGCCAAGTCACATTGTAATATTGTCATTAAAGATTAATTTCTTTTATGACTTTAATGTACAATGTAAAGAAAACTATTTTTTTGATTATTTGAAACAAGAATCAAATATCAATTATTTTTTTTTATTAATATAAAAAAGTTAAATTATTCTTTCAGTTTTCAAAATTGTTTTATATTGTTAAATCTTTGGTAATTATCACATTTATAACATTGAACATATGTAGTAAAGTAATATATTTATTGGCGTATTCGGTATAAATCTGCGGCCCGCGGAAAGTTCCAACATAAGTCATGCGGCCCGTCTCTAAAAGTTAGTGGCGGACGCTGGTCCAGACTATTTGGCGGGTTCTATTCGCCTGATAGAAAGTACTTTATATCTGTTGCATAGTAAAGGTTTCCGATAAGCCTACTTGAAATTTTAATTTGAACATTTAATTTTGGCGCTCAGATTCTTCGTCACCTCAACTTTCGAAGTATCATTAAATGAACCTTTTAAACTAACATGAGCAATTATAAACACAAAAGCAACTATGCATTTTCCAATATTAGAAAATGAGCTATTATAGACATAAACAAATAAGGCAAAATAATTACTACAATGACATGATAAACATCACTCTGATAAATAACAAACACTCCTTAACACTAAGACATGCAGATACATGAACACATCAAAACTGTAAAGAAATTAAAAATCTTACCTTTTATCCATTATGAGAGGCTACAAATATACAAATAACCATTGTCAATATTTGAAATTAAACAATAATAAAAATAGTATACAAAGCTGAACCGGTCTTTTTTGGAAAAGGGTATGCTACATCGTAAATCCATGTTACATACGTAGTTTACGAAGACCGGTTCAGTAGTATCACATTGTTATTAAAGAAGAAACACATTTAGAAAGTTAAAAAACTTATGAGAAATAATACACTCTAAAATAACGTTAAAAGGAATTGCGAAACGAGAAGTTGCTTACCCAATTATCATTGTGCTATTGCTATATACTTCATAAGAGAATAATTTATTGTAAGAAAAGTACGAAATACCGACGTATTATAATGAAAAGGTGTTAACTCTCATTTCTCAAAGATTTCATGACAGATAACAGTCCTTAAGTGCTAATTCAACATGATCTTAACGATTTTGTGTATCACTTATTTACCACAAATTTCTTTTAGTGATCAAGTTGCATCGTTTATTAATTTATGTGTTTTCTCGCACCGTTTCCAAATATACCAAAAACTGATTTGAGATCAAAAGTGGAGTTAGCGCCTTTTCACTCTAAGCCACGATTTATTAATATTGGAGGTATATATTGTGAAATTAATTTAATTACTTTGACCTGAACATATATATTCTAACTTTCCACTAAGATAAAAAGAAACTAGTAATGAAATCGTTGTAAATTGCTTAGCTACATTGAATTATTTAAAAATTCATGGTTTTTAACACATTGAAATCTTACTTCAAAACCAACACAATTTTTCATTAATTAAAAAATGCAACACTACTATAAAAATTGGATAGTTTTAAATATAGGAATAAAAAAACTAAAATCACTACCAAATTAGAAAACTTTATATTTTAAAGAAACTCCGATTCAAAGGTCCGGTGTCATGAATTAGAAATTTCCTGTTATCTAACAATAAGGCATTAACTTTTATATTGATGTCGAGTAAAATGTCCAACAATAAAATACAGGGAATAGTAGTTGAAAAAAACATGCTATCTTAGGTAATAAACTATACATAGATCAGACAAGTAATAATAAAACATCGAGAGATAAGTTAATAACTTCCCAACTATTTTTAGGGCATATAGGGACAACTCATCTTCAGAAGCGAATTTGGGTGCTTCAAATTAAATTAAGTATAATTATGTGTTTTCTAAAAATCTTTTCGAATAATTGACTTCAACGATAAGTTAACTTGAAAAGTATAAAGAATGAACCGTTTTATACTCATCATTTTGAGAGGAACTTAAACGTAGGTAGTTACTTGGAGTTTATCGTAGAAAATATACAAACATGCAGTTATCGTATTTAAACCCATCATCAATGACATTGAGAAGACACAAAGCTAATTATGTTTTAAACCTTAAAAAATAGCACCAAGATTCTCGCTTTTTTGTTTTTCCCCTTTAGTTTTCGGCCAAAGTTTGAGTTAAAACCCGCTATGTTTCGGTCATGAGTCTAACATACTAAACCACTTAATTTAGGTGCAAACTTTTCCCTGGAATTCTCAAGAGAATCTTAACAAATGCCTTTTGTATAGGAAAAAACCCGAAAAACTCCCTCTAGACAATCCGACAAACGGGGCCAGACATTGTCTTCGAAAGTCATCGCGTCTGCGAGTTTTTGAAACTATGTCCGAAATACAAAGTCTTGGGTACGAATCTAAGATGACTGAGCCTTTCAGTAATTTAACCCTTTGGGTACATTTGACGGCTGAGATTCGTCATGCACTTGTTTTACTTGTTAATAATGACGAACCTATTTTGTCATTCAAACTAGGTTGATTGAATGGATTTTAATGTCACAAGAGCCATGATTGGTTAAGTCAAACATCGGTTGGTTTACCTATACTTTAAAAAAATAATTTGTTTGGCTGTGTTCCTTTAAAGTTCCTTTATTGTTTTGAACCAAACGTTCAAAACGCAAGAATTTTCCCAAATAAATCTGTACCCAAGGGGCTCTGTAAGAAATACCGTAATATGAAACATTCCTCGGTAGTACCAGATATACTACGGAAAAACGGAAAGCTTAATTTCAGTAGAATCTAAAGCCTTTTAAAAAAAAAGACTTTATTTTATTAACTTCCTTTTCATCACACTTCAAAACGTCCTTTTTAAATTAGCCAACGTTTCGTCATGCGTTTTAAATAATTTGACGCGCCCCCACGGTATACGTCAAAATCATCCTTACACAACTCAAATATTGGCAAAGAAACAATTTCCGAACAAATGACATTAAACCTACTTCACTTAACCCGTCAACAACCGCAAATTCGAAGAAATTCTCAGAGTTGCACAACAATAAAATAAAAGAAACTCACCCACACTCGAAGTCGAAAAAAATGAAGAATAATTCACAATAATGCTAAAAGCCATGCTGAGGTATCGGATCTGTTAAACTTGGCGAATTCAACCGAGAATATTTCAAATAGTTAAAAAGTATCAACCATGTATTTAATTTCCGCGTGAAGCACAATTATGAGTGGACCGTCATTAAGGAATATTAGACCTACTTGAGAGAGAAAGTTAGATAAGAACATCTCTTTACAATTTAGGTTGGAACATGAAATACAAGAACTATATTAACTATTAGATAGTATAAAGTAATATAAATTCAATTTCTCTATACCCAATATACCCCCCCCCCCATGACGATTCCATTAAAAAGGTTCCAGTCAAGCAGTGGGCCGAACTTAGTACTGTCACGATATGCTCAATATTTAAAACATGGTTAGTCGCAAGACTTGGTCAAAAGATCGAGATTGATATTCATGGATGATTACTCTGATTGATGAGATCAAAAAATTCTCGGTTCATAGGTTTCAGAAAAGAGTGGGAAAAAAATCCAAAAAGACGATAAACGTCGACATTTCATACACGATTGTTGCAACGTACGTTAAATATTGCATGTAATTTCTACCATGAAATTGGAATAGAGCTGAAAGGAAATTATGATCTATACCCATTTAACTTTAAAATATACAAGAACCATCAATTCAGTTGCATACCCGATTAGATGCATCGGAAATTATTGACAAGAGGTGCAGCAAGATTGTCCTTTATCAATAGAGGAGCTAAGTAGTCTTTTGTATAGTCATGTAACTCATACGTAATTATATATATCATCTGGTTGTATGATGTATTGAACAAAATTACTTCAATGAAGCTCAACATGATATGAAAATATTAATCATATGCAGTATTGAGAAAATATGTGCAAAACAATATCAGACAGTTGCACCAGTTATTAATACCAGAATCTACCAGGAAGTAAAGTACATCCTTCTGTAAATGAATTTGCAAAAATTGGGCTGACTAGAAGAGGAATGACATTGTAAATTATTGTGATTGTAATTCATTATAATTGTACTTGTATAACTTACTTTTTTCTCAATCACTTACCATACGGCTTTCTAGCTATTAATAACTACTTGTTAACAGATTTTTATTTTCTAGAGTTTAAAGAGAACAATCTCAGGCTCTCCGCTTTGTTTTCAAGCAATATTTTAATTACCTGCCTATTGTTTTTGTGATGTATTCTATCATTTCAGCTCAGAGTGCATTGAATTTTTCACAGCAAGAGCTAAATGAGGGCTGTACTATATCATTACAACATCTGGGCTGGTAACAGTAGCACAAATTTTAATGAGGAATGCATTACTCTGGAGGTTTTTCAACTAGAACTACTATGAATTTACATTTCGAATAGGAAAAAAACCCACCTCTATCACTGTTGGAAAAGCACTCATTATCAAGAATTTTCAAATAAAAACACTGAGCATTTAAATGAGAAGTTAAAGGAAGATTCTTAAAAAAAGTTAAAGTCGTAGGTTTAACAGAAATGTCGAAACTGGAAAAAACTAATTACACCATAAAATTGTTTTAATGGTGAGAAGAAAACAAAGTCTTGTTTGTTTAAGGATAGTAACGATGCAAAAAAAAAAGCGCTGTAGATCGGCTGTTTTCATAGCGGTCATCAAGAAATAAGGGTTTAACTTCTTTTGATTGCTTAACAGTAATGTAGCGTTTAAATTTTGATGATGACAGACTTGAAAAAAGCGACGCGAGATATATAATAAAGTGCCCTCATTAAAGTCACGTTAATTGATAATAACTTCATTATTCATCCTCTCCAAGAGTTTAACGTGGACAAGAAAAGCACGTTTGCAATGAGGAAAAGAACATACAGTGTGGACATGCTCAAAAATGCATTCGTAAATGGAATCAGTTTGTGAGGAATTTGTTTCATTTGTTTGGGTATGTTTCGCTTTATTTAGAAAATAAAATGGAGAAAGATACACGCCATTAACTAACCGAGGTTTGTGATACGTTGTCTTTACGTTAGATCATAAATTGAAAACTTTTTTTTACAAAACCTAAATTTGCATGACATTATTACAGTATCTTTCAAACTGACTTCTATAAATAAGAAGATGAAAAAGGTAAATTCATATTTTGTTTTCGTAACTTAGAACTATTAGAACTATAACTATGGGGATAACTATAGAAAACTATTGTTTTTTTCACTTTTTTTTTTCTTAAAATATGACTTCCGCAACTTAAAGTTTTATAAATGTTTAAAAACCAAAACTCTATTGTTAAAAAGGATTTTGTACTGTCGATTATGTTATTACTTAAAAAACAACCTTACGAATTTAATAATGCATCTCAACAAAGTTTTAAAATTTATTTAAAATTGTACTCGCATAATTTTTTTTATGAGAAGTGAAACCAGAAATTAATTATTTGATTGTTGAATCTTAAAAGTAATTCATAAAATTAAAAGTTCAAATCTAAAAACCCTCCCCAAAAAAGTTCAAGTTTAAATTATTTTACTATGTTAGAAATTTAAATGTGTTCACTGAGTAGTGTTCGATCGAATCAACCGATTTTTTCAAACAATAAAAAGTATAACCAGCAACTCAAATATCAACATAACATTTAATTGTTAATTTCCGATTATTAAAAATTTTAAAACTGCCTATTTACAGGCAGATATCCATTCATTTAATAGTTGGTTGCATTGATTGGTTGTATTCAGATTATCTGGCGCCGTCAGCAACACGAGGGCTATAATGCGCCGAAACATTCGTCATTAGACAAGCCAACATACATTTACAAACACCCATGCCAACACGGGACTCGAACCCGCAACCTCGCGGTCTAGAAGCCAGCACGCTAACCACTATATCGTTTGGTCGGCATTGGTTGCATTGAATTTTTCATCGCGCAAGAGTTACTTGAGAGTTTTATATGATTATAGCAATAATGTCTGAACTAACCATGCTTTTATTAAAATTTGTGTTAACTGTGATAGAAATTCTTTATCGTTTGTTAATGAATGGCTGTTTTAACACAAGAAATGAACAACTCATACGAGATAGTAATCTGAAGGTAGTGGAATTTACTTAACACGGTGATTCTAGAATCCTCAAATACTAGGCATCCAAACACTCACTAGAATCCTCAAACACAATAGAATTGCTAAACACTCACTAGAACTCGCAACTACTTCACTAGAATTCTAAAATACTTCACTAGGATCCCTAAACACATTAATCCTTAAAATAGCCAAATGAAGCGATTTTATTTCTGTAAAAAACTTGATTACATACCGATAGTAAATCAAAGTGTGAGGATATTTTCGTACAAAATCTTTGATAGTAATATTCAGTTGGCACACTTTTGAAGCAGTTGGAAGAATGACAAAAATATTTTAACCATTTAATATAAAAATCTGTAAGAGTTAAAGCCGTCTTCTTTTGTTGAAGTAGTGACGAAGGTTGTAGAACAAAAACACGCTAAAATCAAGTCTTATAGAGTTCCGAGGAAGACTTCTTAAGAGTTTCTATAAATAAGCCAATCCTTTTGCAAAATTTCATGTATAGATTCCTATTACAAATAACTATCATCATATTTAAGAAAATTCCAGTACTAAAATAACTTCAATTTACAACTTCTAATAACAGCTATTCCACGAAAATGAAACTGTTTTTAGACGGTACCGACGTCATATTTAATGATAAGCGATAAATACGAAGAAGATTCATTTGGCTTCCTTTGACGTCACTACTGATGGTCGTTGGTCCCTGCTGCTTCCATTTCCTTAAGTGTCTGATAATTGTCTGGGGGTGGAAATAAACACCAACAAATCTGACATTATCTCGTGCAATAAAACGGAAGAGTCATCAACTGTGGAAAGAATAATGCTACTTGGTCCTGTTATACAACTTCCAACTACATCAAATTCATTACGAAATAATTTATACGAAGTAATGGTGGAACAATGATTTTTTTTACTGGTCGTTTAATCTCCAGTAGTGCAGTAGACACCCGGACTAATCTGGTGGAGGATCAGGTCGGATAAAAAAAAGCCGGATAGTCCGGAGTTTATAAATAGTACTCAAGTTCTTTATCACCCTCTTTTCTCCTAATCAATTAAATCACTTTTTTATACCAAAAGCTGCTCTTATTTATATTTTTTGACCTTTTAGTACAGGATGCTAATTTATTAAATTTATGTGATGTATGTTTCAAAAATTTATTACAGAAAAATGAAGTAGTACAAGATGATGGTAATTAAAGTTCAACTATCAAAAAGCAATAAAAAATTTTAAAAAAAACACTGGTCAGGATAACCTGAAATTTGACCTGAATATTAACGAAGAGGAGGGAAATGGTAAAGACTAAGGGACAAAATTCGAGCTACTTTTTTCTAATGACGTACCATTTCCCCCTTTTTCGGGTATATTCAGGTCAAATTTTAGGTCATTCTGACCAGTGGCTCATTATTTTTTATAATTTTTTTTTAAGTTGAACCTTAATTATAATCACCCTATATATAATTTTAAGATCAATTTTATAAAGTCCATCTTATTTTCAAGAAACATGAAACTACGCATTTATATAGTATAAATACAAAACATTAATTAAACTGATATTTTAGGATTAACGGAGATTTTCAAGAAGGTTGAAGAATACGATGGATGGTTGATCTGAATAATTAGTTTATCGGAATTTAAAAGTAATTTGCGAAGACTGAATACATTGAACAAAATGTATAAGTGTAACTATACCCATTTAGAGATAAAACCGCAAGTATACATTGCGCACAAAAGAACCCGGTTTATTAAGTCCATATATATGCGGAAATAAAAGTACGCGCGAGAAGGAAAATGACAAACTAAGATAAGACCTATAGAAGTAAAATCCTTCAAATAGTTTGCCTACGCTTGTTTATAAATAGCCATATTTCACGTCTACGCTTAGTTATGAATAGCCTTATTTCATGTCTACGTTTACTTATTAATAGATTTAGTTTATGTTTACACTTTTACCGAAAATTAACTACATGGATGAGATCATATTTCAAAGGCTAATTTTACGTCAACGTAAAAAATGACTAACAAAAATGATAATACACAGATAATTCGTCAACTTTTCTTGTGAGTATATCACTAAGGGCTCCTTTGAAGAGCCCTTAAATTTTAGAAATGGTTTTTGCTGTAACTCATTAACAACGGTTGGCAAGAAAACTTATCAATATTTCAGTTTTTTCTTTGCTTATAAGTCGTGATTGTGGTTTCACTTAGTGTTTTTTAAAAATCATAAAAATAATTTTCTATGAAAAAAATATTGAATCTTACTTAAGCTCTTTTTGATAAAAGTTAATACATCTTTTTTATTTGAAACAATTTCTAATTATTTATAGACTTAGCGTAAATCGCAGTTGGTGAAATAGTTAACCATATGGCAAGGAAGAACCTGGTCATTCTTTCTATCTGCAGTGCGATGTATACAACAATAAACGAGTTTGTATTTGTGTCTGTCTCTTTATAAATATTAATAAAATATTCAACCTTGAATGCTTATTAAAAGTATATTTGTGGAGCTCCACTACGGAAAGTATGCTGGCTAAAAATAAATTGTCTACCCACGCATTGTCTATCTAATAAGTGAATGACTAAATCTGATGAGTCGAAAAGGTAATCTTATTATAACGATAAAAATATTTATTCCAGTGCCCCTGAAAGTATCAATGTCAGAAGGATGAGTGACAAAACATTGTATAAGCATTAGGTATCAGATCCTAAAGGTAAAAATAAATGAAAATACTTATGAAATGTTACGGTGACCCTTTGCACTCCAGGCCTTTTTCGCGCTGAGGAATCAGCAACTCGAGACATTTTAGGTTCGGCTGGTGTTTATGGATTTGCTTCATAGAAACTAAACACAGTCATTGGCCTTGCATCGAATTTCCGCATCACACCTAATGGTCCTCTCGTGGTTTGGCATCCAATCGTGTGGCGCCTGAGAGGCGCCACTGGAGTGCAAAGGGTTAATATGTTACGGATAATACCCAAGGGATTTTTTTTTCAAACTTTATGCTCTAATATTTCAGTAAATATTGTCAAATTCTGCTCCTAAAAAAAGTTGATTTGCGATAAAAGTTATTGAATGTTTTAAATCTAGAAGTTAAAATATCGTGTTGTTTAAAATGCAGAATTTTCATTTAAATATTTACCTCTTTTTTGGTAAAGGAACATAATTTGTTTGTTAATTGGTTGCTATTCAAAGGCATGAGTACAATGGTTAAAGAAATTCTTGGTACAACATAAGTAATGAACAATTCCAGGATAGAACAAAGTTAAACTTATCTAGGTTATATGCGACAACGTTATGAAAATGCAAATACAGAATGACTATATAATTAGAACTCAACATTCAAAAAGATATGTGGCGACCAGCACATGGAGCCTGCACAGACTGCCGCCAAGCCTGATCAGACTGCCTGCTTTTGTGTAGAACTTTTAGTAATTTCAGATTTAGTAAGATTTAGTAATTGCTTTTATGTAAATTTCTGTGCCAATCTCCTGTAACCATACCGTACGTTATATGTATTTAATATCCCTGTCTTTGCACAGACAGTTGCTGTATTCACTGCTCCGGTATAAGAAGCATGATCACTTCCTTCAGGGAAGTCGTTGCTGTTTTCTAGTCATTTACCATATTTTAATAAATTATGTTAAGTTTGAGGTACTAGTCTTTTTTAAGCTTTATATTTACACGATCAAATATGACATGTGGACAGATATAAGAAAGAACCAGTGGTCAAGAATAACCTAAAATGTTACCTGAATATACTAGAAGAACGGAGAAATAGTATGGCATAGAAACCTATTTCAAACTTTTTTTTTTCGTTTGCCATACCATTTCCCTTTTTATCCCGTAAATTCAGGTCAAATTTCAGGTCATTTTGAAGAGTGGATCTTTTATACAGCATTTTAAAAGTTGAACTTTAATCATAGTTACTCTGTACATCATGGATTTTAGACCAGATAAAAGTGTTTCTTTTATTCTTTGAAGATTTAAGAAGATAACGTTAATTTCTAAATCAGACTTTTAGGTTTTTCTTAAAGGGGAGTCAGAGTTTAAGAACGTCAAAAAATCAATTTTGAGATTAATTTTGAGGTACTAGTCTTTTTTAAGCTTTATATTTACACGATCAAATATGACATGTGGACAGATATAAGAAAGAACCGGTGGTCAAGAATAACCTAAAATGTTACCTGAATATACTAGAAGAACGGAGAAATAGTATGGCATAAAAACCTATTTCAAACTTTTTTTTTTCGTTTGCCATACCATTTCCCTTTTTATCCCGTAAATTCAGGTCAAATTTCAGGTCATTTTGAAGAGTGGATCTTTTATACAGCATTTTAAAAGTTGAACTTTAATCATAGTTACTCTGTACATCATGGATTTTAGACCAGATAAAAGTGTTTCTTTTATTCTTTGAAGATTTAAGAGAATAACGTTTATTTCTAAATCAGACTTTTAGGTTTTTCTTAAAGGGGAGTCAGAGTTTAAGAACGTCAAAAAATCAATTTTGAGATTAATATTTTAAACAAAATTACAATTTTGAATCCGAAGGTGCAAAAAGTTTTAATCTCGCTAAATTAGAAGTGTTTTTATACATTTTTTAAAAAAGTGTTGTGCATCAATATGTATTATCGTTTTTAATTCTTACTGCCCATACCTCCAAACTCAATTTTGGTGATGTAAGGAACATTTATTCAAAAATTATTAAAGATAAATGCCAACAATTTTTATCACATATTTTTATTAATATATTACACAATTTGAGAGTAGCATTTTCAAATATGTTGTTTTTTTTCTTGAAAAAAAAAATTAAAAGGTCTGTCATTCTATAGAATTTCCAAAAAATTTCATTTTTGATGTCATAAAAGCTGTATTAAATCTTTAATTTCGAAAATATAAAAAATTGCTTCACTCAAATTGTGTAATATATTGGTAAGAATACATTTATTATAAATTTCAGTCATTTATCTTTAATAGTTTTTGAGTAAATTTTCCATAACTCACCAAAATTGCGTTTGAAGATAAAAAAGTCCAAAAGTTGAAAACGATAATACAAATTGATGCACAACATTTTTTTTTTTAATATTTAAGAAATACTTCTAATTTAGAGAGATTAAAACTTTTTGCACCGTCAGATTAAAAAAAAAAATCTTTTTTTTTTTTTTTTTTTTTTTTTTTTAAATCTCAAAATCATTTTTTTTTTTTTTTTTTTTTTTTGCATTTTTAAACTCCGACTCCCCCCTTAACTAAAAACAACTTTTGATGCAGAAGAAAGACATAACACATCAGCCTGATGATGAGGGCGATCACATTTTGGAAGTAAAACATAAAAAGGTAACCCAATATTTTCACTGAACTTCTCTACGAACATAAAGAATTTAGTCCACAAAAAGATATTACCGATGTTGAAAGATTTCGAAGCTAAGACGAAACATCGATATTTTTTCTGGGAACTACTCCCGAAATAAATCGTGATTGTGTCTTTCTAAATTATGAGTTATGTTGTAGTGTTTAGTTTTTGTCCGTTTTTCTATTTTAAGGGGACTCGGTATATTTTAAATAAAAAAATCTATTTTGGGATTTTTCAATCAAGTTTATATTTTTTTCCTTTCCATTCATGTACTACTTTAGTTTCTGCTTAAATTAAAAGTATGTTATGGTTTGTTTTAAAAAGTAAACTATCAGTTATTAACTATAAGACTTTAATTTTTAACTTAGGTTTTCTTTAAGCACGATATCTTAAGCTTCAATGCAATTTTTCTAATTAACTAGTAGAGCCTTTTATTTTTTTTAATGAAATAGTAGTACATAACCTACAAATTAAGCTGAGGTTAAAAAAATTCTGTTATTTTTATAATTTTCTTAAATACCAAAGCTTTGCAAGAAAAATGAGGTTTTTCTGTAAAAACAATTGTAAGATTGAATAAAATTAAACAAAAAAAATTATATTTTTTTATGAAATTTTAACTTCAGTATTTTGTATAAGATCTATTAAACTTACATAAAAAAATCTCAAACCCCTTTAAGTACTTTTCAAAAAAAGGTTAATGCAAAATAGGAAACTTAACATAACGGGTAAAGAGGGTACTAAACCCTCTTTTTAGTGGCTACCATCCACGGATGTGTTCATCTCATGTTCTACGCGATAATAAATAAAAATTGTGTAAATCAGACTAAATAGGTCGTTTTTTAAATCCTGTATATTAACTTCGATTTTGTGTTAGTGTATGTGGGTGTGTATGTCGACGGAAGGCAAATCTGCTGATGTATAATTAACTAGGCTTGCCGTCATCCAATCTCACTGAAACTTGGCCTATTGCTTTGTTTGTTTGCTCAATGACCTATTTATGTGTACAATAACGGCTAATCTGGTCGGGACCTACAGCTTAACGTGGATTTCGAACCCCAACGAACACCCATGCTTAACCCAGGATTCGAACCCGGCACCTTTGGCATGAGAGGCCAAAGCGCTAACCCCACAGCCATCAGGTTGGCGAAACTTGGCAGATAGATTTGATGTCGATGACAATGGATTCTATCAAGTTTTGGGGGCTGTCACTGTCACTAAAAAGTCGCTTTTTTTGGAATACTAATAAACCAACTTGCCATCATCAATCGCTCTGAAATCGTATTTAACCGATCACTGAAGAAACTGTTTCCTTTTGCAAAATTGTTTTAATCGGAATAAATAATTGGTCGGGAATGCATAAATTCATTATGGAGTGAAGTCCGGTCAATTCAACTTTGCGTTGCGTAGTTGTAAGCGAAAGAATTTTTACCGACCATTGTTGAAAATCTTTCCTTTTGCAAAAATTGTTCTAATAAATAAACAATAAAATTGTTTTAATCAGAATAAATAAAAGATATTTGGATGTGAATGCATAAATGTGAAATCATATTTAATGAATAAATTTTATAAAGTAGTTTACCACATATTTTGCTGAGATATATTTTTTTATATTAAAAATTAGATGCATGCACAAAGCACACGCTGACAACAGAAAAGGTGCTATGTTAATGAATATAAAAATTGGAAATGCATATAAAAGATTTATATTAAAAAAAAAAAATTATCATGAGTTATATTATTTACACTTGTCTGTATATAGTTCATGTAGTATCAAATTCCCTAAATAGTCGCTCTATCTCATCCCTTTTTATGGAAATCGTAAACTTACAAATATTACATTTTACTTTATCATTATTAAACGCGGATAAATTTAGGAAATTTGTAAGGGGACAGCTGGAAATTCACTCTAAACCAGCGTCAGCCACTAGGTGGCCCGCGGGCCGGATCCGGCCCTCAACAGATTTTTCTCCGGCTCGCGACAGGCCGACCAAACGGTATAGTGGTTAGCGTGCTAGCTTCTAGACCGCGAGGTTGCGGGTTCGAGTCCCGTGTTAGGCATGGCTGTTTGTAAATGTATGTTGGCTTGTCTAATGACGAAAGTTTCGGCGCATTATAGCCCTCGTGTTGCTGACGGCGCCAGATAATCTGAATACAACCAACCGGCTCGCGACAGATTTTTCTCCGGCCCGCCGGCAGTACAGAAGAGAAAAAATCAAATTTTGCGGAAATAATTTTAATTTGTCTACATTAGTAGGTGTTTACTACCAATAACCGCGTATTCCATTAAGTGGCCTGAGTCCAGTAAGTCTAAAAAAATCCTTTTTTTTCCCCAAGATTGCCATAAAAAATAAAAAAAGCAATAGTTTGAATTATTACCAATGACGCATTCTTTCGCATTGCTTAGTTTTGTACTTATGATACCCTACCCCCCTCGACTCGTGAATGGCACAATTCAATTTCTGCTTTTCTGAATGTGATGTGCAGGATTTGGGGGTTTTAATGCATACTGGCCTCTTTTGTTTTGATGTGAAAAGAAGTATCGCGATCTCTATGACTCCAGTGAAATAATAATGGCGTCGAAGACTAGTTTTAAACGCTAAGTAGATAGTGAAAAGTGGACCAGCAGTCATCCGTCTCGCAATTAACATCGACTAAAATTGAAGATTTAGGAGGTATAGTTGAAATATCTTTATTGATTATGAGTTTATGTCAAGTCACATTGTAATATTGTCACTATAGATTAATTTCTATTATGAATTTGATTTACGATGTAAAGAATTTTTTTTTTAATTACCTGAAACAAGAATCAAATATCAATTTTTTTTTTATTAATATAAAAAAGTTAAATTATTGTTTCAGTTTTCAAAATTGTTTTGTAGTGTTGAATCTTTAGTAATTATCACATTTCTAACATTGAACATATGTAGTAAAACAATATATTTATTGGCGTATTCGGTATAAATCTGCGGCCCGCGGAAAGTTCTAACATAAGTCATGCGCCCCGCCTCAAAAAATTAGTGGCGAACGCTGCTCTAAACAAATGTTAAAAAGGGGTATTTTGGGTTCATTAAATCTATTGTATACTTTAAGCAGAAATATTTATCAGTGTTTATTTTTACCCTTACACATGTTTTGACATGAGCTTTTATTAAGTTTATTTTTCTAGAAGTTACAATTTTGTAATTACTTCGCATTTTATATAAAAAAAAGCCAATTAATTTTTAAATTTTTATTTCAAATTAATATATAATCAACAACCCCTAGATGTGTTTAAATTAACATCATATGTAAATATTACATTCATAAAAATAAATATCGTAATAGTTATTTAATTTTATGGGGGAAAAATAAATATCGGAGCCAACGAGAGATACTGAGAAAAATTTATCTTTAGTCGGAGGTAAACAGATTTAAAGAGGCTGGGGAAATAGGATTTTGTACGCATAATTTTTTTCAAAAAAAAATTACTTAAAATACTTTCAGTTCCCCCAATTCTTCAAGGGTATTTTTGTATAGCTTAGAAATCAAACTGAATTCTCACTGAACTGAACAGAAGCTCAGATTTTCTGAAAAGCTCGGAATGTTGTAATTATATTTTGGTAGGAGTTTGGTCCCCATTAAATGGATAAATGGATTTTTCAAAAAGGTATTATTCTTTCATTAGATACACTACTACACAAAAATTTTATATCATACTTAATAACTAAAATTGGGCAAGACCCTAAATTTTACTTCAGATACTATAAAATGCTATTATCAAACATTTAGAGAGTAATAAACACTAGCGAGACTCAAAGTTTGTAATATCAAATCATGGCTTTAGTTTGGACACGAGTTTTTGAATGCTAAATTGATTTAAAATGCTTATTAATTAATTTACAAATTAGCGCCATTTTTATTAAAAAAAAAAAAAAATCAAACAAGTTATATGTTCTGAAAGACGTTTAGTCTTTTCGAACCATATGGGTTTTGTATCGTGTTTTTTTTTTTTTTTTTTTTTTGTTTTTTTTTAGAATATATTATTCCAATCGTATTTAAAAGTGGGACAATATTTCCGATAAGTCATCGAAACGCTACAAGATTATATATTTACTACAATATCTTACATTATTGGGATATATTATTGTCCCAGTCTACTTTATGTTTGGGATATATTATTGACCCAGTCGACTATATGATTGGAATATATTATTGTCCCAGTTGACTATGTGATTGGTATGTTTTGTCCCAGTTAACTATACGATTGGGATATATTGTTCCAATTGACAATATGATTGGGATATATGGTCCCAGTAATCTCGGAAAAGGTGAAAAACTTTTAAATTAGCATACTTCTTTAAATATGTCATCATTAAATTTAACTATTTAATCATGCAAAAGTCGGGTCATAAGGGTTAACAGTTTGCTAATCAATTTTACTGAAATTTTAAGTACAGTTTGCCGTTTCAAAATCTTTTATATTAACTTTGATTACGTGCGTTTATGCCGGGCAAATTTCCAGAGGACTATAATTAATCCACTTTCCGTCATCTAGTCGAACTGAAACTTGGAAGGTAGACTCGTCTTCGATGATTATGCATTTTATCAAGTTTTGAATTCTATAACTGCTAAATTAGATAATTGATTCAAAATTTACGTATGCAGTTATTAGCGACGAACGCACTTGAATGCTTTTTACTTTGAAGTTCATAGCTACTTTAGGGGAGAAGTTTTTAGAAAAATACAGGAAAATCCACGAAAAGCTAATTGGTGATGAACAAGATATTTAAGCTAAGCAATTATAACTACTATTCCTGTAACTTATATAACGTCCAATTAGTTTAATAGAGTTTCCTGATATTGGAGTGTTCTGTATCAGTCCCTGGTTAGAAATTGTTGCAATAGAAACTAGATGACCACCAAAATGTAAAATAATGAGATAAATGATATGACATTTATATAAGCAGATAAATGATACGACATTTATATAAGCAGTTAATTGTAAGGTTAGAATACCAAATTAATGGGCTCCATGTGAGACATTTTCACTTATGAAACAGCCAATTAAGTGAATAAGAAATTTTGAAATCCAAGAAAGTGAATTTTAGTTGCTGTTTTATAACGAGAAAAAGTCATTAGTATTAGAAATCATCCCAATTTACTTCCCTTCAATAGTCACTTGATCGTAGTCACTTATCCAGTAACTCGTTGCTTCATCATCCCATCAGTAACCGTTTGTGTCGTCTGATTCAATTTATATAGACTATTATATCACACGAAATATTTTCTATGCCATGAACGTTTTTAATTATATATTTTTTTTTATAATTTCAAGGAATTACATTCGCGTGTTTTGAAGAAATAGTTAGGATATTTCTTATTTCTTTCGGAAGCAATTTTTTTTTTATTATGATTCCAAAATTAGCTTTAACCTGTCAAAAGAGCAGACTTTGTGTTACTTTTTAAGGTATTTATGTTGGGTAGAGAGGTTTTTATTTTCCAATTTTTCACCTATATATTTGCATTTAGCTTGATGTTTAGTGCCATTATTTAGGATGAAATGGTGATAGGCTTTTCAATTTGTTTCTCAATTATTGCCTTTCAAGTGAAGTTTAAATCCTCTATATTAACTTTGATTTGTTTGTGGAAAATCTTCGTAGGGCAAATTAACCCATTTAGCATCATCTACTCGAGCTGAAACTTAGAAAATAGACTCGTTGTTGATGATAACGTGTTTTTGAGACAAACAATTTTACTCAATGGCATGGAATCGAGGGTTTTCTTCGCAGTGGTCAAACACTATGAAAACTCGATTTGAGCTCAAAAACGTTTAAATATGTTGCAATTGTACATAAAAGTTGGCAATCCATACAAAGGATTTATATTAAAAACTTCGATTTTATCCACACATTTTTCATGCTTTTCTTCTTTTTAAGTTATTCGTAGCCTTTTTTTAAAATTTTCTAAATTGATATAAAAAACAAATTTGAATAGAAACGTTTTTAAAAGTAACAAATTTTAAAAAATAATTAAATATATAAATAAATTAGTAGACAGGTGTTGAAAAATATTCAGAGAAAGGAAAAACAATGTAATTAATTTGTATTCGTATGAAACATAGCTTCAAAAGCAGGTAAAACTTGTAGTATATTTTTGTAAATTTCCATTGTAAAGTAAATTTACTGTTTTAAAAATTAATCGGAAAGTGGCGTATTAGTATTAAGGTATTCTAAATAACTATAGAGAGAACACACACACACACACACACACACACACACACACACACACACACACACACACACACACACACACACACACACACACACACACACACACACACACACACACACACACACACACACACAATTCATAAAAGTGAAATTAAATACAGCTTTTCAAAATGACTGTAAAATTTCAAGCATGTTTAATCTATGTCATCAATTTAAAAATTGAGGTCATTAAAAGTAATTACTGAAGCTTACTTACTGCGTTTTGTCAAAACAATTTTAAAATAATTGTTGCGCGCCTAACTGTTAACATGGCTAATCTCATCAAGGGAATTGCGTTCCAAGTCCCTCGGCATTTCATTCCCATAACTTAGCCTGTTCCACGGGTTGACTAGATCATAAAATTATTGAGTGAACTTCATTGTATAAGAGAGATTTAGCCAGGGTTAATCCTTTTATGCCTAGAGATCTAATCTGTATTCATCTACAGGAAAAGGAGGAAATTCTTTCCTAGTAAAATGCTTTTAATTGAAGCGATTTAACCTGGGAGAACTGGAGAGCAATTATTGGAGTATAATAACTTGCATGTGAGATTTTATCTTATTTTTGCATGTGTGATAACCAATAATTTCGCCTGATGTATCCCTCTTCTCTTACACAATTACCAAAGTGATCAATTAAATAATAGTTCACGTATTTACACATATTATAAGATTCAGAGGAACAATCCAGGTTTATATCTAAGGCTGCGTTAGCCACTACGCGGCCCGCGGGCCGGATTTGGCCCGCGACTGAATTTTCTCTGGCCCGCCGGTAGCACAATTAACTGAATCTTATTTGGGCAATTTATTAAAATTGGTTGCAACAAATACTACGACAGACATCGACTCTATCATAAAATAAACTGAATGATTTCGACCATCATCGTCTCACAATTGATATCGGCTAAAACAGAGTAATCTGGAAGTACAGTTTAAATACTTTTATTAAAAGTTAGATCTAGTCCCATTGTCACTTTGGAACAAAAGATTCACTTCTTTTTTAGACTTTAATTTACTAATAAAAATTATTATTTTTAATGATTTAAAAAAATAGTTAAATATCAATTGTAATTTTATTTAGATAAAAAAATATTTTTTCAGGTTTCAAAAATGCTATAAATCGATAATTATTAAAGATACATATATTGGTGTATCCGGCCCGCGAAAAGCTCCAACATAAGTCTTACGGCCCACCTCTAAAAGTTAGTGGCGAACGCTGATCTAAGGTGTTTATAATTAAAGTTTAAAAAGATGTGAAAAATAAAACTATCTATGACCTGCAATTTGACCTGTATATACTCGAAGAAGGGGGAAACAATATGTCATAAGAGGGAAGAATGAAGAAGGGAAAAAAAGGGGGGGGGGGGAATTTCGACTAATCTTTTTGAAAGCCATAATTTGGTATAAGAAAAGAAAAAATGAAATTATTTTTTAAAGCTGCACTTTAATTATAATCCCCAATGGGTGAGTATAGTTAAAAGCTCAACTTTTGAAAAGCTGTAAAGAGAGAAATACTCGTGAGAGTGGTCTGAAATTTGACTTGTATATACTCGAAGAAAGGGAAACGGTATGTCATAAGCAAAAAAACTATTTCGACCAATTTTTTTTCTTATGCCACACCATGTCTTTTTGAAAGAAATAATTGACATAAGAAAAAATGCCATGCTTTTGAAACCAAGTTCTTTGAAAGCTGCACTTTAATTATAATCCCAAATGGGTGAGTATAATTAAAAGCTCAACTTTTGAAAAGCTGTAAAAGAGAAATACTCGTGAGAGTGATCTGAAATTTGACCTGTATATACTTGAAAAAGGTTGGTTGGTTGTATTCAGATTATCTGGCGCCGTCAGCAACACGAGGGCTATAATGCGCCGAAACATTCGTCATTAGACAAGATACATTTACAAACACCCATGCCTACACGGGACTCGAACCCGCAACCTCGCGGTCTAGAAGCTAGCACGCTAACCACTATACCGTTTGGTCGGCACTTGAAAAAGGGAGAAATGGTATGGCATAAAGAAAAACAACTCTTTCGACCCTCCCCCTCTTTTCTTTTTTTTAATGCCATGCTACTTTTTTCTCTGTGACCACTTTTTTTGTTGTGATTGTATTTTTTATTCAAAATAATAACTTTATTAAATTAAATGCGACAGTGTATTGTATATATTAAAGATGAATGAGATGCATTTTGAAGAGCTGATAGATACATTTTTTATTATAAAAACCACCAATATAACTGAAAGCTTATTTTAAAAATTCCAATTACGCAACAGTTAATTAATAGCTATTTGTATTGACGGTGCAAGATTTGTACGAGGGTTATACTAGGAAGAAACATCGTTGGAGAAGGTTGGTTGTTTTTTTATGGCATAAGAGTCAATATTGGCTGTGCTGCGCCAACGTTAGAGAAGGATCTAGAGTGAAACGAGTAAACCAGTGTAAAAATGACTTCCTAGAGGTCTTTTTAGAAGAAACTTCACATTTGCGTCTGGAAAGCGAAAAGGAAAAACCCATTCCTTTATAGCATTTGTAGACTAATTTAAGAAAGTTAAATAGATTATTGATGATAAAGTGTTTCAGTTGTCAAGACATTAGTTCACTTCAATAAAGGCTTTAGAACTTAAATTCGTGCAGGAATCATAAAAGCCTAATTGCAATTTAACAACACTCGACTTGTTTGGTTTGTACGCTCAACGATCTATTATTGTGAACAATAACGGCCAATCAATATGGGATCTACAGCTTAACGTGGATTCAGAATCAAAAGGAACATCCATAACAAACGCAGGATTCGAATACGGAACCTTTGGCATGTGAGGTCAGAACTCTAAACACACAACCATCAGGTGGTATAACAATTCTGGATAATTTATAATTCTAGTAGGAATCGCCTTCCTATACTATATTTAGTGTAATTGTACAATATTTTACGATTTGAATGATATAATATCGGCAAAAATAACACCAAGAAGCCAACACCAGACTATTTGTCACAATCGTTGCCATGTTTAAAAATAGAGACTGCAGAATTCCGACGTGGCTCGATACCAAGACCTTTTGCATGCTAGGTGAGCACTTATCTTTCCGTCTTGAGTCTGGATTAATGGCTTTTAATGCAAATTATATAGATTTTTGCGCTTGAGAATATTATCACAATCTCCTTCGAAACGAACAAAATATATTAATAATTTATTTAAATTGCTTATGTCATGCATTAAATCAAAACAAGTACATAGGAAAGGTACATGCTATAGCTGATATGCTTTAAAATAAACTTCAATTGCCTATTTTCATACACAATAATGGTTAATCTGGCCGGAACCGACAGATTAACGTAATATCCGAACCATAACCAACATCCATGCCTAATCTGGGATTCGAACCCTGGACGATTGTAATGCAAGTGCGGAGTGATAACTGCACAGATAAAGGCTCCAATATTCCAGCGGTTAAAGGCATCGAGCTCGTGAGTGATAGATCCTGGGTTCGGTCCTGGCCTCGCCGAATACTGGTGTGTATGATAATGGAGACTGGTGCACATTAAATAGGTCGTAGTCTCAATGCCCTCTCGTTAGTGTGCTGAAGTTGGAGAGAGGTATGCACGATAGTTCAAAATTTCGATGAGTATTTGGCTGTGATAAGCACTTCATAGCGTCAGAAATAGACAGCCGTTACCGCAAAAACTAAACTAAACCAATCAGCCATCAGGTGGGCAAAAATCAATCTTAGAAATTTAAAAGTGATGACTAACTCAAACTATTTTGCATTCCTCATCAGGTGTGGGCGAAGTTAATTATATCAGATAAATTGATTTCAACTCCTTAACGCCTCCCAAAATATAAGCTGCAATAAATAAAGTAAGAGAGCAACTAATTAAGATGGTGGCCACTCAACCATAAATTGCCGATGAAATGACCAAACTTCTAAAACTTCGATCTATTTTTTTGTTGCACTGAGGGCAAAACTGCTCGAGAATAATTTGAAGTGCAAATGAAACTATTGAGAGCTGGATCGTAGCTTTTGAACAAACTATAGGCAAACCAACTTCAGTTTTACTACTTGATTATATATGACTAACTAAAGTTATTCGGAAGTTCGATTAATCTCTTATTGGGGAAAGCTATTCCGGAAGAGACTGTTCAGATGCTTTCAAATTAAGTTGGAAATTAGAATTGGAAGAGAGTTAAAGAAGTGATACGAATGCCATTTAGAAGCGTGATGGTTTTTTGATAATGACTGTCGTTTCAGCATCTTAAATGCAAAACTACCATTTAGAAACTCTAGAGGGAAATGTTTGCCTGAAAATATCTTGAAGGGAACTGTCCAAAAATTATGTCTTAAATGAGAGAAAATCTGTAAAAATAATTTCTGGATAGTGGATTATAGAAACTCCTGGAGGAAGTGCTGGGACATATCTTCAGGGAACTGTTTAATATTTAACACATCTTGAATAGGCGAAGTCCCGCCGAAATAACAATTGGACATTAGAAACTCCAGAGTGAAATGTCTGCCTGCCTGCAAATATCTTGAGTGGAATTGTCCAACATTTTATGCATATTGAATTCAAGAAGCCTCGCAAAAATAACTTCTGGAAATTAAACTCCAGAGGAAAATGCCGGCCTGTAAATATATTTAGAGAACTGTTTAATATTTTACACATTTTGAACAGAAGAAGCATTACTAAAATAACTACTGGATAATGGATAATAGAAATTCAAAAGGGAAATGACTGCTTGTCTGTTTATATCTTAACGGGAAATATCTAACATTTTACACGTCTTGAATGGGAGAAACCTCTCAAAAATTTACACGTCTTGAATGGGAGAAACCTCTCAAAAATATTTTCTGGATATTAGAAATTCCAGAGAAAAAGACCTGCTTGTAATCTTTATGTGTACTGTCTAATATTTTACACGACTTGTATGTTTTACTAAATTATCGTCTGGATCACGGATTTTACATACTCCAGAGGGAAATGAGTGTCTGTAAATATGTTTAAGGGAACTGTCCAACATTTTACACGTCTTGAATGAAAAAGTCCCGCCAAAATACTAACTCGATAATGGATATTAAAAACTCCAGATAAAAATATCATCTGCAGGAGTACCGTCCAACATTTTACTCGATTTGAATGAGAAAAGCCCGACCAAATATCATCTGGATAATGGATATTAGAAACTTCAGATGGAAATGTTTGCATGTAAATATATTTAGGGAACTGTCCAATACTTTTACAAGTCTTGAATGAAAGAAGTTCCAGAAAAATAACGACTGGAAGCTTCACGAGTAACTTTCGATTAGTCTTCAATAGTTACTAACTTAATTTGAAAATCACATTCTGTCATTAAAGTCTTAGGAACCTTTGTGACCAGACTTCCAAGTCATTTATTGTACCGCAGGGCCATCGGTAGGTGAAAAACGGAAAATCAGTTTTATAACTAGAAATTCCCTTTAAGTAATAAATCGTATTTAGAAAGGCGGGGTGTGTTCTCATTCAACTCAATGCATTCTACAATTTCAAAGTCTTCAAGGAAGTGAGTTTACTTTTTTAGTTCCAGAAAATTCAAATCTTTTAAGTTTGATTGATGACATAAAATATTAATAGAGGTAGTTTGTGCATTCTATTACGACTGCCTTTGTTTTTCTCCATTTTTGATATACATGTCCAGCAGAATCCCACCCTGGACGCAAGGAGTCTTGGGGTCGAACCATGTCGGTAATCGTGAGAGAAAGTCTCACATCATTACCCTGGTGGAAGTTTCCCAGGTTATTTCCCATTTGAATTGTAAATGCGAGCAGGTGTTTCTTAAAACAAAGAAACAATTTCTCTTCCCATAGATTTTTATTGAACGATATTACGAAACAGTGCAGTCTTCGTGTAGCTCTCTTTAGCCAGAAAATCTCGTATACAGCTAACCAAGTCGCAAGGAAGGAGAGACGTTTTCTGGGAGGACTTTCAAGGAGAATCTTTCACAGAAAGAAAAAAAAAACAGACTGCAGAGCCAAGATGAGGCTTTAATCCGAGGTCCCTCGCAGCAGCGTCCACTTCTAGTTACTTTCATTAACCCATTAAAGACGATTTTGGAATAGATAAAAAGTCATTGTCTTTAACTTTTACTTTTTTTATTTAGATCATTCAAAGTATATTTCAAATTTTTCAGATTTTTGGTTGGTTGTATTCAGATTATCTGGCGCCGTCAGCAACACGAGGGCTATAATGCGCCGAAACATTCGTCATTAGACAAGATACATTTACAAACACCCATGCCAACACGGGACTCGAACCCGCAACCTCGCGGTCTAGAAGCTAGCACGCTAACCACTATACCGTTTGGTCGGCTTCAGATTTTTGGAAAATTATTTTTATGATTTTTACTTTAAGAGTTTTGTTGCGCGCGACCTTTTGTCTCGCGGTTAGTTGCGTGGGGGACAAATGTCACCAAAATTCAAATTTTCGAGCATGCCACAAAATTCATGACCAAATATTAAAGTAAGCGGGTAATTTAATTAAAAACACTACATTATTGAACAGTATACAGTAAAAATTTAAAAATATTTTTTAAATAACTTGGGGAAAGAAGAAAAAAAAAAAACTGTAAAAAGGCTTCGATCATAGGCTGCCTTCTATTGAGAAATTGATTGAGGGAGATAATTTTTCAACCATGGGTTAATACACTGTAAGCATTGGAATCTTAATGGAGCAAGAGCAACACTGCGGAGTTTTCTTGCGCAAGGGTAACACTACAATTATGCTACGCCGTAATAATCTTTTAACATCTACAACTACGCCTCGGAATTTTGAACAATGTCACGTGGCGTGCAGTGACAACTAATAATTCTATAGGCCAGTGTTATAACGGGTTCGATCTCGCAACCTTTCTGTCGTAAGACCGACTCTTTTGGTAAGCGAGCTTCTGCAAAAGCAGCGCAGAAAAACAACAGTCCTAACCATCGTTACAAGACCTGGACAGCACGCCTTCCATGAGGTCTTTTAAGGAGAAACTCTTCTCACATTTGCGTCTCGAATGACGGAAAATCCCAGTTTTTATAATGAAAATTGACATGAGACAATATTTCATTATCTCTCAATATTTCATTATCTCTGTCGTGTTTTCTCATATTTTAACCAGAGAGCACTCATGCGTCAATGCAAGTTGACTCGCTTTTTTAATAACTTCGAAACTTAAGCATGACGAATGTGCCGGGTTCGAATCCTGTGTTAGCCATGGATGTTTAGCCGACCAAACGGTATAGTGGTTAGCGTGCTAGCTTCTAGACCGCGAGGTTGCGGGTTCCGTGTTAGGCTTGGTTGTATTCAGATTATCTGGCGCCGTCAGCAACACGAGGGCTATAATGCGCTGAAACATTTGTCATTAGACAAGCCAACATACATTTACAAACACCCATGCCTAACACGGGACTCGAACCCGCAACCTCGCGGTCCAGAAGCTAGCACGCTAACCACTATACCGTTTGGTCGACGTTCCGTGTTAGGCATGGGTGTTTGTAAATGTATGTTGGCTTGTCTAATGACGAATGTTTCGGCGCATTATAGCCCTCGTGTTGCTGACGGCGCCAGATAATCTGAAAACAACCAACCAACGAAGTTTGTTTTTATTCGGAGTCCACGTTAGCTGTAGGTCACAGCTTGATTGGCTGTTATTATTCTGAACTAAAATAGACTTGCATGCGTACAAGTCAATCATTATATAAATATAAAACCACTACAAGTAGTTCCTATTGAATAGAACCCACCTGATGGCTGTATGGTTGTTAGCTTTCCGGCCCCGCATGACAAAGGTACTGGGTTCGAATTCTGGGCATGGATGTTCCTTGTGGTTCGGAATTCAAGTTAAAAGCTGTAGGTTTCGGCCTGGTTAGGCGTTATTGTGCATAAAAATAGGCCTTTGAGCGAAACAACCAGCCAATTGAATCGATGTTATTTCCATGGGTTAAGATAAGTTAATTTAGAACACAACTTAAAAGTTCTATCCTTTTTTTAGAGTCCCTGATGGGGTTAATCAATTCTTTTTACGTTATATATTAAATATTTAACAATATAACTTAAAAAATCCTATATCATTACAACATTATTCATCATAACATTCTTAAATGACAATAGAAATCTTAAATGTGATCCTTTCCCAAAGAAACTGTCACAATACGAAAATATCCAATTTGTAGAAACGCAAATAAGCATTGTATTACAATTGTTTTCAATTTTAAACTATCACTGGTTTATTTCAACATTCTCTTGTGCAAGAACTACACTAGATCCGAAATGTCGAAACAGTAGAATATCAATAGGTTATTCAAGGGAAATTGTCCCGTAATCGACAATCAGCACGAGATTTTGTCACAACCACCATAATTTCTGTTCATTCTTTAAAGTAGAGGTTTCAGAGCGACCACCTCAATCGAGATTTGATCCCGGGACCTTTCGCATCACTCCATGCAATGAGCTTAAAATTTGGACATTATGCTCTTTAAATTATGCATGATTTCAAGCGTTTCAAACACAAAATAAAAATGTAAAATTATTAAAAAAAAATGTAATCAACGAAAAATATAGTTATTGGATCATCTAAAATCAAAAGCAAATAAAACAGATTTTCAAAACATTACATATGTTTAGAACAATTCCGTTGATACTGCAGGACCCCACAATCAATTCACTAATACGATCTGTTAACTTTTCGCAAACATTTTTCACTAGAACATCTGAATGAAAAATTTCATCAACATATGAAAAGCAACTTACAATACTTCTTATAAACTTCAATACAAATATATGCACATAAATAATTGACAAAATTTAAAAAATATCAGACAAAAATAATGTACTCGTGAAATAACAACTAGGAATGTAATTGAAAAATAATAATAATAATAATAAAAGCCAAACTTACCTGAACATTAACGGCACTGCCATGTGATCATAACTTCAAATTACTGTCAAGTATTCAAAACAGCACCAAGAACCACTTGAAGCGCTGTTCGATCAAAACAAAGTCCCAACTTTGCAACACGTGCTTTCAACTGTCAAAATCGCTGACTTTTCAAACGACACCTCGATCCTCAAAAGAGAATAGTCAAGTATGCAAATGAGAAAGGGGTATGACCCTATTGCATCAATCAAGAACCTGAAAGATGCTCAGTCTCCTAAAAGAAAGAAGAGTTTATAACGAGTTGGGTCCACTAGCGTAAAGCTCAGTAGACCTGTAGGGGATCACTGTCGGAGGTTTCAGTAAAGCGTCTCGGGCTCCGAGTTTGGCTGGGATGGAAGTAGCCAAAACCGCCAAAGAGCGCCAAATCTTTTATAGTCTGGGATGGTTGTGATTTTTTTTAACTTTTCAACGTTCACTCTTGTAAAACGGTGATTAGTAGAGTCCGATTTGCTTCCTTATTTTTCTCAGTCAAGCGTAAGGGGAATAATAGGAGTGAGTGAGATAGAAATTGACTGAGAGGTTTGTTTTTCTTTGAGTTTGGGATGGGTGGATGCGGTGATGGGGAGGAAATTTACAGGTTGAGATTGGGGTAGATTGCTTCTTGTAAGAGCGCATTATAAGAAAACTAGGTTTCGTTTATGTTTGATGGAAAGGGTGAGTGTTATTGTTGAAACAAAGAATATGACTCGCCCAGTTGCAAGCCGGCAATTAAATAAAAATCTGATATTTATGTTATGATCTTGTTTAGAATTCCTAAGAAGAAGTGTTAGATTCTAAAGGGGATTCTTTCCATGATATTTTCGTTTATGTTTAATGGAAAGGTTGAGTGTTGTTGCTGAAACAAAGAATATTATTCACCTAGTTGCAAAAATTACAAACAAATCCTATTTTTTTATTGTTATGATCTTGTTTGGAATTCTTAAGTGCACATGTTGTAAGTAAAAGTGTTAGATTCTTAAGAGGTTTTTTTTAATGATAAATTTCCGTTTATATTTGATGGAAAGGGTAAGTGTTGTTGCTGAAACAAAGAATATTATTCACCTAGTTGCAAAAATTACAAACAAATCCTATTTTTTTATTGTTATGATCTTGTTTGGAATTCTTAAGTGCACATGTTGTAGGTAAAAGTGATAGATTCTTAAGAGGTTTTTTTTTAATGATATTTCCGTTTATGTTTGATGGAAAGGTTGAGTGTTGTTGCTGAAACAAAAAATATTATTCACCTAGTTGCAAAAATTACAAACAAATCCTATTTTTTTATTGTTATGATCTTGTTTGGAATTCTTAAGAGCACATGTTGTTGGTAAAAGTGATAGATTCTTAGAGGTTTTTTTTAATGATATTTCCGTTTATGTTTGATGGAAAGGGTGAGTGATAAAGCAGAAACTAAATATATATGATTCGTCTTCGTTTCTTTCCATGATAATGAGCTAAAAAGTGATTTTACATTAAGAATTTTTTTATTTAAAACTTGTTTCTCATGTACTCTTTCAGATTTTTTTTAATTTTTAAATAACGTTAATAGACTAAAATTTTTATTCCTAAATTAAAATTTATTTGAAATTACTCCACCCGAAATGGTTTTTGGTTCAGTTTCAAAACCGGCTATTCCATCAAATTTAGTTTATATGACGCCATTTTTCAAATTTATTATTATTTAATTAGTATAGGATTGAACAAAAAATATTGAATCATCCCTAATAGCACACATCCTCCCAGGGAGGTCCCTGGGAAGTCATTCGTAGTCCCGGGGATGACTGGGGACTTCCAAGGGACCTCCTTGGGAGGATGTGTGCTATTAGGGATCTGGAATTATTACATGGAATTCTGTAACAAAATGGTTAAATTTTCTTTTATTTTATTTTTAACATAGTGAAAACAGTTTTTTTTTTATCTCCTGTAACCTTTATTGTGTAGATGACAGTTTTGATGCAAGACGACTCTTATTGTTTCTATAAGTGCATAAATTGTCACCAAAGTTAAAAGGTTCTAAATCCAATTGCTTTAAAATGCATATTTTGACACCCTCTGATTCGTCATTAAAAATAATTTTAAAGTGTTTAAAATTCATTATCATCAATCCAATGAAATTAAAAAATGTATTTTTAAGGATGACTTACCAAGTTGCAAAATATGCATTACGACACTTTCAGTGATTGCGATCAAAATCTACCATTCAAAAGTGGGCTTGCTATGTTATTACTCTTTGCTATGATATTAAAAACCCTTTAAATCATGCGCATTATTCACTTAATTTCGGCGGAAACAATATTAATTCTATTATATTTTATAAGTATTACAAAATATAACTTGTTTCAGTTATATAAATAATACGTTTGAAACGAAATTTAAGCTTATTAATGAGTTGTTATCTCTCAAGCATTAATGAATAACACAATTACTAATAAAATGCCGGTAATTTAACTGTGCGATTTTTAAGGACATTTTTGTTTTTGTCTTAATAAAAATAAGAAATTTCGTTTCCAAGAATAAAACATTTTTGAAGGAGCTGAGAAAAATAATTCTTTGCAAAAAAATGTCATTTTTTTTTTTTTTTTTTTTTTTTTTTTTTTATAAAATAACTTACTAGACATATTGCTGACAGAAAAGTAATACAGCAAGCAAAAATGAGACGAGATCGACATATTCGGCACTTTTTTATTTTAGAGAAGAAGATCTGAAGTAAACACTATATTTCATATCTATTCTTGACTTAAATAAAGCATTTTTGTGACATTTCATGAAAGTAAAAAAAAAAAAAACCTACTCAAAGTGTAACCGACAATCTAAATAAAGACGACATTTTAAAAATCTATAACACTTTTTCAAACATAAAATATTTCTTTTACAACTCTATATCACTATAGTGGAAGCACTGGGTAAGTAGAGAGTGTTACTTGAATAATATAGAGAAATTGAAGAAAAACAATTATATTCATTGATATTGTTGCACAAATTGTCTGTATATAGTGTAAATAGTGACGTATTATTTTAAAATTCTATTGTAATTTATTTTTATCTTATTTTATTTATTAACAGCGATTATACAAGTTAGAAAAATGTGGCAACACCTAAAGCAATCGAGAAATTTCGAGATGTTTCTTTTCCTACGAATTGGCTGGAAATTTCACGAATGTTCTGTAGCGCCAAGTATATAAAGACCGGAGATCGGGAAAGTTTTCAGATTGACTTCGGACTTCGTTGAAAGCTGATCGCGATCGCTTTGTTGACCTATTGGAGTGAGCTTGTATAATCGCTATATTCGAAGCTGTTCTTGTTGAAGCTTGTATTGAAGATTAATAGTGATTGCACAGTTATCTGTGAATAAATTTTGTGAGTTTTCTGAAGAGAATAAATACTAGTTTTTATCTGAAAAACTGTGCCCTCATTGCCTCAGTGGAAAAATTCGTAACAATATTTAGATTTTTAAAAATAGTAATGCAAACTGAAAAAAAAACAAGAATTTTAAGAATTTATAGCATATTTTCAAATTTGAAATATTACTTTTACAATGTCATATCACTAAAATTTGAAGTACAGGGTAAAAGCAGAAATTCTTTCTCGAATGAAATAGAAAATCGGAGCGGAAATTTTTATGCTGATTGATATTCGTATTTTTGAAAACAGTAATACGAATTAAATAACAAAAATAATTTTAAGGATTTATATCACTTTTACAAATCAAAAATATTACTTTTTCATCGATATATCACTAGAAATACAAGGTGATAAGCAGAAAGTCTTGCTCATATAAAATAAAAATATTTAGCGGGAAGTATTATGCTTATTTATATTTGGAGTTTTGAAAATAGTATTACAAACTAAATAAAAATAAGGTTTTAAGAATTTATAGCATTTTTTCAAATCTAAAATACTACTTTTGCAATGACATATCACTAAAAATGAAATTACATTTTTACAAATGAATAGAAACTCATTAAACTAAATAGAAAAATAGCGAGGAAACTATTATGCTGATCGATATTTAGATTTTTGGAAATGGGGCACTTAAATGAGCATCAATTACATTGGCAAAATTCAACATATGCCCAATTTTGTTTAGAATATGTAAAATCTGTAATGCAGTTCTCAGCTACTTACTATTTAATCATTTTTAACCGCTACGTGCTTACAAACATAATCAAGAGTTTTTGATCACACACTCTGTATATTTAATTATATGCTTTAGTACCATCAGTTTTCAGTAATACGTCCATAAAAGTTCTCGTTACTTGTTCTTCAACAATTGCTGTGTAGCACTTGACCCAAATCTTTCATCCTGAAATTCAAAGTTTCAATATCAAGAATTTGCAAATATTGTTCTGCTCTTGTTATTGGAACTTTGAAGGCTATGATAACAGATGATTGCCAATTGGCAAAAAATAAATATTAAAGAACAGCTCTGATTTCAGATGACTCCACAACCATATACCAATCAGTAGGTTTTATTTTTAACCAGGCCAAGATTTTCTGTTTACCTTGTATGTTTAATTATTATTATTATTATTTTTAAAGAGAAGCTGTTTTAGTACGATTAGTAAAATGTTTATAGAAGTTCATAAATATAGTAAATACCTAGAAAATTTCTTTTTTAAGAACAAATTTATATCAAAGTATTTGTCGCTAAAATTATCAATAACTGGTAAAATGTTATGAAATAAAAATACAGTTAAAGATAAGCTTTTTGAAAAAAGTTATCTAAAATGGGTTTTTTAGCTTTCTTAACGCTATATCATACTTATTTATTTCAATAATTAATTAGAAAACAATTTTCTTATATCAAAATGAATTCCCTATATATTCATACTTATATAAATAGTTTTAAACTGAAATATTAAAGCGATTGCTTTGAAATTCAAATACTGCTTTGAAAGACTATAGAATTCTCCACACTAACTGATGAAGCAAATCAACATTATTCTTCAGAAACCAATCTTGTGAAATAGTAAGTACGAAAATGCAACTGGGAAATTGGAAATATCGCAATTTAGTTCTTTAGTACTTCCAACTAGAAAATTTTCTGAACTTATACTTTAAACAACCGAATTGTGTCAAAACTAAATACATAATTTGGTTTATGTGTAATTATGCATAGTTCACAGATGTCTAATTAAAAATATGTAAATTCTCTGTTCTACTCACGGGACATTTTGGCTCTTTTTTTAATCGTAAACAAATTAGAATTCTAAAATTTTGATGAATCTGGCAGTTATGTGTTTGTTTTATACAATATTATTTGGTGGAAAAGTTATATTTGTTGCTTATACATGTATATTTGACCTTGTTAAAATAATTATTTTTCAATATAACTTTGCCATCAATTAGTGTTATATAAAACAAAAACATAACTTCTAAATTCATCATAATTTTAGAATTATAATTTCTTAGCGAGTAGAAAAAATGGCTAAAATGTCCCGTGCGTCAGCCAGAGAATTGCCCACTATAATTTTTTAATCGTTTTTAATACTTTAAGTGAAATAAAATTCTTATATTGATATTTTACTAGTTATAGAAATTTCCTATCTGCATTATAAGTAATTTTTATTCCTGTGCACAATTTAATAGAGCTTTTATAGATCAACATTTCATCTAAAAATTTGAGTTTCATTTTTTTGTCAAAGTGACTATTGGAATAATGATACAGTACATGTAACACAGGTTCAAATACATATTTTTGAGATATACAAGACATCTTTCCATTTTCTAATGATATTGTTGCGTGGAAGGGTTCGAAAGATTTGACGCCAAAGCAAATCAAAACTTGCAGAAATTTATTCCAAAATAACTCTTCACAGTTCTCCTACAGCTCCAGAACTTCTCGTTCTAGTAGACACAATACAGCTCTTTTCACCTCAATAGAGCACAAAACAGCAGTTGAAAACTTGACAAACAACTGCTAAATCGCCGCAAAAGACAATGCAATACAGTTCGCTCAGTATCTCCAGTCAACTAATTCAGTGACTCAAAATCCAAGAACTAACTGACTCATCTCATGGCCGGGCTTATATATAAGTGGTGAATCTTCACGAACCTTCCAGAGAGAGAAATTTGGAGAACTTTCCAGACCGTAGTCGAAAAGTCCTATATACATGTACATGGGATACATGTACCTATACATGTACCGAAAAAGTCGCCAAATGGTCGCCAAGTTTTGCGACATTTGGCGTTTTTTCACCAAATTTGATGACAAAAATTAGTAGCCAAAACCATCGCCAACTTGGCTCTATCTCGCCAATTTGGCGAGATTCCCATTACCATAATGTTAAATGCCCTGCCCCTTGAAACTCGCTTCCCAGAGTTACCTCTGTAAAACCCGTTATCAAGCATTGAGATACTCATTGCAGGGAAACAGACTAAGACGAACTTTTGCACTGCCTTATGCAAAATGTACATAAATCTTCTTATTTACAAAATTAACACTACGAAATATTTACAAATATGCAAAAATTCGTAACAATATCTTCAATTTCCATGATTTTAATTTACTTACATCATATTTCATGGTGTCACAAACAGATATATGTTTTGCATTTGTGAACACTGCCAGATACAGGGTCTAGAAAGGAATCCTTAAGGGGATCCAGTACCGAAATTTCGTCAAAATTCCCAATTTTTTTTCTTTCTGGTTTTAAAAAATAGTTCATACATTCCTGAAGAGAATGATGTTTTTATCTTATTCCTCCGGTAATTAGAACGCCACAAAATAACCTGTTATTTTAACATCACTAATGGGCTTAACGTTTTGAAACGTCTGCTTAAAGTGCGTTTTCGAATACTAGTGTTTTTCCCAGATGTTGCATATTGAAATCGATATATCTCCAGAACCATTAACAATTGGCTATTCAAATTTTAGGAGCATTTAATTTATATAGTTTTAAATATTTTGTCTTCACAGAATTTTATTTTATTAATTCTGTTTTAAAATGTAACATTTAGCGTAAAAGATAACATAAAAAAAAGCAAAAATTTCAATATTTTAACTTTGAGAATTTTTTTAATTTTTTTTAATTCACCTATCAAAATTCTGTGAAGACAAAATTTTCTTTATATAATTATGTATTACAGAAATATTTCACTTTGAAAAAAAAAAAAAAAAAAAAAAAAAAAAAAATTTTTACTTGACTTATATCAAAATACGCAAACATCAATTATTATGGATTTTTCTTGGTTTTTAATTTTTTTTAAAATAACTAAACACAATATTTAAAAAAGCATTATCTCAAAGTTATATAAATAGTATCTCATACATAAGATACATTTTTGACGTAAAAATATATATAAATAAAGTTTTTTTTTTTTTTTTCGGTACCGGAGCCCCTTAACTTTAAAGTGATATAACTGCGAAACAGTGAGAGACAGGAAATGAAAAAGACCAGTGGTATGCAAGATAGACAGGTACGGAATGATAAATATACCTGTTTGCATAATTGATTTGATGAAAGCAAATTTGATAATCGCTGCATATCACCGCTTTGGTGGAAAAATGACGTAACTGCAAATTTGTCAAAACGGAGTTACGGTCACTATTGTGGTGAAGGACGGAACTGTAACCAGGGCCTGATTTAGAAAACCATTTACTCTAGGCACAACATAGCAGATGGGGTCCCTATCGACAAATGTTGGTGTAATATAAATATTAATGACAATTTCGTTTACTGTCTATTACAATAGTTTTAATCGAATTAATGCCGAGATAATATTGTTTTAATAACTAATAAGAGTTATTAAAATATAGTTTCATATTTTATGGCATAGATCAAGTGCGCTGAATAGAATATCGATAGTTCACAGTGATCTACTCTCAAGCAAAAGTATCATTAAATCATGCATGTAATGAATATAAAAAAGTATCATTAAATTATGCATATAATGAATATAAAAAAGTATTGTGCGCTGAACAGAATATCGATAGTTCACAGTGATCTACTCTCAAGCAAAAGTATCATTAAATTATGCATGTAATGAATATAAAAAAGTATCATTAAATTATGCATGTAATGAATATAAAAAAATATATCATTAAATTATGCATGTAAAGAATATAAAAAAGTATCACTAAATACATTTTAAGATTAAGGCAATTTTTACAATCACTGAAAAAGAAAGTTAATTGAATTAAATTATTCAATATATTCCAGTGGTGTTAAAAAAGCATTAGAAATATCAAAAGTATTATTAAGATAGAAGGCTGCTAAACTTTATACGACGTTGCTATTGTGATAAGTATTCGATCAATATTATTATAGAAAATATTACTGAAGATTTTTCATCAGAACAAGCTGAATTTGAAAAGCTGCCTTTTGTTATTGATTATCTTCACTGTGTGATCGAAATGAAAAGTATTTTCATTAACTCATGTACTACAGATTCGTGTTTTTTGACTTGGAGGCCAGGATTGGAATAAGTCTTATCTTACTTTAACTAGAGAGTATTTCTTAAGGAAAGTAGAAAAAGAAAGAAGATAAAATATTAAAAGTACATAAGTTAGAAATTAATGAGTTTCGTCTTTCTCGAGAAGTCTTTTTGCAGAGCTTTAAAGGAAAATGAAGCACAAATGGATACGAATAGTAGCAAGATGAGAAGGTACCAGAGTTGAATAAGTATTTATTAAAAACTGTAATGAATAATAAGTTTGATAATGTACAACTGTTGTTGAGTGCTTCTGTTGCATATGTGTCAATGTAAAATATACTAAATGGTCGATTTGTGTGAATGTTGCTTTTATATTTAAATTTTGAATACCAAAAGCAGTAATGGTTTAATTGAATGTACCAATGAAGCAAAAATGGATACGTATAGTAGCAAGATGAGAAGATACCAGAGTCGAATAAGTATTTATTAAAAACTGTAATGAATAATAAGTTTGATAATGTGCAACTGTTGTTGAATGCTTCTGTTGCATATGTGTGAATATAAAATATACTAAATGGTCGATTAGTTTGAATGCTGCCTTTATATTTAAATTTTGAATAACAAAAGCAGTAATGGTTTAATTGAATGTGTCAGTTTAAGGTGAAAACTATTAGTTTTAAAAATATTGTGTTTATTACATTAAGAATTTATTACAATTTTATGAAAATATAAAGTTGAAAAAAAAAATATGGGATAAGCACCTAAATCACATTATTATTATTATTTTTAAATTAGCGTTAAAATGTCCCAGTTAAATTTTAAGGATTTTGTATTTTGATACTTTGAGAAACTAGGAAAAGAAGTTTTATTGAAGAACAAAGATAATGATAATATGGGGTAGGCAACTAAATCTCATTGCAATTATTTCTAAAATTAGCATAAAAATGTCTAAGTTTAACTTAAAAACAATTAGTTTTCATAATTTTGTGATCAGATATAGAGAGTGAGGAAATAGAAAAAGGCAGTTTTATAAATAAAGCATAAAAATGAGAAAATATGGGATTAAGGAGTTAAATTTCATATATATATATTATTTCTAAAATTAGCGTTAAATTATCTAAAGAGTTATTAGTTTTTAAAAAATTTAATTTCGACACATTGAGAAAATAGGATGAGTAATTTTTTTTTATAAAATAAAGATGAGAAAAATATGGGGGTCAAGAGCTAAATATCATTATAATTATTTTTAAAATTACTCAGTAAATCAAATCAGTTGTGCCTTCCCTGAGTGATTGACCATGGCCCATACCTGAACTGCTGGGCCATTGGTGGATGGCCTTTGCTTTTCAGTGCATAAAACTGCCCGTCTGGCCAGCAGTCATTTAACTGCTGTTACCAGCATCGTTTAAACAGTGTCCCAGAACCGGTTTGCCTAAAAAATGGCTTGCCACAAGCGAGCCAGCACTGGTTTAATTGAAGCTAGCCTTATTCATATGGTGATGTAAACTATCATGCACTAGTTAAAATCAAAACAAAACTAACAGCGAAGAGAATGTGTTCTCACTTAAAAACTAACACTTCCTAAAGAACAATTGAATTGAAAACAGGACCAAAAACTAAACTCAGTAGCGCAACAGTCCACAGTCTGAGGCGGAACCCCCAGTGTTCCCAAGCATGCTTGGTTCTCATTTAATTGACCCACTTAAGGGGACTGTTAAGTCAAAAATAAAAATTCTTCAATTTTTGTCTAAAATTCACGACATTTTTTGTGCAGTTCAATAGCAATTAGATGAAACACAACCTAAAATTTCAAAAATTTATATTGATTTTTTTTCAAGAAATTAAATTTTTATTGAAAAATTTAGCGTTTTTTCCGTAATTTTAAAAACGCTCCTTGCGATTCAAATTTTTTGCAATCTGTCTCAATTTTTTTGTACAAGCTAATTGAATAAATATTGACATAATTGTGCATGGATTTTGAATTTGACTCATTAGTTAATTATTTAAAAGTAAAACATTCATACAACGGCAAAAAATGTAAACTTTTTAAATAGAAGCATTACGAAAATTGCTGTAAAACAATAAAAAAATACCAGATTCCAAAATCCATGCACAATTGTGTTCAAAATAGTATAGTAAACAATATCTCCAAATTAAAAAAAAAAATACATCAACTTTTGAATCGCAAGGAACAAATCGAATACCCTAAAAATCTTAAAATACACATGAAGAGAAAAATGCAATTTAAGAAGTTGAAATACATACGATTTCTGATATGCGCGCTTACAAAAACTCAAATAATATTCTTAGTTCTTCTCGGATCAGCAAAAGTAAGGTATGTACTGAAAGCTAGAATTGAAGGCGATATATTTCCACTATATTATAAAAATAGAAATTTTTGAAATTTTTGCCTTAACAGTCCCCTTAAGGGATGAAAGGCTGAGTCAACCTTGCCCAGTCCGGGAATCGAACGACGGACCTATGGTGTGGCTGCCTAATGTGCTATCACTGCTGCACTGGGCTTCGAAAACAGAAACAAAAGAAAATATTATTTACCTTTTCTCTTCCATCATAACTGAATTTCACTCGGTATCGCGTCTTTGATACGTTCTCCTTCAACGGTTCAACATGCCGACCATAAACAAGCGTTGCGCGAACAGCATCTCTGCCAATATGTTGCAACAGTAATGATTCATTGGTGGTGAGCATATTAATGAGTTATTGCTGGCAACTCACTGTTGGTTCTTTGACGTATGCCAGCAAATAAACAGAATGCTGGCAAGCCAGAAATGGGCCTACATTTACCCAATTTTAGCCAAACGCTGCCTACTCTTAGCCACCACAGCCAGCTTTCAACCGTAAAGCGGCCAGTAGGTGTTTTTACTGGGTAGTGTTTAGAGGTTTACAGCATTTTTCGAAACCAGTTTAATCCATTTTGGCAATTCAGAAGAATAATTTAAAATGCTCTTAGACAATAAGCATTACACAAATTTTTTTTCACGCTATTTTTTATTATTTTAAGTATTTATCGTATGGGAGAGAAGGGAGGGATAGAACACTTTTTACAAAAATATTTTTAATAAATTATTTTCTGTTGATACAACATTGACATTTTTAGAATAACTTCTTGAAACACACTTAAAAAATATAAATATGATGGTAATTCTTTTTCATTTTAGTTTAATAAGCAAATTAAAAAATCAAGACAAATGTCCCATTCCTCCCTCATTTGAGGGAGGGATGAGACATGTGTGTGAAAGTTAAAATACATGCATGATTTTCAAAAATATTATGAAAAAAGGACAGAAACAGTTTTCCCATTTGTACCTAAGGTTAATTGTATATTTTTGAACCTTTATTTTATCTAACATCATTTCAAGTTTTAAAAATAAATTGTCTTATTTGTAACACAATTAAAAAAGTTATTCCCTATGATATCTCCTGCCAAATAATTATGCTGACTGTACAAACTAAAAAAATTTTTAGTAAGCATAGTTATTTGGCTGAAGATTTCATAGGGAGGGATGGGACATGTCCCATCTCTCACTCAGGTATGGTGTCCCATCCTTCCATACACACAACATTTCAATAAAATAACTTATCATTAAAAACATGTTGGTTTTAGGCTTAACCTAACTGTTAATTCATAAAAGTTATATTACTAGGTCTACAAAACATTCAAAACAAACAAAATATGAAAGATATTGATACTTATATTGAAAATATAGAAAGGTACTTAATTTTAGTTCTGCAAAATAGCTTTTTTTGTTACATAACCTCATAAAAACCTGCAATTAAAATTATTCTTAGTTAGAAATATGAAGCCATGGTTATTTGACTTTGTGGAAGAATCAAAAGAAAAAAAAAGAAGAAAAAGAAAAGGGAAAAAAAATGTTTTATTCAGAAGTTATTGCAAGTGTCCATTCCTCCCTACTATCTCCAATTGGTTAAAAAAGTTGCTTTATTTCCTACAAACATGAAGAATAATTTAAGTCTGGAAATTTTTATTTTCGTAATTTGCTTTATTATGGCTTAAGGGGGTTTTAAATTTTTCATTTAATCAAATATGCCAAAAAACAGAAGGCAAGTGTCCCAAATTAATTGAAATAAAATGAAGTGTCAGTTAATTTTTTTTTCTATTATAAAAATAAATGCAAAAAAAAAAAAAAAAAATCGAACTTGTGTAGTTAACACTTGATCTTTATATTATAGCAAGTAAAACTTCTAAACTTAAAAAGTACTTTAAGTAGTTATAATTAGTCTTCTCTTTAATTAAAATCTCGATTACCTTGTTAATTATTTTTTTATAAGTTATACATGACTTAATTTAAATGTTTAGTTCAGTGATTTTCCAGCAATAGTTTGATAAAGTTGATGCCAATTAAAAGCCATTCTGTTTCGTAATACTAAAAATACGTTAGGTAGTTTTTTTAAAGAAATTATCAATTGAATTTGAAAGAACTCATTAATTTAGGGATGTTTTGAATTTCATTGCTATTTTGCCGTTTTAACTTATTTTTATTAACTTATTTTGACTCTACAATTAAGTAGTGTGGTGCAATAGCTTAGATATGACAATTGGTGCAAAAGAGTTATATAATAATAAGATAATGTAAAAGTCTTTGTTTCCTAACGAAGACCACATAAGCTCTTAATTTAATTAAGAAATGAAGTTGAAAAAGTTCCATAATTTATTTATTTAAAAAATAATTGATTTTAAACATGATATGGTCAATCACTTTTTTCGCTTCTGAAGTACATTAATGAATCTTAATTGACAAATATTTCACTGCAAAAAGAAGCAAAATGGGTGTACAAACATTTATTTTCTTCTTTTAATAAGGCAGTCCATTCACTGGACATTTTTAATAATAATATATATAAAATTAACTCTTAAGGTAATTGCCTACGTTCAGAGCACTTTTTTAAAAAAACTTTATGTAGTAATATTTTAATACCTTTTTCTATTTAGTACTACTATAGATTAGTAATACAGTGAAAAAAAATCAAATTTATTATTATTATTTTTCAAAAATTGCAATTTTGCATGAAATTTTGATGAAATATTTCAAAAACTTAAAATAGGATAAATGGAAAACTAATAAGTTTTTTAGGAAATAAATTGTATATAAATAAACTACATGCTATTATCTAGGGCATATACTGCATTAAGAAAAATATATTCATTAAAACTTTTTTTTATGGATAGTCGAAAAATGAGTTAGTGATTTTGTAACAGTTTCACCTTGTTTATATTCAAACTAAAGGTTGTATTTCATAAAATAACCATCCGATCTCAATTTCGATAGCCCATTCCCTAGAAAACAATCAACAAGAGAAGTACTAAAAAATTAATAATGATTCGTGAAAAAAATTTTTGAGTTATGACATTTCAAATTAGCAATATTTGAAAGAAAATCAATTCCGAGAAAAATGCATTTAAACTTTAAAACACACCATTTTTATATAAACCATATTACTTACACACTTAAAATGCACCTTATCCTTTTTCAATTTTTTTATTTATTAAAAAGAAGAAAATATTAATATTTATAGGGAAATCAATTTTTAATCGGCGACTTATGGTTTTGGTGTGCTATTTCCGGTTATAATTTACAGTTTTTGATCAGTTTCAAATTGTCATAACTTTTGTTCAAACCAACGCAGAGTTAAAAAGAAGATATTTTTAGAAACTTAAAGATTTGGGCTAATATATTCACGAATAATATTTTTTTGTCAGATTTCATCAAAATCAACCTTTTCAACGTAGGCAAGTACCTTAAAGATTTTCTCAATGTAGAAAATGTTCAAATAAAGCTTGCATCTTGAACAGTTTGGATACTTTCCAATGAGTGGCTTAGATACAAAAGATTACTCCTTATTACCGCTTTTAATTTTCGCATGGATGAAGTTAAACGGTTTTAACAACATTGAAGTGGATATCTTAAAGAAATAAACCTCCTATTAAATGAAATCTTGAACTAAATAGTACCTCTGAGCTGTAACGAGTAATTAAAAAGGATACCTCTGACTTTAATTCAACAAAGGGGGTCCGGCACCTCCATAGGAGCCCATGTTAAATTCAACCATTTTTGGGGCATCTCATTTAATAACCGATTCTTCATTCATTATGAAACTTTCACAGTATAATATTTGGATACTTTTGAATACTTTAACACGAGATTTTTGTTATTTTTTAAAAATTAAAATAATTATGATTTTCTAAAAATATGTTTAAGAAAAATTATAAAATTTTAGACTAATTATTTTTTTTTAAAAAAAGTATGCTACATATCAATAATTCCTCGTGTTAAAGTACTTAAATACATTAGAGAAACATGTAAAAAAAATTTCAAGCATTTATGTCATATAGATTTTAAGCTATGTGCCCCCAAACATGAAAAAATGGCATTTTGAGAAATTCGGCTTTGAAGTTAAAAAACATGCATTAAATACCTACATTTTGTTTACTTCAAAAAATTATTAAAAAATACTTTGAAATAAGATATAATTACAAATGTGGTATAATTTTAAAGACAAAAATTTATATTTTAATAAACAGTAAAAACTCGAAATCAATAATCTGAAAAATTTTCATGTGCCGGACCCCCTTAGTTTGTACCATATAATTTATTGCCAAACACCAAAGCAGTGAACAATTCCCCAAAGTTAGCATAAGAAATAATTATATTATATTAACTTTTGGAATATGTGGTTGTGTATG